>CM060913.1:266977435-268248149 GCA_030737875.1 Allium sativum | reverse complement strand
GTTGTAGATCTACCCTTTGATTTGAGATTTGATTTAGCTTTTACATCAGTCCTAGTTTTAATTCCAGCAGAGCAGCGACGCCATTTTTATTTTTAATTAGCAGAAGAGAGAAATGGAGGCTAGAGAATTGTGTAAGAAACCTAGGTTTAGGTTAGGGATGTATTTATAGGAGGATAGGGTGATTTAGAGCCTTCAGATCAGTCCAGAAGTCATCAGAATCGCACAGCTCGAATACACATCATCCAGCCACTCAAAAGAAGACACGTCACCTCAGAACACTCCAGAATTTGGTGCTGGATTTGTATGGGCGCACTTGGCAGGTGCGCCAGTGTATTTTTGTACTGGCGCACTTCACAAGTGCGCCAGTGTATTCTGGCCTGTTTCCGGTTTTTCTGCCTAACTTCGTTCGTCCATATCTTTTTCATACGGACTCCGATTTACGCAAATTCGGACTCTATTTCGCGTATTTTTCCGAGACGAACACAATGGCGCAACCCGTTTCCCTTATTTCTTCTCCTAAAAATTAATTATACCTTTATTTTTAACTCTTATGTTTACAGAAAATACGGGGTGTTACATTTTCCCCTCCTTAGAGGATTTCGTCCCCGAAATATTCAAGTTAAGAAGAATGTGTCCTACTATCCAATCACCCATCTACTCAACCATCATCCACAAGCATCCATTGTCCTTAGAAAACTTCTAATGTTGTATGAACATATGCAAAAGTGTGTGTATATGTTCCTTATCTAATGCAAAGATCAGGCGGTCTACTGATTCAGTTAACCTCCTTAATGTGAATTATGTCAGTGCCATGAGTCCAACATGTATGCAATAGAATTCTAATGATATATATTATTTCTATATGAGTGCACAATCATTCACTCAAATGCAACATCCATGTGATGAATTAATCATTTTGCATCCACAAGAATTGAAAAATGCTCACCCATCCATATGCAGTATGAGAGTGTTTTCGAGCCGATCTAGTGCCTAGTGTGTGTATATGCATCCACGGGCAACCACTAGCAACCACTTGCATCCACTTGAAACCATCAAACATAACATGTATTAAACACATGTTTACACCCATTAGTTTCTACCTAAAGTTCGAAGATTCGATCGATAGGATACAGTCGAATGATGGAAGTGAGTACAGATAGAACGAAAATTTGGTTCCCATTAGACATGGGTCCTAAGTATCGGCCCCAAAGACCGAAACCAACATCAAATTGACACCCAGAGGATTACCTTCTTTAGACAATGTCAAAACTGGAAATCCTATCAAAAGTATTTAGATATTTACAGACTACTGGTACAGATCAGGTTCCCTAATGATTCTTAGGAAGCTAAGCATGATAAAATCATACCCCACGAAAACTCAGAATGTATGCATCATACTTGATGCCTAACACAGATATCCCTCAAACCCCAATCTCAAACAGATGATCCATAACCCTTATGGGTCTGAGTCTACAGCGGAATTCAGAAATAATACTAGTATTAAAGTGCAGAGTATCGATTACAAAATCAAAATACCAGAATCAGAAAAAGTCTTAACTCCGTAATCAGATAAAGAAATTAAACCTACTATAGAAATTTTCCTATTTCTATCCTAGTCACTAGCCTCAAGAGTGTTCGCCTGCCCTCCTTGTCCTCGTCTCTTCGGGCAGTCCCTAGTGAAGTGTCCCATCTCCCCACAGTTGAAGCAAGCGCCCTTCCTTTTTCTGCAATCCTTGTTCAGATGAGTCGAGCTCCCACAAGTAAAGCACTTTTTCCCCTTCTTATCTTCAGACTTCTAATCCTTCTTTTGTTTTTCCTTTTTGGGCCCCGCTTTCTTATTCTGTGGTTCTTCCTTCTTTGTCTCTTTCGGGCCCTTGTCTTCCTCGTGCAGTAGTGCCATATCCACCAATTTCTTGTAAGTTGCTCCCATGGGTACATGGGTCATAGCTAGGCTGTGCAGTGGCTCGTTCAATCCTTTAACAAAGCGGAGAGCCTTTTTATGCTAAGTGTTGACTAAATCCAATCTGAATCTTGCTAGTTGGTTGAACTGGTTGACGTATTCCTTGACCGTCATACTTCCTTGCTTAAGAGATAAGAACTTTTCCAATTGTAAACTTCGTTCAGCTTGCGAGAGGAATTTTGTCTCAAACCTTATTCTGAAATCCATCCATGTCTCAACCGGCCTCTCGGCGTTAGTGACTTCCCACCAGTAGGAAGCTTCGTCTTTGAGCAGCCATACTGCCAACTGTACCTTCTGCCTATCGTCCACCTCGAAGATAACGAATAGATCCTCAGTTTCTTTGAGCCAATTCCTTGCTTCTACGAATGATTCAGTTCCTCTGAAATCCTTCCCACCCATGGCCCTAAAATCTCTACAGATCTTTGAGAAAGCAATTGCACGAGGAGGGGGTGGAGGAGGGGGATCATTTGCTGGACCTGCAGCGGCGGTCCTAGCCTTAAGATATTGACGAAACCAACCGGGTACATGAACACCCTCTGGTATCTCAGATGCTTCAGACATGCTGGAACGAAAAAGGAAAGGTTCAATACAAAAAGGACTGAAAGAAAGATATATGGCTCTTGGGGATCATGTTTTTCAAAATAAGCTTTATTTTTGAAAATACTTCCTTCCAAAACCTTTTTGAAAATAGTTTTCAAAAACTTTACCCAATCTGCTAACCTTCAGCTCTGATACCAAGTGTAACACCCTACCTCCGTTAAGGTCACTCACAAAGGGAATGCCTTAACTTTGGTGGAGCATTTTAGTAAACAGAACAGAAACTTACAAGACAGATAAAACAGTACTTGAAATTTTTTAACTTTATTACAGCGGAAACAGAAATTAATATGGTTACATCCTTTCAAATTTCAGAATTCAAGTACAAAATATCAGTCTTGTACAAAAGCCTTCAAAATGCATGGTTTAAAATCATAATCCCCATGGAACGGAAGCTATACAGAGCCAAGCCATACTTTAAGCACTTCAAGCAAAGAGAAATCCGGATCAAGCTAAAGTATTCCCTCCTTGGATAACCTGGGGGGAAACGGAAGAAAGGAGGCGAAACAACAAGGGTCAGACAAAAAGTCTGGCAAGTCCAGTGACTTTCAGCATATGAACAGATAATAATAATATGATATGAACATAAAACTGGATGTGAGATAACTGTAACAGGTGTAGCAGATATAACAGAAAAACTGAATGATATAAACTATTGTTTTACACTTCTCTGCACTAATACTAGTATAACAGAATTAGGTGTCACCCTAATGTCTAAACTGAAACAGAAACAGGTACAGAATAATTTCCACGCTAGTAATGGGCCTTTACCACCCGATCAGAAACAGACAGAAGCAGAATGTAGCATAAGGTGTACACTAGTAATTGGGCCTTTACCACCCGAACAGACGGTACCACGCAGAAACAGACAGGTGTTACCACCCAACAGAAACAGACGGTACCAACAGAAACAGACAGAACTAAGTGTACCCTAAAACCCTACCCCAAGCGATCGGCTCCCTAATACATAAATATCCTGTGTCGGCCCCACAATAGGGTGTATCACTCCCTAAAGTGACAACCAATTGGCACAGATCTATTTACAGATGTCACGGCGTCTTACATCCTCAGAAGCAGACCGGGATCCATGCACGCACATGACCCGGTTGGAACGCACCATCAACACCCCTCGCCATTATCAGAATGAACCGCTTATAATTAGTTCAGTAAGCGTGCCCGGACCCTACCTACTGTTGGGTCAAAGTTTTGATACCAGAAAGGGTTACAGACTAATATGGGTCCCAAACAACAGATGACACAAGTAATTCCCCTCCTACCTTGTGTCCCCAGATTAACAGATTTCAGCTTAACTTGTCTACAAGTTTCAGACAAACAAAACTTAGGTTAACTAGTTCACAGATCAGACAATCAAGTTAACAGGTTTTCAGACTAACGGATCAGATGTTCGGATTAACAGGCTTACAGATTAACTGGTTCCAGATTATCTAACTTTGTATTGGGCCAACGGATTCACGAAACGGGTTCATTAAATTCATTAGTCCAGTTGGTTTAACCCTATCCACCCAACACATTTCAGACATCATATTTATCTCAGATTTTATCTCATATTTTATCTCAGATTTGCATTAATTAAATATTAATGCACAGACCTCTCACATAAGGTCGGTAGCTTGTGGCCGCTGGATATGCCGGGCGGTTCCGGACAGACTTCTGCAACAAGCCAGACCTTACCTCGTGTCTTGCGCATGTTATGACTAACTTCTCACATTAGAACCTATTGTTTGCGGCCACTGGATGTGCCGGGCGGTTCCGGGCAGGTTTACGCCGCAAACTCATTCTAACCTCGAGTTAGCCATATTTATCTTTGCGGCCAATTAATTAATAGTTTAGCATTTATGCCTATGCCTAATATACATGTCAATTATTCATAACTATAGTCAATTCAAATTACTCCAATAACAGACTAATTATATCAAAACAACAGATATAGCAGGTAACAGATTTAACATATAACAGATTTTTCAGATTAGGCGACTTAACGGATTTAGCAGATTAAGCAACTTAGCAAATTAGCAGATTTAGCAGATTTAATATTTCTAAAGGTTCTATTTACATGCCTTGCCTAATCATAAATTAGGCCTAAGTTCATATGCCTACATAATTGTCATGATTCACAATATGAACATATATTCCATGTTTGCATAAATTTACATAGCGCATAATATAGACACAATTTACCATATAACATATGTTCCAATGTTTGTTAAACTAGCATTTTACATGTAAATTATACCAAATATAATCATTAATTACAATGCATGCCATATATCCAAAAATTCCTATTTATGTGTAATCACAATAATAGATATCCTAATTAATGTAAATCTTTACACCTAACTTTCCATATCCTTCTTCTTTTCAAGTCATGAATCATAATGCAAAATATACCCAACAATCTAAATCTTTAAATTATATCTTCTAAAAATCAGATCTTGACATTTATATGCATTTTGTCCAAAGTCTCCAATCATATGTAAACATACAATGGTTCCTCTTTTCTTTTATTACAGAATATGCATAGATCTAAATCTAGTTTACAACATATGCTCATTTTTCTAATTAATTACAGATCTAAATATCATATGTTCATTTCTCTAATTAGTTACAGATCTAAATTACAACATACTCTATGCATGCAATATATAAATTACATGTTCATAGTCAAATTTATGCATCCAATCCCAAGTCACATGTCCAATATATTTTATGCTTCAGATCTAAAGTCATACGTTCAATTCAGTCTTGTCAAATTTCGCATCATTCATTAATTGTCCCAAATTTTGCGTTCATACGTTAATCTCTTTATGAGATTGGGCACAGGCTCGTGGTAGCCTGGCTATATAAACAGAAAAGAAGAAAGGAATACAGAACAGTCACAGAAAACAGATCTAACAGAAGAGAATATATATACAACCTCAAACTCAGATTTAAAAGCATATCAAAATTATAATTAACGTTTATAGCGGAGAATAACTGGACTTGCCTTTTGTGGTTTAAGAAAGGATAATAAACTGTTGTTGATGCAGAAATGCTGAATTATTCCTATTTAATTGTTGTTGTAGATCTACCCTTTGATTTGAGATTTGATTTAGCTTTTACATCAGTCCTAGTTTTAATTCCAGCAGAGCAGCGACGCCATTTTTATTTTTAATTAGCAGAAGAGAGCAATGGAGGCTAGAGAATTGTGTAAGAAACCTAGGTTTAGGTTAGGGATGTATTTATAGGAGGATAGGGTGATTTAGAGCCTTCAGATCAGTCCAGAAGTCATCAGAATCGCACAGCTCGAATACACATCATCCAGCCACTCAAAAGAAGACACGTCACCTCAGAACAATCCAGAATTCGGTGCTGGATTTGTATGGGCGCACTTGGCAGGTGCGCCAGTGTATTTTTGTACTGGCGCACTTCACAAGTGCGCCAGTGTATTCTGGCCTGTTTCCGGTTTTTCTGCCTAACTTCGTTCGTCCATATCGTTTTCATACGGACTTCGATTGTAAAGACCCGCAACTTCCCCGTAAAGGAAAGCGTCGGATAGTTCGAGAACAAACCACAACAGAACGCATATAAAAGAACATTTCATTGTATATAACAACAATGCATCAGATTACAAGAATATACAGAGTATAAAATAATATTACACAGAAATATCAGAGATTTAAATTACATTTAAATACATAGCAGCGGAAAGATAATACAATACACAACTAGATTGAGATATACAGATACAAAGCTTTCCGGATATCGTTCCAGCTGTAAACCAGGTTCCTGTGAATATAAATCTGCAAAACCAAAACTACTAGCTGCCCGTGTCAAAATAAGGGCACCCAGAGTTTAGGTTAAAACAATAAACTCCAGGTCAGTCATGGGACTGGTGTGAGAACTAAAACAGTTATTAATCTTTATTTTAAATCATTAGGTAAATCAAGGGACCACGCCGTATAACACGGAACGGGTTTCCTCCCAAGAATACCAGTGCATAAAACAAACAGCGCAATGCTAAATAAAGAAAAATGAAGCTGTTATAAGACCCAGGTCCCATCACACAATGCAACGCAGTCGAGGATAGGGTTTTCCCTTATAACAGCCAAAGAATGCTTGATACGTTTTAAAACAAATTGTTTGATACTATATAAGTGCATAGTGTATAAAACAACTTCAAATCATAAGTATCAATCATAGGCGGCATGGGTACCATATATCATGTCGCCATACTAGTTCTACAATTAAAACCGCACATGTCACGTATTTGGAAATTGGATTTCCGTCTATGAACCGAGGCAAAAGATAGTCCTCAACCGATTCGTGACTCTCTAGCCCGAGCCACGGGACCCAGACTCAGGTGGGCCCTTGGAGCGACAGGGCCGGTCCACCGATGTGGATTAAAATGCCTGAACACTACGTTTCCCCACCCTATGGGGTGTAAATGAGCCAACTAAATGACTCCATCGGTTCGAGAACGACCGATCAATCCGAGGCGCCTCGCAACAGCAACAACAACATAAGTCAAACTCGTCAGGGCGTGTAAAACCACTGACGCCACTTCTAGCTAGAAAGAAACGCAAGTCCTCCCTGAGGTCCGTCTCCCGTTTTTGGTTCATACCGGGTGTGAAACTCGCGAATCAAACGTTACACAAAGCTACGCCACAAAGGCCTTGCTTTGATCATCACCACAAGACTTTGCTTTTCAACAGAAGCCTCGATCATTTGCATCTTAGCATGCCACACAGGCAAACCATCCTATGCAACCGATATCAGTCACACAGAATGAAATCCGATGTCAGACACACAGTCCATTTACAAGTCCGTCCTGGGTCTGAACGAAACCGGAGGCACCTAGTACCCCGCATATCCATCGATCTCCAAGTACGTCTGGACGATCACTAACTGTTTCCATCTTCTTGGGTGTACAGCCCAATCAAGATCATCAGTAATTACCCAAACGACGTGAAGACCTCCGGTCTTCGACCATCGTCTTCATCTTCGACTTATCGTCGTATCAGTTATCCAGAATGGGATAAACCCGGTCTTTCCGAATAACTCGCGTATATTTTAAATAAGTGTTACACAAACACAACATACGCCTCATTCCAATTCATTAGTCACTAACCGTAAATTAATCAAGAGAATAATTTCCCAAATATTAACCCCGAAGGCCGAAACCAACATCAGATCAATATCCAGAAAACCATTCTGCTTGGCTAACCGACAGTTAGTTTCTAAATTTCACATTCATAGGGAAAGATTCCCATTAATTTTATCAAAGATAAATTCCTTGAATTTATTCTTTAATCAACTTTTGAATATCAATTCAAACTAGTCGGGATTAGCGAACCTTACCGAAGTAATCATTTGTTTTAATTTCCCAATCCCAACCTATTCATCCCATGAAGTAAAACTGGTTATACTTCATATCTAACACCACGGTGTTATTGGTAAATTCAATTACCATTTCACGTTCAAATCTAATTAAAGATTTAACTATCGCCTGGAGCAAAACTGGTGATACTCCATTCTCGATCATTTCAATCTAATTAAAGATTCATTAAAACTCCACTTAGTCTTAATCTTCGACTGGGTTAAAGAATCAGTGTCATTTAAAACACGGTTCACGATAAACCCAAAGTCACATTCATTAATTATCGGGTTAAAGAACGAGTGTTATTTAAAAACACTGTCCACGATAAACCCAAAAATCATTCCATTAATTATCAGGTTAAAGAACAAGTGTTATTTAAAACACTGTTCACGATAAACCCAAAAATCATTCCATTAATTATCAGGTTAAAGAGCAAGTGTTATTTAAAACACTGTTCACGATAAACCCAAAAATCAATCCATTAATTATCGGGTTAAAGAACAAGTGTTATTTAAAACACTGTTCACGATAAACCCAAAAATTAATCCATTAATTATCGGGTTAAAGAACAAGTGTTATTTAAAACACTGTTCACGATAAACCCAAAAATCAATACTAATTCAATTCCAATTAAATATCATTTTTAATTGGTACACTTCATTAAATCTAAATAAAAAGATTTAATCTTTTCTCAACTGGGTTCAAGAACAGTGTTAGTGAAGACACCATTCACGACAAACCCAAATCACATTTGATATTCAATATAAGGCTCTGAATAGAAAATATATCGGCTTATATTCAATATCAAATCCTACGATTAACAAATGTCGTATTGAAAATAACGATATTAATATATCTTTCAAATTTCCATAACAACACCTGTATAATCACGAATTCCAACATCGAAATATTCCGAAGACAATTTCGATTCAAATCCACTCCAATGCAATCATTGGAAATTCTGGTTACTTTTAAAACCCTTTTCAAATTCAGTTTATTTATTTAAAAAATAAATAGAATTATAATTCTAGTTCAAAACTAGTCTATTTCGATAAAAATCTATTTTTATCTTTTCAAATATGGAGTTTTTCATCCCAAACTTTCACAAATCATTTCTTATGATTTTACACAAATTATTACTATTTTTAATAATTTTATCAAGGCCCGTACAGTCGATTTCCAACAACGGCCATCGAACTGCACTTACAGCGACCTTTTTCGAATTTGATTTGGACGTATCTCCAAATCCAACCGTTAGATTTCAAATTTCTAACATTCATTAGAAATCTCTTTTCGATACGAACCCAACGGTTCCGGTTTTAGGAGAATCCGACGGTCGGATCTCCCGTAATGTCCGTTTGAAATAAATGGTCGAAATTCGCGAACTGCCGCGGCGCGGCGCGTTCTATTCAGGCCATTATATTATATATATAATATATATAATATATATTTCGTCGATTTCTATTTAAAACGAATTATATAAATGGTTTTAAAATTCGTTTCAAAATCTATTTCAACTTCCATTTCAATTCAAAGCAAAATTGAATTCTTCTCTATAAATTCGTTTTAAAATTCATTTCTATTCAATTCAAATTTCAATTCAATTTGAATTCGTTTCAATTTGCTTTCAATTCAATTTGAATTCGTTTTCAATTCATTTCGAAATCGTTTTCAATTCAATTCATTTCGAAATCGTTTTCAATTCAATTCATTTCGAAATCGTTTTCAATTCAATTCATTTCGAAATCGTTTTCAATTCAATTCATTTCGAAATCGTTTTCAATTCAATTCATTTCGAAATCGTTTTCAATTCAATTCATTTCGAAATCGTTTTCAATTCAATTCATTTCGAAATCGTTTTCAATTCAATTCATTTCGAAATCGTTTTCAATTCAATTCATTTCGAAATCGTTTTCAATTCAATTCATTTCGAAATCGTTTTCAATTCAATTCATTTCGAAATATTCGATTTCGAAATCACTTTTCAATATTCATTTTAAAAATGAATAAAATCGATATAAATATCGTTCACGTCAAAATGGCGTCAATCTAATCAACACGGCTTCATATATTGATATTTTCAAATATTCCATTTCGAATATTTCTATTTCAAATATTTCTATTTTAAAACTGGAATGAGGCCCAAACAATTACCATACAAAGTTAATTATATGGATTTTCATACAACACATGTATAATAGCATTGAAAAATAATCAACCATCAACCAAAGTGCACTACACTGTATAAGCATCAAATATAGATATCTAACGCTTATAACAGCCTGTCAATCAATCGATCGACATATTTAATCAATCAGGATGAGTGAACTTCCAATTTCATCCCAACACCCGTGTGGGGTTTCAAACAATCAAACACAGATTTTTATTCGTGCAGTTGGGCGATGTGTAAAATATATCGTCCCAATCAATATCAGTCAAATCAGTGTATATAAACAAATCGGCCGATTTGTTTATAAATATTTATTTATTCACTCACGTTAAAAATTATATTTTTAACGATAAAACATTTTATTCCAACATATGAATTTCTATTCAGTTCATTCTTAAAATAAAATGATATTTTTATTTTTCTAACATATTTTAGAAAATTTCGGCGGCATAACGGCACGATACTAGAAACGGGACGAGGCCTAGCCTTATCCCCGGTCTAGTGAAGGCCCACGCCATTCACACATCAATCATATCAATTTTATTATGCAAACCACAAAATTTGGAGTAAGTGTCTAACCTAGCCTTACTCCTTCGCCTTATAACGGCGCACGTCTAATCCTAACCAATTTATCGATTCGATTTTTTTTTTTTTTTCACACCACAAACCACATTCAAACCAATATCACAATCAATAACCAAACAGCCAAACAAACAAGTCCATGGTCTGTGGACGATTGTGTCGGGTGCTACTAAGCACCGTCTGCATCCTTGTATATATATATAACTAGAAAATAAATTGAAGAGTGAGAAATTCTCACCGATTAGCTATCCTAGCTCCACGGCACTTCATTGATAGAAAACTTCATCGCTATCGCATCTTCGTCATCTTCGTTGTCCGCTTTCACTACCTATGTAAAAATCGAATTTTTACTTCGATGTTCAATATATAAAAATCACATTTTTAATTCGAAGTTCAATATATAAAAATCATATTTTTAATTCGAAGTTCAATATATAAAAATCATATTTTTATTTCGAAGTTCAATATATAAAAATCATATTTTTATTTCGAAGTTCAATATATAAAAATCATATTTTTAATTCGAAGTTCAATATATAAAAATCATATTTTTATTTCGACAATATAAAAGATTATATTTTCCTTTCGACAATATAAAAGATTATATTTTTAAAAATCAGTTTTCAAACTTTAAAATAAAAATCAGTTTTCAAACTAAAATAAAAATCAGTTTTCAAACTAAAATAAAAATCAGTTTTCAAACTTAAAATAAAAATCAGTTTTCAAACTAAAATAAAAATCAGTTTTCATACTTATTAAAATAAAATCTGTTTTTAAATCATTTAAAATAAATCAGTATTTTCTGTTTTAAATAAAATAAAAATAAATAAATAAATAAAACGACTTACATAGGGGGGCGCTTATCTCAACGGAGGGGAGGAGAAGGGGGAGAGGGCTGCGATTTGGGAGGGGTGTCGCAGGGTGGAAGCGCAGCAGCAGGGGGGGCCTCGCCGGAGTTCTGGTGGCGTGGGCGACAGCAAGGCGTCGAACGATTTGATGAGGGAGGAGGGTTTCGGTGGGAGTTCGTCGAGGGAGTGTGGGCTTCGGTGGGAGTTCGTCGAGGGAGGGTGGGCTACGGTGATGGGCGGCGGCGCTTAGGGGGGGCTGTCGATAGGTACCTAGGGTTTTTTTTTTTTTTTCTCTTTCTGAATTGTGAATCGGGGGGGGGGGGGGCCAGAAAGGAAGATAAAGGGGGGAAATTAAAATTTATTTTAATTATTTTATTATTTAATTTTTTTTTCAAAAAGTTGACTTTTACATACGACCTCAAAATGAGGCCCACCGCCTGTCGCCCATAGCATTTCACCCCCATTCTGAACACAATGGGATATGTACCGCAAGCTGAATCGACCGTTTCGATCAGTTTCCGTTGCATTTACATTTAAATCATTATATTGAATTTTTAACATGCATTTCAAATTACCGGGGTCACATACTGACTCTAAAAATTCCCGAAAAGTATTTTCTAGCTTCGTATTGACGATACGGTCCTAACAAAACTAGTTTCGTTGAATTCCGAGACCGTTAGAAAAATGGCCATTTTCCAGTCGATTAAATTCAACTGAAATGGTCAAAACGCGTTTTCCTTTGCCATGCTCACATATTGATTCGAAAAATTATGAAATTTGAAATCTAGCAATAACTTAACATCACGGACCCAACAAAACTGGTTTCGTCGAAATCCGAGGTCGTTTGCAAAATTGCTATTTTTAAGGGCCTTATATATATAAAAATATATATAAATTCCACAGCGACTATTTCTAATTTTAAACTGGACATATCTTATCATTTCTAAGATGAAATCTCAGTTGGTTAACTTCGTTACCAAGATATAGTTATACAGATTCAAATATTTCTTGTTTCGTTCAATTCTGACTTATATTGAATTCTGTATATTCATTTGAAATTAGAAATCGAATTTTCGAACTACCGCGCCATTTTCAATTCCTTTTATAATTATATATAATTATTATATATTCTAACGACGACGTATATAAATATATACGTCGAATTCTATTGAAAATAAATTTCTCGTCGATATTATTTAAAATAATTCATTTTAAATAATTAAAATTCGCTAAAATTGCCAAAATAAAATTTTCAAACTGGCTCAGATTTTCCGGGTTGTTACAATCTCCCCCACTTAAAACTTTTCGTCCCCGAAAAGGAACAAAGTCGAAAGTGGTTTGATTAATAAGCCCTACGTTCGATCTGGCTTCCATTCTCCAACTCTTTAGTTTCTGAGAATTTTCAAAATTTCAAAAATTTGGCTAACTCCCTAAATTTTCGAAAAATTTCGCCATAACCTCCCCTGCACCGGGAGCATCGGGGAATTTCAAATAGCTTCCCCGGTCCTTCAGATCTCAAAAAGAAAAAGAAAAAGCCAAGCGGCTAGCCAATAGGCTCACAAAATCATCATCACCCAAACAAAACAGGAACTTATGTCGTAAACATGTACCTATTTGTCGGGCAAACAAATTTTATTCTCTGGCTCTAGCCTCCTTGCTATGACCTGTTCAATGATATACATGTATATGCAAGCAAATGCGACCGATTTTAAATACAATTCAATATTTGATTCAAATAGGCTAAAGGTTCAAAATTAGCAAACAAATGAACAAACAACACAAACATCAATCAATTAGTTGATTAGAGTTTGTAATTCATAATTTTGATACATATACAAAAATCATGTTTTTGATGCCAATTCACAACAATGTATTCTAGCTATATATAAGTTTTGGTTCTCACACCAGCCTAATGGAAATATATAGAAAATCACACCTTCGAAACACGAACATAAATGTTGATGATGCGATCGCTATCATCAATAATATCTCCGGGCGACTAAAGTGTGATGCTATATCTATCCAATATATTAAAACTTCGAATATACGTTCATGACGCGTATACGCGAAATCTATATATACTCGATTGTCCACATCCATATAAATAATCAAATACGAATAATTGATTTAAATTTTCAAAACAAAATTTGTTTTCACTTTAAAAATATACTCTTCACACTCGTTCTAGGATACTACTGATCCCATCTCTAACGAGTCATTCTAATTGGATATTACTAATCCAATATCTGATGAATTCTTTCGTATGTTTCTAATGTGCCTTGTTCTCTGAGCTTTGTAAACCAAAGCTCTGATACCAAATGTAAAGACCCGCAACTTCCCCGTAAAGGAAAGCGTCGGATAGTTCGAGAACAAACCACAACAGAACGCATATAAAAGAACATTTCATTGTATATAACAACAATGCATCAGATTACAAGAATATACAGAGTATAAAATAATATTACACAGAAATATCAGAGATTTAAATTACATTTAAATACATAGCAGCGGAAAGATAATACAATACACAACTAGAATGAGATATACGGATACAAAGCTTTCCGGATATCGTTCCAGCTGTAAACCAGGTTCCTGTGAATATAAATCTGCAAAACCAAAACTACTAGCTGCCCGTGTCAAAATAAGGGCACCCAGAGTTTAGGTTAAAACAATAAACTCCAGGTCAGTCATGGGACTGGTGTGAGAACTAAAACAGTTATTAATCTTTATTTTAAATCATTAGGTAAATCAAGGGACCACGCCGTATAACACGGAACGGGTTTCCTCCCAAGAATACCAGTGCATAAAACAAACAGCGCAATGCTAAATAAAGAAAAATAAAGCTGTTATAAGACCCAGGTCCCATCACACAATGCAACGCAGTCGAGGATAGGGTTTTCCCTTATAACAGCCAAAGAATGCTTGATACGTTTTAAAACAAATTGTTTGATACTATATAAGTGCATAGTGTATAAAACAACTTCAAATCATAAGTATCAATCATAGGCGGCATGGGTACCATATATCATGTCGCCATACTAGTTCTACAATTAAAACCGCACATGTCACGTATTTGGAAATTGGATTTCCGTCTATGAACCGAGGCAAAAGATAGTCCTCAACCGATTCGTGACTCTCTAGCCCGAGCCACAGGACCCAGACTCAGGTGGGCCCTTGGAGCGACAGGGCCGGTCCACCGATGTGGATTAAAATGCCTGAACACTACGTTTCCCCACCCTATGGGGTGTAAATGAGCCAACTAAATGACTCCATCGGTTCGAGAACGACCGATCAATCCGAGGCGCCTCGCAACAGCAACAACAACATAAGTCAAACTCGTCAGGGCGTGTAAAACCACTGACGCCACTTCTAGCTAGAAAGAAACGCAAGTCCTCCCTGAGGTCCGTCTCCCGTTTTTGGTTCATACCGGGTGTGAAACTCGCGAATCAAACGTTACACAAAGCTACGCCACAAAGGCCTTGCTTTGATCATCACCACAAGACTTTGCTTTTCAACAGAAGCCTCGATCATTTGCATCTTAGCATGCCACACAGGCAAACCATCCTATGCAACCGATATCAGTCACACAGAATGAAATCCGATGTCAGACACACAGTCCATTTACAAGTCCGTCCTGGGTCTGAACGAAACCGGAGGCACCTAGTACCCCGCATATCCATCGATCTCCAAGTACGTCTGGACGATCACTAACTGTTTCCATCTTCTTGGGTGTACAGCCCAATCAAGATCATCAGTAATTACCCAAACGACGTGAAGACCTCCGGTCTTCGACCATCGTCTTCATCTTCGACTTATCGTCGTATCAGTTATCCAGAATGGGATAAACCCGGTCTTTCCGAATAACTCGCGTATATTTTAAATAAGTGTTACACAAACACAACATACGCCTCATTCCAATTCATTAGTCACTAACCGTAAATTAATCAAGAGAATAATTTCCCAAATATTAACCCCGAAGGCCGAAACCAACATCAGATCAATATCCAGAAAACCATTCTGCTTGGCTAACCGACAGTTAGTTTCTAAATTTCACATTCATAGGGAAAGATTCCCATTAATTTTATCAAAGATAAATTCCTTGAATTTATTCTTTAATCAACTTTTGAATATCAATTCAAACTAGTCGGGATTAGCGAACCTTACCGAAGTAATCATTTGTTTTAATTTCCCAATCCCAACCTATTCATCCCATGAAGTAAAACTGGTTATACTTCATATCTAACACCACGGTGTTATTGGTAAATTCAATTACCATTTCACGTTCAAATCTAATTAAAGATTTAACTATCGCCTGGAGCAAAACTGGTGATACTCCATTCTCGATCATTTCAATCTAATTAAAGATTCATTAAAACTCCACTTAGTCTTAATCTTCGACTGGGTTAAAGAATCAGTGTCATTTAAAACACGGTTCACGATAAACCCAAAGTCACATTCATTAATTATCGGGTTAAAGAACGAGTGTTATTTAAAAACACTGTCCACGATAAACCCAAAAATCATTCCATTAATTATCAGGTTAAAGAACAAGTGTTATTTAAAACACTGTTCACGATAAACCCAAAAATCATTCCATTAATTATCAGGTTAAAGAGCAAGTGTTATTTAAAACACTGTTCACGATAAACCCAAAAATCAATCCATTAATTATCGGGTTAAAGAACAAGTGTTATTTAAAACACTGTTCACGATAAACCCAAAAATCAATCCATTAATTATCGGGTTAAAGAACAAGTGTTATTTAAAACACTGTTCACGATAAACCCAAAAATCAATACTAATTCAATTCCAATTAAATATCATTTTTAATTGGTACACTTCATTAAATCTAAATAAAAAGATTTAATCTTTTCTCAACTGGGTTCAAGAACAGTGTTAGTGAAGACACCATTCACGACAAACCCAAATCACATTTGATATTCAATATAAGGCTCTGAATAGAAAATATATCGGCTTATATTCAATATCAAATCCTACGATTAACAAATGTCGTATTGAAAATAACGATATTAATATATCTTTCAAATTTCCATAACAACACCTGTATAATCACGAATTCCAACATCGAAATATTCCGAAGACAATTTCGATTCAAATCCACTCCAATGCAATCATTGGAAATTCTGGTTACTTTTAAAACCCTTTTCAAATTCAGTTTATTTATTTAAAAAATAAATAGAATTATAATTCTAGTTCAAAACTAGTCTATTTCGATAAAAATCTATTTTTATCTTTTCAAATATGGAGTTTTTCATCCCAAACTTTCACAAATCATTTCTTATGATTTTACACAAATTATTACTATTTTTAATAATTTTATCAAGGCCCGTACAGTCGATTTCCAACAACGGCCATCGAACTGCACTTACAGCGACCTTTTTCGAATTTGATTTGGACGTATCTCCAAATCCAACCGTTAGATTTCAAATTTCTAACATTCATTAGAAAGCTCTTTTCGATACGAACCCAACGGTTCCGGTTTTAGGAGAATCCGACGGTCGGATCTCCCGTAATGTCCGTTTGAAATAAATGGTCG
Organism: Allium sativum; assembly: GCA_030737875.1. Classification (NCBI taxonomy): domain Eukaryota; kingdom Viridiplantae; phylum Streptophyta; class Magnoliopsida; order Asparagales; family Amaryllidaceae; genus Allium; species Allium sativum. The sequence goes on along the minus strand of CM060913.1, from coordinate 268,231,058 downwards.
AAATTCGCGAACTGCCGCGGCGCGGCGCGTTCTATTCAGGCCATTATATTATATATATAATATATATAATATATATTTCGTCGATTTCTATTTAAAACGAATTATATAAATGGTTTTAAAATTCGTTTCAAAATCTATTTCAACTTCCATTTCAATTCAAAGCAAAATTGAATTCTTCTCTATAAATTCGTTTTAAAATTCATTTCTATTCAATTCAAATTTCAATTCAATTTGAATTCGTTTCAATTTGCTTTCAATTCAATTTGAATTCGTTTTCAATTCATTTCGAAATCGTTTTCAATTCAATTCATTTCGAAATCGTTTTCAATTCAATTCATTTCGAAATCGTTTTCAATTCAATTCATTTCGAAATCGTTTTCAATTCAATTCATTTCGAAATCGTTTTCAATTCAATTCATTTCGAAATCGTTTTCAATTCAATTCATTTCGAAATCGTTTTCAATTCAATTCATTTCGAAATCGTTTTCAATTCAATTCATTTCGAAATCGTTTTCAATTCAATTCATTTCGAAATCGTTTTCAATTCAATTCATTTCGAAATCGTTTTCAATTCAATTCATTTCGAAATATTCGATTTCGAAATCACTTTTCAATATTCATTTTAAAAATGAATAAAATCGATATAAATATCGTTCACGTCAAAATGGCGTCAATCTAATCAACACGGCTTCATATATTGATATTTTCAAATATTCCATTTCGAATATTTCTATTTCAAATATTTCTATTTTAAAACTGGAATGAGGCCCAAACAATTACCATACAAAGTTAATTATATGGATTTTCATACAACACATGTATAATAGCATTGAAAAATAATCAACCATCAACCAAAGTGCACTACACTGTATAAGCATCAAATATAGATATCTAACGCTTATAACAGCCTGTCAATCAATCGATCGACATATTTAATCAATCAGGATGAGTGAACTTCCAATTTCATCCCAACACCCGTGTGGGGTTTCAAACAATCAAACACAGATTTTTATTCGTGCAGTTGGGCGATGTGTAAAATATATCGTCCCAATCAATATCAGTCAAATCAGTGTATATAAACAAATCGGCCGATTTGTTTATAAATATTTATTTATTCACTCACGTTAAAAATTATATTTTTAACGATAAAACATTTTATTCCAACATATGAATTTCTATTCAGTTCATTCTTAAAATAAAATGATATTTTTATTTTTCTAACATATTTTAGAAAATTTCGGCGGCATAACGGCACGATACTAGAAACGGGACGAGGCCTAGCCTTATCCCCGGTCTAGTGAAGGCCCACGCCATTCACACATCAATCATATCAATTTTATTATGCAAACCACAAAATTTGGAGTAAGTGTCTAACCTAGCCTTACTCCTTCGCCTTATAACGGCGCACGTCTAATCCTAACCAATTTATCGATTCGATTTTTTTTTTTCACACCACAAACCACATTCAAACCAATATCACAATCAATAACCAAACAGCCAAACAAACAAGTCCATGGTCTGTGGACGATTGTGTCGGGTGCTACTAAGCACCGTCTGCATCCTAGTATATATATATAACTAGAAAATAAATTGAAGAGTGAGAAATTCTCACCGATTAGCTATCCTAGCTCCACGGCACTTCATTGATAGAAAACTTCATCGCTATCGCATCTTCGTCATCTTCGTTGTCCGCTTTCACTACCTATGTAAAAATCGAATTTTTACTTCGATGTTCAATATATAAAAATCACATTTTTAATTCGAAGTTCAATATATAAAAATCATATTTTTAATTCGAAGTTCAATATATAAAAATCATATTTTTATTTCGAAGTTCAATATATAAAAATCATATTTTTATTTCGAAGTTCAATATATAAAAATCATATTTTTAATTCGAAGTTCAATATATAAAAATCATATTTTTATTTCGACAATATAAAAGATTATATTTTCCTTTCGACAATATAAAAGATTATATTTTTAAAAATCAGTTTTCAAACTTTAAAATAAAAATCAGTTTTCAAACTAAAATAAAAATCAATTTTCAAACTAAAATAAAAATCAGTTTTCAAACTTAAAATAAAAATCAGTTTTCAAACTAAAATAAAAATCAGTTTTCATACTTATTAAAATAAAATCTGTTTTTAAATCATTTAAAATAAATCAGTATTTTCTGTTTTAAATAAAATAAAAATAAATAAATAAATAAAACGACTTACATAGGGGGGCGCTTATCTCAACGGAGGGGAGGAGAAGGGGGAGAGGGCTGCGATTTGGGAGGGGTGTCGCAGGGTGGAAGCGCAGCAGCAGGGGGGGCCTCGCCGGAGTTCTGGTGGCGTGGGCGACAGCAAGGCGTCGAACGATTTGATGAGGGAGGAGGGTTTCGGTGGGAGTTCGTCGAGGGAGTGTGGGCTTCGGTGGGAGTTCGTCGAGGGAGGGTGGGCTACGGTGATGGGCGGCGGCGCTTAGGGGGGGCTGTCGATAGGTACCTAGGGTTTTTTTTTTTTTTCTCTTTCTGAATTGTGAATCGGGGGGGGGGGGGCAGAAAGGAAGATAAAGGGGGGGGGGGAAATTAAAATTTATTTTAATTATTTTATTATTTAATTTTTTTTTCAAAAAGTTGACTTTTACATACGACCTCAAAATGAGGCCCACCGCCTGTCGCCCATAGCGTTTCACCCCCATTCTGAACACAATGGGATATGTACCGCAAGCTGAATCGACCGTTTCGATCAGTTTCCGTTGCATTTACATTTAAATCATTATATTGAATTTTTAACATGCATTTCAAATTACCGGGGTCACATACTGACTCTAAAAATTCCCGAAAAGTATTTTCTAGCTTCGTATTGACGATACGGTCCTAACAAAACTAGTTTCGTCGAATTCCGAGACCGTTAGAAAAATGGCCATTTTCCAGTCGATTAAATTCAACTGAAATGGTCAAAACGCGTTTTCCTTTGCCATGCTCACATATTGATTCGAAAAATTATGAAATTTGAAATCTAGCAATAACTTAACATCACGGACCCAACAAAACTGGTTTCGTCGAAATCCGAGGTCGTTTGCAAAATTGCTATTTTTAAGGGCCTTATATATATAAAAATATATATAAATTCCACAGCGACTATTTCTAATTTTAAACTGGACATATCTTATCATTTCTAAGATGAAATCTCAGTTGGTTAACTTCGTTACCAAGATATAGTTATACAGATTCAAATATTTCTTGTTTCGTTCAATTCTGACTTATATTGAATTCTGTATATTCATTTGAAATTAGAAATCGAATTTTCGAACTACCGCGCCATTTTCAATTCCTTTTATAATTATATATAATTATTATATATTCTAACGACGACGTATATAAATATATACGTCGAATTCTATTGAAAATAAATTTCTCGTCGATATTATTTAAAATAATTCATTTTAAATAATTAAAATTCGCTAAAATTGCCAAAATAAAATTTTCAAACTGGCTCAGATTTTCCGGGTTGTTACATCGATTTACGCAAATTCGGACTCTATTTCGCGTATTTTTCCGAGACGAACACAATGGCGCAACCCGTTTCCCTTATTTCTTCTCCTTAAAATTAATTATAGCTTGATTTTTAACTCTTATGTTTACAGAAAATACGGGGTGTTACAATTACATAAACATGTTATACATATAATTGACAACTTTGCACACACGAATATGAAGACACGATATGCCCTTCACTATTATCAGTACGAACACAAAGACATGATATTTTGTGTGCAATTAGGCATAAAATTACTTCTTTTTTCCTATAGATTTTGATGCTTTTGTGCAGCTGGAGCTCAGGCTGGCTATCACGATTCAGTTTTACTGCCAATCATCAGGTTGGCCTTTTAAGCTTTTGTTTTAAATTATGTAAATATATAAATATTTATGCTGTTATATATAAAACTTTATGATCAGCATCATGAGCTAGCTTATTCTCATACTGGTTTGATTTACGGCAAACACATGGATTTAATCGGCATGACTAGCACGTACATTAAATCTTCCCAACCTCGACTAGATTTATATCAGGCTGATCATATGTTTTTACCTTTTTTTGTTAGTTCGTACTATTATGAAAATCTTTGACAGTTTCCTTTGTGTGTGTGTGTGTGTATATATATATGTTTATATGTTATACATTGTGTTCGTGTTATGAAGAATCTTGTAATGCTTTGAGTAATATATATAGATTGTGTTATTCTTGTGTATAAATTGTGGTATATATGTTGTGTTATGAAAAATATGTGCACAGTTTCTGTTTATATATATACACATATGCACATATGTGTATATATATATATGAGCACACACGGATATAATTAGATACGGCCAAAAGCCGTGTCTGAATACCGTTTAGATACGGCTATAAGCCGTATGAAATCAAAGTGAGATACGGTTTATAGCCGTATCTAAAAATTTAACAAGAAATTTTTTGATATGGCTTTTTGCCGTGTTTAAGAGCTTTAGATACGGCTAAAAACACAGCTTAATTAGTGTATATGGTGTAGTGTAACACTGAAACATCTCTATTTTCTCCTGAGTCTCGAGACCATAGAAATAGTGATGTGTCTCACATTCCCGTTATGTGTGACTTTGCCTACATAATTGAGCCTGTTATGGGTTTTCCACCTAAGCAAGCCATCAAGTTTTGTATCGACCTCATTCCAGGAGCGCAGCCTGTTAGTTATACTCCTATAGGATGTTGACAAAAGAGAATGGGGAACTAAAGAAGCAACTTCTCAAGCTTGAAGTAAAGAAATTCATTCAGTCCAGTTCTTCACCGTAGGGTGCTGCGATGGTACTTGTGAAGAAGTCTGATGGGACCCTTAAGTCATGCATCAATTGCCATAAGCTTAACGAGTTAACCATCAAAAACCAATATTTGTTGCCTATGATCGACGACTTGTTCGATCAGTTAAGTTCTGTGAAGGCTTTTCTCAGCTTGGCCTTGCCGCGGGGTTTCAGAATCTTCGAGTTGAGGAGGACAACATTCCTGTTATATCTTTTCATGCTTGATACGTATTTTGTGAATGGCTCATCTTGCCATTCGGTTTAACAAACTCTCCCACATACATTTTCGATGTTATGAATCAAGTATTCCTGGAATATCTCGGTAATTTTATGTATTCATTGATGATATTCTTATGTATTCTAAATACAAAGCTGAGAATGCATGTCATTTGAAGATTGTTCTAAGTACTCTTCGGCAACATTAATTCCAAGAAGAACTTTCTAAGTGTCATTTCTAGGAGAAGCAAATCAAGTTCTTAGGGCATGTTGTATCATCTGTTGGCATCTCAGCCGGTCCTTCTAAGATCGAGGCTATCCAAATTTGAAAGAGGCCCGGGATTGTCTTTAGGATTCATAGCTTCTTGGGATAGGCGGGTTATTATTTTCGATTCATGAAAGACTTTTCACATATTGTGCTTCCTCTTACTAACCTTACTCACAAGGGAGTTCATTTTATTTAGTTCGATCAATTTGATGCCTCTCTTCAGTGATTTAAAGATATTACCACTTTTGCACCTGACTTAGTGGTTCCTGAAGGGAACCAAGATCTTATCATGTATACCGATGCGAACAATTGTTATCTATACGTTGTGCTTATGCATCATGATAGGATAGTTTCGTATGCTTCAATGAAATTACATTCAAATGAGGTTCAGTACGATACCATGATCTTGAGCTTGCGGCCATCATCTTCGCATTAACGAATTGACACTGTTATTTGTTGGGCATGCACTTTATACTCCATATTGATCGTAAATAGCTCAAGTATTTATTCACCCGGAAGCAGCTCAACATGCGATAGCAACGTTGGCGCGAGTTCCTTGCATCCTATGATTTCAATATTCAGTATACCCTAGGGAAGGGGAATCGAGATGTCGATGCTTTGAGTCGTCAGAAAGCTGCCATTATTTCCATGATGCTTACAGAATTGAAAGATTGGGTACTTTATCCATCTGCGATATTCGAGATCGTGCTTTTACTTTAGATTCTCCTATCTTATTATATAGCATGGATGCTCAACCTACTTTATCAGATCAGATTGTCAAGGATCAACGGTAAGATTCTGGTATTTCTTCTCTCATTCAAACGTGTAAGTATATATCCCACGATGATATTGAGATAAGAGATTTCAGCATCGATGGCCATGTATATCATCAAAAGAATAACAAGTTAGTTGCGCCTCCTATATTAAAGCTTAGGCGGGATATTTTAGCTGAATATCGCCGTTCTAAGTATACTATCCATCCAAGCAGTAGCAAGATGTATGCTGACATGCATCCCTTATATTACTAGGATGGCATAATGTGAGATGTGGCAAGTAATATAAGCAATTGCATGACTTCTCAACTCGGGAATCCTAATATGGAAATGGGACCAGATTTCAATGGACTTTATCGACATCTTACCTCGTTTGAGGTTGTGCCAAAGTAGCTAGGTTATTATGGACTCTTCTTACCAAGTCTGCACATTTTATTCCTAATAAGATGGTGTTTACTCTTTTGAGATTTTATACTAAGGAAACCATGAGATTGCAAGGTATTCCTAGAGCCATAGTGTGTGATCGTGATTCGACATTTACGAGCCATTTCTGGAAGAGTCTTCAGCTAGTTTTGGGCATAAAGATAAAATTTAGCATGGAATACAATCCATGGTCTGATGGACTGACCGAGCGGGTGTCGCATATCGGAAGATTTACTTCAAGCATGTATTAATTATTTGTGTTGTAGCTGGGAGGATTGTATTCCTTTGGGTGAGTTCACTTATAATAATAGCTACCAATCTTCTATTTGCATGGTTCCATTTGAGGATTTATATGGAAGACCGTTTCATTCACCTTCTTCTTAGCTCGAGTCCACGAAAAAGCTTATTTTAGTCCATAACTCCATTCTTGAAGCATCTGAAATGATCATTCTTATTAGACAAAGGAAGAAAGAGGCTCAAAATCGTCAAAAATCCTACGCCAGAACCGTAGGAGACCTCTTGTTTTTTCAATTGGTGATCATTTTTACTTTCGAGCTTCATCTTTGAAAGGAGAAATATCCTTTAGTTAGACTGCGAAATTAGCCCAACGATACATAAGGTCATTTCCTATCACATAGTATATTGATTGTCGTTGCTTATTGAGTAGCACTTCCTGATTTTTTTTCTAATGTTCATTATTTATTTCACATCTCTCAACTAAGGAAGTGTTTGTGTGATTCTGATTCTTTGATCGATACACATGATTTAGAAGGGCATGATGTCACACCTGATTTGTATATTGTGCATTATCCTATACGTCTCCTTGGTATGGAGATTAAACGCTTTCGATACAAGAACGTACCGCTCGTGAAATTTCAATGGTCCGTTAATCCCAATTATTGCACTTAGGAAACCAAAGAGTTTATAGAGCGGTCATATCCTGATTTCTTATCTTCTAGTGCCACAGGTGAGAAATTATTATAACTTAAGCTACCTTTTCTTTGTGTATTTCCTTTGAAACGAGATAAATTGATTTGAATATAACTCTTCTCTAAGGAAATTTGGAGGATGGAATTTTCATAAGAGGGGGGGTCTATAACAACGCTGGTTTTTCGATCACTTGTTGTTAACACCAAAAATGGAATAACACCAGATTTTAGCAAAAGAACCACCCCTTTATGGGGAAAACATTAAAGAGCGTATAAAAGTAAGTGGAAAAGTAAGAAACCAAAAGTAAAGGGAGAGACATAATTTTTACAGTGGTTCAGCCATTAATAGGTCTACATCCACTTTGAACATCAATATTATTATTACTCTTTCCAAGCCAAATACAACAAATTGTAGATGATTACAAAGTTCTCCATGGTAGAAATTAACAGAAAATCACAAGTACTAGTGGTTAACGTAGACGAATCACGATAACCAATCTAGATGACCTACTATCTCTGGAGATAAAGTCTTGTTGTCGAAGTTGAGTAATGGCTGCTGGAAGAGAAGATCTGCAACAACCCAAAATTTGTGAACTAATTTAAAAAATTTATTTTAGCTATTTTAATTTGTTTTGATTATTTAAAATGATTTATTTTAAATAATAATGTAACACCCCGTATATTCTATTACAGTGAAATTCATAAATTAAAGTATAATTAATTTCAAATCAAAGAATTAAGGGAAAGGGGATACGCCATTGCGCTCGTCTCGGAATTCTGCTTGAGATAGAGTCCGAGTTTGCGTAAAACGGACTCCGTATGAGGGAGATATGACCTCCGGAAGTTTCAGAATTCAGTTTAAAATTCAAACAGGCAGAAACAGTTCAGAAACGAGTTCAAAATTCAAAAATCGAACCCAGATCGGGCGGGAATTTTCCCGCCCAAGACCCAGGTCAACTGTGTAGTCGACCTGGGGCACCCAGGTCGACTGGGTAGTCGACCTGGGGGTCGGCTGGGTAGTCGACCTGGCCCCTGAGCCAGGTCGAACCCAGCCCCTTCTGGCTGGCCTGGTCTGTGCTTGGCCGAATTTCTGGACTTTGTCTTGTCACTAGGGCTTATGTGTCAAGTCTTGATTGGTTTCTCTTTAAAACGAATGTCTTGTATTAATCTAAGCTCCATCGACGGCCCTAATCAATTCACAAACTCTATAAAAAGGACCTAAGACTCCACCTAATTCACACAAATAAAAATGAGAATGGAGCTGTCATGCTGCTGAAGAAAGACTAGGAATAGCCATCAAATCGAGAAACGATTAGGAGTTGATTCAAAAGCTTAAAGCAACGACAATTAAATCAAAACAACGCCTACAACAAAGGATAGCATCTCCAAATTCAGAATTCAGAATCCTGAATTGAAGATTCGTCATACGTTGTAAGTAGAGTGCTATTCCGATGTGAATGAATAATTGAGATTTGATCTGTGTAAAATGAGAAATGGAATTTTACTTAATTTGTGGTGATGATAATTCATAATTGTATGTTGCTATGATTCTAATTATGAATAGATTTGGGATGTTGGGGTATAATGATGTTAGATCTATTGGATATTTGCAAGTATATGATTCATGTTGAAAGTTAGCAACTATATGTTTGTGGTAGTTTATTACAACCAAGTTGAGACTCATGCAAGTATATGATTCACTATTATGCCAACATGATTTTAGATCCACCTATGTATATTTTTATGTTCTTTTTTAGAGTAGTTGGATCCAATTGAGTATTATGATTCATATGAATTTATGTTGGAATTGGCATCATGATTCAAGTGTAAAACCATACTTTTGTATTAGTGACAAAAGTAAGCATCTTTGTGAACTTGTGTTGACTTTATGAACATGGCTAGTTTATGTTTAGCTTTATGCCCAAACAAAATATGTTTTAGACTTAGGTTGTTGTTAGAAAACATATGATAATACATGTGGCACATAATTAAGTTAGATTCATGCTTTAAATAAAAGTTTACATGATTAGATTAAAACCATGATTCATGTTTAGGTATGTTTTATGTCAAGATTTTATGCTATTACAATGCAAGTTCACAATTGCCTAATTTATGTAATTAGACCGCTATGTTGCAAGTTCATGCGTTTACACACCCCTTTTTGGTGTTACTTAGAATATATATACATCATGTTCTAAGCCTCCCCTTTTTCATGTGGCTAAGTTGGGCTTAAATGTTAGGCCCAACATATGTTATAATATAGCGAACGTATAAAACGGGGGTAATGACGTTGGGTTAAAAATATAAAACATATGTGTTGGCATGTTTGACGCATGCCAACGACCTTGAAAACATTTAAGTGGTATAAATTAATTTTACCCAATAAAGATGAATTTGAATAATGGGCTGCAAATATTTACATATAAAAAGAAAAGAGACAAAATATGTAAACTTAGAAAATACGATGTGTTTAACCCGAGGTTGGATTGCGTTGTAAAATAAACCTGCCCGGACCCGCTCGGCTGTCCAGTAGTCACAGCAATACTATCCAATGTGGGTGGTTAAACATTGAGCCCAATAAAGACCCGAGGTTAGACTGAGTTGTGACGTAAGACTGCCCGGACCCAACCGACAACAGGCAGTCACAACAATACCTGTCTAATGTGAGTGGTTGAGGCTTTAATAAGACAATTAAGGCTGAGTCAGGTATTGATAGGATTAAGTAAATTGAATTAATACTTAATCAAATTGAACATGCTAAACTATGCAGACTGATTGTGGGTTAGGTTTATACAGAACACTTAACCAACTTAGCATGTTGGCCAGAAATAGAAAACCTAGTAGCGGGGGACCCTTTTCAGCAGTAACCCTACAAGGTGTATCAGGATACCCTGAACTAGGCAGGGTGGGGCACGATTACTGGGCTGACTGTAAGAGGTCAAATCGACGGCGGTGGTGCAGCAGTGTAGGTTCTAACGGGGTGCGGGCGTGCACACACTCCGGCGCAGAAAAATTAGGCACTGGGCACCAGTAGTATACCTGTGCATTCTAGAATTGTGTCGGGCCGCCACCATGGGACTTGATACACCCCATGGTGGGACCAGCATAGGTAGCTACAACATCGGGGGCCGTAAGACACATGTAACTATGTGAGTAGGAGTCGATCATTAGAAATGGATCACTTCACCCTAATTATGGGGTGCATGTTGGGAACTAGTTTATAGGGGTGTAGAGATTAATATGGGGTACGATAGTATATTCGACTCTAGACAACTTAACTTAGTTTATGGTGCTTCCCCATTTCCAGTTTATACTTATCATGCTCTTTTTCTTATTCATAGACTGAATAGTCCTAGACTTACTCAGGCTTTATGTCTGACTCTACTTTTCTTTCGTCTTCTTTTCTTTCGTTACCCCCCCCCCCCAAAGGTCCACAGGGAGGGAATACTGCAGCTTGACCAGTTTTCACATCCAGCTTGAAGAGAAAGAATGTATTGCTTGGATCTCTTTCGTTTTGGACTATGGCTTTGGATAGCAATTACGGGGACTTATGTAGTTTAATTATGTTTTTATGCTTCTTTAAGTTATGAAATCAAGACAGTTATGAAAATGTAATGTTTTTGGAAGTATTGTAAGACAATTATGGCATGGTTTGTGTAACACGTATTTTGATGAAATAAAAGTTGCTGCTGTTTTCCGCTGTTCAAAAATATTTGTATTTATATTTGTCTTGTATATCTGTGACTTATACCTATAAACCTCCACCAAAATTAGGGCATTCCCTTTGAGAGTGACCCTAACGGAGGTGGGGTGTTTCACTTGGTATCAGAGCATAGGTTTACCAGATAAGATAAAAAGTTTTGAAAATTTATTTTCAAAAGAAAATTTAAAGAAGCATTTTTAAAGAAAAAAATGTTATTTTATTTTAAAAAGGCATAGTCCCCCAAAGCCATAGGTACTATCTTTTATCCTTCGTTTTGAATATGTCATTTTTGTTTTAGCGTGTCCGAAGAACTTAACTTTCCAGAGGGTGTACCAATACCTGGTTGGTTCAGACGATTCATAGAAGTAAGGGCCAATCAGCCAGGTCCCACTATTCCTCCTCCCCCAGCTGCAAGAAATCATCCAGCTGCAGGAAATCATCCAGCTGCAGCAGCACCTCCTCCTCCACCTCCTCCGTGTGGTAATGCTTTTTCTAAGATATGTAAACATTTCAAGGCTATGGGAGGGAAGGACTTTCATGGAACCGAGTCCTTCGTGGCAGCCAGGAACTGGCTGAAGGAAACCGAGGACTTATTCGTTATCTTTGAGGTAGAAGATAGGCAGAAGGTACAACTGGCAGTATGGCTACTTAAAGGCGAGGCTTCCTACTAGTGGGAAGTTACCAATGCAGAAAGACCAGTGGAAACATGGGAGGACTTTAGGGCAAGGTTTGAGGCTAAATTTCTCTCAGAAGCTGAAAGGAGCCTTCAATTGGAAAAATTCTTATATCTTAAGCAAGGGAATATGACAGTCAAAGAGTACGTTAATCAGTTCGATCAGCTGGCTAGGTTCGGACTGGACCTAGTCAACACTCCGCACAAGAAGGCTCTCCGTTTTGTCAAAGGATTGAATGAGCCATTACACAGTTTGGCCATGACCCATATACCCATGGGAGCTACGTATGAAAGGTTGGTGAAGATGGCATTGCTGAGCGAAGAGGATAAGGGCAAGAAGGAGACAAAGGCAGAAAGCTCTCAAGGGAAGAAAGAGGGTTTACAGCCTAAGAAGACAGACTTTAAGAAGGGCGGGAAAGACAACAAGTCCCAAGAGAAGAGGAAGTGTAATTTCTGTGGCAAAGTGGGGCACTTAGTGAAAGACTGCCGGAAGAAGAAGGCCAAGTTGAATGGTGGGTGCTTTTCTTGTGGTGAGACAGGCCACATGGCTAAGGATTGCCCAAAGAAACGAGGGCAGGGGCAGAAGGCTGGATCCACCTCAGGGGCAATGGTTCATGTGCTAGAAGCGCCGCCTCTGCAACAGTGAGGTATAAATACTTCTGTAGAAAGTGTAGTTTATCTTTATGATCACCCAGTTCGCACTTTATTTGATTCTGGCGCATCGCACTCCTTTATTTCATCTGCTTTAGTAGAATCTCTGCACCTAGAAACTAGTATGGTAGAGGACCCCTTAATTGTTTCAAATCCAATCGGGGGCCCAGCTCATTTGTCTATGATCTGTGTGGGATTGAAAATTTCTATTCTAAGCGTAGAATTTAGATGTAGTGCCTTTGTTTTGGGCTTCTCGGGATATGATTTGATTTTGGGCATGGATTGGCTATCAAGTAATGGTGCCATCCTTGATTGTGAAAAAAGGGTGGTTAGGCTTCTGACCCAACTCGGTAACACTCTGGAAATTACTTGTAATCCCTCGTATGCGGTTATGCTTAGTTATTTTGAATCGCTAGATGCTTCTGTTGAGAGTTTGCAATCGGTTAGGGTGGTCCGTGAATATCCGGATGTCTTCGAAGAGGTGAAGGGCTTACCTCCGAAGCGGGAGATAGACTTCCGCATATATCTTGTAGATAATGCAAAGCCCATTGCATTGTCCCTTATATACATGGCTCTACAGGAAAGGAAAGAGCTCAGTAAACAGGTTAAAGAGCTTCTAGAGAAGGGGTTCATTAGAAGGAGTATTTCAGAATGGGGCCCTTCAATGGTGTTCGCCACAAAGGCGGATGGTTCACTTCGTCTATGTGTTGACTATAGGGAGCTCAACAAATTAACGAAAAAGAATAGGCACCCTCTCCCCAGAATTGACGATCTGTTTGATCAGCTTGTAGGAGCGTCAGTTTTCTCCCAACTCGATTTAGCGACCGGATTTCATCAGCTAAGGGTGGATGAAGATAGCATCGATAAGACGGTATTCAGAACCCCAGACGGCTTCTTTGAATGGCTTGTCATGCCTTTCGGCTTGACAAACGCACCCGCTTACTTCGTGGACCTGATGAGTAGGGTGTTCAGAGAATTCCTCAACAAGTTCGTAGTGGTCTTCGTAGATGATATCTTGATCTTCTCTAAGAGTGAAGAAGAACATGCTTAGCACCTAAGGGCAATCATGGAAACTCTGCGAGTCCATCAACTAAAAGCCAAATTCTCCAAGTGCCACTTTTGGAGAGAGGAAGTAAGGTTTCTTGGGCATGTAGTATCCAAGGAAGGGTTAGCTGTGGACCCTACTAAGGTAGTAGCGGTACATGATTGGAAGACACCAAGGAATGCAACTGAGGTCCGGAGTTTTCTAGGACTAGCAGGTTTCTACTGAAAGTTCATAAGGGATTTTGCGAAAATCTCAGCTCCACTCACAAGGCTGACAAAGAAGAATCTAGTGTTCAATTGGGACTTGGATTGCGAGTTTGCTTTCCAACGACTAAAAAGGGCTCTTACAACAGCCCCAGTTCTGATGTTGCCAGATGGAAGCAAGATGTTCACAGTTTATACAGATGCATGTAGGACAGGGCTAGGCGCTGTCTTAATGCAAGAAGGAAGGGTAGTAGCTTATGGTGGAAGGCAATTGAAAGTTCATGAAAGGAACTACCCGACCGACGATCTTGAGTTAGCCGCCATCGTCTTTGCACTTAAGTCTTGGCGATACTATCTCCTAGGTGAGAAGTTTGAACTTTACACTGACCATAAATCGTTGAAATATCTTTTCTCGCAGAAAGATCTTAACTTGAGGCAACAGAGATGGATGGAGTTTCTTTCCTCGTACGATTTCGAGATCTCCTACACTCCGGGCAAAGGCAACGTTGTGGCAGATGCGTTGAGCCGAAAGAAACTGACCCTAAGCCCGCTCTTTATAGAAAGGCAAAGCTTGGAGTATATAGCCAGTTTTAACTTTAGGCCCTCCTCCGATTTTGTACCGGGCTTGCTAGCATCTCTCGAAATACGCCCGACTCTAGTGGACTCAATAGGGACAACACAACGCGAAGACCCTCAGCTTGTGGAGACGATTGATAGGCTAATTAGGGGTGAGACTTCAAGTCACCTCAACAGATACTCCATCGACGATAAGGGTTGGTTAAGGCAAGACGGAAGACTATGCGTCCCATGGACAAGGGATTTAGTAAAGATGGTTCTCGAAGAAGCACATCACTCCAAGATGACGATACATCCAGGCGGAGATAAAATGTACAAGGACATAAAGAGAACTTTCTTTTGGAGCGGCATGAAGAAGGACGTGGCAGATTTCGTTTCTAAGTGTATGACTTGCCAACAGGTTAAGGCGGAGCAGAAGAAGCCTGGTGGTCTGCTCCATCCTCTAGAGGTCCCACAGTGGAAGTAGGATAGCATTTCAATGGACTTCATTGATGGGCTGCCCAGGTCTAGAAGAGGCAACACTAGCATTTGGGTAATAGTGGATAGGCTTACTAAAAGCGCCCACTTTTTACCTGTCAAGAGTAAAAGGACTGCCTCATCCCTAGCATCTCTTTATCTCAAGGAAATTGTTCGACACCATGGAATACCCTCCAGCATTGTTAGTGACCGAGATCCTATCTTCACAAGTGAGTTTTGGCGGAGTCTGCAAGAAGCGGTAGGTACACAGTTATGCTTGAGTACAGCCTATCACCCCCAAACCGACGGCCAGACAGAAAGAGTGAATAGAGGTTTGGAGGACCTTTTAAGACTGTGTATCCTTGACTTCGGAGGGACATGGGAAGACCATCTTCCTTTGGTGGAATTTGCCTACAACAACAGCTACCAAGCCACCATCGGAATGGCGCCCTTCGAAGCTTTATATGGAAGACCGTGTCGATCGCCCACTTGTTGGTGGGAGTCTACTGACAAGCTCATACTTGGACCAGATATGATCCGAGAGAGTTTAGAGAAAGTAGACTTGATACGAAGAAGGATGAAGACGGCCCAAGATAGACAGAAATCCTACGACGACAAGAGAAGGACCGACCTTGAGTTTGAGGTTGGGGACAGAGTTTTTCTTAAGGTATCTCCTTTAAGGAATGTCGTTCGTTTTGGAACCACAGGGAAGCTAGCACCAAGGTTCGTAGGGCTGTTTCCTATTATCGAGAAAATTGGGAAAATGGCCTATAGATTAGAGCTACCTGAAAAACTAGCTGGAGTTCACAACGTCTTTCATGTTTCGCACCTCCGAAAATGTCTACATGAATCTGCTGAAGTGGTAGAGCCAAACATCCTTGAAGAAGCTGAAGTGGAACGCGAAGCAACCGTGAGGAAAGTTCCAACCCGCATATTAGGAACGAAAGTGAAAAAGCTACGCAACCGCGAAGTCAAGCTCGTCAAAGTTCAGTGGAGTGACGCCGAGGAAGACGCGACTTGGGAAACTAAGGCTAGAATACGCGCAACCTACCCTTTTCTTTTTGAGGGTACATCTTTGATCTTTCTTTTTCCTTAAGTTGTGCTTTTATCTATCTTTTAGGGTATATCTCCTCGACCTTATCTTTTAGGTAGAAACCCTTTGGATGAAAACATGTAATTGAAACATGTTATGGATGATGGTTGCAAGTGGTTGCAAGTGATTGCTAGTGGTTGCTCGTGGTTGCATGTACACACACAATATAGGTTTTAGATCGGCTCAGTCACTTCATATTGCATATGCATATATGTATTTATATTCGTATATGGTTGAAGTTTAAAGTGTTGTCATATGGATGTTGCATTTATATGAATGATTGTGCACTCATGTAGAATCATGAATAGGAAAATTTGCATACATAATGGATTCATGACACTTACATAATTTGCGTTAAGGAGGTCAACTGAATTAGTAGACCAACTGATTTTGCATTAGATAAGTACATATACACACACTTCGCATATGATCATGAAGCATTAGAAGTCTTTTAAGGACAATGAACACTCGTGTTTGATGGATGAGTAGATGGACGTTTGGATGTTAGGATATACATTCTTCCTAAACTTGAAGATTTCGGGGACGAAATCCTTTTAAGTGGGGGAGAATGTAACACCCCGTATATTCTATAACAGTGAAATTCATAAATTAAAGTATAATTAATTTCAAATCAAAGAATTAAGGGAAATGGGATACGCCATTGCGTTCGTCTCGGAATTCTACTTGAGATAGAGTCCGAGTTTGCGTAAAACGGACTCCGTATGAGGGAGATATGACCTCCAGAAGTTTCAGAATTCAGTTTAAAATTCAAACATGCAGAAACAGTTCAGAAACGAGTTCAAAATTCAAAAATCGGACCCAGATTGGGCTGGGCGGGAATTTTCCCGCCCAAGACCCAGGTCGACTGGGTAGTCGACCTGGCCCCTGAGCCAGGTCAAACCCAGCCCCTCCTGGCTGGCCTGGTCTGTGCTTGGACGAATTTCTGGACTTTGTCTTCTCACTAGGGCTTATGTGTCAAGTCTTGATTGGTTTCTCTTTAAAACGAACGGCTTATATTAATCTAAGCTCCATCGACAGCCCTAATCAATTCACAAACTCTATAAAAAGGACCTAAGACTCCACCTAGTTCACACAAATAAAAATGAGAATGGAGCTGTCATGCTGCTGAAGAAAGACTAGGAATAGCCGTCAAATCGAGAAACGATTAGGAGTTGATTCAAAAGCTTAAAGCAACGACAATTAAATCAAAACAACGCCTACAACAAAGGATAGCATCTCCAAATTCAGAATTCAGAATCCTGAATTAAAGATTCGTCATACGTTGTAAGTAGAGTGCTATTCCGATGTGAATGAATAATTGAGATTTGATCTGTGTAAAATGAGAAATGGAATTGTACTTAATTTGTGGTGATGATAATTCATAATTGTATGTTGCTATGATTCTAATTATGAATAGATTTGGGATGTTGTGGTATAATGATGTTAGATCTATTGGATATTTGCAAGTATATGATTCATGTTGAAAGTTAACAACTATATGTTTGTGGTAGTTTATTACAACCAAGTTGAGACTCATGCAAGTATATGATTCACTATTATGCCAACACGATTTTAGATCCACCTATGTATATTTTTATGATCATTTTTAGTGTAATTGGATCCAATTGAGTATTATGATTCATATGAATTTATGTTGGAATTGGCATCATGATTCAAGTGTAAAACCATACTTTTGTATTAGTGACAAAAGTAAGCATCTTTGTGAACTTATGTTGACTTTATGAATATGGCTAGTATAAGTTTAGCTTTATGCCCAAACAAAATATGTTTTAGGCTTAGGTTGTTGTTAGAAAACATATGATAATGAATGTGGCACATAATTAAGTTAGATTCATGCTTTAAATAAAAGTTTACATGATTAGATTAAAACCATGATTCATGTTTAGGTATGTTATATGTCAAGATTTTATGCTATTACAATGCAAGTTCACAAGTGCCAAATTTATGTTAATTAGATTGCTATGTTGCAAGTTCATGCGTTTACACACCCCTTTTTGGTGTTACTTAGAATATATATACATCATGTTCTAAGCCTCCCCTTTTTCATGTGGATAAGTTGGGCTTAAATGTTAGGCCCAACATATGTTATAATATAGCGAACGTATAAAACGGGGGTAATGACGTTGGGTTAAAAATATAAAACATATGTGTTGGCATGTTTGACGCATGCCAACGACCTTGAAAACATTTAAGTGGTATAAATTAATTTTACCCAATAAAGATGAATTTGAATAATGGGCTGCAAATATTTACATATAAAAAGAAAAGAGACAAAATATGTAAACTTAGAAAATACGATGTGTTTAACCCGAGGTTGGATTGCGTTGTGACATAAACCTGCCCGGACCCGCCCGGTTGTCCAGTAGTCACAACAATACCTATCCAATGTGGGTGGTTAAACATTGAGCCCAATAAAGACCCGAGGTTAGACTGAGTTGTGACGTAAGACTGCCCGGACCCAACCGGCAACAGGCAGTCACAACAATACCTGTCTAATGTGAGTGGTTGAGGCTTTAATAAGACAATTAAGGCTGAGTCAGGATTGATAGGATTAAGTAAATTGAATTAATACTTAATCAAATTGAACATGCTAAACTATACTGACTGATTGGGGGTTAGGTTTATACAGAACACTTAACCAACTTAGCATGTTGGCTAGAAATAGAAAACCTAGTAGCGGGGGACCCTTTTCAGCAGTAACCCTACAAGGTGTATCAGGATACCCTGAACTAGGCAGGGTGGGGCACGATTACTGGGCTGACTGTAAGAGGTCAAATCGACGGCGGTGGTGCAGCAGTGTAGGTTCTAACGGGGTGCGGGCGTGCACACACTCCGGCACAGAAAAATTAGGCACTGGGCACTAGTAGTATACCTGTGCATTCTAGAATTGTGTCGGGCCGCCACCATGGGACTTGATACACCCCATGGTGGGACCAACATAGGTAGCTACAACATCGGGGGCCGTAAGACACATGTAACTATGCGAGTAGGAGCCGATCATTAGAAATGGATCACTTCACCCTAATTATGGGGTGCCTGTTGGGAACTAGTTTATAGGGGTGCAGAGATTAATATGGGGTATGATAGTATATTCGACTCTAGACATCTTAACTTAGTTTATGGTGCTTCCTCGTTTCCAGTTTATACTTATCATGCTCTTTTTCTTATTCATAGACTGAATAGTCCTAGACTTACTCAGGCTTTATGTCTGACTCTACTTTTCTTTCGTCTTCTTTTCTCTCGTCCCCCCCCCCCCAAGGTCCATAGGGAGGTAATACTACAGCTTGACCAGTTTTCACATCCAGCTTGAAGAGAAAGAATGTATTGCTTGGATCTCTTTCGTTTTGGACTATGGGGACTTATGCAGTTTACTTATGTTTTTATGCTTCTTTAAGTTATGAAATCAAGACAATTATGAAAATGTATTGTTTTTGGAAGTATTGTAAGACAATTATGGCATGGTTTGTGTAACACGTATTTTGATGAAATAAAAGTTGCTGTTGTTTTCCGCTGTTCAAAAATAAGTGTATTTATATCTGTCTTGTGTATCTGTGACTTATACTTATAAACCTCCACCAAAATAAGGGCATTTCCTTTGAGAGTGACCCTAACGGAGGTGGGGTGTTTCAAATAACGAATAAAAATTTAAAAATCCAGTTTATTTTGACTCAAAAGAAAATCCTTCATTAGAGATTGACGGAGTGGAACCCAATGTGAGAACTCCTTTTCACTCAAAATTATTTTATCATGTTATTGTATTCATGTATCAAAATATATAGAATTGCCAGTGTAGATTTTTATCAGTTTAATCACTATAAATTGTATATGGTGCATGTTAGCTCACTTCCCTCGTCTACAGACCATGGACGGTTTAATTGACTGTATTGTGTTTTGTTTGCGATGTTGGAATGTTTAACATATTAAAAATAATGTTAATATTATTGTGGTAACAGAAATTAAATTATAAATATCCATTTATAGTTTAAATAGTGAAATGGGGATAAATATCCATTTACAAGTCGGACGACTTGTTTATGTACACCGATTTAACTGATATTGATTGGGACGATAATTTTTACACATCGCCTAATTGCACAAATAATAATCAGTACTTGTTATTTGAAAACCCCACACGGGTATTGGGATGATATTTGACATACACTAATCCCAATAATTAGTTATATGTCAATCAATGGGTTGACAGGCTGTGATGAGCATTATTTATTTATTTTAATGCTTATACAGTTGTAGAATGCACTCTGGATGATGTTTGAATGTGTAATGATTATTTATCATTATTGTTGAATACATGCAATGTATGAAATCCATATAACTAAAATTATATGGTAATTGATTGAGTCGCATTCCGATTCAGAAATAAAGAATATTTTGAAATAAAGAATATTTTAAAAATATTTTAGAATAACATTCAGTGAAAAAAAATGTGATTTTGATATCCGATTTTGGATGGACATGAAAATATTGAAATGTAAAGCCAAGTAAGAAGTTAAACGACATTTTAACTGGAATGGATTTTTATATCGATTTTAATCATTTTGTAATGAATACGAAAGGGAAATGGATTTCAAAATCAGATATTTTGGAAATATTATCATTTTAATATTATACTAGTATGGAATATTCAATTTTGATTTAAAATTGAAATGAAGTTAAAATGAGTTTAAGATGAATTTATAAATATTTTATAAAAATACGTTTTGAATAGAAATCGATGATATATATATATGGTTTCAATAGAATGCGCGGCGCAGCGACCGTTCGCAAATTTCGACCATTAACTTCAAATGGATGTGACGGGAAATCCGACCGTCGGATTCTCCTAAAACCAGAACCGTTGGGTTCGTATTGAAAAGAAATTTCCAATGATAATAAGAGATTTGAAATCTAACGGTTGGATTTGGAAATACGGCCAAATCAATTTCAGAAAGGTCGTTATGGATGCAGTTCGGTGGCCGTTATTGGAAACCGACTGTAAGGGCCTTAATAAAATTGTTAAAAGTATGGAAAAATTATGTAAAATCATAATAAATGATTTGGAAAGATTTTTGGATAAAAAATTCCATGTTTGAAAAGATAAAAATATATTTTTATCGAAATGAACTAGTTAATAACTAGAATAATAATCCAATTATTTTTTAAAATAATAAATTGGATTGAAAATGGGTTTTAAAATAACTAGAATTTTTCCAACATATGAATTGGAATGGTTTTGAACGGAAATAATCTTCAGAATATTTCGGTATTGGATTCCGTGATTATACGGATATTGTTAAGGAATTTGGAAGACATATATATATCGTTATTCCCAATACGTTATTTGTTGGTTTCAGAATTTGATATTGAATATAAGCCGATATAATTTATATTTAGAGCCTTGTATTAAATATCAAATTGGATTTCGGGTTTGTCGTGAATGGTGTCTTTATTAACACTGTCTTAAACCCAGTTGAGAAAAGAATAATTCTTTTAATTAAGAATAAAGAAGTTCACCAATTAATTAATATTTAATTGGAACTAAATTGAAATTGGATTTTTGGGTTTATCGTGAACGGCGTTTTAAATAACACTTGTTCTTTAACCTAATTAACAGTGAAGATATGATTTGGAATTTATAAATCTTTTATTAAGATTTAATGGAAATTTGCCAAAGTATAGTTTTCAAATTTAATATATTAAATTGGAATTGAATGGAATTCGATTTGGTAATAATCGAGATGAGCTTCTGTAAAGGAAGAATAATACTATATATGGAATTTAAAAGGCTTTGTCGTTATTCTATTTATATTATTAGTCTGATACGAAAATTTATATCTATTATATACATTAATCTGTTTTCTGTGAAGATTCCATATGAAATGGAAGATGATTTTGGGTTTGTCATGAACTGTGTTTTAAATGACATTGGTTCTTTAATCCAGTTAAAGACAAGATTTATTGACTAAAATTTGAATAATCATTATGGAATGAGATTAAAACTGAACTAGAGTTTTAATGAATCTTTAATTAGATTGGAACGAGAATGGGATAATTAAATTTATCAAATTCATGAAATGATCAAGAATGGAGTACCGCTAGTTTTACTCCATGTGATAGTTAAATCTTTAATTAGATTTGAACATGAAATGGTAAGTAAATTTACTAATAACACCATGGATGTTAGATATGGGGTACTACCAGTTTTGCTCCATGGGATGAATAGGTTGGGATTGGGATTAATAAATAAATGATTACTTCGGTATGGCTCAATAATCCCAACTAGTTTTATAAACCTTAATTTGGTTTAGAATTGTGGAAAGATAAAATGAAATATTTTGAAATTGATATCCAAAGGAAGATTAAAGAATAAATTTAAAAGAATTTACTTTAATAAAATGAATGGGAACCTTTCCCTAAAGATGTCAACATTTGAATAAAATAATATTCTGAATTGGAATGAGGCGTATGATGTGTTTTTATAGCATTGATTATAAAATACACGAGTTATTTGAAAAGACTGGGTTTAACCTATTCTGAATAACTGGTACGGCGACTAAATGTCGATGATATGAAGATGGTGGTCGAAGACCGAAGTTCTTCACATCGTTTGGATGATTACAGATGTCTTGATTGGGATGCACACCCAAGACAAGGTAATAAGTGGTGATCGTGCAAACGTACTTGAAGATCGACCGGATATGCGAGGGCCTCTCTCCTGTATTGGACATATGGGATGAGGAATAAGGTGCCTCCGGTTTCGTTCAGACCCAGAACGGACTTGCCAATGGATAATGTGTCCGACATTGTATTCCTTTATACCGTATTCGTTGATCTCTGCTAAATATAAGCCTATTTGGTGGCCTAGAATTTATTCTCTTGCTTAACACCCTTCTCTGAGACGTATGAGCTTAGAGGTTATATATTGGTGGAAATCAGTGGTATGGTATGGATTGACAGTGTGGCATGCTGATTTGCATGGAGCAAGGATTTTGTTGAAAAGCATAGTCTTGTGGTTGATGATCAAAGCATAGCTTTTTGTAGCGTTAATTCGCGAGCTTCACACCCCGATATGAACCAAAAACGGGATGAGGACTTCAGGGAAATGGACATACGTTAGTTTTTAGCTACGAGTAATGTCACGGTATGGAGCCCAGACTGCTTACTCATGTGGATGTTGCATACTATTATGATGGATAGACGAGGTACTCAGGAGCGAGGCAAGTCCTCAAATGGCTCTCGATATGGTCGAGGTGACTGACCATTTTGGAGGTTCAATAGAACCGGCTTTTATGGTATTGCCAATCATCGAACGACCCTGTCGCTAACCTAGCGCTCGCAAGCGTCCGAGTCCGGAGGCATTGCTAGTGTGTCTCGAATAGGTAATGAGGATCGCTTTCCTTGGTTCATAGATGGAAACCCAATTTTCAATACGCGATTTTACGGTTTTAGTTGTAAACCTATTTGGCGACGTAATATAATGGTACCTACCCCGCCTATGATTCATACATTTATATTTGAGGTTGATTTCTTCACTTATAGTAATAATAAAAGATGAAATTTCACGTACTAGGCATCTTTAGCTACTATAAGGGAAAACTCTATCCTCGACCGTGTTCATTATGTGATGGGACCTGAGTTTTATAATAGCTTCATTTTCTCTTTAACATTGTGCTACTTATTTTTATGCACTAGTATCCATAGGGGATAAACCCGTTCCGTGTCATACAGCATGGTCCCGTGATTTACCTAACTCTAAAATAAAATGTTAATAACTGTTTTGGTTCTCACGCCAGTCGCATGACTGACCTGGAGTTTATTGTTTTAACCTAAACTCTAGGTGCCCATATTTTCCACACGGGCAACTAGTAATTTTGGTTTTCGCAGATATTACTTTTCATAGGATCCTGGATTACAGCTGGAGCTATATTCAGAAAGCTTTGTATACGTGTATCTCTTTCAGTTGTGGTTGTAGATATTTTCCGATGCTCATTTTATTCATGTATTATATTTTCCGCTGTTTAGAAATTGTACATTTATGATATTTTTCTGCTATAATATTTATTCATACTCTAATATATTCTTATACTCTGATGTAAATTATTGTAAATACAATGAAAATGTTCTATTTTTTACTTCTGATGTATCGTGTTCTCAAAGCAATCCGGGCTTTCCCGTAAGGGGGATTTCGGGTCTTTTCATTTCAGTATCAGAGCTAGGTTTTGATCCTGGGACCTGTGGGTTATGGGCTTTGGCAGAGGAGATCTATCTTAATAGAGCTTTGGCATCACAAGGAAATCGATCCCCTTTCAAGTTGGAGCATATGGGGTATTTATAGGTGTTTAGGATGGAGTTAGGCTTGATCCACTTTTAGGATGACTTGCAATCATATATAGGTTACCTCCCAGAACTTACAAGCCAAAATAATCATTTTACATTGATTAGTATCGGTATATGATGCACCGATACCAATCCATAAAGATTTATTTATTTGCAATTTGGACTTCACGAATAGCTTTTGTATGTACTCTTTAATCTTCAGACCGAACTTGGCTTTAGATGGACTCGAGCTGTTGATGTTTCAATCCTTGGTTCCTTGCCGTCTCGTTTCTCCCTTCTTGTCCATCAAGTATTAATATCTAGGCAGGTTAGATCGGCTTGAGACTTGACTATAAGCTTAGGAGGTAGATAGGGTTGCGCTGGCCTAAAGCCCATGCCCAAATAACACAGTGATATGGATTGATATCGATTCATGATGAACTGGTACCGGTCCTTAAAGTTAATGTAATCCTGGCTCAAACTTCTTGAGCTTTCCTTCCACTATTTCCTGGCCCTTCCTGTAACTTTTACTTGAATATGAGGTTGGATGTTTTTACTTCTTACTCAAATTCTATGTGAATATCTTTTGGGTTCATATCCAGGTCAATGTTTTTCCCCTAGAGTACATTCGTGTTGTAGACATGATGTGCTCTGGAATAAATCATTATTAAGTCGTTTGCTTGGTAGATCTAACTATTTTTATTGACTTGGTTCAAAAGGGGTTGTCCTTGTCTTGATAATTGTTTACATGATCTTCTTTACTTGGATGGTTTTTGCTAGTGATGACAACGTAACTTTCACTTTATGCTTCTGATTGGCTAGTAAATCGTGTGTGTGAAGTCTGTGCTGCGGTGGATCAAGAGGATGACTTGAAATGAGACTACTGGTATGACTCGTTGTCGGGATCTGTGCTATAGGAAACTCTTGGGAATGTTCTCTTTTTCTTTTCGAGTTCCGGGACCAATTCTTTCTGCTTACGTCGTCTGGGTAGAATCTTATGCTAGACAAATGTCGTGAATTATACCTGACTTTAAGATATATTTTGGTTGGCATTAGATTCTGCCAATTCCCTCGGGGTTGTTAAATGGTGTTTGTGTCAATTCAAGCACACTCACATCAACTCCATTTTGCATTGCCTTTGCTTATCCATGGTCCTGTAAAACAAGAAAGTTTTCCAAGCCACTTGTGGCGATAGATCCATTGTGGACTTTTTCAATCAAAAACGGGTAAGTTCCAAAAAAATAGAAGAGAAAATGGCATAAATTGCATTACCAATAGGTATGGGCCACATTGGAGAGATGCCCCGATCGATGCACAGAATTCAATTGGCAAACACGAGTCATTTCCTCCTTGAATTCTAAGCACTTTCCATTTATGGATTCATTTTGAAATGAAATGTAACTGATTGCCTTGTTCATGAGGCTTACTGTATAAAGTTTATCATTCTCGGGATCTTGAATTTGACTATAATGTGATCTTAGTCAATGGCATATCTTAACTCCAAATTCAAACTCAAATTGATAATCTGATTAGATTGAACTAGAGTCTGAAACACTTCCGATCTTATAACCCCTTGTCTTCGAATTTTTAGGTGATTTCAAGATTCAATCCAAATGTTGCTCAACTTCAGATCATCTCGATGCTTCAATTCAAGAATAAGAGATGAACTAGCCTTGAACTTGTCTGCCTCGTCGTACAGCTTTACAGATTAACTGTAGTGTATATGGATTATGTTTGAGCTTCCTTAGTTGCGAAAATTGCTCACGTGCCCCTGAATCGGTTTTTAGGATGAAGAAACACACTTCTGCAATCTCCACTACCCTAGAACACCATAATTTGAAGCTTATAGTGTTTCTGACTGCTTTAACAATATTTGGGCCAAGTCTTAATAGTCATATAAAGTGTAGCTTATACCAATTTCTGAGGTCCTTCTTTTAAAGAACCAGCACATCAAATGGACTTAAAATGGAGGGCTTCGTGTGCCAATTTGGGCAATGGATCCGTTATCAATTGCTCAAGATAAAAACGGTAAGTACAATAAAAAGAAACAATATGGAAAGTTTTCAAAGCTCAAGTGGTCACACTCATGAGATGGTATCGTTTGAATGCACTTTCGACTCATTTGATATAACTTACGTGGATATGGTGCCTCACTTTTCCTTGGACTGCATTAGGTATCCTTTGATTGAAACATGCCTATTTTAGCTTTCGAATGTGTTCGTTACAATTATGCTACATTTAGGAAATGTGCACACTTCACGGTTCTGAGTACGAGCTTCTTTTTGTAAAGCGGCATCGAATATCTGACTCGTAAACATTCTTGAGGGGGTGACTCTACTTAATCAAAAGTTGAATCGACTTCAGCTACGTACTCCTACTTAGTTTATATCGGGGCCTCCTCTCATGATCTTATTCAAAGCGCATTACCATAACGGACCATGTGCTTGAATTTTCGCGCCTAGTGCGTAGGCTCATTCAAATCCGCCAAAGAGATTCACCTCTATGGTCACATGTCGAAAGTTCCAACATGTGTGTTTTTAGTTTGGAATCCCTTAAGGTGATGTACAACTAATGACTCTTAGTGAAGTTGTAGATCATCCCCTATCTAATTTTTCTTCTCATTGTTGTTGCATGTTCTTAAGTGAGGCTATTCCTCCATTTCCCTCCCTTACTAGATGTGCTTTAGGAGTTAAGAATTGTGTTGTACCAGCTTTGCTCAAATATGCAATAATGACTAGAATAGTTTTACAGTAATAAAGGTGCAAACTTTGATAATGTCATCATTGTCACTATTCCTTCTATTCGTGCCATAGGCTCTTCACTTGCCTTCTAGGATTTATAACCCATACCCTGGTAGGTATTCGGTGATAATCATGGCTAATCAAGTTATAAAGTGCACATCTTTGACTAAATGTTTTGGAACATGACGTGCAATTTCCCTTGAGATATTGTGTCGCTTCTAAATCACTCTCAATCTCACAACTTGCCATTGGCTTGTATGCACTAGTGGAATGATGCTTCCATTTTTCATTTGTTTTACACGTTCCTTTCATATAAGGCTAAACTTCATTGCTTTACATTTGAAAGGATCTAGCCATCTCTTGGACAATGATCGGTGGTCAATTGACCCTTGGCTAAAATTTAGCTAGAACATGGTGAATTCCTAATCAAGCTTGACTAAAATTTCTCATCTTCCCTTTGCAACGTGACATGCGCTCCATAGACTTTGTATGTTCCTTGATATGTGTAGAAATTCTCTACTTTTGAATTTTTGGACTAGTGTCATTGGAGGGAGGATACAATTGAATTTCACAATGTGCATAGTTGGTAGTGAAGATTGGTTGTGCTTTACCCGAATTCCCATAGATTGTAGGCCAAGCTTATCATTTCCTGGCTTCACTTGTCCCTTTCTGTGAATTTGGCCAAGTCCCTTTATTATTCGGATCCAAGTGTAGAAATTCGTTGGAACTCGATAAAGTTGGTAATTTTATAATACCAGCTTTCCTATTCTCCTGCTTTCATGGGATCCTTTAAAGGAGGGTTTGATGTTTCGTTTTGGAAAAAGGTTCCTTTGTCGTTTCCTCGTTGACAATGGGTATGTTTTGAGAGAGTATCTAAAAGATAAAGTATAAGTTACTTTATTTTTCTTATAATGTGTTATTTACGCATGACTGTCCATTTATGGCATTTGAGATCACTAGACCTGCTTTGTTCAAATAACACATTGTACATGCCCCGGCCGACAATTAGATTCCACGTGGTGACTATTTGTCGACTCCTCCTCGATTCCAGGCATCATTCATACGAGATCATAATCGAAAATAAAACATACCTTATAATCTCGATGTGGAGTATTGTAACACCCCGCATTTTTAATTAAGTAAAATAAAATAAAATTTGAAGATCTTCCAGAATTTGGTCACGGGATTAGCTTCATAGCGTCTACGGCGATTTTCTGGTCAATTTAGACCTATGGATTGCAGAAAACAGATTTAAGATGAAAGAGATACTTTTAAATGAAGTATTACAACAAACATGAAAAGAAGGTATAAGAAAAGATTAATGACCACCATTGTTTTTAGCCTTGTTAACAAAAGCCTTTGTAGCTCAGTTGGTAAAGACATGTGACTTCCAAGAGAGTGGCGCAAGTTCGATTCCCATAGGCGCCATATTTTTAATTTAGAGAAACGGCTAAAATAATGCATGCTATTAAGGGAAAATATGTATAAACGCATATTTAAGGAAAATTATACATATAAGGAAGTATAAAATTATATGTATATGTAAATATATATGTATATATGTACAAATATATATATATATATATATATATATATATATATATATATACACACACACACACACAAAGGAGAAATTCAAAATAAACCTGTAATCAATGAAAATAGGTAAGAATTAAATAACAGCATAACATCGTTTGATTTTTGAAAATGAAATAAAAGTTATGCATATATATATATATATATATATATATATATGTGTGTGTGTGTAAAGTGGGCATTAGAAGTTTTATATACATATAAGGGCCTTATATATAAATATAATTCAAATCAATTCAAATTGAAGAATTTCACGAAGAAAAAGAAAAAAAGGGCCTGGGTCGACCTAGGGGTCAACCCAAGCAGGGGTGGGTCGGCCCATAGGTCGACCCAAGGGGGGCTGGGTAGCCCCTGGGGTCGACCAAGGGGTCGACAATGTAACGTCCCGTACTTTTCGACGGTTAACGTTGAACCATTAAAACGATTAAATATTTGATTTGAATTTAAATTGGAGATTCATATAGAGTATATTTATTTAATTTATTTAATAAGAATATTTTTATTCAATAAATATAAAGTGTTTGAAATCAATTTATTATTTAAACGACATATTGATATGTGTAAATAGTGATATTTCAAATGATTTCAGAATTCGACAAGGTAAATTCCATCGGTTTAGGAATAGTGTATTGTTATTGAATTTTGTATTTTTGTAACATTTAAATTTATGGATTTAACATACGATCAGTGAATGCCTGAGAATAATTAAATTGAATTTAATTTTAGTTGTCAGTTTAAATTAATATCTTTCTCGTACGATTGAATTAGGCCTCGAAATCCATTCCGGTGCATTCAGAATAGTAGTACAATCCCAAAATTGTTGGATGTTGCGTTTAAATAGGAGTGCGAAATCAACACTGTATTTTAGTTAATTAAATTCACATCTATTCAAATGAAAATATCTCTGGCCACCCTATCGTTCTAATGCAAGGGCTATAGCCTATTCCTCTTGAAGGAAGGAAATTCTGAATCCCTATTTTCTAGCTTTCTTGTTCTGTCACAGTCACGTACCTCCTGCTCCTTTCAAACCATGCTTCTTTTGAATCCTATCCTAATTTAGCTACTCTCCTCTTTCAAATCAACATACCATCCATTGAGTGTGCCCACACTGGAAATCTGTGTCTATACTTAGCCTGTCTGAAACTGACGTTGTTTCTATCGCTTTAGTTTTCGGCTATAAATATCGCACCCCATTTAGTTCTGCCATCCTCAAACCAACGAAGCCTCTGCCTTCTTGATCCTTTTTCCCCATTCTAACATGCAGAGCTTTTGCCTTAAAATTTATTTCCACTCGTTGCTAAAGAAAACCCGAAACTCAACTAAAATGGGCCATCCTTTTTCCCAGAAACTCAATTCCACCAAATCAAAAAAATAAGACATGAGGAGCTCGCGATTAAAAATTGAAATCGAAATTTTAAGATGCTTGGAATTTGAAGCTCGAGCGTGATCTGGTGGCACTCGCGATTCCGTACATCATCACGAAAGTATCGAAGATCGATTTATTGCTAGTGACGCACACGCGATTCACTGAGGAGAAGGGTCGACGTTGATGTTGTTTTGAGTTTTGCAAGGAGATTCCGATCATGAATGAGATGGGGTCACAGCGATTTATGTTGAGACCGAATAAGGTAACTACCACATTTTTCGCTTCAATATTGGAGATTAACGGGGGAGTTCGTGCACTGATTACGAACTGGAGAGATGCAGACCTGATGAGGATTGGGTGTGTTATGAAGATGATCGTGGATGTAGTAGTTTGATTTTCGGTTAAAACAAATGGTGTGTTGCATGACAGTTAATAGTGGAGTTCGAATGATTTGGGGTTTGGCAATATTAAGTTGAGGGATTTTTGTGGCATGGCTGTGGTAACTATGGAGTTTGATTTTGCTAATGTTAAACTGGGAGTTCGAATTTGGTGAAACTGGTTGTTGACAGTTGAATGTAGGGGGGAGGATTTGGTATGTATTTTTGGAGAAGTGTGGATTCAAGGTGACGAGGGTGGGACTGGTATTGGGGAAGTGTTGAGACAGTGGGGTTTGAAGTTTCTAATGGACTGTCTGTTCGAAAAAGCATGTTTGGAAAATGGAGCGGTTGATTTAAGACAATTTATGGCATTGCAGTGATGTTGTAATTGCAGTGAAGATGGGAGATCGTTTTGGTGGTATAACAAGAGCAAGTCAGTGGGCGTTAAAATCAGAAAGGAGCTGTCTATGAAATGTTTGCTAAAATTTCGAAGACAATTTGGGGCTTATTTTCAGTGGAAATGGGTCGAGAATTTCAGTGACAGCAAGGTATACATTTAAGAAATTTAATTACACAGAAAATATAATTTGTTTATGTTATAGTTAGATTAAATTAACGATCATTTAATCATTAAATAAAAATATATAATTATAGGTATATATTCTATTTAAGACGATCCGTCGACGCAGTATGGAATTAAACTGCATATCAGTTATGGAAAATCAAAGTGAGTTAAACTCACTTAGTTAAATTATTGGGAACTATTTTTAATAGTTCAAATTTTATTGCTTGTCTGTTGGATGATAAATTTCTTGATATAAAGTGATAATATTATGTAATAATAGTATTAGTGATTGGATAATGCCCGCAGTACCATTAGCGGATGTCCGCAGTACCATTAGCGGATGATTTCCCAATACGCCCCCACAATATATACAGTGGATGACCTTCTATAGCGCGATATCCTGCCTTGGAGCAGGATGAGTATTATTATTGTTGACTAACATTTGTGGATGCAGGAAAAATAGGTTGAAGGGATCCAACTAGATTCCTCAACATTATTTATTGTTTTCACATATATGTTGTTATATGACATGATTGATAACCTATACGACATGTTTAGGTGTGTATTAACCTTGGACCTTAAGTTTTTATATTTTTTAATGTCAAAAATGATATATGGTTTTTAAAACTAGAATTTAAAAATATAAAAGTGTAAAAAGGGAATTTTATTTTCAAATAAAATATTTATTTAGAAACCGAAATTATAAATGGAATTGAATAGCAAAGATTTGTTTTTAACAAATAAGACGATAAGTAGA
Source organism: Allium sativum (assembly GCA_030737875.1). Taxonomy (NCBI): domain Eukaryota; kingdom Viridiplantae; phylum Streptophyta; class Magnoliopsida; order Asparagales; family Amaryllidaceae; genus Allium; species Allium sativum. The sequence continues at coordinate 268,199,488 of CM060913.1, read as the reverse complement.
TTCTATAAATAATATTCATACAGAAGTAAATTATTATTATTATTATTAGAGAATTCAGAAATATAATCTGAATATGAAGATAAATGGAAAGTGGGTTTAAAATCGATATTTGAAATGGAATTGAATTCTCCAACTGCAAATGGAAATTTTGAATAAGACATATATGACTCTATAATTAGAAGTCATAATAAGATTGAATTGAAATGGAAATTATAAATTCAAGTCGAGAGAGGATGTGTATTAAGAGTCATTATTCACGGGTGAGGTGAATAAGGATTAAAGCAAATATTTTTGCAAACGGGAATTATAAAAAGGAAATTACAAATGGGGTTATGTGAAATAAATTTTATAATTAGAAGTTATAATGGGATTGAAACTTGGAATTTGATTTATGAAATCAAGTCTAGTATGGATTTGTATTGAAATTATTATCCACGATTAAGGTGAATAAAAGGGAATAAAGCAAGTAATGTGAAAACATGAATTTATAAAAGTAAGTTAGAAGGGGTTTTTGAAATTATAAATGCTTGTTGAATAATATAATATAGATATGGTTTATAAATAATAAATATTAGAATTTGCAAAAAAATAAAAGTGATAATAGAATTGGAACTTGAAAAGGCAAGTTGGAATTAAATCGACAAATTTAGTCAAGAATGGATCTTTATTAAAAGTTATTACTCACGGGTGAGGTGAATTGGGGTTGAAGCGAGTATTTTGCAAATGTGATTTTTGAAGGAAATTAGAAAGAGTTTTTAAATTTTTGATAATGAATGAATTGGAGATGAACCAAATTGAAAAAAAATATAATATGGATTATATTAAAGGATTTTATATACTGTTTATAAATAGTAAATATTATTAGTAAGAATTTGCAAAAGTTACATACGAATATTTTGAATAGAAGTTGGAGTAGAAATAAATGAAGCTTAGTGAAATAAAACTAGAATGGAGTTTTAAACATATACAAATGTTTATAAAACTTATTTATGGGTTAAAGACTTGTTAAAACGTGGTTTACAAATGTAATCAGAATTGAGATGGGTAACGAAAATATATCATTATAAGAAAAGTCTTGATTCGATTTAAAAATAAATATTAGGCAAACATTTTGCAAATCAAACCTTTAAGGTAATATTTTATAAAGGTTGTAATGATGTTTTGTAAATGTTATTTATAAGTAAAATATTTGAATAGTTATAATTTGAGATAAACATCTCATTAAAAATGGTGATTTATATTTGGAATTTCTATTCGTCTAGAAATGTAGAGATAAAGTTAATGGAATTAGAAATTAACTAGAAATTAGTAGAGATGAATAGCTTTCTAAGTATCGATCTGATGTTGGTTTCGGCCTTCGGGGTTGATACTTAGAGAATTATTCTCTTGCTAGTGTACGATTAGAAACTAATGGCCAAGATGAGAAGAATGTTATTAAAGTATTTTAAAGATGAACTGGTTTGAATATTCCTATATATTAATATAAGAACCAAAGCTGAGTATTTCAAAGTGTTGTGATAATTGAGAAGTTGGATTAACGAATGATTAAATCAAGAGTCAACTATTGAATCAATAAATTCAATTTTCTTTTATGGATGAATGGTTGTTTTATTTGATAGTTAAATAACCGACTATCAAAGCTGGCCTAAAACGCATGTTGGTATGGAAAGACCGGGATCGAATTTATATTCGAAAACCATTTCGACCGGCAAATACGTTAACTTTGGAGATATTTGATGTGAATCGAGATGGAGTAAGTGAAGACCATAGATCTTCATAAAACGGAAGAACGACTTAAAATCTCTGGTTTAGCGGCCAGGGATATATTGTCGTTCTGTCGTGGTTGGAATTTACGGATTGCAAGAACTTCTCGCTACTGATCTATAGGGTGATTCCTAGGATGTGGTAGGAGGGTACCTTCGGTTTGTCCAGACCCAGGACAACTTGTATGGACGGATGCCTGACAGAGTATTTCCATAAGAATCACGTACGTTGATTTTTACAAACGTATTTCTGTTAGGGGCGGAGAAGGGCACTTCTCTTAGCCTAACGACCAGAATATTTTTGTGTAGTGATTTGGCGGATCGGACAATGTGGCATTCAAAGTGAATGGTGGCCAGACGTTCTAAAAAGAACAAAAATAAATAAACAAATAAATAAATTATGACCTCAAGCCTCATCAACCGGGAAATAACAAAAATCTAGCAGGCAGCATGGCTATGTGGGTCGCATCGATTAGGGTGTATTGTCACCATCTAGAGAATATTCACATTTGTTACTTCTTTTCATTTTTGTATCTCCCAGGAAATGGTTGCTGCGCAGCCGTAAGGTGACAATATATTCGATACACTCAAGAGAAATGAGTGGTCGGTCATGTGTGGGTCGGGTTGCAAGTCGTTTTTGTTGAACCCAGTGTATTCCTCTCTAGAGGTACACTATCAGCAGGTGGTTCCATACCTTGTCATAGTCGGAATCCAATCTCCAATAAGCGCCCGCGGTTTTGATTGTATACTATATATGTGGAGCGTGAGTTGCAAATGTTCCGCTAGATTGATATTTAGTTGTATTTAGACACTATTATAATATCAGAATAGTTATGATTTCAAAAATGGTTTGGGTTACCGTAAGGTAAAACCCGACCGTGTTTATGTTTGGATTGGTCTTACGATTATCCTTTTCTTTCTAAATGAATTTTAACTTTAAAATCAAGTTGGATGATATAATAATTTAGTGGGTTATTCTCACGCTGGTGCACCAGACTGACCTCTGCGTTTGTAATGCTCGGATCAGCCCGAGTACAGGTTCAGGATAAGATATGAATTCCAGGAGGTGAGCTGGAGGAGTTCAGACATATTATTCATATATTATTCCACTGTGTGTTGTAAACAAGGACAGATTGTCATAACTGTCCAGATGAATTGAATGTCCGCTGTACTCTGATGAATTGTAAGTATTGTTTCAAGTTTTTCAATAAAGATTTATTTCTGTATTATATTTTATTCCGCTACGATGTAAGACTATGTATCATTGTTCTTCTTCTTTCTTCTATTCTTAACTTTCTTTCTATTTCTCACCCTCTAATTTCTTTCTATTAGCTTTCTGGGTTTTCGATACTTGAATTTGGACATGGAGTGTATAAATGTCTGGATTCGAGAGTCGGAATTCCCAGGACGCTACAGACACACCCCAGATCTCGGCAGATTCATTTGACGAATCTGGATTGTTTTTCAAACCACATTCGTTGCTGACTTTGCACTGCGTGTACAAGATCATATCCACTTTCTTGAACACCTATAAATAGGCTAGCATAGCCTAATCTAAATCTCATATTTTCTAAGAGGCGGTGTAGACTCTACCATTCTCTTTCCTCCTCAAATCTCTTCAGAAAATAGAATAATTAGTCCTAGCAAATTCTGATTCAAGATATGGAGGAAAAGAATGTATATCTGCAAATGGGTGTTCAGAATTCTGATCAAAGTGAGGTAAATTATTGGATCTGGTCAATTTAGATTTCTTTTCTTTCTTCCCTTTTCTTTTAGTTTGAGGATTGTGAATCCATGGTTATTTAGGTTCTAGATTAAGTCAGGGGAGCCATGGAATGCTAGGTCTGGACCAGATTCATGAATTGGAAAGCTATTAGGTAAGTGGATCTAAATTATATTATTTTAAATAATGGTATTATATTTCCCGTTATAATGAATCTGCTAAACAGTTGATATTTGTGGAAAATTGTGTATTAAAACTGTTTAGGACATGTTAAAAAGATTACTGTTGTATATAGAACCATCCTAAGAACCCATTTATTTAGCATATTATGTAAGTGAACCCTTGACTGTGAAAATTGGGATAATTACATGTTAATCTGTTAGATTGGAATAATTACATGAATGGATAATTATATGTTATTCTTTTAAAGTTGGGTTAATTACATGTTAGGAAGAACATGCGATACGATAATCAGTTAAATGGACTTAATATGATATTAAGTATGACATGTAAAAATAGAATTACAGAAAAAATTGGCATTAATGAGAAAGGATAAATAAGCCTAGTTGGTATGAAAGTTTATAGTAATTTAACTGCACTGAGAAACGAGGTTAAATTTAACTTGTGGTAGAAGTCTTCCTGGAACCCAGGCAAATCCAACATCCACAAGTGGTTAATTTAATGTGAGTGGTCGGGTGCAAAAACATACATAATGGTACTGAGACACGAGACTAAGTTCAACTTGTGGTAGAAGCCTGCCCGGAACCGCCTGAAAAATCCAACATCTACAAGTAGTCAACTTAATGTGAGAGGTCTGGTGCCCTAACATATATACAAATATGTGCATAACGGAAAATGAATAAATGGCACTGATTTTAATAAATGGATGTCACAACGGTATAAGAATTGGGATGAACGGAGAATGATAATAACCTATTATAATTAATTACATTAATAAGAATGCTATATAATAGGTAGTCTTATCCTAGAGACAAGTAAAAATTATAACATAAGTTATAATAAATGAAAAAGAAACTTATTAGTAAACCTTAGTTAAGAGAACTAAGTTAATAAGTAAACAACAACTAGTTGTAGTGACAGTGTAAGATGAACTTATGATTAAATAAGAAAGAATGAGGCAAAATTATGGAATGAAATAAGTTATATTTAATCATATATAACAAGTGACATGTTAACATAAAACATGTGCACTGAGATAAGTTATATTGGGATCAGCAGTTGTTGGTGCTTTCCCTAGCCATATTTATTTAACATTGAACCAAGTTCCCCTATGTGGTGGGTTCTTTTATCCACTCAATGTTTATCGGTTATTGTGTGCCTTTTTTAGGGTCCGGAAGCAGCTTGTGTTGGTTGGGTTTCCCAAGGTCGGACTCTTCGCGATGTACATCGAGTGCCTCATAGGAGCGGGGTTTTCACCCACTCAATATTTATCGATCCTTGCGTGCCTTTGTTCGGGGTTAGAACTGGCTTGTGCCGGCTTCGTTTCCTGAGAATGGACTCATCATGATGTATATCGAGCACCTCAGGAGCGAGTTTTTTACTCACTCGATGTTTATTAATTGTCACGTGCCTTTGTTTGGGGTCAGGACTGGCTTGTGCCGACCGCACTTCCCAAGGCTGGACTCTTTTACGATGTATATTGAGCGCCTCATAGGAGCGAAGTGTTTACCCATTCGATGTTTATCGATCGCCATGTGCCTTTGGTTGGGGTCGGGACTGGGTTGTGCCAGTTGTGTTTCCTGAGGCATGACCCTTTCATGATGTATATCGAGCGCCTCACAGGGGCGAGGTTTTTACCCACTCAATGTTTATCGATCCTCATGTGTCATTGCTCGGGATGATGATTGACTTGTGTTGGTCGCGTTTCCCAAGGTCGGACTCTTTCATGACGTATATCGAGTGCCTTATAGGAGCGAGGTTTTTAACTACTCGATGTTTATCGACCGTGACTGCCTTTGTTTTGGTTCGGGACTGGACTGTACCGGTCACGTTTTCTGAGGTCAGACTCTTTCACGGTGTATATCGAGTGCCTCATAGATGTGAGGTTTTTTTATGTGCCTCAACTTGGGGGCGGTCTATTGTATTCCTCATCTTGGGTGAGGGATTTGAGTGCCTTTACAAGTGGAAGGGCTTTGAGTGCCACCGCAATTGAAAGGGATTTTCTATAATGCCGATAGCCTTAGGACGACGTCACGACTTTGCGATGTTGTAAGTCTTTGGATAGCACGATAGCTTTGATGGTCGTAGGACAATGTTATTGCTTGGTGATGCTACCCGTCTTTGGACAACAATTATTCTATTGATATCGCGCGACAAGGTTGACTCTCGATACATCAATTTAGGAATGAATGGAATTTCACCTAACATCGCAAGTATGACGGTTTCGTTGAAAGGGATTTTCATCAATATGCTCTGACATTCATTATAACATGCTTGAAAATGAGATGCCCTATCCTAGAGGCTTGATGGTGAAGTCTAGCACTAAGATATATTGTCACCTTCCCTTGACCTATTGTTATTACCAGCTTTGATCCTTTGTTGGGCATCAGCAGAGTGGGTTCAGCCGAAGGTCTTTGATGTCCTACCACTCCTTCATTCTTTTGGCGCATCTTGACAATTTACTAAATTTTCTCTAGAATTCTAGTCCTACTCTATTGCTTTAGTGCTAGAGATTATGGTATTTGATGTGACATGGTTATGCAATTTCTTCTTCTAGTTATCCAATATCGGATGTGTTTCGGTTCGTCCTTGGCGATTGGTTTTCCCAATCTTGAATGTTTCCTGAGGGCCATGCACTGGGCTGCAGTGACTGTCATTGCTTTATCCACAAACTAGTGATACCTGCACAATGTCAAAATTTTGATATTAGATGTGTTATTGTAAGAAAACACAACTAGTGTAATGTGATTATTAGGGTATCATGTTCTCAGAATCTTATTGTTGAATGGAGTTCAGGTTTGCAGGAATTTGCACTCTCCATCCTTCCTTTTTTCCTTCCTTTTTGGTTCTTCACCGTAAGACTTGTGCCAACTATTAGCCTAGGCACATGTTTCACTTGTTTTTGTTTTCAGAGTTCTTTCCCATTTTGGCTTGAGCTAGTCGTCTCTTTGTGCAGTTCTGCCGTGATAGTCCTTCATAAGAGCTCTGGGCTAGGTTGTATGATCCTTTAAGGAGAATTTTTTTTCCAAATCTTCTTAGCTTACCATTGTGCATTATTATCTGTCTCTCCGCCCAAATGTCCCTTGAACTAATTATGACCCCCTTTGAACAACCCATACGACGGTCCCGCTATAGGTGTCATATATTGGAAGATATACTTTGAGCATGTATTATCGATTGATGTTGTAGCTGGAAGGACCATATTTCTTTACTTGAGTTCACTTATAATAATAGATACCAATCTTATATCGGCATGGCTCCAATTGAGGCTTCATATGGGAGACCGTGTCGTTTTCCTTCTTGTTGGCTCGAGTCCATGAAAAACCTTATTTTACTCCCTAACTCCATTCTTGAAACATCTGAAAAGATCACTCTTATTAGAGAAAGGATGAAAGAGGCTTGGAGGAGTCGAAAATCCTACGCGACAACCATAGGAGGCCCCTTGAGTTTTCAGTTGGTGACCATGTTTACATACCAGCTTCTTCTTTGAAAGGAGCAATATGCTTTAGTCAGACAACGAAATTAGCACAATGATACATAAGGTCATTTCCTATCACATAGCATATTGATTCCGTTGCTTATTGAGTAGCACTTCCTAATCTGTTTTCTGGTGTTCATGACGTATTTCACGTCTTTTAGCTAAGGAAGTGTTTGCATGATTCTGATTTTTGAAAAGATACTCATGCTTTAGAGGAGCTTGATATCACACCAGATTTGTCTATTGTGTACAATCCTGTAAGTATCCTTAGTACAGAGGTTAAACGCCTTCGATACAAGAATGTACCGCTCATCAAAGTTCAATGGTCCGATAATCCCAAAGATTTCACTTAGGAAACTAATGAGTTTATCGAGTAGTCATGTAACACACCATGTCCGCTAATGTCACTCACAAAGGGAATGCATTAACTTCCATGAAGCATTATAAGTAAACAGAACAAAATATTAGAAGACTGATACGTAAAGTTGTACTTGAAAAATTTATAACTTTATTTCAGAAGAAACATAAATAAGTTTGGTTACATCTTTCAAAATCACAATACCAAAACCCAAGTACACAAGTATCAGTCTTATACAAAATACTTCAGAATGCATAATTTTAAAGCCATAATCCCCAACATAAACTGCCATGAAAAGATAGAGTCAAAGCCAAGCAATACTTCGAGAACTTCTAGCAGAGAGAATATGAATCAAGCTCCTATGTTTCCACCCTGAGCACCTGAGGGGAGAAACGGAAAGAAAAGGGGCGAAAACAAACGAGGTCATGCATAAATTCCGGCGAGTCCAGTGACTTTTAGCATATAAACAGATAAAAGTATCATGACATGTAGGTAAAGCTAGATGTAAGATAACAGCAACAGGAGTAGCAGGTATGCTTAAGTTAAACAGAAGAAACAGAATGATATAGACCAATATATGCTTCTTACATATATCTTACTTCTCTGCACTAATACTTAGTATAACACGATTAGGTGTTACCGTAATGTCTAAATTGAAACAGAAATGGGAACAGAATAATCTCTACAGAAACAGAATGCTAGTAATGGGCCTTTACCACCCCAACAGACACAGACGGTAAAGAAACAGAATGCTAATAATGGGCCTTTACCACCCCAACATACGGTACCACACAGAAACAGACAGAACTAGGTGGACCCTAAATTCTACCCCAAGCAATCAACTCCCTAATACATAAATACCCTGTGTCGGCCCCACAATAGGGTGTATCACTCCCTAAAGTGGCAACCTACAGAGATACACAACCTATTTACAGATGTAACGTCGTCTTAACTTCCCCAGAGCAGACCGGATCCATGCACGCACATGACCCGGTTGGAATGCGCCATCGATACCCCTCGCCATTATTAGAATTTAACCTTTTACAATTAGTTCAGTAAGCATGCCCGGACCCCTACCTAGTGTTGGGTCATAGTTTTGATACTAGAAAAGGGTTACTGACTAATATGGGTCCCACACAACAGATGACACAAGTAATTAACCCTCCTAACCTTGTGTCCCCAGAATAATAGATTTCAGATTAACTTGCTTATAGATTTTAGAAGTTCAAAGTTCAGATTAACTAGTTCTCAGATCAGACATACAGGTTAACAAGTTTTCAGACTAATGGATCAGATGTACGGATTAACAAAATTACAGATTGTTTCACCTAACCTTGTATTGGGCCTACAGATTCACGAAACGGGTTTATTAGATTCATCAGTCTAGTTGGTTTAACCCTATCCACCCAACACATTTTAGGCATCATATTTATCTTAGATTTGCGTTAATTAATTATTAATGCGCAGACCTCTCACATTAGGTCAGCAGCTTGTGGCCACTGGATGTGCCGGGCGGTTCCGGGCAGACTTCTGCCACAAGCCAGACCTAACCTCGTGTCTAAGCATCTTTTAGTTATGCCTACGACCTCTCACATTAGACTGACAGTCTGCGGTTGCTGGTTAGGCAGGTTGGATCCGGGAAGGCTTCTACCGCAGACAGAGTCTAACCTCGTGTCTCAGCATTCTTATATTAGCTAAAGTAGTCATTCACAGATTATGCCAATATCAGACTAATTATGCCAATTCAACAAATTAACTTCTTTACAAGTTACAACAGATTATTCAAAGTTCTACTAACATGCTTTGCTCAATTTTAGATCGAGTCTACAGATTTTCATACCCCATATTACCGTATTCAGTTTCAACAGATTTAGCAGATTAAGCAATTTAACAAATTTAATCTTCCCTTAAAGTTCCATTGACATATCTCGCCTAATCATAAAATTAAGCCTAATTTAACATGCCCAAATTATGGTCATAATTCACAATATAACAAACGCCTCGAATTTTAGTTAAATTTGCACAGTACAGAATATTCTCCAAAAACCCCAAATCATGATATAAAATACGAATTATGCCAAATTATTGCCTTTGATTTCAGCGTATGCCAAATATCCAAGGATCCCTATTTACGCATGTTCACATTTTAATAGTTATCCTATTTTAATATAGATCTTTACGCCTAAGTCATATACAAAATAATTCTCCTTCTTCCAAAACACAGACTATCATATATAGTATGCCCAGATCTAGATCTTAAATTACAACATATGTTGTTTTCTCAAATCAGTCACAAATCAGTCATGCTCGATTATGCATCATTCACTATTTTCCCCAACCTGGCTATAGAACAGAAGGAAGGAAGAGATACATAATAGTTACTATAATATTAATAGGATAGATCTATACAGAAAAACAATCTGATAAACAAGAATATGCATAATCTCAAATTCAGATTTATAACAAATGTCAAGATAATAATTAAATTTCATATCTGAAAATAACTGTACTCACCGTGGTTGGATTCTAAAAGAAAAAAGTGTTGTTGTTCTCTTTTAATCCTATTCAGATTGCAAGAAGAAGAAGCACTAGTTCTAGCTTAGGTTTCAGCAGAGTAGAGATGCTATTTGATTTATTTTAATTAGAATAGAGGCAGCATAGCATTCCAATGGTTTGGTGTGGAGAGAAAGTGAGGTTTGGGGGTGTTTAAATAGTTTAGAAGCCAAAGAATCCGTCCAGAAAACAAGTCCAGGTGCAGAAATTCGAATCTACCTCGGATCTGGAAATGGGGGGAGGTCGACCCCTGGGCGGGAAAAAATCCAGCCCACCCAGTTCTGCGTTTGAATTCAAATTTTGAATCTAGAACTTAGCTGTTTTAATTAATTTAAATTTTGTGAAACTTCTGAAGGCCATAACTTCTTCGTACGGAGTCCGATTTACGCAAACTCGGACCCTATCTCAAGCAGAATTCCGAGACGAACACAATGGCATAACCCCTTTCCCTTAATTCTTCTTTTAAAAATTAATTATACCTTGTTTTGTTACTTTTATGTTCACAGAAAATACGGGGTGTTACATTCTCCCCTCCTTAGAGAATTTCATCCCCAAAATCTTCAAGTTAAGAAGAATGTGTTCTACCATCCAATCACCCATCTACTCAACCATCATCCACAAGCATTCATTGTCCTTAGAAATTTTTTAATGTTGTATGAACGTATGCAAAAGTGCGTGTATATGTTTCTTATCTAATGCAAAGATCAGGCAGTCTACTGATTCAGTTGACCTCCTCAATGCGAATTATGTTAGTGCCATGCATCCAATTATGTATGCAAGAAATCCTATTTGATACACATCATTTCTACATGGGTCCTTAACCATTCATCCAAATGCAACATCCATGTGATGAGTCAATCATTTTGCATCCACAAAAAAAAATTGAAAATGCACACACATCCATATGCAGTATGAGAGTGTTTTTGAGCCGATCCAGTGCCTAGTATGTATATTTGCATCCACGAGCAACCACTAGCATCCACTTGCATCCACTTGCAACCATCAAACATAACATGTCTCAAACACATGTTCACACCCATTAGTTTCTACCTAAAGGTCGAAGACTCCATCGATAGGATACAGCCGAGTGATAGAAGCAAGTACAATTAAAACAAAAGCTCTGCTCTCATTAGACATTGGTTAAGAGAATAATTTCCCTAAGTATCAACCCCGAAGACCGAAATCAACATCATATTGACACTCAGAGAGTTACTCCCATTAAACAAATGTCCAAATGGAAATCTACTTCACGCTTCGAATAAAAACCCCTATCCTTTTCAGAAATATTCAGATACTTACAGACCATTGGTACAGATCAGATTATCAAATGATTCTTAGGAAACTTATCATGATAAAACCCCACCATATCACAAAACCTAGAATGTATGCGTCATAGTCACTTAACGCCTAACACAGATACCCTCAAACCCCAACATATCACAAACAGATGAGTCATAACCCTTAGGGGGTTTGAGACTATAGCGGGATCAGAAACAAAACTAGTATTAAAGTGCAGAGTCTCAATTACAGAATCAAAATGTTAGAAGCAAAAAGGAGTTTTAACTCCATAATCAGATAAGGAAATTAAACCTTCTACAAAAAATTCCTATTTCTATCCTATCTATCAGCCTTGAGAGCATTCGCCTTCCCCCTAGAAGTAGGTCCTGTCCTCTGCCCTTGCCCTCGTTTCTTCGGGCAGTCCCTAGTGAAGTGTCCCATTTCACCACAGTTGAAGCAAGCGCCCTTCCTCTTTCTACAATCCTTGTTCAGATGAGTCAAGCTTCCACAAGTAAAGCACTCTTTCTCCTTCTTATTTTCAGACTTTTCATCCTTCTTTTGTGTTTCCTTTTTGGGCCATGCTTTCTTGTTTTGTGGTCCTTCAAGCTTTTCTTCTTTCTTCTCACTTTTGGCTTCCTCTTCATGCATCAACGCCATGTCAACCAATCTCTCGTAAGTCGCACCCATGGGTATATGGGTCATAGCTAGGCTGCGTATTGGCTCATTCAACCCTTTAACGAAGCAGAGAGCCTTCTTATGTGGAGTGTTTACTAACTCCAGTCCGAATCTGGCCAGCTGATTGAATTGATTGATGTATTCCTTGACTGATAGGCTTCCCTGTTTGAGAGCTAAGAACTTCTCCACCTGTAGGCTTTGTTCAGCTTGTAAGAGGAATTTCATTTCAAACCTCATTCTGAAATCCACCCAAGTTTCAGCTAGTCTCTCTGCATTGGTAACCTCCCACCAATAAGAAGCTTCGTCTTTAAGAAACCATATAGCCAACTGTATCTTTTGCCTATCGTCCACTTCGAAGATAACAGACAAATCTTTAGTTTTTTTGAGCCAGTTCCTTGCTTCTACGAATGATTCAGTTCAATTAAAGTTCTTTCCATCCATGGCTCGAAAGTCTCTACATATCTTTGAGAAAGCATTTGAACGAGGACGAGGAGGAGGAGGGACCACTGCAGCTGGGGAAGGAGGGAAGTTTGCTGGGCCTGCATCATTAGCCCTAGCTTCTAGGTACCTTCTGAACCAGCCAGGTACCGGTACGCCCTTTGGAAGGTTAAGATCCCCAGACATGCCGAAATGAAATAAAAGGGATTCAAAACTGAGAATTGAAAGATAGGTATATGGATTTTGGGGATTATGTTTTTCAAAATAAATTTTACTTTTAAAAATACTTCCTTTTTAAAACCTTTTTGAAAATAGTTTTCAAAAACTTTTTATCAAATCTGGTAACCTTCAGCTATGATACCAAGTGTAACACTCCATGTCCGTTAATGTCACTCACAAAGGGAATGCATTAACTTCCATGAAGCATTATAAGTAAACAGAACAGAATATTACAAGACAGATACGTAAAGTAGTACGTGAAAAATTTATAACTTTATTTCAGCAGAAACAGAAATAAGATTGGTTACATCTTTCAAAATCACAATACCAAAACCCAAGTACACAAGTATCAGTCTTATACAAAATACTTCTGAATGCATAATTTTAAAGCCATAATCCCCAACATAAACTGCCATGAAAAGATAGAGTCAAAGCCAAACAATACTTCAAGCACTTCTAGTAGAGAGAATCTGAATCCAACTCCTATGTTTCCACCCTGAGCGCCTAGGGGGAAACGGAAAGAAAATGGGCGAAAACAAACGAGGTCAGAAATAAAGTCTGGCGAGTCCAGTGACTTTCAACATATAAACAGATAACAATATCATGACATGTAAGTAAAGATGGATGTGAGATAACAACAACAGGAGTAGCAGGTATGCTTAAGTTAAACAGAATGATATAGACCAAGATATGCTTCTTACCTATATCTTACTTCTCTGCACTAATATTTAGTATACCAGGATTAGGTGTTACCCTAATGTCTAAAATGAAACAGAAATGGGAACATAATAATCTCTACAGAAACAGAATGCTAGTAATGGGCCTTTACCACCCCAACAGAAAAAGAAGGTAAAGAAATAGAATGCTAATAATGAGCCTTTACTACCCCAATAGACGGTACCACGTAGAACCAGACAGGTGTTACCACCCCAACAGAAACAGACGGTACCCTGACAGAAATAGAAAGAACTAGGTGTACCCTAAATTCTACCCCAAGCGATCGGCTCCCTAATACATAAATACCCTGTGTCGGACCCACAGTAGGGTGTATCACTCCCTAAAGTGGCAACCTACGGAGAGACACAGACCTATTTACAGATGTCACGGCGTCTTAACTTCCCCAGAGCAGAGCGGATCCATGCACACACATGACCCGGTTGGAATGCGCCATCAACACCCCTCGCAATTATCAGAATGAACCTCTTACAATTAGTTCAGTAAGCATGCCCGGACCCCTACCTAGTGTTGGGTCATAGTTTTGATACCAGAAAAAGGGTTACTGACAAATATGGGTCCCACACAACAGATGACACAAGCCATTACCCCTCCTAACCTTGTGTCCCCAGACTAACAGATTTCAGATTAACTTGCTTACAGATTTCAGATGTACAAAATTCAGATTAACTAGTTCTCAGATCAGACATAGAGATCAACAAGTTTTCAGACTAATGGATCAGATGTATGGATTAACAGACTTACAGATTGTTTCACCTAACCTTGTATTGGGCCTACAGATTCACAAAACGGTTTTATTCGATTTATCAGTCCAATTGGTTTAACCCTATCCACCCAACACGTTTTAGGCATCATATTTATCTTAGGTTTGCATTAATTAATTATTAATGCACAGACCTCTCACATTAGGTCAGTAGCTTGTGGTCGTTGGATGTGTCTGGCGGTTCCGGGCAGACTTCTGCCACAAGCCAGACCTAACCTCGTATCTAAGCATCTTTTAGTTATGCCTACGACCTCTCACATTAGACTGAAAGTCAACGGTTGTTGGTTAGGTCGGTTGGATCCGGGTAGGCTTCTACCACAGACAGAGTCTAACCTCGTGTCTCAGCATTCTTATATTAGCTAAAGTATTCATTCACAGATTATGCAAATATCAGATTAATTATGCCAATTCAACAAATTAACTTTTTTACAAGTTACAGCAGATTATTCAAAGTTCTACTAACATGCTTTGCTCAATTTTAGATCGAGTCTACAGATTTTCAAACCCCATATTACCGTATTCAGTTTCAACAGATTTAGCAGATTAAGCGATGTAATAGATTTAATCTTCCCTTAAAGTTCCATTGACATATCCCGCCTAATCATTAAATTAAGCCTACTTTAACATGCCCAAATTATGTTCACAATTCACAATATAACATATGCCCCAAATTTTAGTTAAATTTGCACAATACAGAATATTCTCCAAAAACCCAAATCATGATATACAATACGAATTGTGCCAAATTATAGCCTTTGATTTCAGCGTATGACAAATATCCAAGGATCCCTATTTAGGCGTGTCCACATTTTAATAGTTATCCTATTTTAATATAGACTTTACGCCTAAGTCATATACAAAATAATTCTCCTTCTTCCAAATCACAAACTATCATATATAGTATGCCCGGATCTAGATTTAAATTACAACATATGTTGTTTTCTCAAATCAGTCACAAATCAGTCATGTCTGATTATGCATCATTCACTATTTTCCCCAAATTTAGCGTTCGTGTGTCAATCTCTTATGAGATTTGGCTCAGGATCGTGGTAGCCTAGCTATAGAATAGAAGGAAGGAAGAGATATAGAATGGTTACTATAATATTAATAGGATAGATCTATACAGAAAAACAGATCTGATAAACAAGAATATGCATAATCTCAAATTCAGATTTATAACAAATGTCAAGATAATAATTAAATTTCATATCTGAAAATAACTGTACTCACCTTGGTTGGATTCTAAAAGAAAAAGGTGTTGTTGTTCTCTTTTAATCCTATTCAGATCAGAAGAAGAAGAAGCACTAGTTCAAGCTTAGGTTTCAGCAGAGTAGAGATGCCATTTGATTTATTTTAATTAGAATAGAGGCAGCATTACGTTACAATGGTTTGGTGTGGAGAGAAAGTGAGGTTTGAGGGTGTTTAACTAGGCTAGAAGCCAAAGAATCCGTCCAGAAAACAAGTCCAGGTGCAGAAATCCGAATCTGCCTCGGATCTGGAAATAGGGGGAGATCGACCCCCAGGTCGACCCCCTGGTCGACCTATGTCGATCCAGGTTGACCTGGCCTCTGGGCGGGAAAAATCCCGCCCACCTTGTTCTGCGTTTGAATTCGAATTTTGAATCTAGAACTGAGCTGTTTTAATTAATTTAAAATTTCTGAAACTTCTGAAGGCCATAACTTTTTCATACGGAGTCCGATTTACGCAAACTCGGACTCTATCTCAAGCAGAATTCGAAGACAAATGCAAAGGCGTAACTCGTTTCCCTTAATTCTTCTTTTAAAAATTAAGTATACTTTGTTTTGTTACTTTTATGTTCATAGAAAATATGGGGTGTTGCAAGTCATATCCTGATTTCTTATCTTCTAGTGCCACGGGTGAGAAATTATTATAACTCAAGCTACCTTTTCTTTGTGTATTTCCTTTGAAATGAGATAAATTGAGTTGAATATAACTCTTCTCTAAGGAAGTTTGGAGGACGCAATTTTCATAAGAGGGGGGGGGGTCTGTAACAACACTAGTTTTGCGATTGCCTGTTGTTAACCCAATAAATGGCACTAACACCAGATTTTAGCAAAAGCATCACCCCTTTACGGGGAAAACATTAAAGAGTGTATCTAAGTAAATAGAAAAGGTAAGAAATAGAAAGTAAAGGAAGAGACAATTTTCACAGTGGTTCACCATTAATAGGCCTACATCCACTTAAATAAATATATTATTATTACTCTTGCCAAGCCAAATACTACAAATTGTAGATGATTACAACATTCTCCATAGTAAATATTGAAAGAAAATCACAAGTACTAGTGGTTATCGAAGAATCACGATAACCAATCTAGATGAACTAGGTTTTCCTGTCTCTAGAGATGAAATCTTTCTGTTGAAGGTGAGTAATGGTTGTTGGAAGAGAAGATCTATATTGACATAGCTTAGACAGGGAAAGGAATTCAATCCCCTTTCATGTTGGAGCATATGGGTATTTATAGGTGTTTAGGATGGAGTTAGGCTTGACCCACTTGCAGGATGACTTGGAATCATTATGTACGTTTCCTCCCAGAAGTTACGACCCAAAATAACCATCATGTATGGATCAGTACATGTCCATGATGGACCGTTACGAGTCCATAAAGATTGCTTGCTTTGCAATACAAACTTCATGAATAACTTTCCCATGTCCTCTTTAATCTTCGTACTGGACTTGGCTTTAGATGGACTCGATTTTCCAATGTTTTAATCCTTGGTGCCTTGCCGTCCCATTTATTACTTCTAGTTCATCATGCATTGATATCTAGGTAGGTTAGATCGACTTGAGACTTGACCGGTAAGCTTAGGAGGAAGATAGGGTTGCGCTTGCCTAAGGCCCATGCTCGAATAACACAGTGATACAGATTGATATCAGTCCATAATGGACCAGTACTGGTCCATATAGAGAGTGTAATCTTGTCTCAAACTTCTTGAGCTTTCCTTCCTTTGTTTCCTGGCCCTTCATGTAAGTTTTTACTTGAATATGAGGTTGGATGTTTTTTGCTTCTTACTCAAATTCTGTGTGAATATCTCCTGGGTTCATATCTGGGTTAGACCTGTTAATAACATTAATTATAAATTAAAAAGAGATTATAATTTATTAATCAAGAGTTAAATAATATTTGGATGTGGACAATTTGAATAAATTATCAAATATATTTAAATTTGTGCTTTTGGAATTAACCTAGAGGAAAATTTGATAAAGTGGTTATTTAATCATTTAAAATGATTAAATATGGAAAACCAGAGAAAATATACTTAGGTTGGAATAAGCTTAAGAAAATAAGCTTAATAATGTGTTTTGGTGAAGAATAAAGGAACAAATAAATTTTTGTGGTCAAACTAGGAAATGATAAATAATGTTTTTGAGAACTAAATAATGTGGAAATTGTGATAAAACAAGAATTTATAAATTTCTTATGTGTCATATCGTATTGTTTTGCAATGAGTGAAAATAATGCTTTCTTCTTGAAATTGAGTTAAAAATAAGTAATAAATATGTAAATATTGTTGAAAAATAGTTATATGAGTGATAAAATAAATATTATATGTTTGTAAATCCATTGGTGTCAAAGTAGTGAAGTTAGAATAATTTTAATGTTGAGAACTATAAAGAAGTGTAAAATTGTGTGTTTATTTAAAAACTTGTAATTTTAGTATAAATAAACCCAAAATAATAATTAAAATTGTTAAAAAAATAAAACAAAACATTTTCTTGGATTTTTGACAAGGTGGTTTATGCTAATTTTACAAATTTCAAGCTTAAATCGATAAATTAGTAAAGAAAAACTTCAAAAGCTGGTGTAAGTGGAGCCATTTGATTAACACAACCAATTAATGGCCACTAATCACCCTAATTAGGCCAAGCTATGCCCACTAACCCAAGTTTAGAGGAGGATAGGACTGGAAGCCCATACTGTACATATTCTTCTTCCTTGAGGAAACATTTCCTCCTCCTCAAAATTTACATTAAGAGAAAAAGTGAGGAAACCTCTTGCTAAACTTAAATCCAAGCTTCCAAAACCCAATCTAAAGAGAAACTAGAAGCTAAATAAAGAGCTAAACACAAGTAATCGCCATAAAACCGTAATCTCATTTCAGTTTCATCTCAAAATTTGTGAAACTATTTGCTATATGTGAAAAATCGCTTTGCATGTCTCTGTAATGTATTTTACAAGTGTTGAGACCTCAAGTTGATCACGCAAACTTCAGTTTTAATCCGACTTTAAGTTGTTAAATGCCTATTCTCTGCTTCAATTCTAAGGTAAGGGTTCCCTCAAACATTCTAACGTGTCTCAATTATATAATGTTGAAATTAGATGATTATCTGTATAATTTGTTACAATAAAATATCAATTTTATGAGTTCCAACAAAACATGGCCTAAGTCCATGTTTAGGGCTTATATATCCTTCATTCCTTGTTGGAATGTTGTGATTCTTTTTCTATTTAGTAGTCTTATTGTTAAATTATATGTATGTCAATTTTCTAAAATTCACTTGAAAGTTGAACCCAGAGCTGTGTTCTGGCCTAGGCACATTCCCATGTCTTGATCGAGCCAACATAGACTTAGGCCAACCCAAGCCTATAAAAAACGACTAGCCCACTCCTTATGTGTTTGTGATTTTCATTCCATATTTCATTGCATTTTTAAGTGAACCTGAGCATGGTTTTAGAGATAAAAATCAAGTGTTACCTTAGTGTTTTGCAGCACTTTCAATCAAGTATTCAAACCATGATTCTTATGTTTATCCGTGGCTTGCTTCAATGATGATGAAGCTTTGATTATCACAAATACATAGTAGCATTTTGATGTATTTTGCGTCAATTTTCTATGTTGTTTTCCTTGTGTTTTCCAAGCACACTCGCACGTATTTTTTAAACTATTTTAATAAGTGTTTTTCGTATAAACATTATTTTAGGGAAAATTATTTTTCTAGATGATTTTATATAAAGTAGAAGATATGAATGATTTCAAATATAAAGGAGTTTCCCAAAATTGATGATTTTCAAATCTTCTCCAAAAATTGATTTAAAACCAAAATTTTATAGTATATTTTTCCTATATAAAATCATACATCTTTGTACCCCTCGAGAAGGCGACATCGTGAACTAAATGATTTATTGAATCGTGTGGTATGGGATACATACGTTTATTTTATCAGTTCATTCCATACATGTTTGTTCGAATCTATTGTTGCTAGTGTTTTCTAGTGTTTTATAATATGGAATTGACTTGCGGGGAGTAGACCAACAATGAGAACGTGTGATATGAGATGCATAGTTACCGTCATTCGGGTCATGACATATTCTATGGTTTCTCTAATACTAGGGATTTAGGTCAATCTTGTAACATTCATGACCTTTGGGTCAATCTTGTGGCATTTACTTCGGGTCAATGTTATGGCATTATGACCTTTTGGTCATTTGAGGAAGGTGCCTATCGTGTGTATATTAGTACTGGTATGGATTTGAGCCATTTGAGGTTTGCACATGCAAGCGTAGCGTTGGCTCGCCAATTTGTGTTTGGATCCAAATATGTGTTGTTTCTTAATTCTGAGTTTACTTATGATTTCACCATTTTGGTGATGATTATAATTATATGTGCATAGCCTTAAGCTATTTGAGGATTAACTTGTATATGGCGATTTAATTTCTCTGATTTTGAACTCTTAACTAAGTTCTTGAGTGTCTGTGATTTATGTAGTTTTAATGGTTTTCTTCTTGAGATTTCATGTTATTTATATACTACATAGTTTAATGAAGGAAAATCTTATATTAATACAGTTTCCTTTCATGAGTAAACCCATATCATGATTCTATGCAATGTCATATATAACCCAGGGAAATTTGTGTTATCTCATTCCTTTACGATTTAAAGGAACGTTTCCCTTTAGTGATTATTGTTATATCATCATATACTGATTATCTTCTTCGAATTCGTATGACCTGTGTATTTATTACTCGGGTCAGACCAAGTTGCAGGTTAGGTCATTCGGTTTTCTTAGCTATTCTTTCATGGATTTCTCTATCAGCCCTTTTGGATATGCATTAGTGTAACAACCCGTATTTTCAATAACCTGTTATAACATAAATCGAGGCAGAATTTAATTTATAAATCTGAATCAAGGGAAACGCGCTATGCCATTGCGTTCGTCTCGGAAAAATACGCGAAATAGAGTCCGAGTTTTCGAAAATCGGAGTCCGTATGACCCGATTAAGGCCCAACGAAGTTTTCAGAAAAATTCAAAGTTAAAACAGATTTCAAATTCAAGTTTGAATTTGGAAATTAGGGTTAGATTGGGCCAGGCGGGAAAATTCCCGCCAGAGCACCCAAGTCGACAGCCCTGTCGACTTGGGAGTCGACTTGGTTGGACCCAAGTCGACAGCCCTGTCGACTTGGCTGTCGACTTGGCTCAGCCGGGCAGTTTTGCCTGGTGCACCATTTTGGGAGTTGTGTTGAGTTTGGGGGCCAGATTCGGTTTTGAGGGCTGAGATTAGAACTAGGGTTTAATCCTAAGGCTAGAACTAATCCTAATCTCTATAAATAAGCCCCTAACCTAACCCTAAATCATCATTATTCATCCAAGTAACTAAACTATGGCAAAATCATTCCTCTCATGGCCTCCACTCTCTTCATAAAATTCCTAAGTTATTTCTATGAGAGATTTTCCATGCATACAAGTGTTTTCAAGCTTGTATGAGTGTCATTAGCTTGCATTCAAGTCAAGTTTCCATATTTACATCATAAAGCAAGGGCTTTGATCATTTTGGCTCAAGGGTTTTTCTATTAGAGCTTGCATTTTGGGTCTAATTGATTGCATAAGGGCTTTGCCATATTTTTGTGTCTTCATAAGCATTGTAAGCCCTTTTCTACTTTCATACTTAAACTCTAAAGTTAAATGAATGATGCAAGTTTGGTTGATCATATGATATGCAAGTTATGTTATGCAAGTATGCCATGTTATGACATGCAAGTTTACCATGTTATGTTATGCAAGTTTGCCATGTTATGATATGCAAGTTTACCATGTTATGCTATGCAAGTTTGCCATGTTATGATATGCAAGTTTATCATGTTATGATATGCAAGTTTATATGCAAGTTTACCATGTTATGTTATGCAAGTTTGCCATGTTATGATATGCAAGTTTACCATGTTATGCTATGCAAGTTTGCCATGTTATGATATGCAAGTTTATCATGTTATGATATGCAAGTTTATATGCAAGTTTGCCATGTTATGCAAGTTTGCTATGTTATGATATGCAAGTTTGCCATGTATGTTATGCAAGTTTGGGTGAATCATTTTACTCATGTTATCATGTTATGCAAGCTTACCTTGAGTATATGAACATAAAGCTTCAAGCTTTATGCTAAAGGTTGCATTTTGGCAACATGTAAGTTATCATATCCCTTATGATAACTTGCATGTGAGGCTAAATGCGAACTTATGGCCATTTCTACATGTCATTTATCACCATGTATCACCAATATGCTAAGTTTGGTTTTATGCATGCTTTTGAGGCCTAAAAATGTAATATGCAAGTATATGAACATATGTACATTTCATATGCCACCATGTTAAACTTGTGGCTTCAACACCTTTATGTCATGATTATGCCAAGTTCCCTCTTTCTATCCTTTATGCGCTATTGCGATATGTAAGCGATGGGATTGCGTTTGGGGTTGGGTAAACTTAAAAGACATAAAAGCATAAGATTGGGAATTTACCTATTAAGTTAGGTCTACCCATTGAGAATTTACCTATTAAGTTAGGTCTACCCAAATGCTTGAAAACTTGTAATGTGTTTTGGAAAAATGATGGACATGACACTTAGAAAATATAAGTGTGACCAACTCGAGGTTGGGTTGAGTTTGTAGCATAAAGCTACCCGGAACCGACCGGCTTAACTAGTTGCTACAAACAATAGGACCCAATGTGAGAAGTTGGTCATGTTGTACCTTGAACCCGAGGTTAGACCAAGTTGTGGTGTAAAGCTACCCGGACCCGCCCGGCTTAACTAGTAACCACAACAAGGTCCAATGTGAGAGGTTAAGGCACATTAAATTAATTAATGCCTCATGATTAGGGTTAAGTCATGGTCCACTTAATACTTAACCAATTTGGGCTTGGTAGATTAATCAGGGTTAAGTCGTGAACTCATCGTTACACTTAACCAAGTTAATCCATGATTAGTAAAAGGGTTAAACCGTACTTAACCCACTAGAAAATCCTAGCAATGGGGGTCCACTCCAGCAATAATCCCAAGTCCGTATCATTAGGACCCTAGGGACTAGGCTAGGGTGGGGGCACAATTACTGGACTTGAGGTAAGTGACCAAAAACGACGGCAGAATGGTACGCCGGTGTAGTTCCGGGCGGACTATGGTCGTGCACATAGTCCGAAGCCGGGGAAAACATGCACGGGTACCAGTAGATCGAGACTGTGCACTTATGTTTATGGTGTCCAGGGGTTGACACCCTAGGGCTTGATACACCCGACGGGAGACCCTGCACAGTCTGACTACAATTATGTTTGGGCCGTATTGACACCAACACGTGACGAGTTAGGCTTATAGGGAGCCGATCGACTAGACCGTTTGGTTGGACCGCGTATTAGGGTCACTTCATGTTATTGGGCCAAAGCTTGGGCCAAGGGCTCAATACTTGTTTATTCAAGTCATGTTAGTTTGCTAGTACACCTGTGGTGCAAGAACCTTAAACCTGATTATGCGATGACACCTTTATCTACCTTGTTAGTTAATCATCATGCTAGTATGTTGTTATCCTTATGTTCATCCCTGCTTCTCATGCCAGTTAACTTTATCAGTTTACATTGATTGTAGTAGGGCTTACTGAGTCTTTTTGACTGACCTGTTTTCCTTATGCCTCTTTTCTTCCGTTCCCCCCCCCCCCAGGTTCTCAGGGTGGGAATATTGGAGCTTAGCTTGGATTTCTGATCGCTTGCTTGTGGGATTTTAGCTCATGTACGGTCTTGACATGAAGCTAGCTATGGTTATCACTTATTTTGGGGATAGTACTTATGTATTTCAGTGATGTTGTTTTTATCTAGACCTGTGTATTTGGAAAGTTGACATTGTGTTGTATCAGACTTGTTTTGAAATAGTTTGAAATCTTCCACTGTTTTACTTATCTTATTTACTCTGTTTACATATATACATATGTTCTTGTTCTGCCTTGATATATCATTATGCATGTTTACCTTGTTTAAACGCCCCTCCGAAGCTAGTGTGCTTGCAAGAGTCACCCTGGCGGAGGTGGGGTGTTACATTTGGTATCAGAGCATATGGTTTACGAGAAGGAACAAAAAGGTTTTTTAAAACTTTTGGAAAACTATTTTCAAAACCAAGTATAAAGTATTTTCCAAAGAAAAGTCTAGTTTATTTTAAAGGCTATTCCCCAAAAAGCCATTAGCAAAATTCCTTCGTTTTTCTCCATTCTGAATCTATCTTTTTCTTCGTTTTCAGTATGGCCGATAACTTTACTATTTCGAAGGGAGTGCACGTACCTGTTTGGTATAGGAGACTTTTGGAGGCTAGGGCGACCGAAGCCGGCCCCACAGATGTTCCTCCTCCTCCTCCGGTAGTTAATGTTCCTCCTCCTCCTGTCGCTGATGTTCCTCCTCCTCCTGTCGCTGAGGTTCCTCTTCCTCCTCCCCCTCAGCATCCTCAAGCTGACTTCGCAAAGACTTGCAAGGATTTCAAAGCAATGGGTTGCAAGAATTTCTTTGGAACCGAGACTTATGTAGAGGCAAGGAATTGGTTGAAAGAAACCGAAGATCGTTTTGCCTTCTTTGATATAGATGACCGTAGGAAGGTTTTATTGGCAGTATGGTTGCTAAAGGAAGAAGCTGCACGTTGGTGGGTGGTCACCACCGCTACTAGGCCAATTGAGACTTGGGATGACTTTCGGGGAAAGTTTTGACTAAGGTTCCTATCACTGAAGCAAGAGGACATGACGATTAGGGAATACATAGATAAGTTTAATCAACTGGCTCGGGTCGGTTTAGACTTGGTTAACACAGCTCAGAAGAAGGCCCTATACTTTGCTCTAGGATTAAACGAGCCATTACATGGTTTAGCCATGACTCATATACCCTTGGGGGCAACTTTCGAGAGTTTGGTGAATATGGCCCTACTCAATGAAGAGAATAGGAGTGACAAGAAAGAGATCAAGATGAATGATACTCAAGCCAAGAAGACTGATTCCCAGTGGAAAGGAAATCAGGGTAATCCAAGTGGTCAGAGCAGTCAAGGCAATCAGAACAAGAACAAGAACAAGAGTCAAGGCAACAAGGGGAACAATAGCAAGGGCAATAACGACAAGAGGAAGTGCCATTATTGCGGTTCAGTTGGGCATCTTATTAAGGATTGCAGGAAGAGAAAATGGAAGAGTGGTGAATGCTTTTTCTGCGGTGAGACTGGACATTTCAGCAAAGATTGCCCGAAGAAGCAAGGGCAAGGACAGACTCAGTGTGCAAGACCGTCTGAAGGGCGAGTTCACCCCCTCAATATCGTTCTTCCATCTCTTGATCGAGGTAGTGTTTCTGTTAAAAGTCTTGTTTACATTTCTGATTTTCCTGTTTGTACTTTGTTTGATTTTGGCACATCGCATAGTTTATTTCATCTGATCTAGTTGAAAGTTTGCACCTAAGTACTAGTCTAGTTAATGATCCCGTGTGTGTTTCAAATCCAATTAGGGGTTCCGCCCATTTGTCTATGATCTGCGTGGATTTGAAAATTTCTATCTTGAGTGTAGAATTCTCGTGTGATGCTTATATTCTCGGTTTCATGGGGTATGGGTTGATTTTGGGCATGGATCGATTGTCCAGCTTTGGAGCCATTCTTGATTTTTGAGCATAGGGTTGAGAGGCTCATGACTCGCCTCGGTAATACCCTAAAAATTTCTAGTAACCCTATGGGTCCCGTCATGTTGTGTTATCTTGAACCCCTCAACTCGTCTATCGATAGTTTGCAATCGGTGAGGGTGGTCCGAGAATATCCTGATATCTTGGGTGAAGTGAAGGGGGTGTAACAACCCGTATTTTCAATAACCTGTTATAACATAAATGGAGGCAGAATTAAACTGTAAAATCTGAATCAAGGGAAACGGGCTATGCCATTGCGTTCGTCTCGGAAAAATATGCGAAATAGAGTCCGAGTTTTCGAAAATCGGAGTCCGTATGACCAAGATATGGCCTCGCGAAGTTTCACGAAAAATTCCCAAATTAAAGTATACTTAATTAAGTGAAATGGGTTGCGCAGAGAAATATATATATATTGATATATATATATATATATAATTGAAAATTAAATAAATAAATATGCAAAAATGTTCAAAACAGCGAATTGGGAGAGGGGAATAACCGAACCGGCCGATTTTTGAGGTCGACCCGAGCCCGCTGGGTCGACTAGGGGTTAATCCAGGGTGTTTGGCTGTCAACCCGTGGGCCGATTCGCTCAAATGCAGATTTTGCATTTGGATGGTTCTCATGGTTCATCTTTAATCTAAAGGCCCTAGATGGTTCCTACACTTGAGTTCTTCCCCAAGACATGCTTTGATGGCTTGGATTGAATCTAGGTTTAATCCTATGGCCTAAAACACTTGCCTAATCTATAAATAAGACCCTAACCTATCCTAAATCCTCATTATTCATTCATGCAACTAAACTATGGCAAAATTTTACCTCTCATGGCCTCCACTCTCTTCATAAAATTTCTAAATGGTTTCTATGAGAGATTTTCCATGCATACAAGTGTTTTCAAGCTTGTATGAGTGTCATTAGCTTGCATTCAAGTCAAGTTTCTATCTTTGCATCATAAAGCAAGGGTTTTGATCATTTTGGCTCAAGGGTTTTTATGTTAGAGCTTGCATTTTGGGTCTATTTGATTGCATAAGGGCTTTGTCATATCTTTTGTGCCTTCATAGCAATGTAAGCCCTTTCCCTACTCTTAGATATTAACTATGAAGTTAAATGTTCATGTTGCAAGTTTGGGTTTGATCATTGAGTATGATACATGCTATCATGTCATGCAAGTTTATGAAGTCATTATCTTGATTTTGTGAGCTAAAAGCTACAACCTTTATGTTGAAATGTTGTATTAGGCAACATGAGAACCCTCATAACCTTTATGTCAACTTGCATATGAAGTCATAACCCTTATATGATGATATATGCGAGTTACTAGTCATCATTCCATATCTTTTGTCACCATGATTCACTTATGTGCCAAGTTTGGGTTTATGCATGTTTTGAGGCTTAAGAATGTAACATGCAAGTTAATGAACACATTTGTGCCTCATTTGCCACCATGATTAACTTGTGGCTTAATATCCATTTTTGTCATGCCTTTGCCAAGTCTCTTCTTTTAATCCATTACGTTGTCGCGAACGTATATGCGAGTTTAAAAGCATTGGGTTATGTTATGGGTAATTTCTAATGACATGAAAATACAACTTGAAAACATGACTTGAAATAGTTGACATGTAAGTATGCATAAAAACATAAGCTTGGGAATTTACCTATTAAGTTAGGTCTACCCTTTGGGAATTTACCTATTAAGTTAGGTCTACCCAAATGCTTGAAAACTTGTAACATGTTTTGGGAAACATGATGAACATGACACTTAGATAATATAAGTGTGGCCAACTCGAGGTTGGGTTGAGTTTGCAACGTAAAACTACCCGGAACCGACCGGCCTAACTAGTAGTTGCAAACAATAGGACCCAATGTGAGAAGTTGGTCATGTTGTGCTTGAACCCGAGGTTAGACCAAGTTGTGGTGTAAAGCTACCCGGAACCGACCGGCTTAACTAGTAACCACAACAAAGTCTAATGTGAGAGGTGAAGGTGCATTAAGTAATTAATGCCACATGATAGGGTTAAGTTAATTTGATTAATGACTCTTAACCAAATATGACATGGACAAATGGGTTAAGTAATTTGATTAGGCTAATGATACTTAACAAAACATGACAAGGTTGGGTAGGTTAAGTAACTTGTTTTGCCTAATGACACTTAACCATTTTTATATGACTAGTGGATGGGGTTAAGTTAACCAACACTTAATCAATCCAACGCGATAACTTGGTAAGGTTAAGTAAGTTTTCTTAATGACGCTTAACCGAAAAATACGGTTAACGAATGAGGTTAAGATTAGACTCAACTAGTCTAAACATGGAAATCGGATGAGGTTAAGTTAGCCTAGACTTAATTAATCCCACTTGGTAGTTTAATGGGGTTAAGTTAAACACTTAACTAATCTAAACATGATGAATTGATGTGGTTAAGTGACCTATACTTATCCAATCTAACTCGTTAATTTATTGTGGTTAAGTTAACCAATACTTAACCAATATAACGTGAAAACATGATAAGGCTAAGTCACGAATCGCTTGAATACACTTGACCGATTTGACTAAGTAAATTGATGGGGTCAAGTTAATATATACTTAACCAATCTAGAATGATAATTGGACGAGGTTAAGTCGTGAATTGCTTAATATACTTAACCAACTTGAGCATGGTTTGTAGGGTTAAGCCTTGAACTTGGATACTTAGCCAATTTTGACAGGATTTGTAGACGGGTTAAGTCATGAACTTAAGTGACACTTAATCCATTATGTAAACCCTAGTTATGAGGATTAGGTGGATAACCGTAGTTAACAAGGATAACGGGAACAATGCTAAGTGGTAAACCTTAGTTGAAGAATAACTAAGTAATGATTCTTAGTCAAGGAAATTTAGACTAGTTCATAGATAGATGAGTAACCTGATACGGTAGGTCATCGTTTAAGTATACGAGTAGGAGCAAGTATCTGATTTAGATAAAGGCTCCAGCGAACTGGGTAACGAAGCAGCGGCTTCGGGGAACGTGAGGATATTCTTGGTATCCCTCTATGAGCTGCCAGGTGATTATACTAGGCTCATGAGAGGTTAAGGTCTGCGTTAGAAGAACCAAGAGTATGCCTTGGTTGCTATACGAGCGACCTAAAGACGGGGATGGATAGGGGATAGTCGACGATACACGGCCGTACCCTAGATAGCATTTCGTCAGGCTACCTACCATCTTTGGTCAAGCGTGTACGTACGGAAAGGCAGAGAACACCCAAAAGACCATAATTGCTATCTAATTATGGTTGCGGTAAGGCTTGGATGTGGGTTGGCCAGTGTTGTGTTCTCATACAGGATTTATCCTGTCTTGCCTTTCACTAGTTGAAGGAGTGGTCTCGTGGGACCATAGCCACGTATAAAAAAAACAGACCTTAGCATCTGCATCGGCAGATAAATCGAAAGCTCCCGACCGAGTCCTGTATTTCTTGATTTGCCCTGTGACAGGACTCGGATGGCACGATGTGATACATGTGCATACAGTCATGGAAAAGCGATTCACGATGAATGCGTGGGAAAAAGGGCGCGGTTGGCGGTTAGCGTAATCCCTAGTGGCCCTAGGTGGTTGAACCCAAACCGAGATACGAAAACGTGCAATAGGTAAGCATAATCCCTAGCAGCCCTAGGTAGCATAAGTCCTAGTTGTACAAACAATAATTCATGTTGGAAGACCCTAGCTAGGTTTAGGGTAACAGTCCAAACCGATCTTAAGGATCATGGAACTATGTTAAAGTAATATAGAATCTCATGGGAAAGCCCGTATGGTCTACGGCAAGGGACTGAACATTTACATGGAATAAAACATACAAGTTGAGTAACCTATATATGCGAAATATTAGGTTGACATGGACCATTACACGACTTTTGAGTGAGGGTCATTCTTGGTTAACACATGACACGGTGGGGATACTAGTACGGTAGGTGCAGAGCTAAAATACAGGATAGATATCACGGGGCGTTATACGTGACAGATATCTTGGGGATATTATACTTGATAGAAACCTGACGATGTGATACCTTGTTTTATCTTGACATCGTAATTTATCAAGACACCTTAGTTTATCTGAGTTCAGTAGTTCATCCTGTTATTTTGATTTAGCTTATCTATCTTGTTATCATGCTTATGTTCATCTCAGTTTCTCATGTCAGTTAACTTTACTAGTTTTTATGCTAATAGTAGATAGGGCTTACTCAGTCTTTTTGACTGACCCGTTTTGTTTCGTCTCTTTTCTTCCGTTTCCCCCCCAGGTTACAGGGAGGAAATACTGTTGTTTAGTTCGGACTTCTTCTGCTTGAAGGTCATCATTGATGGTTTGAACTTTTCTTGGCTAATGGCTACTTTACTGTTTTTACTTGGGGAATAATTTTTGAAAATGTCTTTATGCTTCTTTACTATTGCAAGACAGGTTTTGATGTACTCTGATGTAAAAGGCTTTAGACCTTATTTATTCATGTTATGAAAGTTTGATTTTACTTCCGCTATTTTATATGTTCTGTCTTGTGATATTTCTGTGCATGTTTACCAATAATGCCCCTCTAAAGCTAGTGCATTCCTTTGCGAGTGACCCTAGCGGAGGCGGGGTGTTACACGTGGTATCAGAGCAGAAGGTTACCAGACTGGGCAAAAGTTTTTAAAGACCTTCTGAAAACTATTTGAAAAAAAAAACCGTTTACAAAGAAGCATTTTTCAAGAAAATTTTCTTTTAAAAGAAAAAGGCTATTCCCCAAAGGCCATTAGCACTATCCTTGTTTCCTTAATTGAGTCTCTTTTCCTTTCTTTCCTCCATCTGTAGTCACAGTAGTTTTAACTGCAACTAGTCTTTTCTACCTACGAAAGTGCTTTCCATACGATGGAGGTGGTTCTCGAGAGACCAGTGGCCGCGTTATAAGAAAGGATCGTGAGAAAGAAGGATAAAGGATACGAGCTTAAGGATGAGCAACTTGTTGGTATGGCTTAGTCCTCAAAGGAGGGAGAAATATGAACAATGAAACCCATGACGAGAGAGTACCTTTGGCATGGTAAAACGGGGCGGATAGTTAAGTATTATGGGACAAGGACAAGATTATCGGGAGGGCAGTAGTATGCTCTCATTTCTAGAGTACCTCGGAAGGAGGGTAACGATCTTGTTAAAGGTTTAGCTTTTCTTCTCTATCATCCCGTTAGGACTTCATTGTTTGTATCATTTAAGTCTGCTTCGATAGTTGAGTCTCTGCACCTGAAGTACTAGCGTAATAGAGAATCCCATTTTTGTCTCAAAGTCCTATTGGAGAATCAGTCCATTTATACATGACT
Organism: Allium sativum; assembly: GCA_030737875.1. Taxonomy (NCBI): domain Eukaryota; kingdom Viridiplantae; phylum Streptophyta; class Magnoliopsida; order Asparagales; family Amaryllidaceae; genus Allium; species Allium sativum. The sequence continues at coordinate 268,169,095 of CM060913.1, read as the reverse complement.
TGTTTGGATTTGGGAATGTCTATGCCAAGTGTTGAGTTTGGAAATAATGCTTATGTTTATAATCTATGGATGGATTCTAGGGATGAAGTGGTTATCCAGTAGGGGGTGCCACTCTCGGTTTTGATAGGAGGGTAGTTAGACCTTTTGACTAGCCTTGGTAATGCCCTCGAAGTATCGGGTAACCTTTTTGAGGTTCTGTCATGACTAGTTACTAAGAATCCCTTGATGCCTTTATTGGAAATTTGAAGCCCGATCGAGTGGTGTTCGCCAATAAGACGGATGGTTTACTTCATTTATGCATGGGTTATAGAGATCACCCTAGTAAGTGCGCATGATAACCTGATTGACATCTGTTTACTTTCAAGAGAAAGTTCTTCTACATGGAATGCCTTATAATATATAAATGAGATCCAAGATTCACTAGTGAATTTTGGAAAGCTTGCATGAGATCATGAGTACGCAGTCATGTTTGCGTCAAGTATTCTAGGAAAAGGATAAGTGCAAGTGGAACGAGAGGCGACAAAGAAATGAGTTCCAGCTCATGTTATGGAAACAAGAATAAGAAGCTACAAAATCGCGAAGTTAAAAGACGACTTTGATGGTCAAAGACTAGATACGCGCATGATATCTCTTTTTGGGAGTATATCCTTGATCCCTGTTTTCTGTAGAGCTTACTTGTAGGCTATCTTTTGTGGACATCCTCTCGGTCCTATTCTCCGTTACAAACCCTGTAAGGAGTTTGTCCTGTTTATCTTCTCGATCCTGTTTCAGGGAATTCTAGGGAGAACCCTATGGATGTAAACATGTATTTGAAACATGTTATGATTGATATGGTTGCAAGTGGTTGCTCGTGGATGCGCGAATACACATTAGATACTAGCTCGACTCGGTCACATTTCATATTGCATATGCACGAGTATTTATACTTGTGTATGGATGAAATCGAATGTATTATCATGCGGTTGTTGCATATGAATGAATGATTGTGCACGCATATAGTATATATATGACTAGGACTATTTGCATACATGTTGGATTCATGGCACCATACATATTTTGCATTAGAAAGATTATTCAGGCCTGATCATTAGCATTAGCTAAGGAACATGTACACACACGTTTTGCATATATTCATACAGCATTAGAAATCATCTAAGGACAATGGTTGCTTTTGGATGATGTTTTGAGTAGATGGATGATGGATGGTAGGATATGTTCTTCCTAACTTGGAGATTTCGGGGACGAAATCCTAAAAGGTGGGGAGAATGTAACAACCCGTATTTTCAATAACCTGTTATAACATAAATGGAGGCAGAATTAAACTGTAAAATCTGAATCAAGGGAAACGGGCTATGCCATTGCGTTCGTCTCGGAAAAATACGCGAAATAGAGTCCGAGTTTTCGAAAATCGGAGTCCGTATGACCAAGATATGGCCTCGCGAAGTTTCACGAAAAATTCCCAAATTAAAGTATACTTAATTAAGTGAAATGGGTTGCGCAGAGAAATATATATATATATATTGATATATATATAATTGAAAATTAAATAAATAAATATGCAAAAATGTTCAAAACAGCGAATTGGGAGAGGGGAATAACCGAACCGGCCGATTTTTGAGGTCGACCCGAGCTCGCTGGGTCGACTAAGGGTTAATCCAGGGTGTTTGGCTGTCAACCCGTAGGCCGATTCGCTCAAATGCAGATTTTGCATTTGGATGGTTCTCATGGTTCATCTTTAATCTAAAGGCCCTAGATGGTTCCTACACTTGAGTTCTTCCCCAAGACATGCTTTGATGGCTTGGATTGAATCTAGGTTTAATCCTATGGCCTAAAACACTTGCCTAATCTATAAATAAGACCCTAACCTATCCTAAATCCTCATTATTCATTCATGCAACTAAACTATGGCAAAATTTTACCTCTCATGGCCTCCACTCTCTTCATAAAATTTCTAAATGGTTTCTATGAGAGATTTTCCATGCATATAAGTGTTTTCAAGCTTGTATGAGTGTCATTAGCTTGCATTCAAGTCAAGTTTCTATCTTTGCATCATAAAGCAAGGGTTTTGATCATTTTGGCTCAAGGGTTTTTATGTTAGAGGTTGCATTTTGGGTCTATTTGATTGCATAAGGGCTTTGTCATATCTTTTGTGCCTTAATAGCAATGTAAGCCCTTTCCCTACTCTTAGATATTAACTATGAAGTTAAATGTTCATGTTGCAAGTTTGGGTTTGATCATTGAGTATGATACTTGCTATCATGTCATGCAAGTTTATGAAGTCATTATCTTGATCTTGTGAGCTAAAAGCTACAACCTTTATGTTGAAATGTTGCATTAGGCAACATGAGAACCCTCATAACCTTTATGTCAACTTGCATATGAAGTCATAACCCTTATATGATGATATATGCGAGTTACTAGTCATCATTCCATATCTTTTGTCACCATGATTCGCTTATGTGCCAAGTTTGGGTTTATGCATGTTTTGAGGCTTAAGAATGTAACATGCAAGTTAATGAACACATTTGTGCCTCATTTGCCACCATGATTAACTTGTGGCTTAATATCCATTTTTGTCATGCCTTTGCCAAGTCTCTTCTTTTAATCCATTACGTTGTCGCGAACGTATATGCGAGTTTAAAAGCGTTGGGTTATGTTATGGGTAATTTCTAATGACATGAAAATACAACTTGAAAACATGACTTGAAATATAACATGGAAGTTGACATGTAAGTATGCATAAAAACATAAGCTTGGGAATTTACCTATTAAGTTAGGTCTACCCTTTGGGAATTTACCTATTAAGTTAGGTCTACCCAAATGCTTGAAAACTTGTAACATGTTTTGGGAAACATGATGGACATGACACTTAGATAATATAAGTGTAGCCAACTCGAGGTTGGGTTGAGTTTGCAACGTAAAACTACCCGGAACCGACCGGCCTAACTAGTAGTTGCAAACAATAGGACCCAATGTGAGAAGTTGGTCATGTTGTGCTTGAACCCGAGGTTATACCAAGTTGTGGTGTAAAGCTACCCGGAACCGACCGGCTTAACTAGTAACCACAACAAAGTCTAATGTGAGAGGTGAAGGTGCATTAAGTAATTAATGCCACATGATAGGGTTAAGTTAATTTGATTAATGACTCTTAACCAAATATGACATGGACAAATGGGTTAAGTAATTTGATTAGGCTAATGATACTTAACAAAACATGACAAGGTTGGGTAGGTTAAGTAACTTGATTTGCCTAATGACACTTAACCATTTTTATATGACTAGTGGATGGGGTTAAGTTAACCAACACTTAATCAATCCAACGCGATAACTTGGTAAGGTTAAGTAAGTTTTCTTAATGACGCTTAACCGAAAAATACGGTTAACGAATGGGGTTAAGATTAGACTCAACTAGTCTAAACATGGAAATCGGATGGGGTTAAGTTAGCCTAGACTTAATTAATCCCACTTGGTAGTTTAATGGGGTTAAGTTAAACACTTAACTAATCTAAACATGATGAATTGATGTGGTTAAGTGACCTATACTTATCCAATCTAACTCGTTAATTTATTGTGGTTAAGTTAACCAATACTTAACCAATATAACGTGAAAACATGATAAGGCTAAGTCACGAATCGCTTGAATACACTTGACCGATTTGACTAAGTAAATTGATAGGGTCAAGTTAATATATACTTAACCAATCTAGAATGATAATTGGACGAGGTTAAGTCGTGAATTGCTTAATATACTTAACCAACTTGAGCATGGTTTGTAGGGTTAAGCCTTGAACTTGGATACTTAGCCAATTTTGATAGGATTTGTAGACGGGTTAAGTCATGAACTTAAGTGACACTTAATCCATTATGTAAACCCTAGTTCTGAGGATTAGGTGGATAACCGTAGTTAACAAGGATAACGGGAACAATGCTAAGTGGTAAACCTTAGTTGAAGAATAACTAAGTAATGATTCTTAGTCAAGGAAATTTAGACCAGTTCATAGATAGATGAGTAACCTGATACGGTAGGTCATCGTTTAAGTATACGAGTAGGAGCAAGTATCTGATTTAGATAAAGGCTCCAGCGAACTGGGTAACGAAGCAGCGGCTTCGGGGAACGTGAGGATATTCTTGATATCCCTCTATGAGCTGCCAGGTGATTATACTAGGCTCATGAGAGGTTAAGGTCTGCGTTAGAAGAACCAAGAGTATGCCTTGGTTGCTATACGAGAGACCTAAAGACGGGGATGGATAGGGGATAGTCGACGATACACGGTCGTACCCTAGATAGCATTTCGTCAGGCTACCTACCATCTTTGGTCAAGCGTGTACGTACGGAAAGGCAGAGAACACCCAAAAGACCATAATTGCTATCTAATTATGGTTGCGGTAAGGCTTGGATGTGGGTTGGCCAGTGTTGTGTTCTCATACAGGATTTATCCCGTCTTGTCTTTCACTAGTTGAGGGAGTGGTCTCGTGGGACCATAGCCACGTATAAGAAAAACAGACCTTAGCATCTGCATCGGCAGATAAATCGAAAGCTCCCGACCGAGTCCTGTATTTCTTGATTTGCCCTGTGACAGGACTCGGATGGCACGATGTGATACATGTGCATACAGTCATGGAAAAGCGATTCACGATGAATGCGTGGAAAAAAGGGCGCGGTTAGCGGTTAGCGTAATCCCTAGTGGCCCTAGGTGGTTGAACCCAAACCGAGATACGAAAACGTGCAATAGGTAAGCATAATCCCTAGCAGCCCTAGGTAGCATAAGTCCTAGTTGTACAAACAATAATTCATGTTGGAAGACCCTAGCTAGGTTTAGGGTAACAGTCCAAACCGATCTTAGGGATCATGGAACTATGTTAAAGTAATATAGAATCACATGGGAAAGCCCGTATGGTCTACGGCAAGGGACTGAACATTTACATGGAATAAAACATACAAGTTGAGTAACCTATATATGCGATATATTAGGTTGACATGGACCATTACACGACTTTTGAGTGAGGGTCATTCTTGGTTAACACATGACACGGTGGGGATACTAGTACGGTAGGTGCAGAGCTAAAATACAGGATAGATATCACGGGGCGTTATGCGTGACAGATATCTTGGGGATATTATACTTGATAGAAACCTGACGATGTGATACCTTGTTTTATCTTGACATCGTAATTTATCAAGACACCTTAGTTTATCTGAGTTCAGTAGTTCATCCTGTTATTTTGATTTAGCTTATCTATCTTGTTATCATGCTTATGTTCATCTCAGTTTCTCATGTCAGTTAACTTTACTAGTTTTTATGCTAATAGTAGATAGGGCTTACTCAGTCTTTTTGACTGACCCGTTTTGTTTCGCCTCTTTTCTTCCGTTCCCCCCCCAGGTTACAGGGAGGAAATACTGTTGTTTAGTTCGGACTTCTTCTGCTTGAAGGTCATCATGGATGGTTTGGACTTTTCTTGGCTAATGGCTACTTTACTGTTTTTACTTGGGGAATAATTTATGAAAATGTCTTTATGCTTCTTTACTATTGCAAGACAGGTTTTGATGTACTCTGATGTAAAAGGCTTTAGACCTTATTTATTCATGTTATGAAAGTTTGATTTTACTTCCGCTATTTTATATGTTCTGTCTTGTGATATTTCTGTGCATGTTTACCAATAATGCCCCTCTAAAGCTAGTGCATTCCTTTGCGAGTGACCCTAGCGGAGGCGGGGTGTTACAGGGGGTTACCCCTAAACGAGAGATAGATTTCCGCATTTATCTGGTTGATAATGCCAAGATAGTTTCGTGGCCGGTTTGGCACATGGTCCCGCGAGATGAGAGTTAAGAAAGCAAGTCGAGGAGTTGCTTGAGAAGAACTTCATACGATGAAGCATTTCCGAGGAAGGTGCTCTAGTAGTATGCGCTACTAATGTGGACAGTTCGCTTCGCCCGTGTGTTGATTATCGTGAGTTGAACAAGAAGAATAGACAACCATTACCAAGCATCGATGATTTGTTCAGCTTGTAGGAACATCTGTTTTCTCTTGATCTTGCTACTGGATTCCATCAGCTCAGAGTAGCTGAGGATAGTATAGGCAAAACTGCGTTCAGAACTCCAGATGGATTCTTAGAATGGCTGGTCATGCCGTTCGGCTTGACTAATGCACCCGCCTACTTCGTGGACTTGATGAGTAGGGTGTCTAGGGAGTTCCTGAACGAGTTTGTGGTAGTCTTTGTAGACGATATCCTGACTTTCTTAAAGAACAAGGAAGAACATGCTAGACATCTCAAGGAGGTGATGGATACGCTTAGAGCCCATCTGTTGAAAGCCAAGTCCTCCAAATGTCATTTTGGAGAAAAAGGAGTTAGATTTCTTGGGCACATAGTTTCTAAGCAAGGCTTAGTGGTGGATCCTGCTAAAGTGGTCCAGGTTCAAAACCGAAAAGCTCCGACGAGGACAATTGAAGTAAGAAGTTCTCTCAGTTTAATTAGTTAGTTAGCATCCCTTGAGCTTAGACCTACCCTTCTGGATCAAGTAGGGACTTCACAAAAAGAAGACCCGCAGTTAGTCGAGATCATGGACAAGTTGATTTGAGGCGAGATGGTAAGTCACCTCGCTATAGATGACGAGGGATGGCTAAGACGCGATGAGAGAAAGAAGGTTCTTGAAGATGCACATCACTCGAGGAGGTGGCCGAGTTTGTCCCAAGGTGCATGTTGTGCCAACAGATTAAGGCCGAGTCATAAAAAGCCCGGTGGGCTATTACATCCATTGGAGGTCCCCGCAATGGAAGTAGTAAAGCGTCACGAAGGATTTCATGAATGGACTGCCTAGATCAGGAAAAGGGAATAAGAGCATGTGGGTCATAGTAGGTAGACTCACGAAGAGTGCTCATTTCACTCCGGTAAAGAGCGAAAGGACTGCATCATAACTAGCGACAGTTTACTTTCAAGAAATAAAGCGGTTGCACGAGGTTCCCTAAAGTATAGTTAGTAACCATGACTCAATCTTCACTAGCCAATTTTGGGATAGTCTACTGGAAGTCATGGGCAAGCAACTGAATCTAAGTACGGCCTATCATTCACAGGCGGATGGTTCATTCCATTCAAGCATGAGTTATAGAGAATCACGTTAGTAAGAGCAATTGGCAACGTGGATTGGTATTTTCAAGAAAAGTTCTGCTGCGTGGAATACTTTATAGTAAGTAAACGAGATTCAGGATTCACTAGTGAATTTTGGAGAGCTTGCATGAAACCATGAGGTCATGGTTATGTTTAAGCCAAGAATGATAGAAGAGTAAGTGAAAGAGGAAGACGAGAGGCGACAATGAAATGGGTTCCAACTCATATTTGGAAATAAGAGTTAACAAGCTAGGAAATCATGAGGTAAAAGACGGTCAAAGCACAGAGGAGTTAAGCTCAAGGAAACGTGACTTAGAAGACTGAAGGCTAGATACGCGCATCATATCTTTTTTTTTAAGAGCATATCCTTGATCCTTGTTTTCCTGTGGAACTTACTCGCATGTTATCTTTTACATATATCCTCTCGGTCCCGTTCTCGATCCCACTTCTGTTGTAAACTCCATAAGGGGGTATCACTCATCGGTTAGTAATACATGTCAGGGTTAGGAAGGGATTTCTTGTAATCCGAAAGGAGTATATCCTGCTTATCTTCCCGATCTCTTTGTAGCATATCTTTTGCTATTCATGTTTGTCTTGATTATCTAGTTTATCATGTTAATCTTGTCATGAGAACCTTAGGTAGAAACCCTTTGGATGAAACATGTGTTTGAAACAAGTTATGCTTGATGTTTGCAAGTGGTTACTCGTGGATGCATTATACACATTAGGCACTAGATCGGCTCACACACTCCTCATATTGCATATGCATGAGTGTTTACGCTTATTCATGGATGATAATTTTTGTGTTATCACATGGATGTTGCATATGGATGTATGTTATGTGCACACATATAGATGTTATACATTATGTTAGGAATTGCATGCATATGGATTCATTTCACTAACATAATTTGCATTGATGATATTTGCATTAGATAAGTACATATACACACACCTTTGCATATGTTCATACAACATTTAGAATCTTGTAAGGACAATGATTGCTCGTGGATGATGTTTTGAGTAGATGGATGTTGGATGGTAGGATATGTTCTTCCTAACTTGAAGATTTCGGGGACGAAATCCTTTAAGGAGGGGAGAATGTAACAACCCGTATTTTCAATAACCTGTTATAAAATAAATCGAGGCAGAATTTAATTTATAAATCTGAATCAAGGGAAACGGGCTATGCCATTGCGTTCGTCTCGGAAAAATACGCGAAATAGAGTCCGAGTTTTCGAAAACCGGAGTCCGTATGACCCGATTAAGGCCCAACGAAGTTTTCAGAAAAATTCAAAGTAAAAACAGATTTCAAATTCAAGTTTGAATTTGGAAATTAGGGTTAGATTGGGCCAGGCGGGAAAATTCCCGCCAGAGCACCCAAGTTGACAACCCTGTCGACTTGGGAGTCGACTTGGTTGGACCCAAGACAACAGCCCTGTCGACTTGGCTGTCGACTTGGCTCAGCCGGGCAGTTTTGCCTGGTGCACCATTTTGGGAGTTGTGTTGAGTTTGGGGGCCAGATTCGGTTTTGAGGGCTGAGATTAGAACTAGGGTTTAATCCTAAGGCTAGAACTAATCCTAATCTCTATAAATAAGCCCCTAACCTAACCCTAAATCATCATTATTCATCCAAGTAACTAAACTATGGCAAAATCATTCCTCTCATGGCCTCCACTCTCTTCATAAAATTCCTAAGTTATTTCTATGAGAGATTTTCCATGCATACAAGTGTTTTCAAGCTTGTATGAGTGTCATTAGCTTGCATTCAAGTCAAGTTTCCATATTTACATCATAAAGCAAGGGCTTTGATCATTTTGGCTCAAGGGTTTTTCTATTAGAGCTTGCATTTTGGGTCTAATTGATTGCATAAGGGCTTTGCCATATTTTTGTGTCTTCATAAGCATTGTAAGCCCTTTTCTACTTTCATACTTAAACTCTAAAGTTAAATGAATGATGCAAGTTTGGTTGATCATATGATATGCAAGTTATGTTATGCAAGTATGCCATGTTATGACATGCAAGTTTACCATGTTATGTTATGCAAGTTTGCCATGTTATGATATGCAAGTTTACCATGTTATGCTATGCAAGTTTGCCATGTTATGATATGCAAGTTTATCATGTTATGATATGCAAGTTTATATGCAAGTTTACCATGTTATGTTATGCAAGTTTGCCATGTTATGATATGCAAGTTTACCATGTTATGCTATGCAAGTTTGCCATGTTATGATATGCAAGTTTATCATGTTATGATATGCAAGTTTATATGCAAGTTTGCCATGTTATGTTATGCAAGTTTGCTATGTTATTATATGCAAGTTTGCCATGTACGTTATGCAAGTTTGGGTGAATCATTTTACTCATGTTATCATGTTATGCAAGCTTACCTTGAGTATATGAACATAAAGCTTCAAGCTTTATGCTAAAGGTTGCATTTTGGCAACATGTAAGTTATCATATCCCTTATGATAACTTGCATGTGAGGCTAAATGCGAACTTATGGCCATTTCTACATGTCATTTATCACCATGTATCACCAATATGCTAAGTTTGGTTTTATGCATGCTTTTGAGGCCTAAAAATGTAATATGCAAGTATATGAACATATGTACATTTCATATGCCACCATGTTAAACTTGTGGCTTCAACACCTTTATGTCATGATTATGCCAAGTTCCCTCTTTCTATCCTTTATGCGCTATTGCGATATGTAAGCGATGGGATTGCGTTTGGGGTTGGGTAAACTTAAAAGACATAAAAGCATAAGATTGGGAATTTACCTATTAAGTTAGGTCTACCCATTGGGAATTTACCTATTAAGTTAGGTCTACCCAAATGCTTGAAAACTTGTAATGTGTTTTGGAAACATGATGGACATGATACTTAGAAAATATAAGTGTGACCAACTCGAGGTTGGGTTGAGTTTGTAGCATAAAGCTACCCGGAACCGACCGGCTTAACTAGTTGCTACAAACAATAGGACCCAATGTGAGAAGTTGGTAATGTTGTACCTTGAACCCGAGGTTAGACCAAGTTGTGGTGTAAAGCTACCCGGACCCGCCCGGCTTAACTAGTAACCACAACAAGGTCTAATGTGAGAGGTTAAGGCACATTAAATTAATTAATGCCTCATGATTAGGGTTAAGTCATGGTCCACTTAATACTTAACCAATTTGGGCTTGGTAGATTAATCAGGGTTAAGTCGTGAACTCATCGTTACACTTAACCAAGTTAATCCATGATTAGTAAAAGGGTTAAACCGTATTTAACCCACTAGAAAATCCTAGCAATGGGGGTCCACTCCAGCAGTAATCCCAAGTCCGTATCATTAAGACCCTAGGGACTAGGCTAGGGTGGGGGCACAATTACTGGACTTGAGGTAAGTGACCAAAAACGACGGCAGAATGGTACGCCGGTGTAGTTCCGGGCGGACTATGGTCGTGCACATAGTCCGAAGCCGGGGAAAACATGCACGGGTACCAGTAGATCGAGACTGTGCACTTATGTTTATGGTGTCCAGGGGTTGACACCCTAGGGCTTGATACACCCGACGGGAGACCCTGCACAGTCTGACTACAATTATGTTTGGGCCGTATTGACACCAACACGTGACGAGTTAGGCTTATAGGGAGCCGATCGACTAGACCGTTTGGTTGGACCGCGTATTAGGGTCACTTCATGTTATTGGGCCAAAGCTTGGGCCAAGGGATCAATACTTGTTTATTCAAGTCATGTTAGTTTGCTAGTACACCTGTGGTGCAAGAACCTTAAACCTGATTATGCGATGACACTTTTATCTACCTTGTTAGTTAATCATCATGCTAGTATGTTGTTATCCTTATGTTCATCCCTGCTTCTCATGCCAGTTAAATTTATCAGTTTACATTGATTGTAGTAGGGCTTACTCAGTCTTTTTGATTGACCTGTTTTCCTTTCGCCTCTTTTCTTCCGTTCCCCCCCCCCCCCCCAGGTTCTCAGGGTGGGAATATTGGAGCTTAGCTTGGATTTCTGATCGCTTGCTTGTGGGATTTTAGCTCATGTACGGTCTTGACATGAAGCTAGCTATGGTTATCACTTATTTTGGGGATAGTACTTATGTATTTCAGTTTTTCAGTGATGTTGTTTTTATCTAGACCTGTGTATTTGGAAAGTTGACATTATGTTGTATCAGACTTGTTTTGAAATAGTTTGAAATCTTCCGTTGTTTTACTTATCTTATTTACTCTGTTTACATATATACATATGTTCTTGTTCTGCCTTGATATATCATTATGCATGTTTACCTTGTTTAAACGCCCCTCCGAAGCTAGTGTGCTTGCAAGAGTCACCCTGGTGGAGGTGGGGTGTTACAATTAGTCTCTGGTGTAGTTGGTCTTGTAGTTATGTCGTGACCTAACGTTGTACATGTTCTTTTATGAGATATTGATGTATACATACATGTCTAGTGGTTTATATAACCACTTATGTGCAGTTCTTTGTATTGTACATGATGTGTATGTGTGTGTGTATATATATATATATATCGGTGGTTTCTATCATGTGATATGTGTTTATAATTTATATTGTGTTTTGTTCTAAATAGATCATGTAGCCATCGTAGTAGGTATTAAACAATAATTAAGTATGTCGATCCGTTGAGAAAATAATATCGACATACTTGATGCTTGTTTAATACTAAGTTATGCATGGTCGTTCCTACTAGACATATTTTCCATATTAACATATGACATTAACCATTAATGCTCTTTGTGTCTCGGTGTAGGGCATCATAGTAGTACTGGTTGGCTTTGGTCGTCTGTGCGGAGCACGTGTAGGCATAGCTAAGCCTTGCCTTTCTGGATCCAAACTATGTGGTTTGATGTTATCTAAATTCCCTAAGACTATGTGGAATGATGACTGTATGGTGTTTTATTTTCTAGATTTCAAGTATTCTTTGATTTCTAGAATTTCATAATGTTTTATGGCGTTTTCACCATCTTATGAATATTAAGTTTTATATAACTTTTAAGCTATTTAATATTCATTGCATGGTGATTACACCACTATGTTGTGAACTCTTAATCGAGTTCTAGATGGTGTGTTTCTATGATATCCATCATATGTTACTATTTAATTGAGATTTCTTTGGACCACCTTAGGCTTTGGTCCTTTAGTCGATGGAAATAATTGTGTTGTATTAAATTACTTTACATGAGATCCTTGCTCGTGAGTTACTGAACCTATCTCATATATTCTATATTGATTGTGTGTTTGTTGTATTCCTCCTTTATTGTGAGGAATCATCTCTTCTGTGTCATTATCTATCACTTACCAAATTCTTATTGATACGTTTAGGTTGGACTAATCCATGTATTCTATGCTTGGCTTCGATTGAATTATTTCAGGAAATAGCTTATTGTACATTTGTGTTTATCTAGATTTATTTTAGATCATCTAGCTTAAAGATAATTCTTGAGTTGTGTGGTTATATATCTGTGTCTTGTGTATGTACATGTACTGAGATGATTTGTATTTATATACACTTTTAATAACCATGCGTGTATGTAACACATGCATATGTCGTGCTCTGTTATTTGTACATATATGTATTTTGTTCTGTGATATGTTATATGTGTTTGTACTCTGTTCTGAATAGATCCTTAGCCACCTTAGTTTTATATTTAACATGAATGGAGTGCGTCGATCCTCTTAAGGTAAGAAAGAAAAATTTATACATCCAATTGACGTACTCAATACTAGTTTAATGTAAGACTTATGGATGATCTCTCATAACCAGCCCTATTCTCTGCATTAGCAGGCGACGTTACTCGTTATTGCTCCTTGTTAGTTTGCATCTCGGGGTCGTGTATTACAGTTATCTTTTGTGTGTGTGTGTGTGTGTGTGTGTGTGCGTGTGTGTGCGTGTGTATGTAGCATCTCTAACTTACTAAACATTATTGAAACATTTAATTAGGTAAATTAAATATATAACATAAGTGTTAGATTTCAGTAATTAATGAGCTTCATTGTTAATAAATTAATTAGTTAGATTATTAATCAGTAGAACAGAAGCAGGATATAAATGGGGAAACTTAAGAAAAGGACATTTTCTATACATATAACCCTTACCCTCTTTCATCTCCCACTTCACATTCTTATTTAGTAAACTAAATACAATTGGAGGCTGGTCATTGCTAGGAAAAGAGAAGGGAAAAAGATGAGCTAAGAAGAGAATCTAACTAAGGTTCTCAATTCTCAAATTTCTCTTAAACCATCCAAGGTAAATAATGATATTCACTCATTTTATTGCTTGCCGATACAAGTTTATTATTAGATATGAATCATTGTTTGTTATCATATTTTTTCCATGATTAGATGAAGAACATATATGCTAGTTGATGAATTGAATTTTCAACAATTCATGTAGGATTTGCATAGAAACCCTATTGTATACACCCAAATGCCTTGAGATTTCATGATAAGGCGAGAAATATATCTTTAGAAACGAGGTTTAAAAATTATAATTTTTATACAAGTATGATTATTTCATTAATTTTCTAAGTATGGAAATTCAAATGTTTCGATTTTAATATTTGAAGTTATTAAATAATTGTTTTTAGTTCCAAAATTTTATATTTTGAATTATACATGTAAAGAGAGATTTATTAAGATTTTTGGGTATTTTACCATTGATTTTGAATTTAATACGAATCTTATAATCCAGAAAAGCTTAAGGATTTAATTAAGAAGAACTAAATAAATGGTTTCAAAAATTAAGGAGTTGCAGTATTTTGTTATTTTGAATTATCAGATCTTTGACACCAGATTGAAGAGGAAATTTATAAGCCAATGAGACTTTACCAAATAATAAGGAGTTGGTGAAAGGGATTTCTTTAAAAATAAGTTTTCCACTTTTCAAGTTATTTATGGTTCTGCACCTACGAAATAATGGTTTCGCATTGGATAGTTGGTTTTATTCGTTGTTTTTTGTCGCTTCAACCTATAGAGAAGCGAATGATACTAACGCAACTTAGCACGGAGTGCTTTGAAGCAGGGAGATGTGAAGTAGTGATTTGAAGCCTTGCTTCGCTTCACAAAGGGGGTCTATGATTTATAAATAATTCCAAATCAACCCAACTGCCTTGTTCTGTTTTGAAGCAGTTTGCTTCGATTCATCCAAATTGTTTTTGAAGTCATTTGCTTCAAACCTAATTTTATAACTGGTTTCGCTTTAACGTCGTTGCCTTTGTAAAAATTGATCTCGAATGATTAAGTCAACTGTTTTACAAGCCTAAGTATTTTCGAGCTTGAAGCCTTTGTTTATATTTTGTAGTACCCCAGAAGTATTTTAAATGCTTCAAAGCCATATAGGCTTTAAGCCAAATATTTCCACTTACTTTTTTGAAGCTGTAGAGGCTCAATACCCTTTTTGGTTATAAATCCCCATATTCTCTTGTGTTTCGAATTGTTTTAATTTGCTTCGGACCAAAGCAGTTTAATAAATTTTTTTCCTTCGTTCGATTGGTTTCCAAAAGGGTTCGAAGGACTTTAAGAAAATATTTGTTTCAAAAATATTTTGATTTTGACGCAATGTGTTTTGAGTATTTTTTTCTTCTAAAGTTTTAGAATATCAACAACATTGTTTTGAAAGCGTATATTTTTCATAATTGTTTTATTTAATTAAGAATTATTGAATTTCCTTGTTTTAGAAGATACTATTCAAAAGAATATTGAATTATAAAGATTTATGTTTTCAAGTGGTGTTTTGTAAGGAATTTTACCACGTATTTTACTAAGTTGATAGTCTCTTCATATTGGATAGATAAGAAAAGGATAGGGATGATTCATAAGATTGGAAATCCAAATGGGACTGGTGTTGGGTTATGTCCTATACCTCAACTATCACCATTAGCTGAATTTGTCCAACATTCTAGTGCATATGGAAGGGTTAGGGTAAGACAAAAAGTATGGTATGCACAAAAAGGGATGAAATGAGATAGGTTACTGATGAGCTTGAAAAATTATTAGGTTCTTAGTCAGTCCAGCAAAACTAAGTGAGATAGATAGTCAGATAGATAAGTAGTCAAGGAGTTAAACTTTAATAGACTGCTCCGCTTAGTTCTAATGGCTAGTTATATAATTTGGTAAATCTAACAGGCTGGCAAGTCAATAGTTCGATATGAGATAGATAGTCAAAAGTAGAAAGATAATCAGAGATTAACCAGAGTTATATAAATATTCAGGATAACCCATCAGACAGTCCATTGAGATGAGATAGATAGTCAGATTTACTCTGTGGACTGATTGTCATGACATGAATACATATCATTATGCATGATTTGATTATGATTGTTGTGTTCATTACCCATTATGGATGCACGTTTAGCAATGAATGGTTGATTGATTGATTGTTTTAATTAAGGATACAATTAACGGGGAGATCCATTCCTCTAAGAGGCATGATCTCACTAGATAACTATTTATTTAAGCTGTCATATTATTATTCATACCAGGAAGTTTGTTTTATCCGAAGTTTTTTCCCCTTTAACTCTCGAGTGCTCAAGTGAGAAGTTTGAGAATAAGTTTTAGGTTTATGCTCTTTTTGCAAATAAAGCCGACAAAGATATGTTGGAGGTATCGTTTGCTATTCTAGAAGCTTGTTTAAATTCCTTTGTGTTGTTGAACTCTTGTTCGAACTTATTTTGATGCTGTAATAATTGTTATCATGAGTACTCTAATTAATCCATGGGCATCATGATATATCGTTCTAGAGCTATTTATTTAATTATATTTTATCTGGGACTTGTGAAAAGTTTAGAGAACTATGTATTGAAATGAATATGGAATGTAAAAGCTTACTTTGAAATTGTGTTAAAACTCGTTTCATGTTTATATGCATATGGTATTGATACCATTAACACGTTCATGATTGATCATCAAAAACTTGTTTCATGTTTATATGCAAAGGTGGATATATATATATATATATATATATATATATATATATATATATTAACTTGCCTTTATTAACTTATAGAATAACAATACATATATCATGTTAGCATACTAACTGGGATACTTGAAACAAACATGAATTAAACCTTGAATATAAAAAAACAAGAAATAAAAAAAAAATGAATAAATGCTAAATAAAATAAACTGGGCCTATGGCGACGCTACTTTCTCAATTCATCAATCCTATAATATGACTTGTAACGGTTAATGAAGAATTCTGTGTGGATCATCTCAAAACAAAATTCCAGTTTCAACTATTTGAAGTCATAAAATGGGCACACATCATCATAAATAGTAGATATGAAATTATGCTGAGATAATTCTGCGTACATTTGTTAATCAAGCCCTTGCAAGTTATCTCGAGTAATCTGAGAAATAGTAATCATCATAAGCACATTGTTTCATTTACATCCAGCGATTACTGAAAATGTTACTTGATCTTACTAAAATTCCTTTTCCATTAATTGGCAAAAACAGAAGCGAATCGCCAAAGAAAACAACAAAGCATGAACACTTGATAATTGAATTCAGCGGGCTAGTAATATCGAACCATTTACATCCAGCAATGATCTGATTGCAGATGTAAAACGGTTTTACTGAAACAACATATCTTCTTGACAATGTATAAGAAATCGCCATTAAAGGCTAAAGCAAAGAAAACAAGCATTGAGCATTGCCTGTTAGTCTAGAGTTTGTAGTTATCGAAATTATTTATTTTTGTCCATGACGATCGTAAGATATAACTCACTGAATTATATACGTTTGGTAAGAAAATACCATCTTAAAAAAGTGTTAACAATGTTGCACCTAACCTTTCAAATGATAATAATAGAATTAGTCACCCCAATTATGAACGTCAATCATTAGAAAGGAACCAAAATAATAAATGGAAGTACGATCACAGCCATAGCATTAACTATATGTTTAACAGGATGATCAACTAATAAGGAGGCATTAATTACTTATTATATAGTCTCTAATGATAACACATACGCCAAGCAACATTATTTTTTTAATCAGAAATAGAAATAAGAGGTAGAAACACCATGGTTAACATAAATTACATATTGGGTACTTTTGGTACAGGTCCTTATCAAGGTTTAAAATACGCAAAAACTTCTTCACTAAATTTTAGTATAAATTAGATTCCTATTTTTTATCCCCGATTGTTGCACACTGTTAGATCAAAAAATGGCTCTAACACCCAAATTGTCGTATTTTGAGCATAAGATATGAAGAAATAATCGAAAAATAGAGAAAAAGGCAAGACAACAAGATTTTTATAGTGGTTCGGCGTTAACGAGCCTACGTCCACTTCATATTTTCTCATTCCACTCATATATTACAATTACAATGAATGTTGTTTTTCAATCACTTGAATTCAATGAATAATTCTCTCTGAATCCATTGAATTTATTGAGAAAGATGGTGGTTATTCATGGAGAAGTGTTGGCTATGGCAGCCATGGACGAGCAAATGCCAAAAAGTCCCCTGAAAATGCCATCTGAAGGTGTATTTATAGCTGTAGGAAAGCTCCTGGGAGGACTGGGTCGTGGTAGGACACGTGGCAGGCGATCCATGAAAGTAGGAGCAGGAATAGTCTTAAGAATAGGTCAAAACAGTGCGCCTATCTGCAGGTTCGGTGGTCGGATCGTGGTAATGGGATTGGATCGTGGTCACGGTACGCACCACGAATGGGTCGTAGTCGGAGGGAGCGAGCAGGGTGGTGACGAGTCGGATCGCGACGCGTGAGGGGCGATCCGAGGGGGGCGATCCGATCGAGGACGAGCTGATGGGAGCGATCCGATGCGATGGCCTGAGTCTTCGATGCTAGATTACACCATTCACGGAAACGAGCATAACTTTCAAATCGTAAGTCCGATTGAGCCAAACCAAAGCTCAAACTGAAGCTAATTCAAAGGGCTACGAATATATGAGGTGAATAGATCCAAATGAGGTCATTTGATAGGGGTTTCGGGCCAGTTTATACTGATGTTGTGATTTTGACCAAACTGCCTTGTGTCTTCTGACGATGCTTCCAATGCCAGAGAGCGATGCTATCCAGAGATTCCATATCAGACAGTATTTACCGAGAGGTGTGTCAACATGATCTTTGCTTTGGGTAGCCTGGTCACAAAGCTGGCTAACATTTTGCCCCCCAAAGTACATCTTATCGCAGATGAGATGTGCTTTGAATGTGTTGAGCAAAATCTCTCTGGAACGTTATTTATCCTTGAAAAGGCTTTATCCAATTGTTGCATTGATTCCTCAGGAACTAGTGGGCCAAGCTCTATGGAAGGAGTATTCGAGACGATCAAGAAATTGTTTAAACCTTGTCGAATTAAAAGATCTAATTCATCCGTCAGAAGTCATGCTAAATTGTCGGCTCCCGAGCGTGATCCTACACGCATAGGTCGTCGCCAAACAATATCATCATTCTATGCAAGCCAAGCGCGTGGTAGGGTTGGACTTTCTTTTACATATGAGTCAATAAATGAAGTAGCCACCCAAATCATGGGGCGATGTAAGAATCCTTGGGCTCTGAGCTAAAAACTGGACTGTTGGGATAAAGCTCATCAGAATCAACATACGAATTTGTCATTTGTACCCAAGATTGGGCTAGTCTGATATCTTGATATTGATTCAGGATTTTAAAATCGAATTGAATCGTAACAGTAAGGAATTCAAAAGCCATGATCACTCTGGATCGTAGTTGAGAGAATCCATAACTGTTACGGATCATTTCTTAATCCAATATTCACATATGAAGTAGTCAGTAAGGGACGTTATTAAAATTATGTGGACCAGTGCCTATAGGATTGTCACCATCGCAAGGTAGTAGATAGGTTTGTCACACCTTCCATTTGGTGTAGTTTGAGTCTTTAAGTTCACATTCGATCCACAAGCTAGCTCGCTTGGTCGGCAAAGATGAGTAAGGATGTACTCCGGAGGCATGATGTACATGTTTTGAATCCCATTTCATGCCAGGATTGTCTTCAAATTTAGTCTATGAACCGACACTCGTGCTCTCAGTGCCATCGGAGGACAAGCGAGGTCAGTACTTATGCCCCCAGTATCGATGAGGGTTGAGTTGAGTCAATAAGGCATTTAATCTTGAAGATTTTATACTTCCTGTCGTTGCATCTGGTAAGAGTTGCAGGTTCAGCAATCTTAGCCGACCCAGATCATTCTGTACTGTTTCTCAATTTGGCAAAAATCGGGATTGTATATGCAAATGGTTGAACCACGTTTGCTTTGATATCATCTCTTCTCTTTAGTCAGATAGTGAGGATTGCCTCATTGGGCATCAGCGACTTCGGTTACTCTCATCAGATCAGTTGCGGAATCAAGTAAGGTTATTGAATGCGAATGAATAAATGTCGTTATGAAGTTAGTTGGGCTCCACCGTTGATGCTTCAGCATAGTCCGAAATGGTTATCACTGTCTTATTGAGTCTCTTTCTCATGCTCGGTTCAATCGAGCTTGACAAACAAGATCATGGGCTCGATAAGTGGTATAGATTCACCTTGGAATTGCACATTCTTGTCATTGTTTTTCAGGGCTTTTCCTTTGTCCTTATCGTTTCAGAAATTAGAAGGTACCTCATTCTTTAGTCAGGAAGGCATCTAGGTCATTCGTCTCGACGCTAATACCTTTTTGTCATGAAAGTCTATTGACTTCAGGGTTGAATTCATCAAAATCTCTGAGAAAGTCTTGTTATAGAGAAAATTTAAAGTCCGGGGGAATAACAGGGGATCCTGACGTCCCACGTGTGAGGGCTGTGATTGTCGTTATCCACATCAACTAGAGGAGTACCGCTCCTCGAGAGGTGCCGAATTAAACTGGCGAGCAGATCACCGTCAAAGAATTGTTGCACGTTATCAAGATCTTGGCTGGTGCCCCCAGCATCGAATCTGAGATTACAAAGGAGGTCTTTGCTGATTTCTTGTTTCCGCGTCGATATTGTCCCCAGGTCATGGTTCGAGTCATTTGACCTGACCGGGTCCCTATTTTTCGAATTGTTGCGTTCTTTCTCGGAGCTGAGTATGAAATGTCGCTCGAGTATTCATTCGAGTTGGAGTTAAAACTGGTTGTGCATGATCTGAGTTCATTGTGATTCTTGCATACTCATCTAGGAAGTTGCAGGTAGCCGTTCCATCGCCCATGTTTCCATCTATGACGTTCTAAATCGAAGCTGCACGTTGTGTGACTGCTGATTGGTTCGTGTTCATCTCGGGTGCTCCCACTTGCTTTCTGCATGAAGGGAGAGGTTGGAGGCGAAATAGCTACATCTTATCCAATTGCTGTATGGGATATATCCAGCCTTATATGAGCTTCCCATTCTAGAAGTCGGTTGGGATCAGCAGATGGACATTCTCTTTGCATTTGTTTCCTGGTCTTCAAGGGGGCCTATTAGGATCACAACACAAGTTAAACACAGGCACTTAAGTTATGCCGTTTGTAAATATTTTCAATAGCCATGGCCCCAGTTATAGGGTAAGTGCGAAAGACATGCGGTCGGATCACTTCCCTTTCGAATTCAGACATGTATATATGAGAAGAGGAAGTCACTTTCAGAATTCAAGCGATCATACTATCCAAGCATGGAGTAGGACATGTTTGGGACGGTAAAAGAAGCCTGTAATTCATAAATGTCTAGAATTCCACGATTACGTCGAATCGTATTAAGGCCAAGGAATCAATGATCGCTCAAGATCGTACTAAGGTAGGGTAGACATCAAAAAATCTCAGGGCCTCGCCAGGTCCTTCCAGTTGCGAGTATGAAGTTGTATAACATGTCGCTGAACAATTCACTGTCCAGGCTTCTTTTTCTGTCGTCGCCGTGAGTCGCACAGGCATCTTAGAATTATACGCCTACGTCATCCTTCTGGACGCGGCCCTTTAGTTATTCCCTACTGGTCTGCTGTTGTTGTATGAGTTCGGATCTCGCATTCTGTCCAGCTTTGTTTTGTGAGCCTGTACTTAGTGAATGAAATTCCATTTCTTTTTGTACTGCTGTGTTCGTGTGCTGCCCCCCACTCCCGGAAACGAGTGGTTCGAGCTCCATTTTCATTCTTGGTCCCAGTCGTGTGACGGGATAGGATCCCTTGAGTGGCATATGTCGTCATGCATTTATACTCTCCTGATCCTTCAGCGGAGCAGAAATTATGGGGGGTGCTGAGTCTCCAGCACCTTTCTCAGCGCTTAATCATAGACGCTTTTATACTCTCCTGGCGGTCGCCAAGGTTAGAGTTCGAACTCAGTTGTTCTGTCGCTCCCCGATCCTTCAGCGGGGTAAGAGTTCTTTCTCAGCGCTCAATCGGAGACGCTTTTATACTCTCCTGGCGTTCGCCAAGGTTAGAGTTCAGACTCAGCTGTTCAGTCGCTCCCCGATCCTTCAGCGGGGTGAGAGTCCTTTCGCATTATCCTGTACCTGCGAGCATTCCATAATTAGTTATGCATTTAAACATTTGAAACGCAAATAAGCAAACAAGTCATGAAACATTATAAGTTATCAGTGCAACTTATAAGTGAAAGTGTTGTAAAGTAGTATGTATGTATAGGCATGCCCCCCATCAATCATTAACTTAGTGCCTGGCCAGGTCTTGTTGAGGATTGATTAGGACCATAACTGTGTTGCCCCCATGTCGGGACATGGAGGATTTGGGGTCAGGTTCCATCCTGCCCCCCCCCCCCCGATCCTTTAACGGGGGAGGAATTTTCCCGAGGCGCTAAGTCTCTAGCGCTTTTATACTCTCCCGATCCTTCAGCGGGTTAGAGTTGCTGGGGCGCTGAATCTCTAGCGCTTTTATACTCTTCCGATCCTTCAGCGGGTTAGAGTTCGAGCTCGGTTCATGATCTGCTCAACGATCCTTCAGCGGAGCAGAAGTTCTCAGCGCTAAATCATAGACGCTTTTATACTCTCTCTCGACTCTGGAGAGTTAGAGTTGGGACTCAGCTGTTCCATCGCTCCCCGATCCTTCAGCGGGGTAAGAGTCCTTTCTCAGCGCCAAATCATGGACGCTTTTATACTCTCTCTCGACTCTGGAGAGTTAGAGTTGGGACTCAGCTCTTCCATTGCTCCCCGATCCTTTAGCGGGGTAAGAGTCCTTTCTCAGCACCAAATCATGGACGCTTTTATATTCTCCTGGCGGTCGCCAAGGTTAGACTTTTGCTCAGGCGGCTTCGATCATGGTACACCGCCATGCCTTGTGGACGTCATCTTTGCGTCCTTTATACTTTCTCTCAGCTCTGGAGAGTTAGAGTCACAGATCAAGCGATCTGCAATCATGCACGCTCATCAAACTCGTCCTAGGTTTACATTTTAATCCAAGCTCCGAGGATTAAAACCAGTCGGACAAGCAGTTGGAGCATTTGCCAAGGCTTTGAGTTCCTCCGAACAGTCTACGGGAGGAATGGTTGGCACCAGACTTCGGGTACCTGCATTATTCACACCGCACGAATTAGTCACGTCAGTAACTCGGAAAGCATGTGAAAGCAAATTTTATGATTGAAAAGTAAGCAAATTAAGAGGCAGTGTTGCCTCCTTTATTTGAATTCATGTAATTTTGTGGCGTCGAGCATAGGATCGAGCCATGTAGGCGGTCACACCGCGTCCACCTGGAGTCGGACTATGACTTTGTAACTCAATGATTTATGTTCAATTGTCTTGTGGTCTGCCACGTGTGAGCCAAGGATTGGATGGTCATCCCGGATCCACCTTGAGCTATACAACATTCTTTAGACGAAGAGCGTGGCTTTGTAATCGAGCAATTCAGTCGAGCTCGTTATAGTATTGCTCTATGGCTCTATATGCGGGTGTTACAAGTTTGATCGGTAGCAAATCCTGGATACCTACACCATCCACATATTAATTCATCTGAGTTAATTACATCAATAACTCATAAATCATGCAAATATAAGAGTCATGGTTATAGAATAATCCTGTTAAAGGAACGAGTATCATTCTAAGTAAAAAAATGGCGTTGCATATTCATTGCAGGTCCATTTTACTTCGCCCTATCTCTGCCAATAAAGGGCTGCCGAAGTCCTTTAGTTGATGAGGGGTATCTTTTCAGATTATCATGGGGGTGGCAGTCCCAAAAAATGAATAGACCTTGGTCGGGGTCTTGAGATGGCAAAGGCGGCTAGGTAGGTACTATAAGCGAGTGATGAGGTCGCATCTCCTTCAAATCGTCTTTTTGCCCCCGTTCTGAGGGTAAGGATGGAGTGTCAGGAAGTCATGACTGGATTGCTAATGGTAGCACATCTTTGCATTGGTGTTAGGTTGTAAATTAGCATGAGAACAATGGATTCATGCTTATAGAAATTTTTGTACTTTCCATGCTAGGAAATAGGATATTACTGCTGGTGGGATAATCATATCACATAAATTTGCTGATATACTCTCGATCCCATATCGGGGACAAGGGTTGGTGCGCCGACAATCAATCAGCTTTCATGCGTAAGCGTTCTAGATCTTCAACTCGCTAACTTTCAGGCAAGACTAAGTCAATTGGCCAGGCAAATTCTTGATGTATCAGCTCTGAATTAGATGATGTAATCTCGAGCAATTTATGCTCAAATCTGTAGTTGCCCCCAGCCTTAGGGGAGTGAGTCACTTGGCAGATAATCGATGTAAAGAGTAGAAGTATGAGTCATCACTTTCTAACTTCAGAATGTCGTTCGCCAGAAGTTTCATTCATGTACATCTCCCATCTAATGGGTGGCTGACTGGTGATTTGGTCGAATCATTCAGGGTGGTGAATTCGGCAATTGCACTCGTTGGTGTTTGTTTTGGGACAATCTTCCAAGAGAAATGGGCAATGTCGAATTGCATGTCATATCTCGAGGCATAAAGAACGATTGCACGCCTTTCACTTCACCTTGTTAGATGCATTCTGTGCTGTAGGAAGTTTATCGTGGAGTTAACCATGACTCTTTTCCGGGTTTGGTCTCCAACGTTGGAACAACTTCGATTTTATTAATGGTTGTATTTCATAGTGTCTTGATGGGGATCATCTCTATCTTTTCTCGATTATCGGAACTTTCTTATTCGACCAGATGATTCGACTTTAGATCTTCTGTGTATGAAATATGAGGTATGTTGTAACGTTCCAATCCATCTAATAACTCTTCTGCCCATTCCAGGTAAGCTGCGAGTTGTGGTTTCTCCGACTGGAATTCCTTTCGAGTCGTCCTTCGGGGGTTATCTGCAAAACTTCGGCGTTGGATTGCCGATCATTTCTTGCATCGTCTGTATACAACTTCCGGGTGCTTGATTTCATCTTTCATTTCGAATGGGAACTCCATATAAAATCCCGCGATAGCGAACTTATTGCATACGTCTTATTTGCTTGACAGGAGCACACTTCAGGTTTATACTTAAGAAATGACTCATAATTTGGGATAAAATCCTGCAAATATTAGCACTGGTCCAAACGAACACATCCAGGCTCGCCTACAGAAAACATGTCAGTTCCCTTGTTCGGAAGATGCCTAAATGAGATCCGATTTGAAGACCTTAGTAAGGTCGGCGCCGCCAGTCGGAACACGTGCAGTTGCGTTATTAGATGTCACCCTTCTGCATCCCGAATCACTATCCTCTCTGGGATCTACGTATTCGGGCAGGTCATTGGGCAATTCCTTTTGCGATGCTCCCATTATTCGCAATATTGACACCTCCTTCACACTTCATTTCATCTGGAGGGGAAACATCTTTGGGTTTCACACCATCCCTGTTGTGTAACATAGTCCATCCAACCGAATAGTCAGCTTTTCCAATAACTTGATCACCATAGACCATTCCCACTCCATCTTCGGTTTGGATATTTAGCAACAGGCACTAGGGTGCAATGCAAGATCTGAACTATGTTAGAGCTGGTCTGTCTGGACCTTGATCAGATAAGCTTGAATATGATAGCATGGTTTGCAAGGCTTTAAGTAATATTCACACATTCTGTCACAACCTGTTGCATGAAGTGGAGAGATAATGGTTGGTTCATATTTGCGTTGATCTCAAGTTCTCATCTCTCGACCGAGATCGTATGGTGGCTGGTGAGCAATCAAATTGCTATCGTCCAAGCAAAGATCATATGTCCAATCATGGCTCGCGGTGGTTCCACTGGTACCTGACTCTGGGCACCAAAGTGTGTTGATGTAACTCTTATATGATGGAAATCAATCTTCAATAATGTGATGGATAGCAGTCATGCATTGCAAAGGCGAGCTAAGTTCTCCTAGGAGTAGACCGAAGGACTTATGTCTTTCAGCACACCATACAAGTGAAGTGTAGATTTGTAAAGATAGGATCCGTAGTCAATTTCTAGCATCTTGTCATCGTGACACATCATTGCTATGATCATCCGAGTCTTCGGAGTAGTGCCTGGACCGCTCCATATTAGTGCTATCTGGGACTTCACCAGTCGGACAAGTTTAAGTCATGTGAACTAGGTGATCACTATTCGTTCACGGACACTATCAGTTGCATTGGCGAAATCTATACACCATCGGAGCTCTGGAAGAGGAGGTCGCTGTGAGACGATCATTATATATTGTCATAGCCAGCATGCTGAGTCTTTTCAATAACTCCTCACATTGAACAACATCAGTAAATAGGTGTTATGGTTCTAGGAAGGATTCCAGCCATCACCAACTTGCCGTTGATATCCTCAGACTATCTACTGAATCTTGATTGTTACTTGTAGGGGAAAACATACTCCGAGCCGAAGGCGAGGCCGTCAGCGGGTCCGGGCGCAGCGCCGGCGGGGGTCCGTGGGCACTGCACGATTTTTTCGATTTTGGACGACAGAGCCTTTTCTGAAATGATCAGAAAAACGCATTTTTTTCCAAAAAATGTCACTTTCTCGGGTCGGGTCGTGACCTTTGTTCGTCATCTTTTTTCTGAGTTGTGGATCGCTGGACCTATTCGTGTCGCAGATCGCTGGACCTCTCCGGATCGCGGATCACTGGATCTCTTTGGTTCGTGGTTGCCTTCAGGGGCATGGAAGGAACTGATATGCGGAGGCCTTCAAATTTCTAGCTTCTGGTCGGATCGTAGGTACATTCTGAGACCGGATCGTGGTCACCCCTACGAGACGCGGTGTCCACATTTTCGAATCTTTGGTTCGGGTCGAGGAGGTCACCTGGGGGTGGTTCGTGATGCCCCCTGCGAGCCGCGAACCGCGAACCGCGAACCGACCACCTGCTCTTGTGCGTTATCTGTTTGTTCTTCATTTGGTAGCGAAGTATGCGATTCCTTTGCTTTCTTCGGAGCCATAAACTTCTGATTTTCTGAAATCACCCAAATCTTCAAAAATGGTAGGAAGGCGGACTGCTTTCTTCGGACTTTCAAATCCAAATAGTAGAGCAACAATCCAATAGAATGAGAGTTCATTTCTCAGTGAAAGCACCAAAATGTTAGATCAAAAAATGGCTCTAACACCCAAATTGTCGTATTTTGAGCATAAGATATGAAGAAATAATCGAAAAATAGAGAAAAAGGCAAGACAACAAGATTTTTATAGTGGTTCGGCGTTAACGAGCCTACGTCCACTTCATATTTTCTCATTCCACTCATAGATTACAATTACAATGAATGTTGTCTTTCAATCACTTGAATTCAATGAATAATTCTCTCTGAATCCATTGAATTTATTGAGGAAGATGGTGGTTATTCATGGAGAAGTGTTGGCTATGGCTGCCATGGACGAGCAAATGCCAAAAAGTCCCTTGAAAATGCCATCTGAAGGTGTATTTATAGCTGTAGGAAAGCTCCTGGGAGGACTGGGTCATGGTAGGACACGTGGCAGGCGATCCATGAAAGTAGGAGCAGGAATAGCCTTAAGAATAGGTCAAAACAGTGCGCCTATCTGCAGGTTCGGTGGTCGGATCGTGGTAATGGGATTGGATCGTGGTCACGGTACGCACCACGAATGGGTCGTAGTCGGAGGGAGCGAGCAGGGTGGTGACGAGTCGGATCGCGACGCGTGAGGGGCGATCCGAGGGGGGCGATCCGATCGAGGACGAGCTGATGGGAGCGATCCGATGCGATGGCCTGAGTCTTCGATGCTAGATTACACCCATTCACGGAAACGAGCATAACTTTCAAATCGTAAGTCCGATTGAGCCAAACCAAAGCTCAAACTGAAGCTAATTCAAAGGGCTACGAATATATGAGGTGAATAGATCCAAATGAGGTCATTTGATAGGGGTTTCAGGCCAGTTTATACTGATGTTGTGATTTTTACCAAACTGCCTTGTGTCTTCTGACGATGCTTCCAATGCCAGAGAGCGATGCTATCCAGAGATTCCATATCAGACAGTATTTACCGAGAGGTGTGTCAACATGATCTTTGCTTTGGGTAGCCTGGTCACAAAGCAGGCTAACACACACATATCAGCAAAATTTCATAAAAATTGCTGATATATCAGCAACTTTTCTATACAAGGTATAAAATTTGCTGACGTATCAGCAATTATTTACAAAAGTTGCTCACACTTCATCAATAATTTTTCACTTTTCTGTACACTGTAGTAAAAGTTGCTGACATATCAACAATTATTTATAAAAGTTGTTGACATTTCAGCAATAATTTTTCCTTTGTTTCTAGAAAACAGGGGCGGATTTACAATAAAACTTTACTAGCGAAAGTTGCCGACGTATCAGTAATTATTTATAAAATTTGCTAACATATCATAAATAATTTTCTTTGTTTCTAAAAAATAGGGATCGGATTTACAATGAAACTTTGACAGGGACCGACTTTACAATATGAAAGTTTAATAGGGATGTCTTCCTAATTTTCACTTACATATTTTTGTGAAGTGTTATATCATGATGTACTACACTGAAAAATATTATTCCACTTAAAGCAAAATTAATCGACAAAATTTTAATTAGCGTTTTGGTTTGCACTCAAAAAAGTGGTTTGCTTTCCCAACAAGATGAAGAATAGATTAGTCGGTTGGATAAACGATTATATTGTTTAATATTTGTAGTATGTTCATTAACATGAACATGATTGAGAACAAAAATAATTTAATAGTGGTTGCGGCGAAAAAGTTAGAGCTTATAATTGCAATGATAGCATATATTCATATAAACTCTAGATCATATATCTTAATTATTAGGAGTGGCTCTCATTGTACATGTAGTGGATGTGTGGGTTGAATGGGACATAGTCCTATACCGCAAGGTATTTGAACAGATCGCGGAATATATATTGTATTAATGGCACCTAACAAATGGGATTATTTTTCTTTTAAGATGTGTTTGTCAATACAAGATTATATGTTCGACGGAAGGTGATATTGGGATGTTCAATCGCGAGGTCGGCATAGGAGACTTCGGCTGTTGATGGCATGTAGACACGGTGAAGTGCGTACAGGTGCAAATATGCAAGAATGATGAAACTCAACCTAGCATCAAAGCTTCAAGTTCGAGCAGACCAAAATAATACAACATGATCGAAGCATGGCCCCAAAGAAGTTTTGAGCATAAGATGCTTGTCAAGATGGAGATGTGATAGTAAGCAGTCATACACCATTGGTTAAGAGAACTCGCAGTAGCAGTCTAATCCAACTGTGAAGAAGACTTAGTGCAACTCCAAGCTAGGTGACTAGAGCAATAATCACCAAGGTGAAGATTGTTAAAGCGTGGCTTGCATTACAAATAAAGTGGGTGCGTAGGTCGAATGAAACTTTTTGTAACATGTAACAATGAGGATTTGTTTTCTTGCAGTTTATGTTATCAATATAAGATTGTATGCCTTGTGGAAGGCGATGTTGGGTTATTCAATCGGGGCGTTCGCATTATAGAATTTGACCGTTGACACCGTCTAGACATGGTGAAGCTCATAGTGTTACGGATACGCATGGAATGCTGAAACTCAACATATATTTTATTAACTGGTAATAAATGAACATAATGTAACGGCCTAGATTTTTAACCATTTAACTTAATATTTAAATTTTGTTTTAAACACTGATTTGGATTTTAAATGGTTTGATTTAATAATTATGAATATTTTATTAGTTTAAATAATAAAATAATAATTTAATTTCGAAATTGGCTGAATTTGTGATATTGTATGATTTGGTAATATAAGAGGATTTATTTAAGTTGATATTTAATTTTATTAATTATTTCGTTTATTAAACGACGTTTGAATGTATAATTTATAATTTTAATTATAAAACGAGCTGCAGCAGCGTGTTAGTTCGTAATACAACGTTTTGAACCTTAATTGGTTGTACGTGATCCAAAATAAGTCAGATTTCTTCGAAGCAAGAAACGTCCGAATATATTGTATAATAATTTTCTAATGAAGCAGAAAAATCGAGTTTTCACCTTGTAGCTTTTGTTTTATGCCCAAATCAAAATTTCAGTTAGTCGCTATGGAATTCATTTATAAAATATAACATTTTATTATATAAAAATAAGGGATTTTTATTTTATTGAATATTGATTTAGTTTGAAATTCAACTCGGAGTATTTTATTTTGGTACTATATGAAATTTTGCCCGGGTATGTCCGATTATAATATTTTATTATTACTGTATTGAGGTATTTTAAAATTGATTTATTTTATTTTTAATTTAACTGAGATCCTTAAAGGGTATTTTATTCGAACGACTTCCGTTTTCAACGAAACAAAATTTATTGAGTTCGCAATAGCAAATTATTGCTAGATTTCAAGTTTCACTCCAATTGAAGTTATTCTGTGAGCGTAGCAAAATTTAATGTAAATAAATCGATCATTAAGCTTAAACAAGCACCATTTGAGCAAACGGACTCGGAATTCCACGAAACAAGTTTCATCGGGTCCGGAATGTCGAGTTATACCATGACGTCCATTTTTGTCACAAACGAGTTTGTATGCAACTATAAGAATTAATAAACATTGATTGGAAATAGCGATAGGTATGAAAAATATTGTTAGTTATGTCCATATAAATCGTTTGTCAAATCGATAAAAATCCTTCATCACATCAATAAATAAAATAAAATAAAATAATATTTTTCCTATCTATAAAACAACCCCGTTTCTGCTGTAAATCCTTAACCTAAAATAGGTTTCATGTTCTTTCTTCAAGACCAAACTCTTTCTTTCAGTAAGAAACGAGAAAAATTGTTCCCTTCAAAAAGCCATTGAAAATTCGAAACCCAGTGGATAAAATAAAGGCTTCGATCTCGTGTTTGTGTTGATAAGTGCGGGTAAGATTTCGTCGCCCCTAATTTCTGAAACGAGGACAACATCGGCATTGCAATGGAGAAAGTGTTAAAAAAATTTGGCGATGGATGTATTTAATCACTGATTTGAGGTTGATTCTTGGTCAGGGTAGGAAATAACATGTTATCAAATTTTTCTTAAGGCATGTCGATGCATGTTTATGGTACAGCATGTGAGTGTTGGTAACGCAATTCGACTAGCGCACTCGAGTCGGAAGTTGAGATGTTAGAGGGGTAGCGAGGTAGAAGAATCCGACTTCGGTGGATTTTTCGGATGGTGTTGAGCCTAGTCGGCGTGGCAGAGGTGATTAGAGTGACACAACTTTTTGCGATGGTGCGGTGCAGGGTTCATGGAGGTCGGAGGAGGATGTGAGGCGCAGTTTCGGTGAGATCTCAGGCGACGGGTGGGGGGTGGAGGGGGTGGGGACTCTGGTGGCTCGAGATTGCTGGCGAAGGCCAGAGAGACTTGGGCGGCGACGGTGCAGGCCTTGGATGGTATTTCAGCGAACTCCATGATGGTGTGCAGGTGTTTGAGGATGTTAGTATAGGTTCTTAGATGGGGGAATCGCGAGAACGAAGCCGTAAAGAGGAACAATCGGGGTTGAGGAAGTCTGAAAGGAAATAAACACGTGATTAGAACTACTGACATGGCAAGGTGATTAACGTTAAATATTGGTTAAGTTTTAATTATTTTCTAGCCAACCTAAATTAATTTAAATAATATATATATATAATGTTGTAATTGCAATAACATGTCTGTATGTTATCAGAATCACATGAAACCCAACACGTTGGCATCACGTAGAAAAGTGCTGCATTGTTGGACAGGTTTGGAAGAAATTGGAAGCAGTTAGATTTTTATTTAATTTTAAATGCTTGTCTAAAATTAAATGAAACGACACACGAGTCGACAATCGAAACAAATGTGAGTTAATTCTTACTCTTTCTGGAATTCTATGATCTGTTAAATTCATATAAAAAATACAATTTATCGTTGATAGTGATAATTGGATGATTGGATGCCTTGGTTGCTTATAGGTTGTTTAACGATTATCGAAAGTTATATTATGTAGTATTGACTGATGTGATTTTAAATATATGTTTCATATATCATCATCAAATATTATTATGATCTGTGATGCAGGGAAGAACAGGTTGGAGGGATCTGACCGAATTCCTCAATATTTATGTATGTTGTTTATTTTTCCATATCGTTCAAATATGAACTGTTTACCCCCAAATGACGGTATAGCCTGATTAGATGCGAATGTTGATTGGATATTGAGTGTTGATTTAAAATTCAATGTTGATGTGATGTTTCTAACCAATAGGCGGAGTTAACGATATTTTTCGTCAACACCGGAGATAGGTCAATGGGAATTGACATAAGGGAAAAATGGGTTGTTTAGCCTTTGCAAGTTTGGGTTAAATCACCGTCCCCAGGTGTCAAGGCCATGGAGAGAAGGATCACTTAAACATTTCCTGTAACAACCCGGAATTTTGGGGCCAATCTAGAATTTCTAATGAATTTAGGATATTTAAAATAGTTTATTTTAAATAATAACGATGAAAAATTTATTTTAATCGAAGTTAAAACGAATAAATTTAATTTAAATATAAAAGGAGTTAGAAATAGCGCTGCAGTTTGAAATTTTGATTTTAAACTTTAACCGAATATAAAGAATTCATTTTAAATCAGAATTGAACGAAATAAGAAATATTTAAATCTGTTTAACAATATCTTTCTAATGAATCTGAAAAAATGAAATTTCACTTTATAAGTTGTAAGTTATGTCTAGTTTAAATTTAGAAAAGTCGCTGTAGAATTTATATATATTTTAATTAAATATATAGCCCTTGAAAATAGCCATTTTGCAAACGACCTCTGTTTTCGACGAAACCACTTTTGTGGGAACCAGAATGTCAAATTATTGCTAAGTTTAATTTTCCTTAATTTTTCGAATCATTATGTGAGCGTGGCAATGGAAAACGTGTTTTGTCAGTTTCAGTCCAATTTAATCGACTTGAAAATGACCATTTTTCAAATGGTCTCAGAATTCGACAAAAATAATTTTGTTAGGACTGTATCGTCAAAACAAAGCTAGATATAATTTTTTTGTAATTTTCAGAGTCAGTATGTGGCCCCGGTAATTTAAAATGTACGTTTAAATTTAGTATAAATTGATTTATATTTTAATTTAAAGAAAAATATATCGTAACAGCCGGATTAGGTTACGAAACCTATTCCATTATGTCCGGAACGGGGGTATTTAACTAGGAGCGACATTCGTTGGGTGTGATTTGGAGTTTGTAGTGATAAACAAATAAAAATTGAAATTAAATAAATTAAATTAAATAAAAATACGCATATAAATATGGTCGGAATACGTATACTCAAACCCTAAAGAACACAGCCGCTAACCTCCCTTTCAATGGCTGATTTTAACCCGATTTAATACCTTTAGATCTCATAATCCATGCGATTTCATTCAAGGATTTCAAGTGCCATTCTCTTCAGCTCGATGAGCTCCCCCTTCTTAACGGGTATGATCCGGATTAACGCTCTCTAATGATTGGATTTCCATCTCGAAGTCCGTGCGTTGAAACCAGTTTTCTGGCCACTAAGGGCCGTCGATCTCAGTCATTCTCTCGGCGCTGGGTGGCGAGTTAGAGGGCTACGTGGTGGCAACATCGGATTTTGCTCCGACCATCTGTGGTAGCCGCGGACTGGAACACTAGAAGATGGAAGCAACGCGAGGTGGATTCCAGATAGTAACGAAAGGGAATGGTCAAAGAAAAAGTCAAAGTAATTAAATTTATATTATTTTAATTATTTAAATCATAATTAAATATATAAAGGTCAATAAATTATTCAAACATGATCAGAATCAGATGATTTTTGAAGCATTGGAACTGTGGAATCGAAATCTACGTGATGGAACCGACCAGATCTGATATGGAGCAAATCATAATTTAAGGAAAATTCAGATCTGAACTATATGGAATTAAAAAGCATAGTGATATTTCTCGCTTTAAATTTAAAATAAAAATTATATGTATATAGAAATATATATATATATATTCGTATTGATTGTGTTTGTAATATTAAATATATGCGCCGTGCAAAGTTTAGATGGATTGATTTACTGTATTGATGATGATTTTTTGAATTATTTGTTTTGTTAGAATAAAAACATCGTTTTGGTTTAGAACATGTTATAATAAAAATAACGTTTTGATTAGAAATAATGTTATGTAAACAAAAATAACGATTTTAGTTAGAATATTTTTGTGTAAACAAAAATAACATTTTTAGGCAGAATATTTTTGTGTAAGCAAAAATCTCATTTTTGGTTAGAATATCTTTGTGTAAACAAAAATAACCTCCTTGTTGAAATAAAATAAAATTCTCATTTGAATTAGGATTGACAAGATAATATTGTCATTTTCATTGAATGAAAATAAACATTTTTATTCGCATGTTATGTTAGAATTGTATGCAAAACGAAATAACATTTTTATTATTGAATGTTAGCATAAAAGAATTAACATTTTTGGTGTAAAATGTTAGCATAAAAGAATTAACATTTTTAGTGTAAAATGTTGCATTTAAAAGAATTAACATTTTTAGTGTAAAATGTTAGCATAAAAGAATTAACATTTTTAGTGTAAAATGTTGCATTTAAAAAGAATTAACATTTTTAGTGTAAAATGTTGCATTTCAAAGAAATAACATTTTAGATAAAATGTTGCATTTCAATGAAATAACATTTTAGATAAAATGATGCATTAGAAATGAAGTTATTTTTAGTTGAAAATGTTGCATTAGGAGAATAATAACATTTTTAGTCAAAATGTTGCATTAGAAGAATAATAACATTTTTAGTCAAAATGTTGCATTAGAAATAAAGTTACATTTTTGTTAAAAATGTCACATTAGTATAAAAATATCATTTTTGTTAAAATGACACATTGGTATAAAAATAACATTTTTGTTAGAAAATTGTCGTGTTAGATAAAAATAACATTTTTGTTATAAATTGTTATGTTAGATAAAAAAAATGCATTTTTGCTGTAAATTGTCATGTTAAATAAAAATATCACTTTTGTTAGAAAAGTTATGTTAGAATAGAAATGTCAATTTGTTGGAAATGTTATGTTAGAAAAAAAATGTCATTTTATTTAGAATCATGTCATGCTAATATAAATATGTCATTTAGTTAAAGTGTCATGCCAATATAAACATGTCATTTTATTTAGAAAATGATAGGTTGAAATATAAAAATGTCACTTTATTAGAAAATGTCATGTTGAACTAAATATGTCATTTACTTAGAATATTTTATGTCAAATAAGAATGTCATCATGTTAGACAATAATAAAAATGATTACTTGTCAAAATACATGTTTGGTGAAATTAAATTATAAATATTCATTTATAATTTAAACAGTGAAAATTTGCTAAATAGAGAATAATTTTAAAACAAATTAGAATTGATTGATTTATTAACCAATAATCTATTTAGATTAACTGCTGTTGTTTGAAAACCCCACACGGGTGTTGGGATGACATACACTAGTCCCAATATTTCGATGTATGTCAATCGATGGATTGACAGTCTGTGTTGAGCGTTATTTATTTATTTTAACGCTCACACAATTATAAATTTCACTCTGGTTGTGAATGAATTGTTTAATGATTATTATCATTATTGTTATATACATGCGATGTATGAAATCCATATGACTGAAATTATATGGTAATTGGTTGAGTCGTATTCCGGTTCAAAATATTTTAAGATAAAGGATATTCAACAATAAAGAATCTTTTAGAATTGAAGAATATTTTGTATTAATGAATATTTTAGAAAAATATTCAATGAAGAATAAAAATATTAAAATATGAAGCCGCATTAAGTAGAAACGCCACTTTTAACCCGAACGGGTTTATCAATCGTTTTTGTTCATTTTATAATGAATACTGAAGAGAAGTGATTTTTAAAATCTAATATTTTGAATTTTTTTTTAATATGATAGAAATATAGAATATTCAATTTTTATTTAAAATTGAAAATGAAGTTAAGATCGTTTTAAACGAATTTATAAATTTTTATAAAAACGATTTAAATAGAAATCGACGATATATATATATATATATATATATATATATATATATATATATATATATTTAATGGCCTGAGTAGAACGCGCCGTGCAGCGACCGTTCGTGAATTTAGACCATTAACTTTAAATGGGCATAACGGAAGATCCGACCATCTGATTCTTCCAAAACCGGAACCATTGGGTTCATATTGAAAAGAGCTTTCCAATAAATACAAGAGTTTTGAAATCTAATAGTTGGATTTGGAATTATGTCCAAATCAATTTCAGAAAAGGTCGCTCTAAGTGCAGTTCGGTGACCGTTAGTGAAAATCGACCGTATGAGCGATAATAAAATTATTAAAAATATGGAAAATTAAGTAAAATCATAATAAATATTTTAGAAATTTTTTTGATGAAAGATTTCATATTTAAAAAGATAAAAATATATTTTATCGAATTGAACTAGTTATGAACTAGAATAAATCTTTAAATTAAGATTTAATGAAGTTATTCCATTTATATTATTAGTCTGATGTAGGGATTCATATCGATTATGTATTGATTTGATTTCTATAAAATTCCATATTTTATGGAAAATGACTTTGGATTTATCGTGAACAATGTTTTTAAAGTGACATTAGTTCTTTAACCCAATTACAGTTAAGTTTAATTTCTTAAATTTGAATAATCATTATGTAATGATTTGTGTGATTAAAACCAAACTAGAGTTTTAATGAATTCCTAATTAGATTGAAATTGAATGAGATAATGAAATGATTTAAAGGATAAATTTAATGAATTTATCTTTGATAAATTAATGGGAACATTTTCCCTAATAATGTGAATATCTTATTGAAAGAATATTCTGAGTTGGAATGTGGCGTATGATGTGTTTTTATAGCACTTGATTTTTGATTATAAAACACGCAAGTTATTCAGAAAGACCAGGTTTAACCCATTCTGAATAATTACTACGACGATCAAGAGTCGAAGATGAAGACGCTGGTTGAAGACCTTCAGTCTTCACATCGAATGGATGAGGACTACTGATGACCTGGACTGACTTGCTCCCAGAACAAGGTTAAAGTGGTAGTTGTCCAGACGTATTCTTGATTGTTCGGATATGCGAGGAATAAGGTGTCTCTGGTTTCGTTCAGACCCAGAACGGACTTGTAAATGGATTGTATGTCTGACGATGTATTCCTTTATATCGTATTCGTTGATCTCTGCTAAATATATATCTTTTTGGTGGTTAAAAACCTTCTCTAAGACATATGAGCTTAGAGGTTATATGTTGGAAAAAATCAATGGTATGGTATGGATTGACAATGTGGCATGCCAAGATGTATGGATCAAGGCTTTTGTTGAAAAGCAGAGCCTTGTGGTTGAAGGTCAAAGCACAGCTTTAATTAGCATAGCTTTGTATAGCATTACTTCGTGAGCCTCATACCCCGGTATGAACCAGAAACTGGAGTAAGGACTGCAAGGAGGACATACGTTTCTTTCTAGCTAGAAGTGGTATCAGTAACTTACCAGCCCTGACATTTTACTTATGTGGATGATGGAATGAGGCGCCTCAGTTATTTGAGTCCCTTGTGGCTCTATTTACGCCCCAAAGGGCGGGAAAACGTATTGTTCAGGCATTTTTAATCCACTAACATATTTATGGACCGAGCTTGAAGATCCAAGGTGCAGTTGCGGCTGAGCCTGAGGCACGGGCTAGAGTGTCTCGAATTCGGTAAGGACTATCTTTTTCCTTGGTTTATGATGGAAATCCAACTTCCAATACGACCCATGCGGTTTTAATTGTATAACTAGTACGACGGCATAGTATATGGTAGCTATGCCATCTATGATTGATATTATGATTGAAATATTTTTAAAACATATATACACTAATAATAATATCAAATTCTTTTTATCATATCAAGCATTTTAACCATTTTAAGTTAAAACTCTATCCTCCGGTTTGCGTTGCATTATGTGATGGGACTTGAGTCTTATAATGGTTTCATTTTTCTAAAAAGCATTGCGTTGTTTAACGATTTACTTTATTTCTTGCACTGACAATCCAATGGAGTAAACCCATTCCACATTAGCGGCGTGGTCCTATGATTAGCCTTATTATAAGATAGGTTAAGTAGATTTCTCATACCAGTCCCATGATTGACCTGTGGTTTGTTTCATTTGCAAACTCGGGTGCCCTCTTTTCACACGGGCAGTCGAGTGGCTTTTTGGAGATATTTATCTCCTTAGGAGGATTCTGGATCAAAGCTTAAAGCTGTGTCCAGAGCATTGATAGTCTTCCGCTGCAATGTATTAAATTGTCATTATCTTCCACTGTATTTTTATTTATCGATGTACTCTGATATTCTGTACTCTGATGTAACATTATTGTAATGTAATAAAAGTTTGCTGTTGTTATTCTAATGTATTGTATTCCCGAAGTTAACGTATGCGGGTTTTGAACTGTTTTAGTCGATCTTGCGATCGATTAAGTCCGGGCAAAATCCGTGCCGTTACAGTTGGTATCAGAGCTCTATTAGCACAAAATCTTTGGGGGACAACTCGTTAGAACTGAACAAAGACTCATCAGAGATTGGATTAGTAATATCCAATAAGAATACTCATTAGAGATAGGATCAGCAATATCCTAGGATGAGAAAGCTCATTAGAGATGGGGTTAGTAATGCCCTAGACGAGTTGAGAGTAACAAGTTTATAATTAACGTATTTTTGATTATTTATATAATCTGATCTTAGAAAATATGAATTTTTTTTAATGTATAAAAGCTATATATATTTAAAAAGTTAACCACCTAATAAAATAATTGAAACTAATACCAAAAATAAAACTAAAAATTGAGTCGGTTAGTAAAACAATTTTTATCTTCGTTCTTTTTCGAGGACGAAAAGATTTTAAGTGGGGGAGATTGTAACAACCCGGAATTTTGGGACAAATTTAAAATTTTTATTTTAGAAATTTTAATGAATTTAGGATATTTAAAATAGTTTATTTTAAATAATAACGATGAAAAAATTATTTTAATCCAAGTTAAAACGAATAAATTTAATTTAAATATAAAAGGAGTTAGAAATAGAGCTGCAGTTTGAAATTTTGATTTTAAACTTTAACTGAATATATAGAATTCATTTTAAATCAGAATTGAACGAAACAAGAGATATTTAAATCTTTTTAACAATATCTTTCTAACGAATCTGAAAAACTGAAATTTCACTTTATAAGTTGTAAGTTATGTTCAGTTTAAAATTTAGAAAAGTCGCTGTACAATTTATATATTTTTTAATTTAATATATAGCCCTTAAAAATAGCCATTTTGCAAACGACCTCTGTTTTCGACGAAACAACTTTTGTTGGAACCAGAATTTCAAATTATTGCTATGTTTAATTTTCCATAATTTTTCGAATCATTATGTGAGCGTGGCAAAGGAAAACGTGTTTTGTCAGTTTCAGTCCCATTTAATCGACTTGAAAATGGCCATTTTTCAAACGGTCTCAGAATTCAACAAAATTAATTTTATTAGGACCGTATCGTCAAAACAAAGCTAGATATAATTTTTTTTGTAATTTTTAGAGTTAGTATGTGGCCCCGGTAATTTAAAATGTACGTCTAAATTTAATATAAATTGATTTATGTTTTAATTTAAAGAAAAACATATCATAACAGCCGAATTAGGTTACGAAACCTATTCCATTACGTCCGGAACGGGGGTATTTAGCTGGAGGCGACATTCGTTGGGTGTGATTTGGAGTTAGTAGCGATAAACAAATAAAAATTGAAATTAAATAAATTAAATTAAATAAAAATACGCATATAAATACGGTCGGAATACTTATACTCAAACCCTAAAGAACACAGCCGCCAACCTCCCTTTCAATGGCAGATTTTATACCAATTTAATTCCTTTAGATCTCATAATCCATGCGATTTCATTCAAGGATTTCAACTGCCATTCTCTTCAGCTCGATGAGCTCCCCCTTCTCAGCGGATATGATCCAGATTAACGCTCTCTAATGATCGGATTTCCATCTCGAAGTTCGTGCATTGAATTCGGTTTTCTGGCCACTAAGGGTCGTCGATCTCAGCCGTTCTCTCTGGCGCTGGGTGGCGAGTCAGAGGGCTACGTGGTGGCAATGTCGGATTTAGCTCCGACCATCTGTGGAGGCCGCGGACTGGAACCCTAGAATATGGAAGCAGCAAGAGGTGGATTCCAAATAGTAACAAAAGGGAACGGTCAAAGAAAAAAGTGAAAGTAATTAAATTTATATTATTTTAATTATTTAAATCGTAATTAAATATATAAAGGTCCATAACTTATTCAAACCTGATCAGAATCAGATGATTTTCGAAGCATTGGAACTGTGGAATCGAAATCTACGTGATGGAACAGACCAGATCTGATATAGAGCAAATCAGAGTTTGAGGAAAATTCAGATCTGAACTATATGGAATTAAAAAGCATGGTGAGATTTCTCGCTTTAAATTTAAAATAAAAATAATATATATATAGAAATATATATATATATATATATATATATATTTATCTATTCGTATTGATTGTGTTTGTAATATTAAATATATGAGCCGTGCAAAGTTTAGATGGATTGATTTACTGTGTTGATGATGATTTGTTGAATTATTTATTTTGTTAGAATAAAAACATCGTTTTGGTTTAGAACATGTTATAATAAAAATAACATTTTGATCAAAAATAATGTTATGTAAACAAAAATAATGCTTTTAGTTAGAATATTTTTGTTTAAACAAAAATAACATTTTTAGGTAGAATAATTTTGTGTAAGCAAAAATCTCATTTTTGGTTAGAATATTTTTGTGTAAACAAAAATAACCTTCTTGTTGAAATAAAATAAAATTCTCATTTGAATTAGGATTGAAAAGATAATATTGTCGTTTTCATTGAATGAAAATAAACATTTTTATTGGCATGTTATGTTAGATTTGTATACAAAACGAAATTACATTTTTATTATAAAATGTTAGCATAAAAGAATTAACATTTTTAGTGTAAAATGTTAGCATAAAAGAATTAAAATTTTAAGTGTAAAATGTTGCATTTAAAAGTATTAACATTTTTAGTGTAAAAAGTTAGCATAAAAGAATTAACATTTTTTGTGTAAAATGTTGCATTTAAAATAATTAACATTTTTAGTGTAAAATGTTAGCATAAAAGAAGTAACATTTTTAGTGTAAAATGTTGCATTTAAAAAGAATTAACATTTTTAGTGTAAAATGTTGCATTTCAAAGAAATAACATTTTAGATAAAATGTTGCATTTCAAAGAAATAACATTTTAGATAAAATGTTGCATTAGAAATTAAGTTACTTTTTAGTTGAAAATGTTGCATTAAAAGAATAATAACATTTTTAGTCAAAATGATTCATTAGAAGAATAAAAACATTTTTAGTCAAAATGTTGCATTAGAAGAATAATACACTACAACAAAAACACCATATTACAACTTTAATTTTACAACGGTGCATAAAGCACCGTTGTAATAGATCCTTTTTTACAACGGTGGAAAACACACTGTTGTAATAAATGTTTTTTACAACGGTAAAATAATCATTGTTGTAAAGAACATATATATATTACCATATCACAACTTTAATTTACAACGGTGCATTAAGCACCGTTGTAATAGATTCTTTTTTACAACGGTGCAATAATCACTGTTGTAAAGAATATATTACCATATTACAACTTTAATTTTACAACAGTGCAAAGGCACCGTTGTAATAGATCCTTTTTTACAACCTTGCAAAACGCACTGTTGTAATAAACATATAGATCACAACTTTTCATTTTATTCGTTGTAATTGAGATGCCTAGTGCAAACTTCATGTTTATAATATCTATATTTAATAACTAATTATATTGATACTTAATAATAATAATTAATAATTAACTTAGGAATAAATTATATTTGTCAATTATTATTAAATAATTAATAGTTAATAAGTAATAATTACTATTAATAGTCAATTATTATTAAACAATTACATTTATATTGATTATTTATAATTAATAACTAATAATTACTATTAATACTTAGCAATTAAGAA
The DNA here is from genome assembly GCA_030737875.1 of Allium sativum. NCBI lineage: Eukaryota > Viridiplantae > Streptophyta > Magnoliopsida > Asparagales > Amaryllidaceae > Allium > Allium sativum. Next base: position 268,127,549 of record CM060913.1, on the reverse strand, counting down.
GAATAATTAAAAAATATCGTTAATATTACATAATTACTGTTAAATAATTAATAATTAAAATATACTAATTAATGCTAATCATGAATAATACATAAGTAACTATAATTAAATTACAATATAAATAAAATTATTAAATAATTAAGAACAACAATAGTAATTACTATTAGATAATGATAATGATAAGTAATTAATAATAGTAACAAATAATTAAAAAAAAATTGTTTGAAAATAAATATTAACCAAAGTTGAAAATTAATGTTAAATAATAAAAATAATCAGTAATTAAAATATAATACTAAATAATACCAAATACTCTTAATTTGTAATTGGTAATGTTGAAAGTTTTACCAAAACCTTTTGTCGAATATGATCCCCTACGGAGGGGGGTCCAGGGGGGGTGGCAACCCCCCTAGGTGGGGGTGCGGGGGCAACGCCCCCGCTAACGGGGTTCGACCTGCCCGGTCAGGTCACGGGGGTCCAGGGGGCAGCGCCCCCGGCGGGGTGCGGGGTGCGGGGCAGCGCCCCGTCCGAAACGGTACATTTTGTGTACTTAAAATTTTCATTTTGCCTCTCAAGCCCGCTTCAGTATGTACTGAAATCTAATTTCTAACTATTGTCTTTCAGAATTTTCGGTGAACTTTGGCCACGTCACAAAAATTTAGCACCAACCCGCCAAAAACGAGAAGCAGCGGAAATGATTTCATTTAAGCGGGATCTTAAAAAAATTAACCCTAAAATTAGTGGACTGGTATGGTCTTGCGCTGACAAAGTCATAATTAACTCACGCTCAGCAAATACGTTTTAATGGGAACTAGGGTTTCAGCGCCGCCATCTCTTTTCCAATCATATACGTCCTCTGCTCACTTCCGCCTCCTTATCGTGCTTTTCTCCTTCCTCCTAGCTGTCCATGCTTTGATTCAATTCGCTCTGCAGTTTCATCCGCGTCTCCCTTATCGCCGCCTTGCCGAGCTTCTCATCCTCCTTAATCGCCTATCGAGACCGATTTCAGCTAACTTGGCGTTGTTCGGATGTCGTTCTGGTGATTGGGTGGATGTCGAGGTCGTCCTGGTGTACTTTGCATCGATAGCGACTTTGATTGGTGAGAAATATTTCAGTAATTTTGTGGGTTTAATTTTTTGGATTGGTGATAAAATTAGTTGACTTGCGATAATTTTGTGGACGTCGAGGTCGTCCTGGTCTATTTTTGTTGTAGGTCTGTAGTCTAGATTGGGGATTTGGTTCAAACTCATCAGATTTAGTATGTTAGGAGTGTTCAACCTGCATGTGTTCTCTGTATCCATATTAACTGTGCTAGGCTTTAGAACTAACCAACAACACAAGACAGTTCTTTGGTTTCGGAGAAGTGGTTAGAAAAAGAAGACATCTGAACTAGAACTGGTCTTGCAGAAACCACACTACTTAAAATAACAATTAGGGTACATGAGAAACTGTAAACGAATAAAATTTAAGTTGATTCCTATTAAAAAAAAATATTGACTGTTTTTTCTAAAACCATTTAATTTGTTTTTTTGTTCCAGCCTATGAAGGATTGCAGGTCATTAAGTTGGACGTGAAAGGGATCACATTGATATCCAATAGAAATTGACAGTGATGGGAATCAGATTATAGTGAAATGGGAATATGCATGAGGAGGTATGATGGTTGTTGATGCAATTAAATTTTGAGTTTGAATATATATTATGCAGGAACAAGAATTATTGATGCAATTAAATCCACAGTTTCTCCATCTACCAAAGTAGTCTACAATGAAAGCCCAGACATGCACTTCATCAAGAAAAACAAAGAAGACATTTCGTACACAATAATTGCAGTGGGAGAAAAATCATACGCAGAAACATTCGGTGACAGTTTAAGCTTAGATTGGGGATGCTGGAGCATAAAGACTCGGTGTATGTCAATGTGTATATATATTTATACGAAAGTGCGTATGTAACTGAGTGCATTGAGTGATCAGTTTGTAGTGAGGAATGTATGTATTGTTATGACTGTATTATGTAAAAGTGAGTTGTACGATAGTGGATCGGAAAGTTGTACTAATTCAAATATTGAAATACAATATTTAATTGATTATTTCAGATCAGTGTAGTATCATTTTATTCAATATAAATATTTATTTTTATATGAAATGTAATGTATAACGAAACAAAAATCGTATTGTTATAATTAATTGTTGCAGGAATTACTACTACAACAGTGCAAAAATGTTGTAATATGTATTACTACAACGGTGGAAAAAAGTTGTAAAATATACATATTACAACGGTGTTGCAACAGTGTAAAAATGTTGTAAAAGATATGAGTCTATTACAACTTCTTAATACACGACGGTTTGCCCACCGTTGTAAAATGTATATTACAACGGTGTTCCACCGTTGTAATAGGGTCATTTTGTTGTAGTGATAACATTTTTAGTCAAAATGTTGCATTAGAAATAAAGTTACATTTTTGTTAAAAATGTCACATTAGTATAAAAATATCATTTTTGTTAAAATGTCACATTGGTATAAAAATAACATTTTTGTTAGAAAATTGTCATGTTAGATAAAAATTACATTTTTGTTATAAATTGTTATGTTGGTAAAAAAAATACATTTTTGTTATAAATTGTCATGTTAAATAAAAATATCACTTTTGTTAGAAAAGTTATGTTAGAATAGAAATGTCAATTTGTTAGAAATGTTATGTTAGGAATAAAATATCATTTTATTTAGAATCATGTCATGCTAATATAAACATGTCATTTAGTTAAAGAGTTATGCCAATATAAACATGTCATTTGATTTAGAAAATTATAGGTTGAAATATAAAAATGTCATTTTATTAGAAAATGTCATGTATAACTATGTCATTTACTTAGAATATTTTGTGTCAAATAGTAATGTCATCATGTTAGACAATAATAAAAATTATTACTTGTCAAAATACATGTTTGGTGAAATTAAATTACAAATATTCATTTATAATTTAAACAGTGAAAATTTGCTAAATAGGGAATAATTCTAAAACAAATTAGAATTGATTGAATTTATTAACCAATAATCTATTTAGATGAACTGCGATTGTTTGAAAACCCCACACGGGTGTTGGGATGACATACACTAGTCCCGATATTTCACTGTATGTCAATCGATGGATTGACAGTCTATGTTGAGCGTTATTTATTTATTTTAATGCTAACTCAATTATAAATTTCACTCTAGTTGTGAATGGATTGTTTAATGATTATTTATCATTATTGTTATATACATGCGATGTATGAAATCCATATAACTGAAATTAAATGGTAATTGATTGAGTCGTATTCCGGTTCAAAATATTTTAAGATAACGGATATTCAATAATAAAGAATCTTTTAGAATTGAAGAATATTTTGTATTAAAGAATATTTTAGAAAAATATTCAATGAAGAATAAAAATATTAAAATATGAAGCCGCGTTAAGTAGAAACGCGATTTTTAACCCGAACGGGTTTATCGATCGTTTTTATTCATTTTATAATGATTATTGAAGAGAAGTGATTTTCAAAATCTAATATTTTGAAATATTATTTTTTTAACATGATAAAAATATAGAATATTCAATTTTTATTTAAAATTGAAAATGAAGTTAGGATCGTTTTGAAACAAATTTATAAATATTTTATAAAAATGATTTAAATAGAAATCTACGATATATATATTATATATATATTTAATGGCCTGAGTAGAACGCGCCGCGCAGCGACCGTTCGCGAATTTCGACCATTAACTTTAAATGGGCGTAACGGAAGATCCGACCGTTAGATTCTTCTAAAACCGGAACCGTTGGGTTCGTATCGAAAAGAGCTTTCCAATGCATATAAGAGTTTTGAAATCTAACGGTTGGATTTGGAATTATGTCCAAATTAATTTCAGAAAAGGTCGTTGTAAGTGCAGTTCGGTGACCGTTAGTGAAAACCGACTGCACAAGTGATAATAAAATTATTAAAAATACAGAAAAATTATGTAAAATCATAATATATAATTTAGAAAAAAATTTGATGAAATATTTCATATTTAAAAAGATAAAAATATATTTTATCGAATTGAACTAGTTATGAACTAGAATAAACCTTTAAGTTAAGATTTAATGAAGTTATTCCATTTATATTATTAGTCTGATGCAGGGATTCATATCGATTATGTATTGATTTGATTTCTGTAAAATTCCATATTTTATGGAAAATGACTTTGGGTTTATCGTGAATAATGTTTTTAAAGTGACATTAGTTCTTTAACCCAATTACAACAAATTTAATTTCTTAAATTTGAATAATCATTATGTAATGATTTATGTGATTAAAACCAAACTAGAGTTTTAATGAATTCCTAATTGGATTGAAATGGAATGGGATAATGAAATGATTTAAAGGATAAATTTAACGAATTTATCTTTGATAAAATTAATGGGAACCTTTTCCCTCATAATGAATATCTTATTAAAAGAATATTTTGAGTTGGAATGTGGCGTATGATGTGTTTTTATAGCACTTGATTTTTGATTATAAAATATGTGAATTATTCGGAAAGACCAGGTCTAACCCATTCTGAATAGTTACTATGACGATCAAGAGTCGAAGATGAAGACGGTGGTTGAAGACCGGCGATCTTCACATCGAATGGATGAGGACTACTGATGACCTAGACTGATTTGCTCCCAGAACAGGGTTAAAGTGGTAGTTGTCCGGACGTATTGTTGATTGTTCGGATATCTGAGGAATAAGGTGTCTCCGGTTTCGTTCAGACCCAGAACGGACTTGTAAATGGATTGTATGTCTGACGTTGTATTCCTTTATATCATATTCATTGATCTCTGCTAAATATATATTTGTTTGGTGGTTAACACCCTTCTCTAAGACGTATGAGTTTAGAGGTTATATATTGGCAGAAATCAATGGTATGGTATGGATTGACAATGTGGCATGCCAAGATGCATGGATCAAGGCTTTTGTTGAAAAGCAGAGCCTTGTGGTTGAAGGTCAAAGAACAGCTTTATTTAGCATAGCTTTGTATAGCGTTACTTCGCGAGCCTCACACCCCGGTATGAATCAGAAACGGGAGTAAGGACTGCAGGGAGGACATACATTTCTTTCTAGCTAGAAGTGGTGTCAGCGACATCCCAGCCCTGACATTTTACTTTTGTGGATGATGGAATGAGGCGGCTCGGTTATTTGAGTTCCTAGTGGTTCTATTTGCACCCCAAAGGGCAGGGAAACGTATTGTTTAGGCATTATTAATCCACTGACATATTTGTGGACCGACCCTGAAGACTCAAGATGCAGTTGCGGCTGAGCCTGAGGCACGGGCTAGAGTGCCTCAAATTCGGTAAGGACTATCTTTTGCCTTGGTTCATGATGGAAATCCAACATCCAAAACGACCCATGCAGTTTTGATTGTATAACTAGTACGGCGACTTAGTATATGGTCGCTATGCCGTCTATGATTGATATTGTGATTGAAATGTTTTTAAAACATATATACACTAATAATAATATCAAATTCGTTTTATTGTATCAAGCATTTTTGACCATTATAAGGTAAAACTCTATCCTCCGGTTTGCGTTGCATTGTGTGATGGGACTTGAGTCTTATAATGGTTTCATTTTTCTAAAAAGCATTGCGTTGTTTAACGATTTACTTTATTTCTTGCACTGGCAATCCAATGGAGTAGACCCGTTCCGCGTTAGCGGCGTGGTCCTGTGATTAGCCTTATTATAAGATAGGTTAAGTAGATTTCTCATACCAGTCCCATGATTGACCTGTAGTTTGTTTCACTTGCAAATTCGGGTGCCCTCTTTTCACACGGGCAGTCGAGTAGCTTTTTGCAGATATTTATCTCTTTAGCAGGACTCTGGATTGAAGCTTAAAGCTATGTCTAGAGCATTGATAGTCTTTCGCTGCAATGTATTAAATTGTAATTTATCTTCCGCTGTATTTTTATTTATCGATGTACTCTGATATTATGTACTGTGATGTAACAATATTGTGATGTAATAAAAGTATGCTGTTGTTATTCTAATGTGTTGTATTCCCGAAGTTAAAGTATGCGGGTTTTGAACTGTTTTAGTCGATCTTGCGATCGATTAAGTCTGGCCAAAATCCGTGCCGTTACATTTCTCTTGATAAAGGACCCAATGGATGAAAGGAATTCTGCAATAAACTCGTTGAAAGATCTAAGCTCGTAGGGATGGTCTAAACTTGCAGGAAGGGTTTAAGCATATAGGAAAAGTGGAGTTTTATCCGATCTACGGGAAGGTTTGGGCAAGGATTCATGCATATATAGAAAACAAACAGTAAATTGCAGCAACGAGGACTAAGTAACAGCACGATAAACTCATAAGAAAATACTATAAGCATAGGTTCGCTCTTTATTGACCTTTGATTTGGAATACATGAACGGAAATAGATGAAACCCTCAATTTGATCTAAGTATTAGGGTTTATTTTAGAGAGAAAGCGTACAAGAATTAGAATGAGAGACCCCCACAAATGTGACCCCTGAGGTCATATTTATAGAGAAATTGGGGCCCCTTCTGCTATTGGGTCGTTGGGCCTGCAAGAGCCTCTTGTCGGTCGCTTTTTCCCTTAGTCTCAGGTGTTTTAGCTTTCGGCCATTTTATGGTGTTGCTTATATCTTCTGTAATGAAAGTTCCGGTTAGTTGGAGTTTCTTTGAGATTGATATGAGCTCTCGGCTATATGCTTTCGGTCATAAGCATCCGGATGTAAGCTTTCGGTTTTCCTGTGAATACTTAGAGGAGCTTGCCCTCATGTTGTATGTAGAGAACTGCGGTTCGGAACCACTACCAGCGTATGTGCTAAGAAGACTAGCATGGATAGCTTGTATCATTTCCTAGGGTTTCGGTTTGCCTTCCGGTGGGGTCTTCGGGTAAAGCCTAGTTCTCTGGAAGTTAACTCCGGGTGAGCTTCTTGTCGTCGATCAGTGCGAACTTTCAGTGATTATGCAGTAGATGTTTCGGAAGTTGATTCTGGATAATCTTTATGCACCTTTGGCTTGATATTCTTGATGTCTTTGTCTCCTAGTGTACCTATATTAAGCCGGTCGATACCGACAACCCTTCTGTCCTTTCGGGTTTCCGTTGCCAGGACTCTTGCCTCTTTCTTTCTTAGCTTCTAACTTAAGTGACCTTTCGCTATAAGATCCCCCTATCATGGGGACACTACCGGAGAGACCCCTGTCGGTACTTTGTGTTCTTCGAGTTTCTTTTCCCTAGGATGGTGCCAGTTTATGTAGCTCCTGAAGCATTCTTTCCTGCTTGTGTTCACTGGATGACCCTTCACCATTAGCTGGTTTCGGGGTTAATTTTGGTAGTAGCATTTGCCTCTCTCCCCCCAGTGAAGAGGCGTTTTCAACTTTTTAGGTCAAACTTTCCATCTTTTCCGAAGACTCATCTCTGAGCCTTTTGATCTCCCTTGATTGGAAACATTGATTGGCCTCCGTTTGTACGGTGTGGATTTGAGGTAACTCATGCATAATTACCATCGCTTCTTCTTCTTCTTCTTTTACTTTTACCTATAACATTAATTTCTCGAACCAGTTTATTTGTTCATTGAGGACTGAAAGCTTGTTTTAAGGAATTCTCAATTGAATTTCTGGTAAATATTTCTGCTTTGAATTTTGAATAGGTGTTAAATTGCTTTGTTTGGTCTAATTAGGATTTTTGGTGTTGAACATAAATCATTCGAATGTCAATGTTCAAGATTAGGATTCATGGTAGGCTATACATATAATCTTTTCCCCAAATATCAATTTTTAGGGTTTAAAGTATAAAATTTGCACAAAAGAATCTATTTTATAATTAAGTAACGGAAATGGTGCTGCTAGCACCATCTATTTTACCAGTGTCGAGAACCAACCAGGTCTTCAGTGCTGATTTATGGTTTCCTAGTTCTAGCCCAGTCGTTACTTTTTCCTTTGAGCCCTCCTAGTAGTATTCTTAAGAAAAACTGATCCTTTTATTAATAAGGATTCAATTATTTATCATTAGATGCGACATTTATTGTGTCCAACCTAAACTAGTATGTGGAATTATCTTAATGTGCATTATCTTAGTCATTTATTACTAGTAGGTTTATGTGCTATCACTCCATGGTATTCTAATGAGTGGGATATAAATTTTATGTATTTATGGAATTATATCACCTGGCAGCGCCATGTTTGATAAAAGGAGTCCTGGTCCATCACCAACTGGTGTTTGTGGCATTTCTCAGAGGAGGAAATCTTTCGCCTTGAAGAAATCTTTGATTACTTCTCAAGATGAAGTAAACTTCATTCTCGCCAGCTTTGGAATAGATAATGTGGTGGCCATTCCTGCCACTTATTGTGATAACATCTTGAATCCTCCTGAAGGATATTTTGCTTATTCAGCTGCACATATTTGGCATAGGGTCTTCTTCCCTTTTCCAACCTTCATATTTCGACTTCTACAGAACTTGGAGGTTGCACCCATCCAACTCCTACCAAGCACTTATACGTTGCTTTTAAGCCTTGAAATACTTGCTCTTGAATTGGGCCAAGCTTCTCTTACTTCAAACCTCATCCAACACCTGATGCATTTTTCAAGCGGTGCTGACTTCCCTATATTCCATGCTACCCCCTTGCATAAGATTGATAGTGACGACACGGGTAAGGATATATCTTGGGAAGATTAGTTCTTCTTCATCAGATGGCCCATTGGTATTTCAGGAAAATTTGCTGATTATGGTAAATCCTCTAACCCTTTGTGAGCGACAACTTTTTTCATCTGTGACTTAACTTTTGTTGTTTTTCTTCAGATCCTACTTCTAAGAGAGTTCCCTTAACCAAAAGTGAATCTCGTGTGTTTAAGCTCCTTTTGAAACTACTCGAAGAGCCGAAGGGTCGATCTGTTCTATTAACCAAGGACAAGTTGTGTCAATATGATCTTCTTCTTGACAGACAAAAGGTCTTGGGACGTCCACCTATTCGTTTTCCGGGCTCTAAATTCTTATTGTTGGGCTCAAAAGTGTTTGCTTCCTCAACCCCATTGTCTCCCGGTATGTTTTGCTTGATTTTATAGATTCTTTATCAGAGTCTCTTTAACATCCAAGTCCCTTACACTTGAATATTTTCTTCGATTTTTTCATTTGACTAGGAGTTTTGACTTCGGACGTCTCAACCCTCACTGATGTTTTGAATCGGTCTACCGATGTTGCTATTAAGAGGTTGACTGAGTTGCCTATCCAACCTCTAGCTAAGAGGCTAAAGCTTGATTTTCTACTTTTGTAATTTCCGAGGGTACTTCCTGTAGGGATAGTGGGGGTGTATCCGGCCGTCTTCTCTTTTAAGTTCATCAAGAGCGGGTGCGTGCGTTATGTTGCGAATTTCGACTTCTCAGTCTACAGAGCCTCTGAGGACCCCTGATCCTTCCACTGTTTTTGTGAAGCTTGCCTTTCTTGTCCAGAGTCTTCCGACATCTCGTCACCTTCTTCTTCTTCAGATGTGGCGGATTTCTACCAACACTTGATCACCCGACAACTTTAGGTACAACATTTTCTTTTTCTTTTTAATCTTAATTTTTACTCCGTTGCGGTCATGTACTGAATGCTTTTATCTTTCTAGATTTCCAAAAGGTGGCTTTTGCCCAAATCAATCCCTTCTTCCCCAATCTCCAAAATCGTTAGGCTTCGAGAGGCGAATGAAGACTTAAGTGATGAATGTAAGAGGTTGAAAACTTCCCTGGAACATGCCGAGGTAGCTTTAGAGAAAGTAAGGAAGACTAAGGACGTAACCCCTGACAATGTGTCGGCCTTGGAACACCAAATAGTGGAAGATGTGGTTGCTCATGCTGAGGATCTCCAGTAGAAGGATGAGAAGCTTTCCCGCGCAGTGCAGACAATTTATGCAGTTGAAGGTAGGATTTCTGACTTCTTGCAAGTTCATCTTCTGCATATTAAGACTGCATGTTATAAAGATGCTTTATTTCACCATCTTTCCGATAACCTTCAGAGTCTTCCCGAGATCCAAACCACCAAAGTTCCTCCCTTCATCAGGGATCGAGTTATGGAAAGGATTAAGTTGGGTGATTGGGGCGGTGGGACGCCATAGAAGGGTGAATCTAAAGTCGAAGATCTTCTATATATTAATAGTCTCTCTGATGATTCTATTGAAAGAGAAGAGGCTACTACCTTTGTTGATAACGATGGGGGTGACAGCGGCGATGGCTCCGGAAGTAGAGGCCGTGAGGGTGAATACGAGAGTAACAAAAACGATATTTCTTCGGGAGCCGAGGCACCTCATGACCACATTAGGCATAATCCTGAAGTAGGAGGTTCCCGCACTGCCATTGATCCCAAGACTCCATTGTTTAGAGAAGTTTTCCCTTCCAGCCTTTCGGGAGGGAAGAAATTCATGGGCCCTGAAGCTCCTTTTTCTCGGGTATAATTCCTACTCCGGCGACGTTTTATCTTGTTCTAAGTATTTTGACCATAACTAGTTTTCTGCTACTATACTGAATAAACAAAAGAAAAGTTGTTTCCTGCCTTAAACAGAATTATATGGAAAATCGAAGGAACTAAATCGTTCTTACATAGGATAAGGAGAATATTTGTAAATTAATCTAATCAATTTATATAAAATTTGCACAGAGTCCTAATTACTACATGTGCCTGCTGATACGCTTATTTTCTTTATGATAGAATTTCGTTCATTATGAAGATGCACTACACATGACTTGTAGACTGAGAAGGGAATTTTTAACAACATCAATTCATGATATCAGGAAAAAATGTTTTTTTGAGAAATTTAGGATTGTTTATACTGAATTTCCTAAGCGCTTTTTTAACTTGCTGAGCGAAGATCGCGAAACAATTCTAAAGAGTTTAAGGTTAAACATGCCGAGATGTTATGTAAACAATAGATGTATTAATCAAGTGAAAGTGATCCTTTGTAACTTTCTCTTTATCTATATGCCACGGTAGATTTGTTTCGGATTTAACTCGCACAAAGTTTTTATAAGAATGGAGTTTTATTTTTGTAACCCGAAAAGATCTTCCCGTCTTAGAGCGTCGTGAGATCTTCCCGTCTCAGAGTGAAGCATTGCGGGCAAATGAGATTTCTTCTATGTCTCAAGAGAGGAATATTTTGCGCCAGAATTTACCCATTAAACATTTGTATGAGAGAATAAATGCTTTAAAAGATCATTTAGAAGAGAGAGGTAAGACTATTCTTGGATTGAGGGCATACACAAGGACCACACCCTCTATTGAGTTTGAGGATGAATTGAGGAGTTTACGCCAACGTATTGTCGATTTGGAAATTGATTTAAATAATGCCAACACAAAGTGTGAGACGTGGGAATATTGTTACAAAATATCCCTATCATGATGGGATCTCAACGTTCCGGCGTTACAATCGTACATAAGGCCCCAGCCTCCCAAATGTATTTTTACTTGAATAACCCTCCTCCTGGGTTAAAGGAATCAGTTATTTCTGAGTGGTGTAAGAAAGTGGTAGCCGAGATAAAGGGGACCTATGATACTAAATTGATTAAGGATTCTCATGACTGTGATGTCCGATATATTGATCAAATAAGACGTTTACAAGAGGAAAGGCATGATTTGCGTATGAATGTTTTCGAGTTAGAGAAAGAAAACTAGTCTCTTAGGGCAATGTGCAGGGCTTATAACAAAGCCCTGAAACTTCATATTAAACCTTCTAATCATCTAGATGAAACGGGTAAGACAGTGCGAAAGGTTAACAAGCTACTAAGCATTGCGCTTTGACATGCTATTGACCCTCCTTTGCCTGAGGATGGAGAGGAACTAGATATTTAGTGACATTATGTAATAGTGACATATAATTATACCCATATTTAGGGTATTGAGATTGTAACTTTTGTGAATGAACTTGTGTATTGATGATGTCTATCATGTAAATGGTTGTTGATATAGAATGCAGATAACAATTGTTTGTACATAAATGATTTGAAAATTTTCCTTGAAAAGAGGTAAAGCCATTTTGATGATGTGCCTTCCCTTGAGAACGTACTCCTGGCTGTGCCGATTTACCTAGAATTCTATCGTTAGCGAGTTATAAGCTTTCAGATCCATCCCATACTAGCATCATCTAGTAGAGGATCGGGAATTAGATTATGATGCTTCAATAGAGCTCTCGGTCTGTCTTAAGCTTGCGTACGCGTTAGGAGTCCCAAATTACCCAGATCCAGGTATTGAAATAAGAGCGGGAATTTACTTCCGGTGTTTGCGGAAGTCTTGAACCAACCCTTTTTTGGGTAATTAAAGATTGATGGTCAGAAATCCCCTTCTGGTATTAATAGAGATTCCGAATTACTCTTTATCCATGTAATATAAAGATTGAAGACCGGGAATCTCCTTCTGGTATTTGCGAAGAACTGAACCAACCCAGATTCGGGTATTAATATAGTAGACCTGAAACCACCTCTGTTTACGCAATTAGAGATTGAGTACAACAATTCCCTTCTAGTACTTGTGGTGAATTAAATCAACCCAGATTCGGGTATTAGCATAGAAGACTTGAACCAACCCTTGTTCAGGTAATTGGAGATTGAGTACCAGCAATTCCCTTCTGGTATCTATGAAGAATGGAATCAACCCATATTCCTGTATTAGTATAGAAGACCTGAACCAACCCTTGTTCGGGTGATTAAAGATCATAAATTACCTTCCGGTATTGACGCTTTGGTATCCCCTTTGGGTTTGATTTGTGAAGCAAGGTTTTACGTGCTTCTCGAGCCACTCTCCGGGGTTTTGATGTCAAAGAAGAGGATGTACGTGCTTTACTAGCCACTCTCTGGGCTTGTGCCTTCAGTGCGCTTCGTTAGCTTATCCACAAGTAGGGCCCAAGGACTTACCCGACATCCGTCCAGGAGGCACCTTATCCTAACCATCGTAGGTGATGATAAGGCCTTAGAAACTTTGACGGGGACATCATAGGTGTAAAACTAAGGTTTACTCTTTTGATGCTCTATACTGACCATCATAGGTACTGGTAGAGGCTTACACGCCACCCCCTCCGAGGGGTGCCCCATCCTGACTGTCATAGGCAATGATAGGGGTTGGTGTTCCCTTCTGCGGGTAACGCGGAACATAAGCAGAGGCAGGATGTGCTCTTCCGCAAGCAGAGGTATGACATGCTTAGTTCTAGCAGAGGCAGGGCATACTCTTCTGCGAGCAGAGGCAGGGTGTACTCTTCTGCGAGCAGAGGCAGGGCATGCTAATTTTAGTTGCACCTCCACGACCATTTCTGGTGTGAAACGGAGGCTTACGCTTTTGATGCTTAAACCAAGCTGTAACACCCCGTAATTCTGTTAATATTAATATTCACAAATTAAAGAATAACTAATCTCAGACGTGATAATTGTGGGAAACGGGTTGCGCCATTATGTTCGTCTCGGAATTCTGGTTGAAATAGAGTCCGAGTTTGCGTGATTTGGACTTCGTATGAAGGAGATATGACCATTGAAAGTTTTAGAAAATTCGAAATTCAAAATTCGAAGTCAAACAGGCTAGGGGGAAATTTCCCACCCAGCACCCCAGGTCGACTGGGGAGTCGACTGGGCAGTCGACACCCCCAGGACCAGGTCAACGGCGCAGTCGACCTGGTCAGGTCGGCCAGGTTTTGGCTGAGCCCAATCTTGAGCTGCTGATGTGTCTTTAGGGCTTAGTTGGCTAATTTAACGGTTCAGGTTAGTTCTGAGTTGATCTGACGGTCTAAATAAATCCTAAACTCTATATATACCTAGGTAGTCTCTCACTCTAAATTCACATGAAAAATAGAATAGCCGCCGTCATGCCATCGCCATGGAACTCAGTGTAGCCGCTGCCAACTAAGAAGGAAGAAAGCTAATCAAAACTCTAATTCTACTCAACTCTAAAGCAAATCAAGACTCTCCTTCTTTTCTAATTGTGAGTATGATGATTTTAATAAGATTATTATTGAACTAATTAATTTAAGTTGTTAATGGATTATAAGTGAATGATGTGGATTATTGATTGTATGTTGTAAATCTTATGGTATCATGTATATTGTAAATCCTATGTTATGTGATGATGATATTATATATGTTGAAATTTTCTATGCTAAGTTGTGATAAATCATACATGTTACAAAGTCATGATGTTATTATCTATGCTAATTAGTACATGTTAATCAAATCATAATGTTGATATTATTTGGGCTATGTTGATTTATATGACAAATCATGTATGCAAGTTTAGATTGATTAGTAAAGATTATGAACATATGCCATGACATCTATTTAGATCTAGAATTATGACATCTATTTAGATCTAGAATTGTGCTATGACATGTGTGAGTTCTATGTGTTAGATGCTAGTTTACACCATCATGATGTTGCATAAACCACATATGCAAGTTTATACATGAATTTGGATTATGATCATATTATGTAAATTGTGACATTTTACCAAACAAGTTGACACCTTTAGATCCATGACATGTGTAGTTTTATGCAAGTTGTAGTTTTTGCCTATGCAAGTTTAGGTGTTGGACATCTATCACACATGCATGTTTCATTTTTTTATGATTAGATCTATTTTAGTCATATGTATATGTTGTTGTTGTGATAATTTATCTTTGTGCTATGAGTTAGACTATTCGAGTCTAACGTATATTTTGCGTTGAATAAGCAAACGTATAACGTGGGGTAGGGGTAATATTAAGGATTTAATATTAAGAAATTGGGGTGCAATTGATATGATTTTGCATACCGTAAGCGGATGGCCATAATTGAGTCAATTATGGACATCATTAAAATTGTAATTAATTAATGATTTGAATAGGGATATATTTAAAACAGGGGTAAAAGATTATATGTGTTAATCAATGCTTAGGACACGAGGTTGGACTCGTTTGTGACGTAAAATTGCCCGGACCCGATCGGCAAATCCAGTAGTCACAAATGTCAGCCCAATGTGAGAGGTCCTAGGCCTAAATTAAAGCATAACAGTTGTAAAGACACGAGGTTAGACTCTTTTATGGTGTAAGACTGCTCGGACCCGCCCGACAAATAAAGCTGCCATAAATGCCAGTCTAATGTGAGAGGTCTTTATAAGGTTATGGCCTTAATGAATTAAGAAATACTTAACCAGATTAACATGTGAGGTGGGACATGGGGATTAAGTAGGTGCCTTGGGTGGCATGAGGAATCTAGTGAGTGCCTTTAGTGGCATTTGAAATACGACTAGTAAGACTTAACCAAACACACATGTTAATGAACATGACTAAGAAGAGGGTTAAGTGGGATATACTAGTGGGAACAAGCTTAGGTGGATAGCTTGTGGGGGCCCATTTCAACCAGTAACCCAAACGTATCTTTGTGGGCTCGACCCAAGTCGAGGACGGGACACGGATACTGGGCTCGACTAAAAGAGGCCAAACGGGTTAGCGGTGGCAACGCAAGTCCAACGGGTTTCATATGCGTGTGTGGACCCAGGCTGGTAGGTAAGACGTTGTTGCATAGTGTAGGTATAAGCCGTGCATTCTCAAGTTGTATCGGGTTGCCACTTTAGGGGAGTGATACACCCCACTGTGGGACCAGCACGGGTATCTACGAGTAGGGAGCCAATCGAAAGTGGGTAGTAGGGTACACCTAGTGGAGATAGGGGCAGGTGACACCTATGTAGTCAGCTAGAGGTACGAAAAGCTATTTATATAATTTCTAAGTTCGGTGTGTGGGATCAACCTTTAGGGTGACTGGTGTGGTGCAGTGTAGTAATTTTTCATTAGTAATTAGGTGTGCCTTTAATGTTATCTTTATCTGCTCTTCCATACCCAATAGTTCATAGACATTTCCTTGTTTTCCAGCTTATGCCTTAGTCTAGTTATTTTGATAATAGTATTGTTAGAATCATCATACTCGCCAGACTTTATGTCTGACCCCCTCTATTTCTATCTTCCCGCCTCCAGGTCCTCACGGTGGGCCCAGCTCTAGTGGAGTTTGATTGGATTGCTTTATCTCTCTTTTGGAAAGCTTGGACCACTGAAGTAAAGTCCAGCTTATTATCTTCTTTAATGGCTATTTATGTAATGGGGTTATGTATTTTGTTTTATTAAGATGGATATTGTACTTGACTCTGATTTATGGTTTTATGATGTAACAAAACATGTTTAATTTCCTCTGCAATGAAATAAAGTTTTAGATTTCCAAGTACTACTTATTGTCTGTCTTGTTGTAATTTTTCTGTTCTATATTCACTTAAAACCTCCATGGAAGTTAATGCATTCCCTTTGCGAGTGACATTAATGGACGTGGGGTGTTACACGTGGTATCAGCGCTTAAGGTTACCAGAATAGATAAATTTTTTACAAAAACTATTTTTCTAAAGTATTTTAGAAGAATTGTTTTCAAAACATGTCTTAATGAGTTATTTTAAGAGGAAAGTTTTTATGAAAAACATAATCCCCAATAGCCATATATCTTTATCTTTCGAATTCTCCATTTTGAATCTTTCCTTTTTCGTTTCAGCATGGCTGAAGATCTTAACCTTCCGGAGGGTGTAACGATACCAGGATGGTATAGGAGGTTATTAGAGGCTAGGGCCGCATCAGGTCCAGCCAATGTTCCTCCACCACCAGTTGCACCCGCTCCTCCTCGCGCTGATACTTTTGCAAAGACATGCAAGGAATTTAAGGCTATGGGTGGAAAACCTTTTCAAGGGTTAGAAACGTTTGTGGAAGCTAGAGATTGGCTTAAGGAGGTGGAAGAATTGCTAGAAATCTTTGAAGTAGAAGAAGAGAGGAAAGTCAAATTAGCAACTTGGTTAATGAAGGGAGAGGCCTCGTTTTGGTGGGAGGTCACTAATGGGGAGCATCCTGTTGACTCTTGGGCGGATTTCAGGCGTAGGTTTGAGGCGAAGTTTCTCTCACGGGCGGAAGAAAATCTATATTCGTTAAGGTTCTTGACATTAAAGCAAGGAAGCTCATCAGTGAAAGAATATGTCAACAAATTTAATCAGTTAGCAAAGTTTGGCTTGGACTTAGTGAACATGCCGGAGAAGAAGGCTCTGAGGTTCGTTAATGGCTTGAATGAGCCATTGCAGGGGTTGGCTATGACCCACATCCCTATGGGGGCCCCCCTTTGAGAAGCTAATAGACATGGCACTCATGCACGAGGAGAAAGGCGCTAATGCTAATAAGGCACCCGAGAAGAAAGGGGATCAGAAGAAACCACAACAGCAAAAAAAGAAGGGTGGTAAAGACAATAATGGGAAGGGAAAGAAGAAATGCTTTAACTGTGGGACACCAGGCCATCTCAGCAAGGATTGCAGAAAGAAAAAGAAGACTGGCTGTTTTCACTGTGGTGAAGCGAGACATCTAGTGAAGGACTACCCAAAGAAGGGGCAGAGGACAGGATCTTCCTCAGGAGGACAGGTGCAGGCTCTTATGGCACCAGGGCAGGCAAGGGGACAAGTTCAAGCTCTCGCGGTCCCACCACTGCAAGAACGAGGTAGAACCATTTCTGTTGAAAGCTTAGTTTTTCTGTTTGATCATCATGTTCGTACCTTACTCGATTAGGGCGCATCGCATTCGTTTATCTCTACATCATTAGTTGAATCACTGCACTTAAACACCAGTTTAGTAGAGGATCCCTTAGTTTTTTCGAATCCAATTGGGGGCTCAGCTTATTTGTCCATGATATGTTTGGATTTGAAAATTTCTATACTTAGTGTTGAGTTTAGATGTGATGCTTATGTTTTGGGCTTCACGGGCTATGGGCTAATTTTAGGAATGGATTGGTTATATAGAAATGGGGCCGTTCTTGATTGTGAAAGGAGAGTAGTTAGGCTCATGACTCACCTTGGTAACGCTCTCGAAATCTTTTGTAATCCCATAAATTCCCTTATGCTAAGTTATCTAGAATCGCTTGACGCGTCTGTGGAGAATCTACGATCTATTAGAGTGGTCCGAGAATACTCGGATGTGTTTGTGGAGGTGAAGGGCTTGCCTCCGAAGCGGGAGATAGATTTTCGAATATATCTTGTGGATAATGCAAAACCAGTATCTTTGCCAGTACGCCACATGGCTCCTCGTGAAAGGAGGGAACTCAATAAGCAAGTGAAGGAGTTGCTTGAGAAGGGGTTCATAAGACGAAGTATATCGGAGTGGGGTGCTCCAGTAGTATTTTCCATGAAGGTGGATGGGTCCTTTAGACTTTGTGTGGACTATAGGGAACTTAATAAGCTTACTAAGAAGAACAGACACCCACTGCCAAGGATTGACGATCTCTTCGATCAGTTAGTTGGCGCCTCAGTGTTTTCGCAGTTGGACTTAGCCACTGGTTTCCATCAGTTGAGAGTGGCTGAGGATAGCATTGACGAGACTGCCTTTAGGACTACGGACGGTTTCTATGAATGGCTATTGATGCCCTTCGGTTTGACAAACGCCCCCGCATACTTTGTTGATTTGATCAGTAGGGTGTTTAGGGAGTACCTAAATAAATTCGTGGTGGTATTTGTAGATGACATTTTGATCTTTTCTAAGGACGAAGAAGAGCATGCCCTACATCTTAGGGAAGTGTTGGAGACTCTACGAGCGCATAATCTTAAAGCTAAATTTTCTAAGTGTCACTTCTGGAGGAAGGAAGTACGGTTCTTAGGGCACGTGGTTTCCAAAGAAGGGATAGCTGTGGATCCCGCGAAGGTGGTGGCCATCCAAGATTGGAAGGTCCCTAAAAATGCTACCGAAGTAAGGAGTTTCTTGGGGTTGGCTGGCTACTATAGGAAGTTTATCAAAGACTTCGCAAAGATATCAGCTCCATTAACACGTCTGACGAAGGAGAACCTAGTCTTCGCGTGGGACGTAGATTGTGATGATGCGTTCCAACGTTTAAAGAGAGCTTTGACTTCAGCCCCAGTCTTAGTGCTGCCAGACGGGAGTAAGCCATTTACTGTTTATACCGATTCTTGTGGGACAGGACTAGGTGCAGTCTTAATGCAAGAGGGAAGGGTAATAGCCTATGGTGGAAGGCAGTTAAGGGTGCATGAGAAAAATTACCCTACACATGACCTAGAGTTGGTCGCAATTATTTTTGCGCTTAAGACTTGGCGCCATTATCTTCTTGGCGAGAAATTCGAATTATTCACTGACCACAAATCTTTAAAATACTTATTCTCTCAAAAGGACTTGAATTTAAGACAGCAAAGGTGGATGGAATTCTTAGCGTCCTACGATTTCGAAATAACATATACCCCTGGCAAGGGTAACGTGGTGGAAGACGCCTTAAGTAGGAAAAGGTTGTCCTTGAGTCCATTGTTTGTTGAACGACTAAACTTAGAATTCATCTCTATATTTGATTTTAGACCTTCCGTTGACTTTGTACCGGTTTGCTAGCATCCTTGGAGGTCAGACCTACGCTTTTGGGACGGATTGGTGAGGCACAGCGAGACGACCCACAGTTGGTTGAGTTAGTAGAGAAGCTCAAAAGAGGGGAGTCATCTCCATAGGTATACCCTGGATGATAAGGGTAGGTTACATGGGGATAGTAGACTTTGTGTACCACGAGACGAGGACTTGAGGAAGACTATTCTTGATGATGCACATCATTCGAAGATGACCATTCATCCCGGCGGGGATAAGATGTACAAAGACATGAAGCGAGTTTTCTTTTGGGCCGGTATGAAGAGGGATGTGGCCGAGTATGTCGCTAGATGCTTGGTGTGCCAACAAGTAAAAGCGGAGCAAAAGAAACCCGGTGGGTTGCTTCACCCATTGGAGGTTCCACTATGGAAATGGGAAAGTGTCTCGATGGACTTTGTGGATGGATTACCAAGATCAAGGAAGGGTAATACGGGGATTTGGGTTATAGTAGATAGACTTACTAAAAGCGCCCATTTTATTCCCGTGAAGAGTAAAAGGACTACTCCATGGTTAGATTCTGTATACGTTCGAGAGATAGTTCATTTGCATGGTGTTCCTTCTAGCATAGTAAGCGACCGCGATCCTATCTTCACTAGCGAATTTTGGAGGAGCTTACAAGAAGCGATAGGGACTCAGTTATGTTTGAGCACCGCATGTCATCCTCAGACGGACAGCCAAACCGAGAGGGTGAATCGTATTCTAGAAGACCTTTTGAGGCTATGTATCCTAGACTGTGGGGGTACATGGGAAGAGCATCTTCCATTGGTGGAGTTCGCATATAATAATAGCTTTCAGTCTAGCATTGGCATGGCACCTTTCGAAGCTCTTTATGGACGACCTTGTCGTTCACCTACATTTTGGTGGGAATCTACGGATAAGATCTTACTTGGGCCCAGTATGATTAGAGAGACTTCGGAAAAGATCGACTTGATTCGAAGGAGGATGAAGACAGCGCAAGATAGGCAGAAATCTTATGCGGATAAGAGGAGGACAGATCTTGAGTTTGATGTTGGGGACATGGTCTTTATCAAAGTGTCTCCATTACGGAACGTTGTTCGCTTTGGGTCCGTTGGGAAATTAGCACCAAGGTTCGTAGGGCCGTTTCCTATTAGAAGATTGGACAGATGGCGTATAGAGTCGAGTTGCCTGAGAGACTTAGTGGTGTACACGACGTATTCCATGTATCACATTTGAGGAAGTGCCTACTCGAGACCGCGGAGGTGGTAGAGCCGAACTTGCTTAGAGAGGTGGAGATAGAGCGTGAAGCGACGATTCGACGAGCTCCTACATGCATTCTTAGGTCGGAGATCAAGAAGCTGAGAAATCGAGAGGTCAGACTAGTCAAAGTGCAATGGGGAGATGATGAGAGCAACGCTACTTGGGAGACAGAAGTGAAGATGTGTTCGTTGTACCCTTTTCTTTTTGAGGGTATGTCTTTTAATATCTCATTTATCTCTTAGCTTGTACTTATCTTATCTTTAGTATGTCCTCTCGCTAGTATCTTTGACCTTTAGTTAGGATAATCCTATGGTTGAAACATGTGTTTGAGACATGTTATGTATGATGGATGCAAAGTGGATGCAAGTGTTTGCTTGTGGTTGCTTGTGGATGCATATACACACACTTTAGACACTAGATCGGCCCAGTCACTTCATATTGCATATAAATGGATGTATTTAGTAAAATGGATGTATGATGATTGTATTATCATATGGATGCTGCATTCAGATGATGATTGTGCACGCATATAGAGATAATATGTAGCATTAAGGAACTTTTGCACACATAATGGACGCATGGCACTATCATGATTTGCATTAAGGAGGTCAACTAAATCAGTGGACCGCCTGATTTTGCATTAGATATGGACATATACACACACTGTGCATTTAAACATGAAAGCATTAGAAGTCTATAAGGACAATGGATGCCTGTGTTTGATGGTTGAGTAGATGGACGATTGGATGTTAGGATATACATTCTTCTTGACTTGAAGTTTTTGGGGTCGAAATCCTTTAAGGAGGGGAGAATGTAACACCCCGTAATTCTGTTAATATTAATATTCACAAATTAAAGAATAACTAATCTCAGACGTGAGAATTGTGGGAAACGGGTTGCGGCATTGTGTTCGTCTCCGAATTCTGGTTGAAATAGAGTCCGAGTTTGCGTGATTTGGACTTCGTATGAAGGAGATATGGCCATCGGAAGTTTCAGAAAATTCAAAATTCAAAGTCAAACAGGCTAGGCGGGAAATTTCCCGCCCAGCACCCCAGGTCGACTGGGCAGTCGACACCCCCAGGACCAGGTCGACTGCGCAGTCGACCTGGGTGTCGACCTGGTCAAGTTAGCCAGGTTTTGGCTGAGCCCAATCTTGAGCTGCTGATGTGTCTTTAGGGCTGAGTTGGCTAATTTAACGGTTCAGGTTAGTTCTGAGTTGATTTGACGGTCTAAATAAATCCTAAACTCTATATATACCAAGGTAGTCTCTCACTCTAAATTCACATGAAAAATAGAATAGCCGTCGTCATGCCATCACCATGGAACTCAGTGTAGCCGCCGCCAACTAAGAAGGAAGAAAGCTAATCAAAACTCTAATTCTACTCAACTCTAAAGCAAATCAAGACTCTCTTTCTGTTCTAATTGTGAGTATGATGATTTTAATAAGATTATTATTAAACTAATTAATTTAAGTTGTGAATGGATTATAAGTGAATGATGTGGATTATTGATTGTATGTTGTAAATCTTATGGTATCATGTATATTGTAAATCCTATGTTATGTGATGATGATATTATATATGTTGAAATTTTCTATGCTAAGTTGTGATAAATCATACATGTTACAAAGTCATGATGTTATTATCTATGCTAATTAGTACATGTTAATCAAATCATAATGTTGATATTATTTGGGCTATGTTGATTTATATGACAAATCATGTATGCAAGTTTAGATTGATTAGTAAAGATTATGAACATATGCCATGACATCTATTTAGATCTAGAATTATGACATCTATTTAGATCTAGAATTGTGCTATGACATGTGTGAGTTCTATGTGTTAGATGCTAGTTTACACCATCATGATGTTGCATAAACCACATAGGCAAGTTTATACATGAATTTGGATTATTATCGTATTATGTAAATTGCGACATTTTACCAAACAAGTTGACACCTTTAGATCCATGACATGTGTAGTTTTATGCAAGTTGTAATTTTTGCCTATGCAAGTTTAGGTGTTGCACATCTATCACACATGCAAGTTTCATTTTTTTATGATTAGATCTATTTTAGTCATATGTATATGTTGTTGTTGTGATAAATTATCTTTGTGCTATGAGTTAGACTATTCGAGTCTAACATATATTTTGCGTTGAATAAGCAAACGTATAACTTGGGGTAGGGGTAATATTAAGGATTTAATATTAAGAAATTGGGGTGCAATTGATATGATTTTGCATACCGTAAGTGGATGGCCATAATTGAGTCAATTATGGACATCATTAAAATTGGAATTAATTAATGATTTGAATGGGGATATATTTAAAACTGGGGTAAAAGATTATAAGTGTTAATCAATGCTTAGGACACGAGGTTGGACTCGTTTGTGACGTAAAACTGCCCGGACCCGACCGGCAAATCCAGTAGTCACAAATGCCAGCCCAATGTGAGAGGTCCTAGGCCTAAATTAAAGCATAACAGTTGTAAAGACACGAGGTTAGACTCTTTTATGGTGTAAGACTGCCCGGACCCGCCCGGCAAATCCTGCTGCCATAAATGCCATTCTAATGTGAGAGGTCTTTATAAGGTTATGACCTTAATGAATTAAGAAATACTTAACCAGATAAACATGTGAGGTGGGACATGGGGGTTAAGTAGGTCCCTTGGGTGGCATGAGGAATCTAGTGAGTGCCTTTAGTGGAATTTGAAATACGACTAGTAAGACTTAACCAAACACACATGTAAATGAACATGACTAAGAAGAGGGTTAAGTGGATATACTAGTGGGGACAAGCTTAGGTGGATAGCTTGTGGGGGCCCATTTCAACCAGTAACCCAAACGTATCTTTGTGAGCTCGACCCAAGTCGAGGACGGGACACGCATACCGGGCTTGACTATAAGAGGCCAAACGGGTTAGCGGTGGCAACACAAGTCCAACGGGTTTCATATGCGTGTGTGGACCCGGGCCGGTAGGTAAGACGTTGTTGCATCGTGTAGGTATAAGCCGTGCATTCTCAAGTTGTATCGGGTTGCCACTTTAGGGGAGTGATACACCCCACTGTGGGACTAACACGGGTATCTACGAGTAGGGAGCCGATCGAAAGTGGGTAGTGGGGTACACCTAGCGGAGATAGGGGCAGGCGACACCTATGTAGTCAGCTAGGGGTACGCAAATCTATTTATATAATTTCTAAGTTCGGTGAGTGGGATCAACCTTTAGGGTGACTGGTGTGGTGCAGTGTAGTAATTATTCGTTAGTAATTAGGTGTGCCTTTAACGTTATCCTTATCTGCTCTTCCATACCCAATAGTTCATAGACATTTCCTTGTTTTCCAGCTTATGCCTTAGTCTAGTTATTTTGATAATAGTATTGTTAGAATCATCATACTCGCCAGACTTTATGTCTGACCCCCTCTATTTCTATCTTTTCCCCCCTCCAGGTCCTCAGGGTGGGCCCAGCTCTAGTGGAGTTTGATTGGATTGCTTTATCTCTCTTTCGGAAAGCTTGGACCGTTGAAGTAAAGTCCAGCTTGTTATCTTTTTTAATGGCTATTTACGTAATGGGGTTATGTATTTTGTTTTATCAAGATGGATATTGTACTTGACTATGATTTATGGTTTTATGATGTAACAAAACATGTTTAATTTCCGCTGCAATGAAATAAAGTTTTAGATTTCCAAGTACAACTTATTATCTGTCTTGTTGTAATTTTTCTGTTCTATATTCACTTAAAACCTCCATGGAAGTTAATGCATTCCCTTTGTGAGTGACATTAATGGACGTGGGGTGTTACACTAGCCCGCTGTGATTTAGACATGGAGAAAGACTAACACATCATCCCCCTATGGGGGATGCCTCATCCTGACTAGTTTAGTGATGACAAGGGATTTAATCCACTTCTGGTTTGACCCCTTCAGGGTTTCTTTAAGCTTCGAAAGGAGGATTTTCCGTACCCTTGGATATGTTTAATAATCCTTTTGCTAAGGATTTTTACTGAACTTAATATGACCTTTTCATAAATTCTCGTAACCGACCTTGGTTGATGATTTTGATGACTGTTTCCTCAAGTGTTCTGCAGTGATTAGTTTCATGTCCATTCATCATGTGGTAGTGGAAATAGGATCCTCCTGTTTTCCTTTTGTATTTGGGCTTTTTCTTTGCGAGTGGCTAATAGTTGAGTTCGTGTTTGGTTAGGAAGTAAACGTTTTCCATCGAAGCGGTGTGGTGGTATCCCTTGGGTAATCTTGGCGTAAGACCCTCTTCTTGCCGGTGGGGTTTAATCCTTTTGTGACCCAGCCTTGTTTTTGTACCTATACCTTCGTTCTTTCTTCCCAAACATACTGATGTTAGGGTGCCACAGTTTCAGACCATTTATTGGTGAAGCGGTTAATATCATTCATTATTTCTTGTTCAAACACCACTCCTTTGACTTGCTTGTGGAGAGATTTTCTTATATGAGAGAAAATGTTAGTATCCTTCGATGTAGAACCACTTGGAGGGGGTATTAAGATTTGTCCTATGCAGGAACGGCTATTAGCCCCAGTGTCGGAATCATATTGTACCTTTTATTTTTTTCGATTTATAATCCGCAAGGCTTCCACTCTCAGCCTTTGTTCTTCTTTCACTTTTGGGTCAGTGATTTCCATCTTATCCATTCAAGATCTAGAAGACTTTTGTTGGGATCTATTACCCATAACTTTGCTTCTCTAAAGCCTTAGTCCAATCTAGGACGGAACAACACAGGTAGATATGTGGTTGTTAACCACAAGGTCAGAGGTTCAGGCCCTCCTTCTAGCGCCAAAATGTTAACAATATTTTTCGTCAACATCGGAGATAGGTCAATGGGAATAGACCTAAGGGAAAATGGGTTGTTTAAACTTCGCAACTTTGGGTTAAATCATCGTCCCCAAGTATCAAGGCCTTGGAGAGAAGGATCACATAAAGATTTCCCTTGATAAAGGACTTAATGGATGGTAGGAAGGAATTCTGCAACAAACTCGCTGAAAGTCTATGCTCGTAGGGATGGCCTAAGCTTGCAGGATGGGTTTAAGCATATATGAAAATGGGAGTTTCATCTGATCTTCGGGCAGGAAGGTTTGGGCAAGGATTCATGCATATTTAGGAAACAAATAGTAAATTGTAGCAATGAGGACTAAGTAAAAGCACGATAAACTCATAAGAAAATACTATAAGTATAAATCGCTCTTTATTGACCTTTGATTTAGAATACATGAACAGAAATAGAAGAAACACATAATGTGATGCCCCGGAAATCCAAACCAATCAAAATTGACAAAAATCCTTCCGTTTTAAAAAAAACAAACAATGATAGCAACCATCATATTTTATAAGTATGAACGACATCACTAAATGCACTCGATAGAATTTAAATAAGTGCCACTTATCAAAGTATTCAT
This sequence comes from Allium sativum, assembly GCA_030737875.1. Lineage (NCBI taxonomy): Eukaryota > Viridiplantae > Streptophyta > Magnoliopsida > Asparagales > Amaryllidaceae > Allium > Allium sativum. The sequence continues at coordinate 268,101,471 of CM060913.1, read as the reverse complement.
TTAAACCACAGGGTGTTCTTTAAATACCAATTTAAACATATGTACCATAAATCAACTATTATGCGACTTTGGTGAGATGGGCATCAATATTCATTCCTTCACACTTGATGATTACGTCAGTATGACATAAATGATAACACATGAAAGATGCACTATTACAAGATGTAATAACAAGTACCAAAAATATTTTTATTAAAATAGTAGCTTCACCACTACCACTTGTGACTACCTACATACCTTTATCTAATCGGGTGAGCAATTAGATATAGGATCAAGCCAACGTAGTTCTTCTTTACTCAAAACATTTAAAATCAATATTTACTTCCAAAAATAGTCTTTATATCAAATAATTATAAAACACTCTGCAAATACTCGTTTTGAAAGATATTTATATATCTTTTGTATAACTTATTTTCAAAAGATAAACCTCTTCTATTTTAAATACCAAAACTTCCTTGCGATAAAATAGCTTATAACTTCAAAATAATCATCAAGAAAAGGTATGCTCGAAAATATTATTTTATATAAAAACATTTGTCAGAGTGATGCATTTCGATAATGCAATCAAACCGTAGGAATTCTATGTCTATCTCAATCTCCTACTAATCCTTATGTTCTTGATTTCAGGACTTTATGCTAGTCATACTAAGTCGTTAATGTCCTTAATCATTATTCGTATATGTTCTTTACTTACCAAAGCAAAAATTGCAGTCAATGTAGTATGTTAAAGTCATATGCATCTTTAAATTAAAACACAAGCTTATGAAAAAATAATGGATTAGATGATAAGTATGCTCACAGTACACCTGGCTACCTTCATGCAAAAGTCTTGTAGAACATCATATAGTGCTTACCATCACTCCAAAGCAATCAATTATTTCCATGTATCATCGGAATTCGTCAATCTTCCTTGTTCTTAATTTTGACATGTTTTGACTCTCTTTTAATTTGATTTAACATCCTCGATTTTGTCGTTTTGTTTATGATACTATAAGGATGCTCAAGTCCAAATTTGATAGGATTTTGAATAATTTACCATGATTTTTATACTTAAAACATCTATAACAGCGTTTCTGCCATGCTATGAAAAGTTCTGCTCGTTTTTTAAAATACTTCATAGTCAATTCAGAAAAAAGACAGTTCTTCCAGAAGTGCTATGACAAGTTATGGGTGGTTTATAATGATTTTACACTAAAAACAACTTACTATAGCATTTCCGGGATGTAATGAAAAGTTCTAGGTAGCTTACTAAGCTTCATAACTAATTCAAAGAAAAGATAGCGTTTTGGAATGCTATAAAAAGTTTCGAAACTCAGATTTTCAGCCTATTTTTGGGTAGAATGTTTGACGTTGTTTCTTTATGATAAATATAGCTTTTGACTCCAAATTTTTTACAGAGAGAAGCTTTCTTAGTCTACTTAATTATCATGGAAAGAAAAACTTAAAATCATTTACCAATTTAATATATAAAATCAAACATCATGAGGCATTTTAACATGTCCATTTCGGGCTGATTTTTTACCAGACTTTGCATCTAGTTTTCAGGTACACAAACGATCGAATTGGAAAAAATGATAGAAGTAAAAAATTTAGCCCTTTGAATTATATTTCCAAATTGATAAGAAAACCGAAATTACATCAAGAATTGCAAAAGTTATTCCCAAAATACCAAACGCCATTTTCAGGGTTTTAAGTCCAATTATTCATTCATAAATTTCTCAACTTTTCTTCAAAATATGAAATGAATACATGAACTTAAATAGTTTTTCTCATCTTGGACTTGAAACTTGAACTTGTATTACTTTTCTTGGCTTCTCCTAAACCTCACTTCTTTTTCTTATTCTTGGTTTCATGTTTTTGAGTCCATGAAAAAGAACGAACCTTTCCACCCTTTATATAGTAATTTTCAAGGCTAGTTTGGTAATTTAGTTTTGGACATTTGTCCTTCTTATCTTCATGCATGCTTTAGGATGAAGACACATGTCTACTTAGGTGTCTTTAGATGTTTCTAAACATGTACACCTAATGGGTTTATGTGTCTTTACCTGCTTAAATCTCATGACATGTGCACCTTTCATTTTATGACATGTGTCCCTATCATTTTAAGCCATTTTTCATATTCTAGAATATGTACACATATACCATTTGTATTTTGATTTATATTCTATGTTCGTACATATATGTGTTCATCTATTGTTACTACATGCACATGATATTCTAAAACTTTTAACAAGTACAACGTCGTTAACGACAAAACTATTTTCGGTCACATTATCGATATTTCTTCGAACTACTTATCTTTATAAATAAAAACTCAACAACATGTTATCTCCTCATTAATTATTATTTATAAAAGGATATATTGAAGGATATAAAACCGGATTTATAGCATTAAATCCAAGATTTAAATATTTAAATAACCTCGATATTTAAATATTTAGTTCCCGAAGTTTCAGGTTGTTATACTCAAATTGATCTAATTATTAGGGTTTACTTTAGAGAGAAAGAGTACAAGAATTAGAATGAGAGCTTTCCTCAAGTGTGATCATTGAGGTCTTATTTATAGAGAAATCGGGGCCCATTCTGCTGTTGGGCCGTTGGGCCTGCAAGAGCCTCTTGTCGGCCGCTTTTTCCCTCGGTTTTGGGTGTTTTAGTTTTCGGCCATTTTATGGTGCTGATTATAGCTTCCGTAATGAAAGTTCCGGTTAGTTATGACATCATATAGCTCCAACTACGAATTCTGCATGTGGTTCCCTATTTCTACCTACTCTTATCTAACCCTTTTACCTACTCCCTTCCTATAAATACCCCATTACTTCACACTTGAAAGGGATTGGAATTTGAGACCTTGGGACCTCTAGAGAGCTCCATTAATGGCATCTTCCATTTGAGGAAGAAGAAGGGTAAAAGTGTCCCTTTCTTGAGATATTTAGTATATGATAATTATGACATCATATACGAGGATGATGACTTCATGCCTTAGAGTTGGCATCATTTAGCACTAAGGATGAAATCATATAGGTTAATTATGACATCATCTAGCATAAACATGAATGTAATGAGATGTCATGAGAGGGTCTCAACCTTGTAACTTTTGTGATTAATAATATTCCAACAACGCTTCAAAGTGGACATAGGCCCCTCACGAGACCGAACCACTATAAATCTCTTGTGTTATTTACTATTATCCTGCTCTGGTCTGTGCGACCAAATTAACTATTCATAGTAATTGGAATCTTTGGTGTTTACGATATTTTTTGCCATCAACATTTGGTGCTTTCACTAAGAACACTCGGATTTTGCGCCTTTGTGGCATGTTATCATCTCGACCCCTGACGAGCTTGAGGTTCGTTGCTAGACCTACCATCGAGTCCGCTCACGATGGCAAAGCGGCCAAAGAACGCAATGGTCGGCTCTTCAGCCGCAGCCGAGGCCGGTACGTCCCAACAACCTCAACCAACGGACATCCCGACCACTAGTGAAACTGTCCCTCCTACTGTGGACCTCGAAGTCCCTGCGACACAAACTCAAATCCACGTGCTTAATGAAAAATATGAGAGCACGATGGTATAGCTTAATCAAGCATTAAGTAATAACATCGACCTTCTGCGACGACTTTAAGAAAGTCAGCGCATCGTCGCTCAACTTCAACTAACTCGGAACAATGCTCGACCCCGACCAACCAAATCAGAAACTTCCTCTTCCGAGTCAAGGGGACCGCATCAAAGGATGAGGTTTACCCTAATCAACAACGTCGCCGCCCGCACTAATGCCCTTGACAACGGTAATGGCAATGGTTATGCCAACGGCGACCGAACTACCATCACATATAGCGAGGGGGCACAATACCGAGACTGCTCTCGCTTGATCATCAATGACGGACCAGGTCCTACAAACCAACCTCTTCCTCGACACAACCCGACTGTCGCTAATCAAGATGATGGGCCCGCTATTCCAACGACCCGCGTTCCTCCAGAACAGGAACCACATCACCCTGATCCACCCCAGCGTCCACACCAAGATCCAATCATTGATGTCGAGGTCATGGAGGAAGACGATCCGGACGTCCATCATAGGAGACGCCCTCGCAACAGAACTCCAGAACCTCGCCAAAACCCATGGGTCCCAATGGCGGATCCCCAACCAACTCACCTACCTGACACGGTTCAACGAATCATGAGGGAAATGCGAGGAAGTGTGGATAATTCATGGGAAGCGCACATTAGGCGTAACCCTTCACAAGAAGAGTAAGCGAAGCTGAATGGCCGCGACGCTTCAACATGCTGCAAATGTCGCTCTATGACGGCACCACTGACCCATGCTTCTTTCTAAATCGATATGAATGGAAAATGGACTCGAGTCGAGTAAAGATCCGGTCAAATGCAAATGTTTCCCAGTCTTCTTATCAGGGACCACTCTGTTATGGTTCTCTCACCTCCTGCTCGATTCCATTAACAACTTCTGTCAGTTAGCGACACAGTTGGTCAAGCAATTCAGGATGCACTACCAAATCCAAAGAATGCTCTCACCCTTTCTAACTTATACCAAGGGCTAGCTGAGTTGCTCAAAAGCTACCTCTCCGGTTTCAATATTGCCCTCATCGAGGTCGAGGACCCGGACCCTCACACCATACTCTTTCAGTTAGCCAAAGGTGTCCTCCCTACTTCCGAACTCAGGGCATGGATCGATCGAAAGCAACCAAAAAGCCTCAACGCCTTCTATGAGAAGGTGGATCAGTACTTATGCCAAGAGAAGGCAAGGCACAACCGACTCTCAACCACCAGTTTCCCCAACGGCCCTCAAGCAGGCGCTGCAAATAACCGCCTCAAAAGAAAACAAGTACGAGAGCCCTTTGATCAGAAAAAAGGGGCAGGTCCTAACAGGAAAAGACGGAACAATGGTTGGAAGGCCGGCCGGAACAACGATCAGGCCCCGACCGAGCCAAGAAAGCCCGGCCCTTACCGAGCCTTCGAGACATATACACCGCTAAACGAGGATCTAGAAACGATCTACTTGGAGACATGCAACACTTTGCCATATAAGAAGCCGTGCACCAGGGAATCAACCGACCTTGATAAAAATACTAGAAGGTATTGCTGATACCATGACATATACGACCACAATACCAATGAATGTCGCCAACTAAGGGATGCAGTTGAGAAGCTTATTCGCGAAAAGCAACTTGAGCAATACGTCCAAGAGCCTTTCCCCCTGAAATAAATCCAAAGCCTCAGGCACTAGCGCCTCAGGCACCAGCGCCCCAGGCAACCGCCAAAGCAGCTCCAGGCCCATCTAACCCGAGGCGTGGGATCGTAATCAACACCATATGTGGTGGACCTTATTCCGCACATGATAGCTTCCGAAAAATGGAAGAGTATGTTAGTTCGATAAAGCATGCTACTTATGAAAATTGCTCCACACTCAACGAATCCATCCTAGCTAAGCTCCAAAAGACCATGCAGGACAACATCGTTTTCCGCGAAAGAGATTCTACTAGGGTGGAGATCCCAGCCATCGATTCATTGGTTACCACTGCTCAGATCGGTGCCACTTCTATCTGAAAAGTGTTAATCGATTCCGGAAGCTCAGTCAACATCATTTTCAAAGCTGCTTATGACCATATGAAGTTAGAAACAAAGGACGTAAAGCTATGTCGCGCCACGATCCATGGCTTCAATGGGGCTTCTAGTTTGCCAGTAGGAGTGATTAATTTACCTATGGAGCTAGGAAAGGGGGATCGGAGTCGGGTCTGAATCCTCACTTTTATGGTTATAGATATTGATTCCCTCTACAACTCTTTCCTTGGACGCCCTTTTCACACAGAGTTTCGGGTCTGCATGTCACCCTGGACTCTCCTAATGAAATTTCCGACATAAAATGGGATTGGAATAGTCAGAGGCGACCAAGTAAGTGCTAGAGAATGTTATGCAATAGAATAGAAAAATGCGCGCAACAAGGACAAGGGTAGAGCAGTGCCCATGCCTTCTTGCGCCAAGACTATTTCAGCATAGCAATCAGCGGCGTCTGGGCCATGGCTCAGGCGCCACTGTCGTCTTTCCGAATACCTCAACCCACGGAAGGACGAAGAGCCCAAGTATGGGAGGGCTACCCTAGTCAAAGCCACAATAGATATTCCTGTTAATCCCGATGATCCGTCAAGAGTTCTAAAGATAGGATCACAACTCCATCCCACGATAAAAGAAGATCTTGTGGATTTCTTGAAGGCTAACCTAGACGTGTTTGCATGGACTCATTCCGATATGAAAGGCATCGACCCTACGATCGCTTGCCATTATCTAAGTATTGATCCTACAACAATTCCAGTCAAGCAGAAGCGCCGCTTCGTAGGGCCCAAGAGGTCCAAAGCACTGGAAGAAGAGGTAGACTTCTACTCAACAACAATTTCATTCGTGAAGCCAACTACCCCAAGTGGGTCTCCAACCCCATTCTGGTCAAGAAGGCCAACGGTAAATGGCGAACGTGTGTTGACTTTTCCGACTTAAACAAAGCATGTCCCAAGGGCAGCTTCCCACTTCCAAAGATCGACCGACTTGTTGACTCAACTGCCAGATACTAGCTGCTATCTTTCATGGACGCCTATTCAGGCTACAATCAAATCCTAATGATCCTTCGCGACTAGGATCACACCTCTTTCATAACAGACCTCAGACTTTACTACTATCGCGTCATGCCCTTCAGCCTCAAGAATGCAGGCGCTACTTATCAGCAAATGGTTAATCGACTCTTTAAAAACTAGATCGAAAAGTCCATGGAGGTGTACGTGGATGACATGTTGGTAAAATCTGAAGTATCAAGCGGTCACTTCCATGACCTCTCTGAAATGTTCGATAATCTTCGTCGGTACGACATGAAACTCAACCCCTTAAAATGCTCCTTCGGAGTCTCTTTCAGAAAATTCTTGAGTTTCATCTTCAACTCCCAGGGAATCGAAGTCAATCTAGAAAAATCCAAGCTATTCGAGACATCCAAATCCCTAAGAACATCAAAGATGTCCAAAGTCTAAATGGAAAGGTCGCAGCTCTAAGTCGGTTCATATCGAAGGCCACCGACAAATGCATTCCTTTCTTCGAATTACTTCGAAAAGGGAAACGCAATTTCGAGTGGACCCCAGAGTGAATTTATGCATTCAAAGAACTTCTGGATCACTTAGAGTGACCACCAATCCTGTCTAAGCCCGTAGATCACGAGGACTTATATATTTACTTGGCTGTTTCTACGCAGGCAATCAGCTCGGCGTTGGTCCGACTTGAGGACCACATCCAATGGCCCATCTACTACATAAGCAAACGATTGGTAGAGGCAGAGAAGAATTACCCGGAGCTGAAAAAGCTGGCATTCTGCTTGCTCATTTCCTCTAGAAAGCTTCGACCATACTTCCAATCTCATCCTATAAAGGTTTTCACCAACCAGCCACTATGACCGGTCCTTCAGCTCCCTGAAGTGTCGGGATGGCTATTTAAATGGAGTATGGAGCTGAGCCAATTTGAGATAACGTTCATTCCTCACCGAGCCATCCTCGGCCAAGCTCTCCTTGACTTCATAGTAGAGTTCATTGCCCCCGAGGAGACTCCAACATAAAATATGGAAGCTCCCCGTATTCAATGGAAATTGTTCATGGACGGGTCCTCCAACAACAGAAGCTCCGGGGCCGGAGTCGTATTCATCACCCCTGAGGAGCGCCTGATATGCTACGCGCTAAGGCTAAATTTCCCTGCTGCCAGCAACGATGCGGAATATGAGGCCTTGATAGCTGGACTCCGAATCGCAATCGAGCTTAAACTAAAGACAATCCAAATCTTCTCCGATTCACAACTCGTCGTGCGTCAGGTACAAGGGGAATACCAAGCTAGGGAAGAATGACTCGCCCTCTACTTAACCAAAGTTCAGGAACTACTCACTCACCTCGATCACTTCGTCATCACTCACATACCTCGAGAACAGAATGAAAAAGCCGATTCGCTATCCAAACTAGCAAGCTCCGAGGATTCGCAACTTTTGGGGTTCGCCCCCGTCGAAGTGCTCAACTCCCCTAGCATCAAGCAAGCTCAAACTAAGGCGGTCATAAACACCGAGCCCAAACCTGAATCTTATATGGCACCAATCAGAAATTACCTACAACACTGGACCCTTCCGAGGAGCTACAAGGAAAGGCAAGCACTTACCCGCCAATCGGCTCGCTATCTTCTTATGGAGGGGACTCTCTACCGTGGAGGTTTCTCCATCCCGTTGCTCAGATGTGTAGCCCATCATGATGCCATCAAAGTCTTAACTAATGTACATGAAGGGGAGTGCGGCAACCATGCGGTAGGGCAAACCCTGGCCAGAAAGATACTTAGACATGATTATTATTGACCCATGCTCGACCAAGGCACCGCAGACTATGCTCGCAAGTGCAACAAGTGCCAGTGTTTCTTAAAGATACCGAGAGCCCCGCCTATAGAGTTAACACAATGATCAGCCCATGGCCATTCTCCATGTGGGGAATCGACATCATTGGAACTCTTCCAATGGACAGAGGCGGGGCACGATACGCCGTCGTCGCAGTTGACTACTTTACCAAATGGGCAGAGGCCGAAGCTCTCGCCACAATCACCACCAAGAAGATGATCAACTTCATTGTATGCAATACCATTACTCGATATAGGGTCCCTCAAGATATCATTTCTAATAACGACACTCAATTCGAGAGTGCCGAATTCAAAGCCTTATGCCAGTGGCACAACATCGAAAAGAGATTCTCGGCAGTGGCTCATCCTCAAGCCAATGGACAGGTCGAAGCGGTCAACAAAGTTATTAAGTCCATCATCAAGAAGCGCCTGGAAAAGGATGGGGGCATGTGGGCAGACGAACTTCCTCTAGACCTATGGGCATACCGAACCACCCACAAGACAACAACCAGACATACTCCCTTCGCCCTCGCCTACGGGTCAGAAGTTGTCATTCCTATTGAACTCAAGCTTCCATCTCACCAAGTCACCTATTTAAATCCAAGGGAAAACCAAGATTTGCTTTTAGTATCACTTGATTTGTTGGAAGAAAAAAGGAACAAAGCTGATCTCCTCGTTGCCGCCCAACGGCAACGAGTCGCCTGATACTTCAATTCTAGGGTCCGCTATAAGGACCTCAATGTTTGCGACCTCGTCTTAAAATGGGTCTTCCCTCCACCAACAGGCCTCGCACCTCGTTGGGAAGGTCCATACTCTAAACAACGGAAGCTCAGCAATGGATCTTTCAAACTCGCAATCGTGGACGGAGCTGAACTCCCAAGGGCATGGAACAGTGAAAATCTCTGCTGCTACTTTACATAACTTATTACATAGTTATTTACGCTTTCCAACAATGTTTTGTTTTCTAACAATTCATCACATTGTGAAGGCTATTACTGCCAAAATTATCAGTGGAAATGATGTTCAACTTCCCATCTTTTCCGGTTTATGTTTACTCCGCACATGACGCATTTGACTAATCCTGACAACTAGCTTACGTTCAAGCAATCGGTTGTCATGTCGGCCTCCGAGCATGGAGTCGGCACCGCCGTCCGAGTCTTGAGCCAACCTCGAGGCCAAAGAACAATGGCTATGACCAACACCCAGAGCACGGGAGTCGGCAAAGCTACTTGAGTCGCCGGCCAACGGTGCAACCTAGTATAAATAACCACAAACTCGAATCTCGGCCCCATGCCGAGACCGAGGATAAACCGTTATGCGCCCAAGTCCCAAGTGAGTTGGGGCCACTCAATAGACATGCAGGAGTGATGTAAACCCCTCCCCCGGCTACGGGTACCGGTCGAATCTTGGCGCAGCACCGAGACCAACCCGTAAATCCTTTCTTCCCCGATGCTCTCAAGGCTAAGGGGTAGCCCATGGCCACGATCGGACCCTACTGGCTGATGATCCGGGCTTCTCTTCTTAGGTGACTAAACAACACCTGCGGCTCGCCTCAACCCGATGAACGATAGGAGAGCCACACACCGGACGGACCGCACAACATGACGTCATACGCCTTCGCTACACTTGGGATTAACCCCGGGCAAGCCAAACACAGCAGGCGCTCAGCCTGGCTTCGCAAACTACGGGTTTCCTGAGCTAAGGCAAACTTACTAGAAGCTTGCGGCCTATCACACCCCTCCAAAATAATTGACTCGGAGCGTGGTACACAATCACACCCCTCTGGAATAATCGACCAAAAGCGCGGTACACAATCGCTTTTTTGTCAAGTCTAACAATAAGTATGCTTATGCAAGTACGGGACACCTGAAAACATAAGAAGAACATCCAAACACTTAACACAAATTGTGATCTTTACTAATTCATATTTCCATTTCAACACACACACATTAAGACGAACTATATATCTAACATCTTTCTTACTGATGACAGGGTGTACATGAAAACCACACTATGTCTACAAAAACCAAAAGCGAGGGTCGTACTCGCGTAAACTATTGGCTTACACTACCAAAATAAAGCAGTAACTTCTACTTAAATTTATAACACTAATCATGCTTCTTTCATTTGTGCTTGTGTTTCTTTTTTGCAGATTCTACACTTGACGTTTCATCCTTTTCCCTGTGCCTCTTCTTACTAGACCCGCTCTTCCCATCTCGGCCCTTCCGAGAAATGGTCGACTCATGAGAAGCCGAAAGACGCTTCTCGTCCGCACCCTCGCCGTTAGAGATCTCGGTAATATCAACAACGACAATATGCGATGTAGGCATGGGGGCACACACATCAGCGAGGCCGACCACAGCATCACTCTTCTCGGGGACCGCCGTGCCTTCTTGCTCAGCCCGTTCTCTGAACTCTCTAGCAGCTCCACTCTCAGCAAGCTTCTGGGATCTATGCGCCGTGTCACCACCAGCCTTGCTTTTCTCAAGAGACTCAGTAGTCCTTTGCTGTGCTTCCTCATCCTCCCTCTTCTTCTGGGCCTCATCATCCGCCCTCTTCCTATCTGACTCCTTATCGACTTTCCTCTTCTCAACCGTCTCAGCAGCTCTTGCCTCAACGTCCTGCCTGGTCTTCATTAAGACCTCCTTCCTAGTAGCCTCGTCATGCCTCTGCTGCTCCTCTACCTCTTCATGCTTAGCCACCATTTTGGCCTTTTAGGTTCCACCATAGTAGCCATTGAAGGATCATCAGCCTCCACTAGGACCAGGGAAGTCCCTCTTTGCCCATCATTCACCTCTCCTTCCTCCATAAGGGTATCGACCATGCTAAGGGTTAACCTTATATCCGAATAAGTATCCAGATGATCATCGCCCACTCCAAATTGCATTGCCTCATGTCCTGGCCCAGATCTGGTTGTTTGTGGGACCACGGGGGCAGGGCCCAATGTCATGGCCAATCCAAGAAGGGCTATACATTGAAAACACAACCTTTTAGTCCACAAATTCGGTAATTACATCATCCTCGGGGATGCATGGAAAAAGAAATTTACCTCCAGATAGGGATGTTGTAGAAAGGGCAAGAGGGGTACTGGTGGTGGTAGGTAAAATGAAGTCGGTCTCTCCTAGCTCCGGATGCTCAGGGTCATATTCTGTCGAAATCCAAACCAAAGCTGTGAGATCGCTCACCATAATCGATTTAGGGGCCGACGACCGATAGGAGCTTGCTTCAGCGAATATCTCCGCTACCACAACACTCTTAGTCCTGATAGACTTCCCTTTCTCAGAGGTGAGCCTCTCTAGACTCTCCCTCTCGGCATCCTCAAGCAGCAACCTCCTACCCTCTTCCAGCTTCTCGTGCTCCTAGACAGTAAGGAGGTCGATTGCGAGTCGACGTCTATCTAAAGTTCTAACATCCACTTGGCGCAAGAAGGCCTCTACGGAACCAATCTCTCCCAAGTCCGAGCCAGTTCCCGGGGATAAACGTCAACCCACGACAGTCCATGGAATCTTAGAACTTTGATGTACATGTTCTGGATGTCCTCCACCACAGACGATTGCACTTGGAACTCTGTGCTCTTCAGCTAGTCTCTCAATTGCTCCACCTATCTCAGATGTGCCTATCTCAGTCCATCCATCGTCCCCAACACATCCCGGTTACTGGCATCCGTATCCTCCTTGGCCTTCTTCGTCCCCTCAAGCTGCCTCTTTAGGATGTCATTCTCCGCTCGTAGAGCATTGTTGTCAGTTTGAAGGTCGAAGACTCAGGCATTTTCCCTTTCCAGATCGGTGCATACTTTATCCACCTCGGCCTTGTCTCTCTTTAGTGCGGTGTTCTGGGTAGTAAGATCGGCTATAGTTTCTGCGAAAACAGAGCGGGAGTAATCAGCCTCCCTCTTGAGGGCCTTGTACCCTTTCTTTGTCTCGGCTACAACAACGAGATTCACGAGTTAGCATTTAAAGATACGGGAATAAATGACAATGTGCTCACAGTACCAAGAGCAAACTTACCAATGTCTACGTTTAGATGAACGGAAGTGGTCTTCTCAGCATCAATAGTTAACTGCTAATTCATGAGCTCCATATTCTTCCTCTTGATCAACTCCGATAAATGAAAGGAATAGGCAGTAAGCTCGTCAGCCTGGTGGTACGCTTCCTTCACATACATCCAGACCTCTACGGAGTCCCTAAAGGGATATGAGCGAAGGTCTGGAAGGACCTTCAGCTCATCAAAGTAATGTCGAGGGAAATTCATTTTCAACAATGTCCTCTGTTCCTCCATAGAAAGCCTTTATTGCTCAGAAGTCGCTAGGTCCCGCGTCCCGGTTACGTTCACCGTCTCCGATCTTTGTTGGGCGAGTGGTGGCTCCCTCGGAATAGGGGCAGGAACTACGGCACTTGAAGTGGCGGTCAAGGGCGGACACTGAGGACCCCCTAAGTTAAGTCGAGAGTCTCCCTCAGACACCCAAATTGGAGGAGGAGGAGGAGATCGTCGAGATCGATCCCACCTCGGTGCTCACTGCCACGGCAAAACGGGGGTGGAGTGCCATACAAGTTGGTCCTTCTTCTGAAGCCCTCTAAGAAAGGATTACTAGGGCGTTGACGGCCTCCATGTCCATAACCTCGTCCTCCTCGTCCTCTTTCCATATCACCTGTAGAAATGAAATGAAATCAGTTAAGTCGCATGCTTAGATAATCTACTATGACATGTAGTGCTAATGAGTGTGTGCCCTAAGTGTTCTCTCAACAAACCAGATTGTGATCCGCTCAAAGGAGTTAACCCCTCCGCATCAATAGCTAAGTCGTCCATGTCAGCCGGAGTCAGCCGCAGGTATACATCAAGGTCAAGTTTATTCAAGTCATCAAACTGGCGCTCGTCCTCGAGCGGGGTGGCAGCTCCAGGTGGAGCCACTGGAGACAATGGCTTAATCGACTTCCCCACTCCCGTCCCTCTAGTCGGGAGCGGAACGGGAGCATTCAATGGGCCCTCATCTCTGGATGCAGCCTCCGCACCACGAACCCTATCTCCACCGACGTCTCCTTAGAACTTAACAACTTTCTTCGGCCTAGGCCCAGCAGAGGGCACCTTTCTTTTCTGGTCATGGGTTGCAGAGCCCTTTGCCACCACCTTTTTTGGTACACCGCTTGCCACTGTGGGCCTAATTACAGCCCGATCGTCGGGAAGCAACCCCACACGGCGAAGGCACTCTTGGCTCGTTACAGTTTCCGTTTTGCAAAATTCCTTGGGAATCGCCCGCAAGGCATCAAGACACTGCCTATACTCTTCACCGGTGGGTGCCTCGGGATTCCCTACCGCAATCAGAAAAGGATAATAATAAGATATGGGCTCCAAAAACTTTAAAAGTTGAAAGCAAAGTTAGAAAGCACTTACTCCCTTCAATCCACATCCTTACAAAGCCAGGAGGGCAGCACACAAAGAACCAGTCTTGTTTAAACACCGATGGCCTGGGCCATGTCCCGCCAAAGAATTTGGTGGCGGCTGTCGCTTCCAGGAACCATTGGGAAGGCGATATGTTAGACGTTCTCCTCAGACAGAAGAAATTCCAAATATCCTCTCCGGTGGGTTCCATGTTCAAATACCCTTGGTATAGAACGTAAGTGCTTAAGAGCGACGAGTAAGAATTTAGATGCAGTTGCGAAGGTGCAAGGCGAAAATAGGACAGGATATCCCAAATAAAATCAATGGGCAGGAGGCATGCACCCCGCAAAACAAGCTTGCCTATTCCAGGCTGTTAAACCCTCAAGCGGTGCGTGAGCCCTTCCACCTTCTCTCGATGCATGGGCATCACCTACTGGTATGTTGAACCGCTGCGCCATTTTCATGACTGTCGTAGCATCCAGGCGCGATGGTACTGAATCTATCGGATTTTCCAAGATAAACGCATCGAGAAACATGTCTGGGGCCACTGGGCCTGCCGAGACATCTTCGTTCATAATGTCCACATTCTCAACCTCTTCGCGTATGACCGGAGATTGTAGCCTCTCAAGTTGTTCCCCGTAATTAGACACTTCGGGTGAACTAGTCGATTGGGAAGGAACGGATCTTTTGGCATTCTCAAGCTCACTGCCACTCGATCTACCGCTATTGATATAATCAAATGAATATGACGACGGCGGGGAAGCCTTGTCTTCCAGGATTTTTTCCGTCTTTGATCTTGTTTGCATGGTTAACTATACTTTAAGACACTAGTATTAGATATCACATTGGAATAACCTGTACCCCTCGTGTTGGTGAAACTTCCACGTGTGTGCGGTGTCATGCAAGATTAAGAGATACATAGGAAAGTTAAATAGTGCAACAATTCAGTCATAGTTCAGATATACGCGCTATCCAATGTTAATAATGCATGTCCTTGTCTGCGCGACTGCCACCATATGCCCGCGTGCAATCGTGCAAGCAAATATGTGATATGTAAACTTAAGGGCGGGTAGTCAGGAGATCGAAGTACTGAACCAGAAAATTGATACCCCGCCAAGGCGTGGCATAAAGTAGCTAGGCTAACGGCAAACCAAACGACCGCAATGAGCAAGAGAGGCTCCAACAATCTTCGAAGTTCAAAAGTCCGAGCTTCAAGTTCCAAGATTCGAACTCCTAAGGGTTCGAGAATCCAAACCACAAGATTCAAAAATTTGAACCCTAGAGCTTTGAAAATTCGAATCTTGAGGGTTAAAAATTCGAACCTCAAGCTCGAGGACCCGAATCCTTCAAGGTTCGGAATTTAGAATCCATAAGGTTCGAAACTCCAAATTCTAAAGATTCAGAACTTCGAACCCCTCGGGTTCGAAATTTCAACCCTTGGAGTTTAGGAAACTTGAAACCACGAAGGCTCGAAAGTTAGAACCCCAGAGGTTCGAAATTTCGAACCTTGAGAAGGTCAAGATTTCTGACCACATTCGGGCCTTCGCCTCTCTCTCTTCCTCGCGTCGAACCACTCCGGCCGAGCTTCGGCGCCTCGACCTCCTACCTCCTCGCGCCTCGACCCCATACCTTACCTAAGTCTAAGTTCGAAAAGTAGTGGACCTCGAAGCTCGAAATTAATGGCGGTCAAGATAGAAAAAACAATGGAAGAAGAAAATGAGAGGGGGGCTATTTATAATAAAAGGAAATAGTCCTTTCGCATTCCCAAGAATTACGAGCCCGCGGGTTCGAAATCTCGAACCCACAGTTCGAAATTCCGAACCCCCTAGGGTCGAAGTTTCGAACCTCTGTGTTTCGAAATTTCGCACCCCACCAAAAAAAAGGAGAGAAAGAACCGAACCCCCCCGGGTTCGAAACTTCGTGCCACGCGCTCATGTACATGTATTCCCTGCGCACAATGATCTTGCGGACACGCGAGGCAACACCTTGCGAATACTTAGCAACGTGAGCATGGCACCACGCCAGAAACAGCTCGCTTGCAACCATGCAGCGAACAAGTCTGTCAATCAACATGTGTTTTTCTTTAACTTGCAGGATAGACCAGCAACTCAATTACTACTTCAACCAATCCAAAGCACATCATGTTAACACAAGACGTACTTTGGGGGGCAAATGTTAACCGACTTTTTGGTCCGGTTCCCAAAAGTACACAAGACACGCTCGACTCAACGCATCGCATGAAACTAAAGTCGAAAGGGATGCTGGGGAGCGAAGGAAACAGGATGAAGAGGGATCGCTCCAACAAAGACCTCATGGAACCCCCAAAACTCCCCTTCGTGCAACCATCGAGGCGCGAAACCTCGCACCCTCGAGGAGCGAAACCTCGCACCCTCGTGTGAAAATTCGTACCTACGAGGTGCGAAATTTTGTGCCCCGGGGCCAGTGCAAATTTTCCGTATGCGCAGGCTCCAGGTGCAAATTTCTGCATGTGGTTCCCTATTTCTACCTACTCCAACCTAACCCCTACGTACTCCCTTCCTATAAATACCCCATGACTTCACACTTGAAAGGGGTTGGAATTTGAGACCTTGGGACCTCTAGAGAGATCCATTAATGGCATCTTCCATTTGAGGAAGAAGGGCACAAGTGTCCTTTTCTTCAGATATTTAGTATATGATATTTATGACACCATATACGAGGATGATGACATCATTCCTTAGAGATGACATCATATAGCCCGAAGGATGACATCATATAGCTTAATTATGACATCATCTAGTATAAAGATGAATGTAATGAATGTAATGAGATGTCATGAGAGGGTATCAACCTTGTAACTTTTTGTGGTTAATAATATTGCAACAACGCTTCAAAGTGGACGTAGGCCCTTCACGAGGCCGAACCACTATAAATCTTTTGTGTTATTTACTGCTTTCCTACTCTTTTCTGTGCGACCAAATTAATTATTCATAGTAATTGGAATCTTTGGTGTTTACGACATTTTTTGCCGTCAACACCATGAATACTTAGAGGAGCTTGCCCTCATGATGTATGTAGAGAACTGCCGGTTCGGAACCACTATCGGTGTCTATGCTAAGTAGACAGCTTGGATAGAATGTATCATTTCCTAAGGTTCTGGTTTAACTTCTGGTGGGGTCTTCAGGTATAGCCTATTCTTCTGGAAGGTAACCCCGAGTGAGCTTCCGGTCGTATATCAATGCGACCTTTCAGTGATTATGCTGTAGATGTTTCGGAAGCTGATTCAAGATAATCTTTATGCACCTTTGGCTTGATACTCTTGATGTCTTTATCTCCTGGTGTACCGGTATTAAGCAGGTCGATACCGACAACCCTTCTGTCCTTCCGGGTTTCCGTTGACAGGATTCTTGTCTATTTCTTTCTTAGCTTCTGACTTAAGTGACCTTTCCCTATAAGATCCCCCAATCGGGGGGACCCTGCCGGAGAGACCCATGTCGGTACTCTACGGCCTCTGAATTTCTTTTCCTTAGGATGGTGCCGGTTTATGTAGCCCTCGAATCATTCTTTCCTGATTGTGTTCATTAAATACCCCTTCACAGTTAGCTGGTATTGGGGTTAATTTTGGTAGTAACAGGCGGTATTGATGAAGTTATTGACAACAAATGGTCTAAAACCCTTTTTTAAGAGGTTAATTCACCATTAGGCGAATTGACGTAATTGAAGTTATAAAATTTATTTTTATAACTGTAGTGAAGTTTAAATTCTATTTTTATGGAAGTTTTAAAGTAAGTTGATATTTATAAATGGTTTTTATAAAAACAATTATACAATATTATGTATCGTAATTTAAATGTTTCTAATGAGTTTTATATGCATAAAAGCTTGAGTTAAACCTGCAGTTTAATATTTGGAAATTTTTGTTTTGAGTAAAATGGTTAAGTTATATTATTAGGTTAATTAATCAAATGAAAGAAGCAATTTAAATTAGTTAATAAATAGCTGATGTTTTAAATTGACGAAGTAAATTGTTTAATTAGAATTGATAATTAAATTTATCGGTTTTCTATTAATCTAATGGAAATGGTTTAGCAAACCATCGTTTTAATTTTAATAATGTTTTTAAATATTAATTATCTTTTTACTTAATGATATTTAAAATGCTTATTAACTTATAGATCATTATTGAAGTATTTATCGTTTAACAATATCGGTAAGTGATTAGCTGATCTATTTTTTTATTGAAGTGAACTATATTTTACTCCAGTTGACAATGAAATAAATTATTATTTTAATAATAATTAAAGTAATTTACCTTGTTAAATGGAAGTCAATTAAGAAGTGGTCGAATTTTGTAATGAAACATAATTGAATTGTGATATCAAAACTTATAAATCGAGTTGTAAAACTAATATGATGTTCTTTCATAAGTGTCAATTATCAAATTAACTAAAATGAAAGTAAACTGGAATGTGATTTCCAAAAGGAAAGAGATTAATAGATTTATATAAGAAGATTTTAGAATTTTAATTCAAGTTTGCATAAACAAAGCTATAAAGTAAACTTAAGCGATGAGTTTGAAATAAGCTTAAGTAAAAACATTTTTGGGAAGAAGATTTGTGAAGATAAGACAATTAGTTGAATTTGTATAAAATGATATAAATGGATTTTAAGCAAATCCAAGTGTTAATAAGGTTAAAAGCGAAACAGTTTGTGCTTTAGCAAGTTTTACTTATATATAGGTTAAGAAAAGATTTAGATTAAGAATAATTGGCCAAACGCAAAGAAGGGTTATTAAAAACAATATTTTTGGTTAAAATAGTTAATGAATGATAGGTTTTGTGTTTTAAACTTTTATCTATTATGAGATAAGAATGTTGTCAGTCAAGGTCTAAGAGGTAGTTAAAATACCACAACTTGGACGACTTCACTATTACCAAGGGATGATAATAGTTTGAAATGGCAGGAGTGTTGGAATTGTTTATTATTTCTACAAGAGAAATATTGGGACGTTATTTATAAGATTTTGAAATGTTATTAGATCTAGTGGATTTTTAAGATAAACAATGTATACTTAACATTGTTTAACTCAAGTTTGAATCATGAATTTATTATTACCTTTGAGTTAAGAATTTATGGTGATTTAGCGAAGGAAATGGAAGTGATTTGGGGAATTTATAGTGTTGTTTTGAAATAAAGAAATGAATTGGAGTTTGGTACATAAAGATATGTTATTATTTTCAATGTAACGAAAACAAATGAGATAATATAATATAAGAATCAATTTGAAAAAATTGATGGGATAACTTAATGAATAATTCCAAGTGAAATAATCAAAGCTGCCAATATACTTAACCGTACTATGTGAATTGATAGTTAAAAACTCGACTATCAATGAATATATTATTGGACCATTTTGGCATGTTATTTCGAAGAGACCAGGATGAGAACTAAACCCAAAACCACTTTAAATCAACGTTGCGATCGAAATTAAATTGCAACAAATGAAGAAGGAGCAATTGAAGACCGTAGATCTTCATGAAACGGAAGAACTACTTATAATCTCTAGGTCGCTCCCAGAGATAAATTGTGGTTCTATCACGACTGGACGGATTTGCAAGGACTACTTGCTATTGATCTATAGAGTGATTCTTAAGATGCAGTAGGAGGGTTCCTTTGGTTCTTCCTGTTCCTGGATGATTTGCATGGACGAATGTATGACAGGGTATTTCCTTAAGAGTCACGTACGTTGATTTTTACAAATATACCAAGTTTGGTGGCTAATAAATTCTCTTGATTAACACCCAGAGTATATTTGCGGACGTCAGTTAGTGATTTGACGGATTTGACGATGTGGCATGCAAAGTTATGAGATGTTCTCTAACAAGATAAACATAACCTCAAAACTCACAACCGGGAAATGACAAAAATCGGGCAGACAATATGGCTAGGTGGGTCATTCCCAAGTAGGGTATATTGTCACCGTCTAGAGAAATTTCATTATTTTCTCTTCTTTTGATTCTGCGCTTCCGGAAATTATAGTGGTCGCGCGATAAAAGTCGTAGGGTGACAAAATATTCGATACACTCAAGTTGAATGAGTGGTTGGTCATATGTGACTAGGTTGCAAGTTGTTATTGTTGAACCCCAGTGTATCACCTCTAGAGTACATTGTTTAGAAGGTAGTCCCATGCTTTGTTATAGTTGGAATTCAATCTCCAATAAGCGTCTTGCTGTTTTTGATTATATAATGAATATGTAGAACGTGAGATGCAAGCGTTCTGCTTGATGGTTATTTATTTGTGATTTGATAGACACTATTATAATATCACTGGATTTTGATATATCAAAACGTTTTGGGTTATCGTAAGGTAAAAATCATCCAAGTTTATGTGTGGATGCTATTACGATTATCCTTTTCTTTTAATCTAAATTTAAGCAAGTTTTTTGTCATGTGAATTTATCATTGAAAGTATTCCATACTGATCCGGGTGAATTTTTCTTTGTTTCAAATGTGCTCAGGTCAGACCAAGTATGTTCCGGTTAGATTTCGCTCAAAGCTTCAGAAGAGGAGATGAAGTCGAGACGTATTCTACGTATTTACTAGTATTAAGTTATTTCGCTATGTGTGTTGAATTGAGATATATTTACTTTGATATTGTAATTTATATATATTTATTTTTTATAAAGCATTTGACATGTTATATTTCTTCTATATGAGACTCTGATCTTCGTTTTCTTCTATTCTAATATTTCGTCTCTCACCCTCTAGTTTCTTTATCCTAACTATCTACTCTTTCTGTGCAATTTGAGTTGACATGGGTTGTTAGATGTTGGCTTAAACTATACATAAAAAGTGGATCGTTACAAGTGGTATCAGAGCTATTGGTTTAGGAATAACCTTGGCTCTGTGGCTTAACTCAATAGATATGGGGTTAGTAATGCCCTACATTGAGTTTGAGTGTATATATATGAGTACGTGTATTTGTAATTTGAATTTAAAATTATTTTGTAAAGAGGGTAAATGAAATAACTGTAACAACTCGGATTTTCAGAACCAATTAAAAAATTTTATTTCAGCTATTTTAATGGATTTTGGATATTTAAAATGATTTATTTTAAAAAATAGCAACTAAAAATTTATTTTAAACGAAGTTAGAACGAATAAATTTATTTTAATTATAAAACGAGCTTGAAAAGGCGCGTTAGTTTGAAAATTCGATTTTAAATTTTAAACGAATGTACAGGATTCAAAATAAATCGGATTTCAGTAAAACCAGAAATATTAGAATCTGTTTAATAATATCTTTCAGATGAATGTAAGAAACTGGGATTTCGTTTAATAAATTGTTAGTTATGTACAGTTTAAAATTCAGAATAGTCGCTATGGAATTTATATATATATTAATATAAAAATAGCCATTTTGCAAACGACCTCCGATTTTGACGAAACCACTTTTGTTAGATCTGGAATGTCAAATTATTGTTAGATTCCAATTTCCATAATTTTTGGAATTAATATGTGAGCGCGGCAAAAGAAAACGTGTTTGGAAATTTCAGTTTGAATTTAATCGAATGGAAAAAGACCATTTTTCGAACGGCCTCCAAATTCGACGAAATTAGTTTTTTTAGGACCGTATCGTCAAAACATAACTAGATTTATTTTTCTGGAATTTTTGGAGTCAGTATGTGGCCCCGGTAAATTAAAATGTACATTGAAGTCAATTTTGAACGTTATATTAATTTATATTTTAATTTTGATGAAAACTGATCGAAATAGTCGTATTGGCTTACGAAACAGATCCCATTGTGTCTATAATGGTGGTATTTAGCTAGGGGCAACAGTCGCTGGGTTCGATTTGGAGTTCGAATGAAAAAACTAACCTTTTTGGGAATTAAATTGAATATTAAAATATATTTATATAAAGTTAGCCCCTTCATTCTCTCTCTCCCACCCAGTCTTTCATTTCAGAAACGAGAAAATAAAATATAAAAAAAAGAACCGCGATCCCGCTCGTCGCTCCCCAACCCCATTGCCGTCGCGACCCCCCCTCTCAGCTGCTGCCCTCTCTCTCTTCCTTCAAATCCAAACCCCAACGCCCCAAATCGATCCAAACCCCCACCATGACCCACCAACCCGCCACCTGCAACACCTCCGCCCCCTCCAGACCCGACGCCGCCCCCTCTGGCCGCCCCACTCCGACCATAGATGTAACACCCCGTAATTTAAAAACATGACATAAGAGATAATTAAAGAATAATTAATTTTAAAAAGAAAAATTAGGTGAAACGGGTTACGCCATTACGTTCGTCTTGGAATTCTACATGAGATAAAGTCCGAGTTTGCGTAAAACAGATACCGTAAAAAGGAGTTATGGACTATGGAAGTTTAGCAGAAAAATCCGAAAACAGGCCAGGGTAACTGGCGCACTTGTGAAGTGCGCCAAAACAAAATTACACTGGCGCATCTGGGAAGTGCGCACAGACCGAGCCAGATCTATTGAAATCTAGAGAGTTCCATTTGATGACGTGTCTTTCTGGGATTGCCTGGATGACGTGTCTTTTAATCTGAGTGGTTCTGATGGTCTCTAATCTAATCTAAAGGTCCTGATTCACCTAATACATCTATAAATAAACACCTAAACATAACCCTAATCTCATTGTTATCATCCATGGCGCCTCCATTTTGCTCTAATATAAACTAGCCTCTCTTCTCCACCAAAACAATTCAGAATAGGAGTATTCCAATTAGATCAGATCTACAAATCAAAGTAGAGATTATTCAAGATCAGAATTGCTACAATAACACCTAATTCTCTTTTCTAAGAATCCTATCGCTGTGAGTTTATGTCACTTTCACATATAATTAAATTAAAAAGTAATTGTGATAGGATTGCAAATTGGATCTAATGTATATGCCTGTAAATAAGATGAATCATATCAAGTTATATCAAGTTTTGTAACTTGTTTTCTTTTTAATTCATATTCGATTGCTATTATCATATGCATGTCTGATCTATTTTGTCATTCGTGCCTATTTATGTGTTTATGCTAGTTTTGATTCTCTTCCCTTCTTCTTTTCCTTTTTTATGAGATTAAGCAAACTTCGAGCCTAGCATATTGTGTTAAGATTTGCGTACGACTAACGTTGGAATGGTTGGGAAAAGTTGGGAAACGGGTAATAAAATGAGATTATTGGCTTAAATCGTTGGCAACCATGGAAATAGTTTGGGGTATAATTGAGGATAACTTGTATATATGAGATTTGGCATAAATTGGATTGGGCACAATTGAGTATAACTTGTATACATGAGATTTGGCATAAATTGTTAACAACAATGAAAATTGGTTTGGGCATAATTTGGTATAACATGTATACATGAGATTATAGGCATAATTTGGATCTAAAATTATAAACATAATTTAGATTGGAAATTAGGGGTAGTTGGAAAATAATATAATCCAAGATTTGAAATTGGTACTTGAATCAAGAAAGTGAAAATAAACGCCTAAGACACGAGGTTAGATTCGGATTGCGGTATAAGCCTGCCCGGAACCGCCCGGCATATCCAGCAACCGCAATTTGATATATAATGCGAGAGGTCAAAGGCAGAAACTAGATGCGTAATAATGCAAAGACATGACGTTAGATTTGGATTGCGGTATAAGCCTTCCTGGAACCGCCCGGCATAAACAGCAACCACAAACGGTAATCTAATGTGGGAGGTCTTGCAAGGTTACGATTATAATGAAATAATGAACACTTAAACAAGATAAGACATGTGGTAAGACATAGGAATATTAAAGGGTTAAGTGGGTAACATGGGTAGCATGTGAAACATAATTAAAGCACTTAACCAAGATAAGACATGTGGTAAGACATGGGGATAATAAAGGGTTATGTGGGTAACATAGGTAGCATGTGAAACATAATAAAAGCACTTAACCAAGATGAGACATGTGACAAGACATGGGGATAAAAAGGGGTTAAGTGGGAATTCCTAGTAGGGCCAAGCTTAGGAGGGAAGCTTGTGTCAAGTGTGTGGACCTTTTTCAGCCAGTAATCCATTTTATTATTTATATGAGCTCGAACTAGGTCGAGGACAGGGACACACTTACTGGGGTTGATTGTAAGAGGTCAATAAAGAGTTAGCAATGGCAATGCAAGTCCAACGAGTCATGCGCGTGCGTGGATCCAAGCTGGTAGGTAAGACGTTGTTGCATCGTGTAGGTATAAATGTGCATTTCAGTAGTATCGGGGCTGCCACCTTAGGGAGTGATATACCCTATTGTGGGACCAGCACAGGTATCTACGAGTTTAGGGAACCGATTAAATGGGGAGGGTTGCGGGTACAACTAGTGGCGGTAGGAGAAGTGGGGCACCTACGAGAGCAGCTAGGAGTACACGAAGCTACCATTTTTATTATGATTAGTAGGGAGGGTAGTGGGTACAGCTAGGGGGTAGGAGCAAATGGGCATCTACTAGAGCAGCTAGGAGTACACGAAGCTACCATTATTATGATTAGCAGGGAGGGATCACCTTTTAGTATGAGACTAGTATTGGTGTGGTGCAGAGAATATCTTATAATGGTTAGAAGCGCAGGCAACATCATATCTTGTTCATCTTGTTACGTTGTCATACCTGCTTATGTTACAGTCATCTCTTAAATCCAGTTTATGCTCTTATCATGTTACCTTACTAATTATATTATTAAAGTCACTGGACTCGCCAGACTTTATGTCTGACCCTTTTTGTTTCGCCTCTTTTCTTTCCTTTTCCCCCAGGTTCTCAGGGTGATAACGTTGAAGCTTGATTCAGATCTCTTTCTTTCTTCTTGAAGTGCTTGAAGTGTTGAAAGTAATGATCAGCTTTATCTTTTTTCCATTATGGCTATTTGGAGTGGGATTATGGTTTTACTTTTATGTATTCTGATAATAATTTTGTTCAAGACGGATATTTGTGTACTTGGCTTTAGTATATGGTTTTGATGTTGTAACCAAACAAGTTGTAACACCCCACATCCGTTAGTGTCACTCACAAAGGGAATGCACTAAGTTCTGTGGAGCATTTAGGGTAAAGATGCAGATAAATTACAAGACAGACAGAAATTAAACAGCGGAAAATAAAACTTTGCTTTATTGATAAAATAGTTTGTACAATGGTTTCTTTACAATATCAGAGTATCATCTGTCTTACAAAATAAAGAAGCATAAAAACAACATTTATATTCCCCGATTTTAGCAAGAGCCAGCCATAGCATCTGAAAAGAGAATCCAAGAAAACTTCGACGAATCTTCAAGCTGGGAAAGAGAGGCAGTCCCACTTAACCTGAGCTAAACTATTCCCTCCTTTACTACCTAGGGGGGCGGGACGGAAGAAAAGAAGACGAAAGAAAAACAGAGTCAGACATAAAGCCTGAGTAAGTTCAGTAACTTCTAGCATGTGAACATGGAAAAACAAAACGACATGAATTAACTGAATACAAGATTACACCATGACGATAGGGTCAACAAGGTTAGACAAGGTAGTCACAAGACATACTAAGATAAGATAAACTGGATACGCTCTAATACTTTCGCCGCTTCGCTATTTCCTTGTTATACTGGTTTCTATATCTCTGCACCACCTAACTAGTGTCCCAACTAGTAACGATAACGTGATCCCAATCCCTGTATTTTCCATTGCCTTCGAGCATCCATTTATTATTTATTACCTAGATCTAATCTAGGGTTTTCTATCCAGTGCTTTCTAGATTCAACTAAAGTTTATGCTATCTGCTGAATGCTTCTCGGATTCAGGATTTATGCCACCTAGTTCAACTAGGAATTATGCTACCTGTCGATTGATGCCCCCAAGTCTAGGATACACTACCTAGAGTGGTATATGTTCCTATAATTCCCCACACATGTATCGCGAATCTTTGTCGCTTGTCTAGATGCACATGTCCCGTAATGTGCGACCAGAGTCCTGTGTCAGGGCAAATCAAGGAATACAGAACTCGGTCGGGAGCTTTCAGATATCTGCCGATGCAGATGCTAAGGTCTGTTTTTATTTCAGTGGCTATGGTCCCACTTGACCCCTCCCTCAACTAATGAAAGGCACACCTTGAAAAATGAGAACTATACGCAGGCCCCCGGTGCCCTACTATCCAATGGCCATCCTCACCCATAACTAGATATCAAGTATATGGTCTTTTGGAGTTCTCCGCCTTTCCGCTTCACGTATCTCGATTGACTGAAGATGGATGGTAGACGACGAGTCGCTATCACAGGGCTACCGTTTGCTCACCGAATCATGTCGGTCCATCCTAGTCTTTAGGTTGCCATGTATTGCAACCAAGGCATACCCCTGGTTCTTCTACACAGACCTTAACCTCTGTGGGCCCAGGCGGATCAACTGCAGCCTCACAGAGGGATACCAATAGTACCCTCACGTCCCCTCGAAGCCTCGGGCTTCGTAACCCAATTCGTTGGAGCCTTCTTTCTACTTAGATGGACATTCGCTCCTTCCCGTGTTATACTAAGAATTACTACTTAGTTTTACTAACTAAGATTTACCACTTAGTTTCCAGAATCGTTGTTTTCTTAACTAAGGTGTACTACTTAGTTCCCTTCCCCGTCAATTTGGATTGGTTAAGTGGCATTAGTCAATTCAAGCCAACTTAACCCTCTTCATTCATCCTGTTATACTGGTTAAGTGTTATCAGTAATTCATGTTGACTTAACCCCACCACAAACCAAGTTATATTGGTTAAGTATTTCTTATTACTTAACCCTACCCATTCACCCTGTATTGGTTAAGTGTTCCTTTTTAACTTAACCTTGCCCGTCTGTCTTAACTAACATGTTATTAATGGTTAAGTATTATCCCTTCATGTTTTAGACTTAACCTCATTCCTTTATCACAACCTGATGGTTAAGTGTTCAGGTTTACTTAACCCTACAGTCTAGCCCAGCTAACATATCAAAATTGGCTAAGTGTATTAGATTTTACTTAACCCCAACCTCTAGTTTTATTAACATATTAATTTGGCTAAGTGTATCCATAGTTACTTAACCCCTACAAATCTTGTCTTGTTACCACGTAAAGTTGGTTAAGTGTCCCTATGGGCTTAGCCCTCCCATCCTAGCTTAACTGTGTTAAATTGGTTAAGTGTTCCTATGGACTTAACCCTCCCATTCTAGCTTAACTGTATGGCCCTAACCCCACCCACCAGCCTGGTTATCATGTTGAATTGGTTAAGTGTCTTAGTTAACTTAACCCTACTATTCTTGTTCTAGCTTTACCTAAATAAATTAAAGCCGCTACCACTCACATTAGACAGGTATTGTTGCGAATACTGGATGTGCCGGTTGGTTTCGGGCAGGTTTACATCGCAACTCAATCTAACATCGGGTTAGGCATATTCGTATTTTCTAAGTTCAAAGGGTTTCAATTTATTTTCAAATCAAGTTTTGAAAGTAACCATCCCGTTCGTCGAATCAGTTAGGGATAGCCAAGGAGAGCAGGAAACTTGTATTTTCCAAACTCAAGCCTAGACACTATCCTCTCTGTCACCCTAGAACTTTCTGGTATGACATTAAAGAGATGTCGTTAATAAACCTTTAATTTTGTCTAAATTTACATTTCCTCTTTTAGGACAAATTCTATAAGTAAATTAATCCTAATTTACTTATTTCCTAATTACTCTTTTAATGTAAATTGTCAACATTTATTCTTATGGCCCATTTCCCCTTCTAATTCATATTTATGATTTTTGGTATGTAAATTATACCAATTAAGTGTCACTAACCATGATTTTGCTAAACCTGACGGTTATTCCCAATTATGGCCAATCTCAAATTTATACCAATATACTTATTACGCCAAGTTAGCTAATCCAATCATGATTTAACATTCTAATTACAATTCACGTCAAACTAGACTTATTATTCTAATTCATAGCTCATGTAAATGCTAGATTTACGAGTCAATACTAGACTCAGATTACACATCCTATAATCCATGTTAAATTTATCCAATTTGTATTTCTATGAACATGCCATAATTCATGTTCCCAATTTATGCCAAATTCCAAGTTTATAACTATGTTTTTAGTACATTTCACATTATGCCCAAATCGTATTCCCACCGTTCGTATAATTGCGATTCAATCTAGATTATGGATAAATCTAGACTCGTAGAAAATAGGGAATGAACCAAAGATGCTACGAAAAAGAATGGACATAATAACTGGCATAAAGGTTTGAATAACGACGTAGGTTCAAGAACATGGGTAGACCTAACTTAATAGGTAAATTCCCAAGGTCTAAAACCAAGGATAGACATAATAGAGACGCCGGTTCAAGAACATGGGTAGACCTAACTTAATAGGTAAATTCTCAAGGTCTAAAACCAAGGATAGACAGAATAGAGACGCCGGTTCAAGAACATGGGTAGACCTAACTTAATAGGTAAATTCCCAAGGTCTAAAACCAAAGAAAACCAAGGACAGGCAGAATAAATAATCGGGTTTAATCTCATAATCACAGATCTTAAGCAACACTTCCCTAGTCATAGGTGTTTAATCACAGATGTCCTTGTTATGTCATAGGCAATGGTTTATGCTTTTCCTAATCAAAGGCATAGGTTGGTGTTCACAGTCAAGAAAATAATTCTCATAGTCACAGTCACAGTCATAGGCAATATTCATAGTCGTAGGCAATGTCCATAGTCATAGGCAATGTTCATAGTCATAGGCATATGGTTCTAAGTTTCATAGTCACGGTCTTATTTGTCCTCGAATCATAACAGTTCTTAATTAAGCTCAAGAGTATAGGCACTGATTCGAATAGAGAGAGAGAGATTCGACATATTCTTTTATTCCTTTAATTTCATGTCACGAACAGAGAAAAACGTTCAAATCTAGAAATAACTGACTTACAGAGATTAGATTAGAACAGAAAGATGGCGTTGCTATGATTCGTAGAAAAATAGTCTTTGTAGTCGTTCGAATCTTCACTTGATTTCTAGCTTGAATCTCCTCTTTGAAAGTCTTTGAGCAGCACCTCCTCGTCTTGATTTATTTTATATATATTATTTATTTATATATTTTCTCAGAGGCCGCATAAGGATAGAAAAGAATTGTGAATAGAGAAGGAGACTAGGGCTGTTTATATAGTGTTAGGCGGACGAACCTGGTCAGAAAGCGTGACCAAATACATCAGAACGAACCAGAGCAGAAAGCTGGAAAAACAGGAGGGGTCGACCCCCAGGTCGACTATGTAGTCAAACTGGGTGCCCCAGGTCGACTACTCAGTCGACCTGGGTGTCTTGGACGGGAAAATTCCCGCCCTGGCCAATCCGGCCCGATTTTGAAATTTGAATTTCGCTGAATCTTCCGGAGGCCATATCTTCCTCATACGGACTCCGATTTACGCAAACTCGGACTCGTTTTCATGCAAAATTCTGAGACGAACGCAATGGCGCAGCCCGTTTCGCTTGATTTTGATTTTAACTTTTAATTCTGCCTTGATTCGTGAATCTTAGTGTTGCAGAATTACGGGGTGTTACATAAGTATTGCTTTTCCGCTGCAATGAATAAATTTTCAATTTTCTTGAGTACCATTTTATATATCTGTCTTGTGATATTCTGTTCTTTCCTCTTATAATGCTCCATGAAAGTTAATGCATTCCCTTAGTGAGTGACATTAATGGACGTAGGGTGTTACACGTGGTATCAGAGCTGAAAGTTACCAGAACAGATAAAAGATTTTGAAAACCCTTTTTAAAAACATGTTTCAAAGAGGTTATTATCAGGAAATGATTATTATGAAAAACATAATCCCCAAAAGCCATATATCTTTCTTCTGATTCTCTATTTTGAATCTCTTCCTTTTACCTCTTTGACTCTCTTCCTCCGCATGTAGATGCTTTATCTAAGATATGTAAGGATTTTCGTGCGATGGGTGGAAAACCGTTTCATGGGACTGAGACGTTTGTTGAGGCTCGGGATTGGCTCGGGATTGGCTCAAGGAAATGGAGGACTTGTTTGGTATCTTTGAGATAGATGATGGAAGGAAGGTTCAGCTAACTACTTGGTTGATGAAGGATGAAGCTTCATTTTGGTGGGAAGTAACTAATGGAGGACGTGTAGTGGAGACGTGGATGTATTTTAGACATAGGTTCGAGTTGAAATTTCTTTCACAAGCAGAAGAAAGTTTATATATGGAGATGTTCTTCACTTTGAAACAAGGAAACTTGTCTGTTAAGGAATATGTTAAAAAGTTTAGTTGGCGAGATTTGATTTAGAGTTGGTGAACATGCCGCATAAGAAAGCCTTAAGATTTGCTAAGGGCTTGAACGAACTGCTTCACGGGTTGGTTGTGTCCCACATTCCTACTGGGGCTACTTTCGAGAAACTTGTTGATATGGCATTGATGATTGAGGAGGAGAAAGGTGCTAAAATGGATAGGACACAGGATAAGAAAGTGGATCCAAAGAAGGCACAACAACAACAAAAGAAAGGCGGTAAGGATAACAGGGGTTCAGAGAAAAGAAAGTGTCACAATTGTGGAATACCTGGCCATTTGAAGAAGGACTGTAGGAAGAAGAAGAGGATGGGTTGCTTCCAATTTGGTGAGGTAGTACATATGATTAAAGACTTCCCAAGGAGGCAAGGACAGGGGAAAGAACAGAGGATAGGATCTACTTCTAGAGGGCAGGTTCATGCTCTCATGGCAGCTACACAAGGAGGAGGTGGGAACATTTCTGTCGAAAGTTTGATTTTCCTTTTTGATCATCCTGTTCGAACTTTGTTTGATTCTGGAACTTCACATTCGTTTATATCTGCTTCTGTTGTTGAGTCTCTGCACCTAGATACTAGTTTAGTTATGGATCCCATAGTAGTCTGAAATCCTATTGGTGGTTCGGCTCATTTATCTATGGTTTGTCGGGATTTGAGAGTGTCTATCTTGGGCGTTGGGTTTAAATGCAATGCCTACGTTCTTGGTTTCATGGGCTATGGCTTGATTCTAGGTATGGATTGGTTAGCTAGGTTTGGTGCCATCCTAGACTGAGAAAGGAGGGTAGTTCGATTGTTGACTTGTTGTGGAAGGGCCTTTGATATCTCTTATGACACTAGGGGTTCAGTGATGCTTAGCTACCTAGAATCACTTGACGCATCCATCGATGATCCGTTCGAATAGTCCGTGAGTAAGATGACGTCTTTGTTTAGGTTCGGGGTTTACCCCGAGGCGCGAGATAGACTTCCATATATACTTAGTAGATAATGAAAATCCAGTTGCATTGCCAGTGCGCCACATGGCTCTGAAAGTGAGAAAGGAACTCAATAAACAAGTAGGGGAGCTGCTTGAGAAGGGGTTCATAAGAAGAAGTATTTCAGTATGGGGTGCTCCAATTGTTTTAGCGACGAAGGCAGCCAGTTCACTTAGATTGTGTGTGGACTATCAGGAGCTAAATAAACCCACGAAGAAAAATAGACACCCATTGCCTTGGATAGATGATTTGTTCTATCAGTTGGTTGGTGCTTCAGTTTTCTCGCAGTTTTGATGCAAGGCGCGGTAGGAACACAATTGTGTTTGAGCACCGCTTATCACCCTCAGACGGACGGCCAAACAGAAAGAGTGAATTGGATTCTAGAAGATCTTTTAAGGTTATGCATCTTGGATTTTAGAGGGATATAAGACGAGCACCTTCCATTTGTGAAGTTCGCTTATAACAACAGTTATTAAGCTAGTATAGGCATAACACCTTTTAAGGGTTTTATGGACGACCATGCCGATCACCAACTTATTGGTGGGAGTCTACGGATAAGCTTGTATTTGGGCCTGAGATGGTTAGAGAAACCTCGGAGAAGATAGACTTGATTCGTAGGCGCATGAAGACGACATAAGACCGGCAAAAGTCATACGCTGATAAGAGACGAACCGATCTTGAGTTTGATGTTGGAGACATGGTTTTTATTAAAGTATAACCATTGAGGAATGTAGTTCGCTTTGGGTCCGTAGGGAAGTTGGCACCTAGTTTTGTAGGGTCGTTTCCTATTATAGAGAGAGTTGGATGGATGGCGTATAGGGAAAAGTTACCTAAAAAGTTGGCCGGAGTTCATGATGTTTTCACGTTTCATACCTACATAAGTGTTTACATGAGACTGCTGAAGTCGTAGAGCCGAATATACTAGAGGACATCGAAGTGGAACGAGAGGCTATGGTGAGACGGGTTCCAACCCGCATTTTGCAAATAGAGTTTAAGAAGATACGTAACCGCAAAGTCAAATTGGTAAAGGTACTGTGGAGTGACGCTAAAAAAGATGCGACTTGGGAGACTGAAGACAAGATACATGCATAGTACTCTTTCCTTTTTGAGTATAGGTTCTTAACTTCTCCTTTCCTACCAGCTTTGTTCATATTTGTTTCTGTCATTTGGTACATCCTCTCGATTATATCTTCGATCCTTAGGTAGAAGCCGATGGATGTAAACATGTGTTTGAGACATGTTATGACTAATGGTTGCAAGTGGATGCAAGTGATTGCTAGTGGATGCATTTACATACACATTAGGCACTAGATTGGCTCATTCACTTCCATACTGCATATGAATGAGTGTGCATATTTAAATTAATGGATGTATATTGAATGTGTTATCATATGAATGTTGCATTTTAATGAATGGTTGTGCACTCATATGGAAATGATATGTATTATTAGGATTCTTTTGCATACATAATAGACGCATTGCACTATCATGTTTTGCATTAAGGAGGTCAACTGAATCAGTAGACCGCTTGATTTTGCATTAGGATAAGGACATATACGCACGCTCTGCATATGTTCATGAAAGCATTAGAAGTCATTTAAGGACAATGGATTCACGTGATTGATGAATGAGTAGATGGATCATGGATGGTAGGATATACATTCCTTTCAGCTTCGAGATTTCGGGGACAAAATCCTTTAAGTAGGGGGGGATGCAACACCCCGTAATTTTAAAACATAACATAAGAGATAATTAATTTTTACAAGAATAATTAGGTGAAACGGGATATGCCATTGCGTTCGTCTTGGAATTCTGCTTGAGATAGAGTCCGAGTTTGCATAAATTAGATATTGTATGAAGGAGTTATGGACGATGGAAATTTGGCAGAAAAATCCCGAAACATGCCAGGATAACTGGCGCACTTGTGAAGTGCGCCAGAACAAAATTGTACTAGCGCACCTGCGAAGTGCGCCCAGGCTGAGCCAGATCTGCAGAATTCTGGAGAGTTCGATTTGATGACGTGTCTTTCCGGGATTGGCTGGATGACGTGTCTTTTAATCTGAGTGGTTCTGATGGTCTCTAATCTAATATTAAGGTCCTAATTCACCTAATACATCTATAAATAAACACATAAACCTAACCCTAATCTCATTTTTATCATCCATGTCATCTCCATGCTGCTCTAATCTAAACTAGCCTCTCTTCTCCACCAAAACAAATCAGAATAGGAGTATTCCAATTAGAAGATCAGATCTACAAATCAAAGGAGAGATTGTCTAAGATCAGAATTGCTACAACAACACCTAATTCTCGTTTCTAAGAATCCTATCGCTGTGAGTTTATGTCACTTTCACATATAATTAAATTAAAAAGTAATTGTGATAAGATTGTAAATTGGATCTAATGTATATGCCAATAAATAAGATGAATCATATCAAGTTATATCAAGTTTTGTAACATGTTATCTTTTTAATTCATACTCAATTGTTATTATCATATGCCTGTCTGATCTATTTTGTCATTCGTGCCTATTTATGTGTTTATGCCAATTTTGATTCTCTTCCCTTCTTCTTTTCCTTTTTTATGAGATTAGGCTAACTTCGAGCCTAACATATTGCATTAAGATTTGCGTACGAACAACGTTGGAATGGTTGGGAAAAGTTGGGAAACAGGAAATAAAATGAGATTACTGGCTTAAATCATTGGCAACCATGGAAATTGGTTTGGGTATAATTGAGGATAACTTGTATGTATGAGATTTGGCATAAATTGGATTGGGCATAATTGAGTATAACTTGTATACATGAGGTTTCGCATAAATTGTTAATAACCATGAAAATTGGTTTGGGCATAATTTGGTATAACATGTATACATGAGATTATAAGCATAATTTGGATCTAAAATTATAAACATAATTTAGATTGGAAATTATAGGTAATTGGAAAATATTATAATCCAAGATTTGAAATTGGTACTTGAATCAAGAAAGTGAAAATAAACGCCTAAGACACGAGGTTAGATTCGGATTGCGTGTTAAGCTTTCCCGGAACCGCCCAATATATCCAGCGACCGGAATTTGGTAACATAATGTGAGAGTTCAATGGCAGAAACTAGATGCGTAATAATGCAAAGAAACGAGGTTAGATTCGGACTGCGGTATAAGCCTGCCCGGAACCGCCCGGTATATCCAGCAACCGCAAATGGTAATCTAACATGGGAGATCTTATAAGGTTATGGTTATAATGAATTAACGAACACTTAACCAAGATAAGACATATGGTAAGACATGGGGATATTAAAGGGTTAAGTGGGTAACATGTGAAACATAATTAAAGCACTTAAACAAGGTAAGATATGTGGTAAGACATGGGGATAATAAAGGGTTAAGTGGGTAACATCGGTAGCATGTGAAACATAATAAAAGCACTTAACCAAGATGAGACATGTGATCAGATATGGGGATAAAAAGGGGTTAAGTGGGAATTCCTAGTGGGGACTAAGCTTAGAAGGGAAGCTTGTGTCAAGTATGTGGACCTTTTCAACCAGTAACCCATTTTAGTATCTATATGAGCTCAAACTAGGTTGAGGACAGGGATCCGCTTACTGGGGTTGATTGTAAGAGGTCAATAAAGAGTTAGCGATGGCAGTGCAAGTCCAACGGAGTCATGTGCGTGCGTGCATCCGGGCTGGTAGGTAAGACATTGTTGCATCGTGTAGGTATAAACTGTGCATTTCAGTAGTATCAGGGTTGCCACCTTTGGGAGTGATACACCCTATTGTGGGACCAACATAGGTATCTACGAGGTTAGGGAGCCGATCGAATGGGGAGGGTAGTGGGTACAACTAGTGGGGGTAGGAGCAAGTGGGGCACCTACGAGAGCAGCTAGGAGCACATGAAGGTACCATTATTAATATGATTAGTAGGGAGGGTAGTGGGTACAACTAGTGGGGGTAGGAGCAAGGGGGCACCTACGAGAGCAGCTAGGAGTACACGAAGCTACCATTATTATGATTAGTAGGGCAGGATCACCTTTTTGTATGAGACTAGTATTGGTGCGGTGCAGAGAATATCTTATAGTGGTTAGAAGCGCAGTCAACATCATATCTTGTTCATCTTGTTACCTTGTCATACCTGCTTATGTTATAGTCATCTCTTATATCCAGTTTATGCTCTTATCCTGTTACTTTATTAATTATATTGTTAAAGTCACTGGACCTGCCAGACTTTATGCTTGACCCTTTTTGTTTCGCCTCTTCTCTTTCCTCCCCCTCCCCCCAAGGTTCTCAGGGTGGGAACGTTGAAGCTTGATTCAGATCTCTTTCTTTCTTCTTGAAGTGCTTGGAAGTGTTGAAATTAATGCTCAACTTTATCTCTTTTTCGTTATGGCTATTTGGAGTGGGATTATGGTTTTACTTTTATGTACTCTGATAATAATTTAGTTCAAGATGGATATTTGTGTACTTGGCTTTAGTATATGGTTTTTATGTTGTAACCAGACATGTTTTGCTTTTCCGCTACAATGAATAAATTTTCAATTTTCTTAAGTACCATTTTATATATCTGTCTTGTGATATTTTGTTCTATACTCTTATAATGCTCCATGAAAGTTAATGCATTCCCTTAGTAAGTGATATTAATGGACGTGGGGTGTTACAATAGACCCCTCCTCTAATTAAAAATATGATTTTTATGTTTTCTATATTTGCAATTAAACCCTTGCTGAGCCACCGTGAAGCACCAGCGTCGGAGCAACCCCAGTTGATGCTTCCGCAAGCTTTAGCTCGATCGAAACCCTAGAAAAAGTGAGTTTTATTTTATTTTTATTTATTTATGCAAGTAAAAATGTGACCTATGTATAACATTAGGATAAAATTGTGATTTTTATAATGTAAACATCGTTACAAAAATATGATACATATATATATATATATAATAGCGATATAAAAGTATGATTCTTACATATGAAGTAGCGTTGCAAAATTATGATTTTTATACATGTAGTAGTGTTGTTTAAAAATTTTATTTATTTTAAAATGTAAACATTATATTAAAAATGTGATTTTTAATATAAACTGCGTGAAACATATTACGTTGGAATTACGGTGAAGAACACAACGCGTTGGAACAAATCAAAATCCAAACTGTCCAATAAAGACTGACGGAGTGGAAACCAAAGGCGAGAACTTCTTCTCACTCAAATTTTGTTTACAGTTAAATATATACTAGGATGCAGACGGTGTTCAGTAGCACCCGACACCTTTGATTGAAACCATGGATGTTTGGTTGTTTGTATTATTTGATTGATTGATATTTAATAGGGTTTGGCAACTCTATTAAGAAATTGGTTGAATTTGATTTGGGATGTTAATTGAATTGATTGGAATTTGCATGTGTATGGCGCGAGCTAGTATTATGTGAGGAATAAGGCTAGACCTTATTCGGGTTCTAGTATCGCGCTGTTATACTGCCAAAATTTTCTAAAATATGTTAGAAATATAATGGTTAGTTAAAAATATTATTTTTAACTTATATATGAATTAATAAAATATTCATGTGTTGAATAAAATATTTTATCATTAAAAATATAATTTTTAACGTATATATGAAAGGCATAAAATTTTCCTAAAATGAAAATGAATGTTCATTTACAAATCGAACGATTTGTCTATGTACACCCATTTAACTGACATAGATTGGGACGACAAATTTCACACATCGCCCAACTACACGAATAATATTCAGTATTTGTTCATTGAAACCCCACACGGGTATTGGGATGATATTTGACATACACTAATCCCAATTGTTTAGCTGTATGTCAATCGATTGGTTGACAGACTATTGTAAGCGTTAATTATTTATATTTAATGCTTATGCAGTTGTGTAATGCACTCTGGATGATGGTTGATCGTGTATAATTGTTGTTGTATACGTGTGTTGTATGAAATCCATATAAATAACATTATATGGTAATTGACTGTGTCAAATTCCAATTCAGAAAGAACAAATATTTTAAAATAATATTCAATAAAGGATTAAAATATGATTTTGATGTCCGATTTTGGGATAGACACAAAAATATTGAAATATATAAAGTTGTGTTGATTAGATTTGCACCATTTTAACGCAAATGATATTTATATCGATTTATTCATTTTTATAATGAATATTGAAAAAGAAATGATTTCAAAATCTGATATTTTGAAAATATTATCATTTTAATATTATAATGATATGGAATATTCAATTTTGATTTAAAATTTAAAATGAAGCTAGAATCGTTTTAAAATGAATTTATAAATGATTTATAAAATACGTTTTAAGTGGAAATCGACGAAATATATAATATATATTATATATATTATATTTAATGGCCTGAATAGAACGCGCTGCGCTGCGGCCTTTCACGAATTTTGACCATTGGCTTCGAATTGACATTACGGGAGATCCGACCGTCGGATTCTCCTAAAACCGGAACCATTGGGTTCGTATCGAAAAGAGATTTCCAAATAATACAAGAGATTTGAAATCTAACGGTTGGATTTGGAATTTTGTCCAAATCAAATTTGGAAAAGGTCGTTGTAAGTGCAGTTCGATGACCGTTTATGGAAATCGACTATAAGGGCCTTAATAAAATTATTAAAAATATTAATAGTTTGTGTAAAATCATAATAAATGATTTGGAAAGAATTGGGATGAAAATTTCCATATTCGGAAAGATAAAAAATATATTTTTATCAAAATGAACAAGTTATTAACTGGAATGATAATCCAATAGTTTTAAATTAATAAATTGGATTTATAAAGAGTTTTAATATAACCAGAAATTTCTAATATATAAATTGGAATGGATTTGAACAGAAATCATCTCCGGAATATTTCGATGTTGGATTCCGCGACTATACGGATATTGTAGAGGAATTTTGGAAGATCGATATATATCGTTATTCCCCATATGATATGTGTTGGTTTCAGAATTTGATATTGAATATAAGACGATATAATCGTTGATTAGAGCTTTATATTTAGTATCGAATTGGATTTTGGGTTTGTCGTGAATGGTGTCTTAAATTACACTATTCTTAAACCCCATGTGAAAAGAATAAATCTTTTAATTAAGATTATTAGAATTTCCAGTTATACTTAATAATTGGAATAAAATGGAATGTGAATTGGATTTATTGTGAACTGTGTTTTTAACGACATTCGTTCTTTAACCCGATTTACAGTGAAATGTGATTTGGAATATATAAATCTTTTACTAAGATTTAATGGAAATTTCCTAAGCAAAGTTTTCCAATTTAATAAAATAAATTGGAGCGGAATGGATTTCGATTTGGTAATAATCGAAGTGATCTTCTGCGGAGGAAGACTTTTAATATATATGGAATTTAAAAGGCTTTGTTGTTATTCCATTTATATTATTAGTCGGATACCGAAATCGATATCGATTATATATTGATCAGTTTTCTGTGAAGATTCCATAATTAATTGAATGTGACTTTGGGTTTATCGTGAACTATGTTTTAAATGACATTAGTTCTTTAACCCAGTTGAAGACAAGATTACATGTCTAACATTGTTTTTCGACTGTATTTATTGATCTCTGCTAAATATATATCTGTTTGGTGGCAGAGAATTTATTCTCTTTCTCAACACCTTTCTCTGAAACGTACGAGCCCAGAGGTTATATATCGGCAAAGATCAATGGTACGGGTTAGATTGTCAATGTGGCATGTTTGATTTCCCAAAGTTAAACAATCATTAATATTGATTTTTGGTAAGATTAAAACTAAGTGGAGTTTTAATGAATCTTAATTAGATTGAAATGTGAATGGAATAATTTAAATAATCAAATTTGGGAAATGATCGAGAATGGAGTATCACCAGTTTTGCTCTAAGCGATAGTCAAAACTTTGATTAGATTTAAACGTGAAATGGTAATTAAATTTACCGATAACACCGCGGTGTTAGATATGGAGTATTACCAGTTTTGCTGCATGGGATGAATAGGTTGGGGTTGGGAAATAAAACAAATGATTACTTTTGTATGGTGCGCTAATCCCGACTAGTTTGGATAAACCTTAATTTTGTTTGAATTGATATCCAAAGGAAGATTAAAGTATAAATTTAAAGAATTTATCTTTGATAAAATTAATGGGAACCTATCCTATAACGACACGGAAAAAGGCGATCTTGATTATCCGATATACAACACATATCGAACATCAAGAGTCGAAAATAACGGATGGTTAATGAAAGAAATTAAAGGGTGAGGATAGATAAGATAGAAACTTAGAATAGAAGAAGAAGAAGAAGAAGAGCCTACAACATCAGAGTAAACACGAATCTCACAGCGGAACGAATAAAATATAATATAACTTTGGAATAAAAGATCGTACTTGAATATACATATCATTATCAAGTACAGCACTTACAACACAGCGGAATGAAAATAGCTATAAAAAATCATAAAGCCTCCTGCTCTAGCTCTTCAAATATCTGTAAATCCCGACTACTTGACTGCCCATACAAAATTGGGCACCCAAGAGTTTGGGAAAACAAAACAAAATAAACTCCGGGTCAGTCATGGGACTGGTATGAGTAAAACAATATAAAACAGTTGCACAAGTAAATGATATCTCATAAGATCACGTTGTATAACGGAACGGGTTTTTCCCTTATAAGAATCCAAAATATCTTTATATCAAAAACTTTTGATATTATAATAATGTCTATCAACCACAATATAATAATCATCTAGCAGAAACGCATTCATCTCACGTTCTACATATATAGTATATGATCAAAACAGCAAGCACGTATTGGGTAATGGATTTCCATCTATGACAAGGTATGGAACCACCTTTCGCTAGTGTACCTCTAGAGAGGAATACACTGGGTTCAACAAGAACATCTCGCAACCCGGCCACACATGACCGACCACTCATTTCGCTTGAGTGTATCGAATGTATATCACCAACAGTTGGGATCAGCAACCATTTCCCAAATGGGATAGCATCAACAATAGGTTTTAAGAAGTAAATGAATCTCTAGATCAGGTGAGTATACACCCTAATAGGTGCGACCTACATAGCC
This sequence comes from Allium sativum, assembly GCA_030737875.1. Taxonomy (NCBI): domain Eukaryota; kingdom Viridiplantae; phylum Streptophyta; class Magnoliopsida; order Asparagales; family Amaryllidaceae; genus Allium; species Allium sativum. The sequence goes on along the minus strand of CM060913.1, from coordinate 268,061,354 downwards.
ATGTTGCCTGCCCGATTTCTATCATTTACCGGATGTGAGGCTAGAAGCTACGCTTATCTTTTACATGTCACATCTTCATTCACTTAGAATGTCACATCGTCATACGCGCCAAATCACAAATTGACTTATCCAAAAATACCACGGGTATAAAGCTAAGAGAAACGAATTCCTCCGCCACCAACGTAAATATGTTTGAAACGATCAACTCCAGATATACTCTGTCAGACCTTCGTCCATACAAGTTGTCCTGGGGCTGGACAAACCGAAGGCACTATTCAGTACATCCATCTTAGGCAATTGTTATCTAAGATTTATACAACAGCCCTTGCACTTTACTCCGTCTTCAATTATCTTTGGCATATATGATTCGCAACGCTTATGCCAATACAGAGCGGTTCTTTGGATAATAATCCAACCAGTCTCTCCATATTAACAACGTTAAAATGGACGAAAACTTCGATAGTCGGTGAGTTAACTATCAAAGAAAAACACGTGTGCAAACAACGATATTATTTCCAAATGGAAATGATATCGACCAATCATCATTGAACATATTTCTCTTTAGTTCATTAATTTATTTATCTCCTGTTTCCATATATTCTGAATTCTTATTTTATGTTATCAGAAAACATTTCTGATTTCTTCTTTGGAAAACATTTACAAAACTCCTTCACTATCAAACCTTACCATTCCTTAGTTAAGAAGGAAGTCAATCAAGTTGGGGTATAATTACCTCTTAGACCTTAACTGAACAACGTTTTAACTTCGAAATAGTCAAAGTTTATCTTTTAAACCTTTAACAAACTTCCTTACTTAACTCTCGTTTGAATAAATCTCTATTCGATAAATCCTCCCTTCGAATAACTATATTTGATAATATCTCTTACGAATAACTAGATTCGAAAACCTTTCTTCGAATAAACTATATTCGATTAACTCTATTGATTTAACTCTAATCGATTAACCCTTTCACTTAACTCCTTACTTAACTCCTTTCGAATAAACTATATTCGATAGCTCATTTTACTCTATTCGAATAAACTATATTCGATAGCTCATTTTACTCTATTCGAATAAACTATATTTGATTTACCCCTTTAATTCTATTCGAATAAACTATATTCGATTAACTCATTTTAACTCGATTCGAATAACTAATATTCGATAATTCCTTTTAACTCGATTCGATAACTCGTTTCGAAATACCAATATTCGGTTAACTCACTTCGAATAACCCGATAACTCCTCTTCGAATAACTATTTTTCGATAATCTCTTTACGAATAATTAGATTCGATACTCTTCTCGAATGAACTATATTCGATTGCGCTTCTCTCGAATTCAATGTATTCGATAACTCTACTTCGAATAAGTGATATTCGATAACTCTAGTTCGATTAACTCAATTTGAATAACTCTAATTGGTTAACTCTAATTCTCACTGGTTAACTCTAACTCTAACTGGTTTCTCTAATTCTAGCTGGTTAACTTTGGCCGGTCAACCATAACTGATTATGTAGCGACCCGAACTTCCCCGGTAAGGAAAGCACGGATTGCGTTTAGGACAAGACAAATCAGAACGCAAATAGAAGAACATTTCATTGTATATTACAACAATTCCATCAGAATACAAGAATATACAGAGTATGAATAAATATTATACAACAAAGAATATCAGAGATTTAAACACAGTACCGCAGCGGAAAAATAATACAAAACACAACTGAAAGTGATACACGGATACAGAGCTTTCCGAGCATCATTCCAGCTGTAAATCAGAATCCTGTGAATATAGATCTGCAAAACCAAACTAATAGCTGCCCGTGCGGAAAATAGGGGCACCCAGAGTTTAGGTTAAAACAGTAAACTCCAGGTCAATCATGTGACTGGTGTGAGAACTAAAACAGTTATTAATCTTTACTTTAAAGTTCGGTAAATCAAGGGACCACGCCGTATAACACGGAACGGATTTCCTCCTAAGAATACCAGTGCATATAACAAAATAGCGCAATGCTTTTTGGGAAAATGAAGCTATTATAAGACCCAGGTCCCATCACACAATGCAACACAAGCCGGAGGATAGGGTTTTCCCTTATAATAGCCAAACATGCTTGGTACGTTTAAAACAAATCATTTGATACTATTATAAGTGTATAGTGTCAAAACAATTTCAGTCATAAATATCAATCATAGACGGCATGGGTACCATATATCATGTCGCCATACTAGTTCTACAATTAAAACCGCAATATCACGTATTGGAAATTGGATTTCCGTCATGAATCGAGGCAAGGGGCAAGCTCCTCTTCGTTCGAGACACTCTAGCAAATGTCTCATGACCCCACTATGATCCTTGGAATCGGTTGGGCCGGTCCTCACCTAACTTTGGAGGATTAGTTATTCCTGAACACACGTTTCTCGGTCCTAACAGACCTATATCCGAATCGCCTCGCATTCCAACATCCACAAAGGTAAAAAGTATATAAATGTCAGGGCTGGTAGGTCACTGACATCACCCATAGCTAGAAAGAAACGTCGTGTTCTCCCAACGGTCTGTATCCCGTTTTTGACTCATACCGAGGTGTGAGGCTCGCGAATTCACATTATACACAAACCTGCGCCACACAGGCCGTGCTTTGATCATCAACCACAAGACTTTGCTTTTCAACAGAAGCCCTGATCATCTGCCACTTAGGCGTGCCACACAGGCAATTCACTCCATGCCACTGATGTCCATCGATATACAACCTCTGAGCTCGTACGTCTCAGAGAAGGGCGTTAAGCAAGAGAATAAATTCTCCGCTGCCAAACAGATGTATATTTGATAGAGATCAATCAACACAGAATAAAATCCAATGTCAGACATACAGTCCATTTACAAGTTCGTTCTGGGTCTGAACGAAACCGGAGGCAATTTCCTCGCATATCCATCCATCTCCAAGTACGTCTGGACGATCACCAACTGATTCCCTCATCTTGGGTGTACAGCCCAATCAAGATCATCAGTAATCACCCAAATGATGTGAAGACTTCCGGTCTTCAACCACCGTCTTCATCTTAGACATATTGTGGAATCGGCTGTTCAGAATGGGTACAAACCCGGCCTTTCCGAATAACCCGCATATATAATAAACACGTGTTACACAAACACAACATACGCCTCATTCCAATTCAGAATATTCTTTTATTCACAAAATCACATTCTTAGGGAAAGGTTCCCATTAATTTTATCAATGATAAATTCTTCTGAATTTATTCTTTATTCTTCCTTTGGATATCATTTCAAACCATGTTATGGTTTTCCAAACTAGTCGGGATTAGCGAACCACACCGAAGTAATTATTTATTTTATTTCCCAATCCCAACCTATTCATCCCCTGCAGCAAAACTGGTAATACTCCATACCTAACACCACGGTGCTATCGGTAAAATTAATTACCATTTCACGTTCAAATTTAATTAAAGATTTAACTATCGCTTTGGAGCAAAACTGGTGGTACTCCATTCTCGTTCACCTTTCAGATTTGATAATTTAAACTATCAATTCACATTTCAATCTAATTAAAGATTCATTAAAACTCCACTTAGTTTTAATCTTTTCAAAAATCAATATCCTGTCTTTAACTGGGTTAAAGAACCAATGTCATCTAAAACACGGCTCACGATAAACCCAAAATCACTTTCTATTGTTAATCGGGTTAAAAAACAGGTGTTATTCAAAACACCGCTACGATAAACCCAAGAACCAATTTAAATTCAATTCCAATTAATATTATTTAATTGGTACACCCCATTAAATCTAAATAGAAGGATTTAATCTTTTTATCAACTGGGCTTAAGAACTGTGTTAATGAAGACACCATTCACGACAAACCCAAATCACATTTGATATTAAATACAAGGCTCTGAATAGAAAATATACCGGCTTATATTCAATATCAAATTCTGAAACCAACAAATATCATATTGGAAATAACGATATAAATATATCTCTCAAATTCCCATAACAATATCTGTATAATCACGGAATCCAACATCGAAATATTCCAAAGACAATTTCGATTCAAATCGACTTCCACTTTATATATATAGGAAATTCTGGTTATTTTCAAAACCAATTCAAATTGAATTTATTCATTTCAAAAATAAATTAATTTTAATTCTAGTTCAAAACTAGTTCATTTCGATAAAATCTATTTTTATCTTTTCAAATATGGAGATTTTCAGCCTAATTTTTTCCAAATCATTTCTTATATTTTACACAAATTATTGGTATTTTTAATAATTTTATCTAGGCCCGTACAGTCGATTTCCATCAGCGGCCAATGAACTACACTTACAGTAACCTTTTCCAAATTTGATTTGGACATAATTCCAAATCCAACCGTTAGATTTCAAATTTCTAATATTTATTGGAAATCTCTTTTCGATACGAACCCAACGGTTCTGGTTTTAGGAGAATCCGACGGTCGTATCTCCCGCAATGTCAATTCGAAGTCAATGGTCGAAATTCACGAACTGTCGCGGCGCGACGCGTTCTATTCATGCCATTATATTATATATATAATATATATTTCGTCGATTTCTATTTAAAACGTATTTTATAAATCGTTTTAATTTCGTTTTTGAAACAATTTCAACATCACATTCAATTTCAAATCGAAATTGAATATTCCACATCATTGATATACAAATGATAATATTTTCAAAACGTTATATTTTGAAATCACTTCCTTTTTATATTCATTATAAAAACAAATATAATCGATATAAATATCGCTCACATCAAAATGGCGCATCTTTAATCAACACGGCTTTATATATTTTAATAAATTCGTTATTCTATTCAACAAATGAATATTTATTCTATTCAACACATGAATCTATATTTCTTTCAACACATGACTAATATCGACACATGAGTACTGTCAACACACGACTATTTTTGTTATGTAATATATTTTATAAAATTTTGGTATCTATCGTTTGATTTTCAAACAGACTCCTACCGTAAAGTAGTTTCTAATCTTAAATATGATAAAGATGCAAATTTTATTATTAAAATATTTTACTCAACACATGAATAGTTTCAACACATGAACATCGTCAACACATGACTATTTTTATATTCTAATATTCTTTATTTTCCCAATTGGAATGAGGCCCAATCAATTACCATATAACGTTAATGATATGGATTCCATACAACACATGTATATAATAGCAACGATAAACAATCAACCATCATTCAAAGTGCACCACACAACTGCATAAGCATATAATATAAATAATTAACGCTTACACAGCCTGTCGACCAATCGATCGACATACCATTAAATAATTGGGATTAGTGTATGCCAAATATCATCCTAACATCCGTGTGGGGTTTCAAATCAACAAACACTGAATATTATTTGTGTAGTTGGGCGATGTGTAAAATTAATCGTCCCAATCAATATCCTTCAAATAGGTGTACATAAACAAACCGTCCGGCTTGTAAATGAATATTTATTTATTCACATTCACGTTAAAAATTATATTTTTAACGATAATTAATTTATTTCAACCATCTACATTTTATTTTTTCAATCATCCCACAACACAATCAATTTTCACAACACATCAATCAAACAAACAAGCCGTCCATTGTCTGTGGACGACGGGTGTCGGGTGCTGCTAAGCACCGTCTGCATCCTAGTATATAATTCTAACTAGAAAAAGAAATTTAAAGTGAGAAGTTCTCACCGACTAGCTAATCCAAATGCCTCGACTCTTCTTATGTAGAAGTCATCGTTGTTCTCACCTTTTGTCACTTTCGTTGCCCGTAGCCACTACATCTATAAAAATCACATTTTTATATTGTTGTTATGTATATAAAAATCATATTTTTATAATCACTCCATATGGATAAAAATTCTTTTTTTACATCGCTACTATGTAGATAAAAATTCTATTTTTATTATTTTTATAATATAAAAATCATATCTTTCCTACTTCAAAGATGTAATCTTTTCGCTATTTCATTATAAAAATCATTTCTTTATCTCTTCTATGAATTAAAAATCGAATTTTTATTCTTTCTATAATATAAAAATCATGTGCTTCTAGAGATAAAAATCTCATCTTTATAACGCTCGTATGTAAATAAAAATTGAATCTTTACATTTACTACTTCATAATAAAAATTGAATCTTTACATTTACAAAAATGAAATCTTTTTATTAATAAAAATCTGCTCTTTATATAAATAAAAATCATGGCTTTTATAAACTAAAAATCAAAACTTTTCGTAAATAAAAATCAAAACTTTAATGTTATTTATATAAATGAATTCCATTTTTTCTTTTATTATCATGCTAATAATATGTGTATAAAATCAATGCTTTTCAAAACAAATTAAAATAATAAATTAGAGAAGAAGAAGGAGGAAACTCACAGCTCAAATTGGAAGGGGGGTTCGTTTGCGCGTCGCTCGAGGTAAGGGGGGTCAGGTGCTCGCGCGCTCGTCGGTGGGGGCTGTGCTAGAGGGTGGCAAAGGGTTTCAGGGCTGGGGGGGGGGGTTTCGAGATGGAGGAAGGATCGGAGAAGGGGAGGTAGAACGATAGGGGGAGAGGGTGCGGTGGCCCCGCTTGGGCGGCGGCGACGCTCCGATCAGAGGAGCGACGACTGCTTCTCCGTACTCCTCTTTTTTTTTTCTTTTTTTCATTTAAAGGAAATCGGGGGTGGGGGCTGAGTGGTTAAGGAAGAGGGGAGAGATTTTATTTTTAATTATTTTAATTTCAAAAAGTTGACTTTTTTATTCGACCCCTAAACGAGGCCCATCGCCTGTCGTCCATAGCTAATTACCCCCGTTCCGAACGCAATGGGATATGTATCGTAAGCTTATTCGACCGTTTTGATCAGTTTTCATCAAAATAAAAATATAACGCTATATATTGAATTTAAACGCGCATTTCAATTTACCGGGGCCACACACGAGCTCTAAAAATTCCCGAAAAATATTTTCTAGCTTCGTATCAATGATACGGTCCTAACAAAACTAGTTTCGTTGAATTCTAAGACCGTTAGAAAAATGGCCATTTTCCAGTCGATTAAAATCAACTAAAACTAGTCAAACGCGTTTTCCTTTGCCACGCTCACATATTGAATCGGAAAATTATGAAATTTGAAACCTAGCAATAACCTTACATCCCGGATCCAACAAAAGTGGTTTCATCGAAATCCGAGCTCGTTTGCAAAATGGCTAGTTTCGAGGGCCGAAATTCCATAGCGACTATTCTGAAATTTCAACTGGACATAACTTTTTATCTCCGCTATGAAATTTCGATTTTTCGGATTCGTTGGAAAGATATTCTCAAATAGATTCAAATATTTTTGGTCTCACTAAAATCCGGTTTATTTTGCACCCGGTACATTCAGTTGAAATTTGAAATCGAATTATCGAACTACCGCGCCATTTTCAATTCCTTTTATATATATAAATAAATATTTATTTTTTAACGACGACGTATATAAATATATACATTCTAATTCTATTCAAAATAAATTTCTCATCGATATTATTTAAAATAATCATTTCATATGTTCAAACTTCATTAAAATTGCCAAAATAAAATTTTTAAATTGGCTCGCATTTCCGGGTTGTTACAGATTAACTCAAATCGAATAACTAATATTCGATTAACTCATTTCGATTTACTCTTTTGGATTAACTCCTTTTAACTTTATTTGAATAACTAAATTTGATTAACTCCTTTTAACTTTATTCGAATAACTAATATTCGATGACTCCTTTTAACTTTATTCGAATAACTAAATTCGATTAACTCTTTTGAACTTTATTCTTTTGAATTATCTCCTTTGATTAATTCCATTTCTATTTGTTTACTTAACAGATAACTATTCCCTTTCAATTCTATTTATTTAACAAATAAATATTTCTTTTATCCTTCCTATTTATTTAACATATGAATATTCCTTTTCTTCCCTATTTATTTAACAAATAAATATTCCTTTTATCTTTCCTAGTTATTTAACAAATAAATATTCCTTTTATCTTTCCTAGTTATTCAACAAATAAATATTCCTTTTTCTTCCCTATTTATTTAACAAATAAATATTCCTTTTTCTTCCCTATTTATTTAACCAATAAATATTCCTTTTTCTTTTATTTATCTTCTATCGATAAATGATCCTTTTATACTTTTATTTATTCCCTAAATAAATAAATAATCCAATTTAATGAATTTGTAACTGTTTTACAGATATCTCCTTTTAAATACTATTTGTAAATGTTTTACAAATATTTTCCCTTTATATTTGTTTACAAATAATTTCCTTTATATTTGTTTAACAAATATTTTCCTTTTAATTCTTTTGATTTTATAATTATTTCCTTTATAAAATTCTTTTTCCTTTTATATGTAAAATCCATTGATTTTATATAAATAAATTATTTTCAAAATATACTTTTAAAATCCTCTTTTGACATCCCAGTATTTCTTACGGTATTTAAAATACCAATTTAACAGTGATCGATATGATTCAACACACATAATCCATAACAGATTATATATCACATCATATATTTCAATATATGAAACTAAACATTATTTTAAATATTGAGGAACCCAGTTGGGTCCCTCCAACCTGTTTCCCTGCATCACAGATGTTACACAATATAATCAACTTCACTTTCAGTTCAATATGAAATATTCTGTTAACAAAATCAATATATCTATAGATTTAACGGTTTATATATATATATATATATATAATTTCCACTAACTGACTAGCAGTTCAATTAAACAGTCAACACACATCAATGAATAGATAAATTATCAGTTCTAAAAACATGTTATAAAAATATAACTGTTCAGAGTTGGTGAGTTTTCCTCACATTGGACGATCATCTTTAATAATGATAACCATCGCTTGATTCAGACGGACAATTTATTTTACTATAAATTGTAACGAGCTCCGATGAACTTCTAGTCAGTTCTATCGTGTAGTGTCCGTCCATACGATCCCAAGGATCTTGTTTTTCCCAATTCTGATAACGTATGAGTGAGATACAAAAATTATAAGTTCCTATAACATTTAAATGGTTTAAAATAAAACTAACTTAATTAAATTCCAAACCGGGCCTTATCCCTAAAACAATCGGCCCAAGCTCATTCTAGAAAGCCCAGACCCGCCCCTATTCTTCTACTTTCCTCTTAGCTGAAGCTAAATCCGACTTCAGGACTCCTTTTACAACCATTATCCCATCATCGATTTCCACACTCAATGCACCAATTCCTTTCTCTTCCAATTATCATCATCCTCCGACCAATTTCCACAAGCTCGCATCCACCTTGAAATTTCCGTCGCTGACTGTATCGTGCCAGCACTGTGACAGTTGCGTCACTTTCCTTTTTCGAGTCTCACCAAAAAATCACAACCGAAAGTGAACTCCATCGCTAGTTCAATGATCTCATCCATTTCTGAGCTTGAAGACCAAAATCTCCGAACGCTCCAGCCCTAGTCGAGATGCCTTAACGTTATACATCAGGAAGAATTGCGCACTCTATCAAACACATATGGGAAGGAAGAACTCTACTTCTTGAGTTCGAATATATGTATCAAATGATTTTTAGGATTTTCTGCGAATTGATTTTGGTTTTTTTCCTAGAATAAGATTTTTCATGTTTTTAAGAGCCAATGGCAGCTCATTTGATTTTCAGTTGAACGAGGTGTTTAGGTCTTAAGAACGACCAGTATTTATAATCAAAGGATGTGAGATATTTTGAGAAGGAGAACCTGAATGCGTGTATTAGCAGAGGGCCACAAGGATAAAGGAAAAAGAGATGTGGCTTTCCTTACATCTAAGCCCCGACTGATTTAACCCAAGCTCTCCAAACTAGTTGCAGCGCCTTCATGGCTGCAATTTCCCAAGCCTCCCTTCACGTTCAATATCAACTAACGATGTGTTCTTCCCATTGTTACTTGCTGTTTCAACTACGCCCTCCCCCTTGGGCTTCGGCAATCCTTCCGCTACTTTCCCGTCAACTTCCACTAACGAACACCAGGCATCTGCTCCTCACACTCACACGCTCAACGTTTTACACCATTTACAGCTCCTACATATCACGCCAGAATTGAAATGGCCACCACCGAAAACTCCCTGTATACACACAAGCCATCCATTTCAACATAAACTTTGAATTGCATCTCCCTCCTTATTTGTTGCCAGCACCACGCATGGAAACCTTCCCGTCTACCTGCCACGCCAGTTCATTTGTCATGCAAGCTCCATGTCCCCCTTTAGCTGATACACCTTCCACCAAACAACTACTGTTTTTCACGCCCAGCTTCCCACAACAAAGACGCAACATGATCATTGCTATAACATCGTTCACCCGTTGGTCCCTACCAAAAATATCGAACGCCGTATATATTTCATTTTATCAGTTATCAAATTTATACTTGGTAGCAAATGTGAACACGTCATCACAATTAAACTTGGCATCAAAAGAAACACGTCTGCAATAGAAATCAAAGAGATGTGTTTGTTTAAGTTATAAAGTTTAACATATCTCGCTAGGTAGAATTTTATCCATGTATGAGTGCTACAGACTGAAATGAAAATTCCGTTGTGATATGCAAAGCGCCACGATCTCAAAAATATAAAAATACCGGTAGGTTAACTCATATTGTGAAACCCCAAAAATATTGATATAGAGTGCAAAATACTCCAAATAAAAAGTCATGTATTTAATTAATTAAAAATTATAGAAAAATTCTAAAAATTAAATTAACACTATGTCTCGAAAGAACCTTGTCTAAATTCAAACACGATATTCAAATATTTTTAAATAATCGTTATGGCCACAAACGAACATACCACTGTTTTTCTGAATATTTAATTTGGACATAACTAAAAATCAACACGACGAAATCCCAATTTTTCTCTTTCACTAGAAAAATATACTTCACCAGCTCCTAGAGTTTCTTGTTTCACAGAAATCCGATTTAAAACGGCTTCTGTGTATTCGTTTGAAGTTCGAATCGCCAATTTATGAACTGCAGCGCCATTTCGAGCTCGATTTTAATTATAATATAATTATACGTTCAAAATGACGTTATTTTTCTAATTCAACTCTAAGTTGAATTAAATATTTTAAATTGCCCAGTTCACATGAAAATGTCAATTCACTATTTCTGATTATTTCAGAAATCAAATATATTATTTAATTATTAAATTTAATTAAATATTCGATATTATTTAATTAAACAAACTTTTAAATTACCCAACCATTATTTTAAACAATTAAATTAATTAATTATTCGACCGAAAAATACGGGCCGTTACATATCCCAAAAGATGTGAATATTTGAATAAAAGAATATTCTAAATTGGAATGAGGCGTATGTTGTGTTTTTATAGCACCTGATTATAAGATACGTGAATTATTCGGAATGGCCGGGTCTTATACCCATTCTGAATAATTAATTTGACGATAAGTCGACGATGAAGACGGTGGTTGAAGACCGAAGGTCTTCACATCGTTTGGACGATTAATGATGTCTTGATTGGGCTGCACACCCAAGACAAGGTAATAAGTGGTGATCGTCCATACGTACTTGGAGATCGACCGGATATGTGAGGACCTCTCTCTTGTATTGGACATATGGAACGAGGAATAAGGTGCCTCCAATTTCGCTTAGACCCAGAATGGACTTGTAAATGGATGTGTGTCTGACATTGGATTTTATACTGTGTTGATTGATCTCTATTAAATATATATCTGTTTGATGGCAGATAATTTATTCTTTTGCGTAACACCCTTCTCTAAGACGTACGAGCTTAGAGGTTATATATCGATAGACATCAGTCGCATGGCGTGAATTGCCTGTGTGACATGCTGAGATGCATATGATCAAGGCTTCTGTTGAAAGGTAGAGTCTTGTGTTTGATGAGCAAAGCACGACTTTAAATAGCATAGCTTTGTGTATAGTGTTGACTCGCGAGCCTAACACCTCGGTATGAGTCAAAAACGGGATAAGGGACCCAAGGAGTGCATGACGTTTCCTTATAGCTATGGGTGGTGTCATGGTATCGAGCCCAGACATTTGTTATACTTTTACCTATGTGGATGATGGATAGTGAGGCGCCTTAGATATATCAGTTACTACATAGCCGATGGATAGGTTATATAGGACTAGGAAACATGTGTTCAGGAATTTCCAATCCTCAAACGTAATAGAGGACTGACCTTGGAGGATCCAAGGGTTTCCCAGAGTGTGTAACCCTGAGGCATTTGCTAGAGTGTCGAAGCCAGCGAGGAGTACATCCCTTGCCTCGACTCATGACGGAAATCCAGTTTCCAATAGGTGACATTTCGGTTTTGATTGTAGAGCCTATTATGGCGACATAGTAGCATGGGATACTATGCCGTCTATGATTGGTACACTTATATTTGAAGTTGTTTGATACACTATACACTTATAGTAATATCAAAATGTTTTGTTTTAAACGTACCAAGCATGTTTGCCTATTATAATGGAAAACTCTATACGCCGGCTTGCGTTATATTGTGTGATGGGACCTGAGTCTTATAATAGCTCTATTTTTCCGAAAATCATTGTGTTGTTTGTTTTATGCACTGGTATTCTTGGGAGGATTCCTGTTCCGTGTTATACAGCATGGTCCCTTGATTTACTCTATTTTAAAGTAAAGTTTTAAATGATTGTTTTAGTTCTCACACCAGTCACATGACTGACCTGGAGTTTATTGTTTTAACCTAAACTCTGGGTGCCCCTATTTTCCACATGGGCAGCTAATAGTTTTGGTTTTTCATATTTCTATTTCACAGGATCCTAGTTTTACAACTGGAGCAATATTTGGAAAGCTCTATATCCGTTTATCTCTTTCACTTGTGTTATGTATTATTTTCCGCTGTTATGTAATGTATTTTAATCTTTGATATTTTCTAATGTGTAATATTTATTCATACTCTGTTATATTCTTGTACTCTGATGTAAATTGTTGTAATAAGTAATGAAATGTTCTATCATTTGTGTTCTGATATTTCGTGTTCTCAACTCTATCCGGGCTTTCCCTTACGGGGAAGTTTGGGTCGCTTCATCAATTTTACCCAAATCATATTTTTGTATAAAAAAGGAAAATAATTCTCTCAAAATTACTGATTGGCTGTTTGAAACTTGTATTGGTTTGATTGGTTGAATTGAATGGATTTGGTTGTGAAATTGGAAAGATTTAACCAAAAGTGAATTTCAAATATGAATATTTAATTTAACTTATGTTAAAAAGAAATGAATATTGTAAGTTATGATTGAATTTGAATAAGAATTCAAGTCTGATTATAAATTCGTAATCTAAAATGGGTGAATGCAAAGATTAATTTAACTCATGTTGGGTTAAATAAATCATATAAGTTAAACCTGAACCTGAATATTAAAATTTAACATAAGTCGATAAAGGATTTGACTTGAGTTTGCAAAATAGATATACGTGCATGAAATGAATCCAAATGGAGTATTTGGAAATCAGTTTGGTTATATGGTTGAAGTAATTGCATGGTTGTGAAGTGAACTTGATTGAAACTAATCTTAAATGAATAATTTAATTTATTAAAATAATTGAATGGTATATAAAAATTTGTTTGGAATGTATGATCTGAATGGATAAACTTAGTTGGTAGAGTTATGAGCACTGATGAATTCTGTCTGAGATGAGAACAGGTGCAAGGCTAATATTAATTGAATTCTGGAGCTGATTAGAGTTGCATAATAATTAAGCAAGCTCAAAAATAATTGGTAGCTTATCGCTTATTAACGCTCACAAAAAGGTACGACTACACAAATTATAAATTTTTGATTTTTGATTTGGATTTTCAGTTTGGGTTTTGAAATGGATTTCCCGATCGTATGTGTTGTTGGATTTATTTATGTTCCTGCAATATTGCAGAAGTCCCTCCATATAGGGGAGGCTCTACCAAATTCTTTCCAAAATTTAGGGTGTTAGAAGAATTTTCAATTCTTTTTGGAAATTGGTTTGGTTTAAAAAGTGGAAGTAAAATTTTAAGTTGTTTGGATTTTTGGAAAAGTTACCAGATTTGTTGCATTTTTTATACCTTAGTAATTTCGGGAACGAAATTCTTTTAAGGGGGAAAGAATGTAACGACCCATATTTTTAACCGTTTAATTTAATATTTAAAATTTGTTTTAAACAATGATTTGGATTATAAATGGTTTGTATTTAATAATTTTGAATATTTTATTAGTTTAAATAATAAAATAATAATTTAATTTCGACATAGTCGAAATTGGTTGGATTTGCATATTGTATGGTTTGGTAATAGAAGAGGATTTATTTGAGTTGATATTTAATTTTAATAATGATTTCGTTTTTTAAACGACAATTGAACGTATAATTTATAATTTTAACTATAAAACGAGCTGCAGTGGCGCTGTATTTCGTAATATAACGTTTTGAACTTTAAATGGTTATACCGGATCCAAAATAAGTTAAATTTTTTTTGAAATAAGAAACATCCGAATCTATTGTATAATGATTTTCTAATAAAGCAGAAAATCAAGTTTTCATCTTGTAGATTTTGTTTTATGCCCAAATCAAATTTTCAAATAGTCCTTATGGAATTCGTTTATAAAATATAACATTTTATTATATAAAAATAAGGAAGTTTTATTTTATTGAATATTGATTTAGCTTGAAATTCAACCCAAAGTATTTTACTTTGATACTATATGAGATTTTGCCCAATTATGCCCGATTATAATATTTTATTATTATTGTATTGAGGTATTTTAAAATTGATTTATTTTAGTTTATTTGAGACCTGTTAATCCATACAATATGGATCAAAGGTAACAACGTGTGTTTGAGTCATGAAAAGCCCTTAGGTCGCGGTAAAGCTTTCCATTAATGTTAGTCTATTACAAGCATTTAGATCGGTCATCAAAAAACATTCATCCATTATCATCAAAAGCCACGAAACAACATTCATGTCGGTCGAACCCAAGTCAAGAACGAGCATGGCATAAAGAACCGAGCCAGAGAGAGGGGCGACCGCTCTAGCGCTAGGAAGTATAGACACAGAATAACCCGCACATCTTTAGGAACCCCTCGCACATAAAAAACTCGCTCCGCCTTTGGGTAAGAATGACCTCTCATCAGAACCAAATCGAGCATTATGACTTAGCTCACCTATATGGAGAGGTCGTTCGCACGGAAAGGAAGCAAGTACTGCAGCAGGTCGCACGTCCCCATGGTCGCTTGCTCAAGTCACTCCGCTCGATCGCATATGCTTCTCTAAGGAAGAAACCGCCCGCTGGACGTACAAATAGTAACTACCGAAAAATTGCATTATGTCCAATCAACAAGGACATGATACTGATCGCCCAACCAGGACCTACTTGTCAGCTGGCTGCAAAAGGTTTAACATGGACCATCGGTCGCATTTGTACCAACCTTGATACTTCAGCCAATCACCAGCGCACTCTCCGCCTGTTCAACCTACTCAGAACCACGCAGCCGCTCACCCCTCTAGAATCACTCGCACAAAACAGCTGGCAGCTGCTATTGACAACCGGCTATAGCTAAGCAGTGGCATTCTTGTAA
The DNA here is from genome assembly GCA_030737875.1 of Allium sativum. NCBI lineage: Eukaryota > Viridiplantae > Streptophyta > Magnoliopsida > Asparagales > Amaryllidaceae > Allium > Allium sativum. Next base: position 268,045,709 of record CM060913.1, on the reverse strand, counting down.
TTAAGGGGACAAACGACCCAAGGCCTGCAGAGATGGATTTCAGCTCGTTTCTTCATAAAGGTTTCACCTGTAAATGGGCCAGGGCTGGGACGAAAAGGGGGAAGACGCCGGACCACCACGAAGTGCTGCAAAATTTTTTCCTCCACCATCCAGAAGCTTCTCAAGCTCTATCAATGACCGCCAAAGTTCACTTCATCTTTCTCTATCACCAAATGGACCAAGTCTCCTTGTTCCTCTATTAGAGATCAATCCAAGCTCTCACCATCCATTCCAAACCGAGATTCGTCATTTTCATCTTCTCAAGCTTTGCTCCACTTCTCTCCTGCCACCATTAAACCTCCTCGAAGCTTCGATTCGCACCTCAATCGCCGTGGACTCATTGTTGATCTTCTAAGTGCTCGAACCATGGAACATACACTCTCACGTCCATCATATTCTTAAGGATTCAACCATTTCCATAGTGGCTAGAAGGAATCAATTCAGTAAAGAGAGGAAAAGCCATCGTGCAAGAGAGAATGGGCAAAAGTGGAATGTATGAAATAGTGAATTTTGTAAATCCCCCTATGATAATGAGAATAACTTCAAAGTGAATGTAGATCTACTGTAGTTCGAACCACTATAAAATTTCTTATGTTTCTACTTACTTTTTCCCAGTTTTACTTTGCGATTGTGGCTCCTTTCAATTCCTAACCATGTTGGTGAAGTACAATCCTCGTACCCTTGGTGTTTGAGCCATTTTTCGGCGAAAACAAGACCCTTAAAAGGGGACATTATTCAAACAAACTCTGTTTTCAAATAAACAAATTTTATTGAGTCTGTAATAGCTAATTATTGCTAGATTTTAAGTTTCGTGCCAATTGGAGTTATTATGTAAGCGTAGCAAAATTTAATGTAAATAAATCGATCATTTAAGCTTAAACAAACGCCATTTGAGCAAACAGACTCGGAATTCGACGAAACAAGTTTCATCTTGTCCGGAATGTTGAGTTATACCATGAAGTTCATTTTTGTCACGAACAAGTTTGTATGCCACCACAAGAATTAATAAACATTGGTTAGGTATGAAAAATATCGTTAGCCATGTCCATAAAAATCGTTGGTTAAATCAATAAATCCTTCATCACATAAAAATAAAATAATATTTTTCGTATCTATAAAACAACCCCATTTCTGCTATAAAACCCTAAATAGCTTTCCTGTTCTTTCTTCAAGACCGAACTCTTTCTTTCAGTAAGAACCAATAAAAATTGTTCCCTTCAAAAAGTAATTAAAAATTCAAAACCCAATGGAAAATATAAAGGCTTCGATCCCATGTTTGTGTTGATAAGTGCGGATGAGTTTTTGTCACCCCTAATTTCTGAAAGGTGGGCAATGTCGGCACTATAACGAAGATAGGGTTGAATTTTTTTAGCGATGGAAGTATTTAATCACTGATTTGAGGTTGATTCTTGGTTGGGGTAGGAAATAACATGTTGCAAATTTTTCTTGAGGCATTTCGATGATTGTTCACGGTACAACATGTGAGTGTCAGTGACGCAATTCAACTGGCGCAGGCGAGTAAGAAGTTGAGATGGTAGAGGGGTAGCAAGGTAGAAGAGTTCGACTTTGGTGGAGTTTTCGAATGGAGCTGAGCCAAGTCACCATGCCTGAGGTAATCGGAGTCGCACAGCCTTTTAAGGTGGTGTAGCGCAGGGTTTCTGCAGGTCGGAGGAGGAGGAGGAGGAGGAGAGAGAGCTGACAGAGATTTTGGTGGGGTCCGGTGAAAGAACCCGTAACTTCTCCATAAAGGAAAGCCCGGATTGCTTTGAGGACAAGACGGATCAGAACACAAACAGAAGAACATTTCATTGTATATTACAACAATTTCATCAGATTACAAGAATATACAGAGTATGAACAAATATTATACATTTGATAAACATCAGAGATTTAAATTCATTACTTCAGCGGAAAAATAATACAAAACACAACTGAAATAGATACACGGATACAGAGCTTTCCGAATATCCCTTCAGCTATAAACCAGGATCCTATAAGAATAAATCTGCAAAACCCAACTACTAGCTACCCATGTGGAAAATAAGGGCACCCAGAGTTTAGGTTAAAACAATAAACTCCAGGTCAGTCATGTGACTGGTGTGAGAACTAAAACAGTTATTAATCTTTATTTTTAAAGTTAGGTACATCAAGGGACCACACCGTATATCATGGAACGGGTTTCCTCCCAAGAATACCAGTGCATAAAACAAACAGCGCAATGCTAAATAAAGAACAATGAAGCTATTATAAGACCCAGGTCCCATCACACAATGCAACGCAAGCCGGAGGATAGGGTTTTACCTTATAATAGCCAAATAATGCTTGATACGCGAATTTAATCTTTTATTATTACTATAAGTAAAGAAAACCACTTCAAATATAAGTATATCAATCATAAACGGCATGGGTACCACATATCATGTCGCCATACTAGGCTCTACAATCAAAACAACAAATTGTCGTATTTGGAAGTTGGATTTCCATCTGTCAACCGAGGCAAAAGATATTCGTCACCGCTTCGAGACAATCTAGCTCATGTCTCAGGCAAGCGCGCAGGCAAGCCTTGGATCCTCAGGGCTGGTCCACATGGAGTGGATTAAAATGCCTGAAAATGCGTTTCCCCGCCGTATGGGGCGTAAATGAGCCAACGAATGACTCCATCGGTCCTGGATCGACCGATATAACCGAGGCGCCTCACATTCCAACAACCACATAAGTCAAACTCGTCAAGGCTTGTAAACCACTGACGTCACTTCTAGCTAGAAGGAAATGCATGCCCTCCCTGACGTCCTCTCCAGTTTTTGGTTCACACCGGGTTGTGAGGCTCGCGAATTAACGCAACACAAAGTGATGCCACAAAGGTTGTGCTTTGATCATCAGCCACAAGACTTTGTTTTTCAATAGAGGCCTTGATCATTTGCCACTTAGGCATGCCACATAGGCAATTCACTCCATGTGACTGATGTCTATCGATATACAACCTCTGATCCCGTACGTCTCAGAGAAGGGTGGAGTAAGAGAATAAATTCTCCTTCACCAGGCAGATGTACATTTAATAGAGATCAATCAACACAGAGCAAAATCCAATGTCAGACACACAGTCCATTTACAAGTTCGTTCTGGTCTGAACGAAACCGGAGGAACCTTATTCCCCGCATATCCATCGATCTCTAAGTACGTCTGGACGATCACCAACTGATTCCCTCCTCTTGGGTGTACAACCCAATCAAGATCATTAGTAATTGTCCAAACAACGTCAAGACCTCCAGTCTTCAACCACCGTCTTCATCTTCGACTAATCGTCGTATCAGTTATTCAGAATGGCATAAACCCGGTCTTTCCGAATAACTCGCGTATTTTATAAACAAGTGTTACACAAACACAACATAGCCTCATTCCAATTCAGAATATTCTTTTATTCAAATATTCACATTACTAGGGAAAGGTTCCCATTAATTTTATCAAAGATAAATTCTTTAAAATTTATTCTTTAATCTTCCTTGGAATATCATTTCAAACCATATATGGTTTTCCAAACCAGTCGGGATTAATGAACCTTACCGAAGTAATTATTTGTTTAATTTCCCAATCCTAACCTATTCATCCCATGGAGCAAAACTGGTAATACTCCATATCTAACACCACGGTGTTATCAGTAAATTTAATTACCATTTCACGTTCAAATCTAGTTAAAGATTTAACTATAGCTAGGAGCAAAACTGGTGATACTCCATTCTCGATCATTTCTCGAATTTGATAACTTAAATTATCACCTTCACATTTCAATCTAATTAAAGGTTCATTAAAACTCCACTTGGTTTTAATCTCCCAAAATATCAATATTAATGATTATTTAACTTGGGAAATCATATCCTGTCTTTAATTGGATTAAAGTACCAATGTCATTTAAAAGATGGTTCACGATAAACCCAATATCACAATCCATTCCATCAGTCTCTAACCGTAAATTAGCAAGAGAACAATTCCCTAAGTATCAACCCCGAAGGCCGAAACCAACATCAGATCAATACCCAGGAAACCATTCAACTTAGCTGATCTCTAGTTAGTTTCTAAATTTCTTAACTCCATTGTTAATCGGGTTAAAGAACAGGTGTTATTTAAAACACCGTTCACGATAAACCCAAAAATCAATTTAAATTCAATTCCAATTAAATATTAATCAACTGGAAAATCCCACTAAATCTTAATCAAAGATTTATTCTTTTCTCAATTGGGTTCAAGAACAGTGTTATTTAAGACACCATTCATGACAAACCCAAAATCCCATTTGATATTAAATACAAGGCTCTGAATAGAAAATATATCGGCTTATATTCAATATCAAATTCTGAAACCAAAAAATATCGTATTGGAAATAATGATATAAATATATCTTTCAAATTCCCATAACCATATCCGTATAATCACGAAATCCAACATCGAAATTTTTATAAGATAATTTCGATTCAAATCCATTCCAATTCGTATATTGGAAATTCTGGTTATATTTAAAACCATTTCTAATCCAATTTATTTATTTAAAAATATTGGATTTATTTCTCTAGTTAATAACTAGTTCATTCTGATAAAAATATATTTTTACCCTTTCAAATATGGAATTATCCATCCAAGTACTTTCCAAATCATTTATTACGATTTTTACAAATTATTAATATATTTTTTAATTTTATCAAAGCCCGTACGGTTGATTTCCATAAACGGTCATCGAACTGCACTTACAGCGACCTTTTCCAAATTTGATTTGGACATAATTCCAAATCCAACCGTTAGATTTCAAATTTCTAATATTCTTGGAAAGCTCTTTTCGATACGAACCCAACAGTCCCAGTTTCACGAGAATCTGACAGTCGGATCTCCCGTAACGTCAATTCGAAGTCAATGGTCGAAATTCGCGAACTGCCGCAGCGCGGCGTGTTCTATTCAGGCCATTAAATATATATTGTATATATTTAGTCGATTTCAATTCAAAACGAATTTTATAAATCGTTTTAAATTCGTTTCAAAAACAATATCAACTTCATATTAAATTTCAAATCAAAATTGAATATTCCATATCATTATTATATAAATGATATTATTTTCAAAATATTATATTTCGAAATCATTTCCTTTTCACTATTCATTATAAAAATGAATAAAATCGATATAAATATCGCTTGCGTCAAAATGGCGCATATCTAATCAACACGGCTTTTATTCAACACATGAATGTTGTTTAAATATTTTATTCAACACATGAATGTTTTATTCAACACATGAATATTTACTTTATTCAACACATGAATTTTCTATTCAACATATGAATATTTATTTTATTCAACACATGAATTTTCTATTCAACATATGAATATTTATTTTATTCAACACATGAATTTTGTTTAAATATTATATTCAACACATGAATGTGTTATTATATTCAACACATGAATATTTTCTTATTCAACACATGAATATTTATTCCTTTTCTGAATATTAATTAAAAATATTCTTTATCTTCCAAATTGGAATAAGGCCCAATCAAATACCATATAATGTTACTTATATGGATTCCATACAACACATGTATATAATAACAATGATAAACAATCAACCATCATCCATAGTGCATTACACAACTGCATAAGCATTAATGATAAATAATTAACGCTTACGACAGCCTGTCAACCAATAGATCGACATACAACTAAACAATTGGGATTAGTGTATGCCAAATATCATCCCAACACCCGTGTGGGGTTTCAATCCACAAACATTGAATATTATTTGTGCAGTTGGGCGATGTGCAAAATATATCGTCCCAATCCATATCAGAAAATAGGTGTACATAAACAAATCGTCTGATTTGTAAATGAATATTTATCTTATTCATATCAACGTTAAAAAATTAAATTTATTAACGATAAAATATTTTATTCGGTTCATTACACAATAAAAATGATGTTTTTATTGTTCTAACATATTTTTAGAAAATTTCTGCGGCATAACGGCACGATACTAGAAATGGGATAAGGCCTAGCCTTATCCCCGGTCTAATAATGGCCTGCGCCATACACATACCAATCTAATAAATTCCATTTTGATTTTCTAACCAAATTCAACCAAATTATCCAATCAACCAAACCAAACAATCAAACAAATCGTCCACGTTTTTTGGATGACGGGTGTTGGGTGCTGCTAAGCACCGTATGCATCCTAGTATATATTTCTAACTAGAAAATAAAATTTAAAGTGTGAAGTTCTCACCTTGGGGTTCCACTCCACCATTCTTTATTTCTGAACGGTTCGGATTTTGTTTTGATTTCGTTGCATTCCATCGTATTCCCTTTTACGCTATTCATAGTAAAAATCATATTTTTATGGCTTCATTCAAATAAAAATCACATTTTTATTATGCTACTCATATAAAAATAATATTTTTTTCTTGCTACTGATTTAAAAATTATATTTTGATCAAACTGAAAATCATTTCTTTATCTAAATAAAAATCTAAACTTTGATATTATGAAAATCTCAACTTTGATATGATAAAAATATCAACTTTGATACAATAAAAATCGTATCTTTATGATTTTATTCATATCATAAAGATCAAACCTTTATGTGTTATTTATCTAAATAAAACCCCTATCTTTATTATGCTAGATTATTAATAAAAATCGCTTCTTTATCATGCTTGATTATTTATAAAAATCGCTTCTTTATCATGTTAGATTATTCATAAAAATCATAGCTTTCTTTATCATGTTAAATTATTTATAAAAATCATAGCTTTCTTCGCTAATTACATATATAAAAAACAGATTTTTTTTATATGCTATAAAAATCATATTTTTATATAGATATTCTACACTATAAAAATCTGAATTTTAAACTAACTTTATATACATAAATTTCTGACTTTTTATACAAAAATAAACAACAATAAGAATAGAAAAGAAAAGATAAAATAAAACAAATATAAATAGAACTTACAGTACGGAGAGGAGGGGGGTTTCTGCTGGTGTCGCGCTCGAGGTAGGGGGGTTTGGCTGCGGTGGCGCGCGAGGCTTCACACGATGGTGGCGGTTCTACGAGGTGGAGCGTTGATCTAGATTTGACAAGGTTCGATTGGGGAGGAGGTGGGTTCGAACAGTCCGGGGAGAGAGGAGGCGTTGGGTTAGGACAGGGCGCCGGAGCACGCGGTGGGCCAGCGATGGCGCCAACGGCTACCGCGGTGGAGGATCGAGACGCGTCTTCCCCCTTTCTTTCTTTTTTGTATTCCTGATTTCATTCTGAACGTATGGTGAGAGAGGGGAGAGAGAAAGGTAGAGAGAGTATATATATATATATATATATATATTATTTAATTTAAATCATCAAAAAAGTTAACTTTTCATTCGAACTCAGAATCGAACCCAATGACTGTCACCTCTAGCTAATTGCCCCCATTCCAAACACAATGAGATAAGTTTCATAAGCCAGTTCGACTTTTTTGATCAGTTTTAACAGAAATTAAAATATAAATCTATATATTTAATTTTAAACGTACATTTCAATTTACCGGGGCCACATACGGACTCCAAAAATTCTAGAAAAATTATTTCAAGCTTCTTATCGACGATACTGTCCTAACAAAACTAATTTCATCAAATTTGAAGACCGTTTGAAAAATGGCCCTTTTCTGGTCGATCCAAATTGACTGAAACTGTTCAAACACATTTTCCTTTGCCACGCTCACATATTAATCCCAAAAATTATGAAATTTGGAATCTAGCAATAACTTGACATTCCGGATCCAACAAAAGTACTTTCATCGAAAACAGAGGTCGTTTGCAAAATGGCTATTTTTAAGGCCTTTATATATATATATTAAAATATATATAAATTAAATAGCGACTTTTCTGAATTTTATAATGGACGTAACTTTCAACTTATAAAATGAAATCTCAGTTTCTTACATCCGTTAGAAAGATATGATTAAATAGATTCAAATATTTCTTATTTCGTCCAATTCCGACTTAAAACGAATTATGTGAATTCATTTGAAATTTGAAATCGAATTTTCAAACTGCCGCGCCATTTCAGGCTCGAATTATAATTAAAATAAATTTATTCTTTTAACTTCATCGAAAATAAATTTTTCTTCGTTATTATTTAAAATAATTCATTTTAAATATTCAAAATCCATTAAAATAACCAAAATAAATTTTTTAAATTGGCTCAGATTTTCCGGGTTGTTACAATCTCCCCAACTTAAAAATTTTTCGTCCTCGAAAAGGAATGGAGCTGAAAGTTGTTTACCTAATCAACTCAACTTTCATTCTGGCTTTTATTCTTCAACTTTTCAATTTCTAAGAATTTCTAATTTTTCAAAAATTTGGCTAACACCCTAAATTTTCGAAAAATTTCGCCATAACCTCCATTGTACGGGGAGCACCGGGAAAATCCCCAAACTGCCACACAGGCCCTCTCATCTCAAAAAGAAAAAGAAAAAGCCAAGCGGTTAGCCAATCGGCTCGTAAAATCATCATCACCCAAGAAATTAGTAAACATATACCTATTTGTCGGGCATACAATTTTATTCCTCTTCTCTAGCCTCCTTGCTAAGACCTTTTCAATGTATACACATGTATATGCATGCAATTTTCCAAACAATTTGCAATTCAGTTCAAATTTGACTAAATTTACCTTACTCTCACATAATGGCTGAAATTTTTAATTAATCAAACCAATAATCATACAACACGACTAGCAATCAATTAGTTGATTATCTTTCCAATCCATAATTTTGATATATATATATATATATATATATACAGAAAATCATGTTTTTGATGTCAATTCACAACAAATAATCCCTATCTGGTTTTGGTTCGCACACCAGTCTAATGGAAATATATAGATATCACACCTTCGAAACTCGAACATAAACACTGATGATGAAGCTTCAATCATTAGTATAATCTCCGGGAGCCTAGAGTGTGATTCTATATCTATCCAGAATATTTAGGGCTTCGAACGCATGCTAGCTAGGCGTATACGATAAATCTCTACATACTCGATTGTCCAACATCAATATAAAAATAATACTGAAATTCGTAAAATAAGATTTAAATTTTCAAAACAATTTTTTTTTCATTTTTATTTTAAAAATATACACTTCACACTCGTTCTAGGATACTACTGATCCTATCTCTAACGAGTTATTCTAATTGGATATTACTAATCCAATCTCTGATGAATTCTTTCGTTCGGTTCTAATGTGACTTGTTCTCGAGCTCTGTAAACCAAAGCTTAACTTCCCCGTGAAGGAAAGCCCGGATTGCTTTGAGGACAAGACAGATCAGAACACAAACAGAATAACATTTCATTGTATATTACAACAATTTCATCAGACTACAAGAATATACAGAGTATGAACAAATATTATACATTTGATAAACATCAGAGATTTAAAATCATTACTGCAGCGGAAAAATAATACAAAACACAATTGAAACAGATACACGGATACAGAGCTATCCGAATATCCCTTCAGCTATAAACCAGGATCCTGTAAGAATAAATCTGAAAAACCCAACTACTAGCTGGCCGTGTGGATAATAAGGGCACCCAGAGTTTAGGTTAAAACAATAAACTCCAGGTCAGTCATGTGACTGGTGTGAGAACTAAAACAGTTATTAATCTTTATTTTTAAAGTTAGGTAAATCAAGGGATCACGCCATATAACACGGAACGGGTTTCCTTCCAAGAATACCGGTGCATAAAGCAAACAGCGCAATGCTAAATAAAGAACAATGAAGCTATTATAAGACTCGGGTCCCATCACAGAATGCAACTTCAAGCCGAGGGATAGGGTTTTACCTTATAATACCAAATAATGCTTGATATGCGAAATTTAATCTTTTATTATTACTATAAGTGAAGAAAACAACTTAAAATATAAATGTATCAATCATAGATGGCATGGGTACCATGTATCATGTCGCCATACTAGGCTCTACAATCAAAACCGCAAAATGTCGTATCTGGAAGTTGGATTTCCATCTATGAACCGAGGCAAAAGATAGTCCTCACCGCTTCGAGACAATCTAGCCCATCTCTCAGGAAAGCGCACAGGCAAGCCTTGGATCCTCAGGGCCGGTCCACACGGAGTGGATTAAAATGTCTGAACATGCGTTTCCCCGCCGTATGGGGCGTAAATGAGCCAACGAATGACTCCATCGGTCTCGGATCGACCGATATAACCGAGGCGCCTCGCATTCCAACAACCGCATAAGTCAAACTCATCAGGGCTTGTAAACCACTGACGCCACTTCTAGCTAGAAGGAAACGCATGCCTTCCCTGATGTCCTCCCCAGTTTTTGGTTCACACCGGGGTGTGAGGCTCGCGAATTAACGCTACACAAAGCGATGCCACAAAGGCTGTGCTTTGATCATCAACCACAAGACTTGCTTTTCAACAGAAGCCTTGATCATTTTCCACTTAGGCATGCCACGCAGGCAATTCACTCCATGCGACTAATGCCTATCGACATACAACCTCTGATCCCGTACGTCTCAGAGAAGGGTGGAGTAAGAGAATAAATTCTCCTTCACCAAGCAGATGTACATTTAACAGAGACCAATCAACACAGAGCAAAATCCAATGTCAGATACACAGTCCATTTACAAGTTCGTTCTGGGTCTGAACGAAACCGGAGGAACCTTATTCCTCGCATATCCATCGATCTCCAAGTATGTATGGACAATCATCAACAGATTACCTCCTCTTGGGTGTACAGCCCAATCAAGATCATTAGTAATTATTTGATTAATTTCCCAATCCTAACATATTCATCCCATGGAGCAAAACTGGTAATACTCCATTTCTAACACCATGGTGGTATCAGTTAATTTAATTACCATTTCATGTTCAAATCCAATTAAAGATTTAACTATCGCTAGGAGCAAAACTGGTGATACTTCATTCTCGATCATTTCTCGAATTTGATAACTTAAATTACCATCTTCACATTTCAATCTAATTAAAGATTCATTAAAACTCCACTTAGTTTTAATCACCCCAAAAATCAATATTAATGATTACTTAACTTGGGAAATCATATCTTGTCTTTAACTGGGTTAAAGAACCAACGTCATTTAAAACACGGTTCACGATAAACCCAAAATCACAATCCATTCCATCAGTCTCTAACCGTAAATTAGCAAGAGAACAATTCCCTAAGTATCAACCTTGAAGGCCGAAACCAACATCTGATCAATACCCAGGAAACCATTCAACTTAGCTGGTCTCCAGTTAGATTCTAATTTTCATAACTCCATTGTTAATCGAGTTAAAGAACAGGTGTTATTTAAAACACCATTCACCATAAACCCAAAAACCAATTTAAATTCAATTCCAATTAAATATTAATCAACTGGAAAATCCCACTAAATCTTAATCAAATATTTATTCTTTTCTCAACTGGGTTCAAGAACAGTGTTATTTAAGACACCATTCACGACAAACCCAAAATCCCATTTGATATTAAATACAAGGATCTGAATAGAAAATATATCATCTTATATTCAATATCAAATTATGAAACCAACAAATATCATATTGGAAATAACGATATAAATATATCTTTCAAATTCCCATAACCATATCCGTATAATCACGAAATCCAACATCGAAATATTCCGAATATAATTTCGAGTCAAATCCATTCCAATTCGTATATTGGAAATTCTGGCTATATTTAAAACCATTTCTAATCCAATTTATCTATTTTTAAATATTGGATTTATTTCTCTAGTTATTAACTAGTTCATTCTGATAAAAATATATATTTATCCTTTCAAATATGGAATTTTCCATCCCAGTTCTTTCCAAATCATTTATTATGATTTTTCACAAATTATTAATAATTTTAATAATTTTATCAAGGCCCGTACGCTCGATTTCCATAAACGGTCATCGAACTACACTTATAGCGAGCTTTTCCAAATTTGGTTTGGTCATAATTCCAGATCAAACCGTTAGATTTCAAATTTGAAAGCACTTTTCGATATGAACCCAACGGTCCCGGTTTCAGGAGAATCCGACGGTCGGATCTCCTATAACATCAATTCGAAGTCAATGATCAAAACTCGCGAACTGTCGCAGCGCGGCGCGTTCTATTCAGGCCATTAAATATATATAATATATATATATTATATATATTTCGTCGATTTCAATTCAAAACTTATTTTATAAATCGTTTTAAATTCGGTTCCAAAACAATATCAACTTCATATTCAATTTCAAATCAAAATTGAATATTCCATATCATTAATATATAAATGATAATATTTTCAAAATATTATATTTCGAAATCATTTCCTTTTCACTATTCATTATAAAAATGAATAAACTCGATATAAATATCGTTTGCGTCAAAATGGCGTATATTTAATCAACATGGCTTTTATTTAACACATGAATATTGTTTAAATATTTTATTCAACACATGAATGTATTGTTCAACACATGAATATTTATTTTATTCAACACATGAATTTTCTATTCAATAAATGTATATTTATTTTATTCAACACATGAATTTTCTATTCAACATATTAATATTTATTTTCTTCAACACATGAATTTTGTTTAAATATTTTATTCAACGCATGAATGTTGTATTCTATTCAACACATGAATATTTATTTTATTCAACACATGAATATTTTCTTATTCAACACATGTATATTTATTCCTTTTCTGAATATTAATTAAAAATATTCTTTATCTTCTAAATTGGAATAAGGCCCAATCAAATACCATATAATGTTACTTATATGGATTCTATACAACACATGTATATAATAACAATGATAAAGAATCAACCATCATCCTTAGTGCATTACACAACTGCATAAGCATTAATGATAAATAATTAACGCTTACGACAGCCTGTCAACCAATAGATCGACATACAACTAAACAATTGGGATTAGTGTATGTCAAATATCATCCCAACACCCGTGTGGGGTTTCAATCCACAAACATTGAATATTATTTGTGCAGTTGGGCGATGTGCAAAATATATCATCTCAATCCATATCAGAAAATAGTTGTACATAAACAAATCGTCTGATTTGTAAATGAATATTTATCTTATTCATATCAACGTTAAAAAAATAAATTTTTTAATGATAAAATATTTTATTCGGTTCATTTACACAATAAAAATGATATTTTTATTGTTCTAACATACTTTTAGAAAATTTCGATGGCATAACGGCACGGTACTAGAAACGGGATAAGGCCTAGCCTTATCCCCGGTCTGATAATGGCCTGCGCCAAATACATAACAATCTAATCAATTCCATTTCGATTTTCTAACCAAATTATCCAATCAACCAAACCAAACAATCAAACAAGTCGTCCATGGTTTGTGGACGATGGGTGTCGTGTGCTGCTAAGCACTGTCTACATCCTAGTATATATTTCTAACTAGAAAATAAAATTTAAAGTGAGAAGTTCTCACCTTGGGGATCCAATCCCGCCATTCTTTATTTCTGAACGGTTCGTATTTTGTTTTGATTTCAGTGTGCTCCATCGTATTCCCTTTCACGTTGTTCATAGTAAAAAATCATATTTTTATCGCTTCATTCAAATAAAAATCACATTTTTATTAGGCTACTCATATAAAAGAATATTTTTATATTGCTACTCATTTAAAAATTATATTTTGATTAAGCTAAAAATCATTTCTTTATCTAAATAAAAATCTAAAGTTTGATATTATGAAAATCTCAACTTTGATATGATTAAAATCTCAACTTTGATACGATAAAATTCTCAACTTTGATACGATAAAAATCTCAACTTTGATTCGATAAAAATATTATCTTTATGATTTTATTCATATCATAAAGGTCAAACCTTTATGTGTTATTTATCTAAATAAAAAACCCTATCTTTATTATGCTAGATTATTTATAAAAATCGCTTCTTTATCATGCTAGATTATTTATAAAAAATCGCTTCTTTATCATGTTAGATTATTTATAAAAATCATAGCTTTCTTTATCATGTTAGATTATTTATAAAAATCATAGCTTTCTTCGCTATTTACATATATAAAAATCAGATTTTTTTTATACGCTATAGAAATCATATTTTTATATGGATATTCCACACTATAAAAATCTGAATTTTAAACTAACTATATATACATAAATTTCTGAATTTTTATACAAAAATAAACAACAACAAAAATAGAAAAGAAAAGAGAAAATAAAACAAATATAAATAGAACTTACAGTACGGAGAGGAGGGATGTTTCTGCTGGCGTCGCGCTCGAGGTGGGGGGTTTGGTTGCGGTGGCACGCGAGGCTTCACACGATGGTGGTGGTTCTACGAGGTAAAGCATTGATCAAGTTTTGACATGGTTCAATTGGGGAGGAGGTGGGTTCGAACGGTCAGGGGAGAGAGGAGGCGTTGGGTTAGGGCAGGGCGCCGGAGTGCGCGGTGGGCCAGCGATGGCGCCAGCGGCTACCGCAGTAGAGGATCGAGACACGTTTTCCCCCCTTTATTTTTCTTTTTTTATTGCTGATTTCATTCTGACCATATGGTGACAGAGGGGAGAGAGAAAGGTAGAGAGAGTATATATATTATTTAATTTAAATCATCAAAAAAGTTAACTTTTCATTCGAATTCAGAATCGAACCCAATGACTGTCGCCCCTAGCTAATTGCCCTCGTCCCAAACACAATAGGATATGTTTCGTAAGCCAGTTCGGTTGTTTCGTTCAGTTTTCACTGAAATTAAAATATAAATCTATATATTCAATTTTAAACGTACATTTCAATTTACCGGGGCCACATACGGACTCCAAAAATTCTAGAAAAATTATTTCTAGCTTCGTATCGATGATACGGTCCTAAAAAACTAATTTCATCAAATTTGAAGGCCGTTTGAAAAATGGTCCTTTCCTGGTTGATCCAAATTGACTGAAACTGTTCAAACATGTTTTCTTTTACCATGCTCACATATTAATTCCAAAAATTATAAATTTTGGAATCTAGTACTAACTTGACATTCCGGATCCAACAAAAGTGGTTTCATCGAAAACAGAGGTCGTTTGCAAAATGACTATTTTTAAGTTCAGTTTTAATCTCAAAAATCATTTCTTAATGATTATTTATTCAACTCTTAGGAAAATTAATCCTGTCATTAACTGCGTTAAAGAACGAATGTCATTTAAAACATAGTTCACGATAAACCCAAAATCACATTCCATTAGTTATGGAATCTTCACAGAAAACAAATCAATATTTATAATCGATATAAACTATCGTATCCAACCAATAATATAAATGAAATAATGGCAAAGCCTTTTAAATTCCATATATAGTTACGGTCTTCCTCCACAGAAGCTCACTTCGATTATTACCAAATCAAATTCCATTCCATTCCAATTTATTTTATTAAATTGGAAAACTTTACTTTGGAAAATTTCCATAAAATCTTAGTTAAAGATTTATAAATTCCAAATCACATTTCACTGCAAATCGGGTTAAATAACAAATGTTGTTAAAAACACAGTTCACAGTAAACCCAATTCACATTCCATTTCCATTCCAACTAAATGCCAATTAATTGGTATTCTTCTCTAAATCTTAATTAAAAGATTTATTCTTTTCTCATCTGGGTTTAAGAACAGTGTTATTTAAGACACCATCCACGACAAACCCAACATCCAATTCCATTAATAATCGGGTTAAAGAACAAGTGTTATTTAAAACACCATTCACGATAAACCCAAAATCACATTCCATTAATAATCATGTTAAAGAACCAGTGTTATTTAAAACACCATTCACGATAAACCCAAAATCATATTCCCATCAATTCCAATTAAATATTAATTAATTGGTAAACTTCATTAAATCTTAATAAAAAAAGATTTAATTTTTTCTCAACTGGGTTTAAGAACAGTGTTATTTACGACACCATTCACGACAAACCCAAAATCCAATTTGATATTAAATACAAGGCCCTGAATAGAAAATATATCGGCTTATATTCAATATCAAATTCTGAAACCAACGGATATCGTATTGGGAATAACGATATATATATCTTCCAAATTCCCATAACAATATCCATATAATCACGGAATCTAATACCGAAATATTCCGAAAATTATTTCCATTCCAATTTATTCATTGGAAAATGCTGGTTATTTTAATACCACTTTAACTCCAATAAATTTATTTCTAAAAATAATTGGATTATAATTCAAGTTATAAACTTGTTCATTTCGATAAAGATATATTTTTTATCTTTCCAATTGTGGATTTTTTTCATCCAAATTCTTTTCAAATCAACTACTATGAATTTACACAAATTATTAATATTTTTATTAATTTTATCAAGGCCTGTACAGTCGATTTCCATAAACGGCCATCGAACTGCACTTACATCGACCTTTTCAAAATTTGATTTGGACATATCTCCAAATCCAACCATTAGATTTCAAAGCTCTTATATTCGTTGGAATGCTCTTTTCGATACGAGCCCAACGGTTCCAGTTTTATGAGAATCCGATGGTCGGATCTCTCGTAACGTAAATTCGAAGTCAATAGTCGAAATTCGCGAACGGACACTGAGAGGCGCGCTCTATTCAGGCCATTAAATATATATAATATATATTATATATTTCGTCGATTTCCATTGAAAACGTATTTTATAATTCATTTTAACTTCGTTTTAAAAATGATTCCAACTTCATTTTCAATTTTAAATCTAAATTGAATATTCCATATCATTATATATAAATGATAATATTTTCAAAATATTAGATTTTGAAAGCATTTCTCTTTTCGATATTCATTATAAAAATGAATAAAATCGATACAAATATCGCTCGCGTCAAAATGGCGCATATCTAATCAACATGACTTCAAATATTTAATATTTCCCTGTCAATCCAAAATCGGACATCAAAATCATATTTTGATCTTTTATTGAATATTATTTTAAAATATTCGTTATTTTAAAGTATTCATTCTTTCTGAACTGGAATCAGACACACTCAATTACCATATAATGTTATTTATATGGATTTCATACAACACATGTATATCACAACAATGAGAACAATAATCCATCATCCAGAGTGCATTTAACATTGTATAAGCATTAATTATAAATAATTAACGCTTTCAACAGTCTATCAACCAATCGATTGACATACAACTAAACAATTGGGATTAGTGTACGTCAAATATCATCCTAATACCCGAGTGGGGTTTCAACCAACAAACACAGTTTATATTTGTGCAGTTGAGCGATGTGTAAAATTTATCGTCCCAATACATATCAGTCAAATGGGTGTACATAAACAAATCGTCCGATTTGTAAATGAATATTTATTTTCATTCATATACTCGTTAAAAATTATATTTTTAACGATAAACCATTTTATTCAATACATGAATATTTTATTTTTCCATTCCACATCATAATCAATTTTCACAACACATTATAATCAAACAAGTCATCCATGGTTTGTGGACGACGGGTGTTGGGTGCTGCTAAGCACCGTCTGCATCCTAGTATATAATTTAACTAGAAAATAAAATTTAAAGTGAGAATTTCTCACCTTGGGTTTCCACTTCGCCAGTCCTTATTGTCACTCAGATTCGCTGCTCTGATTCTAACGCAATCTGTTTCAGTGCAATTTATATTAAAATCACAATTTCAACATCGCTATATATAATTAAAAATCATATTTTTACATCGCTATACATATATTAAAAATCTCATTTTTATACCGCTACTTCATATATAAAAATCACATTTTTATGTCATTATCTAGATAATAAAAATCATATTTTTATAACGATGACCATTTAATTAAAATCAAATCTTTATAATGATGTTATACATATAAAAATCACATTTTTAAAACAAATTTATTTAAATAAAAATCATATTTTTATATTCATACCATTCCTATAAAAATCACATTTTTATATATATAAATCATATTTTTTATTATGCCGCTACATATATATAAATCGTATTTTTATTATGAAACCATATATGTTTTTCATATATATATATATATATAAAAATCTTTATATGATGTTTTTCATTGTAAAAATCATACTTTTCATAAATAAAAATCGTAAATGGAACCATATATGTATTTTATTATGAAACCATATATGTATTTTATTATGCTGGAACTCGAGACTATTATCTTTTGCAGGAAGAATTGAACTAGTTCATGCAAAAATCAACTTTTGGCTGCAGACCATTCAGATTCCAGAGGCATCAATTGGAAAAATTGAGAGAGTTTGTGCGGACTTCATTTGGAAAGGGGGTTTACATAAAATTAAATATGAAGATCTTTGTAGACCAAAAGAAGAAGGAGGTGTAGGCCTGAGAAGAATTAGAGACATGAAAGAGGCCTTCACTTTGAAGCAAGCATGGAAAATCATAAATGGGCAAGGACTATGGGCTCGATAGATGGGGAAAAGATACATTAAAAATAATTTATGGACTATGGATATTGACAATAATGCATCGACAATGTGGAGAGCAATTCTAAGAGTCAGAAAAAATTAGCAGCAAAACGTGAACGTGAATTCGCTAACGACAATGACACTGACCTATGGAGAGATCCATGGATAAAAGGAAAATCTCTGATTAACACTTTGGGTTGGGATACTTTCTCAGCTTACGGATGTCCTAATCAAACTGTTAATCACATTATCAGTGAAGGCAAATGGAACTGTGACAGGATTCCTTGCAACAATGAGATGAAAAAAGACATTAAGTACATGCCTCTTTTTATTGACAGAGAATTTGATAAGAGGAAGTGGGGGTCAAGCAATGAATTCAATTTGAGAGAAGCATGGACAACATCTAGAGTCATTGAACCCAGAGTGGAATGGCACAAGGTAATTTGGGACAAATTGTTACCCCCAAAAGTATCACACACAGCCTATATAACAATGTTATTTCGTCTACCAACTAAAGATAGACTTTTCAGTTAGGGTATAGTTACTGGTAACTTTTGTACCTTATGCGACAATAACATTGAATCACACCAACATATGTTCTTCAATAACAACTTTTCTAGTGAGATTCTCAGACAAATTCAGCAACGATTAAATTTTGATAGTCAAGAAACAAAATTTCATGAAATAATTGCGTACCTAGGTCTGAATTGGGCGAATGAAGATGCTAAAATTAAAATATACGGCACTAGCGTGATTACTACATGTTGGTGGATTTGGAAGGAGAGGAATAAACGTGTATTTCAAAGCAAACGAAGGTCGGTGAGTGAGATTCACAAGCTAATTGAATTGGAAACGAACTTAATCCTAAGAACAAGAGGTAGAGGACTTACTACATCAGATGAAGCACGACAACTTCGTACTAGAAGAATGGATCAAGAGGATTGGCAGGAATCACGGCTAGAAGCTCAAAACCAACGGCCTCCATGAATTCTTCACTGAAGAAGAAGCCGCCTGCCATGTTTCAATTTAATTTGGGAAAGAATTAGTTGTGTTAATGTTTTGGGTACGGTGGTTTTTATTTCCACGAATGTAAATACTGATGCGATGTCGATCTTGTGAAACATGCATTGAGATTCGGGCTGAAATATGCCTTTAATAAATATTATACCAAGTTTCAAAAAAAAAATCGTAACTTTACATAAATAAAAATTGTAACTTTATCTCACCATATATAAAAAACTAATTTTTTTTACAACTATGCATTTTAATTTAATTAACTAATTACATAAAGTAAATAAAAATAAAAAACTTACTGTTGGAATTGGGAGTGAGAGGGGAGGGGATGGCGGCGACGGAGCTTGCAGGTGGCGGGGAGGCACGGCGGTCGGAGTCGAAGGCCAGAGGCGGCTAGGGTTAGGTGGATTTGGGGGAGGCCCGCGGGTTTAAGGAGGCAGAAGAGGAGGGGTGACGGGGAGTTGCGGCGTTGGGGAGAGGAGATCGGATGCGGCGGCGGACCGCGATGGGAAGGGGTGCTCCGTCGGTTGTTTTTTTTTTCCTCTTTTCTAATTCGATTTTTGAACGAATGGTATACGGGGCGGAGGGTTGACCACGAGAAATTAGGTTAGGGTTTGACCAATCTTCCTACTTATATGTATATTAATAATTTAATATTATTTAATTTTATAATTCACTATTTTTCATCCGATCTTCAAATCAAACCCAACGACTGTCGCCCTTAGCTAATTACCCTCATTCTGAACGCAACGGGATATGTTTCATAAGCTAGTTCATCTGTTTCGATTAGTTTTCACTTAAATTAAAATATAAATCAATATATATTCAATTTGAATGTACATTTTAATTTACCGAGGCCATACACTGACTCCAAAAATTCCCGAAAAAAAATCTAGCTATGTTTTGACGATACGGCCCTAACAGAACTAATTTCGTCAAATTTGGAGACCGTTTGAAAAATGGCCATTTTCTAGTTGATCCAATTCGACTAAAATTGACAAAACACGTTTTCTTTTGCCACGCTCACATATTGATTCCAAAAATCATAAAAATTGTAATCTAGCAATAATTTGACATTCCAGATCCAACAAAAGTGGTTTCGTCGAAAATGGAGGTCATTTGCAAAATGGCTAATTTAAGGGCTTTATATATATTAAAATACATATAAATTCCACAGCGACTTTTCTGAATTTCAAACTGGACGTAACTTTCAAGTTATAAAACAAAATCTCGGTTTCTTACATCCATTAGAAAGATATTGTTAATCAGATTCAAATATTTCTAGTTTCGTCTAATTCTGACTTATATTGAATTGTGTATGTTCATTTGAAATTAAAAATCGAATTTTCAAACTACCGCTCCATTTCAGGCTCATTATATAATTAAAATAAATTTATTCGTTTTAACTTCATCAAAAATAAATTTTTAGTTGTTATTATTTAAAATAAATCATTTTAAATATTCAAAATCCATTAAAATTGCTAAAATAAAAATTTTAAATTGGTTTTGATTTTCCGGGTTGTTACAATCTCCCTCACTTAAAATCTTTTCGTCCTCAAAAAGGAACGGAGCTGAAAGTTGTTTTACTAATCAACTCAACTTTTATTCTAGCTTTCATTCTTCAACTTTTCAGTTTCCAAGAATCTTCAGATTTTTCAAAAATTTGGCTAACACTCTAAATTTTCGAAAAATTTCGCCATAAACTCTTTTATACGGGGAGACATTTAAAACCACAACTAGCCTCACAGGCCCCCCGTCAATCCAAAGGAAAAAGAAAAGGCCAAGCGGCAGCCTTAGGCTCATAAACTCTTTAAAAGAAAAAGAAATTGCCAAGTAGCCAGCCTTAGGCTGATAAACTCTTCAAAAGAAGAAGAAATTGCCAAGCGGCCAGTCTTAGGCTCATAATCTCTTTAAAAGAAAAAGAAAACTAGTAAACATGTACCTATTTATTGGGCATAAAATTTTATTCCTCTTCTTAGCAGTTTATCCATAACCTGTTCACACATATAT
The DNA here is from genome assembly GCA_030737875.1 of Allium sativum. Classification (NCBI taxonomy): domain Eukaryota; kingdom Viridiplantae; phylum Streptophyta; class Magnoliopsida; order Asparagales; family Amaryllidaceae; genus Allium; species Allium sativum. Next base: position 268,024,136 of record CM060913.1, on the reverse strand, counting down.
ATGTACATGTATGCATTTTCAATCAATTTTCAATTCAGTTCAATATTTAATTCGATTTGGCTAAATTTACCATTTTGTTATCATATTGGCTTTATTGTTGAATTAGTAATCAAACAACACAAATAGTAATCAATTAGTTGATTAAGTTTTCAATCATATACCTTTAATACATAGTCAAAAATCATGTTTTTGATGCCAATTTACAACAATAAAGCCTATCTAGTTTTGGTTCTCACACCAGTCAGTTGGAAATTTATAGATATCCCACTTTCGAAACTCAAACATAGATACTGATGATAACGCATTAATCACCAGGATCATCTCCGGGCGACTAGTGTGTGATTCTATATCTATACAGTATTTGAGGCTTCGAATAGGCGTTAATTACGCATGTATTCAAAATCTCCATATACTCGATTGTCCAAATTCAATTTGAAATAAATATTCAAATACGTATTATAAGGTTTAAATTTCAAAACAAAATTTGTTTTCATTTTTATTTTAAAAATAACACTCTTTGAACTCATTCTAGGATACTACTGATCCCATCTCTAACGAGTCATTCTCATTGGATATTACTAATACAATTTCTGATGAATTCTTTTGTTTGGTTCTAACGTGTCTTGTTCTCGAGCTTTGTAAACCAAAGCTTTGATACCACGTGTAATGACCCGAACTTCACCGATCTCCGAAGAGAAGAGAAAGAATGGATTGTCTGAGAACACAACAAATCAGAACACAAATAGAAGAATATTTCATTGCTTATTACAACAATTTACATCAGAGTACAAGAATATACAGAGTATGAACAAATAATTTACATTTGATAAATATCAAATATTTAAATTACATTTAAATACATAACAACGGAAAAATAACACAAAACACAATTGAAAGAAATACATTGATACGGAGATTTCCGAATATCACTTCATCTAAAAACCAGGATCCTGTGAATATAATATCTGCAACACCCAACTACTAGCTGCCCGTGTGGAAATTAGGGGCACCCACAGTTTAGGTTAAAACAATAAACTCCAGGTCAGTCAGGTGACTGGTGTGAGAACTAAAATAGTTATTAAATTGATTTTAAAGTTAGGTAAATCAAGGGACCATGCCGTATAACACGGAACAGATTTTCTCCCAAGAATACCAGTGCATAAAACATACAGTGCAATGCTAAATAATGAACAATGAAGCTATTATAAGACTCGGGTTCCATCACACAATGCAACGCAAGCCGATGGATAGAGTTTTACCTTATAATTGCTAAATATGCTTGGTACGTGAAATTTATCTTTTATTATTACTATAAGTGAAGAAATCAACTTCAAATATAAATGTATCAATCATAGACGGCATGAGCACCCCATCCCACTATGTCGCCAAATATAAGTTTACAATTAAAACCGCAAAGCTCGTATTGGAAGTTTGGATTTCCATCATGATGGCTCCTGATTTGAAAGATCTATCGCGTAGTGCAATTCCCAATGGCTTACGTCGCAGGCATGCGAAAACGCCGTAATGCACATCCGCTCTATCCTTGAAATCAAGTATCTCAATGACTTACGTCACAGGCATGCAAACACGGCGTATACCATATCCAACATGGGAATCGGGGGGTGTGCCCCCTACCTTACTAGGTGTGTGGCGACCACACCCAGCCTGCGTCGGTCGACCGAATCCATCCTCTAAAAAGTATACTGATCTAACCATCAGTTCACCACCATATCGGGGTGTGAAGCTCGTGAATTAACGCTATACACAAAGCGGTGCTATATTAAAGCTATGCTTTGATCATCAACCAAAAGACTATGCTTTTTAACAAAAGCCTTGATCATTTTCATCTCAGCATGCCACACTGTCAATCCGTACCGTACCACTGATTTCTGCCAATATATAACCTCTAGGCTCGTACATCTTAGAGAATGGTGTTAAGCAAGAGAATAAATTCTCCGCCACCAAACAGATATATATTTAGCAGAGATCAACGAATACAGTATAAAAGAATACAATGCCAGACACACCATCCATTTACAAGTCCGCTCTAGGTCTAAAGGAAACCAGAGGCACCTTATTCCTCGTCCCGTATGTCCAATACAGGAGAGAGGCCCTCGCATATCTGGTCGATCTCCAAGTACGTCTGGACGATCACCACTTATTACCTCGCCTTGGGTGTACAACCCAATCAAGACATCAATAATCATCCAAACGATGTGAAGACCTCTGGTCTTCAACCACCGTCTTCATCGTCTACTTATCGTCGTATTAGTTATTCGGAATGGGTATAAACCCGGGCTTTCCGAATAACTCGCGTATATTATGAACAAGTGCTACACAAACACAACATACGCCTCATTCCAATCCAGAATATTATTTTATTCAAATATTATTTTCACAATTTAAACCATATTTAGGTTTTCCAAACTGGTCGGGATTTTCAAACCATACCGAAGTAATTATTTGTTTAATTTCCCAATCCCAACCTATTCATCCCATGAAGCAAAACTGGTAATACCCCATATCTAACACCACGGTGTTATCTGTAAATTTAATTACCATTTCACGTTCAAATCTAATGAAAGATTTAACTATCGCTTGGAGCAAAACTGGTGATACTCCGTTCTCGATCATTTCTCAAATTTGATAATTTGAATTATCAAATCCTCATTTCAATCTAGTTAAAGATTCATTAAAACTCTAGCTCAGTTTTAATCTCAAAAATCATTTCAAAATGATTATTTATTCAACTCCTAGGAAAATTAATCTTGTCATTAACTGGGCTAAAGAACGAATGTCATTTAAAACACAGTTCACGATAAACCCAAAATCACATTCCATTAATTTTAGAATCTTCACGGAAAACAGATCAATATTTATAATCAATATAAACTCCCGGATCCAACCAATAATATAAATGAAATAACGGCAAAGCCTTTTAAATTCCATATACAGTAATGGTCTTCCTCCACAGAAGCTCACTTCGATTGTTACCAAATCGAATTCCATTCCATTCCAATTTATTTTACTAAATTGGAAAACTATACTTTGGAAAATTTCCATTAAATCTTAGTTAAAGATTTATAAATTCCAAATCACATTTCACTGCAAATCGGGTTAAAGAACGAATGTCGTTAAAAACACAGTTCACAATAAACCCAATTAACATTCCATTTCCATTCCAATTAAATGTCAATTAATTGGTATTCTTCTCTAAATCTTAATTAAATGATTTATTCTTTTCTCATCTGGGTTTAAGAACAGTGTTATTTAAGACACCATCCACGACAAACCCAACATCTAATTCCATTAATAATCGGGTTAAAGAACAAGTGTTATTTAAAACACCATTCACGATAAACCCAAAATCACATTCCATTAATAATCGGGTTAAAGAACCAGTGTTATTTAAAACACCGTTCACGATAAACCCAAAATTATATTCCCTTTAATCCAATTAAATATTAATTAATTGGTAAACTTCATTAAATCTTAACAAAAAAAGATTTAATCTTTTCTCAACTGGGTTTAAGAACAATGTTATTTATGACACCATTCACGACAAACCCAAAATCCAATTTGATAATAAATACAAGGCCCTGAACAGAAAATATATCGGCTTATATTCAATATCAAATTATGTAACCAACGGATATCATATTAGGAATAACGATATATATATCTTCCAAATTCACATAACAATATCCATATAATCACAGAATCTAATACCGAAATATTCCGAAGATTAATTCCATACCAAATCATTCCAATTTATTCATTAGAAAATGCTGATTATTTTAAAACCATTCCAAATCAAATTAAATTATTTCTAAAAATAATTGGATTATAATTCTAGTTATAAACTAGTTCGTTTCGATAAAAAAAATATTTTTATCTTTCCAATTGTGGAGTTTTCATCCAAATTCTCTTCAAATCATCAATTATGATTTTACACAAATTATTAATATTTTTAATAATTTTATCAAGGCCCGTACAGTCGATTTCCATAAACGGCCATCGAACTGCACTTACAGCGACCTTTTCCAAATTTGATTTGGACATAACTCCAAATCCATCCATTAGATTTCAAATCTCTTCTATCCGTTGAAAGCTATTTTCGATACGAACCCAACGGTTTCGGTTTTAGGAGAGTCTGACGGTCGGATCTCCCGTAACGTCAATTCGATGTCAATGGTCGAAATTCGCGAATGATCGCTGAGCGGCGCATTCTATTCAGGCCATTAAATATATATAACATGTATATTATATATTACGTCGGTTTCCATTGAAAATGTATTTTATAAATCGTTTTAACTTCATTTTAAAAACAATTCCAACTTCATTTTCAATTTTAAATCTAAATTGAATATTCCATATCATTAATATATAAATGATAATATTTTCAAAATATCAGATTTCGAAAGCATTTCTCTTTTCGATATTCATTATGAAAATGAATAAAATCGATACAAATATCGCTTGCATCAAAATAGCGCTTATCTAATCAATACAGCTTCAAATACTTTAATATTTCCGTGTCCGTCCAAAATCAGACATCAAAATCATATTTTGATCTTTTACTGAATATTATTTTAAAATATTCGTTATTTTAAAATATTCATTCTTTCTGAACTAGAATTAGACACAGTCAACTACCATATAATGTTATTTTTATGGATTTCATACAACACATGTATATCACAACAATGAGAACAATTATCCATCATCCAGAGTGCATTCTACACTGTATAAGCATTAATTATAAATAATTAACGCTTTCAATAGTCTGTCTACCAATCGATTGACATACTAAACAATTGGGATTAGTGTACGTAAAATATCATCCCAATACCCATGTGGGGTTTCAACCAACAAACACAGTTTATATTTGTGCGGTTAGGCGATATGTAAAATTTATCATCCCAATACATATCTGTCAAATGGGTGTAGATAAACTAATCGTCCGATTTGTAAATGAATATTTATTTTCATTTATATACTCATTAAAAATTATACTTTTAACGATAAAACATTTTATTAAATACATCAATATTTTATTTTTCCATTCCACATCGCAATCAATTTTCACAACACATTATAATCAAACAAGTCATCCATGGTCTGTGGACGACAGGTGTCGGGTGCTGCAAAGCACCGCCTGCATCCTCGTATATAATTTAACTAGAAAATAAAATATAAAGTGAGAAGTTCTCGCCTTGGGTTTCCACTCCGCCAGTCCTTATTGTCACTCAGATTCACTGCTCTGATTCTAAGCAATCTGTTTCAATGCAATTTATATTAAAATCACATTTTCAACATCGCTATATATAATTAAAAGTCAGATTTTTACATCGCTATATATATATTAAAAATCTCATTTTTATACTGCTACTTCATATATAAAAATCACATTTTTATATCATTACCTAGATAATAAAAATCATATTTTTATAACGATGATCATTTAATAAAAATCAAATCTTTATAATGATGTTATACATATAAAAATCACATTTTTAAAACGAAGTTATTTAAATAGAAATCGTATTTTTATATTTATACCATTCCTATAAAAATCACATTTTTATATAAAAATCATAGTTTTGTTATGCTGCTACATATATATATATATATATGGTATTTTTATTATGAAACTGTACATGCTTTTCAAATATATACGTAATTAAATCTTTATATGATGTTTTTCATTATAAAAATCATACTTTTCATAAATAAAAATCGTAACTTTACATAAATAAAAATTGTAACTTTATCTCACTATATATAAAAATACTGATTTTTTTTACAACTATGCGTTTTAATTTAATTAACTAATTACTTAAAGTAAACAAAAATGAAAAACTTACTGTTGGAATTGGGAGTGAGAAGGGAGGGAATGGCGGCGCCGGAGCTTGCAGGTGGTGGGGAGGCACGGCGGTCGGAGTCAATGGCCAGAGGCGGCTAGGGTTAGGTGGATTCGGAGGGGCCTGCAGGTTTGAGGAGGTAGAAGAAGAGGGAGAGGAGGGGGCGACGGGGAGTTGCGGCGCTGGGGAGGGGAGATCAGAGGCGGGCGGCAACTTGGCGGATGCAGCGGTGGATTGCAATGGGAAGGGGGGCTCCGTCGATTGTTTTTTTCTTTCCTAATTCAATTTTTGAACGAACGATATACAGGGGGGGAGGGTTGACCACAAGAAATTAGGTTGGGGTTTGACAATTCTTCCTATTTATATGTATATTAATAATTTAATATTATTTAATTTTATAATTCGCTATTTTTCATCCGATCTTCAAATCAAACCCAACGACTGTCGCCCCTAGATAATTACCCTTATTCTGAACGCAACGGGGTATGTTTCATAAGCCAGTTCGACTGTTCGATCAGTTTTCACTTAAATTAAAATATAAATCAATATATATTCAAATTGAATGTACATTTAAAATTATCGGGGCCATATACTGACTCCAAAGATTTTCGAAAAATAAATCTAGCTATTTTTTGATGATACGGTCCTAACAAAACTAATTTCGTCGAATTTAGAGACTGTTTAAAAAATGTCCTGAAATTGACAAAACACGTTTTCTTTTGCTACGCTTACATATTGATTCCAAAAATTGTGAAAATTGGAATCTTGCAATAATTTGACATTCCGGATCCAATAAAAGTGGTTTCATCGAAAACGGAGATCGTATGCAAAATGGCTATTTTATGGGCTTTATATGAATTAAAATATATATAAATTCTACAGCGACTTTTCTGAATTTTAAACTGGACGTAACTTTCAACTTATAAAACGAAATTTCAGTTTCTTACATCCGTTAGAAAGATATTGCTAATCAGATTCAAATATTTCTGGTTTCGTCCAATTCTGACTTATATTGAATTATGTATGTTCATTTGAAATTAAAAATTGAATTTTCAAACTACCGTGCCATTTCAGGCTCGTTGTATAATTAAAATAAATTTATTCATTTTAACTTCGTCAAAAATAAATTTTTAATTGTTATTATTTAAAATAAATCACTTTAAATATTCAAAATCCATTAAAATTGCTAAAATAAAAACTTTAAATTGGTTCTGATTTTACGGGTTGTTACATTTGTCATGAGAATTTATCACCAAAAGTATTCCAGGCTGATTCGGGTGAATTTTGCTTTGCTTCAAATGTGCTCAGGGCAGACCGAGTATATTTAAGGTTAGATGTCGCTTAGAGTTTTAGAAGAGGAGCTGAAGTCGAGACATATTCCACGTACTTACTAGTATTAAGTTATTATGTTTTGTTTGTTGTATAGAGATATATGTAATCTAATATTGTTGTAATGACCCGCATTTTCCAGGGGTATAATTAATTTATTTAATTATATAATTGGTGATTTAGAGAAGTTAATGATCATTTAATTAAATAATATTGAATATTTAATAAATAATTATAATATAATAATATATTATAATGTCGAAATAGTCGAAAATAGTGAAATTCACAATATCGTGTGAATTGAATAGCATACGAGATTAGGTGGAGTTTCGATTCGAAATATAATAAAGATTATATTGAATCGACGACAGTTGAACGTATAGTTTATAATATATTTATAAACGAGCTCGAAATGGCACGGCAGTTCGCTATTTGGCGATTTGAACTTCAACTGAATGTACAGGGTTTGTTTTAAGCCGGATTTCTGTGAAACAAGAAACGTGTGGAGCTAGTGGAGTATATCTTTCTAGTGGAAGAGAAAAATCGGGATTTCGTCGTGTAGATTTTGAGATATGTCCAAATCAAATTTTAAAATAGTCGCTATAAAATCGTTTATCGACCGTAACGGTTTATTCGATATAACTAGTTATCAGATTCGAATTTGAACAAGGTTCTTTTGAGAAATAGTGATAAAATAATTTTTAGAATTTTACTGTAATTTTTAATTAATTAAATAAACAACTTTTTATTTGGAGTATTTGGCACCCTATATCGATATTCTGGGGTTTCACAATATGAGTTAAACTACAGGTATTATTATATTTTTTGGATCGTGGGACATTACTCGTCTCACCGGTATTTTTACTTTTGTCGATAGCAGTCTGTATGTGGATGAAGTTTTATGTAATGGGGTACCGGAATTTTCTAACTTTAAACAAAACATATGCCATAACAGTAAGTAAAACACGTCTATCCTACTTTATACACTAATACTTGGTTGGTTGCTAAGTAAAACACGTCTATCCTACTTTATACACTAATACTTGGTTGGTGGCTAAGTAAAACACATATATACAATAACGAACAAGGCAGCAGCCTTATGAGCTAGCTTCAGCGAAATAAAATAAAGAACATACTTCCTAATAAAAATACAAATGTATAACCCAAAAAAAATTCTTTCTGCTCAAAACAAACGGCCGCCACCGTTGTATCTCAAAACAGAAAATCCGATCCACGAAGAAGAAAATAAAACTCAGAGCTTCTTTAAACTTTAATCTTCTTACTTCTAATAAAATCATAGAAGCCCCCATCCTTGTTATAAACCGTGCTTTTCCATTTTTCACGAACCACTGAAGCTTTAACTGCAAAGAAGAAGTTGGCGCAAGGTCTGCTAGTAGCATTGGTTCGGTAATGAAATAAAGGTGCAGTAGAGGAGGGATCAAAGAAAGTACGCATGCAGCAGCGTTTAAAATGGTTAGGGAGTGAAAGCTTAAACTATTGAAAATGTGAAGCATTTGTTACTGGAGTGATGTATGTTATTTTGGAAGAAAAAGAGTATAAGGTGGCGGATCCGAAGGTTTTGGACACGTGGGCTTTTAAACATGGCGGTTGAAGGCCAGAAAGTAAATAAAGTTTAAAAGAAAGAAAAAGGGAAATTGTGGGAAGAAGTGCGGACACAGTAAGGGAAATGGGGTGCGAGTTGAATGAGGCATAGATGGGTCTGAAGAGAATTCGAGGAGGAGGCCGACGTTGGTTTTAGTTCGATGGACGGTGGTGTGAGCGAGGTGTACAACATGAAGGAAGAGGGGAAATGGTGTGCGGTTTCAGTTGGTTAGCTACAGGCTTATTCACGTTGGGGAGAAGATGATTTTAGCGGATTGGGTTTTATGATGGGGTGTTGGGCCCGAGATAGAAGGTTAAGCCCAATTAAAAGTTTAAAGCTTTATTTTAATTTAATTTAAATAGTATACAACTTGTAAATCTAATAACTTGTTCATATGTTGATGAAATTCAACAAAACAAGATCCGTTGGGATCGTATGGACGGGAGCTTCACAATGGAGCTGACTGGGAGTGAATCCGAGCTCGTTACAATTTATGGCGAAATAAATTGTCCGTCGCAGTCAAATAACGCAAACCGTTATTTAACAATTAACGCGCCAATGTGAGTAAATCTCACTAACTTTGAACAGTTTATAATTTCATGTTGTATTTTTAGAACTGTTAGATATTGGTTGATTGACTGTATGTTGACTGTTTGATTGAACTACTAGTCAGTTAGTTAAATTTCTATATTGATTCTGTTTAACAGAATATATCATATGGAACTGAAAGTGATGTTATCTATACTGTCTAACATCTGTGATGCAGGGAAACAGGTTGGAGGAATCCGACTGGATTCCTCAACAGTTATTTTATTGTTTTTCATATATTTTGATATATGATGTGAATTATAACCTGTTGTTGATTGTGTGTGTATGGACGATATTGAACATCGTGATTTGATATGATTGAATACCATGACATACCGGAATGTAGATAAAGGAGATTTTTCAAAGTGATATTGAAAAATAGAATATTTATAACGTGGAATATTTATAAATAAGGAATATTTATAAATTGGGATATTTATAAATAGGAGATATTTTAAAAAAGGAAATAATTTCAAACCATTTTCTTTTTGCATGGAAAGGCCTGTGTGGCGGGTTTGGGGATTTTCCCAATGCTCCCGATACAAAGGAGGTTATGGCGAATTTTCCCGGGAATTTAAGGAGTTAGAATATTTCAAGAATAAATTTGAAAAGGGATTATTTGTAAACCATTTACAAATAGAATTGAAAAGGAAACATTATAAAAAGGAAATCATTTTTAAAGTATAGAACCGTTATTTAAAAGTAAATCTTTTCAAATGAATAAAACGTTGTTAAAAAGGAGAAATCGAATATGGTATTCGAAAGTTAGTTAATCGAATATGTTATTTGAAAGGAGTTAGTCAAATAGAGTTAAACAGTTAGAGTTAAAACAAACATAGTTATTCAGGATGAGTTGCCATTTAGCATGACTGCTAGCGTAATTCGCAGGGCTGTAAATAGCCTACGGCGTTCGGATGTTTCCTGAGGGAATCAGGCGTAACCATTGTGATCGCTGCGATCTAGAGTTGAGCAAATGGAGTTAAAGAATATAAAGTTAAGCAAAATTAGAATCTGACTAGAGATTAATAAGTTGAATGATTTCCTGGGTATCGATCTGATGTTGGTTTCGGCCTTCGGGGTTTATACTTAGGAAGTTGTTCTCTTGTTAGTTTATAGTTAGAGTCTGATAGTTGTGGAAGGATAGTGATACATAAATAAACAATGGAAATGTTTTCCAACGTTGATAACAAATATTTTCTAAATATAGAAAATAAGGAAATATGTATAGATATACATGATGATTGATCGATTGACATTCCATTTGGAATTTAGATCGTTGTTTGTACACGGACATGTTTTCATTTGATAGTTAAATCACAGACTATCGAAGTTTTGACCATTTTAACGTTGTTAATATGGAGAGACCGGTTGGATTATTATCCATAGAACCACTCTGTATGGGCATAAGCGTTGCGAATCATATATGCCAAAGATAATTGAAGACGGAGTAAAATGCAAAGGCTATCCTGTTTACAGAATAGTGCCTTCGGTTTGTCCAGTCCCAGGACAACTTGTATGGACGAAGGTCTGACAGAGTATATCCAATAGATCGCGTAAGTTGATATGTTCAAACGTATTCATGTTTGGTGGCGGAGGAATTTGTTTCTCTTAGCTGTATACCCGTGTTATTTTTGGATAAGTCAATTTGTGATTTGGCGGGTATGACGATGTGACATTTCTAAGTGAATGAAGATGGATGTCTGACATAGTATTTTCAAACGGTCACGTACATTGATTTCTTCAACTATACCAAGAGTGGAAGCGGAGAAGGAAACTTCTTTTAGCTGACACGTAATGTATGGTTGTAGACGTCAATTAGTGATTCTGATGGATCTGACAATGTGGCATTCGAAGTGAATCTGATGTAATGATAAAGCGTAGCTTCTAGCCTCATCAACCGGTAAATGACAGAAATCGGGCAGGCAGCATGGCTAAGTCGGTCGCACCGAAGTAGGGTGTATAATCACCTATCTAGTGAATATTCATTTGTTTCTTAAATCTGTCAATGTTGTCCCATATATATACGGGAACGGTTGTTGATCCCAACCGTTGGTGATGTACATTCGATACACTCAAGCGAAATGAGTGGTCGGTCAAGTGTTGCTGAGTTGCAAGATGTTCTTGTTGAACTCCAGTGTATCGTTCCTAGAGTACATTGATCGGAAGGTGATTCCATACCTTGTCATAGTTGGAAATTCATTATCCAATACGTGCTTGCGATTTTGATTGTATACTATATATGTAGAACGTGAGATGAAAGCGTTTCTGCTAGTTGATATCTATTTGTACATAGACATTATTATAATATCAAAAGGTTTTTGATATAAAGATATTTTGGATTCTCATAAGGGAAAAACCCGTTCCGTTCTGCGGTGTGGTCTTATGAGATATCGTTTACTTGTTCATATACCTGTTTAAACCGTTTTACTCATACCAGTCCCATGACTGACCCGGAGTTTATTTGTTTTGTTTTCCCTAAACTCTTGGGTGCCTAATTTTGTACGGGCAGTCAAGTAGTTAGGAATTTACAGATATACTTGAAGAGCTGGAGCAGGAGGCTTCTGGATCATATATCTATAGTTCTTTTCCGCTGTGTTGTAAGTGTTGTACTCTGATAAGTGCTATTGTATACATAACTGTTATATTTCAAATTTATGTTATCTATTATATGTTATTCGTTCCGCTGTGAGGTTCGTGTTACTCTGATGTTGTGTTCTTCTTCTTCTTCTATTCTAAGTTTCTATCTTATCTATTCTCACCTTCTAATTTCTTTCATTAATTACAGGGATTTTTCGATGTTTTGGTTATCGACGTCGAGCTTACGTCGATAACCAAAGTCGCCGAAAATCCGGGTCGTTACAGTTGGTATCAGAGCTTAAGTTAAGAATTACCTTGGCTCTGTGGCGTGACTCGGTAGAGATAGGGTTAGTAACACCCTAGATTGAGTTTGAGTGTATATATACGAGTGCGTATTTGTATTTGATATAAAAATGGTTTTATATTGTGGAGATTCATTGGCTGAGTTGTTTATGAGTTCTGGTCGATCAGTTTGATCCACTGTATCGGTAGGAGTAAATAAACACTTGAATACGATGGACCGACACAGTATGGATATATGATATATTATCATATATTATATATATTGGTTGTAATTATAATCGAATGAGATTATAAAGTGAAATGGTTAAGTATCTAACCAATCAGAATTCATATAAGTAATGTATATGAAATAAGATGAATTAAATATGAATTTAAATCAGATTTGGAATTAAAATAAGGAAATTTTAAGTTCCTGGGAGATTTTGAAATGTTTTCAAAATGGAAGTATTCAGTAATGGTTTTGAAAATGATATAGTATTGAAGTCACTTGGGTCGCTGGAAAATAATTCCGATGATGACTGCGCAGTATCATCGGTGTGATTTTCGAGTTCTAAGTGGTGGATTACTACCAAAGATTTTGATTTGAATTGTTTTGAGAAAACAAGGTGTTTAGAAATTCAAATGTTTTGAATTGGTATTGTGATTTCAAATTAATTTGAAATGAACCCAGGAATTTGAAATTTAAATTTAACTTATGAAGTTAAATGGTGAAAGTGAATAATAAATTAGAATTTAACCTTGACTAAGTTAAATGAAAATGGAATTGATTAGCGGATAATCTGGATTTGGATTTGAAATGATAAGTTAAGAGTTTGGAATTTGAAACTCAAATTTGAAATTGAATTCGGCTTGAATAAGCGAATGGTTGTGTTAAGAATAACTTGGTTGGAGATTGATTGGAAATACATTGGTATATGCTGAATTGACAGCAGGTGAAAGGGATAAAGTTAATAAACCCAACAAAAAGGTACAAGTTTATATTTTATATGAGTTTGGAATTTATGAGCCGAATTGGCAAGCCGTTTGGCGTTTTGATTTTCTTTTGGGTTGAAGAAGGCCCAGAGAGGCGAGTTGGAGTTTGAGCTATTGACCAGTACAAAGGAGGTGCTGGCGAAATTTTCCGAAAATTTGAAGTGTTAGAAAATTTTCAGAATTTTTGAAAATTTTAGTTAGTCGGAATGAATAAATATTTTTGTCGATATTAATTGGTTCAATTGAAATCAGAAATAAGGGGTAAACAAATCTTAGAATTCCAATAGGTAGGGTCGTCCTCTAACTTAGCAATTTCGAGGACGAAATTATTTTAAGTGGGGAAGAATGTAATGACTCGCATTTTCCAGGGGTATAATTAATTTATTTAATTATATAATTGGTGATTTAGAGAAGTTAATGATCGTTTAATTAAATAATATTGAATATTTAATAAATAATTATAATATAATAATATATTATAATGTCGAAATAGTCGAAAATAGTGAAATTCACAATATCGTGTGAATTGAATAGCATACGAGATTAGGTGGAGTTTCGATTCGAAATATAATAAAGATTATATTGAATCGAAGACAGTTGAATGTATAGTTTATAATATGTTTATAAACGAGCTCGAAATGGCACGGCAGTTCGCTATTTGGCGATTTGAACTTCAACTGAATGTACAGGGTTCGTTTTAAGCCGGATTTCTGTGAAACAAGCAACGTGTGGAGCTAGTGGAGTTTATCTTTCTAGTGGAAGAGAAAAATCGGGATTTCGTCGTGTAGATTTTGAGATATGTCCAAATCAAATTTTAAAATAGTCGCTATAAAATCGTTTATCGACCGTAACGGTTTATTCGATATAACTAGTTATCAGATTCGAATTTGAACAAGGTTCTTTTGAGAAATAGTGATAAAATAATTTTTAGAATTTTACTGTAATTTTTAATTAATTAAACAAACAACTTTTTATTTGGAGTATTTGGCACCCTATATCGATATTCTGGGGTTTCACAATATGAGTTAAACTACAGGTATTATTATATTTTTTGGATCGTGGGACATTACTCGTCTCACCGGTATTTTTACTTTTGTCGATAGCAGTCTGTATGTGGATGAAGTTTTATGTAATGGGGTACCGGAATTTTCTAACTTTAAAAAAAACATATGCCATAACAGTAAGTAAAACACGTCTATCCTACTTTATACACTAATACTTGGTTGGTTGCTAAGTAAAACACATCTATCCTACTTTATACACTAATACTTGGTTGGTGGCTAAGTAAAACACATATATACAATAACGAACAAGGCAGCAGCCTTATGAGCTAGCTTCAGCGAAATAAAATAAAGAACATACTTCCTAATAAAAATACAAATGTATAACCCAAACAAATTCTTTCTGCTCAAAACAAACGGCCGCCACCGTTCTATCTCAAAACAGAAAATCCGATCCACGAAGAAGAAAATAAAACTCAGAGCTTCTTTAAACTTTAATCTTCTTACTTCTAATAAAATCATAGAAGCCCCCATCCTTGTTATAAACCGTGCTTTTCCATTTTTCACGAACCACTGAAGCTTTAACTGCAAAGAAGAAGTTGGCGCAAGGTCTGCTAGTAGCATTGGTTCGGTGATGAAATAAAGGTGCAGCAGAGGAGGGATCAAAGAAAGTACGCATGGCAGCAGTGTTTAAAATGGTTAGGGAGTGAAAGCTTAAACTATTGAAAATGTGAAGCATTTGTAACTGAAGTGATGTATGTTATTTTGGAAGAAAAAGAGTATAAGGTGGCGGATCCGAAGGTTTTGGACATGTGGGCTTTTAAACATGGCGGTTGAAGGCCAGAAAGTAAATAAAGTTTTAAAGAAAGAAAAAGGGAAATCGTGGGAAGAAGTGCGGACACAGTAAGGGAAATGGGGTGCGAGTTGAATGAGGCATAGATGGGTCTGAAGAGAATTCGAGGAGGAGGCCGACGTTGGTTTTAGTTCGATGGACGGTGGTGTGAGCGAGGTGTACAACATGAAGGAAGAGGGGAAATGGTGTGCGGTTTCAGTTGGTTAGCTACAGGCTTATTCATGTTGGGGAGAAGATGATTTTAGCGGATTGGGTTTTATGATGGGGAGTTGGGCCCGAGATAGAAGGTTAAGCCCAATTAAAAGTTTAAAGCTTTATTTTAATTTAATTTAAATAGTATACAACTTGTAAATCTAATAACTTGTTCATATGTTGATGAAATTCAACAAAACAAGATCCGTTGGGATCGTATGGACGGGAGCTTCACAATGGAGCTGACTGGGAGTGAATCCGAGCTCGTTACAATTTATGGCGAAATAAATTGTCCGTCGCAGTCAAATAACGCAAACCGTTATTTAACGATTAACGCGCCAATGTGAGTAAATCTCACTAACTCTGAACAGTTTATAATTTCATGTTGTATTTTAAGAACTGTTAGATATTGGTTGATTGACTGTATGTTGACTGTTTGATTGAACTACTAGTCAGTTAGTTAAATTTCTATATTGATTCTGTTTAACATAATATATCATATGGAACTGAAAGTGATGTTATCTATACTGTCTAACATCTGTGATGCAGGGAAACAGGTTGGAGGAATCCGACTGGATTCCACAACAGTTATTTTATTGTTTTTCATATATTTTGATATATGATATGAATTATAACCCGTTGTTGATTGTGTGTGTATGGACGATATTGAACATCGTGATTTGATATGATTGAATACCATGACATACCGGAATGTAGATAAAGGAGATTTTTCAAAGTGATATTGAAAAATAGAATATTTATAAAGTGGAATATTTATAAATAAGGAATATTTATAAATTGGGATATTTATAAATAGGAGATATTTTAAAAAAGGAAATAATTTCAAACCATTTTCTTTTTGAATGGAAAGGCCTGTGTGGCGGGTTTTGGGATTTTCCCGATGCTCCCGATACAAAGGAGGTTATGGCGAATTTTCCCAGGAATTTAAGGAGTTAGAATATTTCAAGAATAAATTTGAAAAGGGATTATTTGTAAACCATTTACAAATAGAATTGAAAAGGAAACATTATAAAAAGGAAATCATTTTTAAAGTATAGAACCGTTATTCAAAAGTAAATCTTTTCAAATGAATAAAACGTTGTTAAAAAGGAGAAATCGAATATGGTATTCGAAAGTTAGTTAATCGAATATGTTATTCGAAAGGGGTTAGTCAAGTCGAGTTAGTCAAATAGAGTTAAACAGTTAGAGTTAAAACAAACATAGTTATTCAGGATGAGTTGCCATTTAGCACGACTGCTAGCGTAATTCGCAGGGCTGTAAATAGCCTACGGCGTTCGGATGTTTCCTGAGGGAATCAGGCGTAACCATTGTGATCGCTGCGATCTAGAGTTGAGCGAATGGAGTTAAAGAATATAAAGTTAAGAAAAATTAGAATCTGACTAGAGATTAATAAGTTGAATGATTTCCTGGGTATCGATCTGATGTTGGTTTCGGCCTTCGGGGTTTATACTTAGGAAGTTGTTCTCTTGTTAGTTTATAGTTAGAGTCTGATAGTTGTGGAAGGATAGTGATGCGTAAATAAACAATGGAAATGTTTTCCAACGTTGATAACAAATATTTTCTAAATATAGAAAATAAGGAAATATGTATAGATATACATGATGATTGATCGATTGACATTCCATTTGGAATTTAGATCGTTGTTTGTACACGGACATGTTTTCATTTGATAGTTAAATCACAGACTATCGAAGTTTTGACCATTTTAACGTTGTTAATATGGAGAGACCGGTTGGATTATTATCCATAGAACCACTCTGTATGGGCATAAGCGTTGCGAATCATATATGCCAAAGATAATTGAAGACGGAGTAAAATGCAAAGGCTATCCTGTTTACAGAATAGTGCCTTCGGTTTGTCCAGTCCCAGGACAACTTGTATGGACGAAGGTCTGACAGAGTATATCCAATAGATCGCGTAAGTTGATCTGTTCAAACGTATTCACGTTTGGTGGCGGAGGAAATCGTTTCTCTTAGCTGTATACCCGTGTTATTTTTGGATAAGTCAGTTTGTGATTTGGCGGGTATGACGATGTGACATTTCTAAGTGAATGAAGATGGATGTCTGACATAGTATTTTCAGACGGTCACGTACATTGATTTCTTCAACTATACCAAGAGTGGAAGCGGAGAAGGAAACTTCTTTTAGCTGACACGTAATGTATGGTTGTAGATGTCAATTAGTGATTCTGATGGATCTGACAATGTGGCATTCGAAGTGAATCTGATGTAATGATAAAGCGTAGCTTCTAGCCTCATCAACCGGTAAATGACAGAAATCGGGCAGGCAGCATGCCTAAGTCGGTCGCACCGAAGTAGGGTGTATAATCACCTATCTAGTGAATATTCATTTGTTTCTTAAATCTATCAATGTTGTCCCATATATATACGGGAACGGTTGCTGATCCCAACCGTTGGTGATGTACATTCGATACACTCAAGCGAAATGAGTGGTCGGTCATGTGTGGCTGAGTTGCAAGATGTTCTTGTTGAACTCCATTGTATCGTTCCTAGAGTACACTGATCGGAAGGTGATTCCATACCTTGTCATAGTTGGAAATCCATTATCCAATACGTGCTTGCGATTTTGATTGTATACTATATATGTAGAACGTGAGATGAAAGCGTTTCTGCTAGTTGATATCTATTTGTACATAGACATTATTGTAATATCAAAAGGTTTTTGATATAAAGATATTTTGGATTCTCATAAGGGAAAAACCCGTTCCGTTCTGCGGCATGGTCTTATGAGATATCGTTTACTTGTTCATATACCTGTTTAAACTGTTTTACTCATACCAGTCCTATGACTGACCCGGAGTTTATTTGTTTTGTTTTCCCTAAACTCTTGGGTGCCTAATTTTGTACGGGTAGTCAAGTAGTCAGGAATTTACAGATATACTTGAAGAGTTGGAGCAGGAGGCTTCTGGATCATATAGCTATAGTTCTTTTCCGCTGTGTTGTAAGTGCTGTACTCTGATAAGAGCTATTGTATATATAACTGTTATATTTCAAAGTTATGTTATCTATTATATGTTATTCGTTCCGCTGTGAGGTTCGTGTTACTCTGATGTTGTGTTCTTCTTCTTCTTCTTCTATTCTAAGTTTCTATCTTATCTATTCTCACCTTCTAATTTCTTTCATTAATTACCGGGATTTTTCGATGCTTTGGTTATCGACATCGAGCTTACGTCGATAACCAAAGTCGCGAAAATCCGGGTCGTTACAATTGTAATCTATATACAGTTTTTTTGCATAAAGCATTTGATATATTATATTTTTTTCATTCCGCTGTGAGACTCTGATCTTCGTTTTCTTCTATTATAATATTTCTTTCTTCTCTCATCCTCTAGTTTCTTTCTCCTAACTATCAGCTTTTACTATAAAATTTGGGTTGACATGGGTTGTTAGATGTTGGCTTAAAATGCACGAAAAAAGTGGGTCGTTACACATAACATAGTGCTTGAGTGTGGTTATGTAAACAACGGAAGAGGCATCGTTGGTGTGTTATTATTTATTTGGGACATTTTTGTCATCTATAGAAAAGTTTCAAAATAAAAGTATGTCCCCTTTTCCAAAGTAGTTACACAAATTTTGAAATTGTTTATTTGAGAACTTCAAGTTTCAAGTAAATCAACTTATTTGGATTTTATTATTTAAATTCTAAAATTACAATAATTAAATTTCTAATTTTATTATAACTTTCATTGCATTATTATACATTTTAGATTGAAGTAATTTCTTTGAAAAGTGCTTTAATTCATATATGAGAATCATTTACTATTTCTCCTCGAGAATTGGAATAATTTTTTCAAAAGCTAATTTTCTTCAAGAAATTATGTGCAATATAAGATTTAAATAAATTTCCTGCATATTTGTCCTTCAAGATTTTTGCTTTCTATTAAATTATTTTTTTTTATTGAATTTTCAAATCATATCCTTTCATTGGAGTCTCAATCTTTTGTTATAAAAACATTAAATGCACTTATTTTATTCAAGAATTTATTTCATCTTACATAATTTTTTTCCATTTTGAAAATTTCAAAAGATTTTAACTTTTTTTATAGATATAAACTTCAGGTTCTTATTCTTTCATATTTTAAAGAATTTGTTTACTTTGTGATTTTTTTTTCGAATACACTCTTTTCCATAAATCCATATTTCTACCCATCATTTTGTTACATAAACATTAAAGAAAAAATGAACATTTTTTTCAAGAGATAGTTAGTCTTCAATTTTTCAAAAAAACGCTACTTATGAAAAGTAATATTAAATGGATAAAAGATAAATTTAGATTAATATATATACCTGTAATGATGAAAATAATATATCTATATATATTCAACATCCACACAATTTTTGAAAAGCCTCAAAATTGGATCTATAAAAGACTAAAATACATCTGAAACATATTGAAGGTTAAAAAAATAGAAACAAAAAAAGTAGATACACTAAAACTTAAATCTAAATTTGAAAAAAATAGAAATTAGATCTAGAAGTATGAATCAAGTATTTTCAAATAGAAATTAGTTATAGAACAAATACAAAAACATAGATTTAGAAGATTTCAAACTTGGATGGAAAATTAGAATAGCTCTAATAGAATTAGTGTTGTCAACGGATAGTTTCTGATACAGATAGTGTCATATCTGTATCAGTATCTGAAACTAAGTTCGGATGTCGGATATCCATACTCGCAGATATGGTACTATCCGCTAATGATCGATAAATAAAGAAATGTAAATTGAAATTATAGGCTTAACAAGATGTTTTTTAATGTCATGAATTATAAAAGTATAAAAAATCAATAGTTAAAATGATCATAAATAGTTTTGAGCAGTTAATCTGTTTTAAATACATAAAATATAAACTACTTACATAATAAAATAATAAATTATCATTATTTATTATGCAAAAATATATATATAATAAGCTATAATTTTGACAAAAACCAAACGGATAATTTTCAGATGCGGATACCTTCGTATCCATATCTGCATCCGCTTTTTTGAGTATCGGATATATTCATTTTGTCGGATACGGATGTAGATGAATTTTGGATTTTACGAGTATCCATTGCCAAACATAAATAGAATCGCGTGTTGATAACATTTTTTGAAATAAATAAAATCAAATGAAATAAATAAAAGGATAAACCGTTAGAGAATGAGGGAAAAATAGTTTTATACATTGTAGGTCATTTTGGTACATCATTTATATTGCATGAGTTGCTTTATAAAGAGACTTTGGAGCTTAATTGTAATGACCCGTATTGGCAGAGGTATTATAATTAATTTATTTAATTATATAAATAGTGGTATAGTGAATTAAATGGTCGTGGAATTAAATAATGGTGAATATTTAATTAAAATAATAAATTAAATAATATATTTAATTCTGAAATAATCAGAATTGGCCGAAATGGAGATATAGTGTGAACTGGATCATCTGTGATATTTAATTCAGTTCAGAATTGAATTTGAATAATGAATATATTATTTGAACGACAGTTTGAACGTAAAGTTATAATATAATTAAAATCGAGCTTGAAATGACGCTATAGTTCGTAAATTGGCGATTCGAACTTCAACTGAATGAATAGGTTCGTTTTAAGCCGGATTTCTGTGAAACAAGAAACGTGTGGAGCTGGTGGAGTATATCTTTCTAGTGGAAGAGAAAAATTGGGATTTCGTCGTGTAGATTTTGATTTATGTCCAAATCAAATTTTAGAAAAGTCGTTGTGGAATTCCTTTATAATTTATAAAGGAATTATTTATATTTTTAAAAGGAATTTCAATATAAATTGAATATCAGTTTGACCCAGATTTGAAATATCGAGTTATGAATCCCAGTAGAGCTGTATGGTATTCCATTGTGAATATATACGATAATATTTATTTTTAAATATTAAATTTAATAATATTTAAATATATTTATATATTTAAATGGGTCATCCAGAGCTTTAAAAATAGCCAGTTTTGCAAACGACCTCAGAATTCGATGAAACCAATTTTGTTGGATCCGCAACATCAAATTATTGCTAGATTACAAGTTCCGTGATTTTTAGAGTCACTGTGTGGCCATACGGATTTATAGAGTGAAAAACAGTCAGTAAATTGACCTTTAAAAATACGTTGTGCGAGCAAACGTAGTCGGAATTCGATGAAACCAGTTTCATTGGGTCAGTAATGTCAAACTCTAGCTATGTGTGCCAATTTTCATGATTTTTGGGTATCATGAGTGATCACAGGAATTTTTAAAGACGAGTAAGTTAATATAAAAATAAATTGAAAATATCTTACACAAATATCTAGCTAAAATATCTAAAGGGAATTTGCCTATAAATACCCTCCATTTACTTCCTTAAGACCTAATTAAATTTCTTCCATCTACGGTAACTCGAAACCAAAGAAGCCGCCACTTTCTTTAACCCTTCATTCAATTAAATCGAACGATCCTCTCAACGTAGTCGAGCAAACATGAGTCCGTTGCGATCGTATAATCCTGAGCTTCAACTCTGTGGTCTTAGAAAGTGGTGTGATGCATTTGACTGGAGATCGATACTGGACACGGCGAACTAGGGCTGAGACTCATACGAGCTAGGTGAAGCCGAGGGGGATGTTGAGGGTGTAGGCAAGTTGGGCATGGTGAGACGCAGCTGGTGGTGGCGTTGAGAGGGGCTCCGGCACTTGGTGGTGAAATGCGACAAAGGATGTCGCGGTCTTGAGCAGCAGGTCGAGACTATGGGGGGTCGTCGAGTTGGCTACGGTGGTGACGGGCAGTCAAGTGGTCGGGATTTACAGATACTTGAAGAGCTGGAGCAGGAGGCCTCGAGATCATATAGCTATTGTTTATTTCCGTTGTGTTGTAAGTGATGTACTTGATAATGATATGTATATTCAAGTAAAACCTTTATTTCAAGGATATGTTATCTATTATATGTTATTCGTTCCACTGTGAGGTTCGTGTTACTTTGATGTTGTGTTCTTCTTCTTCTATTCTAAGTTTCTATCTTATCTATCCTCACCCTCTGTTTTCTTTCTATTAATTTCCTGATTTTCATTTTAATTTGGGGTTGGACTTGTGTTTTTGGTTAGCTCAAATTGGACCGGATTTTCGGGTCATTACAGTTGGTATTAGAGCATAAGTTAAGTGAATTACCTTGGCTCTGTGGCGTGACTCGATAGAGATAGGGTTAGTAATACTCTAGATTGAGTTTGAGTGTATATATACGAGTGCGTATTTGTAATTTGATATAAAGCGATTTTATATTATGGAAATTCATTGGTTGAGTTGTTTATGGGTTCTTGTCGATCAGTTTAATCCACTGTATCGGTAGGAGTTTATAAACACTCAAATACGATGGGTCGACACGATATGTTTTGAAAAGAGGGAAAATTAAAATAAGTTTACCCAAGGTATATCTTGATATAGAGAAGATATATATATCAAAATTATAATATAGTGGATATATTGGTTGTTATTATAATCGAGTAAGATTATAAATTAAATGGTTATGTAAATAACCAATCAGAATTCATATAAGTGAAATACGTGAAATCAGATGAGTTAAATCTGAAATTTTAAACCAGAAATTTAGTTAAAACTCTAGAGAATTGGATAAGTGTTTGTAAATGGATTTGGATTAAAAATAAGGAAAATTTAAGATCATGGGAGATTTTAAATTGTTTTACAAACAGTGTGAATTATATTTTGGAATGAATTTCAAAGTGGAAATGTATAGAAATGGTTTTATAGTATTGAACTCACTTCGATCGCTGGAAAATAGATTCCGATGATGACAGATGCATCATCAGTATTCATTTTCGAGTTGTAAGTGACGAATTACTACTAGAGATACTGTTTTGAATTTGTTTTGGGAAAGACAAGTTGTGTTGAATTTCAAAATGGGATTTATAATATAAAATTTGAATAGAAATTGAATAGAATTAACTTAGTTGAAGAGGAATTAGTTAATCGAGTTTTGAATTTGAAGTTGAACTTTGAAAGGTGAATTGGATTTGTAAATGGATATTCGAAATCAAATATAGAACTTAAATTTGAAATTTGGATTCAAATTAGTAAATAAGCAAGTTAAAATATATTTGAACATGTCATGTTCAAATATAAAAGTGAAATAGACTAAAGAGTTAATTAACAAATTAATTAACGAATTGAGTTAAAATGATCAGGAATAGTTAAAATAGATTGGGCAAGTATAAATTTACATGAGATAGGTATGGATAAGGTATGAAGGTATATAAATAGAATGCTCAACAAATAGGTATGTATTTAATTCATATATGAGATTTTATGCGCCGTATCGGCTAGCCGCTTGGCTTTTTCTTTTTCTTTTGGATTGGTGAGAGCCATGTGAGGCTATTTGAAATATCCCGATGCTCCTGGTACAAAGGAGGTTATGGCGAATTTTTCTGGAAATTTAAGGAGTTAGAATACTTTTAAGATAATTTGATAGTTAGAAATCAACGTATCGATATATATATAGAAGTCGATAAGGAAACGAACTTAGAAATAGAATAGTAAAATCAAAAAGGAAGATTAAGAATAAAATCTAGTCAGAATAGAAAGAGGAAGCGTATACGTGTTTAAAAGTGAATAGGTAGTTGTATGGTATTGATTATTCGAGTAAGTAGTCATATCTGTTTTGACGTTATAAATGTTATTCAGTCAAGGTCTGAGAGGTAGTTATACCCCAACTTGATTGATTTCATTATTAACAAATAAATAGTAAGATTTCAGGCTCGAAGATCAATGTTGAATAAGAGTTAGTTGAATATAGTATTTGGGCTGTCGTAATGATGTTTTACACAACATCCGTTTTAACCCAAATAAGTGTAAGCCTGGAAATATAATAAAGAATATTTCCTAAGTATAGAAATAAACGAGATCGGAAAAGAGATAAGTAATTGGAATATTTTCCAATTATAAATAGCATATATTTTCTAAAGTTTAGAAAATAAAGGAAGGCGATATTCGGAAATGTTTTCCAAATAACATAAAAGGCCAATATGGTTATTGAAAATATTTGGTAAACAAATATTGATAAAGAAATAGAGAAGTGATTCAACTAATGGAATATTAATTAAGGGCTCAGTGACATGTTCAAAAAGGAAAATTTGATTTTTGAAAAGAGTAAACTGTTTAAAAACTCCCAGGGAAAGACTGTTTGAATTAAAAACAAATTTAACAGAAATTTGTGAAAGCAAAATTGAATTAAAGTAAAGCCAGTAAAGTGGTAACCGAGGTTGAATTATAATGATATCAAGACAAATAGGATTGTGAGATTCAAATTTGAAGTGTAATGGGATAACCAAGTTAAGAGTTGGGAATCGAGAAGAAACTCGAGTTAAAATGATATTTGGCTCGGATATAAGGGAATAGTGGTGTTGTGGATAAAAGAAGATTGGAATTGGATTAGGATGACCCTTGTATCAGCTGAATTGATAACAGGTGGAAAGGATATAATGATATTGCGACAAAAGGTACAAGTTTATATTTCTATTGGATATAAGATTTATGAGCCGAATTGGCATGCCGCTTGGCTGTTTGATTTTCTTTTGGGATGGAGATGGCCTAGAAAGGCAAGGTTGAGTTTGAGCTATTAACCGGTACAAAGGAGGCGCTAGCGAAATTTTTCAAAAAGTTATGGTGTTAGAAAATTTTCAGGATTTTTTGAAATTTTCGTTGATAAGTATTAATTAATAATTTAATTGAAATTAAATTGGTCCAGTTGGAAACTGAAGTTAAGAAATGAACAAATATGTTCTAACCAGTCGATAGGGTCGTTCTCAACCTTAGCAATTTCGAGGACGAAATTATTTTAAGTGGGGAAGATTGTAATGACCCGCATTGGCAGAGGTATTATAATTAATTTATTTAATTATATAAATAGTGATATAGTGAACTAAATGGTCGTGGAATTAAATAATGGTGAATATTTAATTAAAATAATAAATTAAATAATATATTTAATTCTGAAATAATCAGAATTGGCCGAAATGGAGATATGCTGTGAACTGGATCATCTGTGATATTTAATTCAGTTTAGAATTGAATTTGAATAATGAATATATTATTTGAACGACAGTTTGATCGTAGAGTTATAATATAACTAAAATCGAGCTTGAAATGGTGCTGCAGTTTGTAAATTGGCGATTCGAACTTCAACTAAATGTACAGGATTCGTTTTAAGCCGGATTTCTATGAAACGAGAAATGTGTGGAGCTGGTGGAGTATATCTTTCTAGTGGAAGAGAAAAATCGGAATTTCATCGTGTAGATTTTGATTTATGTCCAAATCAAATTTTAGAAAACTCACTGTGGAATTCCTTTATAATTTATAAAGGAATTATTTATATTTTTAAAAGGAATTTCAATATAAATCGAATATCGGGTTGACCCAAATTTGAAATATCGAGTTATAAATCCCAGTAGAGCTGTATGGTATTCCATTGTGAATATATACAATAATATTTATTTTTAAATATTAAATTTAATTATATTTAAATATATTTATATATTTAAATGGGTCATCCAGAGCTTTAAAAATAGCCAGTTTTGCAAACGACCTCAGAATTCGATGAAACCAATTTTGTTGGATCCGCAACATCAAATTATTGCTAGATTCCAAGTTCCGTGATTTTTTAGAGTCACTGTGTGGCCGTACGGATTTTAAGAGTAAAAAACAATCAGTAAATTGACCTTTAAAAATATGTTGTATGAGCAAACGATGTCGAAATTCGACGAAACCAGTTTCATTGGGTCAGTAATGTCAAACTCTAGTTGCGAGCCAATTTTCATGATTTTTGGGTACCATGAGTGATCACAGGAATTTTTAAAGATGAGTAAGATAATATAAAAATAAATTGAAAATATCTAGCTAAAATATCTAAAGGGAATTTGCCTATAAATACCCTCCATTTACTTCCTTAAGACCTAATTAAATTTCTTCCATCTGCTGTAACTCGAAATCAAAGAAGCCGCCACTTTCTTTAACCCTTCATTCAATTAAATCGAATGATCCTCTCAACGTAGTCGAGCAAATATGAGTCCGTTGCGATCATATAATCCTGAGCTTCAAATCAGCGGTCTTAGAAAGTGGTGCGATGCATTTGACTGGAGATCGATACTGGACACGGCGAACTAGGGTTGAGACTCATACGAGCTAGGTGAAGCCGAGGGGGATGTTGAGGGTGTAGGCGAGTTCAGCATGGTGAGACGCAGCTGGTGGTGGCGTTGAGAGGAGCTCCGGCACTTGGTGGCAAAGTGCGACAAAGGATGTCGCGGTCTTGAGCAGCAGGTCGAGATGATGGGGGGCCGTCGAGTTGGCTACGGTGGTGACGGGCAGTCAAGTAGTTGGGATTTACAGATACTTGAAGAGCTGAAGTAGGAGGCTTCAGGATGATATAGCTATTGTTTATTTCTGCTGTGTTGTAAGTGATGTACTTGATAATGATATGTATATTCAAGTAAAACCTTTATTTCAAGGATATGTTATCTATTATATGTTATTCGATCCGTTGTGAGGTTCGTGTTACTCTGATGTTGTGTTCTTCTTCTTCTATTCTAAGTTTCTATCTTATCTATCCTCACCCTCTGTTTTCTTCCTAGTAATTTCCTGATTTTCAGTTTAATTTGGGGTTGGACTTGTGTTTTTGGTCAGCTCAAATTGGACCGGATTTTCGGGTCATTACATTAATATATAATTTATCCCATGAAATGAGACTAAACAATAACATGAAAAACATAATATTACTTCAATTGCATATCCATTCTTGTAGTTAACCAATATTACAACAATTCCAAAAAAATTACGGGAATCAGTTCTTTTTAATTAGTATATTTTAGTTGAAACAAAATAGCATATGAAACTATCAAAATGATTACTATAAGCAAATTCACATAAGATTTAGTTATTTATTTAAAATTTTCTATATATTTGTGAAAAGTTGGATACTTATGATTCATTTGTGGCCAAGGGAGGAGTATTAAGAGGAAAATTGAACGTGGTACGTTGATGAATGAAGTGCGCGTTTGCGACAATGAAAAAGGTATCATGTTTACGTTAATTTAATTGTTTTACATTTAATTAATTATATGTTTTTTGTGTAATATGAAATCGACAAAAATTAAATAATAATGTAAAAATTAAAATATATGCAAATTACATTACAATACTAATAAATAAAAATAAAATGATATAACCAATAAGTGAAGCCCTACTGTAGTAGTTTCATTTCTTATCTTAGGTCGTTGTCATTTTGTTGTTCACATGTCCTAAACCTGCTCGATTGCTCTGTGTCCTACATTTCACATGATATAAATATTCCTTATATTCATCTAGAACAAGATAGGAATAATCATGATAAGCCATAAAATTTTGGTCACCACTGTTGTATTTTCTATAAAATAGTGAATAACCAGTGTAGTAGGTTAGCATATTCTTCAGACTAACAAATTGATTCTTCTATATTACAAAGATCCTACAACTGTCAACTCGAATGGTAAAAATTAAAATTTTCATTATTAGATTTATGTTGATTTGCGGCATCACGCAAGTGAGGAATATGACATATAATGTTGTGGGTGAAAAGCCCTAAATTTTGGAACCAGTTTAGAAATTATTTTTAGTTTAATTTTATAAGAACATATGATCAAATTTGAAAATTCGATGTTATAATGTCGATTTCAGTCATTTACAAAGGAACATTATTCAGATGACCTTGGATTTTGACGAAACTAATTTTATTGTATCCATAACATCGAATAATCGCTGGATTCCAAATTTCATAATTTTTGGAGCAAGCGTGTATGCGAGCGAGAATTAAACGCATGCCAAAACAGCGCGTTGAAATTAAATTGAAACGCAATCAAAAAATAAAATGGAAGGTTAAATGAGCTCGTAATTCGATGAAACCTGTCTTGTTGGATCCGGAATAACGTTTAAAGTTAGAATCCAAAATTTCATGAAAAACGGAATTAATATGCTGTCGTACGATCAAAAGGCATGGAGGCAAACTAGTACACTTTTACGTTGATCGAAAAAAGGTGTTTCTAATAAGCTAACTTGAGGTGTCGGTTTATCAATGGCCTCAAGTGCTTTTATATTCTTCTCCCACGTCGCGTCACCTTAGCAATCTGCGTAGTGGCCTTGGAAATTTGCATAAAACTCCTCCTCCTTTTCTCTTTTCTTCTTCCTTTCCTTTCTTTTTTCAAAATCACTTTACCTTTCTTCTTCTCTCCTCTAATGGCCTCCACCGTCACCCTCCTACCCTATTAACCGCCACCACTTCCCTACCTCACCAGCTCATCGCGTCTCCGTCTTTAGCACCCCAAGTCGCCGCTTTGCCTCCCCTCCCTCCTACTAATCCCTAAACACCCATTTACACGCTATTTTGCAAGTTAGCCCTTCCAAAATCATATTTTAACTCCTCCTACACCCTCCTTCCACGCAGCCCCTCCCCCTTGCTGCTTTGGCTCCCATATCCCCTTGCCCTTGGTGTCGTGCCCCTTACACCCTTAAACACCCTCAGTTTTCTTTAAATTGCCGGATCGAATAGTGTTCGTGAGTTTTAGTGCGTTTGCAAGTTATTCGATCCCCGTAAGTTTTCGAGAAGTCACGTAGGAGCCCAACAAGCATTAGCGTCAAGTGTGTGTTCCCGTATTATTTTCATTTAAAAGTTTGGTGGAGTGGAAACCGTTGGTGAGAAACCAAAACTCATGTAGATAGGGATCACAATTAAAATTAAAATTAATTAAATGCAAGTGTTGATTAAAAATATTTAGAAAATTTTATCACTGATTACACATTTTATGTTATGTTAAACATTGAGTAGTGTGATAAAAATCTTTTTATCTATTATTTGTGATTTTGTTTGAATACACGACACCTATATTTCAAACAATGTTGATTGGAAATTGGTTGGACCTTAAATGGTTTTGAATGTTCAATTATTAACGATTGATTATCGATTGTAAATGAATATAACGCAAACCCCACATGGGTCTTGAGATGACATAAGCTTACACATCTCTCATTTGTGTATGTAAGCTAAATGGAAATTGATGTAAACCCCACATGGGTAATAGGATGATATTTTTACACATCTCCCAAGTGTGTATATAAGCCAACTGATTGAATAGCAAACCCCACATGAGTCTTGGGATGACAGTAATTCACACATCTCCCTTGTGTGTATGTAAGCTACATGGATATTAATGTAAACCTCACACGGGGATTGGGATGATATTTTTACACATCTTCCAAATGTTTATATAAGTCACTATTGTTGTGATTATATTGAAAACCCCACACGGGTATTAGGGTGAAGATGAACACTGATCTAAAGCCTAAGTGTGTAAACTGTCAATCTGTGGAATTAACAAAATCTTATAAGCGTTACTTATTTGATTTAAGGCTTGTATGGTATAACACAATTTGCGTATGAATTAGATGCAGAGTGATGGTTGAATGGATGTTATAATATGCATTGTGAATAAATGAACAATAAAAATGATTATTGGTTCATTAGTTAAGTCTCCATCAAGAAAATTGGGTTTTCAATGAATATTGAAAAATCAAAGTTTGATTTAGACGTCCGATCTTGGATGGATGCAAAGATCATAAAATATCGATCCACAACTATAACAAGTGATTCTGAATTAATTTTCAAATACTTATGGTACATCAAATTTTTTAATTTTAAATGAATAGTAACTTTCAAAAGTGAAGTTCACTTAGGCTATCTAGGTGATATTTTAAAAAGAATTTCATTTTGAAATTTCCTTGTTTATTTCTATAACAAGTGACATGAAAATTTGAATTAAAAATAGAGAAGTTTGAAAAACAGAAGTATTCTAATCATTATAGTATTATTACAATGTTTTAGCATTAAAATAAAAGATTTCTGGGTTGAAATCGATATATGAGTTTGGAAAATTTATATATATATATATATATATATATATATATATATATATATATTAGAATATATAAAATGGTTTCGAAGCGGCTTGACGTGTCGCGTAGCGGTAGTTCCCTTTTTTTGCTTGTAACTTAAAATGAATATGACGGGAGATCCGACCTTTGGATTTTCCCAAAGTTGGAACCGTAAGGATCGTTTTGAAAAGATCTTTCAAATGGTAATAAGAGTTTGAAATCCATTGGTTAGATTTTAAGAAATATTTAATTTAGTTTTGAATGAAAACAACGCTATGGTCTGTAATGACCTGTAATTGGAAATTACGAGTATAAACTATATACATATATATAATAGAGAAAAATCATTATAAAATACTATAAATGATTTGGAATGGATATAAACTAATTTCATATGGTTTATAAATGATAAAAGTAGTTAAATTAAATTAGGCGATTTTTGTATAAAATCGTATATAACTGATTTAAGAAAGAATTTGGAAATAAGAATTCTTAATTTGAATTAAGTTCTTGAGTAAACCTTTCAAATAAGGATATGAACTGAATTATGAAAGCCAAATAACTTGACCAGGTTTGCTAATAAGATTTTACATCACATGAAACGTAACCAACTAAATGGGATACAATTGGTGAATCAATAATCCTAATATGAATTTGATGTGATTGGATTTGTTTTGGAGTGAATTATTCGAGTAGACTGGGTTTAACCCATTTCGAATAATCGAACGACAATAAAAATTCGGTACAAGACCGGGAATCTACACATCGAATGGATTACTGCTGATGCCCTGGTAGCTCCCTTGAAGGGGTCAAATTTGCAGTTGTGTGGACGTAATTGTTGATTGTCCGGACGTGTGAGGGCCTCTCTCCAGTATTGGACATATGGGTCGAGGAATAGGGTGTCTCCAGTTTCGTTCAAACCTAGAACAGACTAGTAAATGTATTGTGTGGTTGACACGGTACTCTGAGCTGTATTAATTGATTTCTACTAAATATATATCTATTTGGTGGCGGAGAATTTAATCTCTTAGCTTAACACCCTTCTCCGAGACGTACGAGCTTAGAGGGCATATATTAGTAGTTATTAATTGTATGGTCTAGCATGACTGTGTGGCATGCTGAGGTGCATGGATCAAATCTTTTCTTGAAAAGAAGAACTTTGTGGATGATGATCAAAGCATGGATGATATAGCGTAGCTTTGTGTTATGCACCAATTCGTGAACTTCACACCCCTATATGAGTCAAAAACGGGATGAAGGACTATATGGAGAACATGTGTTTCTTTCTAGCTAGAAGTGTTGCTATGGTATGGAGCCTAGACTATTTTACTTATGTGGATGTTGGAAAGCAAGGTGCCTCAGATGTGGCCGCACATGGTCAAAGTGGTCAACATACTACCAAGAGGTCCAATAGGATCGAGAAATGTATTGTTCAGGTGATGTTAATCAGCGACGTACTGCTGACCGGTCCTACCGCTCCAAAGGGATAGTTTTCCCTGGGGCACTTTGCTATAAATGTTCCGAAGTTTGGATGAGGAAGGATCCCTTGCCTTGGCTCATGATGGAAATCCAAATTCCAATACGTGATTGTACGGTTTTAATTGTATACTTACGACGACATAATAGAATGGGGTATTATGCCTTCTAAAATTAATACATTTAAACATGTAGACAATAATAATAATAATAATAATAATAATAATAATAATAATAATCATATCAAATGATTTTGTTTTCCATGTATCAAGCATATTTAACCATTATAAGGTAAAACTCTATCCTTCGGATTGCGTTGCATTGTGTGATGGGAACTGAGTCTTATAATGGCTTCATTTTTCAAAAAAGCATTTCATTGTTTGTTTCCTTTTAAATGCACTGCATTCATGTGGATTAAACTCGTTCCGTGTTATACGACGTTGTCCCATGATATGCTTTATT
Organism: Allium sativum; assembly: GCA_030737875.1. NCBI lineage: Eukaryota > Viridiplantae > Streptophyta > Magnoliopsida > Asparagales > Amaryllidaceae > Allium > Allium sativum. The sequence continues at coordinate 267,991,938 of CM060913.1, read as the reverse complement.
TTAAATAAATTAAGTAACTATAGGGTTTCTCGTACCAGTCCCATGACTGACTCGTAGTTTTTGTTTTCCCTTGCAAACTCGGGTGCCCAAAATTTTTACATAGGCAACCAAGTGAATAGGTCTTTAAGCTTGCTTTCTTTTGGGATGTGTACTGGAGCTTTTGTAGCTGTTTTGGAACTTGGAGTTGAAGATTGAACTTTTATGTTTCTTTTGAACTATGCCGTTACTCCTTATGTCATAAACTATCTTTTAAATTCCGCTGTGTAATTGTTCATTATCTAAGACAATGTTATGTACTAAGTGTGATCCTATAATGTTGATGTAGATATAATACTTATTCCCCTGCTGTAAAATGATGTAATATTATTTTATTTTCTGTGATCTGCTGATGTGTTTAATGTGTTATATTCCAACGATTATCCATTCCGTCCGGGATCGGGGGATTGGGTCGTCACAGGTTGTATCAGAGCTGAGGGTTAACCTTAGTTCTGCAGTATAATATATTAACCGACTCATCAGAGATAGAATCAGTAGTATTTCAGGATGGGTAACTCATTAGATATAGGATTAGTAATATACTAGAATTAGTACAGCAGAATAGCATATAACCCAGCAGACTTATTTACGTATATGTTTTGTGCTCTTATAGTTCCTTAATATATCTTTTCTGCTGGTCTAACTCTTTTCTTGCTATTGCAGAAATAAAAGAAAATGAGTAGTAGGGGCAAAAGAGGTAGAGGAAGAGGACGGGGATATGTTCAGGCTGAAGATCAGTAGCCCGACCCCGCAAGAGCTGGTAATGCACCAGTGTTGCCTCCTTAACAACAACTCGATTTAGATATGCTTGCTAAAAATACAAGAATTTGGGAGGAATGCCATTCTTGGGTAAATAGTCTATTGTCGAAGCACAAGCCGGGATGCGGTCTTGTGAGAGAATCATTGAGGGATTAGAATTGGCTGATAATCGGGAAAGATTCCTTGCATCGTGGTTGGTTATGGACGAAGACCCGATCTGGTGGGAAACTGTTGTTATTAGTACTACAGAAGCTGATATTACTTAGGAAAATTAAAAGAGATTTTTGAGTAAAGGTTTGTTCCCCAAGAAGAAGTCAAGCATCTATATTATGAATTTTCCAATCTCAAGCAAGGGGACATGACCATCCATGAATATGTAAACAAATTTAACAAACTCTCTCGCTTTGGTCCCGTACTGATTCATAATCTGATAAATAAGAATCCGAAGTTCATTGAGTGTCTGCAGAGAAAATATCGAAATAGAGTGATAGCACATATAAGGCTCTCATTTGCTAGAATGGTAGAAATAGCCTGTAGTTTTGTAAACATTGATAAGAAAATTTCTTTAGAAAACAAGGAAAAGAGATATTACGGTAAGAAAAAAGTTCTCAAATAAAAAGTGTGAGGCAAGCCAAGAAGAAGAGAAGCCTAAAGATGAAAGTGGAAAGAATGTGAAATGTTTCAACTATTAAGTATAGGCATTTAAAAAACAATTGTAGAGGTCCCAAGAGGCCGAGGAAGCTGATAGAGAAGGTAGAATGTTGCAACTTCCATCAGAAAGGGCATACAAAGTAAAAATGTCCACTGTTGAAGAATGTCATAGTAGCTCACGTCTATAATGTGATAGACGCCCCCAATAACTTCTGCTGGCAGGAAAGGCCGGATGTCATAGAATGTACGCTTACAGTTAGAGATATTCCTGTTAAAGTATTATTTTACACAGGAGCATCGCGAAGTTTTATTTCTAGAAATATTGTTAAGAAACTAAATTTAAGACTCAGATATCTTGAAGAATCTATTACTGCTAATAATCTGATTGGAGGTTCCCTCGATCATTGTTGGTATTGCAAGGTGTCCATCTCTTATTCTCATTATCGTTTCTCCTTTAAGTTGATTACCATGGATTTTACTGAGTTCGATATTATACATGGGTTGGATTAGTTAACCATGTACGAAGCTAAATTTAAATGTGCTGAGAGGATTGTTAAGGTGAAGAGCAAGTTTGGAAATTTCATAACCATACTGTATGAAGGTCCTGAGGCAAATAGAAAAAAAATTGGTCTGCTCTTAAGGTTTCCCCATGTTTATAAAGAATATTCTTGTTGTTAAGAATTACGCGGATGTGTTTGAAAAAGTTGACATCTTACCTCCACGAAGAGAAATTGATTTCAGGATTGATTTGGTTTCGTATGTGAGGCTAGTTGTGCATGCAATTCGAAGAATGACATCAAAAGAGAAAGAAGTGTTGAGTGACCAAACTCGATAATTGTTGTGGAAAGGTCTGATCAGGCGTAGTTTCTCGAGTTGGGGAATAGTAATGGTATTTGTTCCAAAGTCAGATGGTACTCTTAGACTATATGTGGATTACTGAGGCCTCAATAAGCAAACTCTTAAGAATAAGTGTCCATTGTCACGTATAGATGATTTATTAGATTAATTGATGGACCGCGAGTATTTTTGAAGATGGACATAGCTACAGGTTTTCATCAATTGAGAATTGCAGAAGAGTGTGTTCCTTTGACAGCTTTGAGGGGTCCAGATTTATTTTATGAACGGTTAGTAATTCCTTTCGGACTAAGCAGCGTCCCTGCTTGTTTTGTTGATTTAATGAATCAAGTGTTCCATGGAGTGCTGAATAAGTTCGCATTGGTCTTCATCGATGATATTATGATCTTTTCAAAGATAGCCGAAGAGCATGTGAAGCATTTAGAACAGATATTGGAAATTACGAGAAAGAATATATTAAAATCCAAATTTTCCAAATTCCTATTTTGGAAAGAAGAAGTGAAATTTCTTGGGCATTTAGTATCAAAGGAAGGGATATCGATAAATCCAAGCAAGATTACGGACATCGAGATTGGAATCAGCCAATGACACCTACTAAGATTAGGATCTTTCTTGGATAGGAAAGTTATTACCAAAAATTCATTAAAGATTTTCTAAATTATCCAATCCATTGATGAAGCTAAGTAAGAAGCATGCCAAGTTTAATTGGACGTCAGAATGTGAAGCATCTTTCCAAGAACTGAAAGAAAGATTTACTACTACCCCAGTATTGACGATTATAAATGATAATCAAGATTTGACTATCTATACACATGCTTCAAGTGAAGGAGTAGCACTGCATATCATCCCCAAATAGATGGTCAAAGTTAGAGGGTGTATTGAATTTTGGAAGATCTGTTGCGAGCATGTATTCTTGATTTCGAATGATCATGGGAAGATAATTTACATCTGGTTGAGTTCTCCTACAACAATAGTTTCCATGCTAGTTTGAAAATGTCACCATTTGACGCGTTATATGGTAGACCATGTAGATCTCCTGCATGTTGGATTGAGCCTGGTAATCCACTAGTTTTGGGTCTAGATAAGTTCCAAGAAGCTGCAGACAAAGTGGATTTTATTAAGAAACATTTAAAGGCAGCACAGAGCCGACAAAAAATATGCATATTCTATTAGAATTTTCTTTTGGTGATCAAGTGTATACGAAAGTTTCTCCGTTGAGAGGAGTGATCCGATTTGAGAAGACGGAAAAGTTAGCTCCTTAAGTATATTGGTCCATTCCCAATATTGGAAAAGGTTGGGACTCTAGCCTACAAAGTTCAGTTGCCAGATTGGTTGCCCATAGTGCATGATGTATTTCATGTTTCTCATCTCTGGAAGCATATGCATGATCCATACTTGATTGTTGAAGAAGCATCGCAAGAGAATTTGGAAATCACTCCAAGTTTAGCCGTGCGTAAAGAGGAGATGAAGATAATTGGTACAGTGACCAAAGTGCTAAGAAATAAGAAAGTAAACTTGGACGAAGTATAGTGGAGTGGAGATCCTAGAGACTGTACATGGGGAAACATAGGATAAATTAAACAGGCTTATCCCAGATGCAGAGTAGATACCTCAGGTTTAGTATTCTATGAGAGGTAAACCTATTTTAATTTTATGATTTTTATTTCATCTTTTCTTTGTCTTCCTTTTCGAGGACAAAAAGATTTTAACTGGGTCAGACTATAACAATCCTAAATTTTGGAACCAGTTTAAAAATTATTTTTAATTTTATAAGAAAATGCGATCAAATTTGAAAATTTGATGTTTCAATGCTGATTTCAGCCGTTTACAAAGGAACGTTATTGAGATGACCTAGGATTTCTACAAAACTAACTTTTTCAGATCTGTAGCATCGAATAATGGTCAGGTTCCAAATTTCATAATTTTTGGAGCAAGCGTGTGTGCATGCGAGAATTAAACGCATGCGAAAACGACACGTTGAAATTAAGATGAAACGCAATCGAAAAATAAAATGGATGGTCAAATGAACTTGGAATTCGACAAATCCTATCTCATTAGATTCAGAATTACGTTTAAAGTTAGAATCCAAAATTTTGTAAGAAACGGAATTAATTTGTGGTTGTGCGATCAAAATACGTGGAGGCAAATGTAACGACCCAGAAAATCTGAACCAATTTAAAATTTTTAAATTGGCTAAAATAATGGATTTTAAATATTTAAAATAAATATTTTAAACAATGGCAATGAAAACTGAGTTGAAATCGACAATTGAAAACGAATATAATTAATTATAATTATATATAGAATTGAAAATGGCGCGGTAGTTCGATAATTCGATTTCAAACTTCAATTGAATATACCGGGTGCAAAACAATCCGGATTTTAGTGAAACCAAAAATATTTAAATATGTTAGTGAATATCTTTCTAACGAATCCGATCAATCGAAATTTGATAGCGGGAATCAAAAGATATGTCCAGTTGAAAATTCTGAATAGTCGCTATGGAATTCAGGCCCTTAAAAATGGACATTTTGCAGATGACCTCGGATTTCGACGAAACCACTTTTGTTGGGTCCGCAGTGTCAAGTTATTGCTAGATTTCAAATTTCATAATTTTTCGAATCAATATGTGAGCGTGGCAAAAGAAAACGCGTTTGACCAGTTTTCGTTGATTTTAATCGACTGGAAATTGGCCATTTTTCAAACGGTCTCAGAATTCGACGAAACTAGTTTTGTTAGGACCGTATCGTCAATACGAAGCTAGAAAATATTTTTCTAGAATTTTTCTAGTTAGTATGTGACCCCGGTAATTTGAAATGTGCGTTTAAAATTCAATATAAAGATTTAAATGAAAATTCAAAAGGAAACTGATTGTAACGATCAAATCAGCTTGCGATACATATCCCATTGTGTTCGGAATGGGGGTAAAACGCTATGGACGACAGGCGATGGGCCTCGTTTCGAAGTCGTGTGTAAAAGTCAACCTATTTGCAAAAATAATAATTAAATAATATAAAAAAAAATATAATTCTCTCCCTCCCTTTATCTTCATTGCCCCCCCCCCCCCCCGTTCGTTATAATTCCAAACAGAAAGAAAAAAAAAACACAAAACCCTAAAACTGTCGAGCCGCCCCCCCCCCTAACCTCGAACGCCGACGAAGACACCACCACGAAGACCCCGCTCCTCCCTCCATCGCGAGCCCCTGGAAGCCAGCGCCTCCTGCCACATCGTTCGAACCCCCAGCCTGCTCCTCCTGCCGCCGACGAAGACGAGCATCGCTCCCCCCCCTTCGCAGCTACATCGGTAAACATTTTCTATTTTTTTTTTTTTTTTTCATTTTATTCTTTAAAAACTGATTTGTTTTTAAAGAAATAAAAACTGATTATATAAAATATTAAAAACCGATTTGTTTAAAAAGAATTGAAAACTGATTTTATAAAAGAATTGAAATACTGATTTTATAAAAGTATAAAACTGGATTTTTAAAAAAATATAAAAACTGAAATTTTTAAAAAGATTAAAACTGAAATTTTTAGAAAGCATAAAACAGATTTTTATAAAAGAATTTTTAAACTGGTTTTTTTAAAAAAGAAAGTATAAAACAGATTTTTATAAAAGAATTTTTAAACTGGTTTTTTTAAAAAAGAAAGTATAAAACAGATTTTTATAAAAGAATTTTTAAAACTGGATTTTTTGTAAAGAAAGTAAAAAAACTGATTTGGTTTTTAAAAAATTAAAAACTGATTTTATAAAAAGAAATTTAAACTGATTTTATTTTAGATAAGTAAAAACTGATTTGGTTTTTAAAAGTTAAAAACTGATTTTGTTGAATATTAAAAACTGATTTTGTTTTAATATTAAAAACTAATTTTGTAAAAAGATTAAAAACTGATTTTTAAAAGGTATTGAAAACTGATTTCTTTAAAAAGAAAAATCATATCTTTATATATGGAAAGTCGAAAGAAAAATCAGATTTTTATATATTGATAGTCGAAGTAAAAATCAGATTTTTATATATTGAATAACATCGTAAAAATTCGATTTTTACATATGTAGAGGATACGGGCGAAAGCGACAAAAGGCGAAGATTTCTATAAGTGAAGAGTCTTGCAGTTGGATAGCTATTGGTGAGATTTCTGATTTAAAAATATTATATATATGTGAAATGAAAGTGAATTGCTATCTATAAATATATATCTATATATATATATATATACACGCCCCTCGTCCACAAACCATGGACGATATTTATTGATTGAAATTGTTGTGATAATTGGTTGATAGCGAATGATTGTTTGGGATTGTTTGTGATTGATATTGGTTGATTGTGGTTGAAAAATACCCATTGGTGGTTGTGAAATATTTGGTTGAAACCACATAGGATTAGTTTGTGGAAATGAAATAAATATATACATGCCGCCTGCGTGCGAACTAGATGCATGAACCCCATTGTCAAAAACCGCGAGGTTTTAAGGTAGAGCGAGGAGCCGTACTAGGGACGGTGCCGGTGTAACTACCCTGCCGTTATGCTGCCGAAATTTTGAATAATATTTGTGTGTTTGAATTATTTTCATATGCTTAAACTATATTTATTCATTGTATAGAAAACATTCATGTGTTGAATTGATATTCATTCGTTGTTTAGAAATTCATGTGTTGAATGGTATTCATATTTTGAAATAAATTGTTCGATAATAAAAATCACATTTTTATCTATATATAAAAACTATTGAAAACATTCATGTGTTGAATTGATATTCATTCGTTGTTTAGAAATTCATGTGTTGAATGGTATTCATATTTTGAAATAAATTGTTCGATAATAAAAATCACATTTTTATCTATATATAAAAACTATTGAAAACATTCATGTGTTGAATTGATATTCATTCGTTGTTTAGAAATTCATGTGTTGAATGGTATTCATATTTTGAAATAAATTGTTCGATAACAAAAAATCACATTTTTATCTATATATAGAAACTATAGAAAACATTCATGTGTTGAATTGATATTCATTCGTTGTTTAGCAATTCATGTGTTGAATGGTATTCATATTTTGAAATAAATTGTTTGATAATAAAAATCACCTTTTATCGACTATATGAACTATATAGAAAAATAGTGTTTTGAAATGAATTGTTTTACAATAAAAATCACATTTTTATTGTATGCATAAATCGTTGAAATGTGAAGGGTTAAAAATAGCCACTTGTTCAAAATAAACATATATGAGTTGAAATATTCATTAATTAGCTAATGAAATGATTTGCACCTATTTATGTAACATTAGAATGAATGGAGTTTTTAAACCAAATAGAAATCAAATATGAAGTCGAATAGAAATTGATAAATGATAAGAACTGTATATATATGTACATGCAATATTCATTGAACAGGTTATAGCAAAGGGGCTAGAGAAGAGGAATAAAATTTTGTGTCCGACAAATAGGTACACATTTACTGATTTGTTTGGGTGATGATTTTGAGCCTGTTGGCTAGCCGCTTGGCTTCTTCTTTTTCTTTTTGAGATTAGAAGGACCGGGAACGCTATTTGCGATTTCCCGATGCTCCCGGTGCAGGGGAGGTTATGGCGAAATTTTTCCAAAATTTAAGGTGTTAGAAAAATTTTTGAAGTGAAAACGATATGGAAATCATTGAATGAACTATATTTATATAAATATATAAATATAAATAAAAATTAAAACGAAACGAGGCTGTGCAGTTCGTATTTTGAAACCGTGATTTCAAACGACTAGTGCGGGAAATCCGACCATTGGATTTTCCCGAAACCTCAACCGTCGGGTTCGCCTTGGAAATATCTTCCCAACGGCACCAACTTTGTAAAAATCCAACGGTTGGATTGTCTGGAATGTTTAATTCAAATCTGAAGAAAAACAGCGCCAGAAACGATTATATTTATTTATATATATATATAATTATATTTAATTGAATAACGACGCTGCAGTTCGTATTTTGAAATCGAAATTTCAAACGATTGTACCGGAAGATCCGACCGTCGGATTTTCCCGAAACTAGAACCGTTGGGTTCGTTTTGAAAAGACCTTTCTAATGATGTAAATTTTGTGAAGATCCAACGGTTAGATTTTCAAATATGTGTAAATCAAATCTAAAGAAAAACAGCGCCACGGCCGCCTTATGGCCCGAAGCGTCGTTTTGAATGAATGGGCTATTTTAAAATAAATAAAAATAGCGATAAATCATTATAAAATATCATAAGCGATATGGAATGGAAATAAACTGAATTTGCTCGATTTATGTTGTATTTGATGGTTGAATGTGTTTGGTGTGAAAATTACATTAAAGAACAATATTGGTGTTGTCGAATAATTTAACCATTGAAATAAATCGATTTGAAATTCTAAATATACGTGAATTATTTGGAAAGGCCGAGTTAATTCTCATTTCGAATAATCGACCGACGATTGAAATTCGAAGATGAAGACGATGGTCGAAGACCGGAGATCTTCACCTCGTTTGGATGGTAACCGAGGTCCTGATTGGGAGGCATCCCGAAATATGGATAATAAGTGGTGATCGTCCGGACGTACGTGTTGGTCGATGGATTTGCGAGGTATTTAGTGCCTCCGGTTTCGTTCAGACCCAGAACGGACTTGTAAATGGACTGTGTGTCCGACATGGGAATTTGTTCTGTGTGATTGATAGCCATCAGTTGCACGGTGTGGATTGCCTGTGTGGCATGCTAAGATGCAATGATCAGGGCTTCTGTTGAAAAGCAAAGTCTTGTGGTGATGATCAAAGCACCGCCTGTGTGGCGTAGCTTTGTGTATAACGTGAATTCGCGAGCCTCACACCCCGGTATGAACCTAAAACGGGAGAGGACATCAGGGAGGGCCTGCGTTTCTTTCTAGCTAGGGTGGTGTCAGTGACCTACCAGCCCTGACATTTATATACTTTTCACCTATGTGGTTGTTGCTGTTGCGAGGCGCCTCGGTTTGATCGGACGATCCGGGTCCGATGGAGTCATTCGTTGGCTCGTTTACGCCCCAAAGGGCGGGGAGACGTAGTGTTCAGGCATAATAATCCACATCGGTGGACCGGCCCTGACGATCTAAAGGCTTGCCTGCGCGCTTGCCTGTGGCTCGGGCTAGAGAGTCACGAATTAAGTAAGGACTATCTTTTGCCTTGGTTCATGACGGAAATCCAATTTCCAAATACGTGACGATGCGGTTTCGATTGTATATATATACATTTGGCGACATAGTGGCATGGGACGCTCATGTCGTCTATGATTGATAGTTATGATTTGAAATTGTTTTCGAAACATATAAACACTAGCAATAATATCAAATGCCTTTGTTTTATTCGTATCAAGCATATTTTGGCCGTTATAAGGTAAAAACTCTATCCTCCGGTTTGCGTTGCATTGTGTGATGGGAACTGAGTCTTATAATGGCTTCATTTTTATAAAAAGCATAGCGATGTTTAAAAGAAAGATTTGTTTTAAAGCACTGGAAATCCAATGGAGTAAACCCGTTCCACGAAAGTGGCGTGGTCCTGTGATTAGCCAATTATATATGTGTTGAGTGGATTTCTCATACCAGTCCCATGACTGACTCGTTGTTTGTTTCACTCTCAAACTCGGGTGCCCCTTTTTCTACACGGGCAGCCTTGTATTCAGGTTTAGCTGGTTCTTTCTGGATAGCTGGAGCTGAAGATGGATTCTATCATTTATTTCTTTTTATGCTGTTCAGCTCCTATTGTACATATTTTGTTTATTTCCGCTGTAGACATTTATGTATAGCTGAACTGTATTTGTACTAAGTAAGATCCTGTATACTGTGTAACTCTGATGATTACTTTTATCCAGTATATTTTGTTGTTCATTCTGGTGTATTTATTTAATTCTGTTCTGCTATTATATGTTTCTGTGTTATATTCCAAAGATAACCTTGTTTCCGTGAGAACGGGAAATCGGGTCGTCTCATCGTGGTATCAGAGCTTTGGTTAAGCTTAGTTCTGGAATATAACATGTGAACGAACTCGTCAGAAATAGAACCAGTAGTGTTCTAGGATGGGTAACTCTATACAGATAGGATCAGTAATATCCTAGTATGAGTAAAGCAGAATGAAATTACACCTTGATAGACACATTTACATTTGAAGTATGTGTTTCTATATTTTAAAATACCTTTTCTGTGACCTGACACTTGTTCTGCCATTTGCAGAAGTACTAGAAAAATGAGTGTCAGAAGCAGAAGGAATGCAGAACCGGATATTGAGGCCCTATTAATCAAATATCGAAATATGGGTGGAATACCGTTCTCTGGTGAAGAATCTATTATGAAGACACAAGCTTGGATTCGTTCGGCTGAGAAAATCTTCGAAGCATTAAAGCTTAGGGATGACCAGAAAAGATTACTGGCCTCCTGGGCACTCAAAGATGAAGCTTTGTTCTGGTGGGATTCGGTTATAGAGAATAATCCAGAAGGTGATATCACCTGGGACAGATTCAAAGTGATATTCTTGGAAAGATTTACTCCTCCCGAAGCGACCGAACGATTATGTGATGAATTTTCTTATCTGATACAAGGTGACATGACCATTCCCGAATATCATAAGAAATTCAACGAACTTGCTCACTTTGCTCCTCATCTAATTCAAGACCCAAGAGGAAAAATCTGAGATTTATTCATGGCCTTCAAAGGAAATACCAGAATAAAGTATTGGGGCATGTGAAGCTTCCTTTCTCAGAAATGATATATATGGCCTATCAGTATGAAGATCTCCATAAGAAAGGAATGTTATGCGACGAAGAAGAAGTCAGTTCTAGTGACATAGCAGAGTCGGAAACTGAGATTCCTGAGGCAAGTTCAATGTCTGAAGTCGGTAAGGAGCCCGAAATAAATCGAAAAAGGGCCAGATCCGAAAAAGAACCAGTAACGACAGCTATATGCTCTAACTGCAATAAGCAAGGACATCTCTCGATAAGTTGCCGATCTCTAAAGAAACCAAAAAGGGATGAGCCTAAATCCAAGAATAAGTTTCAAGCGACCCGGGAGTGTAATCTTTGTCATAAGACGGGTCATATAAAGAGAGATTGCTGGATGTTGAAAAAGACAAAAACAGTTCAGGTAAATGAAGTAGCAGAAACTTCTGAGCCCTCAGCTAATCAAGAAAGGGCCGATGTTTTAGAAGGCACGCTTACTGTCAAAATCATTCCAGTCAAAGTACTGTTTGACACAGGCGCGTCACGAAGTTTCATTGCCAAAGGTGTAGTCAAGAAGTTGGATTTGAATTTGAAGAAGCTCAAAGAGCCAATGACTGTCCGAAATCCAGTTGGAGGTTCCATCAATCTCAGTTGGGTTTGTGCAGTACCCGTCTCTTTTTCTTGATATATATTCCCTATTATCTCTGTCGTCATGAATTTTGATGAATTCGATCTTATTTTGGGATTGGATTGGTTAACCAAATATGAAGCAGAGGTTAGATGCGCCGAGAGGGTTGTTAGAGCTAAGATTAAATCAGGGGGTTATATAACCATTCCCTGTGAAGGTCAGAATGCTAATAGAAAAGACTTCTGGGAAGCTTTGAATGTTTCTCCAGCCCAAATTGAAAATGTCCCTGAAATCACAGAGAATATTCCTGACCTCATCAAAGATATTCCTGTCGTCAAGAATTATGCGGATGTGTTTGAGGTAGTCGTTCGCTTACCTCCGCAGAGAGAAATAGATTTCAAGATTTCTTTAATTCCCAATGCAAGGCCGGTAGTTCACGCTATTCGAAGAATGTCCTTGAAAGAGAAGGAGGAATTAGACAATCAAACAAGGCAACTAGTATGGAAAGGTCTGATCAGGCCTAGTTTCTCTGATTGGGGTGCAGCAGTGGTGTTTGTCCCAAAATCTGACGATACTCTACGTCTATGTGTGGATTATCGTGATCTAAACAAGCAGACAATAAAGAACAAGTATCCATTGCCAAGGATTGATGATTTGTTGGATCGATTAAATGGAGCACAAGTATTCTCACGAATGGACCTAGCTACAGGTTTCCATCAACTTCGAATTGCCGAAGAGTGTGTTCCAATGACAGCGTTCAGAGGTCCCGACCTATTCTACGAGTGGTTAGTAATGCCGTTCGGCTTATGTAACGCTCCAGCTTACTTCGTCGATCTAATGAACCGAGTATTTAGGGGAGTATTGAATAAATTTGTTCTGGTTTTTATTGATGATATTCTAATCTTCTCTAAATCAAAGGCCGAGCATGAAAAACATCTGGAACAGGTTCTAGAAATCCTCAGAAGGAATGTATTGAAAGCCAAGTTTTCCAAATGTATATTCTGGCAAGATGAAGTGAAATTTCTGGGCCATGTCGTATCGAAAGATGGAATCGCTGTGGATCCAAGCAAAATCACAGCTATTCAAAATTGGAAACAGCCCAGTACTCCCACTGAAGTCCGCAGTTTTCTTGGATTGGCTAGCTATTACCGGAAGTTCGTTAAAAACTTTTCGAAGATATCTGGCCACTTAACGAAGCTTACAAAGAAGCATTCTAAATTTAAATGGACTCAAGAGAGTGAGGAAGCTTTCGAAGAGCTAAAGTTGAGATTAACAACTGCTCCAGTGCTAACCATCATCGATGGCAACCAAGATTTGAAAGTCTGGACTGATGCTTCTGGAGAAGGCCTTGGCGCAGTGTTAATGCAAAGAGGCCAAGTAATTGCTTATGCTAGCCGTCAACTGAAGCCACACGAGAAGAACTACGTAACTCATGATCTTGAGTTATTGGCTATCATATTCTCTTTGAAAATCTGGAGACACTATCTTCTGGGCGAGAGGTTTGAACTGTTTACAGATCACCAGTCGTTGAAATATCTGTTCACTCAGAAGGACTTAAATTTGAGGCAGCAACGTTGGCTGGAGTTTCTTGCAGCATATGACTTTGAAATTATATATACTCCAGGGAAAGCCAATGCCGTGGCTGATGCGTTAAGCCGAAAGAATGAAATGATCGCCAGTTTCATCATTGCGACTTCGTTGATTGATAAGATATCGGCTCTCCAAGAAGATGACCAATTTATCAAAGGAATAAGTCAGCGAATTCGCGAAGGCAATGCTTCGGATTTCCAGTTAGACAGCGAAGGGATTCTGAGGTTAGAAGGACGAATTTATGTTCCAGAAATTCCTGAACTCAGAAGAGAAGTGCTTGATGAATGCCACAAATCAAAGCTCAGTATCCATCCAGGTGTGAATAAAATGTATAACGATATCAAACGCACATTCTGGTGGAAGTCGTTAAAAAGAGATATCTCGATATATGTTAGTCGATGCCCTACTTGCCAGCTAGTCAAAAGCGACCAACAGAAATTGGCTGGATTATTACAACCGCTGGAAGTTCCTGGTTGGAAGTGGGAGCATATTTCTATGGATTTCATTGATGGTTTGCCCAGAACCAGAAAAGGAAATGACAGTATTTGGGTGATCGTAGATCGTTTCACGAAGACCGCCCATTTTATACCTGTCAAATCAAATAGAACCGCTCAGAGTCTGGCGCAGATATACTTCAGGGAAATAGTTAGACTACATGGAGTGCCGCTCAGCATAGTAAGTGATAGAGATACGATATTCACTAGTAAATTCTGGGAGGCATTTCAAGTCGAACTGGGAACGAAGTTAAACATGAGCACCGCTTATCATCCTCAGACAGACGGTCAGACTGAGAGGGTGAATCGCATTTTAGAAGATCTATTGCGGGCTTGTATTCTAGATTTCGGTGGATCATGGGAAGACCATCTGCATTTGGCTGAATTCTCTTATAACAACAGCTACCAGGCGAGTCTGACAATGTCGCCATTCGAAGCATTGTATGGTAGACCGTGCCGATCTCCTACTTGTTGGGTCGAGCCTGGAAATAGACTTGTGTTGGGTCCTGATATGATTCGAGAAGCTGCCGACAAAGTCGATTTTATTAAGAAGCGATTACTCGCCGCTCAAAGCCGACAAAAGAGCTATGCCGATAGAAGAAGAAGAGATATATCCTTTGAAGTTGGCGACTATGTATATTTGAAAGTATCGCCGATGAGAGGAGTTATCAGGTTCGGTAAAACTGGAAAGTTAGCGCCTAAATTTATTGGTCCGTTTCCTATTCTGGAACGGATTGGAACTCTCGCTTATAGGGTCAAACTGCCTGACTGGTTGCCTGGAGTGCATGATGTATTTCATATATCTCAACTTCGAAAGCACGTTCATGATCCAGACTTGATCGTGGAAGAAGCAGCTCAGCAGGACATTGAAATTACTCCAGAATTAGCCGTGAGGCGTGAGCCGCTAAAGATTATCGGCAAAGAAACCAAAGAGCCGAGGAACAAGAAGGTTCAATTAGTCAAAGTGCAATGGAGTGGAGATCCGAGATATTGTACTTGGGAAACTGAGGAGAGCATTCAGAAAGCTTATCCTAGATGCCGAGTAGATATCTCTGATTGACTCTGGTGCAAGGTACATTTACCCTACTTTGCATTACCATTTAATTCTCTATTCTATTGCAATTTTCTTCCCATGGATGTGCACTATTTATTCTATACTCTGAATATTAAAAACAAATTGGTTGTTGTGTTGTGTGATTGTAGATTTATCAAACTACTTTCGACTTTATTCCTTTTCGGGGACGAAAAGTTTTAAGTGGGGGAGATTGTAACGACCCAGAAAATCTGAACCAATTTAAAATTTTTAAATTGGCTAAAATAATGGATTTTAAATATTTAAAATAAATATTTTAAACAATGGCAATGAAAACTGAGTTGAAATCGACAATTGAAAACGAATATAATTAATTATAATTATATATAGAATTGAAAATGGCGCGGTAGTTCGATAATTCGATTTCAAACTTCAATTGAATATACCGGGTGCAAAACAATCCGGATTTTAGTGAAACCAAAAATATTTAAATATGTTAGTGAATATCTTTCTAACGAATCCGATCAATCGAAATTTGATAGCGGGAATCAAAAGATAAGTCCAGTTGAAAATTCTGAATAGTCGCTATGGAATTCAGGCCCTTAAAAATGGACATTTTGCAGATGACCTCGGATTTCGACGAAACCACTTTTGTTGGGTCCGCAGTGTCAAGTTATTGCTAGATTTCAAATTTCATAAATTTTCGAATCAATATGTGAGCGTGGCAAAAGAAAACGCGTTTGACCAGTTTTTGTTGATTTTAATCGACTGGAAATTGGCCATTTTTCAAACGGTCTCAGAATTCGACGAAACAAGTTTTGTTAGGACCGTATCGTCAATACGAAGCTAGAAAATATTTTTCTAGAATTTTTCTAGTTAGTATGTGACCCCGGTAATTTGAAATGTGCGTTTAAAATTCAATATAGAGATTTAAATGAAAATTCAAAAGGAAACTGATTGTAACGATCAAATCAGCTTGCGATACATATCCCATTGTGTTCGGAATGGGGGTAAAACGCTATGGACGACAGGCGGTGGGCCTCGTTTCGAGGTCGTGTGTAAAAGTCAACCTATTTGCAAAAATAATAATTAAATAATATAAAAAAAAATATAATTCTCTCCTTCCCTTTATCTTCATTGCCCCCCCCCCCGTTCGTTATAATTCCAAACAGAAAAAAAAAACACAAAACCCTAAAACTGTCGAGCCGCCGCCCCCCTAACCTCGAACGCCGACGAAGACACCACCACGAAGACCCCGCTCCTCCCTCCATCGCGAGCCCCTGGAAGCCAGCGCCTCCTGCCACATCGTTCGAACCCCCAGCCGCCGCCTGCTCCTCCTGCCGCCGACGAAGACGAGCATCGCTCCCCCCCCCCCTTCGCAGCTACATCGGTAAACATTTTCTATTTTTTTTTTCTTTTTTTCATTTTATTCTTTAAAAACTGATTTGTTTTTAAAGAAATAAAAACTGATTATATAAAATATTAAAAACCGATTTGTTTAAAAAGAATTGAAAACTGATTTTATAAAAGAATTGAAATACTGATTTTATAAAAGTATAAAACTGGATTTTTAAAAAAATATAAAAACTGAAATTTTTAAAAAGATTAAAACTGAAATTTTTAGAAAGCATAAAACAGATTTTTATAAAAGAATTTTTAAACTGGTTTTTTTAAAAAAGAAAGTATAAAACAGATTTTTATAAAAGAATTTTTAAACTGGTTTTTTTAAAAAAGAAAGTATAAAACAGATTTTTATAAAAGAATTTTTAAAACTGGATTTTTTGTAAAGAAAGTAAAAAACTGATTTGGTTTTTAAAAAATTAAAAACTGATTTTATAAAAAGAAATTTAAACTGATTTTATTTTAGATAAGTAAAAACTGATTTGGTTTTTAAAAGTTAAAAACTGATTTTGTTGAATATTAAAAACTGATTTTGTTTTAATATTAAAAACTGATTTTGTAAAAAGAGTAAAAACTGATTTTTAAAAGGTATTGAAAACTGATTTCTTTAAAAAGAAAAATCATATCTTTATATATGGAAAGTCGAAAGAAAAATCAGATTTTTATATATTGATAGTCGAAGTAAAAATCAGATTTTTATATATTGAATAACATCGTAAAATTTGATTTTTACATATGTAGAGGATACGGGCGAAAGCGACAAAAGGCGAAGATTTCTATAAGTGAAGAGTCTTGCAGTTGGATAGCTATTGGTGAGATTTCTGATTTAAAAATATTATATATATGTGAAATGAAAGTGAATTGCTATCTATAAATATATATCTATATATATATATACGCCCCTCGTCCACAAACCATGGACGATATTTATTGATTGAAATTGTTGTGATAATTGGTTGATAGCGAATGATTGTTTGGGATTGTTTGTGATTGATATTGGTTGATTGTGGTTGAAAAATACCCATTGGTGGTTGTGAAATATTTGGTTGAAACCACATAGGATTAGTTTGTGGAAATGAAATAAATATATACATGCCGCCTGCGTGCGAACTAGATGCATGAACCCCATTGTCAAAAACCGCGAGGTTTTAAGGTAGAGCGAGGAGCCGTACTAGGGACGGTGCCGGTGTAACTACCCTGCCGTTATGCTGCCGAAATTTTGAATAATATTTGTGTGTTTGAATTATTTTCATATGCTTAAACTATATTTATTCATTGTATAGAAAACATTCATGTGTTGAATTGATATTCATTCGTTGTTTAGAAATTCATGTGTTGAATGGTATTCATATTTTGAAATAAATTGTTCGATAATAAAAATCACATTTTTATCTATATATAAAAACTATTGAAAACATTCATGTGTTGAATTGATATTCATTCGTTGTTTAGAAATTCATGTGTTGAATGGTATTCATATTTTGAAATAAATTGTTCGATAATAAAAATCACATTTTTATCTATATATAAAAACTATTGAAAACATTCATGTGTTGAATTGATATTCATTCGTTGTTTAGAAATTCATGTGTTGAATGGTATTCATATTTTGAAATAAATTGTTCGATAACAAAAAATCACATTTTTATCTATATATAGAAACTATAGAAAACATTCATGTGTTGAATTGATATTCATTCGTTGTTTAGCAATTCATGTGTTGAATGGTATTCATATTTTGAAATAAATTGTTTGATAATAAAAATCACCTTTTATCGACTATATGAACTATATAGAAAAATAGTGTTTTGAAATGAATTGTTTTACAATAAAAATCACATTTTTATTGTATGCATAAATCGTTGAAATGTGAAGGGTTAAAAATAGCCACTTGTTCAAAATAAACATATATGAGTTGAAATATTCATTAATTAGCTAATGAAATGATTTGCACCTATTTATGTAACATTAGAATGAATGGAGTTTTTAAACCAAATAGAAATCAAATATGAAGTCGAATAGAAATTGATAAATGATAAGAACTGTATATATATGTACATGCAATATTCATTGAACAGGTTATAGCAAAGGGGCTAGAGAAGAGGAATAAAATTTTGTGTCCGACAAATAGGTACACATTTACTGATTTGTTT
This sequence comes from Allium sativum, assembly GCA_030737875.1. Taxonomy (NCBI): domain Eukaryota; kingdom Viridiplantae; phylum Streptophyta; class Magnoliopsida; order Asparagales; family Amaryllidaceae; genus Allium; species Allium sativum. The sequence continues at coordinate 267,973,645 of CM060913.1, read as the reverse complement.
GGGTGATGATTTTGAGCCTGTTGGCTAGCCGCTTGGCTTCTTCTTTTTCTTTTTGAGATTAGAAGGACCGGGAACGCTATTTGCGATTTCCCGATGCTCCCGGTGCAGGGGAGGTTATGGCGAAATTTTTCCAAAATTTAAGGTGTTAGAAAATTTTTTGAAGTGAAAACGATATGGAAATCATTGAATGAACTATATTTATATAAATATATAAATATAAATAAAAATTAAAACGAAACGAGGCTGTGCAGTTCGTATTTTGAAACCGTGATTTCAAACGACTAGTGCGGGAAATCCGACCATTGGATTTTCCCGAAACCTCAACCGTCGGGTTCGCCTTGGAAATATCTTCCCAACGGCACCAACTTTGTAAAAATCCAACGGTTGGATTGTCTGGAATGTTTAATTCAAATCTAAAGAAAAACAGCGCCAGAAACGATTATATTTATATATATATATATATATAATTATATTTAATTGAATAACGACGCTGCAGTTCGTATTTTGAAATCGAAATTTCAAACGATTGTACCGGAAGATCCGACCGTCGGATTTTCCCGAAACTGGAACCGTTGGGTTCGTTTTGAAAAGACCTTTCTAATGATGTAAATTTTGTGAAGATCCAACGGTTAGATTTTCAAATATGTGTAAATCAAATCTAAAGAAAAACAGCGCCACGGCCGCCTTATGGCCCGAAGCGTCGTTTTGAATGAATGGGCTATTTTAAAATAAATAAAAATAGCGATAAATCATTATAAAATATCATAAGCGATATGGAATGGAAATAAACTGAATTTGCTCGATTTATGTTGTATTTGATGGTTGAATGTGTTTGGTGTGAAAATTACATTAAAGAACAATATTGGTGTTGTCGAATAATTTAACCATTGAAATAAATCGATTTGAAATTCTAAATATACGTGAATTATTTGGAAAGGCCGAGTTAATTCTCATTTCGAATAATCGACCGACGATTGAAATTCGAAGATGAAGACGATGGTCGAAGACCGGAGATCTTCACCTCGTTTGGATGGTAACCGAGGTCCTGATTGGGAGGCATCCCGAAATATGGATAATAAGTGGTGATCGTCCGGACGTACGTGTTGGTCGATGGATTTGCGAGGTATTTAGTGCCTCCGGTTTCGTTCAGACCCAGAACGGACTTGTAAATGGACTGTGTGTCCGACATGGGAATTTGTTCTGTGTGATTGATAGCCATCAGTTGCACGGTGTGAATTGCCTGTGTGGCATGCTAAGATGCAGTGATCAGGGCTTCTGTTGAAAAGCAAAGTCTTGTGGTGATGATCAAAGCACCGCCTGTGTGGCGTAGCTTTGTGTATAACGTGAATTCGCGAGCCTCACACCCCGGTATGAACCTAAAACGGGAGAGGACATCAGGGAGGGCCTGCGTTTCTTTCTAGCTAGGGTGGTGTCAGTGACCTACCAGCCCTGACATTTATATACTTTTCACCTATGTGGTTGTTGCTGTTGCGAGGCGCCTCGGTTTGATCGGACGATCCGGGTCCGATGGAGTCATTCGTTGGCTCGTTTACGCCCCAAAGGGCGGGGAGACGTAGTATTCAGGCATAATAATCCACATCGGTGGACCGGCCCTGACGATCTAAAGGCTTGCCTGCGCGCTTGCCTGTGGCTCGGGCTAGAGAGTCACGAATTCAGTAAGGACTATCTTTTGCCTTGGTTCATGACGGAAATCCAATTTCCAAATACGTGACGATGCGGTTTCGATTGTATATATATACATTTGGCGACATAGTGGCATGGGACGCTCATGTCGTCTATGATTGATAGTTATGATTTGAAATTGTTTTCGAAACATATAAACACTAGCAATAATATCAAATGCCTTTGTTTTATTCGTATCAAGCATATTTTGGCCGTTATAAGGTAAAAACTCTATCCTCCGGTTTGCGTTGCATTGTGTGATGGGAACTGAGTCTTATAATGGCTTCATTTTTATAAAAAGCATAGCGATGTTTAAAAGAAAGATTTGTTTTAAAGCACTGGAAATCCAATGGAGTAAACCCGTTCCACGAAAGTTTCGTGGTCCTGTGATTAGCCAATTATATATGTGTTGAGTGGATTTCTCATACCAGTCCCATGACTGACTCGTAGTTTGTTTCACTCTCAAACTCGGGTGCCCCTTTTTCTACACGGGCAGCCTTGTATTCAGGTTTAGCTGGTTCTTTCTGGATAGCTGGAGCTGAAGATGGATTCTATCATTTATTTCTTTTTATGCTGTTCAGCTCCTATTGTACATATTTTGTTTATTTCCGCTGTAGACATTTATGTATAGCTGAACTGTATTTGTACTAAGTAAGATCCTGTATACTGTGTAACTCTGATGATTACTTTTATCCAGTATATTTTGTTGTTCATTCTGGTGTATTTATTTAATTCTGTTCTGCTATTATATGTTTCTGTGTTATATTCCAAAGATAACCTTGTTTCCGTGAGAACGGGAAATCGGGTCGTCTCATCGTGGTATCAGAGCTTTGGTTAAGCTTAGTTCTGGAATATAACATGTGAACGAACTCGTCAGAAATAGAACCAGTAGTGTTCTAGGATGGGTAACTCTATACAGATAGGATCAGTAATATCCTAGTATGAGTAAAGCAGAATGAAATTACACCTTGATAGACACATTTACATTTGAAGTATGTGTTTCTATATTTTAAAATACCTTTTCTGTGACCTGACACTTGTTCTGCCATTTGCAGAAGTACTAGAAAAATGAGTGTCAGAAGCAGAAGGAATGCAGAACCGGATATTGAGGCCCTATTAATCAAATATCGAAATATGGGTGGAATACCGTTCTCTGGTGAAGAATCTATTATGAAGACACAAGCTTGGATTCGTTCGGCTGAGAAAATCTTCGAAGCATTAAAGCTTAGGGATGACCAGAAAAGATTACTGGCCTCCTGGGCACTCAAAGATGAAGCTTTGTTCTGGTGGGATTCGGTTATAGAGAATAATCCAGAAGGTGATATCACCTGGGACAGATTCAAAGTGATATTCTTGGAAAGATTTACTCCTCCCGAAGCGACCGAACGATTATGTGATGAATTTTCTTATCTGATACAAGGTGACATGACCATTCCCGAATATCATAAGAAATTCAACGAACTTGCTCACTTTGCTCCTCATCTAATTCAAGACCCAAGAGGAAAAATCTGAGATTTATTCATGGCCTTCAAAGGAAATACCAGAATAAAGTATTGGGGCATGTGAAGCTTCCTTTCTCAGAAATGATATATATGGCCTATCAGTATGAAGATCTCCATAAGAAAGGAATGTTATGCGACGAAGAAGAAGTCAGTTCTAGTGACATAGCAGAGTCGGAAACTGAGATTCCTGAGGCAAGTTCAATGTCTGAAGTCGGTAAGGAGCCCGAAATAAATCGAAAAAGGGCCAGATCCGAAAAAGAACCAGTAACGACAGCTATATGCTCTAACTGCAATAAGCAAGGACATCTCTCGATAAGTTGCCGATCTCTAAAGAAACCAAAAAGGGATGAGCCTAAATCCAAGAATAAGTTTCAAGCGACCCGGGAGTGTAATCTTTGTCATAAGACGGGTCATATAAAGAGAGATTGCTGGATGTTGAAAAAGACAAAAACAGTTCAGGTAAATGAAGTAGCAGAAACTTCTGAGCCCTCAGCTAATCAAGAAAGGGCCGATGTTTTAGAAGGCACGCTTACTGTCAAAATCATTCCAGTCAAAGTACTGTTTGACACAGGCGCGTCACGAAGTTTCATTGCCAAAGGTGTATTCAAGAAGTTGGATTTGAATTTGAAGAAGCTCAAAGAGCCAATGACTGTCCGAAATCCAGTTGGAGGTTCCATCAATCTCAGTTGGGTTTGTGCAGTACCCGTCTCTTTTTCTTGATATAAATTCCCTATTATCTCTGTCGTCATGAATTTTGATGAATTCGATCTTATTTTGGGATTGGATTGGTTAACCAAATATGAAGCAGAGGTTAGATGCGCCGAGAGGGTTGTTAGAGCTAAGATTAAATCAGGGGGTTATATAACCATTCCCTGTGAAGGTCAGAATGCTAATAGAAAAGACTTCTGGGCAGCTTTGAATGTTTCTCCAGCCCAAATTGAAAATGTCCCTGAAATCACAGAGAATATTCCTGACCTCATCAAAGATATTCCTGTCGTCAAGAATTATGCGGATGTGTTTGAGGAAGTCGTTCGCTTACCTCCGCAGAGAGAAATAGATTTCAAGATTTCTTTAATTCCCAATGCAAGGCCGGTAGTTCACGCTATTCGAAGAATGTCCTTGAAAGAGAAGGAGGAATTAGACAATCAAACAAGGCAACTAGTATGGAAAGGTCTGATCAGGCCTAGTTTCTCTGATTGGGGTGCAGCAGTGGTGTTTGTCCCAAAATCTGACGGTACTCTACGTCTATGTGTGGATTATCGTGATCTAAACAAGCAGACAATAAAGAACAAGTATCCATTGCCAAGGATTGATGATTTGTTGGATCGATTAAATGGAGCACAAGTATTCTCACGAATGGACCTAGCTACAGGTTTCCATCAACTTCGAATTGCCGAAGAGTGTGTTCCAATGACAGCGTTCAGAGGTCCCGACCTATTCTACGAGTGGTTAGTAATGCCGTTCGGCTTATGTAACGCTCCAGCTTACTTCGTCGATCTAATGAACCGAGTATTTAGGGGAGTATTGAATAAATTTGTTCTGGTTTTTATTGATGATATTCTAATCTTCTCTAAATCAAAGGCCGAGCATGAAAAACATCTGGAACAGGTTCTAGAAATCCTCAGAAGGAATGTATTGAAAGCCAAGTTTTCCAAATGTATATTCTGGCAAGATGAAGTGAAATTTCTGGACCATGTCGTATCGAAAGATGGAATCGCTGTGGATCCAAGCAAAATCACAGCTATTCAAAATTGGAAACAGCCCAGTGCTCCCACTGAAGTCCGCAGTTTTCTTGGATTGGCAAGCTATTACCGGAAGTTCGTTAAAAACTTTTCGAAGATATCTGGCCACTTAACGAAGCTTACAAAGAAGCATTCTAAATTTAAATGGACTCAAGAGAGTGAGGAAGCTTTCGAAGAGCTAAAGTTGAGATTAACAACTGCTCCAGTGCTAACCATCATCGATGGCAACCAAGATTTGAAAGTCTGGACTGATGCTTCTAGGAAGGCCTTGGCGCAGTGTTAATGCAAAGAGGCCAAGTAATTGCTTATGCTAGCCGTCAACTGAAGCCACACGAGAAGAACTACGTAACTCATGATCTTGAGTTATTGGCTATCATATTCTCTTTGAAAATCTGGAGACACTATCTTCTGGGCGAGAGGTTTGAACTGTTTACAGATCACCAGTCGTTGAAATATCTGTTCACTCAGAAGGACTTAAATTTGAGGCAGCAACGTTGGCTGGAGTTTCTTGCAGCATATGACTTTGAAATTATATATACTCCAGGGAAAGCCAATGCCGTGGCTGATGCGTTAAGCCGAAAGAATGAAATGATCGCCAGTTTCATCATTGCGACTTCGTTGATTGATAAGATATCGGCTCTCCAAGAAGATGACCAATTTATCAAAGGAATAAGTCAGCGAATTCGCGAAGGCAATGCTTCGGATTTCCAGTTAGACAGCGAAGGGATTCTGAGGTTAGAAGGACGAATTTATGTTCCAGAAATTCCTGAACTCAGAAGAGAAGTGCTTGATGAATGCCACAAATCAAAGCTCAGTATCCATCCAGGTGTGAATAAAATGTATAACGATATCAAACGCACATTCTGGTGGAAGTCGTTAAAAAGAGATATCTCGATATATGTTAGTCGATGCCCTACTTGCCAGCTAGTCAAAAGCGACCAACAGAAATTGGCTGGATTATTACAACCGCTGGAAGTTCCTGGTTGGAAGTGGGAGCATATTTCTATGGATTTCATTGATGGTTTGCCCAGAACCAGAAAAGGAAATGACAGTATTTGGGTGATCGTAGATCGTTTCACGAAGACCGCCCATTTTATACCTGTCAAATCAAATAGAACCGCTCAGAGTCTGGCGTAGATATACTTCAGGGAAATAGTTAGACTACATGGAGTGCCGCTCAGCATAGTAAGTGATAGAGATACGATATTCACTAGTAAATTCTGGGAGGCATTTCAAGTCGAACTGGGAACGAAGTTAAACATGAGCACCGCTTATCATCCTCAGACAGACGGTCAGACTGAGAGGGTGAATCGCATTTTAGAAGATCTATTGCGGGCTTGTATTCTAGATTTCGGTGGATCATGGGAAGACCATCTGCATTTGGCTGAATTCTCTTATAACAACAGCTACCAGGCGAGTCTGACAATGTCGCCATTCGAAGCATTGTATGGTAGACCGTGCCGATCTCCTACTTGTTGGGTCGAGTCTGGAAATAGACTTGTGTTGGGTCCTGATATGATTCGAGAAGCTGCCGACAAAGTCGATTTTATTAAGAAGCGATTACTCGCCGCTCAAAGCCGACAAAAGAGCTATGCCGATAGAAGAAGAAGAGATATATCCTTTGAAGTTGGCGACTATGTATATTTGAAAGTATCGCCGATGAGAGGAGTTATCAGGTTCGGTAAAACTGGAAAGTTAGCGCCTAAATTTATTGGTCCGTTTCCTATTCTGGAACGGATTGGAACTCTCTCTTATAGGGTCAAACTGCCTGACTGGTTGCCTGGAGTGCATGATGTATTTCATATATCTCAACTTCGAAAGCACGTTCATGATCCAGACTTGATCGTGGAAGAAGCAGCTCAGCAGGACATTGAAATTACTCCAAAATTAGCCGTGAGGCGTGAGCCGCTAAAGATTATCGGCAAAGAAACCAAAGAGCTGAGGAACAAGAAGGTTCAATTAGTCAAAGTGCAATGGAGTAGAGATCCGAGAGATTGTACTTGGGAAACTGAGGAGAGCATTCAGAAAGCTTATCCTAAATGCCGAGTAGATATCTCTGATTGACTCTGGTGCAAGGTACATTTACCCTACTTTGCATTACCATTTAATTCTCTATTCTATTGCAATTTTCTTCCCATGGATGTGCACTATTTATTCTATACTCTGAATATTAAAAACAAATTGGTTGTTGTGTTGTGTGATTGTAGATTTATCAAACTACTTTCGACTTTATTCCTTTTCGGGGACGAAAAGTTTTAAGTGGGGGAGATTGTAACGACCCAGAAAATCTGAACCAATTTAAAATTTTTAAATTGGCTAAAATAATGGATTTTAAATATTTAAAATAAATATTTTAAACAATGGCAATGAAAACTGAGTTGAAATCGACAATTGAAAACGAATATAATTAATTATAATTATATATAGAATTGAAAATGGCGCGGTAGTTCGATAATTCGATTTCAAACTTCAATTGAATATACCGGGTGCAAAACAATCCGGATTTTAGTGAAACCAAAAATATTTAAATATGTTAGTGAATATCTTTCTAACGAATCCGATCAATCAAAATTTGATAGCGGGAATCAAAAGATAAGTCCAGTTGAAAATTCTGAATAGTCGCTATGGAATTCAGGCCCTTAAAAATGGACATTTTGCAGATGACCTCGGATTTCGACGAAACCACTTTTGTTGGGTCCGCAGTGTCAAGTTATTGCTAGATTTCAAATTTCATAATTTTTCGAATCAATATGTGAGCGTGGCAAAAGAAAACGCGTTTGACCAGTTTTCGTTGATTTTAATCGACTGGAAATTGGCCATTTTTCAAACGGTCTCAGAATTCGACGAAACTAGTTTTGTTAGGACCGTATCGTCAATACGAAGCTAGAAAATATTTTTCTAGAATTTTTCTAGTTAGTATGTGACCCCGGTAATTTGAAATGTGCGTTTAAAATTCAATATAGAGATTTAAATGAAAATTCAAAAGGAAACTGATTGTAACGATCAAATCAGCTTGCGATACATATCCCATTGTGTTCGGAATGGGGGTAAAACGCTATGGATGACAGGCGGTGGGCCTCGTTTCGAGGTCGTGTGTAAAAGTCAACCTATTTGCAAAAATAATAATTAAATAATATATAAAAAAAATATAATTCTCTCCCTCCCTTTATCTTCATTGCCCCCCCCCCCCCCCCGTTCGTTATAATTCCAAACAGAAAGAAAAAAAAACACAAAACCCTAAAACTGTCGAGCCGCCGCCCCCCTAACCTCGAACGCCGACGAAGACACCACCACGAAGACCCCGCTCCTCCCTCCATCGCGAGCCCCTGGAAGCCAGCGCCTCCTGCCACATCGTTCGAACCCCCAGCCGCCGCCTGCTCCTCCTGCCGCCGACGAAGACGAGCATCGCTCCCCCCCCCCCTTCGCAGCTACATCGGTAAACATTTTCTATTTTTTTTTTTCTTTTTTTCATTTTATTCTTTAAAAACTGATTATATAAAATATTAAAAACCGATTTGTTTAAAAAGAATTGAAAACTGATTTTATAAAAGAATTGAAATACTGATTTTATAAAAGTATAAAACTGGATTTTTAAAAAAATATAAAAACTGAAATTTTTAAAAAGATTAAAACTGAAATTTTTAGAAAGCATAAAACAGATTTTTATAAAAGAATTTTTAAACTGGTTTTTTTAAAAAAGAAAGTATAAAACAGATTTTTATAAAAGAATTTTTAAACTGGTTTTTTTAAAAACGAAAGTATAAAACAGATTTTTATAAAAGAATTTTTAAAACTGGATTTTTTGTAAAGAAAGTAAAAAACTGATTTGGTTTTTAAAAAATTAAAAACTGATTTTATAAAAAGAAATTTAAACTGATTTTATTTTAGATAAGTAAAAACTGATTTGGTTTTTAAAAGTTAAAAACTGATTTTGTTGAATATTAAAAACTGATTTTGTTTTAATATTAAAAACTGATTTTGTAAAAAGAGTAAAAACTGATTTTTAAAAGGTATTGAAAACTGATTTCTTTAAAAAGAAAAATCATATCTTTATATATGGAAAGTCGAAAGAAAAATCAGATTTTTATATATTGATAGTCGAAGTAAAAATCAGATTTTTATATATTGAATAACATCGTAAAAATTTGATTTTTACATATGTAGAGGATACGGGCGAAAGCGACAAAAGGCGAAGATTTCTATAAGTGAAGAGTCTTGCAGTTGGATAGCTATTGGTGAGATTTCTGATTTAAAAATATTATATATATGTGAAATGAAAGTGAATTGCTATCTATAAATATATATCTATATATATATATACGCCCCTCGTCCACAAACCATGGACGATATTTATTGATTGAAATTGTTGTGATAATTGGTTGATAGCGAATGATTGTTTGGGATTGTTTGTGATTGATATTGGTTGATTGTGGTTGAAAAATACCCATTGGTGGTTGTGAAATATTTGGTTGAAACCACATAGGATTAGTTTGTGGAAATGAAATAAATATATACATGCCGCCTGCGTGCGAACTAGATGCATGAACCCCATTGTCAAAAACCGCGAGGTTTTAAGGTAGAGCGAGGAGCCGTACTAGGGACGGTGCCGGTGTAACTACCCTGCCGTTATGCTGCCGAAATTTTGAATAATATTTGTGTGTTTGAATTATTTTCATATGCTTAAACTATATTTATTCATTGTATAGAAAACATTCATGTGTTGAATTGATATTCATTCGTTGTTTAGAAATTCATGTGTTGAATGGTATTCATATTTTGAAATAAATTGTTCGATAATAAAAATCACATTTTTATCTATATATAAAAACTATTGAAAACATTCATGTGTTGAATTGATATTCATTCGTTGTTTAGAAATTCATGTGTTGAATGGTATTCATATTTTGAAATAAATTGTTCGATAATAAAAATCACATTTTTATCTATATATAAAAACTATTGAAAACATTCATGTGTTGAATTGATATTCATTCGTTGTTTAGAAATTCATGTGTTGAATGATATTCATATTTTGAAATAAATTGTTCGATAACAAAAAATCACATTTTTATCTATATATAGAAACTATAGAAAACATTCATGTGTTGAATTGATATTCATTCGTTGTTTAGCAATTCATGTGTTGAATGGTATTCATATTTTGAAATAAATTGTTTGATAATAAAAATCACCTTTTATCGACTATATGAACTATATAGAAAAATAGTGTTTTGAAATGAATTGTTTTACAATAAAAATCACATTTTTATTGTATGCATAAATCGTTGAAATGTGAAGGGTTAAAAATAGCCACTTGTTCAAAATAAACATATATGAGTTGAAATATTCATTAATTAGCTAATGAAATGATTTGCACCTATTTATGTAACATTAGAATGAATGGAGTTTTTAAACCAAATAGAAATCAAATATGAAGTCGAATAGAAATTGATAAATGATAAGAACTGTATATATATGTACATGCAATATTCATTGAACAGGTTATAGCAAAGGGGCTAGAGAAGAGGAATAAAATTTTGTGCCCGACAAATAGGTACACATTTACTGATTTGTTTGGGTGATGATTTTGAGCCTGTTGGCTAGCCGCTTGGCTTCTTCTTTTTCTTTTTGAGATTAGAAGGACCGGGAACGCTATTTGCGATTTCCCGATGCTCCCGGTGCAGGGGAGGTTATGGCGAAATTTTTCCAAAATTTAAGGTGTTAGAAAAATTTTTGAAGTGAAAACGATATGGAAATCATTGAATGAACTATATTTATATAAATATATAAATATAAATAAAAATTAAAACGAAACGAGGCCGTGCAGTTCGGATTTTGAAACCTGATTTCAAACGACTAGTGCGGGAAATCCGACCATTGGATTTTCCCGAAACCTCAACCGTCGGGTTCGCCTTGGAAATATTTTCCCAACGGCACCAACTTTGTAAAAATCCAACGGTTGGATTGTCTGGAATGTTTAATTCAAATCTGAAGAAAAACAGCGCCAGAAACGATTATATTTATTTATATATATAAATATAATTATATTTAATCGAATAACGACGCTGCAGTTCGTATTTTGAAATCGAAATTTCAAACGATTGTACCGGAAGATCCGACCGTCGGATTTTCCCGAAACTGGAACCGTTGGGTTCGTTTTGAAAAGACCTTTCTAATGATGTAAATTTTGTGAAGATCCAACGGTTAGATTTTCAAATATGTGTAAATCAAATCTGAAGAAAAACAGCGCCACGGCCGCCTTATGGCCCGAAGCGTCGTTTTGAATGAATGGGCTATTTTAAAATAAATAAAAATAGCGATAAATCATTATAAAATATCATAAGCGATATGGAATGGAAATAAACTGAATTTGCTCGATTTATGTTGTATTTGATGGTTGAATGTGTTTGGTGTGAAAATTACATTAAAGAACAATATTGGTGTTGTCGAATAATTTAACCATTGAAATAAATCGATTTGAAATTCTAAATATACGTGAATTATTTGGAAAGGCCGAGTTAATTCTCATTTCGAATAATCGACCGACGATTGAAATTCGAAGATGAAGACGATGGTCGAAGACCGGAGATCTTCACCTCGTTTGGATGGTAACCGAGGTCCTGATTGGGAGGCATCCCGAAATATGGATAATAAGTGGTGATCGTCCGGACGTACGTGTTGGTCGATGGGTTTGCGAGGTATTTAGTGCCTCCGGTTTCGTTCAGACCCAGAACGGACTTGTAAATGGACTGTGTGTCCGACATGGGAATTTGTTCTGTGTGATTGATAGCCATCAGTTGCACGGTGTGAATTGCCTGTGTGGCATGCTAAGATGCAGTGATCAGGGCTTCTGTTGAAAAGCAAAGTCTTGTGGTGATGATCAAAGCACCGCCTGTGTGGCGTAGCTTTGTGTATAACGTGAATTCGCGAGCCTCACACCCCGGTATGAACCTAAAACGGGAGAGGACATCAGGGAGGGCCTGCGTTTCTTTCTAGCTAGGGTGGTGTCAGTGACCTACCAGCCCTGACATTTATATACTTTTCACCTATGTGGTTGTTGCTGTTGCGAGGCGCCTCGGTTTGATCGGACGATCCGGGTCCGATGGAGTCATTCGTTGGCTCGTTTACACCCCAAAGGGCGGGGAGACGTAGTGTTCAGGCATAATAATCCACATCGGTGGACCGGCCCTGACGATCTAAAGGCTTGCCTGCGCGCTTGCCTGTGGCTTGGGCTAGAGAGTCACGAATTCGGTAAGGACTATCTTTTGCCTTGGTTCATGACGGAAATCCAATTTCCAAATACGTGACGATGCGGTTTCGATTGTATATATATACATTTGGCGACATAGTGGCATGGGACGCTCATGTCGTCTATGATTGATAGTTATGATTTGAAATTGTTTTCGAAACATATAAACACTAGCAATAATATCAAATGCCTTTGTTTTATTCGTATCAAGCATATTTTGGTCGTTATAAGGTAAAAACTCTATCCTCCGGTTTGCGTTGCATTGTGTGATGGGAACTGAGTCTTATAATGGCTTCATTTTTATAAAAAGCATAGCGATGTTTAAAAGAAAGATTTGTTTTAAAGCACTGAAAATCCAATGGAGTAAACCCTTTCCACGAAAGTGGCGTGGTCCTGTGATTAGCCAATTATATATGTGTTGAGTGGATTTCTCATACCAGTCCCATGACTGACTCGTAGTTTGTTTCACTCTCAAACTCGGGTGCCCCTTTTTCTACACGGGCAGCCTTGTATTCAGGTTTAGCTGGTTCTTTCTGGATAGCTGGAGCTGAATATGGATTCTATCATTTATTTCTTTTTATGCTGTTCAGCTCCTATTGTACATATTTTGTTTATTTCCGCTGTAGACATTTATGTATAGCTGAACTGTATTTGTACTAAGTAAGATCCTGTATACTGTGTAACTCTGATGATTACTTTTATCCAGTATATTTTGTTGTTCATTCTGGTGTATTTATTTAATTCTGTTCTGCTATTATATGTTTCTGTGTTATATTCCAAAGATAACCTTGTTTCCGTGAGAACGGGAAATCGGGTCGTCTCAGCAAACTAGCACACTTTTACGTTGATCGACAAAACGTGCTTCTAATAAGCTAAATTGAGGTGTCACCTTATCAACGGCCTTAAATGTTTTTCTTTTCTTCTCCCACGTCGCGCTACCATAGCAATCCGCGTAGTGGTCTTGGAAATTTGCATAAAACTCCTTCTTCTTTTCTCTTTTCATCTTCATTTCCTTTCTTTTTGCAAAATCACTTTACCTTTCTTTCTCCTTCCTCCAATGGCCTCCACCGTCACCCTCCTCCCCTACTAACCGTCACTGCCACGCCGTCGTCCCCAGCACCCCAAGCCACCATCGTGCCTCCCCTCTTTCCACCTAAACCTTAAACACCCATTTACACCCTATTTGGCAAGTTAGACCTTCCAAAATCCAATTTTTACTCCCCCTACACGCTCCTCCTTCAACACAACCCCTCCCCCTTATTGCCGTGGGTCCCACATCCCCTCCCCCTTGGTGTCGTGGGTCCCACATCCCCTCCCCTTTGGTGTCGTGCCCGCTTACGCCCCCTAAACCCCCTCATTTGGCTTTAAACCTCTGAATCTACTAGTGTTCTTAAGTTTGAGTGCGTTTGTAAGTAATTCGAGCACCGTAAGCGGTCAAGAAGTTGCTTAGGAGCCCGATAGGCGTTAGCATCAAGTGTGTGCGCGCGTAGTCCTTCCATTTTAAAGTTTGGTGGAGTGGAAACCGCTGGTAAGAAACCAAAACTCACGTAAATAGGGATTAAAATTAAAATTAATTGACTTCAAGTGTTGATTAAGAATAATTAGAAACGTTTAACACTGATTACGAAAAATTTATGTTATGTTAAATATTGGGTAGTGTGATAAAAATATGATTTTTATTTATTATTTGTGATGTTGTTTGAATACACGACACCTATATTTCAAATAATATTGATTGGAAATTAGTTAGACATTAAATGGTTTTGAATGTGCAATTTATTAATGATTGTTTATCGGTTGTATATTAATATAACGCAAACTCCACACGGGCCTTGAGATGACATACGCCTACACATCTCTCATGTATGTATGCTACATGGATATTGATTTAAACCCCACATGGGTATTAGGATGATATTTTTACACATCTCCCAAGTGTGTATATCTGCCGATAGATTGAATAACTTACCCCACATAGGTATTTGGATGATAGTAATTCACCCCTCTCCCTTGTGCGTATGTAAGCTACATGGATATTGATGTAAACCCTACACAGGTATTGGGATGATATTTTTACACATCTCCCAAGTGTGTATAAACATCAATATTGTTGTGATTATATTAAAAACCCCACATGGGTATTGGGGTGAAGATAAACATTGATCTATATCCAAAGTGTGTAGAATGTCACTCTGTGGATTTGACAGAACCGTATAAGCGTTATTTATTAAATTTAAGGCTTATACAGTATAGTGCACTTTGTGTGTGAATTGGATGCGGAGTGATGGATGACTGGATGTTATAATATGCATTGTCAACAAATGAACAATAAAAATGATTATTTGTTCATTGGTTAAGTCTCCATCAAGAAAATTGGATTTTCAATGAATATTTTAGTGATAATATAATAAAAGTGAAACATCCCACCTCCGTTAAGGTCACTCACAAAGTGAATGCATTAACTTCGGTGAAGCATTTTAGGTAAATGGCACATACACAAAACAGACATTTAAACAGCGGAAAACTGAAATCATTTCATAAATAGTGTGGTTCAATCAAAACATTACAAGCATTGTCTCAAAACCCAACTTCTAAATTATTACAATAAAACATCTGTCTTGATTTAAAACTCCAAGTACATAAAGAAGCATAAAACAGTAGTAAAGCAGCATAAATCCCCAATAAAAGTGTAACCACAACCATAGCCCAAGAAAAGAGAATCCAAGCAATACATCTACTCTCTTACATCTACTCTCTTACATCTACTCTCTTCAAGCTGGAAAAGGTATGCACTAAGCTGAAGTATTCCCTCCCTGCGGACCAGGGGGAACGGAAGAAAAGAAGGCGAAAGAAAACGGGTCAGACATAAGTCTGGTAAGTCCAGTGATTATTCAGCATGTAAATAGGTAAAAGGATCATAACATGAATAAACTGAACATAGGACAACACCATAGCAATAAGATAACATAAGATAAGGCAAGATAAACTGAATATACTATCGCACTCATTTCCATTTCTCTGCGCCTACTAACGAATGTTTCAAATACCACCGTGTGTTCATAACAAAGTGATCCCTTTTCTCGATTGGCTTCTACTCGCATGCATTTATTACTTGTGTCATTCGGCCCTGCTTGATTGTAGATACATGTGCTGGTCCCACTATGGGGTGTATCAATCCCTCTGGTGGCAACCCGACACAATTCTAGATGCATAGTGTATAACTACTGGTGCCCAGTTCCTGATTTTTCCACTCCGGAGTACGTGCACGCCCGTACTCCGTCGGAACCTACACTGACGCACCACCCACCGCTATTTAGACCGCTTATAGTCAGCCTAGTAATCGTGCCCCACCATGCCTAGTTCAGGGTACCATGATACATCTATGTGGGTTAATGCTGAAATAGGTCCCCGTTACTAGGGTTTCCTAATCAACATGTTATAACAGTTAAGTGTTCTCAATTTAACCTAACGCCACCCATATGTTTAATTAACATGTTGTATTGGTTAAATGTTGCCTTAGTTAACTTAACCCTACCATTCTTAGCATGTCTGGTCATTAGCACTAATTTATTCATTAATGTCTTAAACTCTCACATTAGAACTATTGTTTGCGGTTGTTGGATGTGCCCGGCGGTTCCGGGAAGACTTCTATCGCAAACTCATTCTAACCTCGGGTTTTGGGCTTTATGCGCTAACCTCCCACATTAGATCTATGTTGTTACGGTTGTTGGATGTGCCGGGCGGTTCCGTGCAGCCTTACACCGCAACTCAATCTAACCTCGGGTTAGGCATGTTCATCTTTTAGCCAATTTACATATTTACCATATATGCCTAAATCTAGATTTTTAAATGCCAATTATCCACAATTGTAGTCAATCAAAGATATGACCAATATACATGTTATGCCCAAAATTACTCAATTAAATTATATCCAATTTTCCCGCGTTATAATCGCACGTACAACGAGATTCAATCTAAGTTCCGAATGAACCTAGTATTCATAAAAGAAAATAAAAAGGGGGAAATAGAGAAGGAGGATAAGAATTGACATAAGGAAAAATAGGCATATAAAGGTGTACCCAATTCAAGAATCATGTTTCCAATAGGCATGTTGTACATTAACAATAAGTGTGGGCTAGCTAAGCAATTTACACCATAGGTATGAAGATTAGATAGGATTGAACTTAAAAGAATCACTAATTTTAATGTACAACATGATGAGTTCTATTATACCAATCACAATAATCTCATACGCATAGGATGTACAACATGATAGGTTCCATCATATCAATCACAACAGTCTCATTGGCATGAAAGGTTTCATTATATCAATCACAATAGTCTCATAGGCATGATAGGTTCCATTATGTCAATCACAATAGTCTCGTAGGCATAGGCAATTCAGATTTGACAAAAGGATAAGCATGAATCAGAATTAGGCATAGTTCTAGATCCGATTATTACAGTCATGATTTCTATTAGGTGTTCAAATATGAATAATAACTGAACTTAAGAAAAAGAATGGATCTTGTATTCTAGGATCTGATTTCTGAATTTGTTAAGCTTAACCCTTGATGTAGATGTTTGATTCTCTAGTTTGGATTTGGTTTGGAGCTTTCTTACTTGATTTCTATTTTGGAGAAGATGGAGGCTAGGCTAGCTTAGACATGGACAGCATGACGGCTTCATAGAATGAAATTATGTGGTTTAGGGTTGAGGGTTGAGGCAATTATATAGAAGTTTAGATTAATATGAGCCTTTAGATCAACCTAGGAGTTATCCAAGCCATCCAAACCCAAGAGAGACAACCAGAACATGACACATATGCCCTAACACCTCAGAAAATCATCACTGTCCAGATCAGTTCGCAGGTGTCGACCCTACGGGGGGGTCGACACCCATGTCGACACCCCTAAGCGGGAAATTTCCCGCTCAGCTGTTTTTTGAAGTTTTGAAATTCAAATCTGCTTTATTTATTTGATTGTTATTTTAATTTAATTTCATCTTAAACTTCTAACCTCCATAACTTCTTCATACGGAGTCTGATTCACGCAAGCTCGAACTCTGTCTCAAGCAGAATTCCGAGACGAACGCAATGGCGTAACCTGTTTCCCTTAATTGTTCTTCTAAAAATTAAGTGTTCTTAAATTTGTTATTTTAATATTCATGGAAAATACAGGGTGTTACATTCTCCCCTCCTTAAAGGATTTCGTCCCCGAAATCTCTAAGTTAAGAAGAATGTATCCTAACATCCAACATCCATCTACTCAACCCTCAATCACAGGCATCCATTGTCCTTAAAAAGATTTCTAATGCTTTCATGATCATATGCATAGTGTGTGTATATGTCCTTATCTAATGCAAAATCAGGCGGTCTACTGGTTCAGTTGACCTCCTTGATGCGAATCATGTCGGTGCTATGAGTCCATCATGTATGCAATTATTCCTAATCGTATTTTGTAACTTCTACATGAGTGCACAATCATTCTTACAAATGCAACATCCACATGATAACACATCAAGTTTCAATCCATATATAAATACATATATGCATATGCAGCGTGAAAGTGACTTAGCTGATCTAGTACCTAGTGTGTGTGTGTGTGTGTGTGTGTGTGTGTGTGTATACGCATCCACTTGCAACCACTTGCAACCATCAATCATAACATGTTTTCAAATACATGTTTACATTCATTGGAATCTACCTAAGGATCAAGAATAGGACCGAGGAGATATACTTAAGAGATAGATACAAGCATGCATAAACTTATGGAAAAAGAGACCAAGGATGTACCCTCAAAAAGATAAGGGTAGGCTGCGCGTATCTTGTCCTCAGTCTCCCAAGTCGCGCTTTCCTCAATGTCACTCCATTGTACTTTAACTAGCTTGACCTCACGATTGCATAGATTTTTAACTTTTATACCCAAGATACAGGTTGGAACTCTTCTCACCGTCGCTTCTCGTTCCAATTCTACTTCCTCTATAATGCTCGGCTCCACAACTTCCGCAGACTCATGTAAGCACTTTCGTATATGAGAGACATGAAAAACATTATGAACTCCAGCCAATCTTTTAGGCAGCTCTACTTTATAAGCCATCTTCCCAATACTCTCGATGATAGGAAATGACCCTACAAATCTTGGTGCCAATTTTCCTATGGATCCAAAGCAAACGACATTCTTCAAAGGAGATACTTTAAGAAAAATTCTGTCTCCAACCTGAAACTCAAGGTCGGTCCTTCTTTTATCAGCGTAGGACTTCTGTCTATCTTGTGCGGTCTTCATTCGTCTTCGTATCAAGTCCACCTTTTTGAAGTTTCTCTGATCATGTCAGGCCCAAGTACGAGCTTGTCTGTAGACTTCCACCAACAAGTTGGCGATTGGCATGGTCTTCCATATAAAGCCTCAAAGGGTGCCATGCCTATGGTGGCTTGGTAGCTATTGTTGTAGGCGAACTCCACCAAAGAAAGATGATCCTCCCATGCTCCTCCAAAATCAAGAATGCACAATCTCAAAAGATCTTCTAATACTCTGTTCACCCTTTCCATTTGACTATGGGTTTGAGGGTGATAGGCAGTGCTTAAGCATAGTTGTGTGCCTACAGCCTCTTGCAAACTCTTCCAAAACTCGCTCGTAATGATAGGATCTCGATCACTTACTATGCTAGAGGGTATTCCATGTAGTTGAACCACCTCTTTAAGATAAATGGATGCTAACAATGAGGCAGTCCTCCTACTCTTAACCGGTATAAAGTGAGCGCTTTTAGTGAGCCTATCCACTCTTACCCAAATACTGGTATTTCCCCTTCTTAACCTAGGCAACCCATCAATAAAGTCCATCGAAATGCTATCTCATTTCCACTGTGGGACCTCTAGAGGATGAAGCAGACCACCAGGCTTCTTCTGCTCTGCCTTGACTTGCTGGCATATCAAGCATTTAGAGACAAACTCAGCTACATCCTTCTTTATGCCATTCCAAAAGAAAACCCTTCTTATGTCTTTATACATCTTGTCCCCACCTGGGTGTATGGTCAACTTAAAATGGTGTGCTTCTTCGAGATAGGTTTTCACCAAATCCCTTGCTTGTGGGGCGCATAGTATTTCGTCCCGTCTCAACCAACCCTTGTCATTGATGGAGTATCTATTGAGGTGACTAGAAGTCTCACCTCTAATTAGCTTATCCATCACATCAACTAGCTGAGGGTCTTCACGTTGCGCGGTTCCTATTGAGTCCAAAAGAGTAGGCCGCACCTCTAGCGATGCTAACAAGCCAGGTACAAATTCAAAGGTGGGTCTAAAGTCAAAGTTTGCTATCTCCAACCTTTGCATTTCTACAAAGAGAGGACTTAAGGTCAGCTTTTTCCTACTTAAGGCGTCTGCTACCACATTGCCCTTGCCAAGGGTATAAGCAATCTCAAAATCATATAAGGCAAGAAACTTCATCCGCCTTTGTTGTCTTAAGTTAAGATTTTTCTATGAGAAAAGGCACTTTAACGATTTATGGTCAGTAAACAATTCAAACCTTTCTCCTTGTACGTAATGACGCCATGACTTAGGAGCGAAAACATTGGCAGCTAATTCTAAATCACGAGTTGGGTAGTTCTTCTCATGTACCTTCAATTGCCTTCCCCTATAACAAACTACCTTGCCTTCTTGCATCAAGACTGCGCCTAGTCCGGTACCGCATGCGTCTGTGTATACCGTAAACATCTTACTCCCATTAGGCAATGTCAGAATCGGGGCAGTTGTCAGAGCCCATTTCAATCGTTGGAAAGCAACATCGCAATCCAAATCCCAAACGAAAGTTAGGTTCTTCTTCGTCAACCTAGTAAGTGGGGCTGAGATCTTCGCAAAGTCCCTAATGAACTTTCTGTAAAAGCCAGCTAGCCCGAGAAAACTTCGTACTTCGGTTGCATTCCGTGGAATCTTCCAGTCTTGCACCGCAACTACTTTTTTGGGATCCACAGCTATCCCCTCTTTGGACACCACATGTCCAAGAAACCTTACTTCTTCTCTCCAAAAATGGCATTTGGAGAATTCTGCTTTCAACCGATGTGCTCAAAGAGTATCCATAACTTCCCTTAAATGCAAAGCATGTTCTTCCTAACTTTTTGAGAAAATCTAGATGGCATTCACGAAGACCACTACAAATTTATTAAGGAACTCTCTGAACACCCTACTCATCAAGTTTACGAAATAGGTGGGTGCGCTTGGCAAGCCGAAAGGCATGACAATCCATTCGAAGAAACCATCCGGGGTCGCGGTCTTATCTATGTTGTCTTCAGCCATAATTAGCTGATGAAATCCGGTGGCCAGATCTAGTTGGAAGAAAACTGAAGAACCTACGAGCTGGTCGAACAAGTCGTCAATTCTAGGAAGTGGGTGCCTATTCTTCTTGGTCAGCTTGTTTAGCTCCCTATAGTCCACGCACAAGCGAAGTGAACCATCCGCTTTGGTTGCAAACACCACTGGAGCACCCCATTCAGAAATACTCTGCCTTATGAACCCCTTTTCAAGCAACTCTTTAACTTGCTTGCTGAGCTCTTTCCTTTCACTTGGAGCCATGTGTCTAAAGGGTAAAGCAACAGGTTTTGCATTATCAACAAGGTATATGCGGAAGTCTATCTCTCGCTTTGGAGGTAAACCCTTCACCTCTTCAAAGACATCCGAGTATTTACGGACTACTCTAACAGATTACAAATCTTCAACAGACACATCAAGAGATTCTAGATAGCTAAGCATAACAGAATTCATGGGATTACAAGAGATTTCGAGAGTATTACCAAGGCGAGTCATAAGTCTAACCACTCTCTTTTAACAATCGAGGATGACACCATTTCTGGATAACCAATCCATGCCTAGAATCAACCCATAGCCCATGAAACCCAAAACATAAGCATTACATCTAAACCCAAAGGCTTAGTATAGAAATTTCCAATTCCAAACAAATCATTGACAAATGAGCCGAACCCCCAATTGGATTTGAAACAACCATGGGATCCTCTACTATACTGGTATCTAGGTGTAGAGATTCAACTAAAGCAGTATATATAAAAGAGCGTGATGCGCCAAAATCAAAAAGAGTACGAACTGAATGATCAGAAAGATAAACTAAACTCTCAACAGAAATATTTCTACCTCTTTCTTGCGGAGGTGCCATGAGAGCGTGAATCTGCCCTTCCAAAGTAGATCCAGTCCTCTGCCCTTGCCCTCGCCTTTTTGGGCAATCCTTAGACATATGTCCCGTCTCACCGCATTGAAAACAACCACCCATCTTCCTCTTCTTCTTTCTACAGTTCTTAATCTGATGTCCAGGTATGCCACAAAAATTACACTTTCTCTTTTCACGGGGTTTTTTATTCTTCCCACCCTTCTTGGAATCCGTCTTCTTATTCTGCGATCCCTCCACTTTCTTGTCTAGAGGTTCTTCCTTCTTTGCCTCTTTCTTTCCATCCTTGTCTTCCTCCTGTAACAGTGTCATGTCCACCAGTCTCTCATAAGTCGCACCCATAGGTATATGGGACATAGCTAGGCTGTGCAGTGGCTCATTCAACGCTTTAACGAAACAGAGAGCCTTCTTATGTGGAGTGTTTACTAACTCCAGCCCGAATCAAGCCAGCTGGTTGAATTGGTTGACGTATTACTCAACCGATTGGCTTCCCTGTTTGAGTGATAAGAACTTCTACATCTGTAGGCTTCATTTAGCTTGCGAGAGGAACTTCATTTCAAACCTCATTCTGAAATCCTCCTAAGTCTCAACTGGTCTGTCAACATTAGGAACTTCCCACCAGAAAGAGGCTTTGTCCTTAAGCAACCATACCGCCAATTGTATCTTCTGCCTATCATCCACTTCGAAGATAACAAACAAATCTTCTATTTCCTTGAGCCAGTTTCTTACTTCCACGAATGATTCAGCCCCATTAAATTTCTTTACGCCTATAGCTCGAAAGTCTCAACATATCTTCGAGAAAGCATTCACTCGCGGAGGAGGAGGAGGAGGAACGGCTGCAGCTGGGGGAGGAGGAACATCTGCTGGGCCTGCGTCGTTAGCTCTAGCCTCCAGATACCTTCTAAATCAGCCGGGTATCTGTACGCCCTCGGAAAGATTAAGATCCCGAAACATGCTGAAACGAAGAGAAAAGGTTCAAAACAAAGGATAGAACGATAATGCATATGGCTTTGTGGATTATGCCTTTAAAATAAAACAACAATTTTCTTGAAAATGTTCTTTAAACTTCTTTTTGAAAGAAAAAAAAACTTTTCAAAAACTTTTATCTGATCCGGTAAACCATCGCTCTAATACCAAGTGAAACACCCCACCCCCGTTAAGGTACACACAAAGTGAATGCATTAACTTCGGTGAAGCATTTTAGGTAAAAGGCACAGATAATTTATAAGACAGACATATAAACAGAGGAAATGTAACACCCCGTAATTCTGTGACATTAAGATTCTCAAATTAAAGTATAATTAATTTTTAAAAGAAAATTTAAAAGAAAAAGATCCATGCAGTTGTTTAATTTAAGTATTGTAACTAACATGAAAAAGAGAAGTAAGGAGAGAACAATAATTATTATTGTTCTAAGACTTATTAACAAAAGCCTCTGTAGCTCAGTTGGTTAAGGCATTGGATTTGTAGCATGGAGGTCGGGGGTTCGAACCCCGGCGGCGGCATAATTTTTTATCTTTGTTTTAGAGAAGGCCAACTGAACATGCAAATATATGTGCGTATACAAATTCAATATTTGAAAGGATAAGAACGTACATATAAGGAAATAAAGAAAATATATATATACATATGAGAACATAAATATATATATATATGTAAAAATATATGTATACGAAAGATAAAATTCAAGATAAGGCTACAGTCAGTGAAATATGGCAACATCATTTGAATTTTGAAAATAAAATGAAAGTTGTGCGTATATATATACGCGTAAAATGGTCGTTAGAGGAATTGTATACATATAAGAATATTTCATGTGAATAAAACAGTTAAATAAATTCCAGAAATTCAAAAGTTTGAAAATCAAACTTTTACGCCAAAATAGCTTGTGGGACCCAATGCTGACTCAGCACTGCGTGTATGATAAGGTTTGGCTAGATTCATCTACGTACCTGGACTATTTTCTTAACTAGGTTCAATGTTGACTCAGCGTTGCGTGTATGATAAGGTCTTGAGCAGCTATATAAACAGCCCTAGTCTTCATTCTCTTTGCACCAATTCTCTTCTATCCTTATGCTGCTAAGATTCATGGCTTCTTCCCCTCCTCTAAATTTTCTTAAATAAATAAAATAAAATATGATTCAAGACGAGGAGATGCTGCTAAAAGACTTTTAAGGAGGGATTCAAATCAAAGTTTCAAGTGAAGAATTCAATGGCTAGCTCAAACAAGTTTCAAGCAACGACGCACGAATCATAGCCACGCTTTCCTTCTTTTCTAGATCTATTTTCTGTAAGTTGGTTATTTCTAGATCTGAATATTTTGTTTTATTTGTGACATGAAATTAAAGGAATAAAGGAATATGCCAAATCTCTCTCTCTCTCTCTCTTCGAATTTGTGTTTATACTCTCGGACTGAATTAAGAACTGTTATGATTCGAGGACAAATAAGACTGTAACCGTGACTATGACTATAGAACTGTGGCCTTTGAAAGCATATGCCTTTGGACTATGACATAAGCCTTTGATTTTGGGACATATAAACATTGCCTATGACAATGACTTATGACTATGGGAATTATTTTCCTTTTGGACTATGAACATCGCATATGACTATGGACATTTCCTATGACTGTGACTGTGACTACAAGGATTGTTTCCTTGACTAGGCCTATACCTTTGATTTGGACATAAACTATTACTTATGACATAATGAGGACAACTGTGATTTTGACACCCATGATTTATGATTAGGAAAATATTGCTTTAGTTTTGTGATTGAGAAGTTAGGTCTAAACCCAATTATTTATTCTACCTGTTCCTTGTTTTTTCTTTGGTTTTAAGACAGTGGGAATTTACCCATTTAAGTTAGGTCTACCCACGTTCTTGAACCTATTTTGCCCATTCTTTGGTTTTAAGACAGTGGGAATTTACCTATTTAGTTAGGTCTACCCATATTCTTGAACCTACATTGTTATCCAAACCTTTTTATGCAATTATTCCTTCTTGTCATTTTGATTCATTCCCTTTTTATCTACGAATCTAGATTTATTTATAATCTAGGTTGAATCACGATTATTCGAACGGTGGGAATGCGATTTGGGGAAAAACATGGAAATGAATATGAACGTAATTGTAAACTTGGAAATTGGCATAATTTGGAATATGTATTGTGACATGCATATTAAAATGAAAACGGGGAAATTTGACATGGATTAGGGAATATGTGATTTTGACATATTAAATTTAGCGTTAGTAAGTAAGCTAAATTTTAGGCATAAAATGTAAACTAGAAAAATAATTCTAGTTTTGCCATAAATTGTGAATTAGGATGTTAAACCAAGATTGGGTTAATTAATGTTGATTTGGAATAAGTATATTAGCACAATTTTGAATTTATTCATAATTGTGAGCAATTGTCATGTTTGGAATAAATTATGGTTAGCGACACTAAATTTGGTATAATTTACATACCAAAAAGTATAAATATGATAAATAAGAGAGAATGGGCCATAATAATAAATGTGACAATGTACATTAAAAGAGTAGTAATGAAATAAGTAAATTAGGAGTAATTTACTTATAGAATTCGTCATAAATGTTAAATTGTTCATTTACCACAAAATATGTAACTTGGTTAAGTTTTGGCCATAAATTATAAACTAGGATATTTAATCTAGTTTCGGCAATGAAATAGGAAATGGCCTAAACTGCATGTTGGGTTAGGACTTGGGCCTAGAATATAAGTTACTAGTAGGCTTGACAAATAAATATAGGCCAAATTTGTCTAAAAAGGGGAAATGGGCTTTTGAAATAAATTGTTAACAATTTATAAACAAAAGAAAAGTATTTTGATAACATCCCTTTTTATAACACATAGACCAGAAGGTTCTAGGGTGACAGAGAGGATAGTGTCTAGGCTTGGGTTTGGAAAATACAAGTTTCCTGCCCTCCCTGGCTATCCCTAACTGATCCGAAGGACGGGATGGTTGTTTTCAAAACCGGATTTGGAAATTAATCAAAAACCCTTTGAACTTAGAAAACATGAATATGCCTAACCCGAGGTTAGACTGAGTTGCGGTGTAAACCTGCCCGGAACCGACTGGCACATCCAGTAACCGCATCAATATCTGTCTAATGTGAGAGGTTGCAGCTTTAATTTATTAATTAAAGCTAGAACAAGAATGGGAGAGTTAAGTCCATAGAAACACTTAACCAATTTAACACAGTTAAGCAAGAATGGGTGGGTTAAGTCCATAGGAACACTTAACCGACTTAACAAAGTTAAGCTAGAATGGGAAGGTTAAGTCCATAGGAACACTTAACCAACCTAACACGGTTAAGCTAGAATGGGAAGGTTAACGAACACTTAACCAACTTAGCACAGTTAAAGCTAGAATGGGAGGGTTAAGTCCATGGGAATACTTAGCCAAATTAACATGTTGACTAGACTAGAAGGTGGGGTTAAGTAAAGTTAATACACTTAGCCAATTTAACATGTTAATTAGACTAGAGGTTGGGGTTAAGTAATACGGTTAGCCAAATTAATATGTTAACTGGACTAGACCATAGGGTTAAGTAAACTTGAACGCTTAACCATCAGAATATGATAAATGAATAGGGTTAAGTAAAAAGCATGAAGGGATAACACTTAACCAGTGTAATAGGAAAAGGGAAGAGGGTTAAGATAGCTTGAATCGACTAAAGACACTTAACCAACCCAACCTGGCGAGAAAGAAAACTAAGTAGTAGACCTCAGTTGAAAAAGGGACTAAGTAGTAAAACTTAGTTAAGAAAACAAGGAATTTGGAAACTAAGTGGTAAACCTTAGTTAGTAAAACTAAGTAGTAATTCTTAGTATAACATGAAGGAGCAGACATCCATCTGGTTTTAAGAAGGCTCCAACGAATTGGGTTACGAAGCCCGAGGCTTCGAGGGGACGTGAGGGTACTCTTGGTATCCCTCTGTGAGGCTGCAGATGATCATCCTGGGCTCACAGAGGTTAAGGTCTGCGTTAGAAGAACCGAGGGTATGCCTTGGTTGCAATATATATATGGCAACCTAAAGACTAGGATGGACCGGCGTGATTCGGCGAGAAAACGGTAGCCCTGTGATAGCAACTCGTCGTCTACCATCCATCTTGAGTCAGTCGAGATACGTGAAGCGGAAAGGCGGAGAACTCCAAAAGACCATAATTGCTATCTAGTTATGGGTGAGGATGGCCATAGGATAGTGGGGCACCGGGGGCCGGCGTATAGTTCTCATTTTACAAAGGGTGCCTTTCATTAGTTGAGGGAGGGGTCAAGTGGGACCATAGCCACTGGAATAAAAACAGGCCTTAGCATCTGCATCGGCAGATATCTGAAAGCTCCCGACCGAGTTCTGTATTCCTTGATTTGCCCTGTCACAGGACTCGGACCGCACATTACAGGACATGTGCATCTAGACAAGCGATAACGATTCGCGATACATGCGTGGGGAAGTATAGGAACATATACCACTCTAGGTAGTGTGTCTTAGACTTGGGGGCATCGTTCGACAGGTAGCGTAATCCCTAGTTGGACTAGGTGGCATAAATCCGAGAAGCGTTCAGCAGATAGCGTAAACTCTAGTTAAATCTAGAAAGCACCTGATAGAAAACCCTAGATTTGATCTAGGTAATAAATAATGAATGTATGCCGGAAGGCAATGGAAAATACAGGGATTGGGATCGCGTTATCGTTACTAGTTGGGACACTAGGTAGGTGGTGCAGAGATATAGAAATCAGTATAACAAGGAAATAGCGAAGCGGCGAAGTATTAGAGCGAAGCGGCGAAAGTATTAGAGCGTATCCAGTTTATCTTATCTTAGCATATCTTGTGATTACCTTGTCCAATCTTGTTGACCCCATCGTCATGGTGTAATCTTGTATTCAGTTAATTCATGTCGTTTTGTTTTCCATGTTCACATGCTAGAAGTTACTGAACTTACTCAGGCTTTATGTCTGACTCTGTTTTTCTTTCGTCTTCTTTTCTTCCGTTCCCCCCCCCCCAGGTAGTAGAGGAGGGAGTAGTATAGCTCAGGTTAAGTTGGACTGTCACTCTTTCCCAGCTTGAAGATTTATCGAAGTCTGCTTGGATTCTCTTATCAGATGCTATGGCTGGCTCATGCAAAAATTGGGGAATATAAATGTTGTTTTATGCTTCTTTATTTTGTAAGACAGATGATACTCTGATATTGTAAAGAAATCATTGTACAAATTATTTTATCAATAAAGCAAAGTTTTATCTTCCGCTATTTAATTTCTGTCTGTCTTGTAATTTATCTGCATCTTTTACCCTAAATGCTCCACAGAACTTAGTGCATTCCCTTTGTGAGTGACACTAACGGATGTGGGGTGTTACACGTGGTATCAGAGCTGAAGGTTACCGGATCAGATAAAGATTTGAAAATTTATATTTCAAAATAGTTTTTAAAGAAGCATTTTCAAAAGAAAAGGATTTGTTTTAAAGGCATATTCCTCAAAGCCATACGCATTGTCTCTTCTTCCTCTGTTTGAATTCTTGTCTCCTTCTTTCTTGAGTCTCTGGGGCTCCTGGCTTTCTGGGAGGTAACCTCATCGAAGGGCAAAGTAGTGCCCGGCTTCCATCCATAGCCGTAGTTGTTTCATCTACGGGCAGTTTTCTTTCAAAGCTTATAAGGTTTTCCGGACGATGGAGGCAGTTTTCGAGAGATTTGTCAACATGACTACACACGGAAGGGGATGAGGAGTTTGGCTAAGGAGCATAACCCTAGGATGAGGAATTCATGGATGTAGACTTAGCACACGAAGGAGGAAGAAATTATAAAGCCTAAGACAAGAGGAAGTATCTTTACTAGGGTATGATAGGGCATATACTTAAGGACAAGGGCTAGAACGAGGACGAGATTTTCAGAAGGACAAGTACATGCTTTCGCCACCAAGCGTACCTAGGAGAAAGGTAGTCTGGTTGGAAGAGTCTAGTTTTCTGTTCGTGCTATTTCCTTAGGTTCTAGCGCTTCTCATTTGTTCATATCCACTTTCATAGTTGGGTCTCTGCACCATAGTACTTGTATAGTAGAAAGATCCCACTAGAGTCTCAAATCCAATTGGTGGTCCGACCAGTTTATTTTTTTTGTTAGTAGGGATTTGAGAATAGCTATCGAGTTTGCTTATGTCATCTCACGTAGATCGTCTAAATTCGGGGGAGATATTCCTTGGGTGCTTGTCTGATATTGGTTTAGGCCTTTGGGGCTTGTACTTGAGGAATGTCGAGTTCGACTAGGATGGTTTGCGTGAGAGATGAATAGTTGTGACAGGCGCTCTAAAAAGCGCGTAGTGATCTTTCAACCCTTATAGTTATGGCATGGTGGATAAGGGAGAGACCTCTAATCATACACTTGGTACCGTGATTGACATCTGTTTATTTTGGAAATGGAGGTTAGGAACTTCACAATCGTGAAGATAAATTGTTTAAGATACAGTGGAGTAAAGCTCAAGAAGGCTATATACTAGCAACATGCCCTTTTTCCTTAAGGGTGCATCCTTGATTTCTCTGTTTAGGAGCTTTACGCGTAGTTGTTTCTCTCTTTCCAAAGTATATCCTCTAGGTCGTATATGCGATCCTTAGGTAGAAGCCAATGGATGTAAACATGTATTTGAAACATGTTATGGTTGAATGGTTGCAAATGGTTGCTCGTGGATGCATATGCATACATATTAGGCACTAGATCAAGTTCGGACGCTCTCATATTGCATTTACATATATGCATTTGTTTATAAGTTGAACTTGATATGATATCATATGGACGTTGCATATGGATGAATGGCTGTGCACGCATGTAGTATTTACATGACTAGGGATGTTTGCATGCATGATTGGATGCATGGCACTAGCATGATTTGCATTAAGAAGGTCAACTGAATTAGTAGACCGCCTGATTTTGCATTAGATAGAGACATATACACACACTATGCATATGAACATGAAAGCATTAGAAATCTTTTAAGGACAATGAATGCCTGTGATTGAATGGTTGAGTAGATGGGTGATTGGATG
Organism: Allium sativum; assembly: GCA_030737875.1. Classification (NCBI taxonomy): domain Eukaryota; kingdom Viridiplantae; phylum Streptophyta; class Magnoliopsida; order Asparagales; family Amaryllidaceae; genus Allium; species Allium sativum. The sequence continues at coordinate 267,944,247 of CM060913.1, read as the reverse complement.
GTAGGACACATTCTTCCTAACTTGAAGATTTCGGGGACGAAATCCTTTTAAGTGGGGGAGAATGTAACACCCCGTAATTCTGTGACATTAAGATTCTCAAATTAAAGTATAATTAATTTTTAAAAGAAAATTTAAAAGAAAAAGATCCATGCAGTTGTTTAATTTAAGTATTGTAACTAACATGAAAAAGAGAAGTAAGGAGAGAACAATAATTATTATTGTTCTAAGACTTATTAACAAAAGCCTCTGTAGCTCAGTTGGTTAAGGCATTGGATTTGTAGCATGGAGGTCGGGGGTTCGAACCCCGGCGGCGGCATAATTTTTTATCTTTGTTTTAGAGAGGGCCAACTGAACATGCAAATATATGTGCGTATACAAATTCAATTTTTGAAAGGATAAGAACGTACATATAAGGAAATAAAGAAAATATATATATACATATGAGAACATAAATATATATATATATATATGCAAAAATATATGTATACGAAAGATAAAATTCAAGATAAGGCTACAGTCAATGAAATATGGCAACATCATTTGAATTTTGAAAATAAAATGAAAGTTGTGCGTATATATATACGCGTAAAATGGTCGTTAGAGGAATTGTATACATACAAGAATATTTCATGTGAATAAAACAGTTAAATAAATTCCAGAAATTCAAAAGTTTGAAAATCAAACTTTTACGCCAAAATAGCTTGTGGGACCCAATGCTGACTCAGCACTGCGTGTATGATAAGGTTTGGCTAGATTCATCTACGTACCTGGACTATTTTCTTAACTAGGTTCAATGCTGACTCAGCGTTGCGTGTATGATAAGGTCTTGAGCAGCTATATAAACGGCCCTAGTCTTCATTCTCTTTGCACCAATTCTCTTCTATCCTTATGCTGCTAAGATTCATGGCTTCTTCCCCTCCTCTAAATTTTCTTAAATAAATAAAATAAAATATGATTCAAGACGAGGAGATGCTGCTAAAAGACTTTTAAGGAGGGATTCAAATCAAAGTTTCAAGTGAAGAATTCAAAGGGTAGCTCAAACAAGTTTCAAGCAACGACGCACGAATCATAGCCACGCTTTCCTTCTTTTCTAGATCTATTTTCTGTAAGTTGGTTATTTCTAGATCTGAATATTTTGTTTTATTTGTGACATGAAATTAAAGGAATAAAGGAATATGCCAAATCTCTCTCTCTCTCTCTCTTCGAATTTGTGTTTATACTCTCGGACTGAATTAAGAACTGTTATGATTCGAGGTCAAATAAGACTGTAACCGTGACTATGACTATAGAACTGTGGCCTTTGAAAGCATATGCCTTTGGACTATGACATAAGCCTTTGATTTTGGGACATATAAACATTGCCTATGACAATGACTTATGACTATGGGAATTATTTTCCTTTTGGACTATGAACATCGCATATGACTATGGACATTTCCTATGACTGTGACTGTGACTACAAGGATTATTTCCTTGACTAGGCCTATACCTTTGATTTGGACATAAACCATTACTTATGACATAATGAGGACAACTGTGATTTTGACACCCATGATTTATGATTAGGAAAATATTGCTTTAGTTTTGTGATTGAGAAGTTAGGTCTAAACCCAATTATTTATTCTACCTATTCCTTGGTTTTTCTTTGGTTTTAAGACAGTGGGAATTTACCTATTAAGTTAGGTCTACGCACGTTCTTGAACCTATTTTGCCCATTCTTTGGTTTTAAGACAGTGGGAATTTACCTATTTAGTTAGGTCTACCCATATTCTTGAACCTACATTGTTATCCAAACCTTTTTATGCCAATTATTCCTTCTTGTCATTTTGATTCATTCCCTTTTTATCTACGAATCTAGATTTATTTATAATCTAGGTTGGATCACGATTATTCGAACGGTGGGAATGCGATTTGGGGAAAAACATGGAAATGAATATGAACGTAATTGTAAACTTGGAAATTGGCATAATTTGGAATATGTATTGTGACATGCATATTAAAATGAAAACGGGGAAATTTGACATGGATTAGGGAATATGTGATTTTGACATATTAAATTTAGCGTTAGTAAGTAAGCTAAATTTTAGGCATAAAATGTAAACTAGAAAAATAATTCTAGTTTTGCCATAAATTGTGAATTAGGATGTTAAACCAAGATTGGGTTAATTAAGGTTGATTTGGAATAAGTATATTAGCACAATTTTGAATTTATTCATAATTGTGAGCAATTGTCATGTTTGGAATAAATTATGGTTAGCGACACTAAATTTGGTATAATTTACATACCAAAAAGTATAAATATGATAAATAAGAGAGAATGGGCCATAATAATAAATGTGACAATGTACATTAAAAGAGTAGTAATGAAATAAGTAAATTAGGAGTAATTTACTTATAGAATTCGTCATAAATGTTAAATTGTTCATTTACCACAAAATATGTAACTTGGTTAAGTTTTGGCCATAAATTATAAACTAGGATATTTAATCTAGTTTCGGCAATGAAATAGGAAATGGCCTAAACTGCATGTTGGGTTAGGACTTGGGCCTAGAATATAAGTTACTAGTAGGCTTGACAAATAAATATAGGCCAAATTTGTCTAAAAAGGGGAAATGGGCTTTTGAAATAAATTGTTAACAATTTATAAACAAAAGAAAAGTATTTTGATAACATCCCTTTTTATAACACATAGACCAGAAGGTTCTAGGGTGACAGAGAGGATAGTGTCTAGGCTTGGGTTTGGAAAATACAAGTTTCCTGCCCTCCCTGGCTATCCCTAACTGATCCGAAGGACGGGATGGTTGTTTTCAAAACCGGATTTGTAAATTAATCAAAAACCCTTTGAACTTAGAAAACATGAATATGCCTAACCCGAGGTTAGACTGAGTTGCGGTGTAAACCTGCCCGGAACCGACCGGCACATCCAGTAACCGCAGCAATATCTGTCTAATGTGAGAGGTTGCGGCTTTAATTTATTAATTAAAGCTAGAACAAGAATGGGAGAGTTAAGTCCATAGAAACACTTAACCAATTTAACACAGTTAAGCAAGAATGGGTGGGTTAAGTCCATAGGAACACTTAACCGACTTAACAAAGTTAAGCTAGAATGGGAAGGTTAAGTCCATAGGAACACTTAACCAACCTAACACGGTTAAGCTAGAATGGGAAGGTTAACGAACACTTAACCAACTTAGCACAGTTAAAGCTAGAATGGGAGGGTTAAGTCCATGGGAATACTTAGCCAAATTAACATGTTGAGTAGACTAGAAGGTGGGGTTAAGTAAAGTTAATACACTTAGCCAATTTAACATGTTAATTAGACTAGAGGTTGGGGTTAAGTAATACAGTTAGCCAAATTAATATGTTAACTGGACTAGACCATAGGGTTAAGTAAACTTGAACGCTTAACCATCAGAATATGATAAATGAATAGGGTTAAGTAAAAAGCATGAAGGGATAACACTTAACCAGTGTAATAGGAAAAGGGAAGAGGGTTAAGATAGCTTGAATCGACTAAAGACACTTAACCAACCCAACCTGGCGAGAAAGAAAACTAAGTAGTAGACCTCAGTTGAAAAAGGGACTAAGTAGTAAAACTTAGTTAAGAAAACAAGGAATTTGGAAAGTTAGTGGTAAACCTTAGTTAGTAGAACTAAGTAGTAATTCTTAGTATAACACGAAGGAGCAGACATCCATCTGGTTTTAAGAAGGCTCCAACGAATTGGGTTACGAAGCCCGAGGCTTCGAGGGGTCGTGAGGGTACTCTTGGTATCCCTCTGTGAGGCTGCAGATGATCATCCTGGGCTCACAGAGGTTAAGGTCTGCGTTAGAAGAACCGAGGGTATGCCTTGGTTGCAATATATATATGGCAACCTAAAGACTAGGATGGACCGGCGTGATTCGGCGAGAAAACGGTAGCCCTGTGATAGCAACTCGTCGTCTACCATCCATCTTGAGTCAGTCGAGATACGTGAAGCGGAAAGGCGGAGAACTCCAAAAGACCATAATTGCTATCTAGTTATGGGTGAGGATGGCCATAGGATAGTGGGGCACCGGGGGCCGGCGTATAGTTCTCATTTTACAAAGGGTGCCTTTCATTAGTTGAGGGAGGGGTCAAGTGGGACCATAGCCACTGGAATAAAAACAGGCCTTAGCATCTGCATCGGCAGATATCTGAAAGCTCCCGACCGAGTTCTGTATTCCTTGATTTGCCCTGTCACAGGACTCGGACCGCACATTACAGGACATGTGCATCTAGACAAGCGATAACGATTCGCGATACATGCGTGGGGAAGTATAGGAACATATACCACTCTAGGTAGTGTGTCTTAGACTTGGGGGCATCGTTCGACAGGTAGCGTAATCCCTAGTTGGACTAGGTGGCATAAATCCGAGAAGCGTTCAGCAGATAGCGTAAACTCTAGTTAAATCTAGAAAGCACCTGATAGAAAACCCTAGATTTGATCTAGGTAATAAATAATGAATGTATGCCGGAAGGCAATGGAAAATACAGGGATTGGGATCGCGTTATCGTTACTAGTTGGGACACTAGGTAGGTGGTGCAGAGATATAGAAATCAGTATAACAAGGAAATAGCGAAGCGGCGAAGTATTAGAGCGAAGCGGCGAAAGTATTAGAGCGTATCCAGTTTATCTTATCTTAGCATATCTTGTGATTACCTTGTCCAATCTTGTTGACCCTATCGTCATGGTGTAATCTTGTATTCAGTTAATTCATGTCGTTTTGTTTTCCATGTTCACATGCTAGAAGTTACTGAACTTACTCAGGCTTTATGTCTGACTCTGTTTTTCTTTCGTCTTCTTTTCTTCCGTTCCCCCCCCCCCAGGTAGTAGAGGAGGGAGTAGTATAGCTCAGGTTAAGTTGGACTGTCACTCTTTCCCAGCTTGAAGATTTATCGAAGTCTGCTTGGATTCTCTTATCAGATGCTATGGCTGGCTCATGCAAAAATTGGGGAATATAAATGTTGTTTTATGCTTCTTTATTTTGTAAGACAGATGATACTCTGATATTGTAAAGAAATCATTGTACAAATTATTTTATCAATAAAGCAAAGTTTTATCTTCCGCTATTTAATTTCTGTCTGTCTTGTAATTTATCTGCATCTTTTACCCTAAATGCTCCACAGAACTTAGTGCATTCCCTTTGTGAGTGACACTAACGGATGTGGGGTGTTACAGGAAAACTGAAATAATTTCATAAATAGAGTGGTTCAGTCAGAACATTGCAAGCATCGTCTCAAAACTCAACTTCTAAATTATTACAATAAAATATCTATCTTGATTTAAAACTCCAAGTACATAAAGAAGCGTAAAACAGTAGTAAAGCAGCATAAATCCACAATAAAAGTGCAACCACAGCCATAGCCCAAGAAAAGAGAATCCAAGCAATGTATCTACTCTCTTCAAGCTGGAAAAGGTCTACACTAAGCTGAAGTATTCCCTCCCTGCAGACCGGGGGGGAAACGGAAGAAAAGAAGGCGAAAGAAAATGGGTCAGACATAAGTCTGGTAAGTCCAGTGATTATTCAGCATGTAAACAGGTAAAAGGATCATGACATGAATAAACTGAACATGGGACAACACCATAGCAATAAGATAACATAAGATAAGGCAAGATAAACTGGATATACTATCACACTCATTTCCATTTCTCTGCACCTACTCATGAATGTTTCACATACCATCATGTGTTCATAACAAAGTGATCACTTTTCTCGATCGGCTTCTACTCGCATGCATTTATTTCTTGTGTCATTTGGCCCTGCTTGATTGTACATACCTTTGTTGGTCCCACCATGGGGTGTATCAATCCCTCTGGTGGCAACCTGACACAATTCTAGATGCATAGTGTATAACTACTGATGCCCAATGCCTGATTTTTCCACTCCGGAGTACGTGCACGCCCATACTCCGTCAGAACCTACACTAACGCACCACCCGCCGCAATTTTGACCGCTTATAGTTAGCCCAGTAATCGTGCCCCACCCTGCCTAGTTCAGGGTACCATGATACATCAATGTGGGTTACTGCTGAAATGGGTCCCCGTTACTAGTGTTTCCTAATCAACGTGTTATAACGGTTAAGTGTTCTCAATTTTACCTAACCCCACCCATCAGTTTAATTAACATGTTGTATTGGTTAAGTGTTGCCTTAGTTAACTTAACCCTACCATTCTTAGCATGTCTGTTAATTGGCATTAATTTATTCATTAATGTCTTAAACTCTCACATTAGAACTGTTGTTTGCGGTTGCTGGATGTGCCAGACGTTTCCGGGCAGACTTCTACCGCAAACTCATTCTAACCTCGGGTTTTGGGCTTTGTGCGCTAACCTCTCACATTAGATCTATGTTGTTGCGGTCGCTGGATGTGCCGGGCGGTTCCGGGCGGCCTTACACCGCAACTTAATCTAACCTCGGGTTAGGCATGTTCATCTTTTAGCCAATTTACATATTTACCATATATTCCCAAATCTATATTTTTATATGCCAATTATACACTATTGTAGTCAATCCAAGATATGCCCAATATACATGTTATGCCCAAAATTACTCAATTAAATTATACCCAATTTTCATGCGTTATAATCGCACGTACAACGAGATTCAATCTATGTTTCGAATGAACCTAGTATTCATAAAAGAAAATAAAAAGGGGAAAAATAGAGAAGGAGGATAAGAATTGACATAAGGTAAAATAGGCATATAAAGGTGTACCCAATTCAAGAATCATATTTCTAATAGGCATGTTGTACATTAACAATAAGTGTGGGCTAGCTAAGCAATTTACACCATATGTATGAAGATTAGATAGAATTGGACTTAAGAGAATCACTAATTTTGATGTACAAGATGATAAGTTCTATTATACCAATCATAATAGTCTCATTGGCATAGGATGTACAACATGATACGTTTCATCATATCAATCACAACAGTCTCATAGGCATGATAGGTTTCATTATATCAATCACAACAGTCTCATAGGCATGATAGGTTCCATTATGTCAATCACAATAGTCTCATAGACATAGGAAATTCAGATTTGACAAAAGGATAAGCATGAATCAGAATTAGGCATAGTTCTAGATCCGATTATTACAATCATGATTTCTATTAGGTGTTCAAATCTGAATAATAACTGAACTTATAGAAAAAGAACGGATCTCATAATCTGGGATCTGATTTCTGAGTTTATTAAGCTTAACCCTTATTGTAGACGTTTGATTCTCTAGTTTGGATTTGGTTTGGAGCTTTCTAACTTGATTTCTAGTTTGGAGAAGATAGAGGCTAGGCTAGCTTAGACATGGACAGCATGACGGCTTCATAGAATGAAATTATGAGGTTTGGGTTGGAGGGTTGAGGTGATTATATAGAAGTTTAGATTAATATGAGCCTTTAAATTAACCTAGGAGTTATCCAAGCCATCTAAACCCAAGAGAGCCAACCAGAACATGACACATATGCCCTAACACCTTAGAAAATCATCACTGTCCAAATCAGTTCGCAGGTGACAACCCTACAGGGGGGTCGACACCCATGTCGACACCCCTAGGGGGGTCGACACCTATGTCGACACCCCTAAGCGGGAAATTTCCTGCTCAGCTGTTTTCTGAAGTTTTGAAATTTGAATTTGCTTTAATTATTTAATTATTATTTTAATTTAATTTCTACTTAAACTTGAAAACTTCTAACCTCCATAACTTCTTCATACGGAGTCCGATTCACGCAAACTCGGACTTTATCTCAAGCAGAATTCCAAGACGAACGCAATGGCGTAACCCATTTCCCTTAATTCTTCTTCTAAAAATTAAGTGTTCTTAAATTTGTCATTATAATATTCACGGAAAATACGGGGTGTTACAAAAAGTTGAAAAATCAAAGTTTGATTTAGACATCTGATATTTGATGGACCCAAACATATTAAAATTTAGATGAATTTCTGCAACTGTAATAATCGATTTTGAATTAATTTTCATATACTTATGGTACGTCAAAGTCATCAACTTTAAATCAATAGTAACTTTCAGAAGTGAAGTTCACTTAAGCTATCTAGGTTATGATTTAAAAAGATTTTATTTTGGAAGTTCCTTGTTTATTTTTATAACAAGTGACAACAAAATTTGAATTAAAATATAAAAGTTGGAAAAATAATATTATTCTAATCATTACAGTATTATTTCAATGCTGTAGTATTGAAATATACGATTTCTGAGTTGAAATATCGATATATGAGTTTGGAAAATTAATATATTTATTTATTTATTTAAGAATATATAAAATGGTTTCAAAGCATCTCAACGTAATATATATTTATATACGTTGAATACTGAACGTGTCGCATAGCGGCAGCTCGCGTTTTTGGCTTGTAACTTTAAATGAATATGACGGGAGATCCGACCATCGGATTTTCCCGAAGTTGGAACCGTAAGGATCATTTTAAAAAGATATTTCAAATGAAAATAAGAGTTTTTAAATCTAATAGTAAGATTTTAAGAAATGCATAATTCAGTTTTGAATGAAAACGACCCGTAATGACCTGTAATTGGAAATTGCGATATGGACTATTTTTATGTATATAAAATAGCAATAAATCATTATGAAATATTATAAATGATTTGGAATGGATATAAACCAGTTTCACATGGTTTGTAAATGATAAAAGTGGTTAAATTGAATTTTGTGATTTTGTATAAAAGCTTATATAACCGATTTGGGAAAGAATTTGGAAATAAGAAATTTTATTTCTTAATTTGAATTGAATTCTTGAGTAAACCTTTCCAATAAGGATATGAATTGAATTACGAAAGCCAAATAACTTAACCAGGTTTGAGAATAAGATTCTACATCTTATGAAATGTAACCAATTAAAAGAGACTTAATTGATGAATCAATAATCCAAATATCGATTGGATTTGATTGGATTTTTTTGGCGCAAATTATTTGAAAAAAACCGGGTTTAACCCATTTTGAATAATCGAATGACGATTAAAAGTCGAAGAGATTAAAGATGGTGCAAGGCCAGGAATCTTCACATCGAATGGATTACTACTGATGCCCTGAATATGGGTAGCTCCCTTGAAGGTGTTAAAGTGGCAATGCGAGGGTCTCTTTCCTAAATTGGACATATAGGATGAGAATAAGGTGCCTCCGGTTTTGCTCAAACCCATAATGGACTTGTCATTGGATTGTTTATCTAACATGGTATTCTGAGTTGTATTAATTAGTTTCTACTATATACATATATATATATATATATATATATGTTTGGTGGCGGAGAATTTATTCTCTTAGCTTAACACCCTTCTCTGAGATGTACGAGCTTTGAGCTTATATAGTGGTAGCTATCAATTGTATGGTCTAGGATGACTGTGTGGCATGCTGAGGTGCACATATCAAATATTTTGTTGAAAAGCGAAGCTTTGTAGATGATGATCAAAATATGGCTGATATAGCGTAGCTTTGTGTTATGGCAATTATTCGCGAACTTCACATCTCCGTATGAGTCAAAAACAGGATGAAGGACCGTAGGGAGAACATGTGTTTCTTTATAGCTAAAAGAGTTTCCATGGTATAAAGCCCTGGAAATTTTACTTATGTTGATGTTGGAAAGCGAGGTGCCTCGGATGTGGTCGCACAAGGCCAAAGTGGTTGACATACTGACCAAGAGGTCCAATAGGACCGGGAAACATGCTGTTCAAGTGATTCTAATCAGCGGTGTACTGCTAACTGACCTTGCCGCTCCAAAGGGATAGGTTTTTCCTACGACATTTTGCTAGAGATGTTCCGAAGTTCGGATGAGGAAGGATCCCTTGCCTGGGCTCATAATGGAAATCTTAATTCCAATATGTGATAGTACAGTTTTAATTGTATACCTACGGTGACATAATAGGATGGGGTATTATGCCGTCAAAGATTGATACATTTATTTACGAAGTTGTTTGAAACATGTAGACAATAATAATATCAAATGATTTTTGTTTTCCTCGTATCAAGCATGTTTGACCATTATAAGGTAAAACTCTATCCTCCAGCTTGCGTTGCATTGTGTGATGGGGCCTAAGTCTTATAATAGCTTCATTTTTCAAAAAAGCATTACGTTGTTTGTATACTTTTAAATGCAGCGCATTCGTGTGGAGTTAACCCGTTCTGTGTTATACAGTGTGGTTCCATGATATGCTTTATTTTAAATAAATTAAGTAATTGTAGGGTTTCTCATACCAGTCCCATGACTGACACATAGTTTGTGGTTTAGCTTGCAAACTCTGGTCCAAATAATTTTTACATGGGCAGCCAAGTGAACGGGTCTTTAAACTTTCTTTTGGGATGTGTAATGGAGCTTCTATAACTGTTTTGGAACTTTGAGCGGAAGATTGAACTTTTATGCTTCCTTTGTACTCATTCATGACTCCTTATATCATAAACTATCTTTTAAATTTCGTTGTGTATTTATTCGTTATCTTAGACAATGTTATGTACTAAGTGTGATTCTGTAATGTTTATGTAGCTCTGATACTTATGTTGTTGTTGTAAAATATTAATGAAAATTATTCTCTGATGTAATATTATGCTATGTTATGTGATTTGCTGATGTGTTTTATGTGTTACATTCCAACAATTATCCATTCTGCCTAAGACTAGGGGTTCGGGTCATCATAACGATATTGTGATAATTACCTTTTTTAAGTGAATATACCAAATCAACTACATAATGTTGTTCAAGTGGATGATGAGAGAAGTTAGACATTCTATCATGTATAACCAAATTTAAAAAATCTATTATTATGCTTAGTACCTTCCTAATCAACCATAATATAAATAAAATGTAAATTGAGTGAGCATACTGCTAAGATATTTAGTGTAGCATAACATTTTAGCCACGTGTATGGAAATACATGATTTGTCGGTAAGTGTGCCATTACGTATGAAAACTAATGATATCGCTCTTTCTAACTACATTGGTACCACGATCAAATCATGTGCAACTTCATTGTCGGAGTTTAATAGTGAATTAGACATTGAGTAGGAAACGGAGATGAAGATAGAAAGGATGAAAGGAAGAAAGATTTCTTAGGGTAGAGAAATCAAGTCATTGATGTCGGACGCATTAGACGTCAACGAGTTGATTTTCCTCATCCAACCGAGTATGGCTGTTCAACTATATGCATCGTTGGGGCGTTTGACGCGTAGAAGCATCTCTAACTATAACATGAAAGAATTGTGAACGTTGTGTTAGATAGTAGTAAATATTATGATTAAGGGTATCAGATAGTACACAGCATACTACGTATTAATATAATTTTGAATCACATTACGAGAGTTCTAAATACAGAATATGTCGCATGAAAATCAAAGAGTTTAACCATTTAAATTAAGGTGTTGATCGAATTGTTTGAAAGCACATAATAAAAATGAAAATTTTCAAAATTCTTGTCCATTAAACTAGTATGTTACCCATTAGCCTACCTATCTTATGGTCAACCAACCCTAGGCGATAGATATTAAACATACATACACACACATACACATAGTAAAGTCTATTTACACACAAAGAATAGAAACAGCTGGTGACACAGTTAATGTCCACATTTGGATTATCCCACAGTTTCCACCTCTTCATAAAGACAAAATGTTCCAACGATCATGATTCTGTGTCTACCACCTTGTGTCTAAATAATTGCACCATATATATACATATGAGCGCTACAGTAAGCGCTTCGTGTGTGACGTAGGTGCACGCTTCGTTGGTAAATTGGTATTTTTCAAAAAATTTGTGTTTAGCATATTTAAAAGAAATTGTTTTCATGAATATTTACCGATGTTTTTGCATCGTAATCATGTGTACGTGGTTTGAATTTTTATCTCTAAATTGCAACTATTTGCTTATTAGTGTAAAATTTTGTTTTTGTTATTAATTAACAAATTATGAAAATATATGTTAACTTTACTTATCAGATATAGTATCAAGTTTCGTAATATATATGAAAGAGCATTTTTAGCAAGACGATTGTGTAGTGCATGAATACACAACCGGTTAATAAATAAAGCTAGTAAATAAGATCGAACGACAGGCTTGACTAATGCCCCAAAAAAATAGTTATCAGGATTCGAATTGCACAATATACAATCCCATTGTAGCAACTAGTCCCAAAGTACAGTGAGGCCCCAACTAGTAAATAACAAAATGAATGAGTTAGTGGGGCGAGATCCACAAAAAGAAAGCAACATGAGAGAAGTGGAGGAGTAGATAATTAGAAAAGTTACAATTGTCTGGGGAAGTGTCTTCAGGCAAGAGCGATAACATCATTTGAGCCACCCGCCAACTCAATGGAGTTGTTGCTACCATTCCGAAGATGGAGCTGGAACGACAGCAAAGGATGAACACCTGTCCAAGAAGGGTATAAATGAGTGATTTTGTGACACAAAGTAATCTGTGAGCAGGTCAAGCAATCTAAACATCTATTATTTATCTTGATCCAAATGGTCTAGCTGAAGGAAACAGTGAAAGCATTTAGATATGAATTTGGTTGGGAATATTGCTAATAGTCGGATGGAGGGTTGCAAGGAGGAGTGAAGCCAAGGATGTGAATGGAGGAGGAGGCCCAGACGTAGGAGCTGAAATCGCATTCACCGAAGAGGTGTATGAAAAACTATTTTGAATTTGTTAAAGAAAATATCTTTTAAATGCTAATTTTAAGTGACTACCATTTATAGAAAAATAAAGTATTTCTATTATTTTGTTAGAGATCCCCGAATTATCACAAAACCAGTTGAAAACACTACTACAAAAGTGGGCATATTCAACACAAGTTTTATGTGGCCTTAGATCGAAAAAGTGTTTCATTTTCACCTTTTTTCAAATAGGCAACACCGGGTGGGCGTGGTATCCGCGGTTGTTGCCTTAGCCCTCTAAGGAAACGCTTTAGCACATCTACTGCCACGGAAAGAAAGTGTTGCATTATAGACGTAATGCAACACTATTTGTTCGTAATGCAACAATATTTAGCTTTGCTTGAAAATTAGTTAGATCCTGGGTACCAGGTCACGATAGCGGCAGCCACGTCAGCTTTCCATGTCAACTGCCTACGTGTCACATGACATGTCAGATCTCCACGTCTACTACACATGTGTCATATTCCATGTCAGCTGTGGCATTTACATGCCATGTGGACTTACTACTATTTTATGTAATGCAACACCACTGTATTATGGTATCCGACACCATTATCTTGAAATATAACATCAGGAAAAAGGAAAATGCAATAGTAAAAGAAGGCAAATACAACGCTTTAATTATAAATTTTGCAATATCAGTTTTGTACATAGAAGAAACACATCTGTTACATTCATCATCACATTCAAACCTTCAATACATACCACCTTCAATACATATGATCAAATACGTAATTCAACGCTTTAAATATATAACACATACGATTAAATACATAATTTAAAAGTAGCAAAAGTGCAAACACGTACCACCTTCAATACAAGTGCCAACAAATGCGATCACTGTGCATTCTACAAAGTAGCAATGCCATGAACCAGAAACTATATCTCTCTATGTCATTTCAGGTCCTCCAATTGTCGGCTGTATCTCTCCTCGTCATTTCAGATCCTGCAATTTGAATTTACAAGTTATTTGATAAGTGCATATGTGCTTTGTGCATGCATCTGTGCATTTGACCATCTAATTAACTTATAGATCTTAGCAAGTTACGCATTCAATTATAACAGTTGACCAATCAGCATTGGTCACTACGTGCCACCTCAGAAATATAATTGAATATGCTTCGTCTTTTGTGCAAGCGTTTCCAGCTCGCATATCTGCCTGACACCATCCATCGGGTCCCTCGCACATCCTTTCAAGTGTCAGAACATCATCTCCTCCATATCCCCTAAACCCCAATCTTCGAAATTTTAAAAAGAAAAAAAAACAATGGAGGACTCGTCTCTATACATCACAGCCACTGTTCTTAAGGGACATTGGAATTTCGAAGCTGTGCAATACGCTCTTAAGGTGGCTCTTAATCATAATTCGTGGCCTTTACGGGTAATACCCAACAACTCTTTTCTAATATCATGCCCATCGTACAGTATGCATGATCATGCCCTAATGTTGAAAGTTTTTACAAAACCTGGTGGTTCCATTTACCTGCAACCATAGTCTGATGAAGAATTTGAGCCCTCACCGACATTAGAAGTGGAATCATAGGCTAAAGTTGATGGCTTTCCCGAGTTCCTAAAGGGTGATGTTCCTACTTCTGAAGAAGTAATGAAGCCAATGGGACGGGTGCTTTCAATTGACGACTGCTACTGGTCTCGTATGACCATACATCTTTCTACCTGAAAATGCAATTTTATGAAGGCATTGGCAATATCAATATTTTTGCTGCTCAAATCAATAACAAGGTTTACTTCATTAAGATTCAGCGTTGTACCCATGCTCATCCTAGGACAAGGCCTGAGCTTCTTTTGTGAGCAATAGGGAGGAAGAGGTGGTTCCGTGTTTGCAACATTACGGATGGGAATGGGAAATGGATTCAGATGAAAGATTTAATGCAATGATACAAGAAGCTGCTGAGCTACCCCTTGCCAAGCTTATTTCCGGAAGCCGCCCATGACATACGTGTTGATAACCAAGCCCCAATGAACTAGAGGAATGATCAGTGGGTAGATATAGAAGTTGATCAGGACTTTGACTGGCCAAACTACCTCACCCATTGTCCTGATGCTGCGGGTCCATCACATGCTGCAGGTCCATCACATGCGGCTGCTCACTTCGGACCGGCTCTCCCACAGCCGCAAAGCCCTAACGAATCAGTTGGAAGTTCGACTGCCCTGCAACCCTGATCCGGTATGAATTGATGCTACTATAATGTCATTTTTTGGATGTGTATGTATTAAGTTAACTTTATGATACTTTTGGATGTGGATATGTATGTTATTTTTTGGATGTGTATGGTATGAACTGATCGATGCTGCCTTATGATACTTGTGTGTGTGTGTATACTTGTGCATGTATGGTATGAACTGATCAATGCTGCCTTATGATACTTGTGTGTGTGTGTGTATATTTGTGCGTGTATGGTATGAACTGATGTGTATTGTATGGATTGATGTTGCCTTATGATACTTGTGTGTGCGTGTTAGATACGGGTATTTGTATCACAAAACCGCAGTGCATACACACCGCAGTGCTACACATGTATTTGTATGAACTTTATAGTGCAAATACACCGCAGTACGACACATGTATTTGTATCACAAAACCTCAAGCACACAGTTGTATGTCATTTTTTGGATGTGTATGGTATGAACTGATGCAAAACTGAACATACATTTCCAAAATCGAAACATTGAAATTGGTAGTTTCCAAAATCAAATGGAAAATACCTGTGCGTGTTAGATACGGGTGAACGACTCGTCCGGAATGGGAAATTGGTAGCCTCAAGCACACCGTAGTGCAAACACACCGCATTGCTGCACATGAATTTGTATCACAAAACCTCAAGCATACAATTATATGTCAGTGTAAATGAACGAAAGTGCAAATCAATTTCGATGGTAAATTCCCTATTCCTTAACTAGCTCGACCTCTATAATAAAGCAATGTCTTTTTCATGCCAATAGCCCGGTTCTCATGGCCCAAAAAGGTACCACTCAGTTAGTTGGAACCTAAATCCTGGTGATAAACTCAAATCAATGGTCAAAGCGCCTTATGATACTTGTGTGTGTATACTTGTGCATGTATACTTTTGCGTGTGTGTATACTTGTGCGTGCCTTCAGATGCTGCCTTATGGTACTTGTGCGTGTATACTTGTGCGTGTATACTTGAGCGTGTATACTTGTGCATGTATACTTATGATACTTGAGTGTGTATACTTATGATACTTGAGCGTGTATGCTTATGATACTTGTGCGTGTACACTTGTGCGTGCGTGTATACTTGTGCGTGTATGCACTGCGTGTATACTTGTGTGTGTATACTTGTGCGTGTATCACAAAACCTCAGTGTATACACACCGCAGTGCAAACACACCGAAGTGCAAACACATCGCAGTGCATACACATCACAGTGCAATCACACCGTAGTGCAAACCTCAAGCATACAATTGTATGTCACTTTTTGGATGTGTATGGTATGAACTGATGCACTGCGGTGCCTTATGATACAGGTGAACAACTCGTTCGGATCGGGAAATTGGTAGCCTCAAGCACACCGCAAAGCAAAAACACCGCAGTGCTACACATGTATTTATATCACAAAATCTCAAGCATACAATTATATGATAATGTAAATGAATGAAAAGTGCAAATCAATTTCGATGGTAAAGTCCCCATTCCTTAACTAGCTCGACCTCTATAATAAACCAATGTCTTTTTCATGCCAATAGCCCGGTTCTCATGGTTTATTGCTGGGTATAATTTTCGAATAAACCTCAGCATAATCCCAAATCAATGGTCAAAGCACAACTAATTACTCATAATCTAATCTTTCACCAACTAATTACTCATAATCGAATGGGTTTTCCTAAGTTTGGGATGTCCAAGCAACTAATTACTCATAAGCGAATGGGTTTTCCAAAATGTAACAAATGAACTACTGACTAATTACTCATAATCCAATCTACAATAAGCGCAACTAATTCACAGTGCTATACAAACTGAACCTAAGGGGAAAAACTGGCGATATCAATGGCCTGAGCAATCAAAGCTAGAAAGCGTTTCAAAGCTTCAACCTTTTTGGAAGAGAATTTGCTGTCGAGGAGAGGAGCGATACTGATGTGAATTTAGGTTTAAAATTTTCTCAATAGTAAAAAGGGGTAAAACGATTAGATGATAGAGAAGAAAACGATTTCGTGAAGGGAGAAGATCGCGCCAAAATTTCATCAAAAGAATGCAATGACGTGGTTGTCAATGATTGGATGATGGCTGATGTTAAGATCATCAGACCCACAGATGGTTTGAACCGTTGGATTAATCTTGCATCTACGGTTGGGGTTTTAATATATTGATAACGCAGATCGCTGAGCTGGATTATATATACGTAATGCTACGCTTTTAACTGGCGTTGCACGTCAAAACACTAGAATTCCCACCGCAATAGTGCATTCACGTATAATGCAACAACATATGAATATTGTTGCAGAAGATCAAAGAAAGAATAGCTTTCGCCACACTTTTCATGCAACGCACATAAATTAGTGTCGAATATGCCCACATTTGTAGTAGTGAAATGTAAAGTATGGTCCCTTAATATCTATACAGAATTTATTTTATAAATTCCCCAATGTGGGACTTGTCTCAACACACCCCCGCACTGTGGCTTATCCTGACCCTACCATGTGGATCTTATTGGATCACGTAGACAAGTGTGATAGTATTTATGTGCACACGAATTAAACCTTGCTCTGATACCATGATAAGAATTTCTTAGGTTTTCACATTCTTTTATTCATTAGCAAAAGCGATATATATACAATGACTACCAGCTAATCAAATCACATAAATAGGGAAACTTCCTATCACATAATCAAATCACATAAAAGGGAAATTTCCTATCACATAATCAAATAACATATATAGAGAAATTTCCTTACATAATCAAATTACACAAATACGGAAATTTCCAATCATATAGTAAAATCAAATAAATAGGGAAATTTCTTATCACGTGGTCAAATCACATAAATAGGGAAATTTCCTGTCAAATAATCAAATCACATAAATAGCAAAACTTCCTATCAGTGATTTCCTAATACGCCCCCCCTCAAGTTGAAGCATGGGGATTGTAGATGCCTAATTTGGCTAGAAGATAATCAATCTATTGTTTACCCAAAGATTTGGTAAAAATATGTACTAACTGTTCAGTAGTAGGAACATAAGAGGGGGCGATAAGACCATCTTAAATAGTATCGTGTACAAAGTGGCAATCAACTTCAATGTGCTTGATATGCTCATGAAATACTTTATTCTACACTATGTGCGAATTAGACAGACTATCACAAACTAGAGGTATAACTTTAGGATGATGAACTCCCAAGCTCAACAATAATCCTTTTAATCATTCCATCTCACAAGTAATTGCAGCCATGGATCAGTACTCGGCCTCTGCTGAAGATCGAGCTATTGTATGTTGCTTCTTTTTTTTCAAAGAAATTGGTTATTTCCTCCAAAAAAACTAACCACCCAGTAAGAGATCGTCGAGTAAGAGGACAAGCAACCCAGTTTGAATCACACCAACCTTGTACAAATAATTCACTGTTCGAGCATAAGAGAATGCATTAACCTGAACTGTCCTTCAAATGCCGAACAATTCGTATAGCGGACTCCCAATGCTCGTGCTGCGGTCCTACGTGAATTGAGACAGTACATGAACTGAATATGTTGAAACGGGACAAGTGATTATCAAATAGACTAAACGTCCAACCAATCGCCTATCTGACTCTGGATATGAAAGATACGTCCCTGTAGCACGTGCCAAATGATGATTTTGCTCTATTGGAGACAAAGGAGGCTTGAAGCCTAATAAAAATGCTTCAGAAACAATATCAAGAGCATATTTTCTCTGACACAAAAACAACCTGTAGAACATCATGCTACCTTAATGCCTAGAAAATATTTTAGTACTCCAAGATCTTTCATATAAAAACATGAACTAAGGTAATCTTTAGAACTGGCTAATGCAACAAAGTGATTACTAGAAATAATTAGATCATTTACGTGTACAAGCACATTAATTTGTATCGTCCCCTTTGTATATGTGAAAAGGGAGTAGTCGACATGTGATTGTAAAAATTCATACGCTATCAAAGCAGTCACAAGTTTAGCAAACCAATACCTAGGAGCCTGTTTCAAACCATACAATTATTTACACAAACGACATACCAATCCAGGTTCATCATAAGTAAAGCCGGGAGGAAGTTTCATATATAACTTCTCATCAAGATCACCATGCAAGAAAGCATTCTGTACAACCATTTCATGAAACTCCCAATGTTTATAAGCTACAATTGCAAGGAATGCAAGAAAAGTTGTTGTAACACCCCGTAAAAATATACCTAAATATACTTAAGATAATCTAATTCAAAATAAATAATAATAAGTAACGAAAATCAGTGATAAAATAATAATATGTTAATAAGCTGAAATTGGAATTTTGTAGCATTAATAATCTAGCCACGAAAATATCGTAGTTGTATCCATGGTGAAATTCTGGTCCAATTTCATATATAACATGTGTGAATCCGAGCCCGTATAAAAGAATTATATTTAAAAGTAGTGTATTAAATATGTATGCAACAGTGTTTGAAATTCAAACTACAATATAAATTAAAATAATATATTACCAATAAATAAGTGACTGGAATATTCCATCCAATTTGAATTTGTGTGCATATATAAATATACAATAGGGGATAACAATAACGTTTAAAAGGAAAGATATAATTATAATAAAGAACATTATATAATATTTATCTCTTCAACCGTAAACGCAGGCCACTGGCCAAAAATACGATCAGGAGGTCGACTGCCCCCTAGGAGAGGTGTCGACCGCGATCGACCACCCTTCTTGGCGAGTGATCGACCGCCTGGTACGTCCAGTGCCTAATTTAGCCTAGTTCGGGTTGAGTTTTTGGGTGTTTGTTTATAGATTAATAGTCGGGATTTAATCTAATAATCCTACGGCTATTATTTACTCACACTCACCTATAAATAACCCCTTTAACCTCAAACTTAAACCTAGTCTTCTTCTCCATCCCTGCCACCACTCTGACGTTGAATCCAAAGAAATAGATTGTAGGTTTTCTTCTTTCTTTCTTAAATCTATTTTCTTTTCTAATCCCTTTCCTTATAGAATTTGGATAGGATCTAAATCTAGAATCATATGATTTATATATATATATATATCTAAGAATTCTAACTGTTTAACTCTTATATATCTATATTTCTAAGGGATCTGAGTTCGCATTCATGTTCATTCTTGAATATTTTCAGATCTGGTAGGCAAACATTGTCATATCTGCAACATTTCCATACAGTCAAACCACTGTGAGTGGAAACAATAATTGTTTGAGAATATTCTATATTTTGTAGATTTGTGTATCAATTAGTAAGCCTAGAGAGATTTAAATTAACAATGATATGAAATTGTAAACACCCAGTTCTCCTATTTTTATATTTGTTTCATAAGAATTGTCAATAAATGAATGGGTATGAGATTTGTTTGGGTTATGGATAAAGAACATTTTGGGTGATTTATTTTTGTTTGATTTGATTTATCCTTTTTATTTAAAAGTGTTTGTGATGTAAAAACTTTCGGTTTTTATTTATTTTTTTATTTGAATAGGTTGGATCTCCATTCCAAATGGATAATTTGAACGTATTCAGATTTGAGACAAATCAAATGTCAATGTTTTTATGTATAACATAAAAATGGTAAATTGGATTAAATAGAGATTTATGTATATATATGTGTGTGTATATATATATATATATATATATTTATGTTGAATGAAATTTTGTACCTTGTTCTTGATTCATTACCTAAATTGTTGTAACAAGCCTAGGATGCAAGTTTAGATAGTTATGTTATTATTTTTCCAATTACTACTATTGCTAATTATGTCATTATGTCATGTATTTAGCGGTTTGATGTGGGAATTAGCTTGTATGTCTTTCATGTAGACCGAATTGATAATTTACTTTGTTAGAACGTTTCTTCAAACAAACGGAGATTAACACTCATTATGTGTATTAAATATTCTATTTATATAATGTAATTAATGTAACCCAACATAATAATGGCATAATAAATACGTTAGAATAATTTTAGAATTTGAATGTCCCCAAATAAAATGATGTTTATGCGTGTGTATAGAATGGTTTATCTATATATTAAATAATGGCACACAGACACGAGAATAGTCGATATTTGTAGTAGAAGTCTTCCCGGAACCAATCGACAAATCCAGCAACCACAAGTGAGTTTGGCTAACATGAGAGGTTTGGGTGTCATGGTTCATTCAATTTATTACACTATGGCACGAGGTTAATCCCATTTGTGCTAGAAGTCTGTCTGGTACTACCCGGCATATCCAACATCTACAGGTAGACGGTTTATTATGGGAGGTCTAGTGTATGCAAATATATACATATTATGTGTGCAAATAGTTTGGTTTACTACGCCTTGAGGATATCTTAAGTGGCTGACTTTCTTCCTATGTAGTTTGGGTCTTAAGTGGTTAAGACTAGGACCATTCCAAAGGTTTATTCCTTGGATGTGTACCATAGTCATGGGACCCTCCCTTATTAGGTTCAAAGTAGGTCAATGGGTTCTCCTTCTCTAAAGTGGTTAGACATGGCGATAACGGAGTTGGGTAGTTTACCGGAATGTCCACTTCCTCTAAGAGTAGTGTGAGGGTCAACCTTGGGACATATTTGGTATGGGACGCAACATGCTATTTAATTCACCAACTGTCCAAGGGAAGTTTTAAGAGGCATAAATGTTCTATCGTAATATCAGTTAAGTAGTAAAATGAGGAGTCCACCGAAGGGGTCTTAAATGGCTATGTGCGGGCCTATCCTAAACCGGTATTAAGCGGCGAGATACTACTTCTCATATTACTTGTGAGAATAGATATATAAGTACGTTGACGTGTTAGGACGGGGTCTTAAGTGGCTAAGGTTCTCCTGTCATAAGAGATCATGAGAATACACCCTAAACAAACATACTAGAATAGGCCATAAGCGACTAAGAATGTCCAGCTCGTTGGGTCTCCACCCTAAATGCATCATAGAGGTCCTAAGTGATTGATTCAAATATCCACCTCATTGATTAGAATATTTCTTTATATGTGTGTGTGCTTATGTAGGGGTGAGAAATATTCGGTTCAAACCGAATTAACCGACCAAACCAGTTCATTTCGGTCGGTTCGGTTTTAAAACTAAATCGGTTCGAATTCGGTTTGTAAAATAATTTTTTTTTAGTTATCGGTTTAACCGAATTAACCGAACTTTTAATTTATTCTCAAAATTTATGGTCTGTTAGTACTTTAAATAATTATTTTAGTTATATAATATAAAGGCATTCGTTGCAAACAGATCATTTTTATCATAAACGTAAAATTTACTATATAAAATTTCCCCAAACATGAATTTATGTTTTACTTTAAGTGAATCTATTATTTGAATAATAATGCATCCTTCAAGTTCGGTTAAATTGGTTACCGACCGAATTAACCGAAACTAATTCGGTTTGGTTCGGTTTAGAAAATTTTCGGTTTCAATCCGGTTTGAGCATTTTTATATCCAAAACCAACCGAACTGACCAAACGCTCACCCCTATGCTTATGTGTTTCGTAGAAATACCTTGACATATATATATATATAACATACTAAATCTAGGGTATGGTCTTTAAGAAAATATTATTTTCAATCACACAGGATTTTATGTTTTGATCCCTCTCCTTAGAATATCTAGAAGGTTAATCGTTGGTGTTGCGACTCGATGGCCGAAATGATGATGGAGCTCGATGAAGACGATGATGAAACTGTTATGTTATTATTAGCTATTGTTGTTATTTTGCTTATGGAAACTCTAGATTATGAACAATGATGATGTATCATTTTGAATAATTATATTTGACAATTTGTACCTGAATTTGTGGCTTTTAATTAATGTTACATCTTATTTTGGTATTGTACTTTTGTGTTTCGCTGTATGAGATTTCATGACTTTTATATTATCTGTTATTCTATGCGAATGTAATTCCTTATAGGAACCAATGCTCCATTTAGTGTGGCTCTAACTTTCGATGCGTTTTTCTGGGTCGAAATTTAGGTCCACTACGGGCGGGTTGTTACATTTGGTATCAGAGCATAGGTTACTCGATTACGGGAAAATATATATGTATGAGAGGCGTACTTGTTATTTTGAAAAAGAATTTTCAAAAGTTTTACTATATATACAAGTGTATATGTATATATATATATATATATATATATATATATATATATATAAAGTATGCATATATTTAGGAGCGAGCATATGTTGGCCTTTTTTGGAAAGACTTGGCATTAAATTCTAGAATTCATCTAGATGCCATATAGTGATATAGCAACTCCCTTGTCAATTTAGAGGCCTATTAACATTATAAGAATGTGAAGGTGGGGTAGTGAAAAGGAAAGAAACTCCCAAATTTAATAGGCAATTAATGGTAATCAAGTGATGAATTAACTATCAATTATGGAAAAAGATAAGGAAGAGTCTGGAATAAGTGTCCGTTGAGATAGCCAGTGATTAGGACAAATTAATATCCATAGCTTAAGAATTTACTAAGATTTTAGGAAAAATGGAAGGGTATCTTTAGATAAATAAAATAAACTTCTGTATTTGTAAGTATGGTATTTTGAAATTCAAAAGAGTAATAAATGATCGATAAGTGGAAAATGGAAAATACTGAGGAAGTAATTAAGGCCATTTATGCGTAGGTATTAATATGGGAATCTAAGTTAAATGTCCATGAGAATAAGAAATATTTAAAATGGTTTAAATGGACACAATGGACATGTATTAGGAATGTGTAGGGATGGGAAAAATTAAAGAATAGGAAAGAAAATGGGTTAAGACAAGATACCGATTTTTGTAAATGAAGATATCAACCTTTGTTGAATAGATTATCGATGCGATAGAAAAAATGAAATAATAAATATGTTTCCCAATCGACCAAGAAATGTAAAGCCTACAACTATGATTTTTGACATACCATCAACATATTTTGAAAAATAGAAATTTTTAAAAATTCACTTCCATAGAATAGTGTGTCGGAAAATTTAAAGAAAACACTATGAATGTTTGGAAACTCATCAAGATGAATTTTTGACATACTACAAAATTATGTGAAAGAGAAAATTTTTGAAGAATTGTTAACCTCTTGTATATGGACTATAATTACATAAGAATTCCAATTGAAAAAAATGGAGTTACAAATGTTCGTTAGTTCTTCAGTTAGACAAATATTAAATATGAGTTTTAGCAAAGACAAAATTTGAAAAGGTTAATTGTAAATGTTTTCAAATAAGAGCTTTAATGGGAAATAAATTAAAGAGACAAGTAGCAAACAATTAAATGATTAATTTGTAATCGTTATGGTCTTGATGTAACGAGTTTTTAAAGTTTAGACTTGAAAATATTCTTTTCCTAAAATTTAGTAAAGATTGTGATACTAAATAACGTTTAATCCAAAAGAGAAAGAAGACAAGACATATAAGCTTGGTAAAATAAATGTCGTTGACATACTCAATTAAAAGAGAAAATATAGTAAATTTATTTACTAAAATTTGGTAGAGTTGAAATAATAAAATCCTCGTAAAATGAGAAGCATTTGAAAAGGTAAGAGTACTAGGAGTAGTATAAAGGATAAAGACTACTCCAAGGAATTTATTTATGACCACTAAATAAAATTTTGGAAGACCTCTCGCTGTGAAAACAAAATATTAACAAATATTTATGTTCATTTAGGACTTTCAAAAATCATATATATATATATATATATATATATATATATATATGAGAGAGTTTTAAGTTTAGTGCTAAAATGAATGCTGTCTAATGTTTCATAATATATTTTAAAGTAAAAGAATAAACTGAAAATATAGATATGAATAGAAGAATTAATTGCTAATTAATTCAATGTTAAGAGATATAGGTCTCATTTTCAAATAAAAATGAACATTTGTTTCAAAATAATTGTCGTTTGAAAATCATTAAAGACTGACGTTCAGTATACAAACTGAAGATGAGTGTTGGAATAAGGAAAGATATTTTACACTTAAATTAAGAAATTTAGCGCATGAAGTAAAGAGTTGTAAAATTGAGATATTCATTTGGAACGTTTTACTAGAAATAAAGAGGTCATTTAACTTTATGAGTAATGTTTCAAAGGTGTTTTGAAAATATGATAATGAATGTCAATTAGACATTCTCTTATTCTAAGACATTTAGTGAATGTTTTTAAAACATTAAAAATGGACAACAAATTTCTTATTGCAATATTTTTTTGAATCCTTGAAAAAAATATGCTCTACTAAAATTAGGCAGTAATTAATATTTTATTTAGTAAGCAATAGAACGTGGAAAGATGTTCTACTCCTAAAAATCAGAGATTTATGAACGTGTAGACAATGTTTTCAAAACATTACAAGTCTAGAAAGAGACATTTATTGGACATTGTTTTGTAAGAAATAATAAGATTATTCTTGAAGTGGAAATTCAAATTTTTAGTGTTTCAGCATTTAAAAGGCATTGAAAGCAAATTTTTAAAATTCAGGAAACCTTAGTAAATTGTTGTCATAATGGGATATATATGCATGCAACTAATGGCAGTACCATACAAATGAATTTATTTAATGTATCTGCTAAGACTTATACTATTACAAAAGAAATAAATTCAGTAGTAGTAAAATAGAAAAACCAGAATTAGGATAGAATAACTTATATAACTAAATCTGGAAATTTTAATATCAGTCCCAAAAAGGATTATATTTGAAACATTGACTAAATCCATAGATTTCCATAAATAAGGTTTGGTTGTAAACTAATTTTCCTATGATAGTTTAGTTAGGATTTAACACTTTAATAACCATATCAAAAGATTAGCAATTTATATATATATATATATATAGAAAGATATAGGTAAAATGTAGGCAACGTAATTCGTGATTTCCAAAAACAAAATTCATGACTATTAATTGCAAATTTAGTAGGCAATGAATTTGTAATTAATAAAATCAAAAGAAAATTTTAGGGACTGATTTAAAAGACAAATTGGTTTGAAGAAAATGAATACATTTCAAGCTTGGAGGACCTTGAGGGAATCAAATAAGTTCCATAGAACGGTCTAATCGGGGGTGTGTGTGTGTGTGTATATATATTTGAATGGACCACATTTATAAAAACGACAAATATGGAAGTATCAAAGATATGGATTAGGCACCTTAAGGATTTGGATTAAAAATATTAAGGCCTCAGCGCTATTTAGACCATTTAATTATAAGAGAAAATTTAAAAATAATTTCCGGGCTGTGATCGTTAGTGATTCCCCCGTATTGATTGGATAAGGGTATAAATGTGATACAAATAATAAATCCATATTATGCATCAAATGTCAGGATTTAAAACCCTTATTAAATTTTCAAGATAAATGTGTAAGTAAGAGAAAGAACCTCATGGGGACATTCAACATAGCGACTTAATATATATGGGATCTGGAGGTTAATAGCAGAATAGGATTTGTAGCCTACATAAAGGAAGTGTATTGGTCTTGTGATTTTTGGAAATTTAGCCTTAATATCAACCTTAAGAATAAGAACATAAAGTACAAGATTAAGTAAAAGGCTTAGTTAACTAGGTTTGTATTAGTCTTTTAACTTGAAATTAACCGTGTTTTGGTTTGTTTAAGGATATTTTTTAATTTTCGTAAATTAGCCCTTTTGTCGTTATTCACAAAAATAAAAACTATATTTAAAATTATGAGGAATATACTTAAAACAAAAAGGATGTGATGTGTAAATTTTCGTGTTTGCATGCAAATTACACTATCCATCCAAAATAAAACAATACCCGTTCCTTGTAATTTTAAATATGCCAATGTTATTCTTTTGGCAAATTTATGGGAAATAATACAAAAGACCTTACATGGGCTTAAATTTCAGCAAATTCGAGCATAAGAGAATGTTCTAGTCATTAGTATAGATTAGACGTTTATTGGTTAGATCTAGAAATTTCATTTAGGAAATTCTTTTAGGTCAAACTACACTTGAAAACTGGATAGCAAAATGAAGACAGCCAAGCTTTGGGTTAAGAGGAAGGATCTGTAGAATTAGTCTCTTAGATAATAGGAATAATAGTAATATTTAGAGGAGTAGCATAATTACCTTATTGGTAATTAGTAGGCGCTCACTACACCATAACTGCAAAATAGGCTGTGCTTTTGACTGTATCAAATGCAATTTGGCAGTGCTAAAATCCGTATCAAAATTTGTTGTGTTTGTTAATTGATACGGCTTAGCCGTATCATTCTATGAATATGATACGGCTTATAGCCGTATCAAATTCATAGAATAATACGGTTTATAGTCGTATCCTATCATATAATGATACGACGTATAGCTGTATCATTATATGATTTGAGTACGGCCTATAGCCGTATCATTCTGTGAATTTGATACGGTTATAAGCCGTATCATATTCTCAAAATGATACGGCTATAAGCCGTACCCAAATCATATAATGATACGCATTTAAACCGTATCTAATGATTATTTCAATACGAGTTTAAGTCGTATTTAATGGTTTTCTACTGCAATACTATAAACAAAATAGATACGGCTTATAGCCGTATCAAAATAATGAAATCATGTACACTGCTGCACCCATTGATATACACACACACACACACACATGGACAACAAAGAAGATACGCTGCACCCATGCAACAATATATAAAGAAGATACACAAAGCATAACTTCAATCAATACACAATAACTTCAATTGATACAAAAAACATAATTTCTGTTGATACACCACATAACACAATTTATACAAAGCGTAGTATTCTTAGTTCTTGCTCTAAAAAAAATTGGAGACAACTAAACTACAGTAGTCGATCCCACGCAACCAGAGCAACGAATGATTTCGTATCACCCCATCCTACATGCATGTTCCAAAGCCTGAAAAAAATAAGAAAAAAAAAGCTGTGAATACAAGAGGATTCAATAAAGCATAGTTTTTAAACTTGACTGATGCAGGCACAGTTTTGCGATTTCAAGCATACACAATTTAGCGAATTAAATTTGGTATGGTAAATCCCAGAGTTGGCTCTGCCAAGTAGGGTAATCATAGGGAAAAGATACAAACTTCTTCAAAGTTGGTAAATCCCAGAGTTGGCTCTGCCAAGTAGGGTAATCAAGTATAAACTTCTTCAATGTTTCAAAGTATAAACCAGGTAATCTTGCAATGCCTATTCAGCCTATACAAATTCGACATAAATACTATCTAACAAAGTTTAACTTGTTCATGCTTCTTTTCGCATGAAATTTGTAGTCAAATGCATTTCAGGGTGCAAGCTCAATGCATTTCAGGTTTTGAAATAAGGTAGGAGAAATTAACATGAATTTATTAGTGTACCCGGATAAAATTAGGCAACATGATATTTCTATCAACATGCTGAAACTATTTCAGGTTTTAAAATTAAGGCAATTGACATGATATTTCTGTTTTCCGGATAAAATGATGAATGCTGAATCAAAGTGGAATAGGCCAATAATTTTCGATTTGCAAAACTCATGCTATTTACATGCTTTGCTATTTACTCATGCTATTTACATGCTTTGCTATACTTAAACATACTCATGCTATTTACATGCTTTGCTATACTTAAACATGCTTTTGTGCTTTGCTATACTTAAACATAAATAAAAATTACAGGTTGTGTATGATATTAGAAAATGTGATGATGTATATGTTGATCTAACACTTGATAGGAAATCAAACAGGGTAAGTTAGGGGATGATCAAGAAATAGTTGTGAAAAGGCTCTCAAATACTTCAAGTCAAGGTTCAGAAGAGTTCAAAAATGAAGTTATGCTTATTGCCAAACTTCAACAAATAAATCTTGTTCGCCTTCTTGGTTATTGCATTCAAGGAGAAGAGGGAGTGCTTATATACAAATACTTGCCTAACAATAGTTTGGATGTATTCAGGGCACCGATTCATAAATAATTCGTACAGCAGTAATTTTGCTCAACAGCAAATAAAAAATCATCGGCACCAATACATCGGAGAAGACACAAAATGCAATTCCAAAAAATTAATAACGATGACTGCTACTCAACAACAATAGTGAGACTCCAATTCAAACGAGCCATATCTCCAGATTTCGAAATTCAGAACGTGATGACCAACAAGCCAGGGACTCCATCACTACCAGCTAGCATTTAACTTAGGCGCATTTTCTTCAATGTTGAAAAGGTGCAAATTATTTTATTATTATTTAACAATTGGCGATCGGGCATAAAATTTTGCTTTTCTGTATTTGTTCCGTGGCAATATGCGCATTCTTGTTTCTTTATGTATTTTTCTCTCCTTTAATATGAAATTTTAGTTCAGTAAAAATAACTAATAACAAAAAAATCAATTAAATTATTAAACCAGAGCATTCTAATTATATAATATTATAAATAAATAAAGCAAAGGTAGAAAAATTTGCTATTAATAAGCATAGGAATGGGTCATTCTGTTGAATTTCAAAATTGGCAGTGATACATCTAAATTGATACCATGCAAGTGACACATGCTTGTGTATCATAGTAGCAAAACGCCAATATTGAAAACAAGAGACCAATGTAACTTAGACAGAAATAACATCTTTACATAGTTTACAGTAATCGATTAACTAGTTTTTGAAAACAGAAAAATGATAGGAAAAGAGCACCTTTTTGTTTATAGAGTTAATGATATGAAAGTATGCTATGAATATAAACATGACAGTGTAGTATAAATAATATTACTATTTATAAGAACCCATTCTTTGTATTGGATAAATTAATACAAAAATGTGAATACAAAAATGCTAATGAGCATCAACATCTGTAACTTCACAAAAATGCCAAAAGCTTAGTATATTAGAGTTTACTATTTCATTTTAGTTCGTCATTTTTTAATTCTTACGAAGGCTTTAGAGAATCGACTACACGACTATTTATCATTTGTACATGCAATATTTGAACACCATAATATTTTACGATAGATTTTTTATTTGTATAATATTGTTCACCTAAAGGTTGGAGTTTTAACTTGTATGCTGCATAAATATTGTGTACGTAGTTGTATAACACTTTCATTTACTCATTTGTCCTTGTCAGTTTCTAAAAATGACACCCTGATAAGTGCACAAGGAGATAATGACGTTACTGCGAAATTTCAAGAGACAAATAAAGCCTGCAAAGTAAGTTTACTTTGTTTTATTCCCTGCAATAAAATACAACAATCTGTCATTTCATACAAGGATATGCATTTCCATAGTTTATGCTATGTTTTGGATCATTTATCCTTTTGCTGGCAAATCCCTGAATCGTAAGGGAGATATTAACAGCGAGCAACTCATTTTTGGTTTGTTACTAGACTAATATAATGTCTTTTATTAGTTATTGACTTTTACAAACAAATGATATGATCCTAATTAAGGTTATTAATTATTGACATAAGTCTGCAAAAACCATCTGATTTTACACGACTAGTAACTTGGTTAGGAATATGAATTAGATTCTTAGTGTGGAGGAGTGCATTATGACGGTTAAAATCGGAGCAAGCCCAAAGTCTGCCTTTGTAGTGGAAACCCAATGCAACTTAAAGAACGTTACTGTCTTATTTCTTTAAATTACATATTATCTTTTATTTGCTTGAAGCATGAAACTTACATATGAAGTTAGTTATATAAGCATGAAATATTACTTACTTCATGCACATACATATATGTGTCCGTGAAAAAAATTGCTAAAGGAAATAGCTTACATTTGCTTTATCAACTGAAGATAACCTATAAATTGTTGCTTCCAAACAGTTTTGAGTTTTTGAGAAAGATTGTACGTGACGTCCCTCTATATCATCCTTTCCCTCCAATGAATCCATCTAATAGTTTATATTACACATTATTTATTATTTAGCTGCTCTAAAATGTTAAATTAACAACAAAATATAAGAAAATGGTAGTTAAGAGATGTTTAAATCCTATAACAACTGAAAGCATGCAAAAACAACAATAAGTATCATATTATTTTGGTTTACCAATGCTAGTTAATAATTTATATATAAAAATATGTTTTCTAAAATTTTATTTTTAGATTTCTAAAGTAAATACCATTGAAAAGCAGTGGTGTAGCCAGGATATAATCCTGAAAGGGGCACAAATTGAATGATCAGAGCATTTTAATTTTTTCACAACTGTACAACATTGGTTTCTATATTTCAAAAAAGTTAAGCAAGGATTTTAGTTTTGCCAAAATGATTCAAAATATCATAATTCAGTTCATGGTTTGGCATTTCAAAACAAAACATTATTAACTAACCTAAACATAGTTTTAATTAAATGATCTACATTCATTAAAACCAGTGAATAAGTTAGACAAATTAGTGGAACATAAACAAAATAGGCATTAAAAGCATTCAATAAATAAATTCCAATTTGGTAGTAAACTTAACCATTCATAAGCATTAAGTAAACAAATTAGACTACATTAATGAATAAATCAAAATCTGAAGGAATTATGGTTACCATGTCAAGGGGCGGAGTCGCAAAGGCAGTCAATTCAATGGGCAGCAAGGGATGGTTTTCTGTAGTAGCCAGTTCAACTAGCAGCAACACTGGTTAGGATTTTGAGTGAGAGAGAGTAAATGGTAGCAAATATGGTACACTCGAAGTGTTCAGCTGTTCGAGATATAGATTATTGATGAAATAGCGATCATAAAATATAGGATTGAAAGCATAAAACTAGGATTTTAAAAATAAAAACGGATGGACAAACATGCATAAAAAGTTAAAAATTCCTGGGAGGGTCATGTGACCCTTCCAAAGTAATCGTGGTTCTGCCACTATTGAAAAGTATCTTAAATTTGCAATTTAATTGTGAGAAAGATATTAAATTCGATCAATATACATAAATCTATCATATTTTAAAGGCAAGAGATAAATGAGTTGGCGAATGCTAATAATTGTCTAGTGTGATATTAAAGAAGTAAGAACTAATTTATATGATAAGCGATCAAGACATCCAGTTTACCACTACAATTGCATCATACTCACCAAGACTCCCAGAAATGATACTATACTCATTTATAGGTGCCTGCTTATGTGTTTTGTCGCTATAAAATACCCATCCTATCCCTAATATAACCTCCAATCATTCTTTTTAAATTTTGTTTGCTATTACTGTAAGTGGACCTGCCTAACAGATTGATTCATCATGAATATTTAAGCAAATAATGTTTATGTTCCTATCACTTGCATATAAAACATGCACAATACATTCATGTATAAATACACACAACACATTTGTTACCTGGTTGGTACTGCTGCAACTGCTTTTTGCACAGTAGGATAAGCTCCTGCAGTAAACTATTAACCTAAAAAAAAAGAGAATAATGGAATCGATTAGACCATAAAAAATGTTTACTAGATTTGTAAAACAAATCAGAATTGAATTGATTAGAGCAGAAACAATTTAATTTGATTAGAATTTCTTAAAAGGTTAGTAAAACAAAAGCCATCAACAGAAAGAATTGATTCGAGTAGAAAGAATTTGGCTTTTTACTAATCAAATTGAATTGGTTGACGAGAAAAACTGTACCTTTTAGGTTGAAAAGAATTGGTTCAGATGTTCGAATTGGATCGACTTGATTAGAGCAGAAAGATCTAACCAATTCAATTCGATTCAATTCAAGAGAAAAAGAATTTGGTGTTGAAAGAATCAATTCGTAAAAGGTTAGTAAAAAGCCATCAACAGAAAGAATTTCGATTTCCAAACCTTTTGGCGATTAGACAAATCGAAAGAGGGAAGAATGGTGGAATTTCCAAATTAGAACGAGGGCACGGTAGAGAGGGAAATAAAAAAGGGGGAACAGGGAGAGGGAAATGAAAAAAGGGAGGGAGTACACCTGCATGTTGATGGGAAATGTTTGCACGTGAACAGACACCAATTCGACACGGTCTCTTTTCGTATCAAACTCCAATTAGGTTGCAAGCCCTTCCAAAATGGTTAGGCACGGGTTAGAGCCCAATCAAATTTGATACGGGTATAGCCCGTATCAAATTTGAAGGATAGGGGAGTACCAAAATGAGCTTTATGGTGTAGTGGCTCTTGAAAAACTTCAAGGAGGCTCCTTAAAATACCAAAGTGTTGATGGGATGACCATTGATAAATTTCAACTCAAACCAAAGTTGTGGTTAGACTTTAGAAAATGTCTAATTTGATTAGGCTAACTATGGAGGGTTATAAGTCGATAGTATATTTTGAGCTTCCGTAAGTTAGGAAGGTATATGATATTATGGATAGGATCCAATAAAAAATTTATGTTTGATAAGATATCTTCACGATCAATGGATTTTTGGAAGTGCCTAATCAAGAAATAGGGACAAAGATGGAACCTTGGGAATTTCGTGCCACCGTAGAAATTTTGGAGCATAGGACTTCAAGATTCCACAATATTTGTAACACCCCGCATTTTATGACAATTTAATAATTAAATACATGCACTGAAAAAGAAGAAAATATTAATGCAAACAAAAATGTAATGCATCCATTAAAAGAGAATAAAGGATTGGTTGCATGCAGTGTAAATATATTGCATGCACTGATTTACAAATATTATGCACTAATAATAAAAGATAAATACAAGAAAAAGATTCCTACAATGGTTTAATTGAAATATTGTAAAAAACATGCAAAAGAGAAGTAAGAAGAGAACAATAATTACCATTGTTCAATGCCTACAATAGCCTTAGTAGTCCAGTTGTTTCGAGCATGTGGCTTGCATACAAGAGGTAATTAAAAGTAATGAAAATCAATGATAAAATAATAATATATTAATAAGCTGGAAAAAGAAATCTTGTAGATTCGTGGTGAAATTCTAGTTCAATTTCATATATAATATGTCAGAATCTGAGCCCGTATGAAAGAATTACATTTGAAAAAAAGTTGTACATTAAATATATATGCAACAGTGTTTGAAATTCAAATTACAATATAAATATGTGGGATAATATATGACTAATAAATGAGTGATTGGAATATTCCATCCAATTTGAATTTGTGTGTATATATAAGTATACAACAGGGGACAACAATAACGTTTCAAAGGAAAGATATAATTATAATAAATTATTATAACGTTATATAAGATTTACCTCTTCAGCCTTAAACGCGAGCCACTGGCCAAAAAATATGACCAGGAGGTCGATCGCCCCCTAGGAGGGTGTCGACTGCCAGTAGACTATCCTTCTAGGGGAGCGATCGACCACCTGGTATGGCCAGTGCCCAATTTGGCCTGGTTCGGGTTGGGTTTTGGGTGTTTTTTAATAGATTGACAGCTAGGATTTAATCTAAATAATCCTACAGTTATTATTCACTCATACACCTATAAATAACCCCTAAATCTCAAACCTAAACCTAGTCTTCTTCTCATTCCCTGCCTCCACTCTGCCATTGATTCCAGAAAAATAGATTGTAGGTTTACTTCTTTCTCTGTTAAATCTATTTCCTTTTCTAATCCTTTTTCTTACAGAATTTGGATAAGGTCTGAATCTAGAATCATAAGGTTTATGTATAAGAATTGTAACTATTTAATTCTTATATATATATATATATCTAAGGGATTAAAGTTCACATTCATGTTCATTCTTGAAGATTTTCAGATCTGATGGGAAAACATCGTCATATCTGCAACATTTTCATACAGACAAACCACAATGAGTGGAAATAATAAATGTTTAGGCATATTCTATATTTTTTAGATTTGTGTATTGATTAGTATGCCTAGGGAGATTTGGATTAACGATAATATCAAATTGTAAACCCCCAATGTCTCTTATTTTTATATTTGTTTTGCTAGAATGGTCAATAAATGAATGGGTTTGAGAATTTGTTTGGGTTATGGATGAAGAACATTTTGCATGATTTACTTTTGTTTGAATTGGTTTATCTTTTTTATTTAAAAGTGTTTGTGATGTAAAAAGGTCCATATTTGATTTAGTTTTATTATTTGAATAGGTTTGAATTTTCATTCCAAATGGATAATTTGAATGTATTCAGAATCGAGACAAATCAAATGTCAATGTTTTTATGTACAACACAAAAAAGGGTGAATTGGATTATATAGAGGTTTATGTATATATGTATATCTTTATTAATAATTCTCTTAGGAGCACAAAGTTTTGGCCCAACCATGAACTTCCCAAAATGCCCTTATGTATGAGTTATTAAATATACAAAATAATTATTTAACCTAAAATCCCCAATAAATTAGACATTAAATGTCACCTAAATAGGCTTTCATTGCAAATTTTAATCACTTCTCATTTTAGTTGCTATTTATTTTAGTTTATGCATTTCATTGGTTCTAATGATACGAATTTCCATGCGTAATTTACTGCATCAATTTAGGTTTTTATTAGGCAATTAAAATTTTACATTCCAAAATAGTTTGCTTAAAACCTTTATTATATGTATGCACTATACTATTATATGTATAGACATATTTGTGTTTAAAATTAGAACTAAGATCATTTATATTTATCATATAGACCTACTAATTCAGTTTATTTTCCATATATATAGAAATTAATGTTGACGTGGATATATGGCAATTTCTTATATGGTTAGAAAGCAAATTTGGCACTATATCAATGACACTTTTTGTCTTTATTTGAATACCTACGGCATTAGCGATAGACTAGGCATCACAATCCAATTTATTTAAAACAATGTAAGATTACGTATACACGTCAGCATAGAATCATTCATTCTGTGTTATCCATGAACATTGGGTTCTAGAGAATACTGTTGGACCATTTAAATATCCCCCCATTCACATTCATATATCACATTCTCACCGTTCTTCTATTTACCTCATTCTTGTTCTTGATATCTCTATTGTTTTCCCTTTCAAAGCTTTAGCTTAGCTTTCTCCTGTAGGTATGTAAAACTTTATTTGTAGCTCTCCATTACCAGTTTTTGTGTTATCTTTTATCTTTTATTTACTTTTTCTATATAGTACCTGTATGGTATGGTTTTATTATTTGTAAGTACCTGCAGAATAAGGACGGAGCCGCCATCGCCATGAATGCTGTTTCCACTACAAAATCAGATGTCGGTCTTAATACAAAGCATTAGTGAATCTATTCAATTGACTAATGGAAATATAATTCGTTTTGCTGAAATTGTCTAAGATGTTCAATAATCTACACTTGGGTAATGATTTTTGTTTACATGTTTGAATGCACAAATAGTACAAGCAAGGCTTGAGAACTCTTTTGTGAAATAGAAGCATGAATGATAACAAAGAAGCTATCTGCAGGCAAGATGCCTGCGGTATGTGCAGGCAAGTTGCATTCGCTTAATTAAATTATTTTTAAAACAACCCAAAACGGAACTATTATTCTCTGTAGATCTGCACTGGCTAATTAAGTTATTTTAAACAAAAATCCAGATGCAACTATTATGTCTCCGCAAATCTATGCAGAAATGAACAATTCAGCCTAATTATATATTAGACTTGCCTGTGTAATTTAGAACAGGTTAAATGCCTCAAATGTCTTTCCAGGTAATATCTACCATTTTGATGCAGGATCCTTGCATGCTGACGTGTTATTATGCAGATAGTTTGGATTTTGATTTGTTAGAGGTTAATTTTCCATTGAACATTTTGTTATAGTTATACATGTGAGTGATTAGACCTCCTTAATTTCATGTATGTACAGCAGTTGGCATTAAAACTATCATAGCAAATACAAATTATTTCATATAGCCTGTTATTAAAACAAAAGTTTCTACGTGGTTTTGTAGCTTCACTGCTATTTGTAATCTATAGACTTAATATGGGTATTATGACATGTATGTTGGCATTTGGCATTAACTCATAACTTGATATCCTTCGAATAAAATATGTACTAAGAGTTGTTTTATCCTCCTATTTTTGCAGGTAGACAATATGGGACACTGCAACTTTGACTTCATGAACAATATGAGACACTACAACTTTGGACTGCATGCCTTCATATTACAAATAACGCACTTTATTATTATATAATAATATATTTTTAATTTTAATTCGTGTTTTTTAGGAGATTTTTTTTGCAGCTGTGGTGTTCATATCAGTTCAAAATTTCATGTAAATTTATACCAATTTCTCTATATTTTCATACTTATGTGTACATTATATTTTGCTGTTACTTTATGGTTCGATCGTGAAGTATCCAAATTGACCTACAAATAATTAATTTACATATTCAAATAATTAATTGTCCAAAATTTTAGGTACTATCCAAAGAGTATGCATGTGAGGAAAAACGGATTTAGATACGGATAAGCATATCTAAATAATATAAAAATAAATAATATATATATAGAGAGAGAGAGAGAGAGAAAATAGAGGGGGGGAGAGAGAGAGAGTCAAGGGGAAATAGCATGAAAAAAGCGAAAATAAATCATGGTAGACAAAAATGGTAAATCTGGACTATAAATTCAGATGTTTAAATATCGCCTTTATTTTAGCACATAATCTCAAAATCAAATAAATAAATTTATTAAAACTTTCCTTTTACGTTAACATAAACATATATATACTATATTAATAAATCATTGATTATAATTAGCGTACAATTCTTTTTAAACTGAAAGATTCCAATCAAGTTAACAAAATTAGTGTCAATTTTAAAATAGACCTAAATAATGCATCTTTTGTACCATAAAAGAATGTAATGGGTTCAACATTAAATCAAATGAGGCAACAAATGCAAAATTTTAGGCAACTGGCCAAAGGATATGCATGTGAGGAAAAAGAAATAAGCATATGTAAATAAAAATAGAAATGAATAACATATAAAGAGAGAGAGAGAGAGAGAGAGAGAGAGAATTTGGAGGGGGGAGGAGGGGGAAATAGCGTGAAAATTGCGTAAATAAATCAATGTAGACAAAATAAGGGGAAACAACAAAATGAGGTGATCCACAATAGATTAAAATAAACATAATATGACCATTATTATATAACATAAAGACAAATCTGGACTATACATTCACATGTTTAAAAATCACTTTTTTGAGCACATAATCCCAAAATCAATCAATTAATTTGTGAATATAAATTTGTAGCTTAATATTTGTAATAATAAGGATACAAATAGTTCTATAGCTTAAGTTTTGTAGCCCAAATATTTAACCGGCTATGAAAGGTTTGCTAGATAACCATTCTACATACCTGAGGAACAACAGTTCACACGAAAAGCGCACGCCAACACCACGCGCGAAGCGCGTGCTATGATCACGCGCGTAGCACGTGCCATGATCAAGCGCGAAGTGTGTGCCATTACCACGCGCGAAGCGCGTGCCGTGACGCTCGTATTATGTATATATGTTGTATGAAATTTACACCTTGTTCTTGATTCATTTCCTAAATTGTTCTAACAAGCCTAGGATGCATATTTTGATAGTCATATTGTTATTTTCCCATCACTACTATCGTTAATTATGCCATTATGTCATGTATTTAGCGGTTTGATGTGGGAATTAGCTTGTATGCCTTTAATGTAGACCGAATTGATAATTTACATCGTTAGAATGTTTCTTCAATCGAACGGAGATTAGCGCTTATTACATGTATTAGATATTCTATTTATACAACATAATTATTGTAACCCAACATAATAATGGCGTAATAAATACGTTGGAATAAGGTTAGAATTTGAATTGTCCCCAAACAAAATGTTGTATGTGTGTGCATATAGAATGACTTATCTATATATATTAAATAATGACACATAGACACGAGGTTAGTCAACATTTGTGGTAGAAGTCTGTCCGGAACCCATCGGCAAATACAACAACTACAAGTGAGTTTAACTAATGCGAGAGGTCTGGGTACCATGGGCCATTCAACTTATTACATTATGACACGAGGTTAAGCCTACTTGTAGTAGAAGTATGTCAGGAACCTCCTGGCATATCCAGCATCTACAGGTATACGGTTTAATGTGGGAGGTCTAGTGTATATATATACCTATTATATGTGCAAATAGGTTGGCTTACTATGCCTTGAGAAGGTCTTAAGTGGTCGACTTTCTTCTTATCTAGTTTGGGACTTAAATGGTTAGAACTAGGATCAATCCAAAGGTTTATATCTTCGATGTGGACCAAAGTCAAGGGATGGCCCTCGCTTATTAGATTCAAAGTAGGCATACAGATCCTCCCTCTCTAAAAGTGGTTATACATGGCGATAACATAGAAGTGTAGTTTACCGGAAAGTCCTTCCTCTACGAGCAGTGTGAGGGCCAACCTAGGGACATATTTCATATACGTGGGACGCAACATGCTATTTAATTCACCAATTGTCTAAGAAGATTTTTAAGCGGCATAGGTGTTCTACCATAATAACAGTTAACTAGTAACATGAGACATCCGCTGGAGTGATCTTAAATGGCTATGTGCGGGCTTACCCTAAACTGGTATTAAACCTCAAGATACTAATTCTCATATTACTTGTGAGAACAGATATTTAAGGACGTTAACGTGTTAGGGCAGAGGCTTAAATAGCTAGGGTCCACCTAAGGGTCATAAGAGATCATGAGAATCCACCCTAAACAAACATACTAGAATAGGCCATAATTGACCGAGAATGTCCACCTCGTTGGGTCTCCACCATAAATGCATTAATAGAGGTCCTGAAACACCCCACCTCTGTTAGGGTCACTCTCAAAGGGAATGCCCTAATTTTGGTGGAGGTTTATAAGTATAAGTCACAGATATACAAGACAGATATAAGAACACATATTTGTAAACAGCGGAAAAACAACAACTTTTATTTCATAAAAGCAAATACGTGTTACAACAACATCACCATAATTGTCTTACATCTTTTTCCAAAAACATAACATAACACTTCCATAATCTGTCTTGATTACATTATTTAAAGAAGCATAAATAAAATATAGATAAACTGCAAAAGCCCCATAGTGGTTTGTCCAAAGCCATAGTTCAAAACGAAAAGGTCCAAGCAATACATTTCTCCTCTTCAAGCTGGATATTAAGGCTGGTCAAGCTGCTGTGTTCCCTCCCTGTGGACCTGGGGGGGGGGGGGAAACGGAAGAAAAGAAGACGAAAGAAAAGTAGAGTCAGACATAAAGCCTGAGTAAGTCTAGTACTATTCTGTCTATGAATAAAGAACTGGGTATGATAAGTATAAACAAGAAGTGGGAAAGCACTATAAACTTGGTTAAGTTGTCTAGGGTCGAATATACTATCGTACCCCATGTTAATCTCTGAACCCATATAAACTAGTTCCCAACTGGCACCCCATAATCAGGGTGAAGTGATCCATTCTATGATGATCGGCTCCTACTCGCATAGTTACATGTGTCTTACGGCCCCCGATGTTGTAGTTACCTATGCTGGTCCCACCATGGGGTGTATCAAGTCCCATGGTGGCGGCCCGACACAATCCTAGAGTGCACAGGTATGCTACTGGTGTCCAGTGCCTTATTTTTCTGCGCCGGAGTGTGTGCACGCCCGCACCCCGTTAGAACCTACACTGCTACACCACCGCCGTCGATTTGACCTCTTACAATCAGCCCAGTAATCGTGCCCCACCCTGCCTAGTTTCAGGGCATCCTGATACACCTTCTAGGGTTACTGCTGAAAAGGGTCCCCCGTTACTAGGTTTTCTATCTCTAGCCAACATGCTAAGTTGGTTAAGTTTTTTCTAACCTAACCCCCACCAGTCCGTTTAGTTTAGCATGTTTCATTTTGATTAAGTTTTTAGTCCACTTAATCCTAACAATCCTGACTCAGCTTTAATTGTCTTATTAAAGCCTTGACCTCTCACATTAGACAGGTATTGTTGTGGCTGCCTGTTGCCGGTTGGTTCCGGGCAGTCTTACGCCACAACTCAGTCTAACCTCGGGTCCTTATTGGGCTCCATGTTTAACCTCCCACATTGGATAGGTATTGTTGTGACTACTGGACAGCCGGGCGGTTCCGGGCAGGTTTACATCACAACTCAATCCAACCTCGGGTTAAACACATCGTATGTTCTACATTTACATATTTTGTCTTTCTTCTTTATTTTCTTATATGTAAATATTTGCGGCCCATTATTAAGTTAATGGTGTAAAGGTTACACCAATCATGAGCCCAACTCATACTTGAATTTGGGCCCTTCTACTTTATATTTTCATTTATTAATTAATTTGGCCCAACGCTATTTTCCCCCGTTTAATACGTTCGTTTATCATAATATATGTTGGGCTTAGGCTTTTAAGCCCAACTTAGCCATGAGAAAAAGGGGAGGCTTAAAGTGTGATTACATACACAAAAAGGGGAATGTGAACGCATGAACTTGCAATGTGACGTTGGAATGACAAAATAGAAACTGGTGTACTTGCATAGTAGTAACATATACTTTGGTCATAAAGCATAAGTGACATGAATCAAACCATGTAAACTTGTAGTTAAGTTAATAATATCACTATCGACACCTAGGCTTAACTACAACATAAACCTATATTTTTATTCAGGCATAATGTCAAACATAAGCAAATCATGTTCATAAGATTACTACATGTTTACAAAGGTGTTTACTTTTGTTACTAACACAAAAGTATAGTTCAACTTAATCATGATTTTAAATCTATTCACATGGCATAAATATTTCTAACATGAAATCATGATTTTTACTTTAGTCATGCAAACTTGCAAAAGGGATTTTGAATCTAACCTAGCTATGTACCACATATGTCATCATATAATTCTTGTTAACAATATAATCATGGATTTCAATTATGCAAAATATCAATCATAGCCTAGTCATATTCATAAGTTTGCAAATAGGTTTTCTTGTACAAAAGCATGGCTTAATACATAGATCATGATGCCAAAACATAGTTTCATATGAACTATAATAACCCAAATTTGTTCTAATTACGTACAAAAAGATTTTTGTACAAAAATACACATTATGATGGCATAGAAGCAAAAACCCCAAACTTGCATGAGTTTCAATTAAACAGCTACATACATGTAGCTTCAACATGGATTACATAATTTGCGAATATCCCAAACGTAAACTTGCATAAAACTACCGCATGTAGTTTATAATGAATAACATAATTCGAGAATATCCAAACGTATACAATATTCCAAATCGATAAGAATCATAGAATCGCACAAATATGAACTACTTTATTGCCACAATCAAGTATACAAACCAACACAATTATTTGTTCATACCAAAATAATACTCTACTTACAATTGTATGGCGAATTCTCCAATTTAGGGTTTTGGAGATGTGATTCCTTGTTGATTTGATTTGATTAAGTTGCTTTATGCCTTAGAATTTGCCCCCTAATCCTCTCTCCAATTGGTGGCTACTCTTAGTCGTTCCTCAGCAACATGGTGGCCTTGTTCTTATTTTTGAATGAATAGATTAGGTTGAGTCTAGGGTCATTTTTATAGAGGTTATGAACTGATTATGACCATTGATGTTGCTTGGTTTGATCGTAGCCATTCATCCTAAGGAGAGACCAATTAGAGCCTGCCACCTAGCCCTAATGACAAAGCAGACTGCAGAAAATCGACCAACATAGAATAGGCCAGCCAGGTTGGGCTGGGTTCGACCTGGCTCTGGACCAGGTCGACAGCCCTGTCGACCTGGCTAGACCAGATCGACAGCCCAGTCGACCTGGGTGCCTTAGGCGGGTGTTTTTCCGCCCTGGCCCATTGGGCCCCATTTTGAATTTTAAACTTAATTCAGAAACTTCCGAAGGCCATATCTTCTTCATACGGACTCCGTTTTTCGAAAACTTGGACTCTATTTCGCGTATTTTTCCGAGACGAACGCAATGGCATATCCCGTTTCCCTTAGTTCTTTGATTTGAAATTAATTATACTTTAATTTGTGAATTTCACAGTTATAGAATTCGCGGGGTGTTACATTCTCCCCCACTTAAAAGGATTTCGTCCCCGAAATCTTCAAGTTAGGAGGAATGTATATCCTAACATCCAATCATCCATCTACTCATCCATCAAACACGAGCATCCATTGTCCTTAAAAAAACTTCTAATGCTTCATGATCATATGCGAAGTGTGTGTGTACATGTACTTATCAAATGCAAAATCAGGCGGTCTACTGATTCAGTTGACCTCCTTAATGCGAATTATGTAAGTGCCATGAATCCATTATGTATGCAAATTTTCCTATTCATGATTCTACATGAGTGCACAATCATTCAATACAAATGCAACATCCACATGACAACATATTAGAGTTCAACCATATAAGAATGCAAACATATATGCATATGCAATATGAAGTGACTGAGCCGATCTAAAACCTAGATTGTGTGTGTACATGCAACCACGAGCAACCACTAGCAACCACTTGCAACCACTTGCAACCATCATCCATAACATGTTTCAATTACATGTTTCCATCCAAAGGGTTTCTACCTAAAAGATAAGATAGATAAAAGCGCAACTTAAGGAAAAGGAAAGATCAAGGATGTACCCTCGAACAGAAAAGGGTAGGCAGTGCGTATTCTAGCTTCAGTTTTCCAAGTCGCGTCTCCCTCGGCGTCGCTCCACTGAACTTTGACGAGCTTGACTTCGCAGTTGCGTAGCTTCTTCACTTCCGTTCCTAATATGCGGGTTGGAACTTTTCTTATGGTTGCTTCGCGTTCCACTTCGGCCTCTTCGAGGATATTTGGCTCTACCACCTCGGCTGACTCATGTAGACATTTTCGGAGATGTGAAACGTGAAAAACGTTGTGGACTCCAGCCAACTTCTCGGGTAGCTCTAATCTATAGGCCATTTTCCCAATTTTCTCGATGATAGGGAATGGCCCTACGAACCTTGGTGCTAGCTTTCCTGTGGTTCCAAAACGAACAACGTTTCTTAGTGGTGATACCTTGA
Source organism: Allium sativum (assembly GCA_030737875.1). Taxonomy (NCBI): domain Eukaryota; kingdom Viridiplantae; phylum Streptophyta; class Magnoliopsida; order Asparagales; family Amaryllidaceae; genus Allium; species Allium sativum. The sequence continues at coordinate 267,900,493 of CM060913.1, read as the reverse complement.
GAAAAACTCTGTCTCCAACCTCAAATTCAAGGTCGGTCCTTCTCTTGTCGGCATAGGACTTTTGTCTGTCTTGGGCCGTCTTCATCCTTCTTCGTATTAAGTCTACTTTCTCTGAAGTCTCTCGGATCATATCTGGTCCAAGTATGAGCTTATCCGTAGACTCCCACCAACAAGTGGGCGATCGGCACGGTCTTCAATATAAAGCTTCGAAGGGCGCCATTCCGATGGTTGCTTGATAGCTGTTGTTGTAGGCAAATTCCACCAAAGGAAGGTGGTCTTCCCATGTCCCTCCGAAGTCGAGGACGCATAGCCTTAAAAGGTCTTCCAAAACTCTGTTCACTCTCTCTGTTTGGCCGTCGGTTTGGGGATGATAGGCTGTGCTCAAGCATAACTGCGTTCCTACTGCTTCTTGCAGACTCCGCCAAAACTCACTGGTGAATATGGGGTCTCGGTCACTAACAATGCTAGATGGTATTCCATGGAGTCGAACGACTTCCTTGAGGTAAAGTGATGCTAGGGATGAGGCAGTTCTTTTACTTTTGACAGGTAAAAAGTGGGTGCTTTTAGTAAGCCTATCCACTATTACCCAAATGCTAGTGTTGCCTCTCCTAGACCTAGGCAGCCCATCGATGAAGTCCATTGAGATGCTATCCCACTTCCACTACGGGACCTCCAGAGGATGTAGTAATCTGCCAGGCTTTTTCTGTTCCGCCTTAACCTGTTGGCACACCGTACACTTAGAAACGAATTCTGCCACGTCCTTTTTCATGTCGTTCCAGAAGAAAGTCCTTTTTATATCTTTGTACATTTTATCTCCGCCTGGATGTATCGTCATCTTGGAGTGATGTGCTTCCTCGAGAACCTTCTTTACTAAATCTTTTATCTGTGGGACGCATAGTCTTCCGTCTCGCCTTAGCAAACCCTTATCGTCGATGGAGTATCTGTTGAGGTGACTTGAAGTCTCACCCCTAATTAGCCTATCAATTGTTTCCACAAGCTGAGGGTCTTTGTAACGATACGGATTTTGCCCGACCTTAATCGATCACAAAATCGACCAAGTCCGTTCAAAACTCGCATACGTTAACTTTGGGAATACAATACATCAGAAACAAATAACAGCAGACTTTTATTACATTATAATAATATAACATCAGAGTACAGAATATCAGAGTACAAATAAAGTAAACTACAACGGAAGATAAATTACAACAGATTTAATACATTAAACAGCGGAAGACTTCTAAGCTCTGGACACAGCTTTAGGCTTCGATCCAGGATCCTGCTAAATAGAGAGATATCTGTAAAAAGCTACTCGACTGCCCGTGTGGAAAAGAGGGCACCCGAGTTTGCAAAGTGAAACAAACTACGAGTCAGTCATGGGACTGGTGTGAGAATTCTTAACTAGTTTAACAAATAGTAATAAGGAAAATCCAAGGACCACGCCGCTAACGCGGAACGGGTTTACTCCAATGGATTGCCGGTGCATAAACTAAAGTAAATCGAGAAATAACGCAATGTCTTTTTGGAAAAATGAAACCATTATAAGACCCAGGTCCCATCACACAATGCAACGCACACCAGGGGATAGGGTTTTACCTTATAATGGTCAAAAGATGCTTGATACGTATAAAACGGATTTGATATTATTATTAGTGTATATATGTTTTAAATAAAAAGATTTGAATCATAAGTATCAATCCTAGACGGCATGGTTACCATATAGCATGTCGCCAATACTAGTTCTACAATCAAAACCGCAAGGGCGTATTGGAAATTTGGATTCCATCATGAGTCGAGGCTAGGGGCAAGATCCTCTCCGATTCGAGACACTCTAGCAAATGCCTCAGGATTCCCCGCAGTGAACCCTTGGAAGCGGTAGGGCCGGTCCCCGCCTATGGGCAGTGGATTGGTTATGCCTGAACACACGTTTCCCGGTCCCTTTGGACCTATAGTATGACCACCAACGGCCTATAAAAATAACGAGGCGCCTCAAAATCCATCATCCACATAAGTAAAATGTCAAGGCTGGCAGGTCGCTGACACCACTCTAGCTAGAAAGAAACGTGTGCACTCCCTACGGTCCATATCCCGTTTTTGACTCATACCGGGGTGTGAGGCTCGCGAAGTCACGCTATACACAAAGCTACGCCTAAACAGGCCGTGCTTTGATCATCAACCACAAGGCCTGCTTTTCAACAAAAGCCTTGATCAATGCATCTTAGCATGCCACATTGTCAGTCCATACTATACCATTGATTTCTGCCAATATATAACCTCTAAGCTCATATGTCTCAGAGAAGGGTGTTAACCACCAAGCAGATATGTATTAACAGAGATCAACGAATGTAGTATAAAGGACTACAACGTCAGACATACATTCCATTTATAAACTTATGCTCTGGGTTTGAGCGAAAGTCAAATCCGTACAAATCAACGCTACGTCCGAACGGACACCATCTCAGCCCCTTCAAGGTAGCTACTCCCATCATGGGCCTCAATAGCATCACATTCGTTCGATGTGAAGATTGTCGGTCTTGTCACCGTCTTCAATTTTCCGATTTAACGTCGTATAATTATTTGGAATGAGATGAGTCTCGGACTTTCCAAATAATCTTCGCATATTTAATTTGCAAACCATTCTATATCGTTATTTATTCTTTTATAAATATAAATATCGTCCATTTATTTCATGCATATATATATCGTCCATTCATTTCATAAATATCGTCCATTCATTTCATGCATATAAATATTGTCCATTCATTTCATGCATATAAATATTGTCCATTCATTTCATGCATATAAATATATCGTCCATTCATTAATCGTGTCAAAGAATTTATAATTCAACAATTTATTCTTTTTATTTCAACAATCATACAAAATAAAAATGATATTTTATTTTATATCATTTCATTAAAGCCAACATATATACAATTAAAGTCTTTTAAACGTTTAATTCTTTTCAAATAAAAAGGACCTTATTTCAATATATAGACACGACATCAAAAATATGTTCATTTTTACTATATGAACATGATCTTAAAAATATATTTATTTTTTAATATGGTAGCATAAACCTTAAGTATGTTTGAATATCATACATATATTAACGCTATCTCAAGATTTGCCTTTCATTTCATATGCAGTAATACTACTCTAAACATGAATTTTTATTTCATATGCGGTTTCTTGATTATGCATTTCATATGCGACTTCATGCTTTTTAAAACATGTTAAATTTTCATATGCGGTTCATGCTTCTAAATCATGTTTCATTTCATATTTATATCTTTTTTATTCGCATGTGAAATGTAAATAAAAATTCCCTTCTTATTTTCATCTTTTTATTTACATATGAAAAGTAAATAAAAGTTTCATTCTTATTTTCATTCTTTTATTTACATATGAAATGTAAATAAAAGTTTCATTACTTTTATTTATATAAAATATATAAATAATATAACCATTTCATGTTTTCATTCATTTATTCATTTATAACATGAAAATATTCATTGCTTTATGGTTCATTTTCCATTTTCGATCACTTTCTTAATTCAGTGATTTTAACTACTTAATTCCCTTTCAATCTAATTAAAGATTTAATTAAAATCTTATTTAGTTTTAATCTTCCAAAGTCATTATTAAATGATTATTCAATTTTTAGGGAATTAATTCTATCATAAATTCGAGTTAAAGAATAAATGTTATTTAAAACATAATTCACGATAAACCCAAATTTAAATTTCATAAATTTCCCATTTTATATATATAACTAGACATCTTTTATTTCAGAGTATTTCATTTAATCTTAAATAAAATATTAATCATCTTCGATTTCCTTTATAAAATGTATAACATAATTTATACGGGTTAAAATGGAGTTACTATTTTAAAATGGACTGAATAGCCCAATTCATTTTCCTTATCCATTTATTATGTTTATCTTTACATTTTATTATTTAATAGCGGGCCAGACCTCTCACATTAGGCCTACAACTTGTGGATGCTGGATATGCCGGTTGGTTCCGGGCAGACTTCTACCACAGGTTGGGCTTAACCTCGTGTCTTGACCCAATTCGTATTTGCGCACTTGGACCTCTCACATTAGGCCCAACATTTATGGCTGCTGGATATGCCGGTTGGTTCCGGGCAGACTTCCGCCATAAATGTGACCTAACCTCGTGTCCAGGTACAATTAAAAAAATCTATTTATAAATATTATCCAAGAATATTATTTTAAAATATTTTATATTTTAAAATATCCTACTACTTAATATCATTCCTTACTTGAAATATTCTTTCATATAAAGCTTTATTATTCCATTTCAATACATATTAACTTTCCATATTATTATGATATTATAATAATAACAATTATAAAAAAACGGTTTTAATTTGTGATATTAAAACCTACCATTTCAATATTAAAATGAAATCAATTTAAAAACATTTCAAATTTTGAAATCCATCTTCCATTTTTCATGTTAACATAAAAAGTAATCTTTTCAATTTATAATCTTCTTAATATAATTGGAATGTGATTTACTAATTCCAATAATTTGTTTATAACCTTCCAAATGTTAAAGGTTTTTATCTACTCAATTCAAGCGTCAATTAATATCATAAATTAAATAATAAATGGGCATTTATTTCCTTCATTCGAAGGAAATATTGTCAATTCAAAAGCTTCTTTATTATTTCCTTTTTAAATGGAAAATTAAATCATCTAAATACCTCAACTTCCAATTTATTTCATTAATTTGCATATTTATTACTTTACTCAAAATTGGAATGAGACCCACCATTTCCATATAATTTAATTATACGTAAAATCAAACATTAATTACATAACAATTTCAGAACATCCATCCAAAGTGCATTTCTAATTATTCCAAGGGTGACGTGTATTCAAAAGTCAACCCTTGACCCGTGTGGGGTTTCAGCCAACACAATTCACATATTTAAAATAAACTGTGCTTCTGGACGATGTGTAAAAATTGAACGTTCACTCACATAAACAAGCCAGGGTCGCTTGTAAATGGTAGTGTATACAGGTGCATAAATGGAACATAGACAATTTGCACAATTTAACAATGTTCACATATTGGGTATTGCCCTTTTTATTTCATTTGATTTAATCACACAAATTCACCATAAAATATATTCCTTTATCTAACTTAAAATAAAAATAAAATCTTTTATTAAAAGTCAAAATTTTAATTATTCTAAAATAAATATCAAAACTTTATTTATTATAATCGTCTCAAAATAAAGATGAAATTTTTATAACCAAAACAAAGTTTTAATCTTTATAAACAAAACAAAATTTCAGTCTTTCATAAGCACAAACAAGGTTTTAAATCTTTACCAACAAAACAAAGTTTTGTTCTTTTTAAACAAAACAAAATAAGGTTTGAACTTTTATTCAATAAACAAAACAAAGTTTTGTTCTTTTTCATAAACAAAATAAAGTTTGTTCTTTTCAAAAACAAAATAAAGTTTCAATTTTATATATAAAAAAAACGCCACGGGACCACCGCCAATGTCTTCGTCTTGGCGAGACGCACCACCACTAGAAAGAGCCGCCCCTAAAGCTTCTCCGATCATCGGGAAATCGCCTAGAAAGGATTTCGCCTCGCGGGTCCCACAGGCCGCCTCACACCTCCAAACTACCTGAAATTTTCTGAGCATCTTCGTCTTGCGTAGGCGAAGAACTTCCGTGTTCGTGACTTCGTCTAATTCTTCCTCGATTCACGGGAATTTCTTGATTTACGTTTTGAGTTTCTGAATTTCGAAAACAGCGAGCTTTAAGACGAGATTCCGGCGAATCCGAGCGCTGTTTGACAAAACCGACTACACCATTAGCTTCTTATCGTCGAGACCTTCGAGAAAACATATAATTTGCTATGGTTTGAAGAGATTTTATTTTTTTATGAATTTTAGAGGAAGAGGGAGCCGCCATGGAAATTGAGAAAAAATGATGGAAAAGAGAGTGGCTGCTGTGTATTTCGAATTTCAGTCCTAAATTCTGAAGAAAAAATAATATATACTATGGGTCTACTTTTGGTTTGGGCCCAAATATCATTACGTGTCCAATTACTAAATTTTCAACTGTTTTCTTCAATTCAAAAATTCTTATAAATACATGCTGATTTCAAAATTAAAAAAATTTTAAACATAATTATTTCAGGTCATTACGAATCCAACGAACCTGACTTCGTAATTTTCCGAGTCCGTATGAATTTATTATGAATTTCCGAAGTTTGAAAATATGCTATTTTTCACTGTAAAAATTATACCGGCCACAAAATAATTCCAAAAATTATAAATTTTAGAATTTAACCTTATTTTAATATTCCGAATCCATAGAAACTAGTCTCGTCGAATTCGGAGTTCGTTTGCAAAAATTCCATTTTTCAGGCGTATATTTTAATATTTTAAAAATACCAAAAATAGTGAAATTTTTCCGAAACTCAAAAATATAAGTTCTTATAGTCATTTTTATATGTAAACAACATTCTGAAACCAATGGAGATGGTTTCGGGTCCTAATTCCTTATTCTGCAAAAATTTTACGTTTCGGGCCTTATATATAATATATACGAATTCTATAGCGTTTTTCTGAAAATTTAATTTTCTCATAACTTACAATTTATAATCTGGAATCTTAATTTCTGAAACTCTTTGGAAAGATATTTTAAATACGGTCCTAGCGTTTCTTGTTTCGTCCAATTCCGATTTATATTTTATTTTATATAATTTTTCAAAGTTGGAATTTCAAATCTGAAATTACCGCGCCGTTTTCAGGCTCGGAATGGATTTAATATAAATTTCAAGTTCGCGCTCGAAATAAAATAAGTTTTTCATCGTTATTATTTAAAATAAATAATTTTAAATATATTCATTCATTAAAATTTCTTAAAATAAAATTTTAAAATTAACCCCAAAAATCAGGGCTGTTACAGTCGTCCCCACTTAAAATCTTTTCGTCCTCGAAAAGGAACTAAGGTAAAAGTTGTTTAATTAACTAACTAAATTTTAATTTCTCTTATTAATTTCATTTGTCGACTAACTTATCAAATATACATACTTTTATATATTTAAATATCATATTTTCAAAAATAGATTATATAATCAAAAATACGCTAATCATAAGCTTATCACTCTGAACTCATTCTAGGGCATTACTAACCCCATCTCTAATGAGTTTTCTCATTCTAGGATACTGCTGATCCTATCTCTAATGAGTATTCTTATTGGACATTACTAATCCAATCTCTGATGAGTCTTTTGTTCAGTTCTAACGAGTTGTTCCCCAAAGATTAGAGCTAACCAAAGCTCTGATACCACCTGTAACGATACGGATTTTGCCCGACCTTAATCGATCAGAAAATCGACCAAGACCGTTCAAAACTCGCATACGTTAACTTTGGGAATACAACACATTAGAATTAAATAACAGCAGACTTTTATTACATTATAATAATATAACATCAGAGTACAGAATATCAGAGTACAAATAAAGTAAACTACAGCGGAAGATAAATTACAACAGATTTAATACATTAAACAGCGGAAGACTTCTAAGCTCTGGACACAGCTTTAGGCTTCGATCCAGGATCCTGCTAAATAGAGAGATATCTGCAAAAAGCTACTCGACTGCCCGTGTGGAAAAGAGGGCACCCGAGTTTGCAAAGTGAAACAAACTACGAGTCAGTCATGGGACTGGTGTGAGAATTCTTAACTAGTTTAACAAATAGTAATAAGGAAAATCCAAGGACCACGCCGCTAACGCGGAACGGGTTTACTCCAATGGATTGCCGGTGCATAAACTAAAGTAAATCGAGAAATAACGCAATGTCTTTTTGGAAAAATGAAACCATTATAAGACCCAGGTCCCATCACACAATGCAACGCACACCAGGGGATAGGGTTTTACCTTATAATGGTCAAAAGATGCTTGATACGTATAAAACGGATTTGATATTATTATTAGTGTATATATGTTTTAAATAAAAAGATTTGAATCATAAGTATCAATCCTAGACGGCATGGTTACCATATAGCATGTCGCCAATACTAGTTCTACAATCAAAACCGCAAGGGCGTATTGGAAATTTGGATTCCATCATGAGTCGAGGCTAGGGGCAAGATCCTCTCCGATTCGAGACACTCTAGCAAATGCCTCAGGATTCCCCGCAGTGAACCCTTGGAAGCGGTAGGGCCGGTCCCCGCCTATGGGCAGTGGATTGGTTATGCCTGAACACACGTTTCCCGGTCCCTTTGGACCTATAGTATGACCACCAACGGCCTATAAAAATAACGAGGCGCCTCAAAATCCATCATCCACATAAGTAAAATGTCAGGGCTGGCAGGTCGCTGACACCACTCTAGCTAGAAAGAAACGTGTGCACTCCCTACGGTCCATATCCCGTTTTTGACTCATACCGGGGTGTGAGGCTCGCGAAGTCACGCTATACACAAAGCTACGCCTAAACAGGCCGTGCTTTGATCATCAACCACAAGGCCTGCTTTTCAACAAAAGCCTTGATCAATGCATCTTAGCATGCCATATTGTCAGTCCATACTATACCATTGATTTCTGCCAATATATAACCTCTAAGCTCATATGTCTCAGAGAAGGGTGTTAACCACCAAGCAGATATGTATTAACAGAGATCAACGAATGTAGTATAAAGGACTACAACGTCAGACATACATTCCATTTATAAACTTATGCTCTGGGTTTGAGCGAAAGTCAAATCCGTACAAATCAACGCTACGTCCGAATGGACACCATCTCAGCCCCTTCAAGGTAGCTACTCCCATCATGGGCCTCAATAGCATCACATCCGTTCGATGTGAAGATTGTCGGTCTTGTCACCGTCTTCAATTTTCCGATTTAACGTCGTATAATTATTTGGAATGAGATGAGTCTCGGACTTTCCAAATAATCTTCGCATATTTAATTTGCAAACCATTCTATATCGTTATTTATTCTTTTATAAATATAAATATCGTCCATTCATTTCATGCATATATATATCGTCCATTCATTTCATAAATATCGTCCATTCATTTCATGCATATAAATATTGTCCATTCATTTCATGCATATAAATATTGTCCATTCATTTCATGCATATAAATATATCGTCCATTCATTAATCGTGTCAAAGAATTTATAATTCAACAATTTATTCTTTTTATTTCAACAATCATACAAAATAAAAATGATATTTTATTTTATATCATTTCATTAAAGCCAACATATATACAATTAAAGTCTTTTAAACGTTTAATTCTTTTCAAATAAAAAGGACCTTATTTCAATATATAGACACGACATCAAAAATATGTTCATTTTTACTATATGAACATGATCTTAAAAATATATTTATTTTTTAATATGGTAGCATAAACCTTAAGTATGTTTGAATATCATACATATATTAACGCTATCTCAAGATTTGCCTTTCATTTCATATGCAGTAATACTACTCTAAACATAAATTTTTATTTCATATGCGGTTTCTTGATTATGCATTTCATATGCGACTTCATGCTTTTTAAAACATGTTAAATTTTCATATGCGGTTCATGCTTCTAAATCATGTTTCATTTCATATTTATATCTTTTTTATTCGCATGTGAAATGTAAATAAAAATTCCCTTCTTATTTTCATCTTTTTATTTACATATGAAAAGTAAATAAAAGTTTCATTCTTATTTTCATTCTTTTATTTACATATGAAATGTAAATAAAAGTTTCATTACTTTTATTTATATAAAATATATAAATAATATAACCATTTCATGTTTTCATTCATTTATTCATTTATAACATGAAAATATTCATTGCTTTATGGTTCATTTTCCATTTTCGATCACTTTCTTAATTCAGTGATTTTAACTACTTAATTCCCTTTCAATCTAATTAAAGATTTAATTAAAATCTTATTTAGTTTTAATCTTCCAAAGTCATTATTAAATGATTATTCAATTTTTAGGGAACTAATTCTATCATAAATTCGGGTTAAAGAATAAATGTTATTTAAAACATAATTCACGATAAACCCAAATTTAAATTTCATAAATTTCCCATTTTATATATATAACTAGACATCTTTTATTTCAGAGTATTTCATTTAATCTTAAATAAAATATTAATCATCTTCGATTTCCTTTATAAAATGTATAACATAATTTATACGGGTTAAAATGGAGTTACTATTTTAAAATGGACTGAATAGCCCAATTCATTTTCCTTATCCATTTATTATGTTTATCTTTACATTTTATTATTTAATAGCGGGCCAGACCTCTCACATTAGGCCTACAACTTGTGGATGCTGGATATGCCGGTTGGTTCCGGGCAGACTTCTACCACAGGTTGGGCTTAACCTCGTGTCTTGACCCAATTCGTATTTGCGCACTTGGACCTCTCACATTAGGCCCAACATTTATGGCTGCTGGATATGCCGGTTGGTTCCGGGCAGACTTCCGCCATAAATGTGACCTAACCTCGTGTCCAGGTACAATTAAAAAAATCTATTTATAAATATTATCCAAGAATATTATTTTAAAATATTTTATATTTTAAAATATCCTACTACTTAATATCATTCCTTACTTGAAATATTCTTTCATATAAAGCTTTATTATTCCATTTCAATACATATTAACTTTCCATATTATTATGATATTATAATAATAACAATTATAAAAAAACGGTTTTAATTTGTGATATTAAAACCTACCATTTCAATATTAAAATGAAATCAATTTAAAAACATTTCAAATTTTGAAATCCATCTTCCATTTTTCATGTTAACATAAAAAGTAATCTTTTCAATTTATAATCTTCTTAATATAATTGGAATGTGATTTACTAATTCCAATAATTTGTTTATAACCTTCCAAATGTTAAAGGTTTTTATCTACTCAATTCAAGCGTCAATTAATATCATAAATTAAATAATAAATGGGCATTTATTTCCTTCATTCGAAGGAAATATTGTCAATTCAAAAGCTTCTTTATTATTTCCTTTTTAAATGGAAAATTAAATCATCTAAATACCTCAACTTCCAATTTATTTCATTAATTTGCATATTTATTACTTTACTCAAAATTGGAATGAGACCCACCATTTCCATATAATTTAATTATACGTAAAATCAAACATTAATTACATAACAATTTCAGAACATCCATCCAAAGTGCATTTCTAATTATTCCAAGGGTGACGTGTATTCAAAAGTCAACCCTTGACCCGTGTGGGGTTTCAGCCAACACAATTCACATATTTAAAATAAACTGTGCTTCTGGACGATGTGTAAAAATTGAACGTTCACTCACATAAACAAGCCAGGGTCGCTTGTAAATGGTAGTGTATACAGGTGCATAAATGGAACATAGACAATTTGCACAATTTAACAATGTTCACATATTGGGTATTGCCCTTTTTATTTCATTTGATTTAATCACACAAATTCACCATAAAATATATTCCTTTATCTAACTTAAAATAAAAATAAAATCTTTTATTAAAAGTCAAAATTTTAATTATTCTAAAATAAATATCAAAACTTTATTTATTATAATCGTCTCAAAATAAAGATGAAATTTTTATAACCAAAACAAAGTTTTAATCTTTATAAACAAAACAAAATTTCAGTCTTTCATAAGCACAAACAAGGTTTTAAATCTTTACCAACAAAACAAAGTTTTGTTCTTTTTAAACAAAACAAAATAAGGTTTGAACTTTTATTCAATAAACAAAACAAAGTTTTGTTCTTTTTCATAAACAAAATAAAGTTTGTTCTTTTCAAAAACAAAATAAAGTTTCAATTTTATATATAAAAAAAAACGCAAACAAAGTTGTAATTTTTTTGAACAAAAACAAAGTTGTAATCTTCTTAATCCCATTCAAAGTTATAATCTTTGTAAACATAAACAAAGTTTCATTTTTTCCGAACAACAATGAAAATTGTAACTTTTATTTAAATATAAATTTCCATACATTTTAAATAAATAAATAAAAATGAATTTATCATTTACATCATGTACATCGTTTCTATTGATTCAACAAATTTCATCAACAGTGTATGCAACAACAATTTGTCCATAATAACCCAAACAACTATCACCAATTCTCAAACAGACATCATACATCATCAATCCACAATCATGTACATACAAACATCAAAACCACAAGAAAAATAATTTAAATTTAATAAATTATAAAATAGAATCTCACATTGATTTTTTTGCTGAAAATTTGACTGTCTCGGATTCAGCTCTGGTCTGCGCCATCACGAAGAGCTCGGAAAGACGAGTCCAACACAATTTACGGTTCGTCAATCGGACCTCGTACGAGAGAGTTATGATTTATTAAAGTTGGACATAATTAAATAATTAATTAATATTCGTGAAAAATACCTAAAAATTTCACTGTCTCAGAATTGGACAAAATTAGTGTCCACGCGTCCATCTCGTCGCCACAATCCCAACGCACCTGAAATCGTCGATTTTCGACTTCGTATGAGTGAGTTATGCAATTTTAAAGTTCTGGAAATTAATTAAATAATTTAAAAATAAAATAGAAAATACCCTCAGCCCATTGACCGAAAAACACTGTTCACCGCCGAACTTTGACCGCACTTTGTCGCTGCCTCGGGCCACCTGACGCCACGGGACCACCGCCAATGTCTTCGTCTTGGCGGGACGCACCACCACCAGAAAGAGCCGCCCCTAAAGCTTCTCCGATCATCGGGAAATCGCCTAGAAAGGATTTCGCCTCGCGGGTCCCACAGGCCGCCTCACACCTCCAAACTGCCTGAAATTGTCTGAGCATCTTCGTCTTGCGTAGACAAAGAACTTCCGTGTTCGTGACTTCGTCTAATTCTTCCTCGATTCACGGGAATTTCTTGATTTACGTTTTGAGTTTCTGAATTTCGAAAACAGCGAGCTTTAAGACGAGATTCCGGCGAATCCAAGCGATGTTTGACAAAACCGACTACACCATTAGCTTCGTATCGTCGAGACCTTCGAGAAAACATATAATTTGCTATGGTTTGAAGAGATTTTATTTTTTTTATGAATTTTAGAGGAAGAGGGAGCCGCCAAGGAAATTGAGAAAAAATGATGGAAAAGAGAGTGGCTGCTGTGTATTTCGAATTTCAGCCCTAAATTCTGAAGAAAAAATAATATATACTATGGGTCTACTTTTGGTTTGCGCCCAAATATCATTACGTGTCCAATTACTAAATTTTCAACTGTTTTCTTCAATTCAAAAATTCTTATAAATACATGCTGATTTCAAAATTAAAAAAAAATTAAACATAATTATTTCAGGTCATTACGAATCCAACGAACCTGACTTCGTAATTTTCCGAGTCCGTATGAATTTATTATGAATTTCCGAAGTTTGAAAATATGCTATTTTTCACTGTAAAAATTATACCGGCCACAAAATAATTCCAAAAATTATAAATTTTAGAATTTAACCTTATTTTAATATTCCGAATCCATAGAAACTAGTCTCGTCGAATTCGGAGTTCGTTTGCAAAAATTCCATTTTTCAGGCGTATATTTTAATATTTTAAAAATACCAAAAATAGTGAAATTTTTCCGAAACTCAAAAATATAAGTTCTTATAGTCATTTTTATATGTAAACAACATTCTGAAACCAATGGAGATGGTTTCGGGTCCTAATTCCTTATTCTGCAAAAATTTTACGTTTTGGGCCTTATATATAATATATACGAATTCTATAGCGTTTTTCTGAAAATTTAATTTTCTCATAACTTACAATTTATAATCTGGAATCTTAATTTCTGAAACTCTTTGGAAAGATATTTTAAATACGGTCCTAGCGTTTCTTGTTTCGTCCAATTCCGATTTATATTTTATTTTATATAATTTTTCAAAGTTGGAATTTCAATTCTGAAATTACCGCGCCGTTTTCAGGCTCGGAATGGATTTAATATAAATTTCAAGTTCGCGCTCGAAATAAAATAAGTTTTTCATCGTTATTATTTAAAATAAATAATTTTAAATATATTCATTCATTAAAATTTCTTAAAATAAAATTTTAAAATTAACCCCAAAAATCAGGGCTGTTACAGTCTTCGCGTTGTGCTGTCCCTACTGAATCCACTAATGTTGGGCGCACTTCGAGAGATGCTAACAAGCCTGGTACAAAATCGTAGGAAGGCCTAAAGTCGAAGCTAGCTATAAACTCTAGGCTTTGTCTTTCAACAAACAACGGGCTTAGGGTCAATTTCTTTCGGCTCAACGCGTCTGCCACTACGTTGCCTTTGCCCGGAGTGTAGGAGATTTCGAAATCGTACGAGGCAAGAAACTCCATCCATCTTTGTTGCCTCAAGTTAAGATCCTTCTGCGAGAAAAGATATTTCAACGATTTATGGTCAGTGTAAAGTTCGAACTTCTCACCTAGGAGATAGTGTCGCCAAGACTTGAGTGCAAAGACGATGGCGACTAACTCAAGATCGTGGGTTGGGTAGTTCTTTTCGTGCACTTTCAACTGCCTCCCGCCATAAGCTACTACCCTTCCTTCTTGCATTAAGACGGCGCCTAGCCCTGTCCCACATGCATCCGTATAAACAGTGAACATCTTGCTCCCATCTGGCAGCGTCAAAACTGGGGCTGTTGTAAGAGCCCTTTTCAGTCGTTGGAAAGCAAACTCGCAATCCAAGTCCCAATTGAACACTAGATTCTTCTTGGTTAATTTCGTGAGCGGAGCTGAGATTTTCGCAAAATCCCTTATGAATTTTCGATAGAAACCCGCTAGCCCTAGAAAGCTTCGGACCTCAGTTGCATTCCTTGGTGTCTTCCAATCCTATACCGCCACTACCTTAGCAGGGTCCACTGCTAACCCTTGTTTGGATACTATGTGCCCAAGGAACCTCACCTCTTCTCTCCAAAAGTGGCACTTGGAGAATTTGGCTTTTAGTTGATGGACTCGCAAAGTTTCCATGATTGCCCTTAAGTGCTGAGCATGTTCCTCTTCACTCTTTGAGAAGATAAGGATATCATCTACGAAGACCACTACGAACTTGTTGAGGAAATCTCTAAATACCCTACTCATCTGGTCCACGAAGTAAGCAGGCGCATTTGTCAAGCCGAAAGGCATGACAAGCCATTCAAAGAAGCCGTCTGGGGTTCTGAATGTCGTTTTATCGATGCTATCTTCAGCCATCCTTAGCTGATGAAAACCGGTTGCTAAATCGAGTTGGGAGAAAACAGACGCTCCTACAAGCTGGTAAAACAAATCGTCAATTCTAGGGAGAGGGTGCCTATTCTTTTTCGTTAGCTTGTTGAGCTCCCTATAGTCAACACATAGACGGAGTGAACCATCCGCCTTTGTAGCGAACACCACCGGAGCGCCCCATTCTGAAATGCTTCTCCTAATGAACCCCTTTTCTAGAAGCTCTTTAATCTGTTTACTGAGCTCTTTCCTTTCTCGTGGAGCCATGTGTCTAACGGGCAATGCAACGGGCTTTGCATTATCTACAAGATATATGCGGAAGTCTATTTCCCGCTTCGGAGGCAAGCCCTTCACCTCTTCGAAGACATCCGGATATTCCCGGACCACTCTAACTGATTGTAAATTTTCAACAGAGGCATCTAGCGATTCAAGATAACTAAGCATAACCGCATACGAGGGATTACAAGAAATTTCCAAAGTATTACCGAGCTGGGTTAGGAGCCTAACAACCCTTTTCTCACAATCAAGGATGGCCCCATTACTGGATAGCCAATCCATACCCAAAATCAAACCATAACCCGAAAAGCCCAAAACAAAGGCACTACATTGAAATTCTACACTTAGAATAGAAATTTTCAATCCCAAACAGATCATAGACAAATGAGCTGGGCCCCCAATTGGGTTTGAAACAATTAAGAGGTCCTCTACCATACTAGTTTTTAGGTGCAGAGATTCTACTAGAGCAGACGAGATAAAGGAGTGTGATGCTCCAGAATCAAATAAAGTGCGAACGGGGTGATCATAAAGATAAACTACGCTTTCTACAGAAGTATTTATACCTCGCTGTTGCAGAGGTGGCGCTTCCAGCACATGAACCTGTGCCCCTGGGGTGGATCCAGCCCTCTGCCCCTGTCCTCGTTTCTTTGGGCAGTCCTTAGCCCTGTGGCCTGTCTCACCGCAAGAAAAGCACCCACCATTCTCCTTGGCCATCTTTTTCCGGCAGTCCTTTACTAAGTGCCCCACTTTGCCACAGAAATTGCACTTCCTCTTCTCTTTGTTGCCTTTCCCGCCCTTCTTAAAGTCTGTCTTCTTAGGCTGCAAACCTTCTTTCTTCCCTTGAGAGCTTTCTGCCTTTGTCTCCTTCTTGCCCTTGTCCTCTTCATTCAGCAATGCCATTTGCACCAATCTTTCATACGTGGCTCCCATAGGTATATGGGTCATGGCCAAACTGTGTAATGGCTCATTCAACCCTTTGACGAAACGGAGAGCCTTCTTGTGCGGGGTGTTAACTAGGTCAAGCCCAAACCTAGCCAGCTCATCGAACTGATTCACATACTCTCTGACTGTCTTGTCCCCTTGCTTAAGAAATAAGAATTTTTCCAACTGCAAACTTCTTTCCGCATCTGAGAGAAATTTAGTCTCAAACCTTGCTCTAAAGTCCTCCCATGTCTCCACTGGTCTTTTAGCATTAGTGACTTCCCACCAGTAGGAAGCCTCGCCCTTCAATAGTCATACTGCCAATTGTACTTTTTGTCTATCTTCTACCTCAAAGATGATGAATAGGTCCTCCGTTTCTTTCAGCCAATTTCTAGCTGCCACGAAGGACTCAGTTCCATGGAAATCCTTTCCTCCCATAGCTTTAAAATCTCTACATATCTTAGCAAACGTGTTTCCCCGCGGAGGAGGTGGAGGAAAAGGTGCCGCTGCAGCTGGATGATTTCCGGCAGCTGGGGGAGGAGGAACGGTAGGACCTGGCTGAGTGGCTCTTGCTTCTAAGAACCGCCTAAACCAACCAGGTATTGGCACCCCTTCTGGCAAGTTAAGGTCTTCAGACATGCTGAAACAAAAAGGATAGATTCAAAACGAAGGATAAGAGATAGTACCTATGGCTTTGGGGAGTGGACTTTGCCTTTTAGAATAAAATAATATTTTTCTTTTAAAAATGCTTCTTTAAAATTTCCTTTTTGAAAATAAATTTTCAAAACTTTTTATCTTATCTAGTAAACCTATGCTCTGATACCAAGTGAAACACCCCACCTCTGTTAGGGTCACTCTCAAAGGGAATGCCCTAATTTTGGTGGAGGTTTATAAGTATAAGTCACAGATATACAAGACAGATATAAGAACACATATTTGTAAACAGCGGAAAAACAACAACTTTTATTTCATAAAAGCAAATACGTGTTACAACAACATCACCATAATTGTCTTACATCTTTTTCCAAAAACATAACATAACACTTCCATAATCTGTCTTGATTACATTATTTAAAGAAGCATAAATAAAACATAGACAAACTGCAAAAGCCCCATAGTGGTTTGTCCAAAGCCATAGTTCAAAACGAAAAGGTCCAAGCAATACATTTCTCCTCTTCAAGCTGGATATTAAGGCTGGTCTAGCTGCTGTGTTCCCTCCCTGTGGACCTGGGGGGGAAACGGAAGAAAAGAAGACGAAAGAAAAGTAGAGTCAGACATAAAGCCTGAGTAAGTCTAGTACTATTCTGTCTATGAATAAAGAACTGGGTATGATAAGTATAAACAAGAAGTGGGAAAGCACTATAAACTTGGTTAAGTTGTCTAGGGTCGAATATACTATCGTACCCCATGTTAATCTCTGAACCCATATAAACTAGTTCCCAACTGGCACCCCATAATCAGGGTGAAGTGATCCATTCTATGATGATCGGCTCCTACTCGCATAGTTACATGTGTCTTACGGCCCCCGATGTTGTAGTTACCTATGCTGGTCCCACCATGGGGTGTATCAAGTCCCATGGTGGCGGCCCGACACAATCCTAGAGTGCACAGGTATGCTACTAGTGTCCAGTGCCTTATTTTTCTGCGTTGGAGTGTGTGCACGCCCGCACCCCGTTAGAACCTAAACTGCTACACCACCGCCGTCGATTTGACCTCTTACAATCAGCCCAGTAATCGTGCCCCACCCTGCCTAGTTTCAGGGCATCCTGATACACCTTTTAGGGTTACTGCTGAAAAGGGTCCCCCGTTACTAGGTTTTCTATCTCTAGCCAACATGCTAAGTTGGTTAAGTTTTTTCTAACCTACCCCCCACCAGTCCGTTTAGTTTAGCATGTTTCATTTTGATTTAGTTTTTAGTCCACTTAATCCTAACAATCCTGACTCAGCTTTAATTGTCTTATTAAAGCCTTGACCTCTCACATTAGACAGGTATTATTGTGGCTGCCTGTTGCCGGTTGGTTCCGGGCAGTCTTACGCCACAACTCAGTCTAACCTCGGGTCCTTATTGGGCTCCATGTTTAACCTCCCACATTGGATAGGTATTGTTGTGACTACTGGACAGCCGGGCGGTTCCGGGCAGGTTTACATCACAACTCAATCCAACCTCGGGTTAAACACATCGTATGTTCTACATTTACATATTTTGTCTTTCTTCTTTATTTTCTTATATGTAAATATTTGCGGCCCATTATTAAGTTAATGGTGTAAAGGTTACACCAATCATGAGCCCAACTCATACTTGAATTTGGGCCCTTCTACTTTATATTTTCATTTATTAATTAATTTGGCCCAACGCTATTTTCACCCATTTAATACGTTCGTTTATCATAATATATGTTGGGCTTAGGCATTTAAGCCCAACTTAGCCATGAGAAAAAGGGGAGGCTTAAAGCGTGATTACATACACAAAAAGGGGAATGTGAACGCATGAACTTGCAATGTGACGTTGGAATGACAAAATAGAAACTGATGTACTTGCATAGTAGTAACATATACTTTGGTCATAAAGCATAAGTGACATGAATCAAACCATGTAAACTTGTAGTTAAGTTAATAATATCACTATCGATACCTAGGCTTAACTACAACATAAACCTATATTTTTATTCAGGCATAATGTCAAACATAAGCAAATCATGTTCATAAGATTACTACATGTTTACAAAGGTGTTTACTTTTGTTACTAACACAAAAGTATAGTTCAACTTAATCATGATTTTAAATCTATTCACATGGCATAAATATTTCTAACATGAAATCATGATTTTTACTTTAGTCATGCAAACTTGCAAAAGGGATTTTGAATCTAACCTAGCTATGTACCACATATGTCATCATATAATTCTTGTTAACAATATAATCATGGATTTCAATTATGCAAAATATCAATCATAGCCTAGTCATATACATAAGTTTGCAAATAGGTTTTCTTGTACAAAAGCATGGCTTAATACATAGATCATGATGCCAAAACATAGTTTCATATGAACTATAATAACCCAAATTTGTTCCAATTACGTACAAAATGATTTTTGTACAAAAATACACATTATGATGGCATAGAAGCAAAAACCCCAAACTTGCATGAGTTTCAATTAAACAGCTACATACATGTAGCTTCAACATGGATTACATAATTTGCGAATATCCCAAACGTATACTTGCATAAAACTACCGCATGTAGTTTATAATGAATAACATAATTCGAGAATATCCAAACGTATACAATATTCCAAATCGATAAGAATCATAGAATCGCACAAATATGAATTACTTTATTGCCACAATCAAGTATACAAACCAACACAATTATTTGTTCATACCAAAATAATACTCTACTTACAATTGTATGGCGAATTCTCCAATTTAGGGTTTTGGAGATGTGATTCCTTGTTGATTTGATTTGATTAAGTTGCTTTATGCCTTAGAATTTGCCCCTTAATCCTCTCTCCAATTGGTGGCTACTCTTAGTTGTTCCTCAGCAACATGGTGGCCTTGTTCTTATTTTTGAATGAATAGATTAGGTTGAGTCTAGGGTCATTTTTATAGAGGTTATGAACTGATTATGACCATTGATGTTGCTTGGTTTGATCGTAGCCATTCATCCTAAGGAGAGACCAATTAGAGCCTGCCACCTAGCCCTAATGACAAAGCAGACTGCAGAAAATCGACCAACAAAGAATAGGCCAGCCAGGTTGGGCTGGGTTCGACCTGGCTCTGGACCAGGTCGACAGCCCTGTCGACAGCCCTGTCGACAGCCCTGTCGACCTGGCTAGACCAGGTCGACAGCCCAGTCGACCTGGGTGCCTTAGGCGGGTGTTTTTCCGCCTTGGCCCATTGGGCCCCATTTTGAATTTTAAACTTAATTCAGAAACTTCCGAAGGCCATATCTTCTTCATACGGACTCCGTTTTTCGAAAACTCGGACTCTATTTCGCGTATTTTTCCGAGACGAATGCAATGGCGTATCCCGTTTCCCTTAGTTCTTTGATTTGAAATTAATTAAACTTTAATTTGTGAATTTCACAGTTATAGAATTCGTGGGGTGTTACAGGTCCTAAGTGATTGATTCGGATATCCACCTTATTGCTTAGAATATTTCTTTATATGTGTGTGCTTATATGTTTCATAGACATAACTTGACATATATATAATATGCCAAATTTGGGTATGGTTAAACAAATATTATTTTCAGTCATACAGGACTTTATGTTCTGACCCCTCTCCTTAACATATCTAACAGGTTAATCGGAGGGATAGCGACTCGATGACCGAAACGATGATGGAACTTGATGAAGATGGCGATGAGACTATTATGTTATGGTTAGCTATTATTGCTATTTTTCTTATGGAAACTCTAGATTATGAACAATGATGATGTATCGTTTTGAATAACTGTATTTGATAATTTTACCTGAATCTGTGGCTTTTAATTAATGGTACATCTTATTTTGGCCTTATACTTTTTCATTCCGTTGTGTGAGATTTCATAATGTTACATTATCTGTTATTCTTTTTGTTTAAACCAAAAATGGTTCAACCACCAAAGGTACGTAAACCGTACTTCACCAAATGATTAGAAAACAAAAGGAGCCACAATCACAAAATAAGCGGGAAAAAGTAAGTAAAAACACAAGGATTTTTATAGTGGTTCGATCTAAAATAGATCTACGTCCACTTTTGAAGGCATTATCATTATCATGAAGAAATTGACATAGAGCATCATCTAATACATCTCATTTATTACACTCGTTCACTCTCTTTCTGACGATTTCCCACTTTTACTCTCTTTTCGCCTTATATCTCACTTGAGTTCAAGAAGGAATGGATTTAGATGATCTTCCTTGATTCCATCATGAAACTGATGTTAGATCTGAGCTTTAAAGAGAAGTAATTGGCGGTTGGAGATCACTTAGATTGAATTGGAATGAAAATTAATGGTGTTTGGAGAAGATGAGATCCACTTGATGTTGGAGGAAGAAGGAGTGAGCTTAGGAAGCCATTAATGGAGCTTGAGAAGCTTTGGAATGGTGGAAAACCGAAATGAGAGCTCTTCGGTGTGTCTTAGATCAGTCCGTTGAATGGTTGTGAAATGGGGTATTTGTAGGAGAAGTTTGGACCAGGTGGCAATTCTGTAATTATGGTGAAAAGGGTATGGGTCGTTCGCTGGCATATTTACGGATCTGCCACTAGACAGCTGGAGCCAACTATGTACAGCTGGCATGCACGACCCAAGAATGAGATAGCGACCGACCCAGGAATGATAGAGTGACCGACCCAGAAATGATAGAGCGACCGGCCTAGTACTAATTTTTGCGCAAGCCAATACATTTGAAGAATGCGCAAACCATTTAATTGTAGCTTTGCCATTGTGCTTTATCCAATCACTAGTACGTAATTAACCCTTGCACGATTTTATTTACTGATCGACCGCATATAACTTCATGTGTAATCTAGTGCTTTTTTGGGATCAGATAGTATAAGAATGCCATTCACTTTTATACACTGGTTTACAGTGCAAAATGGGGTCTGATAAATATGATTGTGCCATTTACTTCTTTTATATTAATGATATGCTCCACTTTCTGTATGCACATTGTATTGGACTTCAATAGCTTAGCTCACCCTCTCTCATGCAAAGCAACCGATCCAATCACCAGGAAAGGTTCACTTGATCCCTTATTATGACCTGCTCGAGCCTTGAGCAATGTGGGATGCCCGACCAATAGTGGAGCTCATACAGCGGTAGTGATCGACCCTTGGCATGGCATGAAGGCGCTCGACCCACTGCGTGGAGAAGCTGCTCGATCCAAGTTGCTGAGGTGAATGACAAGGTCTGCTCGACCTGGAGAGCTGCTGACTGTGACCGACCCAGGCTGGTGAACGTGTTCTGATCGATCCACATGGTTTGCTTCATACTGCACGACCCACATCATTAAGGTGGCGCTCGACCCATACCTGATTGAATGAGCAGTATATAATACTGGTGATGCCGGTTCCCATCTATTTTCTTTTATCTGGTTGTGTACCCATATAGTGTTTGACAAAATGCTTGAATGGATTAACATTGGCCCCTTGGAGCTCGTATTTTGTATAAAATACGGGGTTCGAAATTCGATGGGCCCTTGTATTGACTTGTATCCTTTGATTGGAATCGGGAATAGCTCGAGTCTGTATTGTTCAAGTCTTAATGTGGCCAGGCACTTGAATGCTTCGAATTTTGAATTTTTTGCGCATTGACATTTAACCGTAGCTTTTGTTCGCTATGGTGAATCAGGCTTTGATCCTTTGACTCGTTGGCCCCAAATGATCTAAGCAAAGAACTTGCTAGTTGAACTTATATGCTTCATGCCACCTGTTCTGTAATTAAAACAA
Source organism: Allium sativum (assembly GCA_030737875.1). Classification (NCBI taxonomy): domain Eukaryota; kingdom Viridiplantae; phylum Streptophyta; class Magnoliopsida; order Asparagales; family Amaryllidaceae; genus Allium; species Allium sativum. The sequence goes on along the minus strand of CM060913.1, from coordinate 267,877,626 downwards.
GTACTTGCACGATTTTAGACTTAAATTTTGTTATTGATCGTTCACATCAATAACAGATTAGTTAATCATTGTAACACCTCATAATTTTATAATACATTAAGATGATAAACTAAGGAATACTTAATTAAATATTGAGAATAAAGTTGTAGCTGCTGAACCACCCCAGATCCAGACCAGATCTATGGCAAATAGCGCTAACAAAACCAGTATCTTATAATGATGCAAAACATCTGCGCATGGAATATTAGAGGTGCCCATTCTGACCTCAAACTTGATCGATGCAAACTTCTGATAATAAAGTACAGCATGTGTGTACTTGCTAGACTAGAAACCAAGTTCAATGAAGCCTTGACTAGGAGAGCTGCCAGGTATGTTAATCACAACTGGAATATGATACACAATTTACCTGATGCTAGTTACGGTAGGATTCTTCTCCTTTATGATCCTACTGTCTACACTTTAACATTGTAAATATGACAAGTCAACACTTACATTGTTATACCACCCACATCCCCATTGCAACCACCTTTTTTTGCACCTTTGTGTATGCATGTAGCACCCAGAATGCTAGAGATTTTTTCTACAACCTACTTCCTACATTTATTAACCCCACTGTGCCATGGTTAGTCTTTGGTGATTTCAATACTCCTTTCAAACTTGCTGATAGGATAGGGGTAACCCCGTCTCGCTAAATGAGATAAGGTCTATTAATACCGATGTTAGTAGCGCATATTTATCACTTATTAAAGCGGTTGGACCAGATTTTACATGGACTAATAGTAAACGAGAAGGTACACGTACTTTCTCTAAAATTGACCATGCCTTCTCCAATCCTAGTGCGCATAACCAGTGGCCTACTTTATTTAATGAAATCTTGTTGTCGATATTATCCGATCACTCGCCCCAAATTATACACCTTAATGAACAAATTAACATAAGAAAACCATGTTTCAAATTTTTTAACTCTTGGATCTACGAAAGTGACTTTACAGACATTGTCAAATCTTCATGGATTATACCATGTTATGGAAATCCTATGTACATTCTCCATAAAAAAAACTCAAAACTTTGAAAGAAGCATTAAAGCCATGGGCTAAGAACAGATTTGGTAGTGGCAATTTGCAATCAGAGAAATGGTTGACGCAGCTGAGTCAAATCCAACATCAAATGCACAACAACCCCACTAACAACACACTAGCTATATTGGAAGCGGAAATATCTCTTAAGCATGTTGAAGCCTTGCAAACTGAAGCGCAAATGAAGAAAACAAAAATCAAGAAATTGCTGGTTCAAAGACGGAGATAGAAGTACGGCTTACTTTCATGCTGTGTTAAAGGTTAAACAAAGAAGACAAGACATTCACTCTATGTGTGATCTGGAAGGTAAGGTTCATTTCAATATGAATGATATTCAAACTGCTTTTGTTACATACTTTTCTAAGCTCTTTGGGAATGATAACAATTTCAATCCTCTAATAGAAGAAATTAATCCCTATTTACTGCCAAAAATCAATGAGTAACAGTGTGACATTCTATGTGCATCTGTTGGTGATAATGAGATCAAAAATACAGCCTTTTCCCTTAACGCTAACTCATGCGGTGGCCCCAATGGTTTCAACATTAAGTTTTATCAGCATAGTTGGAATCTTATAAGTACTGATGTTTGTAAGGCTGTCAAACAGTTCTTCTCTAAAGCCAAAATGATGGGATCGTATAACAACACTACTGTTTCCCTAATCCCTAAAACAAATAATGCGTGCAACGTTAATGATTGCACACCAACTTCTTGTTGTAATTCTATTTACAAATGTATAGCCAAAATTTTAGCTTCTAGGTTGAAATCAGTCTTACCTTTTATAATATCTAGCAACCAGTCATCTTTTCTCCCTAGTCGTAATATTCTCGACAACATTCTTCTGGCACACGACCTAATTAAGGGCTACAACACCGCTCATATTTCACCTTGAGCTATGATAAAACTTGACATTAAGAAGGCCTTTGACACGATACAGTGGCTTTCAATTACATGTATCCTTAGCTTTATGAACTTCCCGCCTTTGTTTAATGCTTGGATTTTTCAATTCATAAGCACTGTGAACTACTCTATAAATGTTAATGGTAATTTGGTGGGTTTTTTTGGAAGTAAACAAGGCATTCACCAAGGAGACCCTATCTCTGCTTACCTTTTTATAACTATGATGGAATTGCTTACGGGCATGTTAAATAAACTAGTTGACGAAAAACGGTTTACTCTCCACCCTAAATGTAAGAACCCAAGAATTACTGCCTTAATGTTTTCCGATGATTTAATTATATTTTGTAAACCAGATGATAGCACTCTGATCAACATAATGGATACCCTAGATCAATTTTACCTCATGACAGCCTGAAAATCAACTGTGACAAATCTGAGATATTGATAGCGGGAGTTATTGAATCACGAAAACAACAAATACATACATTAAATGGTCTGACATCTAGTAGCAATAACTCCACCTATTTTGGGTTTCCGCTTGCGTCAGCCAGATTTACCACTATTCAATGCCTCCCTTTATATGAAAAAAATTACAAGTAGACTTGAGTGTTGGTCCTCTAAACTTCTTAGTCAGGCGGGGAGAATCACATTAGTTAAGTTGGTGATCATGGCGATGCAAGTTTATTGGGCAAGAACATATGTTCATCCTCAAAAACTACTTCGCATGATCAAGACTGCTTTTATGAAGTTTATATGGAAAGGAGATATACATTCGAAATACCTCGCACCAATTTCATTCAAAATACTTGAGAAACCTGTTAGTAAAGGTGGCCTTGGGATTCATGATATGATTCTCTGGAACTGTAACACCCCGTAATTTTATAACATTAAAATTCACAAATTAAAGTACACTTAATTTTTAGAAAAGAATTAAGTAAAATGGGTTGCGCAGAGAAATATATATATATATATATTGATATATATATATATAAAAATTAAAAATTAAATAAATAAATATGCGAAAAAGTTCAAAACAGCGAATTGGGAGGAGGAATAACCGAACCGGCCCATTTTTGAGGTCGACCCGAGCCCTGCTGGGTCGACTAGGGGTTAATCCAGGGTGTTTGGCTGTCAACCCATGGGCCGATTCGCTCAAATGTAGATTTTGCATTTGATTGGTTCTCATGGTTCAGGGTTAATCTAATGGTCCTAAATAACTTCCTACACCTATAAATACATCCTAATGCTAACCCTAAACCTAATTAAAACAGAATAGTTACCGTTATACCGTCGCCATGGAAATCAATGGAGCCGCCGCCAACTAAGAAAGAAGAAAAGCAAATTCAATTCTAATTCTCTCAACCCTAAAGCAAAGCAAAACTCTCTCTTTTCTTCTTTCAATTGTGAGTATGATGATCTTAACAAGATTATTATCATTTTAATTAGGTTGAGTTATGAATGGATTATGAGTAGATGATGTGAATTATCATATATGTTGTTGTAAACCCCTTTTGCTATCATGTATATTGTAAATCCAATGTTATGTGATGATGATATCTTATATGTTGTAAATCATGCTATGATGATGTTATATGTTGAAAGTTTCTATACTAAGTTGTGATGAATCATACATGTTAAAAAGGCCATGATGTTACCATCTATGCTAGTTAGTTCATATTAATTAAATCATCATGTTTGGGTTATGTTGATCTATATGAGAAGTCACATATGCAAGTTAGATTGATTAGAAAAGTTATGAACATATGCCAAGACATCTATTATGACATCTAGAATTATGCTATGAAATATGTGATATCCTATGCTAGTTCACACCATCATTATGTTGCCTAAAAACCCCATATGCAAGTTTATGTATAGATTTGGGCTATGATCATATCATGTAAATTGAGACATTTAACATGTTGACACCTTTTGATCCTTAACATGTGTAGTTTATGCAAATTTCACCCCTAATATGATTAGATTTATTTTAATTGTCTATATGTTGTGATAATTTATCTTTGTGCTAGGTGTTAGACTATACAAGCCTAGCCTATATTATGCGTTGAATAAGCGAACGTATAAACATGGGGTAGGGGTAATATTAAGGATTTAATATTTAAAAGTTGGGGTGCAATTGATATGATTTTGCATGCCATAAGTGGACGACCATAATTGAGTCAATTATGGACATCATTAAAAGTTGACTTAATTAATAATTTGAATAGGGAATTATTAAAACTGGGGTAAAAGATTTTAAGTGTTAATCAATGCTTACGACACGAGGTTGGACTCGTTTGTGACGTAAAACCTGCCCGGACCAGCCCGGCAAATCCAGTGGTCACAAATGTCAGCCCAATGTGAGAGGTCCTAGGCCTAAACTAAAGCATAACGGTTGTAAAGACACGAGGTTAGACTCTTTTATGGTGTAAGACTGCCCGGACCCGCCCGGAAAATCCAGCTGCCATAAATGCCAGTCTAATGTGAGAGGTCTTTATGAGGTTATGGCCTGAATGAATTAAGAAATACTTAACCAGAAAAACATGTAAGGTGGGACATGGGGGTTAAGTAGGTGCCTCGGGTGGCATGAGGAATCTACGGGGTGCCCTTAGTGGCATGTGAAATACGATTAGTAAGACTTAACCAAACACACATGTAAATGAACATGACTAAGAGGGTTAAGTGGGATATCCTAGTGACAAGCTTAGGTGGGTAGCTTGTGGGGGCCCATTTCGACCAGTATCCCAAACGTATCTTTGTGGGCTCGACCCAAGTCGAGGATGGGACACGCATGGTGGGTTCGACTGTAAGAGGCCAAAACGGGGAGCAATGGCAACGCAAGTCCAACGGGTTTCGTATGCGTGTGTGGACCTGGGCTGGTAGGTAAGACGTTGTTGCATCATGTAGGTATAAGCCGTGCATTCTCAAGTTGTATCGGGTTGCCACTTTAGGGGAGTGATACACCCCACTGTGGGGCCAGCACGGGTATCTACGAGTAGGGAGCCGATCGAAAGTGGGTAGTGGGGTACACCTAGTGGAGATAGGGGCAGACGGCACCTATGTAGTCAGCTAGGGGTACGTAAGGCTATTTATTAAGTTTCTGTGTGAAGCAAGTGGGATCAAACAATAGTGTGACTGGTGTGGTGCAGTGTAGTAATGTGCGGTGCAGTGTAGTAATCATTCGTTAGTAATTAGGTGTGCCTTTACCGTTATCTTTAACGTTATCTTAAACGCTATCTTTATCTTCCTAAGAGTTTATAAACATTTACTTGTCTTCCATCTTATGCCTTAGTCTAGTTATTTTGATAATAGTATTGTTAGAATTATCATACTCGCCAGACTTTATGTCTGACCCCCTCTATTTCTATCCTTTTTCCCCCTCCAGGTCCTCAGGTTGGGCCCAGCTCTAGTGGAGTTTGATTGAACTGCTTTATCTCTCTTTGGAAAGCTTGGACTGTTGAATTAAAGTCCAGCTTGTTATCTTTTTAATGGCTATTTATGTAATGGGATTATGTATTTTGTTTTTATGAAGATGGATATTGTACTTGGTTATGATCTATGGTTTTATGATGTAACAACATGTTTAATTTCCGCTGCAATAAAATGAAGTTTTAGATTTCCAAATACTATTTATATTTATTATCTGTCTTGTTGTAATTTTTCTGTTCTATATTCATTTATAACCTTCATGGAAGTTAATGCATTCCCTTTGTGAGTGACATTAATGGACGTGGGGTGTTACACGTGGTATCAGAGCTTAAGGTTACCAGAACAGATAAAAATACTTTAGAAAAATAGTTATTTTTGGAAGAAGTGTTTTCAAAAACATGTTTTAATGAGAAATTTAAAGAGAAAAGTTTTTAAGAAAAACATAATCCCCAATAGCCACATATCTTTATCTTTCGAATTCTCCATTTTGAATCTTTCCTTCTTCGTTTCAGCATGGCTGAAGATCTTAATCTACCCGACGGTGTAATGATACCAGGATGGTATAGGAGGCTATTGGAGGCTAGGGCCGCTGCAGGTCCAGCCAATGTTCCTCCACCACCAGTTACACCCGTTCCTCCTCCTCCTCCTCGTGTAGATACTTTTGCAAAGACGTGCAAGGAATTCAAGGCTATGGATGGAAAACCATTTCAAGGGTCAGAAACGTTTGTGGAAGCTAGAGATTGGCTTAAGGAGGTGGAAGAATTGCTAGAAATCTTTGAAGTAGAAGAAGGGAGGAGAGTTCGTTTAGCAGCTTGGTTGATGAAGGGAGAGGCCTCGTTTTGGTGGGAGGTCACTAATGGGGAGCGTCCTGTTGACTCTTGGGCGGATTTCAGACGTGGGTTCGAGGCGAAGTTTCTCTCAAGGGCGGAAGAAAATCTATATATGGAAAGGTTCTTGACATTGAAGCAAAGAAGCTCATCAATGAAAGAATATGTCAATAAATTTAATCAGTTAGCAAGGTTTGGCTTGGACTTAGTAAACACGCCGGAGAAGAAGGCTCTAAGGTCCGTGAATGGCTTGAATGAACCATTGCAAGGGTTGGCTATGACCTACATCCCTATGGGGGCCACCTTTGAGAAGTTAGTAGAAATGGCGCTTATGCATGAGGAGAAAAGCGCTAAAGCTGATAAGGCACCCGAGAAGAAGGGGGATCAGAAGAAACCACAACAGCAAAACAAGAAGGGTGGTAAAGACAATAACGGCAAGGGAAAGAAGAAATGTTTTAACTGTGGGACTCCAGGCCATCTCAGCAAGGATTGCCGAAAGAAAAAGAAGACAGGTTGTTTTCATTGTGGCGATGCGGGACATTTAGTGAAGGACTGCCCAAAGAAGGGGCAGAGGGCAGGAGCTACCTCGCGAGGACAGGTGCAGGCACTTATGGCACCAGGGCAGGCAAGGGGACAAGTTCAGGCTCTCGCGGTCCCACCGCTGCAAGAACGAGGTAGAACCATTTCTGTTGAAAGCTTAGTTTTTCTGTTTGATCATCCTGTCCGTACCCTATTCGATTCGGGCGCATCGCATTCGTTTATCTCTACATCATTAGTTGAATCACTGCACTTAAAACCAGTTTAGTAGAGGATCCCTTAGTTGTTTCGAATCCAATTGGGGGCTCAGCTTATTTGTCTATGATGTGTTTGGATTTGAAAATTTCCATACTTAGCGTTGAATTTAGATGTGATGCTTATGTGTTGGGCTTCACGGGCTATGGGCTAATTTTAGGAATGGATTGGTTATCCAAAAATGGGGCTGTTCTTGATTGTGAAAGGAGAGTAGTTAGGCTCGTGACTCGCCTTGGCAACACTCTCGAAATCTTCTGTAATCCCATAAATTCGGTTATGCTAAGTTATCAAGAATCGCTTGACGCATCTGAGGAAAATCTACGATCTGTTAGAGTGGTCCGAGAATAGTCGGATGTATTTGAAGAGGTGAAGGGCTTGCCTCCAAAGCAGGAGATAGATTTTCGAATATATCTTGTGGATAATGCGAAACCAGTATCTTTGCCAGTACGCCACATGGCTCCACGTGAAAGGAGGGAACTCGATAAGCAAGTGAAGGGGTTGCTTGAGAAGGGGTTCATAAGACGAAGTATATCGGAGTGGGGTGCTCCAGTAGTATTTGCCACGAAGGCGGATGGGTCCCTTAGACTTTGTGTGGACTATAGAGAACGTAATAAGCCTACTAAGAAGAACAGACACCCACTGCCGAGGATTGACGATCTCTTCGATCAGTTAGTTGGCGCGTCAGTGTTTTCGCAGTTGGACTTAGCCACTGGGTTACATCAGTTGAGAGTGGCTGAGGATAGCGTAGACAAGACTGCCTTTAGGACTCCGGACGGTTTCTATGAATGGCTAGTTATGCCCTTCGGTTTGACAAACGCCCCAGCATATTTTGTTGATTTGATGAGTAGGGTGTTTAGGGAGTACCTTTACAAATTCGTGGTAGTCTTTGTAGATGACATCTTGTTCTTTTCTAAGGATGAAGAAGAGCATGCCCTACATCTTAGGGAAGTGTTGGAGACCCTACGAGCGCATAGCCTTAAGGCTAAATTTTCTAAGTGTCACTTCTGGAGGAAGGAAGTACGGTTCTTGGGGCACGCGGTTTCCATAGAAGGGATAGTCGTGGATCCCGCGAAGGTGGTGGCCATCCAAAATTGGAAGGTCCCTAAAAATGCTACCGAAGTGAGAAGTTTCTTGGCGTTGTCTGGCTACTATAGGAAGTTTATCAAAGACTTCGCAAAGATATCAGCTCCATTGAACGCTTGACGAAGAAGAACCTAGTTTTCACATGGGACGTAGATTGTGATGATGCGTTCCAACATTTGAAGAGAGCTTGGACTTCAGCCCCAGTCTTAGTATTGCCAGACGGGAGTAAGCCGTTTACCGTTTATACTGATGCTTGTGGGACAGGACTAGGCGCAGTCTTAATGCAAGAGGGTAGGGTAATAGCCTATGGTGGAAGGCAGTTGAAAGCGCATGAGAAAAATTATCCTACACATGACCTAGAATTGGCCGCTATTGTTTTCGCGCTTAAGTCTTGGCGTCATTATCTTCTTGGCGAGAAATTCGAATTATTCACTGACCACAAGTCTTTAAAATACCTATTCTCTCAAAAGGACTTGAACTTAAGGCAGCAAAGGTGGATGGAGTTCTTAGCGTCCTACGACTTCGAAATAGCCTATACCCCTGGCAAGGGTAACATGGTAGCAGACGCCTTAAGTAGAAAAAGATTATCCTTAAGTCCTTTGTTTGTTGAGCGGTGAAGTTTAGAATTCATTTTGATGTTTGACTTTAAACCTTCCGTTGACTTCGTACCCAGTTTGCTAGCATCCTTGGAGGTCAGACCTACGCTTTTGGGACGGATTGGCGAGGCACAGCGAGACGACCCGCAGTTGGTTGAGTTAGTAGAAAAACTCAAAGGAGGGGAGTCATCAAGCCATCTCTGTAGGTATACCCTAGACGATAAGGGTTGGTTACGTAGGGACGGTAGACTTTGTGTACCAAAAGACGATGACCTAAGGAAGACTATTCTTGACGAAGCACATCGTTCGAAGATGACCATTCATCCCGGTGGGGACAAGATGTACAAAGACATGAAGAGAGTTTACTTTTGGGCCGGCATGAAGAAAGATGTGGCCGAGTATGTCGCTAGATGCTTGGTGTGCCAACAAGTAAAAGCGAAGCAAAAGAAACCCAGTGGGTTGCTTTACCCATTGGAGGTTCCACTATGGAAGTGGGAAAGTGTCTCGATGGATTTTGTGGATGGGTTACCGCGATCAAGGAAGGGTAATATGGGAATTTGGGTTATAGTAGATAGACTTACTAAAAGCGCCCATTTCACTCCCGTAAAGAGTAAGAGGAATGCTCCATGGTTAGCCTCCATATACGTTCGAGAAATAGTTCGTTTGCACAGTGTTCCTTCTAGCATAGTGAGCGACCGCGATCCTATTTTCACTAGCGAATTTTGGAGAAGCTTACAAGAGGCGGTAGGGACTCAGTTATATTTGGGCACCGCATATCATCCCCAGACGGACGGCCAGACCGAGAGGGTGAATCGCATTCTAGAGGATCTGCTGAGGCTATGTATCCTAGACTTTGGGGGTACGTGGGAAGAGCATCTTCCATTGGTTGAGTTCGCATATAATAATAGCTTTCAGTCCAGCATTGGTATGGCACCATTCGAAGCTCTTTATGGACGACCTTGTCGTTCACCTACATGTTGGTGGGAATCTACGGATAAGATCTTACTTGGGCCCGATATGATTAGGGAGACTTCGGAGAAGATCGACTTGATTCGAAGGAGGATGAAAGCAGCACAGGATAGGCAGATATCTTATGCGGATAAGAGGAGGACAGATCTCGAGTTTGAAGTTGGGGACATGGTCTTTGTCAAAGTGTCTCCATTACGGAATGTTTTTCGCTTTGGGTCCGTTGGGAAATTAGCACCAAGGTTTGTAGGACCGTTTCCTATTAAGGAAAAAATTGGACAGATGGCGTATAGAGTGGAGTTGCCCGGGAGACTTAGTGGTGTACACGACGTATTCCACGTGTCACATTTGAGGATGTGCTTGCACGAGACCGCGGAAGTGGTAGAGCCGAGCTTTCTTAGAGAGGTGGAGATAGAGCATGATGCGACAATTCGACGAGCTCCTACGCGCATTCTTGGGTCGGAGATCAAGAGGTTGAGGAATCGAGAGGTCAGACTAATCAAAGTGCAATAGGGAGATGATGAGAGCAACGCTACTTGGGAGACAGAAGAGAAGATGCGTTCACGATACCCTTTTCTTTTTTAGGGTATGTCTTTTAATTTCTCCTTTATCACTTAGCTTGTACTTATCTTATCTTTAGTATATCCTCTTGCTAGTATCTTTGACCTTTAGTTAGGATAATCCTATGGTTGAAACATGTGTTTGAGATATGTTATGTATGGTGGATGCAAAGTGGATGCAAGTGTTTGCTAGTGGTTGCTCGTGGATGCATATGCATACACTATTAGGCACCAGATCGGCTTAGTCACTTCATATTGCATATTGCATATATATGGATGTATTTAGTAAAATGGATGTATAATGGTTGTATTATCATATAGTTGCTGCATTCGGGTGGATGGTTGTGCACGCATATAGAATTAATATGTATCATTAGGAATCTTTTGCATACATATTGGACGCATGGCACTATCATGAATTGCACTAAGGAGGTCGACTGAATCAGTAGACTGCCTAATTTTGCATTAGATATGGACATATACACACACTGTGCATATAAACATTAAAGCATTAGAAGTCTTTTAAGGACAATGGATGCTGGTGTTTGATGGTTGAGTAGATGGACGATTAGATGGTAGGATATACATTCTTCTTGACTTGGAGATTTCGGGGACGAATTCCTTTAAGGAGGGGAGAATGTAACACCCTGTAATTTTATAACATTAAAATTCACAAATTAAAGTATACTTAATTTTTAGAAAAGAATTAAGTGAAATGGGTTGCGCAGAGAAATATATATTGATATATATATAAATAAATTAAAAATTAAATAAATAAATATGCGAAAAGTTTCAAAACAGCGAATTGGGAGGGGGAATAACCGAACCGGCCCATTTTTGAGGTCGACCCAAGCCCTGCTGGGTCGACTAGGGGTTAATCCAGGGTGTTTTGCTGTCAACCCATGGGCCGATTCGCTCAAATGCAGATTTTTCATTTGATTGGTTCTCATGGTTCAGGGTTAATCTAATGGTCCTAAATAACTTCCTACACCTATAAATACATCCTAATGCTAACCCTAAACCTAATTAAAATAGAATAGTTACCGTCATACCGTCGCCATGGAAATCAATGGAGCCGCCGCCAACTAAGAAAGAAGAAAGGCAAATTCAATTCTAATTCTCTCAACCCTAAAGCAAAGAAAAACTCTCTCTTTTCTTCTCTAAATTGTGAGTATGATGATCTTAACACGATTATTATCATTTTAATTAGGTTGAGTTATGAATGGATTATGAGTAGATGATGTGAATTATCATATATGTTGTTGTAAACCCCTTTTGCTATCATGTATATTGTAAATCCAATGTTATATGATGATGATATCTTATATGTTGTAAATCATGCTATGATGATGTTATGTAAGTTGAAAGTTTCTATGCTAAGTTGTGATGAATCATAGATGTTAAAAAGGCCATGATGTTACCATCTATGCTAGTTAGTTCATATTAATTAAATCATCATGTTTGGGTTATGTTGATCTATATGACAAGTCACATATGCAAGTTAGATTGATTAGAAAAGTTATGAACATATGCCAAGACATCTATTATGACATCTAGAATTATGCTATGACATATGTGATATCCTATGCTAGTTCACACCATCATTATGTTGCCTAAAAACCCCATATGCAAGTTTATGTACAGATTTGGGCTATGATCATATCATGTAAATTGAGACATTTAACAAGTTGACACCTTTTGATCCTTAACATGTATAGTTTATGCAAGTTTCACCCCTAATATGATTAGATTTATTTTAATTGACTATATGTTGTGATAATTTATCTTTGTGCTAGGTGTTAGACTATACAAGTCTAGCCTATATTATGCGTTGAATAAGTGAACGTATAAACGTGGGGTAGGGGTAATATTAAGGATTTAATATTAAAAAGTTGGGGTGCAATTGATATGATTTTGCATGCCATAAGTGGATGGCCATAATTGAGTCAATTATGGACATCATTAAAAGTTGACTTAATTAATAATTTGAATAGGGAATTATTAAAAATGGGGTACAAGATTTTAAGTGTTAATCATGCTTAGGACACGAGGTTGGACTCGTTTGTGACGTAAACCTGCCCGGACCCGCCCGGCAAATCCAGTGGTCACAAATGTCAGCCCAATGTGAGAGGTCCTAGGCCTAAACTAAAGCATAACGGTTGTAAAGACACAAGGTTAGACTCTTTTATGGTGTAAGACTGCCCGGACCCGCCCGGCAAATCCAGCTGCCATAAATGCCAGTCTAATGTGAGAGGTCTTTATGAGGTTATGGCCGGAATGAATTAAGAAATACTTAACCAGATAAACATGTAAGGTGGGACATGGGGGTTAAGTAGGTGCCTTGAGTGGCATGAGGAATCTAGGGGTGCCCTTAGTGGCATGTGAAATACGATTAGTAAGACTTAACCAAACACACATGTAAATGAACATGACTAAGAGGGTTAAGTGGGATATACTAGTGACAAGCTTAGGTGGGTAGCTTGTGGGGGCCCATTTCGACCAGTATCCCAAACGTATCTTTGTGGGCTCGACCCAAGTCGAGGACGGGACACGCATGCTGGGTTCGACTGTAAGAGGCCAAAACGGGGAGCGATGGCAACGCAAGTCCAACGGGTTTTGTATGCGTGTGTGGACCCGGGCTGGTAGGTAAGACGTTGTTGCATTGTGTAGGTATAAGCCGTGCATTCTCAAGTTGTATCGGGTTGCCACTTTAGGGGAGTGATACACCCTACTGTGGGGCCAGCACGGGTATCTACGAGTAGGGAGCCGATCGAAAGTGGGTAGTGGGGTACACCTAGTGGAGATAGGGACAGACTGCACCTATGTAGTCAGCTAGGGGTACGTAAGGATATTTATAAAGTTTCTGTGTGAAGCAAGTGGGATCAAAAAATAGTGTGACTGGTGTGGTGCAGTGTAGTAATGTGCGGTGCAGTGTAGTAATCATTCGTTAGTAATTAGGTGTGCCTTTACCGTTATCTTTAATGTTATCTTAAACGCTATCTTTATCTTCCTAAGAGTTCATAGACATTTACTTGTCTTCCAACTTATGCCTTAGTCTAGTTATTTTGATAATAGTATTGTTAGAATTATCATACTCGCCAGACTTTATGTCTGACCCCCTCTATTTCTATCCTTTTTCCCCCTCCAGGTCCTCACGTTGGGCCCAGCTCTAGTGGAGTTTGATTGAATTGCTTCATCTCTCTTTGGAAAGCTTGGACTGTTGAAGTAAAGTCCAGCTTGTTATCTTTTTAATGGCTATTTATGTAATGGGATTATGTATTTTGTTTTTATGAAGATGGATATTGTACTTGGTTATGATCTATGGTTTTATGATGTAACAACATGTTTAATTTCCGCTGCAATAAAATGAAGTTTTAGATTTCCAAGTACTATTTATTATTTGTCTTGTTGTAATTTTTCTGTTCTATATTCACTTATAACCTCCATTGTAACACACCGTATTTTTTTTAATATAATTAAAAATGAAATAAAATATATGAGAATATGCTTATGATAGGTAAATAATGGTGATGCATAAGGAGAATTAATTAATACATGGAAGAGAAGAAAAATTAGTTCGATAGCGGCGTATGTAACAGAAAAGATAGTAAAATAAGTACATCTAATTCAAGAATCAGTAATTAGGTAAAATGGGCATCACCATTGCGTTCATCTCGGATAAATACGCGAAATTGAGTCCGAGTTTTCGAAAATCGGAGTCCGTATGACCAAGATATGGCCAAAACAAGATTTCAGCAGACTTTCTGGCAGACTACCCGTGTCGACTGTAGTGTCGACACCCAAGTCGACCTGCCCCCTCCCCTGTGTCGACTGTAGCGCCGACTCCCCCCCCCCCCACTGTACAGGTCGACCAAGTCGGCCTGGGGTGCCCCAAAACCCATTTTTGAGGCCCGGGATGAGTTTTGATGGTCCGGATTGACTCTAGGGTTGATCTAATGGCCTAAATGAGTTTTCTGCACCTATAAAATAACACCTAGACCTAGCCTAACTCACACAAATCATTCTTACACCATTATGATGCTAAAATCTCTCTTGAGCCATGGCCGCCGTCTCCAAATTAAAGCTTAAGCGTCCAAACTCAAATCAAATCAAAGATCAATGCTTCTACAACAAATTCAAGGGGATAAATCAATGACACTGCAACTTTCTAAGACAAATTCACTTCTTAATTCTTTAGCCGTTCTCTGTAAGTGCTAGTTATTTTCAGATCTAAATATTTAATTTTAATATGGGCATGAAATAAAGTGGAATTGGATCTATGTATGTTTATCGATTCAGATCTATTCCTGTTGCTTTTTGAATCTTTAGTTTTGAGACTTGTCAACCTTTATTCTCTTGACAAGTTTGTGATTTATTCAGCAGTTTCCTTGATTCGTAATGATGTTATCATCAATTTGTAATCTTTATGCCTATCATGATGTTGTTTTCTCTCTGATCTATTTATTATGAAAATTTCTACCTTCCCCTATTTATTTTCTTTTGATGAACCTTGGTCAACTTCGGACCATGGCCTAAAATCGCGATTCGCATATGAGATGTATACGGGGGAATAATGGGATTATTGCCTATAAGAATATGATTAATAATTGGCAACATGAAATTGGATGTTATCATTTTATTTGCAAGTTTAGGGTAGATCTGTAAATTTTGGTATAATCCTGTTATGATAAAATTTGCATAAATATTATATACATGGAATTCGAAACCAATTGGATCTATGTAATGTAACATGAAATTTGGTATACATAACATGTATGTAATTTGGCATGTAAAATAAAATTATGAGTTTTGGAACCTATGTAAATTAAATCAAAAGATTGGGCTTATGTTAATTAGGCATGTGTGGACTTGGAAATTTGAGCATGAAAGCGACTGTAAACTTTATAATTGGCATAAACATGTATTATGAACTTGGGCAACTGGCATGTATTGAAATAAAAAAGATTATAGTTTGGGACAACTACATCATGAATCATCGGATTTGGGTTTATTGGGTAAGAAACTTGATAAATGTAATTTTGGCTAGATCTTGACATATGTAAAAAGGCATGAAACTTGGTATATATGTAAACTGACTAGAATTGGGTACATATATTAGTTGGCATGTAATAGCCTTAAAAGAGGGATAAATATAAATTGAGATAAGTTGCCTTTAATGGCCTAAGATAAATTGTGGTAAAATTGGTATGATTTTGCATACCATTAATTGATGGACATAATTGAGTCAATTATGGACATCGTTAAATTAGGAATAAATTGATAATTTGAATAGGGGAAATAAATTCAAATCGGGGTAAAAGATTATAAGTAATAATCAATGCTTAGGACACGAGGTTGGACTCATTTGTGACGTAAACCTGCCCGGAACCGCCCGGCGAATCCAGTAGTCACAAATGTCAGCCCAATGTGAGAGGTCCTAGGCCCAAATTAAAAGCGTAACAGTTGTAAAGACACGAGGTTAGACTCTTTTATGGTGTAAGACTGCCCGGACCCGCCCGGCAAATCCAGCCGCCATAAATATCAGTCTAATGTGAGAGGTCTTTATAAGGTTACGGCCTTAATGAATTAAGAAATACTTAACCAGATAAACATGTGGTAGGACATGGGGGTTAAGTGGGTGACATGTGGGTGACATGTGGAAATACGAACAGTAATACTTAACCAACGTAACATGGCAATTAGACCAGTGGGTAGGGTTAAGTAAATAAGAACACTTAACCAATAAGATATAAATGAGTGGGTTAAGTAATATGATTAGGTTAATCTGGACACTTAACCAATTTAATATGTTGACTATGGGAGTGGGTAAGGTTAAGCAAATGTTTAACCATTATAACATGATTAAACTGGACTAGAGAGTGAGGTTAAGTTAATGAGAACACTTAACTAATACAATGGGTTAATTAGACAAGTGGTTGCGGTTAAGTAGTAACACTTAACCAACATAACAGGACAAGCGGGTGGGTTAAGTTAACTTGAATAAGTTGATAACACTTAACCATTATAATAGGACTAGTGGATGGGGTTAAGTTAACATGCATTTAACCAATCTGATGTGATGCGTGGCAGGGTTAAGTAACACATAGGGTTAAGTTAACAAGAAAATTCTTAACCAATGTAACCAGATAGATGAACGGGGTTAAGATAATAAACCGCACTTAACCAATCAAACATAATAAGCGAGAAAGGTTAAGTCAACTAAGGTAAACACTTAACCATGGTAACATAACGAGTAGAAGGGTTAAGTACATATCGGGTTGGTGGGTAATATTAGTAAATATAGGCCCACATACACTTAACCATTAAATACACATGCTTGAATCAGTAGCGGGGTTAAGTACACATCAGGGCTGGTGGGTAATATCAGAGAATATAGGCCCACAGACTTAACCATTAGAAAAACCTAGTAACGGGGACCCATTTCAGCAGTAACCCACATTAGGTATCAACGGAACCCTGAGCTAGGTAGCGTGGGGCACGATTACTGGGCTGATTATAAGAGGTCAAATTAGCGGCGGTTGGTGCAGCAGTGTAGGTTCTAACGGAGTGCGGGCGTGCACACACTTCGGCGCAGAAAATTTAGCCACTTGGCATCAGTAGGTATAAAGCTATGCATCTTGATTTTGTCAGGGTTGCCACCATGGGACTTGATACACCCCATGGTGGGACCAGCACAGGTATCTACAAGTAGGGGGCTGCGTGACACAAACGAGAACTAGGTCAAGTAGGGAGCCGATCGATAAGGTAGTAAGGGTGCATCGAATATATACATGGCCTTTGGGGTGATCGAGATGGAATCCTCATAACCGATGTACACCTGAAGGCTACCATAATTGCGGGGATTGGGATCACGTTGTAATTATTATATAACACGGGATACTAGTTGGGACACTAGTAGGGGGTACGGGTCCTTGTTACACAGGACACTAGTTGGGACACTAGTAGGAATACGGATCATTCCATGTAAGACACTTATGAGGATGCTAGTTAGGTGGTGCAGAGCAAATAGATATCGTTTTAATGGAAAAGCTTAGAAACCTTGCGATGTTATTCTTGATAGAAACCATGCGGTGGGATACTTGATAGGAATTATGGGACGTTATACTTGTTTCATCGTGCCCGAAGTTTATCTTGTTACCTTAGTTTACCTTATTGTCATAGTTTATCTTGTTATCTTAGTTTATCTTGCCTACCTTGTCATCATGCTTATGTTTACTTTCAGTTTATTCATGCCATGTTATCTTTATCTATTTTTATGCTGAAAGTCACTAGGACTTACTCAGTCTTTAGGACTGACCCGTTTTGTTTCGCCTCTTTTTCTTCCGTTCCCCCCCCCCCGGTTCACAGGGTGGGAATACAGCTTAGTTCGGATCTTACCAAGCTCCAAGGCTCTTTCATGTATGGCTTGGATTTCTCTTGGCTATGGCTTGCTTTGCTTTATTGGGGAATACTGCAGTTTGTTTTTATGCTTCTTTGTTTTTGAGCAAGACAGATATCCTAACTATGAAATTGGGTATTGGGATTTGATGGGCTTTTCTTGTAAACATTTATATTTAATAAACGATTTGAAGTACTTCCACTTTATTTTCCGTTGTTTTATATATGTCTGTCTTGTATTATTTCTGTTCTAGTACCCATAATACTCCATTGAAGTTAAGGCATTCCCTTTGTGAGTGACCTTAACAGATATAGGGTGTTACATTTGGTATCAGAGCAGAAGGTTACCAGACTGGGCAAAAGTTTTCAAAAACCTTCTGAAATTATTTTCAAAACATTTACAAAGAAGCAAATTTTCAAAAAAAAATTGTTTTAATTAAAAGGCATATTTCCCAAAGCCATATGCACTATCTTTTGATTCTCTCTTGAAATCTCTTCTCACTCTTTTCACCATAGTTTCGTAGGCATCCGACACATGTCGGAGGGCAAAGAAGTGCCCAACCTCCGTCTGTAGCCGTGGTAGTCCCATCTGCGTCTAATCTTATTTCAAGTTGGGTAGAGTGCCGTGCGTTGGAGGTAGCTTCGAGAGACTTGTTAACAAACTATACAAGGACAGTAAGAACAAGAAACTAGTTGTTATAGCTTAATCCACGAAGGAGGAAAAAGGTGAGAGGAAAGAGGCCAAAGTGAAAGAATAGTAAAACCCATGACAAGAGAGAGTATCTTTAGTGAGAAGGGACATGTAGTTAAGTATTATAGGACAAGGGCAAGGGACAAGATCGTCGAGAGGGCAATTGAATGCTCTTACCACTAGCGTACCTAAGAGGGCGGTAACATTTCTGTTAAAGGTTTAGCTTTTCTTTTCTATCATCCCACTAGAACTTTGTTTTTGTACATCGCATCCTTTTAATTCTTCTTCGAAAGTTGAGTCTCTGCACCTTAGTACTAGCATGGTAGAGGATCCCATTTTTTTTCTTCTTTTCTCAAATCCTGTTGGGGAAATCGGCTCATTTATTCATGACTTGTTTGGATTTGAGAATGTCTATGCTAAGTGTTGAGTCTAGAAGTAATGTTTATGTTTTGGGCTATGGATTGATTCTAGCGATGGAGTGGTTATCCAGTAAGGGTGACCTTCTCGGTTTTGAAAAGAGGGTAGTTAGACTCTTGACTTGCCTCGGTAATACCCTCGAAGTCACAGGTAACCTTTAGGGTTCTATCATGATTTGTTTCCTAGAATCTCTTGACACATTTATTGGTAATTTGTAATCCGATCGAGTAGTGTTCGCCACTAAGGCGGATGGGTCATTTCGCTTATGCATGAGTTGTAGAGAATCACCTTAGTAAATACATTTGGCAACATGGTTGGCATTTATTTCCAAGAGATAGTTCTTCTACGTGGAATACCTAATAGTAAGTGGACGAGATCCAAGATTCACTAGTGAATTTTGGAGAGCTTGCATGAAACCATGAGTACGTAGTTATGTTTGAGCCGAGTATACTAGGAGGAGAATAAGTGAAAGTGGAACGAGAGGCAAAAGTGAAATGGATCCCAACCCATATTTTGGAAACAAGAATTAAGAAGCTACGGAATTGTGAAGTTAAAGGCGGTCAAAGCACAATGGAGTTAAGCTCAAAGAAATGCGACTTAGAAGATTGAAGACTAGATTCGCGCATCATATCTCTTTTTAAGAGTATATCCATGATCTCTCTTTTCCTATAGAGCTTACTCGCATGCTATCTTTTGTGTATATCCTCTCGATCCTATTTCTATTGCGAACCTCATAAGGAGTATGGCTCGTCTGTTAGTAATATATGTTGGGGCTTGAGGATGTCCGTCGGGTGGACTAAACTTTTTGGGTTTTATAGGATACGGGTTGGTCTTAGGAAGGGATTCCCTTGTGACCTAAAAGGAGTCCATCATGCTTAGATTCCTAGAATCATATACAGTGGTTGGGTTGAGTAATTCTTTGGGTGTCAGTCTGATGTTGATTTCAGTCTTTGGGGCTGATGTTTAGAGAGTTCTTCTCCTAATCAATATATATGTGGCATAAATTTCCAGTTTTGACATTGCCTAACTGGCACAAAGTTTTTACTTGCTTCTATCATTCGACTATACCTTTAGATAGGAACAATTGGGTGTAAACATGTGTTTGAGACATGTTATGATTGATGGTTGCAAGTGGCTGCAAGTGGTTGCTAGTGGTTGCTCATGGATGCATTTACACACATTAGGCACTAGATCGGCTCAATCGCCTTTCATATTGCATATGCATGAGTGTTTACACTTGTTTGTGGATGAAATTGAATGTGTTATCATGTGAATGTTGCATATGGATGGATGTTTGTGCACACATATAGTGTTTATGTGACTAGGACTATTTGCATACATGTTGGACTCATGGCACTAAACATATTTTGCATTTAGAAGATCAATCAGGCCTGATCATTTGCATTAGACAAGGAACATATACACACACTTCTTGCATATGTTCATACAGCATTAGAAATCTCTTAAGGACAATGACTGCCTGTGATTGATGATTGAGTAGATGGATGATGGATGGTAGGACACATGCTTCTTAACTTGAAGATTTCGGGGACGAAATCCTTTAAGGAGGGGAGAATGTAACACACCGTATTTTTTTAATATAATTAAAAATGAAATAAAATATATGAGAATATGCTTATGATAGGTAAATAATGGTGATGCATAAGGAGAATTAATTAATACATGGAAGAGAAGAAAAATTAGTTTGATAACGGCGTATGTAACGGAAAAGAAAGTAAAATAAGGATAACTAGTTCAAGAATCAGGAATTAGGTAAAATGGACATCACCATTGCATTCCTCTCGGAAAAATACGCGAAATAGAGTCCGAGTTTTCGAAAATCGGAGTCCGTATGACCAAGATATGGCCAAAACAAGATTTCAGCAGACTTTCTGGCAGACTACCCGTGTCGACTGTAGTGTCGACACCCAAGTCGACCTACCCCCCCCCCCCTGTGTCGACTGTAGTGTCGACTCCCCCCCTGTACAGGTCGACATGGTCGGCCTGGGGTGGCCCAGAACCCATTTTTGAGGCCCGAGATGAGTTTTGATGGTCCGGATTGACTCTAGGGTTGATCTAATGGCCTAAATGAGTTTTCTGCACCTATAAAATAACACCTAGACCTAGCATAACTCACACAAATCATTCTTACACCGTTATGCTGCTAAAATCTCTCTTAAGCCATGGCCACCATCTCCAAATTAAAGCTTAAGCGTCCAAACTCAAATCAAATCAAAGATCAATGCTTCTACAACAAATTCAAGGGGATAGATCAATGACACTGCAACTTTCTAAGACAAATTCACTTCTTAATTCATTAGCCGTTCTCTGTAAGTGCTAGTTATTTTTAGATCTAAATATTTAATTTTAATATGGGCATGAAATAAAGTGGAATTGGATCTATGTATGTTTATCGATTCAGATCTATTCCTGTTGCTTTTTGAATCTTTAATTTTGAGACATGTCTGCCTTAATTCTCATGACAAGTTTGTGATTTATTCAGCAGTTTCCTTGATTCGTAATGATGTTATCATCAAGTTGTAATCTTTATGCCTATCATGATGTTGTTTTCTCTCTGATCTATTTATTATGCAAATTTCTACCTTCCCCTATTTATTTTCTTTTGATGAACCTTGGTCAACTTCGGACCTTGGCCTAAAATCGCGATTCGCATACGAGATGTATATGGGGGAATAATGAGATTATTGCCTATAAGAATATGATTAATAATTGGCAACATGAAATTGGATGTTATCATTTTATTTGCAAGTTTGGGGTAGATCTGTAAATTTTGGTATAATCCTGTTATGATAAAATTTGCATAAATATTATATACATGGAATTCGACACCAATTGGATCTATGTAATGTAACATGAAATTTGGTATATATAACATGTATGTAATTTTGCATGTAAAATAAAATTATGAGTTTTGGAGCCTATGTAAATTAAATCAAAAGATTGGGCTTATGTTAATTAGGCATGTGTAGACTTGGAAATTTGAGCATGAAAGCGACTGTAAACTTTATAATTGGCATAAACATGTATTATGAACTTGGGCAAATGGCATGTATTGAAATAAAAAAGATTATAGTTTGTGACAACTACATCATGAATCATCGGATTTGGGTTTATTGGGTATGAAACTTGATACATGTAATTTTGGCTAGATCTTGACATAAGTAAAAAGGCATGAAACTTGGTATATATGTAAACTGACTAGAATTGGGTACATATATTAGTTGGCATGTAATAGCCTTAAAAGAGGGATAAATATAAATTGAGATAAGTTGCCTTTAATGGCCTAAGATAAATTGTGGTAAAATTGGTATGATTTTGCATACCATTAATTGATAGACATAATTGAGTCAATTATGGACATCGTTAAATTAGGAATAAATTGATAATTTGAATAGGGGAAATAAATTCAAATTGGGGTAAAAGATTATAAGTAATAATCAATGCTTAGGACAAGAGGTTGGACTCATTTGTGACGTAAACCTGCCCGGAACCGCCCGGCGAATCCAATAGTCACAAATGTCAGCCCAATGTGAGAGGTCCTAGGCCCAAATTAAAAGCGTAACAGTTGTAAAGACACGAGGTTAGACTCTTTTATGGTGTAAGACTGCCCGGACCCGCCCGGCAAATCCAGTTGTCATAAATGTCAGTCTAATGTGAGAGGTCTTTATAAGGTTGCGACCTTAATGAATTAAGAAATACTTAACCAGATAAACATGTGGTGGGACATGGGGGTTAAGTGGGTGACATGTGGGTGACATGTGGAAATACGAACAGTAATACTTAACCAACGTAACATGGTAATTAGACCAGTGGGTAGGGTTAAGTAAATAAGAACACTTAACCAATATGATATAAATGGGTGGGTTAAGTAATATGATTAGGTTAATCTGGACACCTAACCAATTTAATATGTTGACTACGGGAGTGGGTAAGGTTAAGCAAATGTTTAACCATTAGAACATGATTAAACTGGACTAGAGAGTGAGGTTAAGTTAATGAGAACACTTAACTAATACAATGGGTTAATTAGACAAGTGGTTGCGGTTAAGTAGTAACACTTAACCAACATAACAGGACAAGCGGGTGGGTTAAGTTAACTTGAATAAGTTGATAACACTTAACCATTATAATAGGACTAGTGGATGAGGTTAAGTTAACATGCACTTAACCAATCTGATGTGATGCGTGGCAGGGTTAAGTAACACATGGGGTTAAGTTAACAAGAAAATTCTTAACCAATGTAACCAGATAGATGAACGGGGTTAAGATAATAAACCACACTTAACCGATCAAACATAATAAGCGAGAAAGGTTAAGTCAACTAAGGTAAACACTTAACCATGGTAACATAACGAGTAGAAGGGTTAAGTACATATTGGGTTGGTGGGTAATATTAGTAAATATAGGCCCACATACACTTAACCATTAAATACACATGCTTGAATCAGTAGCGGGGTTAAGTACACATCAGGGCTGGTGGGTAATATCAGAGAATATAGGCCCACAGACTTAACCATTAGAAAAACCTAGTAACAGGGACCCATTTCAGCAGTAACCCACATTAGGTATCAACATAACCCTGAGCTAGGCAGGGTGGGGCACGATTACTGGGCTGATTATAAGAGGTCAAATTAGCGGCGGTTGGTGCAATAGTGCAGGTTCTAACGGAGTGCGGGCGTGCACACACTTCGGCGCAGAAAATTTAGCCACTGGGAATCAGTAGGTATAAAGTTGTGCATCTTGATTGTGTCAGGGTTGCCACCATGGGAATTGATACACCCCATGGTGGGACCAGCACAGGTATCTACATGTTGGGGGCCGCGTGACACAAACGAGAACTAGGTCAAGTAGGGAGCCAATCGATAAGGTAGTAAGGGTGCATCGAATATATACATGGCCATTGGGGCGATCGAGGTGGAATCCTCATAATCGATGTACACCTGAAGGCTACCATAATTGCGGAGATTGGGATCACGTTGTAATTATTATATAACACGGGCTACTAGTTGGGACACTAGTAGGGGGTACGGGTCCTTGTTACACAGGACACTAGTTGGGACACTAGTAGGAATACAGATCATTCCATGTAAGACACTTATGAGGATGCTAGTTAGGTGGTGCAGAGCAAATAGATATCGTTTTAATGTATTCTTGATAGAAACCATGTGGTGGGATACTTGATAGGAATTATGTGATGTTATACTTGTTTCATCGTGCCCGAAGTTTATCTTGTTACCTTAGTTTACCTTGTTATCATAGTTTATCTTGTTATCTTAGTTTATCTTGCCTACCTTGTCATCATGCTTACGTTTACTTTCAGTTTATTCATGCCATGTTATCTTTATCTATTTTTATGCTGAAAGTCACTAGGACTTACTCAGTCTTTTGGATTAACCCGTTTTGTTTCGCCTCTTTTTCTTCCGTTCCCCCCCCCCCCCAGGTTCACAGGGTGGGAATACAGCTTAGATCGGATCTTACCAAGCTCCAAGGCTCTTTCATGTATGGCTTGGATTTCTCTTGGCTATGGCTTGCTTTGCTTTATTGGGGAATACTGTAGTTTGTTTTTATGCTTCTTTGTTTTTGAGCAAGACAGATATCTTAACTATGAAATTGGGTATTGGGAGTTGATGGGCTTTTCTTGTAAACATTTATATTTAATAAACGATTTGAAGTACTTCCACTTTATTTTCCGCTGTTTTATATATGTCTGTCTTGTAATATTTCTGTTCTAGTACCTATAATACTCCATTGAAGTTAAGGCATTCCCTTTGTGAGTGACCTTAACAGATATGGGGTGTTACATCTCCATGGAAGTTAATGCATTCCCTTTGTGAGTGACATTAATGGACGTAGGGTGTTACAGGAACCGAGTTGCCTTTACCCAACACATCTATGATATTGTGTGCCACAAATATAGCCTGTGGGTCCAATGGTCTTATGTCAATGTTCTAAAAGACAGCTCTTTCTGGACTTTGATTATGAAGCAAAATCATAGTTGGACATGGAGGAATTTAATAAAACTTAGGACCAAGGTATTACCACATTTTAATTATGGCCAGGAAGCTTTTGCTAACGTTAGTTTCTGGGAAGAACCATGGGTTGGCTTCGGTATTATCTTTGAGAATGAGGTTAACTACTAGGACAAAATGCAATCTCGTGTGGCACAGCACACTAAAGTTGGTGACATCATCTCAAGAACCGAGTTGAGGCTGCCGCATACAGCCCACCAGACGGTAAATGCAATCTGGGCGAGGATCAATGCTTCTAAGCAGCTTGGATTCAGTGAAGGAATTGTCATCTGGAATTGCAACGGTGAGCGGGTTTAAATCAAATTAATGTACAATATTTTTCTTGGGACGTCACATATGTTAAACTGCAGATGGCACAAATCAGTATAGCGTCGAGAAAACAGCGCAAAGGTCAACCTAATCTTGTGGAAGATAACGGCAGGAGCTCTGGTTACAATGGACAAGCTTGCTAATCTTAGCATGGCTTTCAATAAAACTTGCAAGTACTGCTGCAGTCAAGATGAGAGCTCTCAACATTTGTTTTTTGATTGCTCTGTCACAAAGACCATGTGGACTAAAGCGATGCACCAGATAAAAGAAGGCAGCGGCTACTCATCAAGCACCGCAGAATGGATCAGAATCCAAAACAAAAGAAGAGGAAGAAATCCGCGTGCTAGAATATTTTGTTATGTCCTTAAAAGGATAACAAGCAATATTTGGCAACAACGCAATGTGCGTATTTTTGATGCAGCGAACAGCATGAATAATACTCAATGGAAGCAGTACGTTTGTCACGACATCAGGGAAGGATTGAAATTCCTCAAATTCACATTTGGTCCTGGTATTATTGGCTAGCGCTTTGCATTGCTTTTGTAAATATGTGTTTCGTGTTAGTTTCATTAGCATTGGTATGCCATGTAATCTCTATCTTTCTTTTTTTCTTGTTTCCATCGTTGTATAACTTTGTATTCTTCTATGGTATATCAATAAAATGGTAGGGGGCCATTTAACCCCCGTCGGCTTTGCCAAAAAAATATTGAGAATTAAGTAAAAACAGACTGCGCCATTGCGTTCGTCTCGGAATTCTGTTTAAGATAGACACCAAGTTTGCATAAAACGGACATCGTATGAAGAAGTTATTAAGCCTAGAAGTTTGTATACACAATAGAGAATTATACATATACAAACAAATTAATATATATAAAAAAAATCAAAATTGCCAAGCGGAACTGACTGTTTCTGTGGGTCGATCTGAGACCCCGCTGGGTCGACCCTGGCTCTTTGGGGTCGACCCATGGGTCGACCCCGGGGTCGCACCCAAGGGGGTCGACCCCCATACAAATCTGGGAAGAATTCAGTTTTCGCACGTGGATTCCTTTCTTGACTAGATTCATTGACCCTAGGCTATAAGGAAGATCCCATTCCCAGTGTTTTATTCATTCTAAAACAATGGAGAACTAGATGTTGCCTTTGCCTAGATTAAAATAGCCTATATTTCTTCAACAAAAAGAGTTAGACAAATTCAGAGATCTGTGCTTCAACATCTGATACTATTCTTCTGTCTCTTAGATCTATTCTCTGTGAGTGTACGTTATTTTTAGATAGAAATAATTAAAATGCAATCTTGACAAGCCTATGAATTAGATCTAAGCCTGGGGCTATTGGAATCATATCAAATCTGCTATATTTGTATATCTAATTCACTGACTAGATCTCATCATGCCTATTTATGATCATGACACTATGCATAATCGGTCTTGTTATTACATGCTCATGAGATTTGTTCTTATATGCCTATTTATGTTCATCAGATCTGTTCTTATATGCCTATTTCTGCTATCATATGCCCATTTCTGTTACTATTGGTTTTATGCTTATTTTGTCCTTCTCTCTCATTCCCTTTTTATTTTTATAGCCAAGCTACTTTCGAGCCTAGGCCGATATCACTGAAATATGTGTACAAACGAAATTAGGTTAAATTGGGAATGATTGGAAATGGTAATTTGGGGGCATAATTTGTACTTTGAATCACGGTTGGGATCTAGGGGCATAAACTATATTGTGAAATTGGACTAAAAATTTGGGGCATGATTTATATGGTAAATTATGACTTGTGGTTTGGGACATAAAAATCTATAGGCTTAATTTAAGATTAAGCGAAACATGTTATTGGAAGTTTAAAAATCTGTGAAGCTTGTTTAATCCGTTAAAATTGGGGCATAACTTGTATTGGGAAATTTGGGGCAGAACTTGAATAGAAAGCATGAATATGGATTTAAGGCATAAGCCAAACTGTGATTAAAGATCTTAATTTGGGCATATAACACATAATGAATATGACTTAGGAAAGGGGCATGAAAACCTATAATGAAATAGGAATACTGTAACGACCCGCAAATCCGAGCTATCTGAGTTGACTAAATACAACACACGTCCAACCCAAATAACACAGAAATACGAACCATTAATAGAAAGAAGATAGAGGGTGAGAATAGATAAGATAGAAAACTTAGAATAGAAGAAGAAGAAGAACATAAACACAACACAGAACCTCACATCGCAGCGGAACAAAATATAATATATAACAGATTTTGAAATACAAACTTTTAACTGTATATACATACATCATCATCAGAGTACAACACTTAAAATTACAGCGGAAATAACACTAGATAACTAACGCTGAAGCCTCCTGCTCCAAGCTCCTCCAAGTGAATCTGTAAAATCCCGACTACTTGACTGCCCGTACCAATTTGGGCACCCAAGAGTTTAGGGGAAAACAAAACAAAATAAACTCTGGGTCAGTCATGGGACTGGTGTGAGTAAACTCCAACCATTGGTTTAACATTTAAAAATCCTTTCGAAAGAAAAGATAATCATAAGACCGATCCACACATAAACACGGATGGTTTTTAGCTTACGATAACTCAAAACACTTTGATACCAAATCCAGTGATATTATAATAATGTCTGCATCAAATAAATAGAATATAGCGGAACGCTTGCATCTCACGCTCCATATATATAATATAAAATCAAAAAACCGCAGGGCGCTTAGTGGAGATTGGATTTCCAACTTGACAAGGTATGGGACCACCTGCCGATAGTGTATCTCTAGAGGCGAATACACTGGGTTCAACAAGAACATCTTATAACCCGGCCCACACATGACCGACCACTCATTTCGCTTGAGTGTATCGAATGTATATCACCAACGGTTGGGATCAGCAACCGTTTCCGGAATGGGACAGCATCGATAGATTAAAGAAGCAATTGGAATTTCTCTAGATAGGTGATTATACATCCTAATGGGTGCGACCCACATAGCCATGCTGCCTGCCCGATTTTTTGTCATTTCCCGGTTGTTGAGGCCTGAGGCTACGCATACTTACCATTCATTGATAACACAATCACTTTGAATGCCACATCGTCAGATCCGTTAATCACTAGTTGAGTTTGCACAAATATTCTGGATGTTATGCAAAGGGAATAAATCCGTTGCAACCATATATATTTATACAGACCAACCCTTTTGATCATTGGAAATACTTTGTCAGACATTCGTCCATTTACGTTCGTTCTGGGACTGAACGAAACCGAAGGCACAATTTCTATAAATAGAAAAGCCCTTGCACTTTACTCCGTCTTCAATATGTTCAGCATACTTGGTTCGCAACGCTTATGCCGATACAGAGTGGTTATTCGGATAATAATCCAACCGGTCTCTCCATATTGACAACGATGGTCAAAAACTTCGATAGTCTGTGATTTAACTATCGAATAAAAACAAGTGTTCATCCAAACATATCAAACAAATCACTGGGCTCTTTAATTAATATTTCATTAATTAAATCTCTTCTCCATTTCCTTATCAATATTTGTTAACCAAATATTTTCAAATAGCCATATTGGGATTTTATACTATTTTGAAAACATTTCCAAATATCGCTTCCTTTTATTTTCTACAGTTAGAAAATATCTTCGATTATAATTGGAAAACAATCCAATTACCTATCTCTTCCATGAACTCATTTAGTTCTATACTTAGGAAATATTTATTACTCTATTTCCAAACTTACGCCTATTTGGATTAAGACAGATGTTGTGTAAAACATCGTTACGACAACCCAAATATTTTTATTCAACTAAATCTCTTTAAACGTTTGATCTTCGAGACTGAGTTTTGCTATTTATCGGTTATTAACGGAACCAATCAAGTTGAGGTATAACTACCTCTCAGACCTTGACTGAGTAACATTCATAACGTCAAAACAGACAAGACTACTTACTCGAATAATCAATACTATACAAACCAATTATTCATTTATAAAACACGTATACGCTTCTCTTTCTATTCTTCATTCTAGTTTTGATTTCATATATATTCTTTTCGACTTTACTATTCTACTTCTAAGTTCATTTCATTTTCTAATTCTATATATATATATATCTATCTATATATAGATTTCTAGTTGTTAAATTTTCTTAAAAATATTCTAACTCCTTAAATTTCCGGAAAAATTCGCCATAACCTCCCCTGTACCGGGAGCATCGGGAAATTTCAAATAGCTTCCCCGGTTGTGACGCCCCGCCCCGCACCAACCGACATTTACTCCAAAAGTGCGTTGTACACATGTCCAGTTAGCACGGAACGGGTCGCCAGAAGGAAAAGGAAGAAGGAAATAAACATACAAAGAACCTGTAGAATGTCTCACAGCGCATCGAACAAAATATAATAATAACATACTTGACATAATACAGGAGAGACAGTGTATAAGCTGAAAATCAGAACTAAACATCATAGCAGCGGAAATTCAGAATACAGCTTATTACAACTTTCAAACTGTCTCAAAGCAAAAGTAAGGTAAATGAGGTACACTACTAATGCCCAAGTAGCGACCACCAACGACACAGGGAGAATGTGTATATATATCATACGTGGAAGCCTCCTGCCCGCCTCCGAATCAGCTACTCGCACATCACCAGCTAACCTGTCTCTAGTCTGCTCGTGTGAGCACCCAGAGTAATAAGAGGAGACATAAAACTCCGGGTCAGACATAAAGTCTGGTAT
This sequence comes from Allium sativum, assembly GCA_030737875.1. NCBI lineage: Eukaryota > Viridiplantae > Streptophyta > Magnoliopsida > Asparagales > Amaryllidaceae > Allium > Allium sativum. The sequence continues at coordinate 267,847,793 of CM060913.1, read as the reverse complement.
GAGCGATAAGCATCTAAAGTGAACAATAACAGGTAGACTAAAACATACCTGAACCTGGACCTGCAACCAAAGAGTTAGCACTACATACTGTACAACTCTCTAAGGTATCATATCAAACAGTGTAAAGATACGGAGGTGGGGGAGGTGTGCATGTCATAATGATGGAAAACAATCAAGCATAGCATCCATCCTCACATCTCTCACTCAGTGCATAAAGCATACGATATTCACCACTCCGATCACCCAACATTCCTTGCTACGATCACTTTGCCCCAAGAAGTCATAAATGGCTTCACTGCACTGATAACGTAGCCACTAATTCCTCGCTATGTCCACTTGCCCCATGGAGTTATTCACCTCATCTGCGCTGGCTCATAGCCTTACTAATCCTTACTATGTCCACTTGCCCCATGGAGTTATTCACCCCATCTGCGTTGGCTCATAGTCTTACTACGCATCACCTTACCCCTCAGGTCATAATGACCCTACTGCACTGATAACGTAGTCTTGCTACCATCACTTTGCCCCTCAGGTCGTAATGACCCTACTGCACTGATAAGTAGCCATCATCCATTCTTAGTGGTGAATCGAAGTTATGAACGCCGACAACTCCTTAGCATACGTCCCGCAGCAAAGTCCAACCATGAAGTGAATTCATTGGTTCCCAACTGGTTCCGGGATCCTGAGCTCTAACTTCCATTTGGACTACCTTTGCATCTCGGGCTATTGGTCATTACCATCGAATCGGATCGGATCAGCCTTCACATTCTTCATCGGATCGGGTCGCGCCTCCTACGTCGGATCGGGTCGTGGTCCTCCTTTCCTTTGCTTCGGATCGTGCTCCCCTTCTCGGTTCGGATCGGAACACCCCATACGGATCGGATCGTGGTTCTTCAAGCGGTTCGGATCGGACGCCCTTCTCCAGGTCGACGGATCGTGCTAACCCTTCATGGACGGATCGGGTCGTAATGCTTATTCGCGATCCGGATCGGAGTACTTCAGTTTGGCACGACGCTGCATCGGTTCGCCTTGTGGGCCTTGCACAGACGGTTCGGTTCGGAGGAGGTGACTCGACTCGTGGGGATGCCCCCACGATCCCATAGGGCGATCCGATCGTCCCTCAACCCCCTGTGCGATCCGAACCCCTGCACCTTGTCCAGCGAGCTGTTTACGCCCCTCGACGGCATTTTCGACCATTCCAACTATTCTAAACAGTCACATAGCATTTCATACAGTCATAGCAACATGCATAATCAACCACAAACATCAAAACATCAATATGATAGGTAAAAATGGATCAAACATACCCAAAATCCCATATTTCCCCTTAAGCATGTTTAGGTGAAACTGATGATAGGATTAGCAAATCTTAACCAAATTAACCCAAATTCATATCATAGGTCTAAAACATCATTCTGAATTTTATAAACATTTTTCCAGAATTTTATCATGTTTAAATTCGCTAATTAACACTAATCACCCCTAATTAGCCATAATTAGTGCAAAACTAAGCAAATCACTCACCTTAGCCACAAAATAAACTAAGATCTGAAATAATTCTCTGATTTGATGCGAATTTCAACGCCAACCAGCAGCTCCTTTGTTGATTTGGTGAAGATCCTTCTTGATTAGGGGTTGCTAAGCCAAATCCTTAACCTAAAGGTGATTTGGAGGTGATTTAGAGGTTGGAGGCCATTTTTAGGGATCCTTGGTGATAAGTGGAGGCTAGAAAACTGAAATGGAATGATTCTCCATCTCATTTCAGCCCTCCCATAACCCTAATCCCGAAATGGGTTATGGGCCTACTCACTAATCATCCGATTTGGCCCGGTTAAGCAGTTTTTCACCCTCCAAATCTTGTTTCAGCCATATCTCCCAAACGGTAAGTCCGTTTGGCTATTGTGACCACTCTACGGAAAGAGAAACCATCATTCGAATCCAAAGGAAGTGGTTTCAGGTCAAAATTCCTTTCCAATCAAAAGTTATGGCCAAAACAGTACCAACTAGGGGCAAAATGGTCATTTAAAAATCGACAAAAATCATAAGCATGGGAAATGACTCTAATAGATGTTTCCCAAAGTTACATGACCATACGACTTAACATGGGAAAGAAATAAATATTCTACGATATGATGTGTAGAATACGGGTCATTACACCGGTCCTTCTCATCTCAGAAAGAAAAAGAAAAAAAGCCAAGCGGCTTGCCGATACGGCGCATAAAATCTCATATATGAATTAAACATGTACCTTATTGTCGAGCACACTAATTATATACCTTCATCACATTATCCCATAACTGTCTCCGGTATATCTATACCTGTACAATTCATTTCAACTTCATACACTCGTTTTGACTCAATTCGTTAAAGTAACTCTTTAACTAACTCTTTGCCCATTTCGCTTGTATATTTGAATATAACACGTTTCAAATATATTTCCACTTACTTATCAACTAATTGAATTAAAATTTCAATTTAAGTTCTATATTCGATTTCGAATATATATTTACAATTTCAAATTCACTTTTCAAAGTTTGACTTCAATTCAACACTCGATTAACTAATTCTTCTTTGACTTAGTTAATTCTATTCAATAATCAAAAATATGATTATTGTTTCAAAATCATCTTCTTTACTTCACTTGAGTTCACCTTTATTTTCTAACTCAAGTCTAGATTTTTAAATGGAAATTCGGATTTTTTATTTGCTTAAAAATCCCTATATTTATATATAAAATCCATTATGGTTTTAATAGTTTCTGGCGCTGCACTTTTAGAAATTTGATTTTGACATATCTCAAAATCTATACGACAAAATCCAGCTTTTTCTCCTCCTACAGAAAACTGTTATCAAATTGGTCCTGACGTTTCTTGTTTCAAAGAATTTAGACTTCAATTGATTCCTGTATATTCAATTGAAGTTCGAAACGACAATTTACGAACTGCAGCGCTGCGGCGAGTTCGTTTTAATTATATTTATATATATAAAAACTTTTAAACTTCGTTAAAATGAATCCAACTCCATTTTAACTCTATTTGAATTTCTTGATTCAAATTCCAATCTCGCTTTTATTTGAATTCTATATTCAAATTCCAATTCCTTTTCTATTTGAATTCTATGTTCAAATTCTATTTCCTTTTCTATTTGAATTCTATGTTCAAATTCTATTTCCTTTTCTATTTCTCAAATTCTATATTTAAATTTCCTTTATTCAACTCCCATTTAAATTCCTATATTCAAATTCTATAGTTGAATTTCCTTTTCTATTTTATATTCAAATTCAATACTTGAATTTCTATTTCAATTTCATATTCAAATTCAATACTTGAATTTCTATTTCATATTCAAATTCAATACTTGAATTTCTATTTCAATTTCATATTCAAATTCAATACTTGAAATTCCATTTGAATTCTATTATTCAATTTCTATACTCAATTCTTCTTTGAAATTCTATATTTCAAATTCAATTCAATTCTTCTTTGAAATTTGATATTTCAAATTCAATTCAATTCTTCTTTGAAATTCAATATTTCAAATTCAATTATTCAAATTCCTTTATTCCTCTATTTACATTCCTTTATTCACATTCCTTTATGAATTTCTATATTCAAAAGTCTATTTCAAATTCTGTTTGAATTCTCGATTCAAATTATATATTCAATTCTGTTTGAATTCTCTATATTTACATTCCTTTATTAAGTTTCCATTTGAATTTCTATACTCAAAAATTCTATTCCAAATTCTTTTATTCAAATCCCTTTTGAATTCCTCTTTGAATTTTCTTTATTCAAATTCTATATTTGAATTTCATTATTCAATTTTATTTTCAATTCTATTTGGATCTATTTGAATTTTCTATATTCAAATTTCAAATTCAATTCTATTTGAATCTTCTATATTCAAACTTCAAATTTCAATTCTATTTTAGAAAAAAATAGAATTTCCTTTCTAATTCTCAAATATCCTTTTTCATGATATTTTTAAATATCATTACTTAAGCCTAGTGATATTTAAACACACAAAGCAACCAATTATTTATTTTTCTAACACATCATATATAACAATATATATGCAAACAAATAAACAAACAGATAATATATTTTTGAGGAATCCAGTTGGATTCCTCCAACCTGTTTTCCTGCATCCACAGATGTTAGCACATAAATAATACCCATTCTGCTTCGTGGCAGAATATCGTGGTATAAAAGGTCATCCACTAATCATAGCGTGGGGCGTATAGGGTAATCATCCGCTATGAAACTGCGGGCATCCGCTAATGAGACTGCGGGAATCCAACCAATCAATCAACCCAATATATATATATAGCCTAAATAACTAACATATATAAAATAACCAGAAAACATTCACACAAGCAACAAACAATTATTTTTAATGAAATAAAAATAATTCTAAAGGTGAGTGAGATTTGCTCACCTCGATTATATTTTTCCCGTTAAATCTCATATCGTCGCAGCTACGAATCCACTTGAATTGCCTTGAATGAATTTATCTTTGTCCCTACGATTTATTAAATTCATATTTAACGATTCAAACTATTGTCAACTTAATTTAACTATTAACTAAATAAATTTAACATTATTTAATTTAATCGAAAGATATTACTAAACGAATCATAATTAATTTACCTTAATCCTTGTTTCGACTCTTTCTTCCTCACTATTTCACACCATCATCTCCCTGTTGCGGGCTACATCAGATTTAACATGAATTCTCCCTTCTGTTAAATGAGCAACCCCTCATGAGTCCAAATTTTACCTCCTGAACAAGCTCCTACAATTTGTCCTCATCAAAACATGGTCGAACCCCTTCACTGCAGCCCACTCACAACCTGAAAATCAACATCACTATCCCAATCTGTGGCCACCAGCATTCCAGACTAGATCGCAAACTGGTCCCTTATTTCACGGCTACAGGGACCATCGCGATGGCTGAAGCTTTGGCAACATTCTTCCTTCCATGACCAAAATTCGACGCCAGTTCATCAAAACAAAAACCCAAACCTGCATAGATCGATATGAGTTCGATCGAACTCTAGTTCTGACCAAAAATGTCGACCCTTTCAGAATCGCATACCCTCCCAGTTTCTGAAATCGCAATGCCTCAATTATCCAATCGCACCCTTAACTCACGGATCGACACCTCCTCAACACTCATCACAAACCCACGGTGACCCCATGTAGCTCGAGCGCGATGGATCGAAGTCCCACAATCAGGTCGAACTCTATCCAAAGGCGCGACTGGTTCTCAAAGTCGAGATTTTGACCTCCTTCCTCAGCGCGTACGAGTAGCTTCGATCTTGAGTTAAACCGATTTTTTTCAAATTCATTTTTTATATATATATATTTAATCGGAGAATCGATTTCCAAATTGACTGAGAAAAGGAATTAAAGAGGAAAGGCTTTGCAAGTGATTTTCTATTGGATTTGGGAATGGGAAGAATAGCGAGAGCGAGGCTAAATTTATAGCTGCGAAGAGGGAGCAATTCGTACCAGGCTTTAAATTCTTGTTTGCTTGATTTCTAAAATGGGAGACAAATCGTACGCGAAGTAGAAGAAGAGGACACAAATAGGTCTGCGAATATAGGTTGGCCTTATATTATTTTGATTTAAGCTTTGAAATGATTTTTATAAAATATAATACTCTAAAATATCTCTTGGTCCATACTTAACATTTTGAACTAATTTTTTTTTTAAAACGTATCGACCAACATTCTCAGCGTTATTCGTTACCCTGAACTCAATGGGACGAGTTCTGAAATTATGTTCGACTGTATAGAAGAGAACAATTTAAATTAACACTTTAAATTAAATTCTATTTAAAATATAAATCGATTTCAATAATTAATTTCATCGATAATAAATTAATATTATCGTTCTAATTTAACATAAAATTTATATTAATCATCTGAATTGTTTATATTCAGTTTTTAACTCTGAATTCAATTATATTACGTTTTCGTATAACGACTATTCAATATATTCGAATTAAACCGTATATTGACAATAAAATAAAAATCCATTTATTATTCCAAATCAATATTTAAATAAATTTAAATATTCAATAATAAATAGCTAAAAATCCGGGATGTTCCATTCCTTCCCCCTTAAAAGAATTTCGTCCCCGAAATTGCTAAGGTAGGAAAAATACTATAAACCCATTAACTTTTCAAATCTTACTTATGTTTAAACTCAACTTTTCAAATTTCAACAAATTCAGTCTGACCAAAACTTTTGGTTCGCGTTTATATTACATCTCATATATATTCACATTCATTTCATATTCAAGTCATATGTATTCAACTCATTCAGATTGGTTTTACTCAATTTATTTGCTTCAATCTATTTAACTTGCTCAAGTTAAATTTAAATTCCAGAATTCAAATTCCCGGGTTTCTATTTCAAATTCTTTTGAAATAAATATATACATATATTTATAACCCATCACAAATTCAAACCATTTGAATTTTCCAAAATAACTTGCTTTCTTTCAAACAAACTTCCATCAAAAACTTTTTTTAAAGGTAGCATTCCATAACTTAGAACTCGAAAATGAACACTGATGAAGCTGCAGTCATCATCAGAATTATTTTCCAGCCACTGAAGTGAGTTCAGTGCTTTATCACTTTCAAAATCCATTTAAAAATGATTTTTATTCAAAAACCCTTCAAAACAAAGTTATATTATCTTAATATACTTCAGAAAATAATTTCAAATCTCACAGGATTTTAAATTCTGAATTCTGGTTTGAATTCAATTTTAGTTCATCTCCTTTGTATATTTAATTCATATACAAATTCTGTTTTGGTTATAAATAACCATTCCAATTTTTATAATCTCGTTTGATTATAATCCTAACAATCAACACATCCATATAATATAATAATTTCAGAAAATTATTCTTTTTATATCAAAATAGAAATTTGGGTAAAATTATTTCATCTACCCACTTAAAAACAATATCGTGTTCAATCCTCTGTTCAAGTGTTTATAAATTCCTATCGACTTTGTGGCGTCCCACTATTCGACCAGAATTCATAAACCACTCAACAGACCAGCCAACACAATATAAAACAATTTTTATATCAACTAACAAATACGCGCTCTCGTATATACATACACTCAACTCATTCTAGGGTACTGCTGACCCTATCTCTAATGAGCACATTCCACCAAAGCCTGGGTATTCGCTCAACCTAAGCTCTGATACCAACTGTAATGTCCCAAGGCAGTGGGCTAACCTCCCACCGTGGCTTACAGAGATACCTCAGAACTGCTTTTACGGCCAGCCTCGCGACTCGACCAACCCACATTGTCGGGAGATGTAGGGGTAAGAGTCTCCCGTTCGCCACCAAACGCGAAGCGAGAACCCCCTATCATCCGTACCAATTAAGCAACCAGCTCTGATACCAACTGTAACGACCCAGGGGTTTTCGGTAGGCTTTTCAACCATCCCTCCAACCCCAAGGTAGAGGGATAATGTCCCCCCGTGGCTTACAATGGTACCCCACCAACTCATTTTAGTTCTATACTTAGGAAATATTTATAACTCTATTTCCAAACTTACGCCTATTTGGATTAAGACAGATGTTGTGTAAAACATCGTTACGACAACCCAAATATTTGTATTCAACTAAATCTCTTTAAACGTTTGATCTTCGAGACTGAGTAACATTCATAACGTCAAAACAGACAAGACTACTTACTCGAATAATCAATACTATACAAACCAATTATTCATTTATAAAACACGTATACGCTTCTCTTTCTATTCTTCATTCTAGTTTTGATTTCATATATATTCTTTTCGACTTTACTATTCTACTTCTAAGTTCATTTCATTTTCTAATTCTATATATATATCTATATATATATCTATATATAGATTTCTAGTTGTTAAATTTTCATAAAAATATTCTAACTCCTTAAATTTCCGGAAAAATTCGCCATAACCTCCCCTGTACCGGGAGCATCGGGAAATTTCAAATAGCTTCCCCGGTCCTTCTCATCTCAAAAAGAAAAAGAAAAAAAGCCAAGCGGCTTGCCGATACGGCGCATAAAATCTCGTATATGAATTAAACATGTACCTTATTGTCGAGCACACTAATTATATACCTTCATCACATTATCCCATAACTGTCTCCGGTATATCTATACCTGTACAATTCATTTCAACTTCATACACTCGTTTTGACTCAATTCGTTAAAGTAACTCTTTAACTAACTCTTTGCCCATTTCGCTTGTATATTTGAATATAACACGTTTCAAATATATTTCCACTTACTTATCAACTAATTGAATTCAAATTTCAATTTAAGTTCTATATTCGATTTCGAATATATATTTACAATTCCAAATTCACTTTTCAAAGTTTGACTTCAATTCAACACTCGATTAACTAATTCTTCTTTGACTTAGTTAATTCTATTCAATAATCAAAAATATGATTATTGTTTCAAAATCATCTTCTTTACTTCACTTGAGTTCACCTTTATTTTCTAACTCAAGTCTAGATTTTTAAATGGAAATTCGGATTTTTTATTTGCTTAAAAATCCCTATATTTATATATAAAATCCATTATGGTTTTAATGGTTTCTGGCGCTGCACTTTTAGAAATTTGATTTTGACATATCTCAAAATCTATACGACAAAATCCAGCTTTTTCTCCTCCTACAGAAAACTGTTATCAAATTGGTCCTGAAGTTTCTTGTTTCAAAGAATTTCGACTTCAATTGATTCTTGTATATTCAATTGAAGTTCGAAACGACAATTTACGAACTGCAGCGCTGCGGCGAGTTCGTTTTAATTATATTCATATATATATAAACTTTTAAACTTCGTTAAAATGAATCCAACTCCATTTTAACTCTATTTGAATTTCTTGATTCAAATTCCAATCTCGCTTTTATTTGAATTCTATATTCAAATTCCAATTCCTTTTCTATTTGAATTCTATGTTCAAATTCTATTTCCTTTTCTATTTGAATTCTATGTTCAAATTCTATTTCCTTTTCTATTTCTCAAATTCTATATTTAAATTTCCTTTATTCAACTCCCATTTAAATTCCTATATTCAAATTCTATAGTTGAATTTCCTTTTCTATTTTATATTCAAATTCAATACTTGAATTTCTATTTCTATTTCATATTCAAATTCAATACTTGAATTTCAATTTCATATTCAAATTCAATACTTGAATTTCTATTTCAATTTCATATTCAAATTCAATACTTGAAATTCCATTTGAATTCTATTATTCAATTTCTATACTCAATTCTTCTTTGAAATTCTATATTTCAAATTCAATTCAATTCTTCTTTGAAATTTGATATTTCAAATTCAATTCAATTCTTCTTTGAAATTCAATATTTCAAATTCAATTATTCAAATTCCTTTATTCCTCTATTTACATTCCTTTATTCACATTCCTTTATGAATTTCTATATTCAAAATTCTATTTCAAATTCTGTTTGAATTCTCGATTCAAATTATATATTCAATTCTGTTTGAATTCTCTATATTTACATTCCTTTATTAAGTTTCCATTTGAATTTCTATACTCAAAAATTCTATTTCAAATTCTTTTATTCAAATCCCTTTTGAATTCCTCTTTGAATTTTCTTTATTCAAATTCTATATTTGAATTTCATTATTCAATTTTATTTTCAATTCTACTTGGATCTATTTGAATTTTCTATATTCAAATTTCAAATTCAATTCTATTTGAATCTTCTATATTCAAACTTCAAATTTCAATTCTATTTTAGAAAAAATAGAATTTCCTTTCTAATTCTCAAATATCCTTTTTCATGATATTTTTAAATATCATTACTTAAGCCCAGTGATATTTAAACACACAAAGCAACCAATTATTTATTTTTCTAACACATCATATATAACAATATATATGCAAACAAATAAACAAACAGATAATATATTTTTGAGGAATCCAGTTGGATTCCTCCAACCTGTTTTCCTACATCCACAGATGTTAGCACATAAATAATACCCATTCTACTTCGTGGCAGAATATCGTGGTATAGAAGGTCATCCACTAATCATAGCGTGGGGCGTATAGGGTAATCATCCGCTATGAAACTGCGGGCATCCGCTAATGAGACTGCGGGAATCCAACCAATCAATCAACCCTATATATATATATATATATATATATATATATAGCCTAAATAACTAACATATATAAAATAACCAGAAAACATTCACACAAGCAACAAACAATTATTTTTAATGAAATAAAAATAATTCTAAAGGTGAGTGAGATTTACTCACCTCGATTATATTTTTCCCGTTAAATCTCATATCGTCGCAGCTACGAATCCACTTGAATTGCCTTGAATGAATTTATCTTTGTCCCTACGATTTATTAAATTCATATTTAACGATTCAAACTATTGTCAACTTAATTTAACTATTAACTAAATAAATTTAACATTATTTAATTTAATCGAAAGATATTACTAAACGAATCATAATTAATTTACCTTAATCCTTGTTTCGACTCCTTCTTCCTCACTATTTCACACCATCATCTCCCTATTGCGGGCTACATCAGATTTAACATGAATTCTCCCTTCTGTTAAATGAGCAACCCCTCATGAGTCCAAATTTTACCTCCTGAACAAGCTCCTACAATTTGTCCTCATCAAAACATGGTCGAACCCCTTCACTGCAGCCCACTCACAACCTGAAAATCAACATCACTATCCCAATCTGTGGCCACCAGCATTCCAGACTAGATCGCAAACTGGTCCCTTATTTCACGGCTACAGGGACCATCGCGATGGCTGAAGCTTTGGCAACATTCTTCCTTCCATGACCAAAATTCGACGCCAGTTCATCAAAACAAAAACCCAAACCTGCATAGATCGATATGAGTTCGATCGAACTCTAGTTCTGACCAAAAATGTCGACCCTTTCAGAATCGCATACCCTCCCAATTTCTGAAATCGCAATGCCTCAATTATCCAATCGCACCCTTAACTCACGGATCGACACCTCCTCAACACTCATCACAAACCCACGGTGACCCCATGTAGCTCGAGCGCGATGGATCGAAGTCCCACAATCAGGTCGAACTCTATCCAAAGGCGCGACTGGTTCTCGAAGTCGAGATTTTGACCTCCTTCCTCAGCGCGTACGAGTAGCTTCGATCTTGAGTTAAACCGATTTTTTTCAAATTCATTTTTTTTATATATATATTTAATCGGAGAATCGATTTCCAAATTGACTGAGAAAAGGAATTAAAGAGGAAAGGCTTTGCAAGTGGTTTTCTATTGGATTTGGGAATGGGATGAATAGCGAGAGCGAGGCTAAATTTATAGTTGCGAAGAGGGAGCAATTCGTACCAGGCTTTAAATTCTTGTTTGCTTGATTTCTAAAATGGGAGACAAATCGTACGCGAAGTAGAAGAAGAGGACACAAATAGGTCTGCGAATATAGGTTGGCCTTATATTATTTTGATTTAAGCTTTGAAATGATTTTTATAAAATATAATACTCTAAAATATCTCTTGGTCCATACTTAACATTTTGAACTAATTTTTTTTTTAAAACGTATCGACCAACATTCTCAGCGTTATTCGTTACCCTGAACTCAATGGGACGAGTTCTGAAATTATGTTCGACTGTATAGAAGAGAACAAATTAAATTAACACTTTAAATTAAATTCTATTTAAAATATAAATCGATTTCAACAATTAATTTCATCGATAATAAATTAATATTATCGTTCTTATTTAACATAAAATTTATATTAATCAACTGAATTGTTTATATTCAGTTTTTAACTCTGAATTCAATTATATTACGTTTTCGTATAACGACTATTCAATATATTCGAATTAAACCGTATATTGACTATAAAATAAAAATCCATTTATTATTCTAAATCAATATTTAAATAAATTTAAATATTCAATAATAAATAGCTAAAAATCCGGGATGTTACAAATACTTGTTAATGAATGAAGATGCCTAGAATTACAGTAATCAGAAAACTGTGACCGCGCTTAGACACGAGGTTAGATTACACTTGTGGGGGAAGTCTGCCTGGATCCGACCGGCATATCCACCGACCACAAGTGGTGAATCTAATGTGAGGGGTCTAAGTGCATAAACACATGACAGTGCTAAGACACGAGGTTAAGTCCGACTTGTGGAAGAAGTCTGCTTGGACCCGGCTGGCATATCCGGCATCCACAAGTGGTAGACTTAATGTGGGAGGTATAACGCATTAAAACGATAATATGAATGTATGGTAATGAACTATAATACTTAACCTGTTTAAATCCATAAGGATTCTATGAGCCTGTTAAATCTGTGGGGTTAAGTAAACTTATTAAGTATATGGGGTTAAGTAAGCCTATTAAATCGGTGGGGTTAAGTAACCTTGTTAAATCTGCGGGATTAAGTAAACCTGTTAAATCTGTGGGGGTTATATGAACCTTTTAGTTTATGAAACTTAACCTGTTAAATCTATTGGGGTTATATGGACCCGTTAACTTGTAAAGTTTAACCTGTAAATCTGTAAGGGGTTATGTGAATCTGTTAAATCTGTTAGGCATAACCTGTCAAAATCCTAGTTAGTTGCGGACACAAGATCAGTAAGGATTGGCTTGTGTCATCTGTTGTGTGGGACCCATATTAGTCAGTAACCCATTCTGGTATTAAAGGGGGACCCCGCGCTAGGTAGGGATCAGGGCACGCTTACTGAACTTATTGTAAGAGGTTCATATGAGAGGAGGTGTGTACTGGCACGTTCCAACGGTCTCATGTGCGTGCATGAGTACGGCCTGCATCTGGGAAAATAAGCACTGTAGCACCAGTAAATATGTCAGTGTCCTTCTATAGGCTGCCACTTTAGGAAGTAATACACCCTACTGTGGGGCCGACACATGGTATTTACGGGATAGGGAGCCGATCAATTGAGGGGGTAGTAAATAAGGTACATCTAGTCCTGCCTATTTCTGTGGGGTACCTGGGTTTCTGTCTGGACTAACACCCGTTATTTCTGTTTAGGTGCCGGTTAATTCTGTTTGGGTTAAAACCCGTTACTAGAGTACACCTAAAACTACCATTTTATTTCTGTTGGGATCATCATGTTTCTGTTAAGTAATTAGGGAGTATGTAATCTCGTTACATATCTGTTTTACAAGTATTGGTGCAGAGAAAGTTAAGTATTAGGGAAGCGCTATTTATTCTATCATGTTTATCCTGTTTACCTTGTCATACCTATTTTATGTGTTGTTATCCCTCTTACCCATTTTATATGCCTGTCATGATGTAGTTACTTATTTATATACTAAAAGTAATTGGACTCGCCAGACTTTATGTCTGACCTATTTTGTTTCCTCTTCTTTCTCTTTTGTCCCCTCCACCCCAAGGTTCTCAAGGTGGGAATACTCAAGCTTGATCAGGATTCTGCTTAGTTTTGCTTGGAGCTGCATAGATGTACTGATTGATTCGTACCTTCTCTACTATGGCTATGTTTTTTAGGATTATGCTTTTTATCTTTGTACTCTGATGATTTTAGTACAAGACAAAAGTTTTAAATCGATGTACTGGGCTTTATACATTTCAAGCTCATGATGTAACTATGCTTTAAACCACGATGAATTATTTTAATAAAATTTTAAATTCCGCTGCTATTCTATATCTATTTTGTAATATTTCTATTTCTGTTTACCTATAACGCTTCACGAAACTTAATGCATTCTCTTAATGAGTGACATTAACAGACCTGGGGTTTCGCAATCGTTAAAAATGAGCCATAGTGATTCTTGTGACTGGGATTGAATAACGTGCCTATATAGAACTATTTTTTTAACTATTTATAATTCGTCAAACATTGTCTGCATAAATACAATATTCTAACCCGAATTCACAATGATACTTAAGTTTTGCTAATCGATATGTATACCGAATACAGATTTCAAGCCTCGCTCTTTTATCGACTTATATAACCTTGTATGACGGTTCATATTTTATGAAATGTGCACCTGTTCAAATCTGAGCTCCGATTCGAATTCCTGAGGCTAGAGCGACTGCAGCTTTTGGATTGTAAACGGATCAGTCTTTGGTTATTCCCTACCCTCTTGATAAATTGTTGGGAAGATGCCATTTTGTACTTAACTTAATATGTTTTTAATTAAGCGTGCACTTATTTTGGCATTCCTGAATTCGACGCAGAATTGTCACGGGTTGCTGATTATTCATCTTTAAACCTATTGCAGTAGCTTAGTTAGATTTAGAAATTCGAATTTGAATTCATCTTATCAAAATGGATCATCTTGGAATGTATAAAATCAGTGTGTGATTACTGCTCAAACTCCTTTTTATATTTCACATTGGAACTATTAACGGATATTAGTTTCAACTCCTTGAGAAGCGTTACTACTCTATTAGATTCGAACTATGCCATATTCTCATAGTTGCCTTTTAAAGCATCGCTTATTCTTATATTTGAAGTAAGATATCATCGGATTTTTTGTGAGATATTTATGGTTAGATATTCGAGACGAGGATGCCTTTACGTTAAGAGATTCTAATTGGGTGTCGCAGGTTGATCTTTATCGTTGTAGTGAGTTTTGTCGGCATATCGATTTTACTGAATTCTTCAAATGTCCTATTTTTGAATTCAAGTTTAAGTCAAGTGTATCGGCTTCCTTGATGAGGGTATATTGGTTTTTGGCTCGTTGCAATGTCGTGATGGACCCATGGTATTTTTCCCAGGCATTATTCAAATCTTATGTGGTTGTGTTGCCTCAGTACTATGGGTCGTCACGAGTCGCAAGAGCTTGACGTGATCAGCCTATCGAATTTCCTTGATTGTGGTTGAGGTGCTAGAAGCTTGTACTTCATTGGATAAAGTTATTTAAACTTGCTAACCATGCGTAGAGCCTCTGAACTCGTCAACTCAATAGGAATTTCGATTTTACTGACTGGTTTAATGCTTCTACTTGGAGAAGTTTCTATATCTTTGTGCCCCGCTAGGGTAGGACTTATCTCTTGTTCCCCCGCTAGGGGAGGACTTTGGATTTCGTGTCCCCGCTCGGGGAGGACTTTTGATTCACCCTTGCTATGGAGAGACTTTGACTTTATCCCAATGATTCGTTGCATTCGAGATAATCAGATGTCACGTGAATTAATTGGAGGTCCGATATTCTTCGCATCTAAAATAATCAGATGCTACGCAAATGGTTTGATCATTCTTCACATCTGAGATTTTTCAGATGCTATGCGAATGGTTTTTCATTCTTCATGTCTGATTTTTTAGATCCTACGCAAATGGTTTACATTCTTCACATCTGAATTTTTAGATGCTACACGAATAGTTTTTCATTCCCATCTGATTTTTCAAATGCTATGCGAATGGTTTTCCTTCTTCACATCTGATTTTACAGATGCTACGCAAATGGTTTATATTCTTCACATCTGACTTTTCAGATGCTGCATAAATGGTTCTCATTCTTCACATCTGATATTTTCAGATGCTATGCAAGTGGTTTACATTCTTCACATCTGATTTTTCATATGCTACGCAAATGGTTTTCATTCTTCATATCTGATATTTTCATATGCTACGCAAATGGTTTGGGCGGCTGTTATATCGTTCCACGGGGCAGCCATCAGTTTCTTTGTTGGATGCTTGACTTAGCTGGCTATTTCCGTTTAGAAACCGGTGCATTGAACCTCTCACTTGGGGAAGTGCCCCTTCGATAAAAGCTACAGCTCTCTCATTTTATTGTCGTGGCGCTTGTTCGTTGTTTGGATCTTTGCGACTTTTCCCATTCACTTTTCAAGGCGTTGCTTTTCTATTTTTGCGTTTGTGCATGTTGATATTTACAGCATTTGGCACTTGAACAAGTGTTGTTGGGGTTGCGATGTTACAGGAACAAACGCTCAACAGATGGCCTGCAATATGAAATCATCTTTTAAGCAAGTTTTGATTTGACATATAATTTTGCAAGCAAGAAATTCAGTCAGATATTTTCTTAACCGTAGAGCAAATGTTCAGTGCATCACTTGCAGATTATACAGACTGTTTACAAGAAGTTTTGAATTTATCATGAAGTAAAGCATGAACTAAAGCAGGAAATAGAGCATGAAGTAAAGCAGTGGAGATGTTGATCGCTTATTCTGAGCCATTGAAATTTGGAGCACCATCAACGGTTATCAGTTGACGATCACCCTTGGATTGGTTTAAGCAGGAGCTCTATTACATGGACCAGACTGATCATTTGACTCCCCCTGCCCTTGGGGAGTTTCAGAAGGATTAACGGCTTGTGGATTCTTTACATACTGTTGCATCCTATTTTTCCTGATCAATTCCTCGATGAGGTTCTTCAGGCGTCGTCACTCATTAGTGTTATGACCAGGCTGGTTGTGAAACTGTAGAATTTTCCCGAGTTTGTTTCTTTGTCACTTATCCTTATCAGATTTGGCTCTGCATACACTTCACAATTCTTTGTTGCAAGATAGATATTTTTAGAAGTGTCATTCAAAGGCGTCATCTCTGATGAGTTGAAATGGCGAGACTTCTTTTTAGCCTTGTTGTCCTTCCCGTCATTGATGCACTTTTTCCCTTGAGTGTTCTTCTAATTATATTGGTAGCAACATTTTTTGGAGCTTCAAGAAGCGGGCTGGCATCAATAGTTTGAAGAGGTACATGATTAGTGTCGACTCTCATGTACTCCTCGGCCTTTTTATAGAATTTCTCAAGCGTGTTCGGTTCTTTCATTTTAATCCATCTACAGAATTCGCTCTTCTCATCTATGGTGCCAATTAGAGACATGAGGATTAAGCGGGGATCTGGATTTCTCACTTCGGACAAATCAACGATGAATCGACTGAGAAAGGCTTTAACAGTTTCCCCTGTTTTCTGCTTCATTGTTGAAAGTGTTATTGCATCCTTGGCTTTGGTAGCATACAAGCGGAATTTCTCCTTGAACTTTTTGGTCAAGTCATAGAATCGGTCTACGGACTTAGGTGGTAGCATTGTGAACCAAAGTGACCAGCACCTACAAGGTAGAGAGGAAAATATAAGCATCCCATCCTGTTTGTTGCTTTTGCCGCAATTATATGCCACTCGTACTTAAATAGAAAGTAGTTGGGATCAAAAAAATGTTGTACGAAGGAAACATTGGAGGATTGAATTTCTTCAAACACTCTGTTTCTCGAATTCTCTTAGTAAACGGAGTCATGTAAGGAGAAAAATCCCATTCCCTATCATCATTGTTGAGAGCTTGATTCTTTTTAATGTTTTTTCCTATCATATCTGAGATTTATTTTTCAGTGTTATGCCGGTCTGCGAAGCTGAGCTACCTTCTCGACGAGGAGGTGCCCCCGAGACGGGACTGATAACCCTTCGAGCTTTCATCTCAAAATGATTCTTAGCTTTTGGCTTCGATTTTTCGACCTTAGCCTCGCCTTTGTCGCTCAACATTCGTTATCATCTTCCATATTGTCGTTGCGGTCATGGTCAGAAGCGGATGAATTGGCATTTTGTTCGAGATCAACATGGACCTTTTAAGGCAGTGGATTTGGTCGAGCGTTAAGGATAGCATCGAGTTTTTCCATCATAGCTTTAGTAGAAGCATCCATCTTTTGGTTCATGTTGGCAATAGCGGCATCCAACTCATTCTTAGTCACACCGGCTCCACCTATCGAGTTTTCGCCAACTTCAATACGGTTAGTAAGTTGTGTAACTTCGTTGTTAGCAATGTTGTCGTTTTCTCTAATGGTTTTGCTTGTGGTCTTCTTAGATTTAGCCATAATCTCGGACAAGGCTTTGAATTTGGAAGAGAGTTCGTCGATTGGCCTAGATCTTAGACTTGTAGAATCTATGGTGGAAGTAGGCTTAGAACTTCAATGGTAGGCTCTTAAGATTGAGAGAAGTGCGAATGTGGCCCCACGGTGGGTGCCAAATGTTTAAACCAAAAATGGTACAAACACCAAAGGTACGTATACCGTACTTCACCAAATGGTTAGAAAACATAAGGAACCACAATCACAAAATAAGCGGGAAAAAGTAAGTAAAAACACATGGATTTTTATAATGGTTCGATCTAAAATAGATCTACGTCCACTTTTGAGGGGATTATCATGAAGAAATTTACATATAGCATCATCTCACACATCTCATTTATTACACTCGTTCACTCTCTTTATGATGATTTCCCACTTTTACTCTCTTTTCGCCATAGATCTCACTTGAATTCGAGAAGGAATGGATTAGATCTCGTAATTAAATGATCTTCCTTGATTCCTTCATGAAATTGATGTTAGATTCGAGCTTTAAAGAGAAGCAATGACGGCGGGGGATCACTTGGATTGAATTGGAGTGAGAATTAATGGTGTTTGGAGAAGATGAGATCCACTTGATGTCGGAGGAAGAAGGAGTGACCTGAGGAAGCCATTAATGGAGCTTGAGAAGCTTTGGAATGGTGGAAAACCGAAATGACTGTCCTTGGGGTGGCTTAGATCGGTCCCTTGAATGGTTGTGAAATGGGGTATTTATAGGAGAAGTTCGGACCAGGTGGCAATTCTATAATTATGGTGAAAAGGGTATGGGTCATTCATTGGCGTATTTACGAGTTTGCCACTGGACAGTTGGAGCCAACTGTGTGCAGCTGGCACGCCCGACCGAAGAATGATAGAGCGACCGACCCAGGAATGATAGAGAGACCGACCTAGAAATGATAGAGCGACCGACCTAGTACTAATTTATGCGCGAGCCAATACATTTGAAGAATGTGCAAACCATTTAATTGAAGCTTTTCCACCATGCTTTATCCAATCACTAGTACGTAATTAACCCTTGCACGACTTTATTTACTAATCGACCGCATATAACTTCACGTGTCTTCTAGTGCTTTTTTGGGATCAAATAATATAAGAATGCCATTCACTTTTATATATAGGTTTACTGTGCAAAATGAGGTTTGATAATTACGATTATGTCATTTGCTTCTTTTATATTAATGCTCTGCTCCACTTTGCATATACACATTATATTGGACCTCAACAGCTTACTCTCCCTCTCTCATGCAAAGCAACCGATCCAATCACCAGGAAAGGACCACTTGATCCCTTAGTATGACCTGCTCGAGCCTCAGCAAAGGCCTGCACGAGCCTTGAGCAATGTGGGATGCCCAACCAACAGTGGAGCTCATACAGTGGTAGTGCTCGACCCTTGGCATGGCATGAAGGCGCTCGATCCACTACGTTGAGAAGTTACTCGACCCAAGGCGCTGAGGTGAACGACCAGGTCTGCTCGACCTGGAGAGCTGCTGACGGTGACCGACCCAGGCTGGTGAACGTGTTCTGCTCGATCCACATGGTTTGCTCCATACTGCATGACCCACATCATTAAGGTGGCGCTCGACCCGTACCTGAATGAACGAGTAGTATGTATTATTTGATACTGGTGATGTTGGTTCCCAGCAGTTTTCGTTTATCTGGTTGTGTGCCCATATAGTGTTTGATAAAAAGCTTGAATGGGTTAACACTTTGCAAATGTGATTCCTTATAAGAACCAACGATCCGTTTAGAGTGGTCTAAGTTTCAATGCGCTTTTTTTGGGTCAAAATTCAGGCCGACTCGGGCGGTTGGTACAGTTATCATTTTTGCCACTTGTGTAGAAGTCTCATCGTAATCTAATACTTCCACTTCATGATTTCTGAAGACAACCAATCTTGCCTTTAATCTCTCAATGTTGTCATCTGAGTTGTACTTGATTTTGTATACCCACTTACTTCGTAGAGCTTTCTTTCCAGAAGGAAGGTTTTCCATTGTTCAGGTTCCATTATCTTCCAAGAAACGAATCCCTTTCTACTTATCACTACGCCACTATGAATCTTTCACAGCCTCCTTAAAAGACTGTGGTTATGCCCCTACTATCACTATTGCAATAAAATTTCGGTGTTTCAAGAAGTTTTTTCATAACTAACATAGCGTGTTATAGGATAAGGAGTAACTGAGGGAGATTGCGAAGTGGAATAAAGTGAAACGAGGGTCGGACTTTTCTTGATTACCGTATTAGTCATAAAATTACGCAGATTTACTGAAGGATGTTTGGCACGTTGTCCACAACCCAAATTATCACCCAAACCTGCAAAGTCTTGTAAATCCACCGTATCCACTACCCTCTGTAGCCAAAGGTAGGTCGGTTGTGCATCAGTTGTATTATGTGGTTGTACATCAGCCAGAGCATGGGAAGTTTGTGCCTCTATGCTCTCATCATTAACATAGTCTAAAACATTAACATTACTCCTATCCATATGCATTTCATTAAAAGGGATTACATTTGTAGGTTCAGCATCCAAATTTGGGAAAACATTCTCATAAAATTTCATGGGATACGAAGAATTTCTTAGTATCTAAATCAAATAAGTTCTAACCCTTCTGACCAAACGGATACCCTACAAAAACACATTTGCGACTTTTAGTGGCGAATTTGTCACCCTTGGCCTTTTGTTTATGAGCAAAACATAGGCAGCCAAAGATACGCAATTCACGTAATCATAGCGGATGACCAAACAAAATCTCATATGGTATCTTTTTGTGAAGAACACTAGGAGTATGATTAATAACATGAGCAACAGTCAAACACTTTCCCTTTAGAAGAAATAGGCAAACCACCTTGAAATAGTAAAGCTCTTGCGATATTCAAAATATATTAATGTTTTCTTTCCATCCCCCCCCCCCCAACTTTGTTGAGGAGTACCCACAAGTAGTTTGAAACAAAATCTCATTCGCCAAAAAATAACCCTTCAAACGATTAGATTATATTCCATTATCCCTACGAACAATTTTCAATTTTTGAGAAAATTGACAGTCAATCATAACAATAGATAACACAAACATTGCAAAGACTTCGGTTTTATCAATCAACAAATAAACTCACACAGCCCAGGAAAAATAATCTACTATTGTAAGAAAATAATGAGCACCACAAGAAGAGGGTTCATCATACAGACCCCCAAAATCACAATGTGCTAACTCAAAAGCACGAGTTGTTTTATTTTCACTCAAAGGAAAACTATCCCTATATGTTGCTTAGCACGATGACAAATTTCACATGCTTTATTTAAATTATTTTTGGAATAACTAAAAAAAGGAAGCCACTTCACTACTTTCTCTGAAGGATGACCTAACCGACTCTGCCATAATTCATATGAGGACATGCTTGCAACAACAAGAGCTTAAACCAGTGTCCCTTCACGCAAGTAGTAAAGTTCATCCTATCTTTCACCCATTCCAATCACCTCCCTCGACAATTGGTCATGAATAACACACAAGCTAGAAGTAGAAGTGACGAAACATTTTAGGTCGTCATTTAACTAGGCACCGAAATTAGATTACAATTTAAGTTTGGTACATATATAAAGCACATGTTGAAGAATGATTTTTTTTTTCATTTAATTTAACTACACTTTCCTTTGAAGCCATGACATTTCCACCATCAGGAAGCTCAACTAAACAAGGAATTACATCCGTGAAATCCTTAAAATAAGAAAGAATTTTTGTATCGATGTTTCACTCACCTGCCATGGATGTGTTTTGAGGGGGGGGGGGGGAGGAGGAATAGATCTGATCTGGCGTTGATACCATGTTAGAGAACCCCAAATTATGACAAAATCAATTAGTAATGTGAAGGGTGGACTCTTAATATTTATACATAATTTATTTTATAAATTTCCCGATGTGGGACTTGTCTCAACATATTTAGATATTATTTTTTAGGATGATAATTATTTGAACAACTGTATATTGAAAACAATTTTGAAAGTTCACAATCGGATCAGAAGTTTGTGTTTGCATACTAATTATTAATAAAGATATAATTTTCTTTTTTTAAAGCACACATTTGATTCTATGATACGAAGTGTATGCAAGTCGGTGTCGGGCCGGCTCTAGGGGTAAATCAGGTAGGCGGCCGTCTAGGGTAACCCGCTGAGATGGGCAGCAAGAAGGAGGAGGTGGTGTGATGATTATTATACCAATTTCTTTTTTTTTTTTTTTTTTTTTTTTTTTTTTTTTTTTTTGCTAAATAAATTTGGTTGAGCTCCTGTATTGCGAAACACCTGTAGTGCAGTGGAAGTGCGGTTTGAGCAGGGTCGGCCCTGGCGAAGTTGAGGCCCGAGGCAAAATTGAAGCCCAAAATAATAGGTGAAATCAGTCGTTAAAAAATGGGACCTCACCTGGAATCGAACTCAGGTGCACGCTGAACATAGCCAGAAGCTTTACCACTAAGCTATGCTACTTCCTGCATGTGCTTCCATATGTGTTATAAATGTGCCTTTATATATCGATTTTTTGTACAGAAATTCAAATTCAGAGGCCCGGCAAAATCGGAGGCCCAAGGCCACCGCCTTGGTGGCCTTGGGCCAGGGCCGGGCCTGGGTTTGAGTAGTTCGATTTTTGTTTCTGCGTTTAAAGTGTGGGTGCATGCTGTCAAAATTCATACGTTAACTTGGAGTTTCGAGTACCAAAGCTATTTATGTTTGTCCATGACGATCATAAGTTTTGCAAGTCACTCAACTATGTAATGTACGTTAGGTAAGAAAACAACAATTATAGAAAGGCAAGAGTTAACGATGCCCCACCTAACTGGCATCCTAAATGATGATAATAATGGGACTAATCAATCACTCTAATCATTAACGTCAAGCATTAGAAAGGAACCAAAAACAATAAATGAAAGCATGTCTCAACCATTGCATTAACTATGCGTTTAATTAACATGATGATGACCAACTAACACGGAGGCATTGATTAATGATTACGTAGTCCCTAATGATAACATATAGTCCAGCAACATTATTATAACATATCGTCGTTAAGTAGTAGTATTATACTATGATTAACTACATTGAAAAATATTGTTCTACTTGGAGAAAATTAATCAGTACAAGTTTTATTAACGCTTAGGTTTGCAATCATGAGTGGTCTTTTTATTCCCAACAAGCGAAAGTGTATAATAGTGCAGTCGGTTGGATAAAAGAATATAGTATATATTGTTTTAAGATTTGTAGTGTGTTCATTAACATATATAGTTAAGACGTAAATTAATTTAGTGGAGTAGTTGGGGCTGGCAAAGTTAGAGCTAAATAATTGAAGTGGCGGACTGGCGGCATATATTCATATAAACTCTTGGATCGTATTTCTTCAATGAGCATGATAAAGTATAACTCATGTGTGGTTGTGTAAACATCGGAGGCGGCACCACTGGTCTATCATCATTTGCGTGGGGCTTTTTTTTTTGTCAAAATAACGACAAAACACAAAAGGTTTCAAAACGAACTATAGCCTTCTTCCAAAAGCAGTTTCACAAAGCATGTCTGCCAACTCTTACGGCAGAAATATACAGTTTAAACTGCGTTAGCGGGGGGGGGGGTGTGTGTGTGTGTGTATGTGTGTGTGTATGTATATATGTATATATATATATATACATATATATATACATACATATATATATATATATATATATATGAAAATTTTATTTAGATACAAAAAATAAATTTTATTTAGATACAAAATTGCACACAATAAATCTCAGTTATTGGATCCTCACATGAATTATATTCTCCACATAAAAACAAGCAAATCCAACGGTGGAGGTTTGTGTCTCTCTCTTTGTGATTAATTTTGTGTCCAAATATCCGGCCATATATATATATATATATATATATATATATATATATATATATATATATATATATATATATATTCCACAAATAATTAAAGTTAAAACAACATATATTGCCAAATTAGAAATTTATAATATTGATAATGCAAAAGATACTAGCGTTTTATATTGAGATAAGAGTGAAAATATGATTCACGTTTGTCTTATAATTTTATAAAATTTTCGAAAGTATAGTTGATTTTTTTATATAAAATCTTTATAAAACTAATACTCCTCTTAAACCAAAGTTCATATGTGTTTAACTTTATATGGTAAATGGAACCCTTCGAATTTTTAAATTTTAAATATATTTTAATAGATAATTGTTACTAATAATTTGAAAATATTGATCATTAATGTTTTAATTGTAATATAACTAAATTTTTCCTAATAGGTATACTTAACATTTTTATTTTTATTTAAAATATAGTCAATTTAATTGTGAAATATGTTGGAATAATCTTAGACGTCATCGTAAAGGGTTTTTCTTGATCTATCTTTTAATAATATGTTGGTATGTTTTAGTTGGAAGGAATCAATGTGACTGAAATTTCTCCTCCTCCCCCCTCTAATGGATTCTAATTTTCTTTTAGTTTCAATACATTCTCAGCACCAGATTCTATTGCATCCATTTTAATTTTTCATATCTAGGTTTGGTATCTTCTAGGTCTACATTTATGGACTTATTCTATAATTAATTTTTATTTGAGAAATCTTGATTCATAAATCTTTGGATTTCTTATGTAAGTATTTCCATTTGAAAGTTCTTGATTCGAGGATCTTTGGATTTGTTTTGAAATTATGTTCTATTTACAAATTCTTGATTCATTCTTCTAGATTTGTTTCTCAAGTTTTTCGGATCCGGATCTGAATTCTAATGGATCTACTTTTGTAACGACCCGAACTTTCCTGGCCGACCTAAACCGAATAAGATGGTGGACTGCTTTGAGAACATGACGCACCAGAACACAAACATGAGAACATTTCATTGATACTACAACAATTTACATCAGAGTACAAGATATCAGAGTACAAATAAATAATTTACATCGAAAAAATATCAGAGATTTAAATTACATTTAAATACATAAACATAATGTGCAGCGGAAAACATCAACTACCGCAACTGGAAGAAATACACAGATACAAAACATTCTGAATATAGCTCCAGCCGTAATCTAGGATCCCGTGGAAAAAAAATATGCGAAAACCAAAAATACAAGCTGCTCGTGTGGAAAATATGAGCACTCAGAGTTTATGTGAAAACAATAAACTCCGAGTCAATCATGAGACTGGTGTGAAAACTAAAACCGTTATTAATACTTTACTTTGAAAACATTGTAAATCATGGGACCACGCCATATGACACGGAACGGGTTTGCTCCACATGAATACTAGTTTAAAACATAAAACAACGAAATGCTTTTTGAAAAATGAAGCTATTATAAGATTCAGGTCCAATCACGCAATGCAACACAAATCAAAGGATAGACTTTTACCTTATAAGCCAAACATGCTTGGTACGTTTTAAAACAAATCATTTTGATATTACTATAAGTGCACAGTGTCTAAAACAACTTTAAATATAAATGTATCAATCATATACGGCATAGTACTCCATCCTACTATGTCGCCATATAGGTTTATAACTATGAGTCAAGAGGGAGACTGTTAGGATTGCCTTGCATGTTGTTAAGGAGGAATGATGGTCTGGATGCAAAAGTCTCACATCATGGAATAAATTAAGGAGTGGAGTACAAATTAAATATGAGTTGGTAGGCATGTAACATCAGGGATTTCTTTTGTTACAAGAATGTGTGTGCCAATTTATATGCGTGCGCCCTATGCAGGAAGGAGCGGGGCTTTGTTCCGACCGTCATTACATAACAGTGGTATCGGAGCCGAAGGTTACGGGCTGGGCCATGCAGGCAAGGCAGTGCTCTCAAAAGTTACTCGCAGGATGCGAGTCAAATGAGAGACTGCTAGGATTGCCTCGCATTTTGTTAAGGATGAATGATGGTTTGGATGCAAAAGTTTGGTTTGGGTCTGATTTTATTTAGGAGTTGGGTCTGATTTTGGGGAACAGTGGAAGCAGGTGTGTTAGTTGGGGTTTGTTAATTTGATGAAGTTGTCTGGAAAGTTTGGGATGGATGGATGGATTAAAGCATTTGCAGTGGAGAGGATGGTCGACACTGTGTTGAAGGGAATTGTGTAGAGTTTGGTTTGGGTGGTACAAGATGATGAAGAGCAGTGGAGAATTTACACAATGGGTAAACAAGGCTGAACAAAGTAAATTAAGGTATTGGTTTTACATAATTTAAATATGTATAATTTATTTGTTTATATTAGAAAGTTAATTTAAATAAACAATAATTAATAGTTAAATTTAATAATCGTAGATATTGAATAGATTCGGTCGAGATGATGTGTAATGACCCAGATTTCCGTAACATCGGAGTTGACTATATACATCATACGTCCAACCCAAATATCACGAAAATACGGAACATTTTTTTTTAGAAGAAAGAGATAGAAGAAGAACATAAAGAACAACACAGAATCTCACATCGCAGCGGAACAAAATATAATATATCATATCTTTGAAATACAAAATCTTCACTGTATAACATACACTTATCAGAGTACAACACTTACAACACAACGGAACAACTATAACTGGATAACGCTGAAGCCTCCTGCTCCAAGCTCCTTTAGATATATCTAAAAAATCCTGAACTACTTGACTTCCCGTACAAATTTAGGCACCCAAGAGTTTAGGTAGAACAAAACAAAATAAACTCCGGGTCAGTCATGGGACTTGTATGAGTAAACAGTTTAAAACAGTTTTAGAAACTAAATGATATCTCATAAGACCACGCTGTATAACACGGAACGGGTTTTTCCCTTATGAAAATCCAAACGCTTGATTTAACTTTCAAAAATCTCTTTTGAAAGGAACGATAATCTTTATATCAAAACTCTTTTGATATTATAATAATGTCTAAATCAAGTAAATAACAGTCTAGTGGAACGTTTGCATCTCACGTTCCACATATATATACAATCATAAACCGCAAGCACGTATTGGGTATTTGATTTCCAACTATAACAAGGTATGGAACCACCTTCCGCTGGTATATCTCTAGAGGAGAATACACCGAGTTCAACAAGAACATCTTGCAACTCAGCCACACATGACCGACCACTCATTTCGCTTGAGTGTATCAAATGTATATCACCAACGATTGGGATCGGCAACCGTTTCCCGAATGGGACAGCATCGACAATAGATTTTTAGAAGTAAATGAAACTCTAGATCAGGTGATTATACACCCTAATAGGTGCGACCTACATAGCCATGCTGCCTGCCCGATTTTTGTCATTTACCGGTTGATGAGGCTAGAAGCTACGCTTTATCATCACACCAGATTCACTTCGAATGTCACATCGTCAAATCCATCAAATCACCGATTGACGTCCTCAACAGTACATTACGTGTTAGCTAAAAGAAGTTTCCTTCTCCGCTTCCACTCTTGGTACGGTTGAAGAAATCAATGTACGTGACCTTTCTGGAAATACTCTGTCAGACATTCATCCATACAAGTCACCCAGGAACAGGATGAACTGAAGGCACTATTTCTATTAATAGAAAAAGTCCTTGCACTCTACTCCGTCTTCGATTATCTTTACATAATCTGATTCGCACGCTACTGCCAATACGGAGTGGTTCTTCGGATAATAATCCAACCGGTCTCTCCATATTGACAACGATGGTCAAAACTTCGATAGTCTGTGATTTAACTATCGAATAAAAACAAGTGTTTCGATAGTCGATGATTTAACTATTGAATAAAACAAGTGTTCATCCAAACATCCAACAATCACTGAGCCTTTAATTAATATTCCATTAATTAAATCTCTTCTCTATTTCTTATCAATATTTGTTAACCAAATATTTTCAATAACCATATTGGCCTTATACGTTATTTGGAAAACATTTCCATATATCGCCTTCTTTTATTTTCTAAACTTTAGAAAATATATGTTATTTATAATTGGAAAATATTCCAATTACTTATCTCTTTTCCAATCTCGTTTATTCCTATCCTTAGGAAATATTTATTATTCTATTTCCCAGCTTACACTTATTTGGGTTAAAACGGATGTTGTGTAAAACATCGTTACGACAACCCAAATACTATATTCAACTAACTCTTATCTAACATTGATCTTCGAGCCTGAAATCTTACTGTTCATTTGTTAATAATGCAATCAATCAAGTTGGGGTATAACTACCTCTCAGACCTTGATTGAATAACATTTATAACGTCAAAACAGATATGACTACTTACTCGAACAATCAATAACATACAACTACTTCTTTACCTTTAAACACGTATACACTTTTTCTTTCTATTCTTACTAGATTTTATTCTTATACTTCCTTTTTGATTATACTATTCTATTTCTAAGTTCGTTTTCTTATCGACTTTTATATATATCGATACGTTGATTTCTAACTATCAAATTATCTTAAAAATATTCTATCTCCTTAAATTCCCAGAAAAATTCGCCATAACCTCCTTTGTACCGGGAGCATCGGGAAATTTCAAATAGCTTTCCCGGTCCTTCTCATCTCAAAAAGAAAAAGAAAAAGCCAAGCGGCTTGCTGATACGGCGCATAAAATCTCATATATGAATTAAATACGTACCTTTTTGTCGGGCATTCTATTTATTTCACTTCTATACTTTATTCCATACCTGTCTCCTGTATATTTATGCCTGTCTAATCTATTTTAACTATACCAATCGTTTTAACTCAATTTGTTAATTAAATCTGTTACTTAACTTTTCAGTCTATTTCACCTTCATATTTGAACATGACATTTTCAAATATATTTTAACTGCATATTAACAAATTCTAATTATATTCATACTCGTTTCCTTATCGACTTCTTATTCAAATTCCAATTCAATTCTATTTGAATTCTCTTTATTTAAAGTCCATTTGAATTCCTATATTCAAATTCTATAGTTTAAAGTCCATTTGAATTCTATATTCAAATTCTATAGTTTAAAGTCCATTTGAATTCCTATATTCAAATTCTATAGTTTAAAGTCCATTTGAATTCCTATATTCAAATTCTATTTGAATTCTCCGCATTATTTATAAACAACGTTTATAACTTCAATTCAAACCCCACCTTTCCATTTATAAACAATGTTTATAAATTCAATTCAAATCCCATATTTTCATTTATAAACAAAGTTTATAAATTCGATTCAAATCCTATATTTTCATTTATAAACAAAGTTTATAAATTCGATTCAAATCCTATCTTCCATTTATAAACAACGTTTATAAATTCAATTACTTGTTTTATATACCTTCAAAACAAGTTAATATTTTCTATAGTTTTATTTAAAATTCAAATTCTATTTATAAAAATAGAATTTCCTTTTTAAATATCAAATACCCTTTCCGATATTTTTATGAATCAATATTCAAGCCCCAGGGATATTTTAAACAGTCAATCAACCAATTTTCAATCATTTGATTTTTATCACATCATATATGAATATATATGATATCAAACAAACAACAGATAATATATATTTTTGAGGAATCCAGTTGGATTCCTCCAACCTGTTTTCCTGCATCCACAGATGTTAGTCAACATAGTAATACCCATCCTGCTTCGAGGCAGAATATCGCGGTATAGAAGGTCATCCACTAATCATAGCGTGGGGCGTATAGGGTAATCATCCGCTAATGATACCGCAGGCATCCGCTAATGAGACTGCGGGAATCCAACCAATCATCAACCCAATATATATAATAGTTAAGCCTAAATAACTATATATATTTTAAAACAATCAAACAGCATTCAAACAAGCACGGACAATTATTTTTAACTATATAAAAATAATACTAAATAAAAGGTGAGATTTACTCACCGATGTTTTTATTTTCCCGATCTATCCTGATTCCCATTTTAATTCCATTGAGAAGTATTTGACGATGCTAAGCCAATGCATCTCGTTTCACCGAGATTAGTCCCCCCCCCCCCACGAGCCATTCCCGTCCACTGCCATGAAAATCCGAGAAAAACACCATCACCAACAGCCATATTCCAAGTTCCTCCCAGACTCAAGTGCCATGCTCCTTTACTGTTACCAGTCTCGAGCTTCACCCCTACCATCCAGTAAAATTCCAAAATTACAAAACAAATGATACTCCTCAGACCATAAACTAGTAGAGACAGCACCCTCCATGTTTTCCATTGCGTGTGTCTCCATTCACAAACCTCCAATCCCATTTTCATCGCACCTAGTTCAACACCAGAAAGATTTCAGTTCCCAATTCGAACTTCTCTGCCAAACTACCCAAAATACTAACGCACTACTGCTCATTAATCTCACAACCCCACTGACAAACTTGGACTTGCCCCTCCTTCTTTATAGTTCGTCATAGAAGACCGAACCCCAAAATCAAAAGGCCTGGAAAACAGCGAACTTCAGCTCCCACTTGCAGTTGTTCACTTCCGACCTCACAGAAGAACTCGGCTTAAAGCTCACGCTGTCCTGATTACGGATCCTTAGCTCGCGAGTTAATACTGAGATCGATTGCCCTTTCTTTTTGAAATCACACCCTCAATCGTCAACGCAACAGTAAGAGTCACGCCCCCCGAAGCCTCATCGTACCACTCAAACTCCACTGCTTAACCGTCCTGCTCCACTGATTCGCCTCCCGGTTTTCCCAATCTCGAGCGCCAGCGAACCAAACAGACCCACCGCACCTTCCTTAACTCGCAAGCCCTCCACACTCGATCTGGAATTGAATCGCGAATTGTGATTTCCTTTTTTCGATTTGAGGGGGAAAGAATGGTCTGACTTTATTTTGATTTGGGAAAATAAAGAGCATGGTTTTATTTATAAGGAAGAGGGGTGGAAGAAAAGCGGGCACGGTTTCAATTTGATTTGTGGTTAAAGAGAAAACACGGGTCTGGTTTTAAGTTTGTGGAGGAGAAAGGGGGTATGGGTTTGGTTTTAGGTCCATCTACCCTGATATTTTATTTTAAATTTAATTTAATTAAACCGTATCCTTAAATTTAAAATACCCATGATGCCGAACTCCTTTCTGAACCCAACAACTGTCCATTCTAGGGTAAAACCACTATTCTGAACCCACTGGGATAAGTATCGAAGTCCAGTTCGATCATCCCGAACAAATATTAATTTAAATCGATTTAATTTAAATTTCAAACCATTTAAATTCTTCGATAATTATTGAATATTATTATTCTAATTCAAACAGAATTATGTATTGATTATCTGAACTGTTCTCAAATCAGTTTTCACTTCGAATTCAGTTATTCGCTGATTCCTTATTTTGATAATTTAATATATACGATATTAAATCGAAATCGATATTTAAATCGATAACATAAATATAAAAATTCATTTATATTATCAATTAAATATTTAAATCCATTCTAAATATTTAAAATTAGTTGGTCGAAATCCCGGGTCATTACATGATGCGTAGCCAAGACGATACAGAATTTAAAATGGATATTCGGCAAATAAAAATCAGGTGAGTAAATCTTACTTGAATTTTATTTAGAAATATTTTTATTAGTTAAAAATAATTGTTTATTGATTGTTTGGATGAAATTAAAAATTATTGTGGCTATATTATATATATATATATTAGTTATTTATATTGTGGTTATTAAATAAATATATATATATATATTGGTGGTTGGATTCCCGCAGTATCATTAGCGGATGCCCACAGTACCATTAGCGGATGACCCTATGCGCTCCACGCCATGATAGTGGATGACCTTCTATATCGCGATATCCTGCCTCGAAGCAGGATGAGTATTATTTATGTTGGCCAACGTCTTTGGATGAAGGGAAAACAAGTTGGAGAGATCTAACTGGATTCCTTAAAAATATTGTTATTTGTTTGTTTCCATATATATTTTCATATATGATGTGTTAGAAAATCTGTGGTTGATAATTGTGTGATTTTGATTGGTTGAATATCACTGGCCTAAATGTTGATATATAAAAATATCGTAAAATGTGATTTTGAGATTTGAAAAGGGAAATCTATTTTTCTAAAAATAGAATTTGAATTTTGAATGGGTTAAGAAATATTAAGTTGTTCTGAATAATATAAACAAGTAAAGAAATTTATAAACGATGTTTATAAATTGAATAATGCAAGGAATTGAAGTGAATTTATAAATGGTGTTTATAAATGGAATGGGAAAAATTACCATTTATATAATTTGGGAAATGTAAATTCAGATGTGAATTTAAAAGAGGAACTTTATTTTTCCAAAGTAGAAATCTAATTTCAAATGGATTTGAGACTTGTTTAAATATATAAACAAGTAAAATAAATGATGTTTATAAAGAAAGGTGAAAATATTATCAATTGGATAATTTAAATATTTAAATTCAAGTATGAATTTAAAATAAGAATTGGGAACTGTGTAAAAAGGGAAATGAGGAAATTTATTCCGATGTTCGGAATATAAATAAAAATAAATCCAAATGGATTTATGGTTAGAATTCGACTATGTCGAATTTATAAAAATTAGTTATATCCAAAAAAGATATTTAAATTGTATTAAATATAAATTGAAATTAAATACGAAAATAGATTCATATATATAAGTTAAGATCAATAAAATATTCCAAAATAGAATTGAGTTTCAAATGGATTTGAAATGGAAACTTGTTTTAAATTATAAAGCAAGGAAGATAAATTTATAAACGACGTTTATAAATTAAGTAAGATAATTATCATTGGATAATTTGAAATTAGAAATTCAAATATGAATTTAAAAGTGACTTGGGAAGTGTTTTGAAACAGAATGGGTGATTATATTCCGGAATTCAGAATATAAACTGTATTGAGAAAAATCCAACGGATCTATAATTAAAATTCGATTATATCGAATGTTATAAATAATTTATTTCTTAAGGAATTGGAATTTAAGTTGTAAGTGAAATTATAACTGGGTTAGGACTTTTATATGAAATAATCGA
The DNA here is from genome assembly GCA_030737875.1 of Allium sativum. NCBI lineage: Eukaryota > Viridiplantae > Streptophyta > Magnoliopsida > Asparagales > Amaryllidaceae > Allium > Allium sativum. The sequence goes on along the minus strand of CM060913.1, from coordinate 267,814,991 downwards.
CGATTTTGGAAAAAAGAGTTGTTAAGTTAAAATTGTCAAATGGGTTTAATTTATATTAAAATAAGGTTGGAATTTATATTATAAACAAAGTTTAAATTTTATATTTAATTATAATTAAAACGAACTCGCCGCGACGTGGCAGTTCGTAAATTGGCATTTCGAACTTCAACTGAGTATATAGAACTCAATTTAAGTCGGAATTGTTTGAAACAAGAACCATCAGGACCAATTTGATAATAGTTTTCTAATATAAGAGAAAAATCTGGATTTCGTGTTATAGATTTTGAGTTATGTCAAATTCAAATTTTCAGAAAAGCAGCGCCATAACCATTTTAAAACCATAATGGTTTATTAATTAAAATCGAAGTATCTTAAGTTAATAAAATATGGATTTTAGATTTAAAAATCCAGGTTTGAGTTGTAAAATAAATACATACTCAAATTGTGTAAATGAAATGATTTTTGGAACAAAAATAAGATTTTTAATTATTGAATAGGACTAACTAATTTGAAGAACAATTAGTTAATGGAATTTTAAATCGAAATTGGGTTTTGGTTAAGTAGATCGAACTGGTGGATTTATATACGAAATCGAACATGAAACTTGAATTAAAAATAGAATTCGATTGGTTTATAAGAAAGTTAAATTGTATATGAAGATGATATGTTCAATTTAAAAGTGGAATAAACAAAAGAACCAATTAAAGAATAAATTAGCGAATTGAGTTAAAATGACCAGATTGAGTTGGAATAAATTGAGAATGGACGTATATGGATAGGTATGGAATGAAGTATATAAAGATTATAATTCGTGTGCCTGACAAAAAGGTACACGTTTAAATTCCATATGAGGTTTTATGCGCCGAATCGGCAAGCCGCTTGGCTTTTTTATTTTATTTTTGAATGGAAAGGACCCAGAGAGGCGTTTTGTAGTTGTACCGAGTGACCCGTACAAAGGAGGTGCTGGCGAATTTTTTTGGAAATTTAAGGAGTTGTAATATTTTTAAGAAAAATTGATAACTAGAAATCAATATAACAATATATAGAGAATTCAATAAGGAAAAAAATTTAAAATAGAATATGATAAACAAAAAGAAAATCTATAAAATTAAATCTGTTAAACATAGAAAGAGAAACGTATATACGTTTTTAAAAATGAATAATTGGTTTTTATGATGTTGATTATTCGAGGTAAGCGGTCTTGTCTGTTTTGAAGTTAAGGATTTTTTCAGTCAAGGTCTGAGAGGTAGTTATACCTCAACTTGATTGATTTCATTTTTAACCGATAAATAACAAGATCAATATCGAAGATAAATGTTTGAATAAGAGTTAGTTGAATGCAGTATTTTGGGTTGTTTGTAACGATATTTTACACAATAGTCGTTTTAACCCAGGTAAGTGGAATTTGGAAATATAACAATAAATATTTTCTAAGTGTAGAAATGAACGGTCGTGAAGGAGATAAGTAACTGGAATGTTCTCCAACTATAATTAGAAGATATTTTCTAAGTACAGAAAATAAAAGAAGGCGATATATGGAAATGTTTTCCAAATAGTGTAAGAGGCCAAGATGATTGTTGAAAATATTGGGTTAACGAGTATTGATGAGGAAATAGAGAAGTGATTAATTAATGAAATATTAATTGAGGGCCCAGTGATTGTTTAATGCTTTGAATGGATGTTTGTTTTCTTCGATAGTTAAATAACCGACTATCGAAGTATTTTTTAGTATTGTTGTCAATATGGAGAGACCGGTTGGATTATTATTCGAGAACCACTTTGTATTGGCAGTAACGTTACGAATCAGATTTTATGATGATAATCGAAGATGGAGTAAAGTGCAAGAGATTTTTTTTGTTAATCCTAGATAAAAATTCCCTAAGATGGATTAATGGAAATTGTGCCTTCGGTTTCGTTCAGTCTCAAAACGAATGTGTATGGACAAATGTCTGATAGAGTATTTCCAATGCTCACATATGTTGGTCTGCATAAATATATATGGTGGTGGAGAATTTATTCTCTTAGCATAATATCCAGAGTATATTTATGCAAACAAGTTAATGATTAACAGATCTGACAATGTGGCATTCAAAGTGATTGTGCTATCAATGAATGGTAAGTAGTCGTAGCCTCAGGCCTAAACAACAGGAAAATGACAGAAATCAGGCAGGCAGCATGGCTAAGTGGGTAGCTCCCAATTAGGGTGTATTATCACCTATCTAGAGAAATTCATTTCATTCTTTATTCTATTCGATGCTGTCCCATTCGGGAAAACGGTTGCTGATCCCAACCGTTGTTGGTATACATTCGATACACTCAAGCAAAATGAGTGGTCGGTCATGTGTGGTCGGGTTACAAGATGTTCTTGTTGAACCCACTGTATTCTCTCTAGAGATACAGTATCGGAAGGTGGTTCCATATCTTGTCATAGTTGGAAATTCATTACCCAATAAGTGCTTACGGTTTTGATTGTATATTATATATGTAGAGCGTGAGATGCAAACGCTCTGCTAAATGATTATTTAGTTGTGGTCGATAGACACTATCATAATATCAAAAGAGTTTTGATATAAATATTATCGTTTCTTTCAAAAGGATTTTGAAAGTTAAATCAAGTATTTTGGATTCTCATAAGGGAAAAACTCGTTCTGTGTTATACGGCGTGGTCTTATAAGATATCATTTATTTTCTCAAACTATTTTAAATTGTTACTTATACTAGTCCCATGACTGACCCAGAGTTTATTTTGTTTTGTTTTACCTAAACTCTTGGGTGCCCAAATTTGTACGGGCGGTCAAGCAGCTCAGGATTTTACAGATTTATCTAAAGGAACTTGGAGCAGGAGGCTTCAACGTTATTTAGTTATTGTTTTTCCATTGTATTGTAAGTGTTTTACTCTGATGATGATATGTTTGTACAAAAAAATTGTACTCCAAAAGTTGATATATATATATATATATATTATATTTTGTTCCGCTGCGATGTCAGATTCTGTATTGTTATTTTTGTTCTTATTCTACCTTTTTCTTTTTTATTAATAATGATTCGTATTTCTTTGCAATTTGGGTTGGACGTGTAGTGTATTTAGTCAACTCAGATAGTATGGATTTGCGGGCCGCTACAATTGTTATCAGAGCTTAGGTTAAGCGAACACCTAGGCTTTGGTGGGATTGTGCTCATTAGAGATAGGATCAGTAATACCCTAGAATGAGTTGAGCGTATAGATACAAGAGCGCGCATTTGTAAATTGATATAAACTTTTTTATATATTGTGTTGGCTAGTCTGTTGAGTGGTTTATGAATTCTGGTCGAATCATGGGACGCCACGAAGTCGATAGGGATTTTTGAACACTTGAACATAAGATACGACATAATATGGTTTTAAAGGTGGGTAAATGAAATAATTTTACCCAAAATTCTATTTTGATATATAAATTAATAATTTTCTGAAATTATTATAATATATGGATGTTTTGGTTGTTATTATAATCAAATAAGATTATAAAAATTGGAATGGTTACATATAACCAAATTGAATTTGTATATGAATAAAATATACAAATGAGATGAATTAAAGTTGAATTCAAATCAAAATTTAAATTAAATCCTAGATGTTTGGAAAAATATTTTTACTGAAGTATATTAAAATAATATAGCTTTGTTTTGAAAGGATTCCTGATTAAAATCATTTTTGAATGGATTTTGAAAGTGATAAAGCACTGGACTCACTTTAGTGGTTGGGAAATAATTTTGATGATGACTGCAACATCGTCAGTATTCATTTTCGAGTTTCTAAGTAATGGATTGCTACCTTAGAAAAGTTTCGGGGGAAATTTGTTTAAAAGAAAACAAGTTGGTTTCGAAAACTCAAATGTTTTCAATTTGGGATGGTTATAAATTATGTATACATTTATGTGATTTCGAAAAGATTTGAAATCAAAACCCAGGAATTTGAATTCTAGAATTTAAATTTAACTTAAGCAAGTTAAATTGATTGAAGTGAATAAATTGATTAAAATCAATTTGAATGAATTTCAATTAAATGAAAATATACTAATTGTAAATCATTAGAATAAAATAAATGTAAGCATATATAGTATCCAAGGTAAACCAAAAGTTTGTTGAAACTAAAGTTGCAGAAGTATGAATGATGAGTTTCAACATAAGATGAATTTTGAAAGGTTAATGGATTTGTATCATTTTTCCTACCTTAGTAATTTCGGAAACGAAAATCTTTTAAGAGGAGAATAATGTAACGACCCAGATTTGTGGTCGATGATAATAACAGTGATCTCCAGGTATGCGCAACTGACCGGGCCCCTAATAATGACAACGATCTCCCATGTACCAAATAGGAGGTGGGGCGGTGGGAATAAGAGAACACGACGAACAGATAAACGACATGCAACGGCTAATGGATGAGCATCAGGTAGTGGGCTATCCGCTGAAAGTAACATCCAGTAAGAAGTCCAAGGTGCTCGTAATATGTTCCCCCTCTCCCTCAAATCTAACTGAATACGAGCCTCCATCAAGTCATGTCTCACACGAGCAGGAGAACGCCAAACCCCGTGAGTAGTCTCCCATCTACGCATGCGTGGGAAAAAGGACTCGGTAGCATGACTAGCGGTGGGTTGTATGCGTGGATGCATGTTGGCCATGTACTCGTAGTACCAACACGACAACATGTACCAAAATCCGAGCATCTGCCGAACCTCTCCAAAAGCGTAGGAGTCAAGAGCGGCGTATAGATAACCCAATATGGCAGAGCCCCAATCAATCATATGCAGCTGCTATATGTCGGCTAGTGCTGCTAGGTAACCCAGTTTAATCGTACTCTGTTGGTTCGAAAAGAATGTCGAACCAAGGAGGTATAAAATGGTTGCCCGATATACTATGTCATGGAAATCCACTACATCGAGATGCGCTGTAATATACTTAAGTAAATATGTGATGAAACTGCAGCATTAGTTATATGAGCCACTAACAAATCTGGAAAATGTTGTAGGTAGGAATCGGGTGACTCATTAGAGGAATCAAATGGACAAGTGACTCTATCAGGAAGGCCAATTTCAATCCCCGTAAGCATATAAAAATCGGATAGGGTTGATACCTAGCTCAAAATCGGAAAAGTGAAAAGTGTGTGTTGTAGGCCACCATCTCTCTAATAAGGCATCTACCAATGGTCAATCGAAGGACTTGGGAGGTATAATATGTAAAAATAGTCCGAACGGACTAGCTAGTAGCCTCTCTCGAATATGTAATGGTAATATGTCAAGGGCATGTGTATTAAACTTCGCCCAACTCCCGCGAAGGTAGACGTACTCTATGTATTAAAATTATAACAGTTAAATGACTATAAAACCAACAGTTCATACTATTATAACGTACATGCACTAAACTATAACGTAAAACCAACAGGGCATACTATTTAACAGTTCAACAACTATAAATGTTGAAAAAACTTAAAATTAATACCGGACCGGTGGCCAGCGCGGTAAACGTCGGTGAATGAACCCTCTGGCAACTCATTTAGGATCCGTAAGTCCTCAATCGTCGGCCCCGCTGGTGGAGGAAGGTGAGCTGGACCAGATGCATCGTCCAACATACATGGAACTGTACGTCTTACCATCTTCGTTACCCGTGGCGGCATTCCAGCGCCCAGACGAATAAAAAGAAATTAAAATGAGGAAATTAGAAAGGAGTGGGTTAAGCCTCCCGCGCCATACCTTTATAGGCGCGGGAATCTCGCGAGCCGATAAAACCGACTCGCTGTTGTTGGGGAATATCAACGATATTCCCCTAAAAGTTACAGATCGTAATGTTACGATCCGTAACGTTGTTGGAGATGCTCTTAGATAATAAATAAAATAAATATCTAGACGATATGTCTAAACTAACGGTTATGCAGGAGTAGAATTATTTTTACTATGAGGTTAGTTTACACATAACATATTCAATGGATTTTACGCTTTATCGCGTAATTAATGATTAATGCTTGAAGCAATATCAATCAATATTTACATCAGTTTACGGATCCATTAGACTATTCAATGGATTTCAAACCGACAAAAAAAAAAAAAAACAATCGGGTGGTGGTCATCACGAGCCCTAGGGGGGAGACCCCTAGGATCGGTCGTGACCTAGGAGGGAGACCCCTAGGATCGGGTTGTGACCTAGGAGTGCGACTCCTAGGATCGGGTCGTGACCTAGGAGGGCGACCTCTAGGATCGGGTCGTGACCTAGGATGCGACTCCTAGGTTCGGCTCGTGACCTAGGTGGGCGACCACTAGGAAGATCACGAGCCCTAGGAGGGAAACTCCTAGGATGGTCACGATCCCTAGGAGGGGGAGCCCTAGGATGGCGAGCCTGTCCACACTCCAAGCTAGCGATGCTTCGTCGCTCCATCCAGGTGATTGCCAGTCCATACTTCTACACGCGTTCACGGAAATGAGCGTAACTTCTAAACCGTAAGTCCGTTTTAGCCAAACGGAAGCTCTACTTGAAGTGAATTCAGAGAACTACAAGAGTAACAGAGCAAAGCTCCGTAATTGATGTTTTCGGGCCCAAAAGAGGTCGTCTGATAGGAGTTTCGGGCCAGTTTATGCTTGTGATGCGACTTCAACCAAATCACTGCCTGTCTTCTGACGATGTTCTCCATACCCGAGCGCGATGCTATCCAGATATTCCATGTGTGACAGCTTTTACCAAAAAGTGTGTCAACAAATATATACTATTAAAATATATCTTATTATATTCTTTTTCCTTCACTAGGATTTTTCTAATTGGATTTTTTTAGTAAGGTTATAAACAACGCGTTATTCTTGTCCAGAAGTATCAAACTTATTTGATAAAATAAGATATTAAAATATATCATTGTACTTTTTCCATCATTATGATTTTCCCACTAGGTTTTTCTCAATAGGTTTTAAAGATGCGCTATATTATCCTCAAGTATCAAACTCTTTAAAAAGAATATCATTTTAATATGATATCCATGATTTTATAAGTTACACTCTTTTCCTTGTTAAAGGTTTTTTCTTAACGAGATTTTTAATCAGGCAATAAATAATATGTACATCAACTAAATCGAGATAAGGAAGATAATAATGTTGGGGAGCAATCACCATATATGTTTCAAAAGAGGATGACTTCATATTACCAGAGCATTCAAGATTTTTAAGATGTATATTCAAAGAGGGAATGTTTCAATATTTGTGAAAGAACGAGTATATTTATGTAATATTAGGTTTTTCATGGTTTTATTTAGTCCCACTTCGTGGGATGAGTTCAATCTAAAACTCCAAGGCTTTCATATAAAAGAGCTTATATGTAACGGAAAGGATGTACAAAAAGATATATGTGTATAAAATTTCTCATCGTTCCTCCTTTAATGGCTTTTCATTTTCTTTCAGTTTACGTCTGAAAGATAATTTTTTATTTGTTATTTCTCTTAGTTTCTAGTTTATGGTGAGTTGTTTATGTGTTTTATTATTAGCATAGAAATATATATCCATTTATCACTCTTTTTCTTTATTTTGAGTTCAATTTTATTCTAGTGGCAATATCTATTGCTTGTTCTTTATTTTGGATGGCTTTTCTATTTTCTTTCTTTATACGGAGACGGAGAGGAGGTGGTTTGCTACCTATCAGACTTCTTGGTAGCTCTTTTATAAATTTTGAATAAAATTATATCAGTGGTGTCGTTTTGTGATGATCACTCATTATTTCAAAAAAATTGAACATTTTCTTTTTACCAAATTACGCTGTGAAAACTGTATATGTTTAGCAGACTATTTGTATATATTTGTAGTTTAAAATATGTATTTTTATTAGAAAAATTAACATAGATGTTTCGTAAAATTTGTTATCATGGATGAATCAAAGATTAATCTGCAAAACTAAAGGACTAATTTCCATTATTTACTTTGTACTAACAAATTACAAAGTGGTTTACACCAAAAGACTTGATAGATCAATGAAAAGCACAAACCAAGCAAGCTACAGACAAAAACATACATAGGCAATGATTTTCCTGTATTTATTTATTTATTGTATTTATAATTGTATCGTCTAGACTTCAATTAAGGAGCACTTGGAGAGAACACTTGTTGCTTGTTCAATTATTCTTTAAAATGCTTGAACGTACACAACCTTAAAGTGGTTCACAAACGATTATTCTCAAAAATGTTATTACATACGCAATTCACGGATCAAACATTCCACCTCATCTATTATTTGCTCATTGGCTTTGGTAATTAAAGCAGGAAACAAAATTCACTAAAATTAAAGAAAATTTTAATCAAATATTTTTGGAAAAAACTATAACAAAATTTTATCCCAGAAACATGTTGAAGGACAATGCAATGTTATATTAAACTAGAATAAATTAAAATAAAATGCCATGCTAAACTACAATCAAATAAACATAATCCTAAATTAAGGCTATGTTTGGATTAAATTATATAAATCCTTTTTTTTCTTCTGACAGTCATAATGAACTGTTTTTTTATTTCAAAAAGTCAATAAACAACTTATTTTAATCGATTTAAACAAGTCATAAGTTTGAATGCGATGTGGTAAGCCATACATGAGATAAAATGACATTTATTATCATAAATTCTATTTCTTTTTTCAACAAAAATATAGATGTCAAGCCTTAATAGTCACACACAATATTGTAAAAATGAATGGTGAATACTGCGTGATAAACATGGATTAGAAACCAACCGCTTATATAGGATTAATCGAAATAGTGTATATGATAAACTCGTACATTTTAAAAGAAATTCTAATATTTTATTTAGTATTAATTGATTCATAACGAGGTATCATGAATTTGCACGAATTCAGAAACAACTATGAAATTCAAATCCGTTGAAACAAATATTTTAATGTTTACAAAATTAACCCATATACGATGCGACTAAATTTGTTTATATGCTTAGGTAATAAATAAAATAAATTTCTAGACGGTATGTCTAAACTAACGGTTATGCAGGAGTAAATTATTTTTACTGTGAGGTTAGTTTACACATAACACAACATATTCAGTGGATTTTATGCTTTATCGCATAATTAATGATTAATGCTTGAAGGAATTATCAATCAATATTTACAGATCCTTTAGACTATTCAATGGATTTTAAACCGACAAACAAAAACCGATCCGAACCCATTAATTCAAACCCGCCTCACCAACTCTCGCCGTCCCAATCCCAAAGCCTCACGACACGCCCATCAAACGCCGTCAAGTCCACGTGGCGGTACCACCCCAAATCCCCTCTCCTTTCCTTCATCCTCTCCACCACCCTTCCGTCCCCCACGTCGACCGCCGCGTCGTCGTCCCCCTCGCTCTCCGTGCAGTGGAAGTACAGCGTGAACTTCCCTTTCGTAACGCCGTCATCCTCCACGTGGCACCTAGCCACCCGTTCAACTCGCACCGCATTCTCCGACCTGACGTAGCTGTTGCCGGTGCTGGAAGTAGAAATTGGTTCGGGCTTCGGGTGCGGTTTAGCGACGGACCCCGTGGCCCGGATCCGGTAGTAACTGAAGGCGGCGAAGAAGAAAGCGAGCCAGGCCCAAGTGGAGTTAAGGCAAAAGAGCAATGAATCGAGGGGTACTTCAAGCAGGGGCATTTTCGGGAAGGAAGTTTGTAAAATTGGAGAGCAGGGAGGTTGGAGTTGGAGAATGGAGATGGGAGAATATATGGGGGAAAATGGAGTGATCTGGTCCGTTGGATCTGTTGGGGTATCTGGTGGGAAGATGCTTGGAATCGAGTTTGTATATGCTACCGTGAGCTGGTTGAGAGACACGTGTATGGTTGAGATCTACGGTGGTGAGCTGGAGTTGAGTGTTCCGTAGGTTCCACTTTGTATTTGTTTATTAAAACCTTTTGTTCGTGTGATGCATGGGGGTTGCAAGTTTGTTTGTATTTGTATTGCACCGTAAATCCATTTGCTAAACTTATGTGGTGGCGGTGGAAAAGTAATCCAAACAAATAGTGGTTGGTTTTTCATGATTTTATTTATTTATCATAAAAGGAAAGAAAAGAAAAATATGAATAACAATAGACTATCAATTACTCATGGTGCATTTGCATCTTGTTTTAAACCGAATCTGAAGTTAGAACAATTCTGTTGGGCAGATCAAACGTTTTCCGTTTATGCTTTCATCATGGTTAAGTTTTGACGTGATCATTATGATCATTTCGATATTTCTTTTTCCTTAATTAAAAAAGTTAACAATAAGAATTTTTTTTATCCTTAAGTTTCTATGATTAATTGTATTCGAGGACGATAACTGATATTTTCGAAGGTGAATAACACCATATTTACATTCGCATCTGAAATTATTTTCAAATATCAGATATCTGCATCCGTAAATACAGATAGGTATTGAATAACTATTATGTCCGCAAACGACTGATAAATCAAGAAACTTAAATGATAAAGTTTAGCTTAATATAGTTACTTTTCAGTTCCATTGACTATTAAGACGTTAAAGATAAACAAAAAATGATGATGAATGATCTTGAGCAATCAAAATGCATCTAGTGCATATGATATGAACTTCTAAAATAACAAAGAAACGTAATTCATTATACTAAATTTTGTCCTTAAGAATAAAATTTTGCCCTCTCCTCCTTATGGAACAATTTTCTGTTCCTTTTGTCCTTGAGGGTAAAAGCTTCTATTAAAAATACATACATATACATGATAACATCCTCCATTATGTAGTCCAAAAATAAATGCTACTTATTTTGCAGTCATTAATAATATCATTTTTGGGTTATAAAATGATATTTGGTGCTAGCTTAAAATATCAAAGGTATGTAGAAATATGAAAAATTATAAAATACATTTCATTCATTAATAAATTTCATTGCATATTCTCGTGTGTAATCCACGTTCAGAGAAATATTAATTATTACAAAACATCTTCTTGAGCGACATATGGAGATGCTTTCTTGGTCGATCAAAGTAAATATAGGCAATAATACAATTTTGCCTTTGCATCCAAAATAAAAGCACAAAAAGTACTCCTAAATAACTGGAGTTTCCTCATGCACATATCTGGAAGCATGTTCGTTCACATGTTACCTGGAAACCTTAACTCTCAATCTACACAAACGATTATCCGAGAGATTATGGGAAAAATAAAAGCTTTGGGTCAAACAATTGTAACGACCTAGATTTTTGACCGTTCAAATCGACAATGATCCTCAATGTCAACTTAAAGAAATCAAAAAACAGGTAGTTATTGGGATTTATATAAGAAAAAAAAGAAAAAAGAAGAAGAAAAGCAAACACAAAATCTCACAGCGGAAAGACAAATTATAATAAATAAATAACAGTTCATGAAGCTATTAAAACATACATTTGATTTTATTTTACAACAATTATCAGAGTTAACTATCATAAACATACCAATATTTGCAGCGGAAATAAATAATAATACTTCTAGCAAGCTCCATCTTCATCTTCAAAACAGTGTCTTCGATAACTGAAACTCAGGCTGACCCGATCACAAATGAAAAGACAAAAATACTCGGATCGGAACTAAAATATTCTCATATTAGTTAAATCAAATTCATGTGATAGCATGAGTGCAATAACTTAAGAGAAGTTACGGGAATTTCCATCTCCTAAGGATCCGTTAAACTAGATATTATACAATACAATACGCTATTATAATAGTGTATATGGTTAAATATAAAATATTAAAATAGCGTAAGCGGGATTACATTTTTACCCTTACACTGTTTATATATTATTGTAAACATTGCATATAAAACACCAGTAAGGTCGGCGGATAGGGATGCGCCGCTATACGACAACATTAAATCAAAATCGTCGGGGGCTCGATCAGGATAAATATGACAAGGCATCGAGGCAATGCCCATCAATAGGATTCTACCGGATTGCGGACCCAGGCTGGTGGTAACGCATAGCCGCCAGCCACCGCCCACCTCAGACAATACTCCCAAAATCAAAGGCGCCCAAATCAGTCACAAAGTAATATATATGGTATCGAAGAAGCATGCCTGCTAAGAGTAGATAACTCACATTGGCCTGGGTATGGCTCCTGTTTTAGTCGTTTTAATTATGATCCGAAGGTCAAGGCTATCTATCATCGTTCTCTTTCTTCAAATCCAGTAATCGCCTCTGAACCAACCTACTTCATTCTGGATTCTCCACCACATGCACAGTTGTTAAAGTGGTTTTCGGTATTGGCAGAGAGTATGACAATATCCAATCCCGGTCTCTTTAACAACCAAACGTTTACATTTTTCACACCGGTCAGTTCTTTTACATTTCAAAGATGTTCATACTTCATATCAAAATATCGTATTTTGTAGTAAAACTCGTTTCAGTAGTCGAGACAGAATATTTCATATTAAAATATCCATTTAAAGCCAAACTTAAATCTTGAAACAATTCCAACTTTAAAATAATTTGAATATTAAAATAGTTAAAAATATATTTAAAATAGTTTAGACATATAATTGAAATAGTTTGGAAAAAAAATTGTGTTTAAAATAGAATTTTCAGATTTAGTAAAAATCTATAGTTAAAACATCAAATAGTTTATAAAATAAATATTTAATTATTAAAATGGTTATTTAAAATAATTAATAAAAGCAAAATAGTTATAAGGTAAATAGTTTATAAAGAAAAGTAATTAATATAAAAATATTTTATAAAATGGTTTAAAGTACTATAGTTGGAATTAGAATTGTTTCTTCAAAATTTATCCAAACTGGAAATCATATTTTCAGTTTCAAATTAATTCGACTAAATTTCGATATCTTAATTCAAAAGGATTTGACTTTCCATTTATATTTCAATTCGATTCAACAGATCAATTTCAAACAATTCGATTCAAATAATTGAATTTCAATTATAATTCTCACTTTGAATTATTTGTTTATAAAAATCTCGAGTTCACAATTCAATTATTACTATAAATCAAGTTAATTTAAAGTAAATATCAAAGATGGATAAATAATTCAATTTCGATAAATTTAGTTCATATTCAATTCAGTTTTAACTTCAGTTGTCCACATTTACGAATCCTTTAAAATTTAAAATTTCAAAGCTCAAAGTTCAAATTTAAAGAAAATCGTATAATAATATCATTTATTTGTCTTTAAAACAATATTCCAAAAATTCAAGGTTAGAAACATTTTTTTTAACCAACCGGTATCCATATATAATTTTCTATCTTATGGCAAAGTAACACTAAAAATTTAATTTTAGTATTTCGGGAAAGGATATATATCCTTTCAATCCAAATCAGGGTCATATGTGTTTATTATTTCAACCTACATTCTTAATTCATTTAATGATTAACCCCAGGTTTATTCGATGCTCGTAACATCTACGGTAAATGATTGGGATTAATCAACACAAATAAGGGTCATATAAAAATCAAGGTGAATAACAGTGAAATTCACACAATTAAACATCAATAAGTCAAACATATCAATCTAAGCCATTCATCACATCAATACATCTAAACAGTTCAAAGTCGTATAAATTTACTAGTTATCAGATGTCGAATTTTAAACTGCCAATTAAATATCAAAATTTAACTTAACTATAAAATTAAATCTAACAATCACACTATCGATGCAAATTAATTTAAATATGCAATTTAAACTACCAAACATCAATCAATATAATCACATCATAACATAATTTTAATTTAACTAATAATCAAATGTTTTAGTTAAGTGTGAGTGGGTTTAATCACTCACCTTTGATTCCAAATGCGTTTGAAGTCCAATTTAAGGCCCAAATTTTAACGGTCTCAGAATCAGTCCGCAACAGCTCCATATTGTCCGGAATTTCTATACGATCCCAACGGATCCAACCGCGCTGAATCTGATTCTGTGTGAAATGGTTATACGCGTTTAAACATTTGAAATTCAAATTATATAAAACAATACAAACAACTTCTCACCCAATACCGTGTGGACACGTCATCAGCTATACATCTCCCTTTTCGTTCAGTTCAGTTCTAGGAAAATTTCACGAACCCAAAACCCGTGCTCATCTCTTCAATCACGCCGCCATTTCACGAATCCGAACCACGATCAAACAACGTCACGAGAACTGCCTTTCTTAGCTCCACTTATGTTCTGAGTTTGGCCCCCCTCCGACGATCCCCTCATCCGCGAATCCCCCTGAAAACGCACCAACTTTAAGGAGCAACCATGGCGAATTTTGGTGCATCCAATATCGATCCGCCGTATGGATTCGAAAAGCTCGAGACGGGCTACGATTTTCGCTTTGGTAGTTTGTGATTTCATTGATCGGATGGAGAGAAATTAAAGATGGAATTTGGGATGACGATGGCCATTGAAATAATACAAGGGCGGCGGCCAGAGAAATAGAAACCTTAATTCAAATAAAATAATAATAAAATTTCTCGTTTAACGTGTTTTAAAGCCAAAAACAGACCTGAGTCCAAATCAGGCCTGCTTACAGCCTAATAATAGGTTTTGATGCCTTCTGAACGCAATGGACTAGGTTTCAAAGCCCAATTCCAAAGTCTTTAGCAGTTTCTTCTAAACATGAATATTTAAATAAATTATATACGCAAATTTATACGCGTTTTAATTTCTTACGATCAAATTATAACTCCGATGGCTACAAAATTTTAGATCATATAATAATTTACAATTCCGGATCCAATAAAATTAATTTTATCGAATTCTAAGATCATTTGAAAAATGACAATTTTGACCAGTTAATTAATGTAATAAAATATTTGTTTTTGTTTATTCACCTTTAAATTAATTTTTAAAGGTTTATTAATTTCATATAAATCAAACAAAATTTCAAATTAACAATATAAATCAAATTTCATTTAATTTGAATTCCATTCTTGATTATTAACAAAATTCAACTCGAATTTCATTTTTAAATTAAATAATCAATTTCATTCAAATAATTTTATATTTATTTCAACTCTCAGTATTTATAACTATAAACTTAATCAAAAGTTTAATTACAACAATATGAGTTACTATTGTCAATATAAATTTAATTTTTATTACATAAACATTTTAATTAAGTTTACAAGTAAATTTACAAAATGAAATCATTTAATTTTATTTAACCATGAATATTCAAAAATCATACTAAATTTAATAATTTAAATATTTGAAAAATACGGGTTGTTACACTCTCCCCAACTCAAAACTTTTCGTCCCCGAAAAGGAACGTGGTAATGAAGTGGCAAAATAAATGAAAATAATATAAAATTTCTACTAAACTTAGAAAAAAAATTCTTAAATATATAGAAAACATGAGTTTGAAAATAAAATTAAATTTTCTAAGTCTATATTTCATGAAAATTTCGGCAGAGTCTCCATTGTACGTAGGGGGTCCGAAAAATAACAATATATATAATATCACAAATATGCATTCCATCTCAGTGATGAAGCATCCCAAAACATGGAAAATAATAAAAAATATCCAAAAATAATATACAATTTGTGATACGTACCTTTTATTAGTGTTATTAGCAATTTAGCTTATTTCAAGCAAGCAAAAACAGTATTACGCACAAGCGGTTCCAAAAGCAATTAAGTGTCGTGGTACATACTAAAACACTCAGTATACAAATAAGAACACACACACACACACACACACACACACACATATATATATATAAGAAATAAATCTATATACTAAAATAAACATATATAAAATAACAAATACAGCCAAACCGACAAGTTAAACATCAAACGATCAAAATCATACAAACTAGCAAAATAACAAATTTTCAATGTCAATATATTATTTATACAATCCATTTGGTTCATTCCAATTGTATAAATTCCATATTTTTCAAATGACAATATTACAGTTTAAATTTTCTTATTATAGGCATAATCTATTTCCTATACGTTTATAATTCAGTTATTCCAAATTTCAACATATTCTAATATTAGCTAAATGTATAAACACTAACATGTTCATTATACTCAACTCAACAGGTTCAAAAATTTCAAGACCAATTTTAACTCATTATTTCTCAAATTCTATATTATAAACATCCATTTTATTAATATTTTAGTTTTAAATCAGGAATTACCATACGGCCATTTTTCTGGAAATTTGATTTACATATATCTTAAAATTTACAAGTTGAAATCCAATTTTTTCTCTTCCATTAGAAAACTATATTCAAACAGATCCAAAGGATTCTTGTTTCAAAGAATTCCGACTTATTTTGGATCATATACAGTCATTTAAACTTCAATTTGTAAATTACGAACTACCGCTATGCGATGAGCTTGTTTTAATTTAATTTAATTTATTCGTTTGACCATCGTTAAAATTATAAATTATAAACCAATCCACTTATGTTTTCACAAACTACTTAAACATTTATTCAACTTGAAATTATCGACTATCTTAAATCATCAAACATTCAACCACCTATGTCAGTACATTTAATTTAACTTAACTAAGTATATATCGCTTATTTCATAACTTAAATTTTATTTATATTTATAAACAATCAAATTTTTAGTTTCACCTTCATTATCCATTCTAATACTTGTATATTATTTAATGCTTATTCTTATAACAATTTAACTTCTTAATTAATTGGTAAGTTATTCATGCTATAGAAAAGAATTGATTATTACACAAGTTCAATAGTTTCCAATTTATTTCAAATCCACTATTACAAATTTCAAAGGGTTTCTAATTAAATTTATATTTCTTTTATGCTCATTTTCTTATTTTACAGTTCAAAAGTTTAATAGTTTCAAGTTTGGTTCATTTCCTTATAATGAAATTCATTCATTACTTGAGAACTTAAGATTCAACTTCAGATCCATTTCAAAATATTTCATATATTATATCCTTTTATATCAACAAAACTATAAAAGATTTAAGTGAAATTAAAATTTCTCGACAAATTATAAAAGTTCTAAGTGATCTCCCCCACTTAGTCTCTTGAAAATAAATGTCGATGATGCGTGCGCTCATTACCAAAATCATTTTCCAAAGGCAAGAGGGGGGTATACACTTATTTCAAAAATTCATTTGAAAACAATTTCTATATGAAACACCTTTAAAATATAATTATATTATTTCAAAACATTTACAAATCAATATTACAAAACCACCCGAAAATTAAATTCTCAAATTCATATTTAACTTCTTCTTATTTGATTACCAAGTTAATTTTCAATATTTCAATTTTCTTAAACCATTCAATAACGAATAGTTTTAATTATTGATTATTCGAATAATAAATGATGAAATTCTTATATTACCATCAACAAAAATCATAATTCATAGATTTTCAAATGATTCTTCATATATATAAAACATAATTCAAAACAATATTATGTCAAAAATCCCTATTTGAGTGTTTAGAAATCCCTATCGATGCCTTGTCATCCCAAGTACCGACCAGAATTCATAAATACTCAAAGGAACAAACCAACACAATACAAAGTCATTTTATATCAAAATTACAAGTATGCTCTCTCATATACACACAAACTCATTCTAGAGTATTAATACCCTATCTCTAATGAGTTAATCCCAAATAAAGCCAAGGTTTTCGCAAAACTAAAGCTTTGATACCAAATGTAACGACCTAGATTTTTGACCATTCAAATTGACAATTATCCTCAATGTCGACTTAATCAAATCAACATACAGGTAGTTATTGGGATTTATATAAGAAAAAAAAGAAATAAAGAAGAAAAGAAAACATAGAACCTCACAACAGAAGGACAAAATATAATAAATAAATAAATAAATAACAGTTCATGAAGCTGTTAAAACATATATTTGGTTTTATTTTACAACAATTATCAGAGTTAACTATCATAAACATACCAATATTTTCTGTGGAATTAAATAAATATACTTCTAGCAAGCTCCATCTTCATCTTTAAAACAGTGTCTTCGATAACTGAAACTCAGGCTGACCCGATCACAAATGAAAAGACAAAAATACTCGGATCGGAACTAAAATATTCACATATCAGTTAAATCAAATTCATGTGATAGTATGAGTTCAATAACTTAAGAGATGTTACGGGAATTTCCATCTCCTAAGGATCTGTTAAACTAGATACTATACAATACAATACGCTATTATAATAGTGTCTATGGTTAAATATAAAATATTAAAATAGCGTAAGCGGGACTACATTTTTACCCTTACACTGTTTATACATTATCGTAAACATTGCATATAAAACAGCAGTAAGGTCGATGGATAGGGATGCGTCGCTATACAACAACGTTAAATCAAAATCGTAGGGGGCTCGATCACGATAAATATGACAAGGCATCGAGCTAATACCCATCAGTAGGATTCTACCCACCCCTAACAATACTCCCAAAATCAAAGGCGTCCAAATCAGTCACAAAGTAATTAAATATGGTATCGAAGAAGCATGCCTGCTAAGAGTAGCTAACTCACATTGTCCTGGGTATGGCTCCTGTTTTAGTCATTTCAATTATGACCCGAAGGTCAAGGCTATCCACAATCGTTTTCTTTCTTCAAATCCAGTAATCGCCTCCAAACCAACCTACTTCATTCTGGATTCTCCACCACGTGCACAGTTGTTAAAGTGGTTTTCGGTATTGGCAGAGAGTATGACAATATCCGATCCCGGTATCTTTAACAACCAAATGTTTACATTTTTTACACCGGTCAGTTCTTTTACATTTCAAAGATGTTCATATTTCATATCAAAATATCGTATTTTGTAGTAAGACTCGTTTAAATAGTCGAGACAAAATATTTCATATTAAAATCTCCATTTAAAACCAATCTTAAATCTTGAAACAATTCCTACTTTAAAATAATTTGAATATTAAAATAGTTAAAAATATATTTAAAATAGTTTATATATATAATTGAAATAGTTTGAAAAATAAATAAATTGTATTTAAAATAGAATTTTCAGATTTAGTAAAAATCTATAGTTAAAACATCAAATAGTTTATAAAATAAATATTTAATTATTAAAATGGTTATTTAAAATAATTAATAAAAGCAAAATAGTTATAAGGTAAATAGTTTATAAAGAAAAGCAATTATTATAAAAATATTTTATAAAATGGTTTAAAATACCATAGTTGGAACTAGAATCGTTTCTTCAAAATTTATCCAAACTGGAAATCTTATTTTCAGTTTCAAATTAATTCGACTAAATTTCGATATCTTAATTCAAAAGGATTTGACTTCCCATTTATATTTCAATTCGATTCAACAAATCGACTTCAAACAATTCGATTTAGTAATTTGATTCAAATAATTGAATTTCAATTATAATTCTCTCTTTGAATTATTCGTTTATAAAAATCTCAAGTTCAAAATTCAATTATTATTATAAATCAAGTCAATTTAAAGTAAATATCAGAGATGGATGAACAATTCAATTTCGATAAATTTCATTCATATTCAATTCAGTTTTAATTTCAGTTATCCACATTTACGAATTCTTTAAAATCTAAAATTTAAAATTTCAAAGCTCAAAGTTCAAATTTAAAGAAAATCATTTAAAAAAATCATTTATTTTGTCTTTAAAACAATATTCCAAAAATTCAAGGTTAAAATCAATTATTTTTTAACCAACCAGTGTCCGTATATAATTTTCTATCATATGGCCAAGTAACACTTAAAATTTAATTTTAGTATTTTGGGAAAGGATATATATCATTTCAATCCAAATCAGGGTTATAGGTATTTATCATTTCAACCTACGTTCTTAATTCATTTAATGATTAACCTTAGGTTTATTCGATGCCCGTAACATCTAAGGTAAATGATTGGGATTAATCAACACAAATATGGGTCATATAAAAATCAAGGTGAATAACAGTGAAATTCACACAATTAAGCATCAATAAGTTAAACATATCAATCCAAGCCATTCATCACATCAATACATCTAAACAGTTCAATGTCGTATAAATTTACTAGTTATCAGATGTCGGATTTTAAACTAGCAATTAAATATCAAATTTTAACTTAACTGTAAAATTAAATCTAATAGTCACACCATCGATGCAAATCGATATAAATATGCAATTTAAACTTCCAAACATCAATCAATATAATCATATCATAACATAATTTTAATTTAACTAATAATCGAATGTCTTCGTTAGGTGTGAATGGGTTTAATCACTCACCTTTGATTCCAAATGTGTTTGAAGTCCAATTTGAGGCCCAAATTTTAACTGTCTCAAAATCAGTCTGCGACAGCTCCATGTTGTTCGGAATTTCGATACGATCCAAACGGATCCAACCACGCGTATATGGAAAAGTTGTACGCATTTAAACATTTGAAATTCAAATTATATAAAACAATATAAACAACTTCTCACCCAATACCGTGTGGACACGTCATCAGCTATACATCTCCCTCCTCGTTCAGTTCAGTTCCAGGAAAAATTTCACGAACCCTAAACCCGTGCTCATCTCTTCAATCACGCCGCCACTATACAAATCCGGACCACGATCAAACATCGTCACGAGAACCACCATTCTTAGCTCCACCGATGCCCTGAGTTTGGCCCCCTTCGATCCCCTCAGCTGCGAATCCCCCAGAAAATGCACCAACTTTAAGGAGCAACCATGGCGAATTCTGATGCAACCAATATCGATCCGCCGTATGGATTCGAAGTGCTCGAGACGGGCTACGATTTTTGCTTTGGTAGTTTGTGATTTCAGTGATCGAATGGAGAGAAATTAACGATGGAATTTGTGATGACGATGGCCTTTGAAATAATACAAGGGCGGCAGCCATATAAATAGAAAACCTAATTCGAATAAAATAATAATAAAATTTCTTGTTTAACGTGTTTTAAAGCCAAAAATGGACCTGAGTCCAAATCAGGCCTGCTTACAGCCTAACAATAGGTTTTGACGCCTTCTGAACGCAATGGATTAGGTTTCAAAATCTAATTCCAAAGTATTTAACAGTTTCTTCAAAACACGAATATTTAATTAAATTATACACGAAAATTTATACGCGTTTTAATTTCTTATGATCAAATTATAATTCCGATGGCTATGAAATTTTAGATCATATAATAATTTACAATTACGGATCCAATAAAATTAATTTCATCGAATTCCGAGATCGTTTGCAAAATGATAATTTCGACCAGTTAATTAATATAATAAAATATTCGCTTTTGTTTATTCACCTTTAAATAAAATTTAAAGGTTTATTAATTTCATATAAATCAAACAAAATTTCAAATTAACAATATAAATCAAACTTCATTTAATTTGAATTCTATTCTTGATTATTAACCAAATTCAGTTCGAATTTCATTTTTAAATTAAACAATCGATTTCATTCAAATAATTTTATATTTATTTCAAATCTCAGTATTTATAGGTATAAACTTAATCAAAGTTTAATTACAATAATAAAAGTTAATATTGTCAATATAAATTTAACTTTTATTACATAAACAATTTAATTAAGTTTACAAAATTAAAATTTCAAATTTTATTTAACCATAAACATTCAAAAATCATACTAAATTTAATAATTTAAATATTTGAAAAATAGGGGTTGTTACAACAGTAGTCTGGTGTGAATAATAATTACTATCTCGAAACAAATGGATAACCTATGAGATCATGCAGCTTAGCGGAACAGGTTTTCCTCTCGTTAGCATCCGGATAAATAACAATAAGCTGATGCCCCTACACTCACAATGGTTAAAATCAATAAATATTAATAAGTCATGTGCAAGTGTGCAATATGCAGTGGATTACGCATCCTCGTTTTCATGGCTATCTGTCTTAACGGTTTATGATTATCTATCATGTAACACCCCACACCCCCTAACGGTATCCTATCACAGAATCTCATTAAGAAACATGGAGCATTGTAGATATAAAGAGAATAAACATTACATAGACTAAGATTTTACTAGACATAAAATGTGAAATTCACAGCAAAAGAAAAGACAATTTATTTTTATATGACCGAACCATTCTCATTATTTCAAATAAACCAAATTGTCATAAAGTATCATATCTCAAATCTTAGTCATAATAGTATCAGAGTACAAAGCATAATATCCACAAATAGCCAAAAAGTAAAAGCAAATCGTGGAAAGAAGATAAGATAAATAGTACGACTCTGCAAGAGTCTTCTAAGAAAAGTCAACAAAGCAATCAAACTAAGCACTTCCTCTCTAAGAGCTTGGAGTGAAGAAAAAAGGAAAGAAGAAAATGAGAAAACGGTTCAGATTAAAAGTCTGTGAGATGTAGTGATTACTAGCATGACCGATAAGTGAAAGACAAATAGGGAAAACATCAGTCTAGTTTTATAAAAGGGGTAAGTGTTAATGAGCATCTAAAAGTGAACAAAATAGAATATGAATATCATAAGTGATACAAGTGTTCTCATTCGAAAGATTAAATAATAATGATGTATGTTCTGCACTTCTATAAATAGAAACAAATAGAAAAGAATTCCTAGTACTACCCCAAATGATCGGCTGTGACGAATCATGGATAACATATGCCCACTATGGGTTTGTGTTTATCAAGTTCTAGCCCATTAGCAATTTGACATAACCATATCTACAGGATGTCCGAGTGGCTTATGTCCACTAATCAAGGTAGTGAACACACACCGACTTGCCGAAACACACTCACATATTCCAATTAGACCGACTTACATCCACAACGCAACATAGTGGGTTCCCTTGCCTCAAAGTGAGACCGAATTGATATAGAGCGTTGGAGAATGCAATTTTGATGACAACAACTGTTAACGATATTTTTCGTCAACACCAGAGATAGGTCTATGGGAGTGAACCTAAGGGAAAAATGGGTTGTTTATCCTTCGCAAGTTTGAGTTAGTTCACCGTTCCTAGGTATCAAGGTTTGGAATCCGAAAGAATAGTTACTCTACCCTCGATGGGGTGAGTATCACGCTTGAGCGATTCAAGGAACAACAGTTACCTTGAGGAGAAGGATTTCTAATTACAACCCTTGACAAAAGATTTAACGGATGGTAGAAAGGGGTTCTGCACCAAGCTTGCTGAAGGGTCTGATCTTGTAGGAAGGGTTTAAGCTTATAGGAAGGGGCGTTTCACCCGATTTGAGGAAAGGTTTGGGTAAGGGTTCTGTAGCAATGATAATTAAGAAAATAACATGATAAACTCATACGAAAATATCATAAGTGTTGATTCACTCTTTATTGATCTTTGACTTAGAATACATGAATAGAATATAAGAAATCCCCAAATCGATCTAAGAATTAGGGTTTACTCTAAAGAGAAAGAGTACAAGATTAAGAATGAGAAAAATCATCCCAAAAATGTGACCCCTGGGGTCTTATTTATAGAGAATTATGGGCCCCTTCTACTGTTGGGCCTGCAGGTACCTTTGTCGGCTGCTTTTCCCTTTAGTTTCGGTTGTTTTAGCTCCCGATCGCTTTGTGGTGCAAATTATAGTTTCCGGAAGGAAGAACCCGGTCAGTTGAGGTTTCTTTGATATTGATATGAGCTTGGAGGTGTAATAGCCTCGGTTATAAGATTTCGGATGTAGGCTTTCGGTTTTCCCATGAATACTTAGAGGAGCTTGCCCTCATGATGTATGTACATAACTACCGGTTCGGAACCACTGTCGGCGTCTGTGCTAAGTAGACTAGTACGGATAGCTTGTAACCTTTCTTAGGTTCCGGTTTACCTCCTGGGGGAGTTTCCGGGTATAGCCTGTTCTTCCGGAAGGTTGCTCCGGGCGATTTGTCTGTTGTCTATCATTTTAACCTTTCGGTGTTTATGCAGTAGATGTTTTGGAAGCCTGTTCCGGATAATCTCTATGTGCTTTTGGCTTAATACTGTTTATGTCTTCGCCTCCTGATGTTTCGATTTTAAGCAGTTTAATACCGATAGCCCTTCTGTCCTTCCAGTTTTCAATTAGTGGAGCTCTTGCCTCCCTCTTTCACATCTTCCGTCCTAGATGACATTTCGCTATAGGATCCCACTGCCGGATTAACTCTGTTGGGTCCCTTGCCGGATAGGCCCTGTCGGATAGTCCCTGTCGGATAGATCCTGTTGGTATTCTGCAGCTTTTGAGTTCCTTTTCATGTTTGACTCTAGTTGTTGAAGAGTTCCTATGTGCTTGTGGTCATCCGATATCCCTTCACCGTTAGTTTATTTCGGAGTTAATTTTGGTAGAAACATTTGCCCCCTCCTAGTGAAGGGGTGTTTTCGACTTTTCAAGTCAAACTTTTCTCGTCTAAGGGGCTGTAAGGTTTTCAACTGTACAAGATTCCTGACTTTTCGCTTTTCCAGTATGAATCTCGTTCGCTGATTTGATTTAAGATGTGCAGTGGAGATGAAAAAGTGAGCTCTTGCCAAAAAAGGAATCTCTTTTCTTTTCTTCATGCATAACATTTTACTCAAACGAGGTTACTGTTCATCGAAATTCACCATACTACTTTTGGAGGTTTTAAGCTTAACTAATCGTAAGTTTTCTTGCTTTAATCTTAATCGCTCGTTTGTACTATGCCTTGAATTAGGGTTCAATGGCCTCAGTACAGAATAAAATCCCAATAACTGTTTGAGATGATGTTGAATGGTGATTTTAATAAAATGTGTCTATCCCCAATTATCATTGGGGTCTGGGAAGCAGGATTTGTACAGACAACTAGTTCATGTTAAAAACAATTTAAATCATTGACATTGATTTTTGCTGTCAATATCATTACCTAGTAGGTTAATGAAACTCTACAATCATTCGTTCGCCTATATGTAGTTTGTATGGATTTATCAAATAGAAATGAGATCATAGCATATGTTTATGCTACGATATCACCTGGCAGGACTATGTCTGGAATCCTCCAAATTGCTGATTCCAATTTGTGCAAGTCAGCTTGGCTTTGTTCAATGGAGGAGAAGCTTGGAGTGAAGGAGCTTCAAGTGGCTAACGCTATGGGTGGAGTTCCTGGTGACTTGAGTTAGCATTCTGCTCTATTATCTTCGGGATTACTTTGCGAGCATGACCCTTTACTATTGGGGCAAAGTTTCCTAGAACAACGTTCTCTCTTACATTCAGTGTTTCTTGGAGATGGTTCACACCGGTCTCCTACTTCCTCTACCCTTCTTAAGTATTCGCATAAAAAGAGGACGACTTTGGCCGTTAGTAATGGTTTTACAAAGGGACATAAAAGGGCAAATTTTATCTCCCGTCCTTTTGGTGATGAAATTGTTGAGTCGCCTAGTCGTCAATTATTGTCCACCCCCCTTGCACCTTCTCCTAGAAGCTTTCCTAATACGTGTTCTTCTTCAGTGGAGACAACATGAAGTGATTTTGTTGCTGGCTTTTTGAGATCCGACTCTCACGGAATTTCGGGTTTGAGAGAGTGTGAGTTACTCTACCCTCCTTATCGACTATGTGACCCCATAAATTCTCCTTTACTGACCTTGGACTTTGATAGTATTATCAGATATGTCCTATCTTCTGTTGATGTCTTTGATATTCCAGAACCTGCTTTCACAGATTGGTCTGATTTTTGCCTTCATCATGTTAAGCGACAACTTCTGGTTCATACTCTTGTTTTCCTAAAACTCTTCATCCGTTTTCTTTATGTAGGGGCTAACATTACATTGTTCCTTTTTAAATATCCAGATGTTGGTACGTTGCTAGGGCGACGACGACCTCCTTATCTCGTGAGACGAATGAGATCCAAGAAGAGAAAGCTGCACTAGAGTCTAATATCCGTGACTTAACTTTAACGAGGAACAATAACGAAGAAGCCTGCAGCCAGCTAAGAGTGTCTCTTGAGAGGGAAAGGACTGACAACAGTACTTTAGTTGCTAAAGCTTCGACCCTTAAGCGTGAACTGTCAGATACGTTGGTAAAGCATGCAAGGAGGTTGAGAAAAAAGGAACAATTCTTTCCAATGCTAAACGAATAATTGACGAGACTTAGGACCGGATTTCCTTGTTTTTGAGGGTACATCTTCCAGACATGGTGTCAGAATATTATGAAAAGGCTCTCTATTCAGTCTATCACGATAACTGTGGCAAGTTTCTGGACATGGATTTTCCTTCCCTTCATCCATCCCTCCGGGGTAGAATCTTGGGGGGAGTTAGGATGTCAGAACAGGATATTGAATGTTCCAAAGGTAAAAAGGCAAGGATTGAGGACCTTCTGTTTGTTGAAGAGATGCATGATTATTCAGTGTTTGGTAGCGAAGAAAATCCAATTTTTGCGTATAGAAGGTGATGATATAGGTGATCAAAACAACAATTTTGACTCCAAGTGTGGGCACAATAAGGATAGCAGAGAGGAAGGTATGCTTTCTGTGTTCGTAGGTGACTTCTTGGATTTATGAGTGTTAATTCTTCTCATGTTTCAGTTACTTCAGGTGGAGATGGTGGGTTTGCTGAAGAAGTCAATCTCCTAAAACTTGGTGAGATAGAACAAACAATGCGTACCTTAGGTATGAACCTTTGTTCTTGAATTTCTTCTTTATTTGCGAAAATAGATCCTTAATGATTCATTCTTATGGCGATGGAAATTCTGTTTCCACTAATTATTCTTTTTCCACTAATTATTCGGTTTCCAAGGATGACCTGCACTCTCTCGAGGCTGAGGAGGGAATTCCTCACAAAAATTCTTATAAATCCGATAGAGAACATTTTATGGGAGAGCTCAAGCATATTTATATGAAGTACCCTCAGTTTTCTTTCAACTTCTTGGGGAATGATAGGGAAATGATACTAAAGAAACTTAAAGCCCACTTTGCAAAATTAATATGTAATATGAAGGAAAGGAGTATTGGAGAGAAAAATTAATTTGTTACACCCCTTGTAGTTGACGTTAATGTGCATGGACGTGAATTGCATTCACATTTGTTTTCTTTCTGTTGTATGTAGTTCTATGGTTCAAATATTGATATTTTTTTCTAACAATTGATTCTACAAGAGATAGCTCATTTGTTTACATGAGCATGAAAATTCACTTGAAGACATTTCATTTTACATAGATAAGGGTGTTCGATTTACTCCGCACCCAGGAGATTTTATGGGGAACTCTCTTATCGATATCAATGACAGATCTGCCCTGTCCGGGGAACTACTTGTGCGACGCTTGAAATAACAAATAGGTATATTGGAGGATCAGTAAAGCAAAAGGATAAAGACATCCTCGAAGTGAAGGGGGGATATAAAGAAAAATCCTTCTATCGATTTTGATGGAGAAAAGAACAAGCTTCATCGTCAAGTTGCTGACTTAGAGGTAGATCTTGACAATGCATTAAGTAAATGTAAAGAATGGAAATCTATCTTTTGATATACTCTTGAAACTTCCACACCTGAACTCTTGCGATTTTCAATGGAGTTTGAGTTCTCAGATCAGGAGATAAGGGATCTTCCACTTGGGCGGGATCATTCCCTCATTGCTTGGTGTCATAAAAAGTCTAAGGCCAACATGACAAGCTTTTACGACATGAAAAGTGTTGAAGATAACTCTCGTCATATTGATTTCTATATTTCCAAAATTAAGGAATTACAAAAAGGAGAAACAGGCCTTACATAAAGATGCTTTTGACTTGAAGAATGAGAACAAAAATCTTCGTGAAACGGGCAGGGCTTTCGACCGGGCTTTGAAGCTACAGCCTAAATCCTCGGACGATTCATATATGGTTATAGAAAATATGTAAAAGATCGATGGACTTTTACGTACTACGATTCATCATTCTATAATTTCTTCCTTACCTAATAAATAAGAAGCTTTTTATTGAGAGTTGAGTTATGTTCATATGCAATTTCTAGCATTGGTGTATGGGTGTTTCCCCTTTGGAGATGTGTTTATCTTAAAATCTTTCTTGTAAATAACTATGTATGATACGAAGTACTTAGCATATCACCTGTCGCATGTAATACTTTATAATGATGGTGTTTATGGACAGAGCCAGGACTTATAACAGTGTTACTTAACGCTCGATTACACATTTCAGTGTAAACGTTTTTCTTTTGTTGTGGCCTTGCCATGGCACGGTGCACGTCTTCGGCACATTTCATTCAAAATTTGTCTTATAGACCTTCGTAGAGCGTCATTTCCTCATCTGGGTTTAATAGTACTGAGTTGTGTTAGATACGAAATGTTTATGGAGCTTACTTTTGTTTTGTGTATTAGTGAAAACATTTGATATACTTGGATAATAAACTGATGAATGTATAAATTAAAGACACTTCCCTGAGCAAGTGAGAAGGCCATAAAATTGCTCCTGGTAACAGCGGAAATGTTATTCTAAGCCAGGTACGAGTTGGAGAGAAGGTTTAACAATTCCTTCTTATTCAGTTTTGAGTATCTGAATCGATCCAGATCTGGATATTTGTGATGAAACCGGAACCCTATCTCCGGTTGTGATTCACACCTAAATCGACCCAGATTTAGGCATTAATATAGAAGACCAAGAATCCTCTTCTGGCCTTTGTTGAAAGTTGAATCAACCTGGATTCGGTGTTGAGATAAGACCGAGCTTCCCCTTACGAAATTTGTGAAGAAATGAAGCAACCCAGAATCGGGTATTAACATAGCAGGACTGAACCAACCTTTGTTTAGGAAATCAGAGATTGAGTACCAGAAATCCACTTCAAGTATTTGTAAGAATCGAATCAACCCAGATTTGGGTATTAGTATAGAAAACCTGAGCTAACCCTTGTTCAGGTAATTAATGATTGAAGACCAGAAGCTCCCTTCCAGTATTAATGTCTTAGTATCCCTTTAGGATTTGATTTGTGAATCAGAGGTTCTAAGTGCTTCTTGAGCCACTCTCTGGGATTTTGATGTCAAAGCAGAGGATTTACGTGTTTTGTTGGCCAATCTCTGGGCCTGTGCGTCCGGTACGCTTGGATAGCTCATCCACAAACAGGGCCCAAGGACTTACCCGACCTCCCTCCAGGAAGCGCCTTAGCCTGACCGTTGTAAGTGATGATAAGGTCTTAGAAACTTAGGCGGGGCCATTGTAGGCACAAAACTATGGTTTACTCTTTTGATGCTCTATACTGACCATTGTAGGTACTGATAGAGGCTTACACACCACCCCCCTCCGAGGGGTGCCCTATCCTGACCATCGAAGGTGATGATAGGGGTTGGCGTTCCCTTCTGCGGGTAACGCGAAATATAAGCGGAGGTAGGACGTGCTCTTCTGTGAGCAGAGGTAGGACATGATTAGTTCTAGTAGAGGCAGGGCGTACTCTTCTGCATGCAGAGGCTGGGCGTGCTAAATTTAGATGCACAGCCACGACCATTTTTGGTGTGAAACGGAGGCTTACAATTTTGATGCTTTAACCTAGCCTTGACTAATTTCTGAGGGATGCCTTGTCCTGACTAATTTAGTGATGACAAGGGATTTGATCCATTTATGGTTTGACCCATTTTGGGGTTCTTTAAGCTTCGAAAGGAGGGTTTTCTGTACCCTAGGTCGTGTTCTATAATCCTTTTCCAAAGGACTTTTATTGAACTTAATCTGATCTTTTCATAAACTCTCGTAATTGGCCCTGGCTGATGAATTTGATGACGGTTTCCTCAAGGATTCTGCAGTGATTAGTTTCATGTCCATTCATCATGTGGTAATGACAATAGGGTCCTCCTGTTTTCCTTTCGTATTTTGGCTTTTTCTTTGTGATCGGCCGATAGTCGAGTTTGTGTTTGGTTAAGAAGTAGATATTTTCCATCGAAGTGGTGAGATAGTATCCCTTAGGTAATCCTGGCATAAGCCTCTCTCTATGTCGTTGGGGTTTAACCCTTTTGTGACCCAGCCTTGTTATTGTGCCTATATCTTTATTCCTTCTTCCTAAAATATGCTGAGGTTGGGGTGTTATCCTTTCAAACCATTTGTTGGTGAAGCGGTCAATGTCATTCAATATTACCTATTACCATTCCTTTGACTTGCTTGTGGAGAGTTCTTCTTATATGGGAGAAATTGTTAGTATCCTTTGATGTAGAACCACTTGGAGGGGGTATTAAGGTTTTCCCTATGCGAGAAAGGCTATTATCCTTAGTATCGAAAGCAAGTTGTTCTATTTCTCTTTTCCGCTTCATTATCCGCAAGGCTTCCACTCTCAACCTTTGTTCTTCTGTCGCTCTTGTGTCGGTGATTTTTGAATCATCCATTCGAGATCTAGAAGGCTTTTGTTGGGACCTCTTACCATAACTTTGCTTCTTTAAAGCCTTTGTCCAATCCGGTACAGAACATCACAGTTAGAAACATGGCAAAGTTACCTAAAGGGTTAAAGGTAGGAATAGGAATCAGAGGTTCAAGGCCTTTCTTCTAGCGCCAAAATGTTAACGATAATTTTCGTCAACACCAGAAATACGCCTATGAGATTGGACCTAAGGGGAAAATAGGTTGTTTAGCCTTCGCAAGTTTGAGTTAGTTCACCGTTCCTATGTATCAAGGTATGGAATCCGAAAGAATAGTCACTCTGCCCTCGATGGTGGTGAGTATCACGCTTGAGCGATTCAAGGACTAACAGTTACCTTGAGAAGAAGGATGTAACACCCCACGTACATTAATGTCACTCACAAACGGAATGCATTAACTTCCATGGAGGTTTTAAGTGAATATAGAATAGAAAAATTACAACAAGACAGATAATAAGTAGTACTTGGAAATCTAAAACTTCATTTTATTGCAGCGGAAATTAAACATGTTTGTTACATCATAAAACCATAAATCAGAGTCAAGTACAATATCCATCTTGATAAACAAAATACATAACCCCATTACATAAATAGCCATTAAAGAAGATAACTGTAACACCCCACCTCCGCCAGGGTCACTCGCAAAGGAATGCACTAGCTTTGGAGGGGCATTATTGGTAAACATGCATAATGATATAGCAAGGCAAGACATGACATATATATATATATGTAAATAAACAGAGTAAGTAAATAAAACAGCGGAAGATTTATAAACCATTTCTAAACACAAGTCTGGTACATCCAAATGTCACTTTCCCAAAATTACAAGTCTAGATAAATACATCATCTGATAAACTGAAAATACATAAGTACTATCCCCAAATAAGAGTGATAAACCATAGCGGCTCAAGTCCAAAACATACTTGAGCTATCCAAGAAAGCAGCTGGGATCCAAGCTAGGCTCCTGTATTCCCTCCCTGAGAACCTGGGGGGGGGGGGAACGGAAGAAAAGAGGCGAAACAAAACGGGTCAGTCAAAAAGACTGAGTAAGCCCTGCTACGATCAGTCCATAAACTAATAAAGTTAACATCATGATGGAAACTGAGATGATCATAGATAACAACATACTGGCATGATAAATCAACTACAAGACAGATAGAGGTGTCATCGCATAAAACAAGGTTAAGTTTTGCACCACGGTGTACTAGCAAACCAACATAACAGGTATTGATCCCTTAGCCCAAACTTTGGCCCAATAACATGAAGTGACCTTAGTATAAGGTCCAACCCAACGGTCTAGTTGATCGACTCCCTATAAGCCTAACACGTCAAGTGTTGATGTCCATACGGCCCACATATGGATGTAGATAGTCTATGCTGGGCCCACCTTTGGGTGTATCAAGCCCTCGGTTGTCGACCCCGGACACTTAAGCAATAATGCACAGCCCTAACCTACTGGTACCCGTGCCTCGAGTTTGTCCAACATCGAACTACGTGCACGTCCGTAGTCCGCCGGACCCGCACCGCTGTACCACTCGGCCATCGCCCTTTGGTCGTTTACATCCGTCCAGTAATCGTGCCCCGCCCTAGCCTAGTTTTCTAGGGTTGTGATGATACCAAACTGGGATTACTGCCGAAACAGACCCGCCGCTAGGGTTTCCTAAGAGGGTTAAGTGTGATTTAACCCTTCACTAATCCTGGATTAAACTGGTTAAGTGTGGCTTAACCCCATTCTAATCCCTTGAACTCCCAAATGGATTAAAACTAGTTAAGTGTAGCTAACGGTTCACAACTTAACCACATTCTAATCCCTTGAACTTCCAAATTGGTTAAGTATCAGTGGACCCTGACTTAACCCTAATCATGAGGCATTAATTAATTTAATGCACCTTAACCTCTCACATTAGACCTTGTTGTGGTTACTAGTTAGGCCGGGCGGGTCCGGGTAGCTTTACACCACAACTTGGTCTAACCTCGGGTCTTGGCACCCCATGACCAACTTCTCACATTGGGTCCTATTGTTTGTAGCCACTAGTTAAGCCGGTCGGTTCCGGGTAGAATTACGCTACAAACTCAACCCAACCTCGAGTTGGCCACACTTATGTTTTCTAAGTGTCATGTCCACTTTATTTCAAAACATAATCACAAGTCAAACAATTACTTGGGTAGACCTAACTTAATAGGTAAATTCCCAAGGGGTAGACCTAACTTAATAGGTAAATTCCCAATCTTATATTTTTATGTATTTTAAGTTTACCCCAAAACCCCCAACGTCATTCTATCGCTTATATATTCGTAGTAACGCACAACGGATAGGAAGAGGGAATTTGGCACAACCTAAACTTGCACAACAGTCATGCATAACATGTTAGACTTGCACAACTTAGCGTAGTGAACTTGCATATTACCATAAAACATGCATAACATGCTAAACATGCACAACTTGTCATTTTAAACTTGCATAAACATGCACAACTTGCCAAAACATGCACAACTTGTCAAAACATGCACAACTTGTCATTTTAAACTTGCATAAACATGCACAACTTGCCAAAACATGCACAACTTGTCAAAACATGCTCAACTTGTTATTTTAAACTTGCATAAACATGCACAACTTGCCAAAACATGCACAACTTGTCAAAACATGCACAACTTGTCATTTTAAACTTGCATAAACATGCACAACTTGCCAAAACATGCACAACTTGTCAAAACATGCTCAACTTGTTATTTTAAACTTGCATAAACATGCATAACTTACCAAAACATATGAATCATGGCTTAACAAACTTGCATAAACATGCATAACTTATTTAACTTGCAAATCAAGGCTTAGCAAACTTGCATAAACATGCATAACTCATTTAACTTGCAAATCAAGGCTTAGCAAACTTGCATAAACATGCATAACTCATTTAACTTGCAAATCAAGGCTTAGCAAACTTGCATAAACATGCATAACTCATTTAACTTGCAAATCAAGGCTTAGCAAACTTGCATAAACATGCATAACTCAATAAACATACATAAACCCCAACTTGCATCACAAATTAACTTTAGAGTTTCTAAAATGAAGGTAAGAGGGCTTACAATGCTTATGCGGACTCAAATGAGTATAACAAATGCAAGAAACCCCTTATGCAACTAATTAAAACCCCCAAATGCAAGCAAACTTGATCAAGACTCCTCCTTTATGATGCCAATTGAAAAACAAGCCTTTAATGCAAGCTAAGGAGGGTCATACAAGCCTAAATACCCTTGTATGCATGGAAATCTCTTAGGGATTTGATTAGGAATTGTATGAAGAGGGTGGAGGCCATGAGAGTTTAGATTTTGGCATAGTTTTGTTGCTAGAATGATTAATGAGTGATTTAGGGTAGGTTAGGGTCTTATTTATAGATTAGGTTAGTGATTTGGACCATAGGATTAACCCTAGATTGAATTAGGACCATCAGATCCCGGAACTCTCTAGAAACAAGCCACAAGGCCCAACCCCAATCAGAAATGGTGCACCAGGCTAGCAGCCCGTGCACCCCCTGTCGACAGGGCTGTCGACAGGGCAGTCGACTCCCTGGGGACCCTGTCGACAGGCCTGTCGACATGGGGCCCCTGGCTGGAGTTTTCCCGCCTTGGCCCAGCTGGCCCAATTCTTTAAATTTGAATCTGTTTTTACTTAGGATTTTTCTGAAAACTTCAATGGGCCTTAACTGGGTCATACGGACTCCGATTTCCGAAAACTCGGACTCTATTTCGCGTATTTTTCCGAGACGAACGCAATGGCATAGCCCGTTTCCCTTATTCACATTTTATAATTTAATTCTGCCTCAATTTATGCTATAACAGATTATTAAAAATACGGGTTGTTACATTCTTCCCTCCTTAAAGGATTTCGTCCCCGAAATCTTCAAGTTAGGAAGAACGTATCCTACCATCCAATCATCCATCTACTCAAAGCATCATCCACGAGTAATCATTGTCCTTACAAGATTCTAAATGCCGGATGAACATATGCAAAAGTGTGTGTATATGTACTTACCTAATGCAAAGATCAGGCGGTTACTGATACAGTAAACCTCCTTAATGCATATGTATGTCCGTGAAATGAATCCATATGTATGCAAATTCCTAACATAATGTATAATATCTACATGCGTGCTCAATCATACATCCGTATGCAACATCCATGTGATAGCATACGAATTTCATCCAAGAATAAGCATAAACACTCATGCACATGCAATATGAGGAGTGTGTGAGCCGATCTAGTGCCTAATCGTGTATAATGCATCCACGAGCAACCACTTGCAAACACTTGCAACCACTTGCAACCATCAAGCATAACATGTTTCAAACACATGTTTCAACCAAAAGGGTTTCTACTTAAGGTTCTCATGACAAGATAGACACGATAAACTAGATATACTAGACAAACTCCCTTTTGGATTACAAGAAATCCGTTCAAACTTTGACATATAGTACTAACCGATGAGTCTTAACCCCCTTATGGAGTTTACAACAGAAATAAGATCGAGAATGGGACCGAGAGGATATATGCAAAAGACAACTTGCAAGCAAGCTCCACAGGAAAACGAGGATCAAGGATGCACTCTTAAAAAAGAGATATGATGCGCGTATCTAGTCTTCACTCTTCTTAGTTACGTTTCCTTGAGCTTAACCCCACTGTGCTTTGACTATCTTTCACTTCATAATTCCTTGGCTTCCTAACTCCTATTTCCCAAATTCGAGTTGGAACTCATTTCGTTATCGCCTCTCGTCCTTCTTTTCCACTTATTCTCCCTTCTGTATACTTGGCTTAAACATACTATAACCTCATGATCTCCTGCCAGCTCTCCAAAATTCACTAGTGAATCTTGGATCTCGTCTACTTACTATAAAGTATTCCATGCAGCCGAACTTTCTCTTGAAAATACCAATCCGCGTTGCCAACGCGATTTTCTATAACTCATGCTTAATCGAAATGGACCATCCGCCTATGAGTGATATGCCATACCTAGATTCAGTTGCCTACCCACGGCTTCCTGTAGGCTCCTTCAAAACTGGCCAACTTCTTGAGGGTAAACCGTTGTTGACCATGATGCAGTCCTTTCGCTCTTCACCGGACTGAAATGAGCACTCTTCGTGAGTCTACCTATTATGACCCACATACCCGTATTCCCTTTCTTTGATCTAGGTAATCTATCCACATAATCTATCGAGATGTTTTCACACTTCCCTTGCGAAACCCCTAATGGAGGTAATGGCCCACTGGGCTTCTATGACTTGGCCTCAACCTGGTGGCACAACATGTATCCTGAAACCAACTCGGCCACCTCCTCGAGTGATGCGCATCCTCAAGAACCTTCTTTACCAAGTCTTTCACTCGAGGAACACATAATCTCCCATCGCGCCTTAGTCATCCCTTGTTATCTATAATATATCTAGTGAGGTGACTTAACATTTCGCCTCGAATCATCTGGTCCATGCTCTTGACTAACTGCGGATCTTCTTCCTGCGAAACCCCCTTCTTGATCCAGAAGAGTAAGTCTAAGCTCCGGGAATGCTAACTAACTAGCCAAACAGAGGAGGCTTCTTACTTCAATTGCCCTGCTCAGAGTTTTCCGGTCTTAAACCGCAACCACCTTAGCGGAATCCACCGCTAGGCCTTATTTAGGAACTATGTGCCCAAGAAATCCAACTTCTTTCCTCCAAAATGACATTTGGAGAACTTGACCTTTCACTGGTGGCTCTAAGCGTATCTATCTCCTCCTTGAGATGTATAGCATGTCCTTCCTCGTTCTTTTGAGGAGATCAAAATATCGTCTACGACGACCACGACAAACTTGTTCAAAGACTCCCTAAACACCCTACCCATCAAGTTTACGTAATATGCGGGTGCATTAGTCAAACCAATTAGTATGACTAGCCATTCTAAAACCCATCTAGAGCCCTAAACGCAGTCTTGTCAATTCCATCCTCAGCCATCCTAAGCTGATGGAATCCGGTAGCTAGATCAAAAGAAAACAGATGCTCCTACAAGCTGGTCAAACAATCATTGATCCTTGGTAGCGGTTATCTCACGATAGTCAACACATAAGCGAAACAAACTGTCCACATCAGTAACGAATACTACTGGAGCACCCTACTCGAAAATGCTTCGTCTCAGGAAGTTCTTCTCAAGCAACTCCTTGACTTACTTTCTTAGCTCTCATCTCGTGAGGTCACGTGCCTAACCGGCCACGAAACTGGCTTGGTATTACCAACCAGATAATGCGGAAATCTATCCCACGTCTAAGGGTAACCCCTTTACTTCACCCAAGATATCAGGATATTCTCGGACCACCCTCACCGATTGCAAACTATCGATAGACGAGTTGAGGGATTCAAGATAACATAACATGACGGGACCCATAGGGTTGCTAGAAATTTCTAGGGTATTACCGAGGCGAGTCATGAGCCCCACACCCTATATACAAAAACCCAGAATGGCCCAAAACAGGACGACCATTCCATGCCCAAAACCAACCCATATCCCCTGAAACCGAGAATATAAACATCCCACGAGAATTCCATACTCAAGATAGAAATTTTCAAATCCACTCAGACCACAGACAGGCGGGTAGAACCCCCAACTGGATTTGAAACACAGACGGGATCCTCAACTAGGCTAGTACTTAGGTGCAAACTTTCAACTGGATTAGATGAAATAAAACTATGCGATGTGCCAGAATCAAACAAAGTTTGAACAGGGAAAATCAGAAAATGTAAACATGATTTTCAACA
The DNA here is from genome assembly GCA_030737875.1 of Allium sativum. NCBI lineage: Eukaryota > Viridiplantae > Streptophyta > Magnoliopsida > Asparagales > Amaryllidaceae > Allium > Allium sativum. Next base: position 267,778,016 of record CM060913.1, on the reverse strand, counting down.
GAAACACTACCTCTATCATGAGCTGGAAGAACGGGGTTGAGGGGATGAATTCGCCCTCCAGATAGTCCTGCATACTGAGTCTGACCTTGCCTTTGTTTCCTCGGGCAATCCTTGCTGAAATGTCCAAACTCACCACAATCAAAGCATTCGCCCCGCTTTCTCTTCTCCTTCTTCCTACATTCCCTGGCCATATGTCCAACTTTACCACAGAAGTTGCATTTCATATTCTTGCCCCGTTTCCCGGAATTTACTCCTTTGCCTTGAGACTCATTTGCCTTGACCTCTCTCTTATCATTGCTACCTTCTTCTTGAAGTAGGGCCAAGTTCACCAAATTCTCGAAAGTCGCCCCCAAGGGTATATGAGACAGGGCCAAATCACGTAATGGCTCGTTTAATCCTAAAGCAAAGTGTAGGGCCTTCTTCTGAGCTGTATTAACCAAGTCTAAATCGACACGAACCAATTGATTAAACTTATCTATGTATTCCCTAATAGTCATGTCCCCTTGCTTCAGTGATAAGAACCTCAGTCCAAACCTTCCTCTAAAGTCATCCCAAGTCTCGATTGGCCTAGTAGCGGTGGTGACTACCCACCAACGTGCAGCTTCTTCCTTTAGCAACCATACTGCCAATAAAACCTTCCTGCGGTCGCCTATATCAAAGGTGGCTAAAAGATCTTCGGTCTCTTTCAACCAACTCCCTGCTTCTACAAAAGTCTCTGTCCCATTAAAATTCTTGCCACCCATCCTCTTAAAGTTCTTGCAAGTTTCCGCGAAATCCGCTTGTGGAGGCTGAGGGGGAAGAGGAACATCAGCTACGGGAGGAGGAGGAGGAACAGCGGCCTCGACTGGGGGAACAACATTAGGGACACCCGGGACCGGTGCCGTGACTTCCAAGTACCGACGAAACCAATCGGGTATCGTTACTCCTTCGGGCAAGACGAGATTATCAGGCATGCTGAAAAGAAAAGAGTTCAAACGAGGAGTCAAAGGATAGTGCTAATGGCTTTTGGGGAATAGCCTTTAAAAACAACTAGACTTTTCTTTGGAAAATACTTAATACTTGGTTTTGAAAATAGTTTTTCAAAAGTTTTTAAAACCCTTTTTTTTCCCTTCTCGTAAACCATATGCTCTGATACCAAATGTAACACCCCACCTCCGCCAGGGTCACTCGCAAAGGAATGCACTAGCTTTGGAGGGGCATTATTGGTAAACATGCATAATGATATAGCAAGGCAGGACATGACATATATATATATATATATGTAAATAAACAGAGTAAGTAAATAAAACAGCGGAAGATTTATAAACCATTTCTAAACACAAGTCTGGTACATCCAAATGTCACTTTCCCAAAATTACAAGTCTAGATAAATACATCATCTGATAAACTGAAAATACATAAGTACTATCCCCAAATAAGAGTGATAAACCATAGCGGCTCAAGTCCAAAACATACTTGAGCTATCCAAGAAAGCAGCTGGGATCGAAGCTAGGCTCCTGTATTCCCTCCCTGAGAACCTGGGGGGGGGGGAACGGAAGAAAAGAGGCGAAACAAAACGGGTCAGTCAAAAAGACTGAGTAAGCCCTGCTACGATCAGTCCATAAACTAATAAAGTTAACATCATGATGGAAACTGAGATGATCATAGATAACAACATACTGGCATGATAAATCAACTACAAGACAGATAGAGGTGTCATCGCATAAAACAAGGTTAAGTTTTGTACCACGGTGTACTAGCAAACCAACATAACAGGTATTGATCCCTTAGCCCAAACTTTGGCCCAATAACATGAAGTGACCTTAGTATAAGGTCCAACCCAACGGTCTAGTTGATCGGCTCCCTATAAGCCTAACACGTCAAGTGTTGATGTCCATACGGCCCACATATGGATGTAGATAGTCTGTGCTGGGCCCACCTTTGGGTGTATCAAGCCCTCGGTTGTCGACCCCGGACACTTAAGCAATAATGCACAGCCCTAACCTACTGGTACCCGTGCCTCGAGTTTGTCCAACATCGAACTACGTGCACGTCCGTAGCCCGCCGGACCCGCACCGCTGTACCACTCGGCCATCGCCCTTTGGTCGTTTACATCCGTCCAGTAATCGTGCCCCGCCCTAGCCTAGTTTTCTAGGGTTGTGATGATACCAAACTGGGATTACTGCCGGAACAGACCCGCCGCTAGGGTTTCCTAAGAGGGTTAAGTGTGATTTAACCCTTCACTAATCCTGGATTAAACTGGTTAAGTGTGGCTTAACCCCATTCTAATCCCTTGAACTCCCAAATGGATTAAAACTAGTTAAGTGTAGCTAACGGTTCACAACTTAACCACATTCTAATCCCTTGAACTTCCAAATTGGTTAAGTATCAGTGGACCCTGACTTAACCCTAATCATGAGGCATTAATTAATTTAATGCACCTTAACCTCTCACATTAGACCTTGTTGTGGTTACTAGTTAGGCCGGGCGGGTCCGGGTAGCTTTACACCACAACTTGGTCTAACCTCGGGTCTTGGCACCCCATGACCAACTTCTCACATTGGGTCCTATTGTTTGTAGCCACTAGTTAAGCCGGTCGGTTCCGGGTAGAATTACGCTACAAACTCAACCCAACCTCGAGTTGGCCACACTTATGTTTTCTAAGTGTCATGTCCACTTTATTTCAAAACATAATCACAAGTCAAACAATTACTTGGGTAGACCTAACTTAATAGGTAAATTCCCAAGGGGTAGACCTAACTTAATAGGTAAATTCCCAATCTTATATTTTTATGTATTTTAAGTTTACCCCAAAACCCCCAACGTCATTCTATCGCTTATATATTCGTAGTAACGCACAACGGATAGGAAGAGGGAATTTGGCACAACCTAAACTTGCACAACAGTCATGCATAACATGTTAGACTTGCACAACTTAGCGTAGTGAACTTGCATATTACCATAAAACATGCATAACATGCTAAACATGCACAACTTGTCATTTTAAACTTGCATAAACATGCACAACTTGCCAAAACATGCACAACTTGTCAAAACATGCACAACTTGTCATTTTAAACTTGCATAAACATGCACAACTTGCCAAAACATGCACAACTTGTCAAAACATGCTCAACTTGTTATTTTAAACTTGCATAAACATGCACAACTTGCCAAAACATGCACAACTTGTCAAAACATGCACAACTTGTCATTTTAAACTTGCATAAACATGCACAACTTGCCAAAACATGCACAACTTGTCAAAACATGCTCAACTTGTTATTTTAAACTTGCATAAACATGCATAACTTACCAAAACATATGAATCATGGCTTAACAAACTTGCATAAACATGCATAACTTATTTAACTTGCAAATCAAGGCTTAGCAAACTTGCATAAACATGCATAACTCATTTAACTTGCAAATCAAGGCTTAGCAAACTTGCATAAACATGCATAACTCATTTAACTTGCAAATCAAGGCTTAGCAAACTTGCTTAAACATGCATAACTCATTTAACTTGCAAATCAAGGCTTAGCAAACTTGCATAAATATGCATAACTCATTTAACTTGCAAATCAAGGCTTAGCAAACTTGCATAAACATGCATAACTCAATAAACATACATAAACCCCAACTTGCATCACAAATTAACTTTAGAGTTTCTAAAATGAAGGTAAGAGGGCTTACAATGCTTATGCGGACTCAAATGAGTATAACAAATGCAAGAAACCCCTTATGCAACTAATTAAAACCCCCAAATGCAAGCAAACTTGATCAAGACTCCTCCTTTATGATGCCAATTGAAAAACAAGCCTTTAATGCAAGCTAAGGAGGGTCATACAAGCCTAAATACCCTTGTATGCATGGAAATCTCTTAGGGATTTGATTAGGAATTGTATGAAGAGGGTGGAGGCCATGAGAGTTTAGATTTTGGCATAGTTTTGTTGCTAGAATGATTAATGAGTGATTTAGGGTAGGTTAGGGTCTTATTTATAGATTAGGTTAGTGATTTGGACCATAGGATTAACCCTAGATTGAATTAGGACCATCAGATCCCGGAACTCTCTAGAAACAAGCCACAAGGCCCAACCCCAATCAGAAATGGTGCACCAGGCTAGCAGCCCGTGCACCCCCTGTCGACAGGGCTGTCGACAGGGCTGTCGACAGGGCAGTCGACTCCCTGGGGACCCTGTCGACAGGCCTGTCGACATGGGGCCCCTGGCGGGAGTTTTCCCGCCTTGGCCCAGCTGGCCCAATTCTTTAAATTTGAATCTGTTTTTACTTAGGATTTTTCTGAAAACTTCAATGGGCCTTAACTGGGTCATACGGACTCCGATTTCCGAAAACTCGGACTCTATTTCGCGTATTTTTCCGAGACGAACGCAATGGCATAGCCCGTTTCCCTTGATTCACATTTTATAATTTAATTCTGCCTCAATTTATGCTATAACAGATTATTAAAAATACGGGTTGTTACAATAACAAGCTGGACTTTACTTCAACGGTCCAAGCTTTCCAAAAGAGAGATAAAGCAATCCAATCAAACTCCACTAGAGCTGGGTCCACCCTGAGGACCTGGAGGGGAAAAAGGATAGAAACAGAGGGGGTCAGACATAAAGTCTGGCGAGTGTGATAATTCCAACAATACTATTATCAAAATAACTAGACTGAGGCATAAGATGGAAAACAAGGAAATGTCTATGAACTATTGGGTATGGAAGAGCAGATAAAGATAACGTTAAAGGCACACCTAATTACTAATGAATAATTACTACACTGCACCACACCAGTCACCCTCAAAGTTGATCCCACTTGCTTCACTTAGAAGTTATATAAACAGCCTTGTGTACCCCTAGCTGACTACAAAGGTGCCGTCTGCCCCTATCTCCACTAGGTGTACCCCACTACCCACTTGCGATCGGCTCCCTACTCGTAGATACCCGTGCTGGCCCCACAGTGGGGTGTATCACTCCCCTAAAGTGGCAACCCGATACAACTTGAGAATGCACGGCTTATACCTACACGATGCAACAACGTCTTACCTACCATCCCGGGTCCACACACGCATATGAAACCCGTTGGACTTGCATTACCACCGCTACCCCGTTTTGGCCTCTTATAGTCAAGCCCAGCATGCGTGTCCCATCCTCGACTTGGGTCGAGCCCACAAAGATACGTTTGGGATACTGGTTGAAATGGCCCCCCACAAGCTACCCACCTAAGCTTGTCCACTAGTACATCCCACTTAACCCTCTTAGTCATGTTCATTTACATGTGTGTTTGGTTAAGTCTTACTAATCGTATTTCACATGCCACTAAGGGCACCCACTAGATTCCTCATGCCACCCAAGGCACCTACTTAACCCCCATGTCCCACCTTACATGTTTATCTGGTTAAGTATTTCTTAATTCATTCAGGCCTTAACCTCATAAATACCTCTCACATTTGACTGGCATTTATGGCAGCTGGATTTGCCGGGCGGGTCCGGGCAGTCTTACAGCATAAAAGAGTCCAACCTCGTGTCTTTACAACTGTTATGCTTTAATTTGGGCCTAGGACCTCTCACATTGGGCTGACATTTGTGACCACTGGATTTGCCGGGCGGGTATGGGCTGGTTTACGTCACAAACGAGTCCAACCTCGTGTCCTAAGCATTGATTAACACTTATAATCTTTTACCCTAGTTTTAATAATTCCCTATTCAAATTATTAATTAAGTCCACTTTTAATGATGTCCATAATTGACTCAATTATGGCCATCCATTCATGGCATGCAAAATCATATCAGTTGCACCCCAACTTCTGAATATTAAATCCTTAATATTACCCCTACCCCACGTTATACGTTCGCTTGTTCGACGCAAAGTATACATTAGACACGAATAGTCTAACTCATAGCACAAAGATAAATTATCACAACATATAGACAATTAAAAATAGATCTAATCATGATAGGGGTGAAACTTGCATAAAACTACACATGTTATGGATCTAAAGGTGTCAACTTGTTAAATGTCACAATTTACATGGTATGATCATAACCCAAATTCATGTATAAACTTGCATATGGGGTTTTATGCAACATAATGATGGTGTGAACTAGCACATAGAATTCACATATGTCATAGCATAATTCTAGATGTCATAATTCTAGCTCTAAATAGATGTCATGGCATAAGTTCATAATCTTTATTAATCAATCTAACTTGCATACATGGTTTGTCATATAGATCAACATAGCCCAAACATTATGATTTGATTAACATGAACAAATTAGCATAAATAACAACATCATGATTTTATAACATGTATGATTTACCACAACTTAGCATAGAAAATTACAACCTATACAATATCATCATAGCATGATTTACAACATATAGGATATCATCATCACATAGCATAGGATTTATAACATACATGATAGCATAAGGTTTACAACAACATATATGACAATCCACATCATTCACTTATAATCCATTCATGACTTAATCTAAATAGTTTAACAATAATCTTGTTAAGATCATCATACTCACAATTAGAGAAGAAAGAGAGTCTTAATTTGCTTTAGAGTTGAGTAGAATTAGGGTTTTGATTAGCTTTCTTCCTTCTTAGTTGGCGGCGGCTAGACTGAGTTCCATGGCGGCGGTATGACGGTGGCTATTCTATTTTTCATGTGAGTTTAGAGTGAGAGACTACCTAGGTATTTATAGAGTTTAGGGTTTATTTAGACCGTCAGATCAACTCAGAACTAACCTGAACCGTTTAATTTGCCAACTCAGCCCTAAAGACACATCAGTAGCTCAAGATTGGGCTCAGTCAAACCCTAGCCGACTGACCAGGTCGATACCTAGGTCGACACTATAGTCGACCTAGGGGGGGGGGGGGAGGTCGACACTAGTGTCGACTCTCCAGTCGACCTGCCTAGGCGGGAATTTTCCCACCCAGCCTGCTTCTGCACTTTCAGCTTGAATTTTAAATTTCCTACGAGTTGCTTTGAATTTTCTGAAACTTCCGATGGCCATAACTTCTTCATACGAAGTCCAATTCACGCAAACTCGGACTCTATTTCAACCAGAATTCCGAGACGAACATAATGGCGCAACCCGTTTCCCACAATTCTCATGTCTGAGATTCGTTATTCTTTAATTTGTGGATATTAATATTAACAGAATTACGGGGTGTTACAGAGGATCTCTAATTATAACCCTTGACAAAAGATTTAACGGATGGTAGAAAGGGGTTCTGCACCAAGCTTGCTGAAGGGTCTGAGCTTCTAGGAAGGGTTTAAGTTTGAAGGATGGGGATTTTCACCCGGTTTGAAAAAAGGTTTGGGTAAGGGTTCATGCACATGTGGGAAACTAATAGTAAGCTATAGCAATGATAACTAAGAAAATAACATGATAAACTCATAAGAAAATATCATAAGCGCTAATTCACTCTTTAATGATCTTTGACTTACAATACATGAATAGAATATAAGAAATCCCCAAATCGATCTAAGAATTAGGGTTTACTCCAGAGAGAAAGAGTACTAGAGTAAGAATGAGAAAATCCTCCTGGGGTCTTATTTATAGAGAAATCGGGGGCCCTACTGCTGTTAGGCCGTTGGGCCTGCAGGAGCCTCTATTGGCCACTTTTTCCCTTGGTCTCAGGTGTTTTAGCTCCTGACCGCTTTGTGGTGCTGATTATAGCTTCCGGAAGGAGGGTCCCGGTCAGTTGAGGTTTCTTTGAGATTGATATGAGCTTGGCGGTGTAATAGCCTTGGTTATAAGCTTCCGAATGTAGGCTTTCGGTTTTCGTGTGAATACTTAGAGGAGCTTTCCCTCATGATGTATATATATAACTGCCGGTTCGGAACCACTGTCGGAGTCTGTGCTAAGTAGACTAGTACGAATAGCTTGTATCCTTTCCGGGGTTCCGGTTTACCTTCCGAAGGAGTTTCCGGGTATAGCCTGTTCCTCCGGAAGGTTGCTCCGGGCGATTTTTTTGTTGTCTATCAATAAAACCCTTCGTTTTTTATGCAGTAGATGTTTTGAAACCCTATTCCGGATAATCTCTATGTGCTTCTGCCTTAATACTCTTGATGTCTTCGCCTCCTGATGTATCAATATTAAGCATGTTAATACCGATAGCCCTTCCGTCCTTCCGGGTTCCAATTAGTGGAGCTCTTGCCTACCTCTTTCTCAGCTTCCAACCTAGATGACCTTTCGCTATAGGATCCTCCTGCCGGATTAACTCTGCCGGGTCCCTTGCCGGATAGACCTTGTTGGATAGTCCCTGCTGGCATTCTGCAGCTTTTGAGTTCCTTTTAGTTTTTGACTTTGGTTTTTGAAGAGTTCCTATGTGATTGTGGTCATTCGATACCCCCTTCACTGTTAGTTTGTTTTGGAGTTAATTTTGGTAGTAACAACAACCTTGTTTCAAATATTAACATTACCAGTTATAAAATATACACTAACACTTTTATCCAGAATATATATACATATATATATATATGCATATATATATATAGGAATCATATGTACGTAATAGATATTGAAGACTGTACAGTTTAAGAGATTTAAGATTTCAAAGGAGATTCAAGACTCATGAATATCAAGATATCAAGATTTCAAGAGTTCAAGATTATCAGAGTAATAAAGTTTAGTTAGTATGTAAAACTCTGATTAGCACTCTCAAATTTATGTTTTCAAATTATTCTTTTTAAATTGTTTTAAAATTATTTCAAACTCATTTTAAAATGTTTTAAAATCATTTAAAGATTTTTTTACATATGATTTCAAATATGTATAAGTTTCTTATATAGTTTATATATATTATAAAGTTATATAATTATATTATATATATGTTTATAATTATATTATGTAGTTTTATATCATTCACATATATATATAGTTTTTAAATCATATGTTTAAATATGTTTTTATACTACTTTAGAAATTATATTTAAAACAACTAGTTTTGTTTCTAGAATTTCCAGAATACACATTGATTAAAATAATTAAAAAATGATTTAAAATTCAATACACATGTCGACATACACTTTTATACATGTCGACATATAACGTCACAAATTTTAAAATTTAAAAGATGTGTCTTTTCATTTTTAAAACATTCCAGGAATGGTTGTGTCCCTTGGAACACTATATAAAGGGTCCAATTTCAAATTTTTTCATAACATATCATCTCCTTCTTCCTCCTTTATAAAACCATTGTTACTACCAAAATTAACCCCAAAACAAGTTGAAGGTGAAGAGGTATCGAATGACCGCAAGCACATAGAAATCCTCCAAAAGCTAGAGTCAAACACTAAAAGGAACTCAAAAGCTACAGAATGCCAACATGATCTATCCAGCAGGGCCTATCCGACAGAGTCTATCCAGCAAGGGACCCGGTAGAGTTAATCTAGCAGGGGATCCTATAGCGAAAGGTCATCTAGGCCGAAAGCTGAGAAAGAGGGAGGCAAGAGCTCCACTAATTGAAGCCCGGAAGGACGGAAGGGATATCGGTATTAACCTGCTTAATATCGATACATTTGGAGGTGAATACATCAAGAGTATTAAGCCAGAAGCACATAGATATTATCTGGAATAGGCTTCCAAAACATCTACTGCATAAACACCGAAAGGTTATATTGATAGACAACAGACAAATCGCCCGGAGCAACCTTCCGGAAGAATAGGCTATAACCGAAAACTCCCCCAGGAGGTAAAATGGAACCCCAAAAAGGATACAAGCTATCCACACTAGTATACTTAGCATAGATGCTGACAGTGGTTCCGAACCGGCAGTTATCTACATACATCATGAGGGCAAGCTCCTCTAAGTATTCATGGGAAAACCGAAAGCCTACATCCGGAAGCTTATAACCAAGGGCATACGACCGAATGTTCATATCAATCTCAAAGAAGCTCCAACTAGCCGGAACTTTCATTACGGAAGCTATAATCAGCACCATAAAGTGGCCGGAAGCTAAAACACCCGAGACCAAGGGAAAAAGTGGCCGACAGAGGCTCCTGCAGGCCCAACGACCCAACAACAGAAGTGGCCCCAATTTCACTATAAATAAGACCCTAGGGGTCACATTTTGAGGAGGATTTTCTCATTATTATTCTTGTACTCTTTCTTTCTAGAGTAAGCCCTAATTCTTAGATCGATTTGGGGATTTCTTATATTCTATTCATGTAATCTAAGTCAAAGATCACTAAAGAGTGAATCAGCACTTATGATATTATCTTATGAGCTTATCATGTTATTTTCTTAGTTATTGTTGCTACAGCTTACTGTATGTTTCCTACATGTGTATGAACCCTTACCCAAACCTTTCCTTAAATCGAGTGAAATACCCCTTCCTACAAGCTTAGACCCTTCAACAAGCTTGGTGAAGAACCCCTTTCTACCATTTGTTAAATCATTTGTCAAGGGTTGTATTTAGAGATCCTTCTCCCTAGGGTAACTGTTGGTCCATGAATCGCTTAAGCGTGATACTCACTCCATCGAGGGAAGAGTAACTATCCTTTCAGATTCCAGACCTTGATACATAGGAACGATGAACTAACTCAAACTTGTGAAGGCAAAACAACCTATTTTTCCCTTAGGTCCACTCCTATAGACCTATCTCTAGTGTTGACGAAAAATATCATTAACATTTTGATGCTAGGAGGGCCTGAACCTCCATTTCCTATTCCTACCTTTAACCCTTTAGGTTACTTTGCCACGTTTCTAACTGTGCTGTTCCGTCCTGGATTAGACTAAGGCTTTAAAGAAGAAAAGTTATGGGTAAAAGGTCCCAACAAAATCCTTCTGGATCTCGAATTGATAATTCGGAAATCACTGACCCAAGAGTGATAGAAGAACAAAGGTTAAGAGTGGAAACCCTGCAAATAATAAAGCGGAAAAGAGAATTAGAACAATATGCTTCCAGTACCAGGGATTATAACCTTTCCTACATAGTACTAACCCTAGCACCTCCTCCAAATATCTCTACATCAAAGGACATTAACATTTTCTCTCACCTAAGGAAAACTCTCCATAAGAAAATCATAGGAACAGTGCTTGAACCAGAAATAATGAATGATTTTGACCACTTCACCAACAAATGGTCCGAAAGGATAACACCTCAACCTCTGTATATTCCGGAAAGTAGGAACAAAAATATAGGTAAAACGGCGAGACTGGTTTACAAAGGGGTTAAGTCCCATCGGCAAGGAGAGAGGCTTACGCAAGGATTACCCAATGGGTACTACCTTACTAATTCGATGGAAAATATCTACTTTCTAACCAAATACGAACTCGACTATTGGCCGTTCCCCTCAAAAAAAGCACAAATACTAAATGAAAACAGGAGGACCCTGTTTTCATTACTGCATGATGAATGGACATGAAACTAACCACTGCAGAATCCTTGAAGAAACGGTCATCTAATTCATCAACCAAGCCAATTACTAGAGTTTATGAAAAGATCAGATTAAGTTCAATAAAAGTCCTTAGGAAAAGGATTGTCAAATGCTATCGAGGGTACGGAAAACCCTACTTTCGAAGTTTAAAGAAACCCAAAAGAGGTCAAACCACGAATGGATCAAATCCTTTGTCATCATCAAATTGGTCAGGGCAAGGCATCCTCCGAAGGGGGTGGTGTGTTAGTCTTTTTCCATGCCCAAATCAGAGGGGGCTAGGTTAAAGCATCAAAATCATAAGCCTATGTTTCACACCAGAAATGGTCGTGGCGATGCATCTAACTTTAGCACGGCTTGCCTTTGCTCGTAGATGAGTACGCCCTGCCTCTGCTAGAACTAAGCACGTCCTACCTCTGCTCGTAGAAGAGCATGTCTTACCTCTGCTTATATTTCGCGTTACCCACAGAAGGGAACACCAAACCCTATTATCGCCTACGATGGTCAGGATAGGGCGCCCCTCAGAGGGTGGTTGTGTGTAAGCCTCTATCAGTACCTACGATGGTCAGTATAGAGCATCAAAAGATTAAACCTTAGTTCTATTTCTACAATGTCCCCATCTAAGTTTTTAAGACCTTATCATCACCTGCGATGGTCAGGATAAGCGCCTCCTGGAGGGAGGTCGGGTAAGTCCTTAGGCCCTGCTTGTGGATGAGCTAGCCAAGCGCACCGGACGCACGTGCCCAAAGAGTGGCCAACAAAGCACGTACATCCTTTGCTTCGACATCAAAAGCCCGGAGAGTGGATCAAGAAGCATGTACAACCTCTGCTTCACAAATCAAATCCAAAGGGGTACCAAAACATTAATGCCGAAAGGGAGCTTCTGATCTTCAATCTTTAATTACCTGAACAAGGGTTGGTTCAGGTCTTCTATACTAATACCCGAATCTGGGTTGATTCGATTCTTCACGAATACCGGAAGTGGATTTCTAGTACTTAATCTCTAATTGCCTGAACAAAGGTTAGTTCAGGTCTTTTATACTAATACCCGAATCTAGGTTTATTTGATTCTTCATAAATACCGGAAGTGGATTTATGGTACTCAATCTCTAATTGCCTGAACAAAGGTTGGTTCAGGTCTGCTATATTAATACCCGAATTTGGATTGGTTTAGATCTTTGCAAATTCTGGAAGGGGAAGCCCGGCCTTATCTGAATACCCGAATCCGGGTTGATTTGGTTCTCAACAAAGACCAGAAGTGGGCTCTCGTTCTCATATCTTAATACCCAAATCTGGAATGATCCAGGAGGAAACTACAACTGGATATGGGGTTCCGGTCTCATCACGAATACCCGAACCAGGGAGAGCTTGAACTCTTCAATCTAAACTAGAAAGAGCCGTTCAACCTTCTCCGTAATTCGAATATGGTTCAGAACTACACTTCCATCATTACTAAGGATAAGCTCATGATCCTCTCGTTTGCTCAGGGAAGTGTCTTTAATCTATACGTTCATCAGTTTTTTTAAAATATACCAGCTGCTTGCACAACACGATAAATAGCGTAAAATTAAGACATAAGGTTGGGAGGGAACTAGGGAAAAGATCCCAAACATTTCTAATAGAGTCCTATAGTTAGGACTACTCCTTTTTTGTAGGAAATCTTACAGTAGGGGTTTTCCCAATAATACCTGTTACATGAGGAATTTTTTTACTAACACTTGGCACAAGATGGTCTCCTGTCATTACGACACCCTATGTTTTAATGACGTTGTTTCCGACAAAAGCAATACATCAAATAAATCACACAATACACAGGCATGCCTACTAGAAGTCACGACATAAACCGTTACACAAACACAATCGCTGTTTTGAAGGGATTTATATTACAAACATATGAGAAAAATCTATCATTCTGAGTCGGGGTTTTCTAAAGCAAATTCCAAGGAAGCGCAATTCTCCTTAGCTTTCTTTAGTTCATTCTCCAACTTGTGAATTTGTTGGTACAGCCTACCTACCTCTGCATCTGAACTCTCAGAGGATTTTTTCGCTAGCCTACGTTACAAATTATAAATAACTTCATCTTTCTCCTTTAGTTGATTTTCCAAATGAGACACCTGTTCCTTGAGATTTGTAACAACTATCTTTTGAAGATAGTACATCTTTTTATAGCCCGAAAGGGGAGCACTTTCAAAAATGTCTTTGCAACCAACAATGTTCAAAGTTTCCTTTCTAACCGTGAAGGGGGGGGGATTCTGGAATTGGTCCTCCTAGTCATGGATAAAATGAGTTATCGAAATACGTAAAACATAAATATCAAATATACACTAAAAACATTTTGCATTTCAAGGAAAGACAATCACTTGACCTTTATCAATTCATACACACATACGCATAACGTCCACACTGACATATTAATACAACATCACAAACCATCAAAATTCACGAAGCCAACACCATTCAAGGAAAAGTTAAAAGAAAAAATACCCCATACAATAATACTTGAAACTCCCTACTAGATTGTTTTTGTAGGACAAATTCCTTGGAAATTCTCCACGTTTACAAACATAGAAACTAAGGCATTACTGAAGCTTACATCTTTGTTGAAGCAAAGAACTACCACAACATGAAAAGACCAGTTATTAACAAAATTCAAGAAGAAGGGAAATATTTCGAGAGCGAAAGCCATACCTGAATAACATCGACATCAGACTGGACAAAGGCCTCTTTTTTTCTGAGAATCCAAAGAGCCATACACTGTGGAGGGTGGTGCAGCTATACTCTTGGTCAGTGAAATGCTCGCAAAACCAGTAATATTCCTTCCATCATCAGGTAACCCCTCCGTTGTTGAAGAGGATATCCCATCACCCTTTTTGTGACACCCCACGTCCATTAATGTCACTCACTAAGGAAATGCATTAAGTTTCGTGAAGCGTTATAGGTAAACAGAAACAGAAATATTACAAGACAGATATAAAAGCAACAGCGGAATTTAAATTTTATTTATAATAAAGCATTGTGGTTCAAAAACAACACATGTCTGAAATACACATAAACCACTACATCATAAAAACTACTGTCTTGTACTTTAAAACATCAGAGTACATAAAAAGCATAATTCTCCAAATAAAGCATAGCCATAATAGTAAGGATAAAAGCTTGAGCCATACATCAAAGCAGCTCCAACCAAAGTAAGCAGAATCACGGTCAAGCCTGAGTATTCCCGCCCTGAGAACGTGGGGAGGGGGGGGGGGGGGACGGAAGAAAGAAGAGGAAACAAAAAGGATCAGACATAAAGTCTGGCGAGTCTAGTTACTTTTAGCAAGTAAATAAATAAAAGTAGCATGACATGCAAATAAAGTGGATAAGAGAGAGACAACTACATAAAAGGCAGGAACGACAAGGTAAATAGGATAATCATGATAGGGTATACTGCACTTTTCTAAGGATTTCTCTGCACTAATACTAGTATAACCAAAATATGATGATCCCCAACATGTATACAATGATAGACTTAGGCGTACTTTCTGGTGAGAGGTTTTATCCCCTTACAATCCACAAGCAGCCCCCATGCCGGAATCCTAAACTTACCAGTACCCTAACTACCCTAATCGATCGGCTCCCTACTCCGTAGATACCATGTGCTGGCCTCACAGTAGGATGTATCACGTCCTAAAGTGGCAACCCCTCGGTGATGTGCACAACCATATCTACTGGTGTCACGGTCGTCTTATCACCTTCGGCCCGGCTCGTGCACGCACATGGCCCGGTCGGTTTGCGCCGCCAACACTGTCCTTCACGTTTGGATCTCTTACAATTAGCCCAGTAAGCGTGTCGCTACTCCGATCTAGTTTGGAGTATTCGTTTGATACCGTGGTATGGGTTATTGACTGAAACGGGTCCCACACAAATGATGCAATCTCTCCCCTTTGTCTTACATCCCCACTACTAGGTTTTCCACTGGTTATGTTTACCTAACGGTGTTTTTAATTACATAACCCCAACAGGTTAAGTTTGTGGGCCTATATTTACCAATATTACCCACCAACCCAAGATGTACTTAACCCTCCCACTTAACCCTTAACTAAGTTAACATGTTCATACAATCCCTATGGATTCAAGTAGGTTAAGTGTTTCAGTTCATTACCATGTCCAATTATGGTTATAATGGCCTGGACCTCCCACATTAGGCCTACAACTTGTGGATGCTGGATATGTCGGTCGAGTCCGGGCAGACTACTTCCACAAGCTGGGCCGAACCTCGTGTCTTACCCCATCTCGTATTTGTACACTTAGACCTCTCACATTAGATTCAACACTTGCGGTTGCTGGATATGCCGGTCGGGTCTAGGAAGACTTCCACCACAAGTGCAATCTAACCTCGTGTCATAACTGTATTTACAGTTTCTAATTACTATAATCCTAGGCATATTTTCCATTATTAAAAATACCTTTGTCAATTATAGGTTTATGCCCCCTTTTTCCCAATTATACTCATAATGAAATTTATGTCTAAATTCATGTTCACATTTATTACTCAAATTAGGCCAAATTTACCCTTTATAAGCTATGCCTAACTTTACCGTTTTCCCTTTGTTCCAAATCTAACGTATTTGCGTAAATTAACGGCATGCCTAGGCTTAAAATAACCAGGCTATATATACAAAGAAGGAAAGAGTAAAGGAAAGGTGGCAAGAATAGTTTTTCCAACAAAAGTGTCATAAACATGTAATTGGCATAGTAGTAAGGTGGGCATATAAGCATGGATCTAGTGAGCATATGATTTATAAAACTAGATCTAACATAGTAAGGATGTCATTAAATGAATCTAAATAAATATTTATATGTCTAGCTAATTGACAAATCTAAATTAACCACAAGCATAGATAAAAAGTAAGATCCCCACACATGGCATGATAAATTAACCCTATGTGAATTTGATCTATAGAAGGAAATCTAGCATGGTACAAGTTAAGATCCCAAATATGACATCACAAGTGAATTAGATCTATAGAAGTAGATCTAGCATGGTACAAGTTAAGATCCCAAATATGACATCACAAGTGAATTAGATCTACAGAAGTAGATCTAGCATGGTACAAGTTAAGATCCCAAATATGACATCACAAGTGAATTAGATCTATAGAAGTAGATCTAGCATAGTACAAGTTAAGATCCAAGGATATCATAGATTCAAAATTTACAATAGATCTAATATGATAAATATTGAGATCCAAGCTATATAATATTATTGATTCATGAAATATGTTAAATACAATATGATTTAATCACAGGTGTATATCCAAATCATAGTCATAACATGTTTACTTTTAATCATTTAAACCTAAAAGTAACTATACTCAGAAGGATCAGATCTATTAGAGTAGAAGGAGAAAACTGAAATTTGAATCTCAGATCTATACTTGAGGCGCTTGATTTGTAGAAGAAGATATGCTTAGATTCAGTTCAGGCACTGACGACATCTGGCCTCCGTTGTTTTTAGTATGAGAAAACAAGAGAATTGAGGTATATTTATAACTGCTAGCCTCCAGATTTCGACTGCCACATCAACCCAAGTGGGAATCGGGTCATGAGTCGACACCCACTTGAAAAGGTCCGGATACCCAAAAACTAATATGGGTGCACTTTACAGGTGCGCCAGTGTAAAAATGCCTTGGCGCACTTGTCAAGCACGCCAGTTGTTTCTACTCTTTTCGCCAAACTTCGATCGTCCATAACTTCTTCATAGGTTATCTGATTTACGAAAACTAGGTGTCAAACTTGGCCAGAATTTCGAGATGAATGCAATGACATAATCCATTTCCCTTAATTCTGGATGTTAAATTAATTATTATTTAATTTACCCTCTTTAGTGTTGTTAATATACGGGGTGTTCATTCTCCCCTACTCAAAGGATTTCGTCCCCGAAATCTCCAAGTTAAGAAGAATGTATACCATCCATCATCCATCTACTCATCCACCAATCATAGGCATCCATTGTCCTTAAAGACTTCTAATGCTAATATGGACATATGCAAAGGTGTGTTTATATGTCCCAATTCTAATGCGAAGACCAGGCGGTCTACTTATTCACTCGAACTCCTTAATGTAATGTCTGTTAGTGTCGTGAATCCAACATGTATGCAAATAATCCTTTAATACCATGTAAGTTCTATATGAGTGCACACACATCCATCCAAATGCAACATCCATATGATGATACATCCATTAAAGAAAAATGCACACACATCCATATGCAGTATGAGAGTGATTGAGCCAATCTAGTGCCTAATGTGTGTGTATATGCATCCACAGGCAACTACTAGCAAACACTTGCATCCACTTGCATCCATCAAACATAACATGCCTCAAACACATGTTTACATCCATAGGATTCCTATCTAAAGGTCGAAAATACTATTGATAAGACATACTAAAATGATAGAAGCTAGCATAGATAAAAATTTGGAAAAAAGAGAGTTAAGAACATACCCTCGAAAAGAAAAGGGTACAAAGCACGAATCTTTTCTTCGGTCTCCCAAGTCACATCCTCTGGGTTGTCTCCCCACTAAATCTTCATCAACTGGACTTCTCTATTGTGTAGCTTCTTAACTTCAGATCTAAGAATATGGGTAGGGATCGCCTGACCGTTGCCTCCCTTTCCACTTCTACCTCTTCCAACATGCTCGGCTCAACTACTTCTGCGGTATCATGCAAACACTTCCGCAAATGAGAAACATGGAAAACATCATGAACGTCGGATAGATTTTCTGGGAGCTTTACTCTATAGGCCATTTGGCCAATCCTCTCGGTTATAGGAAATGGTCCCACAAACCTAGGTGCCAACTTCCCTACCAATCCGAAGTGAACCACATTCCGCAGAGGTGATGCATTGATAAAAACTAAGTCTCCCACTTCAAATTCGATGTCAGTCCTTCTCTTGTCTGCATATGACTTCTGCCTATCTTGAGCTGTCTTCATCCGCTGTCGAATAAGGTCAATCTTCTCGGACATTTCTCTAACCATATCTGGTCCGAGTAAAAATCCTTCTGTAGATTCCCACCAACAAGTTGGTGATCTACAGGGTCGTCCGTACAATGCTTCAAAGGTGCCATACCAATGCTAGCTTGATAACTGCTGTTATAGGCAAACTCTACTAAAGGAAGATGCTCTTCCCATGTCCCTCCGAAGTCTAGGATACACATCCTCAAAAGATCCTCTAGAATTCTGTTTACCCTCTCCATCTGGCCATCGGTCTGAGGATGATAAGAGGTGCTCAAACACAACTGTGTATCTAATGCTTCTTGAAAGCTTCTCTAAAATTCATTGGTAAAGATGGGGTCATGACCACTCACGATGTTGGAAGGTACTCGATGAAGACGAACTATCTCACGAACATAAATTGCTTCCAACCATGATGTCGTCCTCTTACTCCTAACTGGAATGAAATGAGCGCTCTTGGTGAGTCTATCCACCACAACCCAGATACTGGTGTTGCCTTTTTTTGATCTAGGCAAACCATCTATGAAATCCATAGAGACGGTCTCCCACTTCCACCGTGGAACCTCCAAAGGATGATGTAGACCACCAGGCTTCTTTTGCTCAGCTTTGACTTGCTGACAGACTAAACATTGAGATACAAACTCTACCACATCTTTCTACATCCCAGCCCAAAAGAAAATTCTCTTCATGTCTCTGTACATCTTATCACCGCTTGGATGAATAGTCATCTTAGAATGGTGGGCTTCTTCTAGGACTGCCTTTATCAAGCTTCCAGTTTGAGGAACACAAATCCTTCCATCTCGCCGCAACCACCCTTTTTCATTTATGGAATATCTACTGAGGTGACTGGAAGTATCCCCTTTTCTGAGCTTTTCCATGATGTCTAAAATCTGTGGGTCACCTTGCTGCGAAGCTCCTATCTGATCCATAAGAGTTGGTCGTATTTTTAGCGATGCAAACAAATCAGGCAAAATCTCGAAGTAGGGTCTAAAATTTAAAGTTGAGATGAACTCTAAGCTCTTCCTCTCTACAAACAGAGGACTTAAGGCCATCCTCTGCCTACTTAGTGCATCAGCCACCACATTACCCTTGCCAAGGGTATAAGCGATTTCAAAATCATAAGAAGATAAGAACTCCATCCACCTTTGTTGCCTCAAATTAAGATCCTTCTATAAGAACAGATACTTGAGAGATTTATGATCGGAGTATAACTCGAACTTCTCTCCAAGTAAGTAATGACGCCACGTCTTGAGCGCGAATACTATGGCAGCTAGCTCTAAATCATGGGTGGGGGTAGTTCTTCTCATGAACTCTCAACTGTCTACACCCATAACACACTGCTATTCCTTCTTGCATCAGGACCACACCAAGCCCAGTTCCACATGCATCAGTGTAAGCCGTAAATACTTCGCTCCCAACGGGCAAGTTCAAGACTGGGGTTGTTGTCATCCCTCTTTAAATGTTGGAAAGCAACATCACAATCAATATCCCATGAAAATGCCAAGTTCTTCTTTGTCAGCCTGGTGAGAGGGGCTGATATCTTTGCGAAGTCCTTAATGAACTTCCTATAATAGCCCGCTAATCCAAGAAAGCTTCTCAACTCAGTTGCATTTTTCGGAACCTACCAATCTTGCACCGCAACCACCTTTGTGGGATCTACAGCTATCACTTCTTTGGAGACCACGTGCCCTAATAATTTCACCTCTTTTCTCAAAAAAATGGCATTTGGAGAACTTTGCCTTAAGCTAATGCGCACGGAGAGTTTTCAAAACTTCTCTCAAATGTTGGGCATGCTCTTCTTCGCTTTTGGAGAAGATCAAAATATCATCAACAAAGACTACGACAAATTTATTTAGAAACTCCCGAAACACCCTACTCATCAGATCGACAAAATAAGCGGGTGCATTCGTCAACCTAAAAGGCATAATTATCCATTCAAAGAAACCATCTGGAGTCCTAAAAGCAGTCTTGTCTATACTGTCCTCAGCCACCCTCAACTGATGAAACCCCGTGGCTAAATCTAACAGAGAGAATACCGAGGCACCAACAAGCTGGTCAAACAAGTCGTTTATCCTTGGAAGTGGGTGCCTATTCTTCTTTGTGAGTTTGTTCAACTCTCTATAGTCCACACAAAAACGAAGCGAACCATCCGCCTTAGTTGCGAATACAACTGGAGCACCCCATTCAGATATGCTTCGTCTGATAAATCCTTTCTCAAGTAGCTCCCTTACTTGCTTACTCAACTCCCTCCTTTTCCTCGAAGCCATTTGGCGCGCTAGTAATGCAACTGGCTTTGCATTGTCCACCAGATATGTACGAAAATCGATCTCGCGCCTTAGAGGTAAACCCCGTACCTCTTCAATAACATCAGAATAATCTCGGACCACTGGAATAGATTGCAAATCATCTATAGATGCATCGAGAGACTCGAGGAAACTAAGCATAACAGACCCTTGGGGGTCGGAAGAAATCTCGAGGGACCTCCCATGGAAAGTCAAAAGTCTAACGACCCTCTTCCCACAATCTAGAATGGCACCATATGTTGTTAACCAATCCATCCCTAGAATCAAACCATAGCACATAAAATCGAGCACATATGCATCACATTCAAACTCGATGCCTAACACAGATATTCTCAAACCCCGACAAATCATAGATAAATGAGCCGAACCACTAATGGGGTTTGAGACAACTATGGGATCCACTACCATACTAGTATCTAAGTGCAGAGATTTAACAACAGAACTGGATATAAATGAATATGAAGCGCCAGAATCAAAAAATGTTCTAATAGGATGATTTGAAAGAAGATAAACCTTCCAAAGAAATTTTTCTACCTCTATCAGGAGCACTAATTGCGAGAGCATGCACCTGCCCTCCATAATTTATTTTCCTTTGACCTTGTCCCTGTTTCTTCGGGCACTCGCTAGCAAAGTGTCCACCCTGTCCACAACTGAAGCAAGAATTCTTCCTTCTTTTGCAATCCTTCACCAAGTGACCCTCATGCCCACAACTGTGACACTTTATCTTATCCTTAGCCTTGTCATTCTTTCCTCCCTTCTTATGTTGTTATTGTTGTCCTTTCTTTGGCCATATCTTCTTGTTTTGCGTTGTTTTCTCAACTTCAAATTCTTTTTTTTCAGATTTATTTGAACTTTATCTATGTTCCCTTCCTGGGCCATCATTTTTCTCATCCTTGGGATGTGCTCCTTAGACCTAACTTTCTCGTTCTCCTTTTTTACCGTCCTTGTGTAATAAGCTAACAAGTCTTTTAAAAGTCACCTCCATCGCACGGAAATCCTTACGAAGCTCGAGAAAATTAGCCGTAGGTGATACTACTGCAGCTACAGATGGAGGTTAGGCAATTCATTGCCCTTCGACATGTTCCACAGTTTAAACATGCCTACGGCATCATGCCGGAATGAGGACACCTTTTGGGAAGAATCGTTTCCCCAGACAAAAAGGAAAAAAGAATCAAGCAGAGAATTGAGAGATATTACATATGGCTTTGGGGAATATGTTTTTCAAAACAGACTTTACTTTTTGAAAATAATTTTCAAAATCTTTTATCTAATCTGGTAACCTTGAGCTCTGATACCAAGTGTGACACCCTATGTCCGTTAATGTCACTCACTAAGGGAATGCATTAAGTTTCATGAAGTGTTATAGGTAAACAGAAACAGAAATATTACAAGACAGATATAAAAGTAACCGCAGAATTTAAATTTTATTTATAATAAAGCATCATGGTTCAAAAGTAGCACATGTCTGAAATACACACAAACCATTACATCATAAAAACTGTTGTCTTGTACTTTAAAACATCAGAGTACATAAAAATCATAATTCTCCAAAGAAAGCATAGACATAGTAGCAAGGATAAAAGCTTGAGCCATACGTCAAAGCAGCTCCAACAAAAGTAAGCAAAATCACGGTCAAGCCTGAGTATTCCAGCCCTGAGAACCTGGGGAGGGGGGACGGAAGAAAGAAGAGGAAATAAAAAGGGTCAGACACAAAGTCTGGCGAGTCTAGTTACTTTTAGCAAGTAAATAAATAAAAGTAGCATGACAAGCTTATAAAGTGGATAAGAGAGATGCAACTACATAAATGGCAGGAATGACAAGGTAAACAGGATAATCATG
This sequence comes from Allium sativum, assembly GCA_030737875.1. Lineage (NCBI taxonomy): Eukaryota > Viridiplantae > Streptophyta > Magnoliopsida > Asparagales > Amaryllidaceae > Allium > Allium sativum. The sequence continues at coordinate 267,755,490 of CM060913.1, read as the reverse complement.
ATAGGGTATACTACGCTTTTCTAAGGATTTCTCTGCACTAATACTAGTATAACCAAAATATGATGATCCCCAACATGTATACAATGTTAGACTTAGGCGTACTCTCAAGTGAGAGGTTTTATCCCCATACAATCCACAGGAAGCCCCCATGCCGGATTCCCAAACTTACCAGTACCCTAACTACCCTAATCGATCAGCTCCCTACTCCGTAGATACCCTGTGCCGGCCCTACAATAGGGTGTATCACGTCCTAAAGTGGAAACCCCTCGGTGATGTGCACAACCATATCTACTGGTGTCTTGGTCGTCTTATCCCCTTCGGCCCAGCTCATGCACACACATGGCTCGATTGGTTTACACGGACAACACTATCCTTCACGTTTGGATCTCTCACAATCAGCCCAGTAAACGTGTTCCTACTCCGACCTAGTGCAGAGTATTCATTTGATACCGTTGTAACACCCCGTAATTTTAAAACATGACATAAGAGATAATTAAAGAATAATTAATTTTTAAAAGAAGAATTAGGTGAAATGGGTTATGCCATTGCGTTCGTCTTGGAATTCTGCTTGAGACAGAGTCCGAGTTTGCATAAAATCAATGCCGTATGAAGAAGATATGGACGATAGAAGTTGGGCAGAAAAATCAGAAAGCGGGCTGGGATAGCTGGTGCACTTGTGAAGTGCGCCAGGACAAAAATGCACTGGCGCAGCTGGGAAGTGCGCCCATATCGAGGCCAAACCTGCATAGAATTCTGGACAGTTCCCTGATGATGTGTCCTTCGGGGATTGGCTGGATGACGTGTCATTTGAGCTGTGTGGTTCTGATGGTCTCTAATCTAATCTGAAGGCCCTAATTCACTTAATAACTCTATAAAAACACACCTAAACCTTACCCTACCTTCATTACACTAATCCATGGTGCCTCCATGCTGCTCAAATCTAAATTAAGCTAGCCTCTTTTCTCTTCTCCAAATCAAATCATAATAGGAGTATTCAAATTGGAAGATAAGAATCAAACTCTACAACAATGGTTTAGCTAATCAAATTCAGAATTCCTAATTCAGATCTATTCTCTATTCTTCATCCTATCACTGTGAATCTATGTCACTTTCAAATATAATTAAATTAAAAGTGATTGTGATAAGATTGTAAATTGGATTTTATGAACATGCTTGTAAGATAAATCATATCAAGTTTGTAAATTCTTATCTTTCAGATTCATACCCAAATTTCTGCTATCATATGACTATTAGATCTATTTGTTCTATGTCAGCTTATATTCCATATGCCTATTGGATCTATTTTATTGTTCTATGCCAGTTCATAATTGATATGCCTATTTTTATGCTAGTTTTGATTTTGATTCTCTTCTCCTCTTCTTTTCCTTTTTTATGAGATTAGGCTAACTTCGATCCTAACATATTACGTTAAATTATATGTACGAATGACGTGGGAACATTGTGGGAAAAGTTTGGGAAAATATCGAATAATATGTATTTGGGCATAAATTGATTTGTAATCACGTAGTTGATTTAGGGCATAATTATGTATAACTCTTATACATGAGATTTGGCATAAGTTGGATGTGGGCATAATTGGATATAATTTGTATACATAAGGTTTGGCAAAAATTGTTAAAAACAATGAACGCAATGATTTGGGTGTAATTTGGCATAACATGTATACATAAGATTATAGGCCTAATTTGGATTAAAATTATGAACATAATTTAGATTGGAAATTATGGGTAATTGGGATATAATTTAATCCAAGATTTAAAATTGGGACTTGAATCAAGAAAGTGGTAATGAACGCCTAAGACACGAGGTTAGATTCGAATTGCGGTATAAGACTGCCCAGAACCGCCCAGCACATCCAGAAACCGCAATTTTGTAATCTAATGTGAGAGGTCAACGGCAGAAATTAGATATGTAATAATGAAAAGACACGAGGTTGGATTCGGATTACGGTATAAGACTGCCCGGAACCGCCCGGCATATCCAGCAACTGCAAAACGACAATCTAATGTGGGAGGTCTTGCAAGATTACGGTTATAATGAATTAATGAACACTTAACCAAGATAAGACGTGTAGTAAGGCATGGGGGTTAAGTGGGTGACATGTGAAATATAACTAGAAGCACTTAACCAAGGAGAAACATGTGATTAGACATGGTAATAAAGAGGGGTTAAGTGGGAATTCCTAGTGGGGACCAAGCTTAGGAGGGAAGCTTGTGTCAAGTGGGTGGACCCTTTTCAACTAGTAACCCATTTTAGTATCTATGTGAACTCGAAATAGGTCGAGGACGAGACACGCTTACTGGTTTGATTGTAAGAGGTCAATAAAGAGTTAGCGATGGCAGTGCAAGTCCAATGGGGTCATGTGCGTGCGTGGGTCCGGGCTAGCAGGTAAGACGCTGTTTCATCGTGTAGGTATAAGCCGTGCATTTTAGTAGTATCGGGTTGCCACTTTAGGGAGTGATACACCCTACTGTGGGACCAACACGGGCATCTACGATTTAGGGAGCCAATCGAATGGGGAGGGCAATGGGTACAACTAGTGGAGATAGGAGCAGGCGGCACCTATGAAAGCAGCTAGGAGTACACAAAACTACCATCATTATTATATGATTACTGAGAGGGATCAACTTTCAGTATGTAACTAGTATTGGTGCGGTGTAGGAATTATCTTATAGTGATTAGAAGCGCAATCAACGTTATATCTTGTTCACCTTGTCATATCTGCTTATATTACAGTCATCTCTTATATCCAGTTTATGATCTTATCCTGTTACTTTACTAATTATATTGTTAAAGTCAATGGACTCGCTAGACTTTATTTCTGACCTTTTTTGTTTCGCCTCTTTTCTTTCCTCCCTCCTAGGTTCTCAGGGTGGGAATAGTGAAGCTTGATTTTAATCTCTTTCTCTCTACTAGAAATGCTTGGAAGTGTTGAAAGTAATGCCCAGCTTTATCTCTTTTTCATTATGGCTATTTGGAGTGGGATTATGGTTTTACTTTATGTACTCTGATAATAATTTTGTTCAAGATGGATATTTGTGTACTTGGCTTTAGTATATAGTTTTGATGTTGTAACCAAACATGTTTTTCTTTTCCGCTGCAATGAATAAATTTTGAATTTCTAAGTACCATCTTATATTTCTTTCTTGTGATATTCTGTTCTATACTCTTATAACGCTCCATGAAAGTTAAAGCATTCCCTTAGTGAGTGACATTAATGGACATGGGGTGTTACACGTGGTATTAGAGCTGAAGGTTACCAGAACAGATAAAATATTTTGAAAACCATTTTCAAAAGCATTTTTAGGAAGAAGTATTTTCAAAAACATGTTTTAACGAAGGTATTTCCAAGGGAAAAGTTTATTATGGAAAACATAATCCCCAAAAGCCACATATCTATCTAACATTTCTCTATTTTGAATCTCTTCCTTTTTCCCTTTCAGCATGTCCGGGGAACCCGTTATACCCGAGGGCGTACAGATACCAGGCTGGTTCAGAAGGTTTCTAGAGGTTAGGGCTATTGCCGCAGGCCCAGCAGACGTTGCTCCTCCCCCAGTTGCAGCCATTCCTCCTCCCCATGTAGATGCTTTTTCTAAGATATGAAAAGACTTCCGTGCGATGGGCGGAAAACCTTTTCATGAGACTGAGACGTTCGTGGAGGCTAGAAATTGGCTCAAGGAAGTGGAGGACTTATTTGGTATTTTTGAGGTAGATGATGGAAGGAAGGTTCAACTACCCACTTGGTTAATGAAGAATGAAGCTTCATTTTGGTGGGAGGTGACGAATGGAGAACGTGCAGTGGAGACTTGGGTGGATTTCAGATAGAGGTTCGAGTTGAAATTTCTTTCACAAGCAGAGGAGAGTTTATACATGGAGAGGTTCTTGGCCTTGAAACAAGGGAGTTTGTCTGTGAAGGAGTACGTTAACAAGTTTAACCAGTTAGTAAGGTTTGGTATGGAATTAGTTAATACACCACATAAGAAGGCCTTGAGATTTGCCAAGGGTCTGAATGAACCATTACACAGGTTGGCTATGTCCCACATTCCTATGGGGGCCACTTTCAAGAAACTTGTTGACATGGCGCTGATGCATGAAGAGGAGAAAGGTGCTGGTGTAGTTAAGGCACAGGATAAGAAAGTGGATCCAAAGAAAGCACAACAACAACAAAAGAAAGGTGGTAAGGATAACAAGGTCCAAGGGAAGAAAAGGTGTTTTATTTGTGGAACACCGTGTTGTATATAACGATGTTGTATACACAATTATATGATTTTTGTTTGATGATAACAACCAAATATATATTATTTTAAATGTGTTTGTTGCTGTACTGTTTAATATATTTATCACAGATAGGAATATAATATTTATATTTAAATAGAAAACGACTGTACAGACATTCATATATTCATACAGTACTTTATTTAAATATAAATATTATACTTCAATGTTTAAACAGTACAGATTTACAAACTCCATTATTTGTACACATACACAGATATTACTTCACAGATATTTGCACTTGTAAATAAACTGAATATAATAGACAAGGTTGTTTGAACATAATAAAATAATATTTTATTTCAATCGAACTTGTTTATTACAAATACCAGTACAATTCTCTCATTACTCAGCTCCTCACACCACAACACTATCACTCAGCTATACAGGTACTCTGATTTTATATACATTCGCATTTACACACAATTTTTTTTGTTTTCTGTCTTCAGTCTTCAGACTTCTGTCTTCACAGCATCTTCACTGTCAGTCCATTCATCTACACCTGTCATACACAGAAACACACACAGTACACCGCAATAGAAATAAAAATTGAATACATGCAGATTTGAATTTTATTTTGAAATTTTATTTGCCTCAGATTTCTGATGTGTTTCTCATCATCTTTCATGACTTGATATAATCTGTGTCTAGTCAGTTTGTATACGTATAGTAAAGGGACAGGAAAAATAGTCTGATGGCTGCATATACACACATGTATAAATATACACGTGTGCACTGCCTCGCCAATCAATGCGCAACTGAGGAGTAGCTACGTGGACCTACTCAACTCAGTGCACAATTCATAATAAAGTCAAATAACCACTCATGCAAGCCAAAGTGAAAACAACTCAACATATACATGGTAACGGTCGAGCTCAAGATAGTTTGCAAATCAGCCCAAACGTGTGGACAAACATATAAGATCGGCTCAAGATCAAATCAACTCCTATTCAAGTGTTTTTAGCATGATCCAAGTAAATGATCAAGTGGTACACAGTCAGCATGTATGGTCGAGATAAGAAAAGTCAACATGAGCAACTCAAGTAAAAACACATGCAACATGTACTCATGTATTTCCAGAAATGGGAAAACAGCATAACAAGTTGGTTCAATGTAAACATGAAAAATGGTGCAACAACTTAGGGTCAAGAAAGCAAGCCAAGTATTAGTATGGCATGTTCAAGATCAAAGTATGGCACAGCATACATCTGGTGCAGCTAACATTTAAACAGCATGACAATACATGGATGGACATTTGGAGCAGCAGCTTTGGAAACTCGACAAGAATTCAGCATTACACATAAACATGCACAGATTCATGTTTCAAGTTATACAAAGCAAGCGGGTTCAGCAAATACTATGGCACAAGACATGGACAAGAAAGATCTACAGTTTTTCAAATGTATGGTGCATATAAAACATGAACCAAGTACAAAACATGTGAATACACTGGTGAACATGCAAGGCAACATGTAATTAAGAGAACTACAGCATGGAGTCAAGCAAAATCAGCAAAGGAATTCAAATCTGGTCAAGTAGATAAATTGACAATGCGCACACACGCAATTATATAGAGCTCAAATCAAAACAGTTTCAGTTATGCAAAGTGGTCACACACACACAACATTTAAAAATGGCTCAAGACAGATTCAAGGGGTATGGCAAGTTAACAAGATCAATGCAAAACAAGTCAGTGTACACAGCTCTCATGTAGTGTTAACAAAGGCAAATCTGGAAAGGTTAATTCATATATACATGGTCAGGCAAAACATGAACTGGTTTAAAGCTGTATGAATACAAAAGCAGAATGCACAAGGGTGGGAACTCAAATGAATGGTTCAAATTCCGCATGGTGTGACACAGAGCAATATCAAGAAGCAATTGCATGATGCAATCATATTTGGCAAACTATTTCCAGATTTATACAAATAAGTGAACAACTTTTGGTAAGAAGTTAAATGTGCAAAGAAAACTGCAAAATCCTTTTATGGCAAGATAATATTTTTTTCAAATGAAGGTTCAATGTATCAATCGAGGAAAACTCATTCAAATCACTTCCAAAAATTATTATGACAATCAAGACAGTTTTAAATCTATTAATTTTTTTTCTACTTTAGAAACTGCAAATCAGGGAGCAATTCATAGTTGGAAAATTCAGAAATGATGGCAAGCAATAAATTGGTATTCAAGTCTTAACATTGTTTCCAGATATGGCACTCGCAAGAAAGTTTTCAAAACCATATCAATTCATATATGGCAAGGAAAAAATCAATTTTTATTGATTTCCAAATACACAAAAGGGACAGGCAATCGAATTGCAACAGGGACATTTTATTTCCAGAAAAATAACGCAAGTGTTTTTTGCAAGTTTTTCAATCACACAAGGCAACAAAACAAATCTTTCCAGTTTTTGAATCATTCAGAAATGGACAGCATCAAGGTGTATATGGCATAAACTAATTTATAAATTCATTAAAGCCGACTATATCGAGAAATAAAAGAGGAAGTAAAAGTGGAAAGCAACGTCAATCAGATCGAAATCATATATGGAAATTAGAGATTCATTTAGGGTTTCTAATTAACCCTACATATACACCTATCATCACAGGCAAACGATTTATCGAAAACCAAGCATCACAAAATTCAAGCAAAGATTCAAAATCAATTTTTACTCACAGTTTCGATCGCTAAAAAGAGGGGCTAAATCGAATGACGAAGGAGCATCTAATTCAAGCACCAGAGATTAATTGCAGACCCTAATTTCAACAATCAAACAACTTTGTTGCGATTTGGATGTGACAGAAACCCTAGTCGCCAAATTGAAGCCGCATTTGTATTTCTCCAGAGACCAAAGGATCGGGACAAAAGGGAATAAAAGATGGGCCGGCCTATCTAATTTGAAAGGGGATGACCCTTTGAATTTATCTCCTAGGGTTTTGTTTTTATTTACTTTGTATTTTGTTGTTTTTCTTGTGTAATCGTCGTGTGTTTTTCTAGTTTCCACTAAAACTAGGATTTACAGATTACTAATCTGTAATCTGGGAAATTCTGGTCTAGGGTACACAGGCCAGTCTAGGGTTTTGAGCGTAGGGTTAGAATAGGAGCGAGAGTGGAAAGTGTACATGGTCTTGTATGCAGGATCTGTTTATAACACCTAGTAGAAACCTTAGGAATGCAGCAGTAGGCAGGGTTTTGCCGAAGCTGGGTATATCTTATGTGATTTATTTTCTGCACTTTTATTTCTGCTGCATTTTGTGATCTGTTAATTATTTTAATATCCTATCAGATTTTCAATTCAGTTAAAAACTGTGATAAACCCTATTCATCCCCCCTCTAGGGTTAATCTAGATCCAACAATTAGTATCCGAGCCTGGTTATCTCATTAACCCTAGAATCATGGATCCTAGTTGTCAGCCGATAGAGAGTCAGTCCAGTTTATTTCCAACTATTTTCGATGGAATAGATTTTTCAAACTGGAAATCCAAAATGGAATTTTATTTAAAATCTGTTAATACTAAATGTTGGGATGTTGTTATCAATGGGTTTAATAGTGTAGATATTACTTTCAATGCTCGTGCTATGAAAATCATATTTGATTATCTTAACACTGAACAGTTTAATCTTATATGTCATTGTTTATCTGCACAGGAAATCTGGGATACTCTCAATACGAAGTATGGAAGATCTCACAACCACAGCTCAAAACCCGAGAAAGTCAACTCAGATTCAGAGTTCTGTTTAACAGGATTTACAAATGAAAATTCAGAAGGATTAGATGATGGAAAATCAACAAATGCTGAAACAGAAAATTTCTCATACGAAGATTTAGTTCATATGTGCTTTGATTTGACTAAATCTGTTGATAAACACTAATCTAAAAACAAATCTCTGAAATCTAGGAATTCTGAGTTGACCAACAAAATGGATGATTTGGAATTACAACTAGAAAATTTTTAAAAAATTTCAAATTCAGATTGCAAAAATTGTTTGAAATTGAAAACCAATCTTGTTCATCTCAATAAAAATATTCAAAAGTTTGAAAAAGAAATTCAAATCTTAAAAGAAAACAAGATTGAGTTATCAAGTTTGAATAATTCTGTACAAAAGGAATTTGAAAATTTTAAGACTGATACATATTCCAAATTTGAAAATGCAGAAAAGGAGAATTTGTTGAAATCCGATTTGATTTTGAAAGAACTGGAAAATGAGATTGAAAAATCCAAGAAATTTGAGTTTGAAAAACAAAAACAATTTGAATTTGAAATCTCGGAATCTCAAGCTAGATTTAAATTTCTTGAAGATGAAAATATGATTTTGAAAACTGATTTTGAAAAGAATAAGATCACTAAAAACCGTTGTTCAGGTTTAATGAAAGAAAATGGTGATCTTAAACTTAAAATTCAACAACTTGAAACAACATTGACTAAATTTTCTAACGGTGAAAAATCTCTGAATATGTTGTTGAAAAATCAATTTTCATCTGGAAATAAAAGTGGACTTGGCTTTGGGAAAAATAAGTATTTTGAAAAACGGAATTCAAATGATTTTAAAAATCCTTCAACCTTCTTTGAAAAAAATCGACTTGATAAACTGAACAGTGATAATGTCAAAGGATTATTGAATCGAAAGCAAAATGTAAACTTGTTTAGAAACAACCCTGTTTGGACCTCAAAAAGAAACAAAATGAATTCGTCTAAATTCAAACAGATTTGGGTCCTTAAAGGAACTTTAGTAAGTTCCAATGGACTGTTTACAAACAGATTTGGGTACCAAAACATAAGAAAACAATTGAGAGTGGTTTAACAAATTTTGTTAAACCACTCAATCCTCTTAACAGTTAGGTACCGAAGATGGCTGAGGAACTGCTTTGCTAAAGAGAATCTAAATTCAAACCGTTTCATCTCATTAAATCATTTGAAGTTCCTTAGCCAAGTCTGTTGAGTTAGAGATTCTGCTTTACATTGGATTCTGGTATGATCTCTAAACTCACCTTTTTTATATTCTCTTTGTTTTTTATTTTTTGTGTTTTTTCCTTCCTCTATCCACTTCTGTTTTTTGTTTTTGATTTGACACTGCTATATTCTTCTTTGTCTGTACTATCTTAAACTTCCAATTGTAGAATTTATATGTTCTGGAAATTCACTTCATGTGTATAGCACTTTGATATCTTTAATCTTTTCCTGATCTTGAATTTATTTTGTAAATATCTGCAATTGATTTGAAGTTTGTTTTCTGATTCTCTGAATTCATAACAGTGTTGATGTATTCTTGTCATATCTTGAACATTGTTGATTAGAATTCTAAATTTTTTGAAGATCTGAAAGTTTTGTGGAATTTCACACACCTTTGCTGTTTTTTAGTCTTTTCTAATTCATTTTTGGAAAGTCTTGAAAATTTATACTCATTACAGCACTCTGTTATTGATCAGTTGTGATAATTTCAGAAATTTTCAGATTGGCTTGAATATTTTAATTTGTCTTGATTTACAGTGATACATCCTAAAATTCCTTTTTTTATTCATGATCAGTGCTGTTGAAATTTGTTTGTTTGAAATCATCTGATATTCCCGTTATTTTGAATCTCACATACCTCTTAAATTTGAAATTATAAATCTTGTGTGGCTGATTCATTATATCTCGAAACTTGACATCGATTCAAGTGATTTCAAATAAATTATTTCGATCATGAATATTTCTCAAACTTGATATAAAGGATCTTAAATTTCTCTCATGCTTTTTAGAGATATTTTTGAAAATGCTTTTGAAACCTTTTGTATTGGGCCAATCTTCATGCTGCTCTGATTAAAGGAACCATCTCTGATACTGTTTTGAAAATGCTCTCTGGAACTGCTTGTTTTGAGTCAAAACTATTTATTGCACCGATAAATGAAATTTGTGTGCTTACTTTTGTCCAACTTGTTTTGTGTTTAAAATTCTTTGTTCTGAGATATCCATGCTGGGGTGTGATTAAATTTCTCAATAAAGGAGACTACAACTGGTATCAGCCCTTCATTTTTATTCCCCATCTGTGTTGAATCTTCACATTGTACAAATTCCACACACTATTTTTTGTGTTGTATAAATCATTTTAAATTTCTCTTGTAATTGATTTTCAATTTTAAAATTATTTATTGATTATTCATTCAGAAAATTGAAATCAATATCCAAATTGAACTGTATTTATAATTCATCAAAATTATTATCAGATTTTGAAATTGTGATGAATTGTGACTGCAGTATATTTCACAACAAGAGGAGATTTTGTTTAAAAATTTTCATGATGGTTGAACATTTATTATAATATCTTTGAACTGGCAATTATTTCACGACCATCTCCTTTATCTATCATCATTCTGCCATCCATCATGTCTTTTATAGTAATGTGGAGAGTTTATTTTTAAAATCATTTTTTTTAAACAGTGGAAATTATTTGTGATAGAAATGGGACTATATTATTTTTCAGAATTAGTGATAATTGAAAATTTTCAATGATCCCGGTACTGTCGAGCATATTTCATAACATGATTAATTTAGAAATTTATTTCACAAACCATCTCTGTACCTACCACCATTTCGATCATCCATATTGGTTTTATATACCGAGGAGTTTTTCCTTTTAATGTTGAAAACGATAAATATATATAAAATTAATATATAAGTGTGTCTCTAATCTCATTTAAAAATCCAAGCTCTAGTTATGCATGGTTATGAGACAACTTAGAATTTAAGCTGCGACTGACCCCATTTAAAAATACAAGTTCTGGTTATGCGTGGTCAGTGTGCTCTTAAATAAATTAAAATAATGAAAAGGAAAAATGTGCTATAAATTGAAATAAATCTGAAATTCTCCTTTGAGTATAAAAACCAGTTTATCAATCCATATTCTAATTTTGAAATGTGTTAATATCTTATGATGTATTGTGATTTATTGATTGATAGCTACTGGGATTTGAGACTATTTGATTGCGTCACTTAAGTTGAGTTTATAATTATAGTTCAAATTCATCACTATTTTTGAGCTCTATTTTATAAAATTCTTTTGAAAATAATTGGAAATATATATTTTTGAAACTCTCTCCATTATTATAAAATTCATCGCAAATCCGTCATTCCCTACAATGTGAAATATGCCACCAGTTCTCAGTTTATTATGATTTTTGTTTGACTGATTGAGATTTGTGTTGACCGTTCTTCCTTTTAAACTGAAATTATATTTTTAGTCTTTTTTCATCTGTATTTTAAACTTTGTATCCTTTTGATGATAACAAAAGGGGGAGAATGGATTGAGATTTTTGATTTACGAGTGAATATTTTATAAATATTTTCAATTTTGAAAATTTATTATTATAAAATTTTCACTTTTCACTCAGGCACAGTTATAGGGGGAGTTCTCTGTTGTAGGGTGAGCTAGTAAATAGGGGGAGTTCAAAATTCACTGTCAAACACATTTATTGTATTCAAAATCTTAATATTTGTTTGTCATCATCAAAAGGGGGAGATTGTTGTATATAGCGATGTTGTATACACAATTATATGATTTTTGTTTGACGATAACAACCAAATATATATTATTTTAAATGTGTTTGTTGCTGTATTGTTTCATATATTTATCACAGATAGGAATATAATATTTATATTTAAATAGAATACGATTGTACAGACATTCATATATTCATACAGTACTTTATTTAAATATAAATATTATACTTCAATGTTTAAATAGTACAGATTTACAAACTCCACTATTTGTACACATACACAGATATTACTTCACAGATATTTGTACTTGTAAATAAACTGAATATAATAGACAAGGTTGTTTGAACACAATAAAATAATATTTTATTTCAATCGAACTTGTTTATTACAAATGCCAGTACGATTCTCTCATTACTCAGCTCCTCACACCACAACACTGTCACTCAGCTATACAGGTACTTTGATTTTATATACATTCACATTTACACACTGTTTTTTTGTTTTCTGTCTTCAGTCTTTAGAATTCTGTCTTCATAGCATCTTCACTGTCAGTCCAGTCATCTACACCTGTCATACACAGAAACACACACAGTACACCGCAATAGAAATACAAAATTGAATACATGAAGATTTGAATTTTAATTTTGAATTTTTATTTGCCTCAGATTTCTGGTGTGTTTCTCATCATCTTTCATGACTTGATCTAATCTGTGTCTAGTCAGTTTGTATACGTATAGTACAGGGACAGGAAAAATAGCCTGATGGATGCATATACACACATGTATAAATATACACATGTGCACTGCCTCGCCAATCAATGCGCAACTGAGGAGTAGCCACGTGGACCTACTCAACTCAGTGCACAATTCATAATAAAGTCAAATAACCACTCATGCAAGCCAAAGTGAAAACAACTCAACATATACATGGTAATGGTCGAGCTCAAGATAGTTTGCAAATCAGCCCAAACGTGTGGACAAACATATAGGATCGGCTCAAGATCAAATCAACTCCTATTCAAGTGTTTTTAGCATGATCCAAGTAAATGATCAAGTGGCGTAAACAGTCAGCATGTACGGTCGAGATAAGAAAAGTCAACATGAGCAACTCAAGTAAAAACACATGCAACATGTACTCATGTATTTCCAGAAATGGGAAAACAACTTTGGTTCAATGTAAACATGAAACATGGTGCAGCAGCTTAGGGTCAAGAAAGCAAGCCAAGTATTAGTATGGCATGTTCAAGATCAAAGTATGGCACAGCATACATCTGGTGCAGCTAACATTTAAACAGCATGACAATACATGGATGGACATTTGGAGCAGCAGCTTTGGAAACTCGACAAGAATTCAGCTTTATACATAAACATGCATAGATTCATGTTTCAAGTTATACAAAGCAAGTGGGTTCAGCAAATACTATGGCACAAGACATGGACAAGCAAGATCTACAATTTTTCAAATGTATGGTGCATATAAATCATGAACCAAGTACAAAACATATGAATACACTGGTGAACATGCAAGGCATCATGTAATTAAGAGAACTACAGCATGGAGTCAAGCAAAATCAGCAAAGGAATTCAAATCTGGTCAAGTGGATAAATTGCCAGTGCACACACGCAATTATATATAGCTCAAATCAAAACAGTTTCAGTTATGCAAAGTGGTCACACACACACACAACATTTACAAATGGCTCAAGACAGATTCAAGGGGCGTGGCAAGTTAACAAGATCAATGCAAAACAATTCAGTGTACACAGTTCTTATGTAGTGTTAACAAAGGCAAATCTGGAAACATGAATTCATATATACATGGTCTGGCAAAACTTGAACTGGTTTAAAGCTGTATGAATACAAAAGCAGAATACACAAGTGTGGGAAATCAAATGCATGGTTCAAATTCAGCATGGTGTGACACAGAGCAATATCAAGAAGCAATTGCATGATGCAATCATATTTGGCAAACTATTTCCAGATTTATACAAATAAGTGAACAACTTTTGGTAAGAAGTTAAATGTGCAAAGAAAACTGCAAAATCCTTTTATGGCAAGATAATATTTTTTCAAATGAAGGTTCAATGTCTCAATCGAGGAAAACTCATTCAAATCACTTCCAAAAATTATCATGATAATCAAGACAGTTTTAAATCTATTAATTTTTTTTCTACTTTAGAAACTGCAAATCAGGGAGCAATTCATAGTTGGCAAATTCATGAATGATGGCAAGCAATAAATTGGTATTCAAGTCTTAACATTGTTTCCAGATATGGCACTCGCAAGATGGTTTTCAAAACCATATCAATTCATATATGGAAAGGCAAAAATCAATTTTTATTGATTTCCAAATACACACAAGGGACAGGCAATCGAATTACAACAGGGACATTTTATTTCCAGAAAAATAACGCAAGTGTTTTTGGCAAGTTTTTCAATCACACAAGGCAACAAAACAAATCTTTCCAGTTTTTGAATCATTCAGAAATGGACAACATCAAGGTGTATATGGCATACACTAATTTATAAATTCATTAAAGCCAACTCTATCGAGAAATAAAAGAGGAAGTAAAAGGGGAAGCAACGTCAATCAGATCAAAATCATATATGGAAATCAGAGATTCATTTAGGGTTTCTAATTAACCCTACATATACACCTATCATCACAGGCAAACGATTTATCGAAAACCAAGCATCACAAAATTCAAGCAAAGATTCAAAATCAATTTTTACTCACAGTTTCGATTGCTAGACAGAGGGACTAAATCGAGCGACGAAGGAGCATCTAATTCAAGCACCAGAGATTAATTCCAAAGCCTAATTTCAACAATCAAACAACTGCGTTGCGATTTGGATGTGACAGAAACCCTAGTCGCCAAATTGAAGCCGCCATTTGTATTTCTCCAGAGACCAAAGGATCGGGACAAAAGGGAATAAAAGATGGACCGGCCTATCTAATTTGAAAGGGGATGACCCTTTAAATTTATCTCCTAGGGTTTTGTTTTTATTTACTTTGTATTTTGTTGTTTTTCTTGTATAATCGTCATGTGTTTTTCTAGTTTCAACTAAAACTAGGGTTTACAGATTACTAGTCTGTAATCTGGTAAATTCTGGTCTACGGTACACAGGCCAGTCTAGGGTTTTGAACGTAGGGTTAGAATAGGAGCGAGAGTCGCGAGTGTACATGGTCTTGTATGCGGGATCTGTTTATAACACCTAGTAGAAACCTTAGGAATGCAGTAGTAGGCAGGGTTTTGCCAAAGCTGGGTATATCTGTATGTGATTTATTTTCTGCACTTTTATTTCTGCTGCATTCTGTGATCTGTTAATTATTTTTATATCCTATCAGATTTTCAATTCAGTTAAAAACTCCCCCCCCCTCTAGGGTTAACCTAGATCCAACACACCGGGCCACTTAAGCAAGGACTGTAGGAAGAAGAAGAAGACGGGTTGCTTCCAATGTCGTGCGACAGGATATATGATTAAAGACTGCCCAAGGAGGCAAGGACAGAGGACAAGATCTAGTTCTGGAGGGCAGGTTCATGCTCTCATGGAATCTACGCAAGAGAGAGGTAGAAACATTTCTGCTGAAAGTTTGATTTTCCTTTTTGATCATCCTGTTCGAACTTTATTTGATTCTGGTGCTTTGCATTCGTTTATATCTGCTTCGTTAGTTGAAACACTGCACCTTAATACTAGTCTAGTTATGGATCCCGTTGTAGTTTCAAATCCTATTGGGGGTACGACTCATATTTCTATGTTATGTCGGGATTTGAGAATATATGTGTATGGCGTTGAGTTCGAATGCAACGCTTATGTGCTTGGTTTCACGGGCTATGGGTTGATTCTAGGAATGGATTGGCTAGCCTGGTATGTTGCCATTCTCGACTGTGAAAAGAGGGTAGCTAGACTGTTGACTAGTTTGGGTAATATTCTCGATATCTCATGCGAACCTACGGGTTCTGTTATGCTTAGCTACCTAGAATTTCTTGACACTCCTATTGATGATTTGCAATCTGTTCATGTAGTCCATGAGTATGCAGATGTTTTTGAGGAGGTTAGAGGCTTACCTCCAAAACACGAGATAGATTTCCGTATATACTTGATGGACAATGCAAAGCCAGTTGCATTGCTAGTGCGCCACTTGGCTCCAAGGGAAAGAAGGGAGCTTAGTAAACAAGTGAAAGAGTTTCTTGAGAAAGGGTTCATAAGAAGAAGTAACTCGGTGTGGGGTGCTCCAGTTGTTTTTGCCACGAAGGCTGATGGTTCGCTTAGATTGTGCATGGACTATAGGGAGCTAAATAAGCTCACGAAGAAAAACAGATACCCATTGCTGAGGATATATGACTTGTTTGGTCAGTTGGTTGGTGCTTCAGTTTTCTCGCGGTTGGACTTAGCTACAGGATTTAATAAGTTGAGGGTAGCTGAGGATAGTATAGATAAGACTGCATTCAGAACTCCCGACGGTTTTTTTGAGTGGCTCGTCATGCCTTTTGGTTTGACGAATGCACTCGCATATTTCGTAGACTTGATGAGTAGGGTGTTTAGGGAGTTTCTAAACAAGTTCGTGGTCGTCTTTGTGGATAACATCTTGATATTCTCTAGAAGCGAGGAAGAGCATGCCCTACATCTTAGGGAAGTATTAGAGACCCTTCGAGCACATCAACTCAAAGCTAAGTTCTCCAAATGTCATTTTTTGAGGAAGAAAGTGAGGTTCTTAGGGCACATGGTCTCAAAGGAAGGGATAACAGTGGATCCCACGAAGGTGGTAGCAATCCAAGATTGGAAGATTCCTAAGAACGCAACAGAAGTTAGAAGCTTTCTTGGTTTGGCGGGCTATTATAGGAAGTTCATCAAGGACTTTGCTAAGATATCAACCCCACTTACATGGTTGACGAGAATGAATTTGACCTTTTCTTGGGATGTTGACTGTGACAATGCTTTCCAACGTTTGAAGAGGGCATTGATAACAACTCCAGTTTTAGTTTTGCCTAATGGGAGTAAACCGTTCACAGTGTATATCGATGCTTGCGGGACAGGGCTTGGCGCGGTTTTGATGCAAGAGGGATGTAACAACCCGTATTTTTATAACATGTTAAAACCATAAATCAAGGCAAAATTAAATTTTAAAATAAGAATCAAGGGAAATAGGTTGCGCCATTGCGTTCGTCTCGAAATTTTGCTTGGAAATGAGTCCGAGTTTTCGAGAAATGGAGTTTGTATGAGCGAGATATGACCCTCCGAAGTTTGAGGAATTTTTAGAATCAAAAACAGCTCGAAATTCTAATTCAAAATTCGAGTTCAAACCCTAGCGCAGACTGGGCGAGAATTTTCCCGCCCAGGACCAGGTCGACCTCCCAGGGACCAGGTCGACCCTATGGTCGACCTAGGGGTCGACCTGGTGCTAGAACCCAGTTTTGAGCCTGGGTTCATTCTGATGTATCTGGTCTCGTTTTCAGTCTAGATTCGCCCGCCTAATCCTATATAAACAGCCCCCTAGCCCCATTCTCTTTGCACCATTCTTCTCTCCTTATGCTGCCTCTGAAATAATAGAAATAAATAAATAAAATAATGGCGTCGCTACTCTGCTGGGATAAAAACTAGAACTAGTGCATCTTCTTCCAAATCTGAATAAGATTAAAAGAGAACAACTTCAACTCTTCTTCTATAATCCAACCAAGGCAAGTGCAGTTATTTTCCGATATGAAATTTAATCATGATCTTGACATAATTATAAATCTGAATCTGAGACTAGGCCCTTTTTCTATTTATCAGATCTGTTCCTCTATTTTATTATTCTGTTTGTTCTGTATTTCTTCCTCATTTCTTTCTTTTTGTTTGATAGCCAGGCTTCCACGAGCCTGAGCAAAGTCTCATAAGAGATAAACGCATAAACGCTAAATTTGGGAAGAATATTGACTGAGGCATATTTGGGCAAAATCGATTTGTAACTAATTTGAGGACACAACGCATGTTGTAATTCTGGACATAAAATTGAGACATATTGCATAAGATGATTTATGACTTGGAAGAAGAGGATTATAGTGACTTAGAACATAAAGAACATATTTCATAATTTAAGATCTGGATCTGGGCATATTAAATCTGATAGTTTGTCATTTGGAAGTAGGAGAATTAATTTGCATATGACTTAGGTGTAAATACCTATATTAAGATTTGATGACTATTAAGTGTGAATACACCTAAGTAAGGTTTTATTTTTGGATATGTGACATGCATTGTAATCAATGGCTATATTTGGCATAATTTATATGTGAATCACGATTATGGTTTTTGGAGAATACTCTAAACTATGCAAGTTTAACTAAAATTTGGACATATGTTATATGGTGGATTATGACCATAATTTGGGCATATAAGTTTAGGCTTACTTTATGAATTAGGCAAGATATGTGAATAGGACTTTAAGGAATGTTTAAATCGGCTAAAACTGTTATCTGCTTAATATGTTAATTTTGCCTAATCTGCTAAATCTGTTACTTGTTTAATCTGTTGAATTGCCTAAACTGTTAAATATGTTGAATTGCCTAATCTGCTAATTATGCCTAATCTGCTAAATCTGTTGAGTTGCCTAATCTGGTAAATCTGTTGAACCGCCTGAGCTGCTAAATCTGTTAAATCTATTGAAAAGCTGAATGATTGTAATTTGTGTATGAAAATCCGTAGGCTCGATCTAAGATTGAGTAAAACATGTTAATTTGATTAGTCTGCTGCGACTTGAAAAGAAGTCAAATCTGTTAAATTGGCATAATTAGTCTGATATTTGTACAATTTGTAATGGAGTAAACTAGTTATAATAAAAATGCTGAGACACGAGGTTAGACTCATGTTTGCGGTAGAAGCCTGCCCGGACCCAACCGGCTTAACCAGCAACCGCAAACTGCTAGTTTAATGTGAGAGGTCGTAAGCATCACTAAAATATGCTTAGACACGAGGTTAGGTCTGGCTTGTGGCAGAAGTCTGCCCGGAACCGCCCGGCTTATACAACGGCCACAAGCTACCGACCTAATGTGAGAGGTCTGCGCATAAATATTTAATTAATACAAATATGAGATAAATATGATGTCTAAAACGTGTTGGGTGGATAGGGCTAAACCAACTGGACTGATGAATTAATAAACCTGTTTCGTGAATCTATAGGCCCAATACAAAGTTAGACAATCTGTAAGTCTGTTAAAAATGTACATCTGATCCGTTAGTCTGAAAACCAGTTCACTTGATTTACTAATCTGTGAACTAGTTGATCTGAACTCTGTAGGTCTGAAAACTTGTAAACAAGTTAATCTGAAATCCATTAGTCTGGGGACACAAGGTAAGGAGGGAAAATACTTGTGTCATCAGTTGTTTGGGACCCATATTAGTCAGTAACCCTTTCTGGTATCAAAACTATGACCCAACAGTAGGTAGGGTCCGGGCACGCTTATTGAACTAATTATAAGCGGTCCATTCTGATAATGGCGAGGGGTGTTGATGGTGCGTTCCAACCGAGTCATGTGCGTGCATGGATCCCGGTCTGCCTCTGAGGATGTAAGATGTCGTGACATCTGTAAATAGGTTTGTGTCATTCAAAGGTTGCCACTTTAGGGAGTGATATACCCTTCTGTGGGGCTGGCACAGGGTATTTATGTATTAGGGAGCCGATCGCTTGGGGTAGATTTAGGGTACACTTAGTTCTGTTTGTTTCCGTTAGGGTACCGTCTGTTTCTGTTAGGTGGTAACACCTGTCTGTCTCTGCGTGGTACCGTCTGTTGGGGGTGGTAAAGGCCCATTTACTAGTGTACACCTAATTCTAACATTCTATTTCCATAGGGATTATTCTGTTTCTGTCTCTGATTCCATTTATGTACCTTCTGTCTGTTGGGGTGGTAAAGGCCCATTACTGACATTCTATTTCTGTATAGATTATTCTGTTTCGTTTCTGTTTCAGTTTAGACATTAGGGTAACACCTAATCCTGTTATACTAGTATTAGTGCAGAGAAGTAAGATATAAGTAAGGAGCATAACTTGGGCTATATCATTCTGTTTCTTCTATTTAGCTTATGTATACCAGTTACTCTTATTGCTGTCATGATATTATTATCTGTTCATATGCTGAAAGTCACTGGACTTGCCAGACTTTATGTCTGACCTTGCTTGTTTTCGCCCCTTTTCTTCCGCCCCCCCCCCCCCCCGGTTTTTAGGGTAGAAGTATAGGAGCTTGATTCGGATTTTCTCTGCTTGAAGTATTGCTTGGCCTTGGCTCTATCTTTCCATGATAGTTTATGTTGGGGATTATGACTTTAAAAACTATGCATTCTGAAGGCTTTTGTACAAGACCGATATTTTGTACTTGAATTCTGATATTGTGATTTGAAAAGATGTAACCAAACTTATTTCGGTTTCTGTTGTAATACAGTTATAAATTTTATAAGTATTGTTTTATCTGTCTTGTAAATTTCTGTTCTGTCTACTAAAATGCTCCATCAAAGTTAAGGCATTCCCTTTGTGAGTGACCTTAATGGAGGTGGGGTGTTACACTTGGTATCAGAGCTGAAGGTTACCAGATTTGATAAAAAGTTTTGGAAAACTATTTTCAAAAAGATTTTTTAAAAAGGAAGTATTTACAAAAGTAGAGTTTATTTTGAAAAACATAATCCCCAAAGCCATAGCCTATATTTCTGTCCTTTTTTTTTAATCTTTCCTTTTTCTTTCGTTTCAGCATGTCTGGGGATCTTAACCTTCCGGAGGGCGTACCGATACCTGGCTGGTTCAGGAGGTACCTAGAAGCTAGGGCTAATGATGCGGGCCCAACAAACGTCCCTCCTCCCCCAGCTGCAGCGGTTCCTCCTCCTCCTCCGCGCGTGAATACTTTCCCAAAGATATGTAGAGAGTTTCGAGCCATGGGTGGGAAGAACTTTAATGGAACTGAATCCTTCGCGGAAGCAAGGAACTGGCTCAAAGAAACTGAGGATTTGTTCGTTATCTTCGAGGTGGACGATAGGCAGAAGATACAGTTGGCGGTATGGTTGCTTAAGGACAAAGCTTCTTTTTGGTGGGAGGTCACAAATGGAGAGCGTCCGGTAGAGAGATGGATGGATTTCAGGCATAGGTTCGAGATGAAATTTCTCTCATGAGCGGAAGAGAGTCTATACGTAGAAAGGTTCTTGGCGTTGAAGCAGGGGAATTTATCAGTGAGAGAGTACGTCAACAAGTTTAATAAATTGGCAAGATTCGGCTTAGAATTGGTAAATGCACCGCATAAGAAGGCACTAAGCTTTGCTAAAGGTTTGAATGAGCCACTACACGGATTGGCGATGTCCCACATTCCTATGGGGGCAACCTTCGAAAAATTGATGGACATGGCGTTAATGCATGAAGAGGAAGCCGAAAGTAAAAAGAAAGAGGAAAAGCTTGAAGGACCACAGAACAAGAAGGAAGGGCCCAAAAAGGAAACACAAAAGAAGGATGAGAAGACTGAAGATAAGAAGGAGGAGAAGTGCTTTTCTTGTGGAAGCTCGACCCATTTGAACAAGGATTGCAGAGAAAGGAAGGGTGCTTGCTTCAACTGTGGAGAAATGGAGTACTTCACAAGGGACTGCCCAACGAAAC
This sequence comes from Allium sativum, assembly GCA_030737875.1. Taxonomy (NCBI): domain Eukaryota; kingdom Viridiplantae; phylum Streptophyta; class Magnoliopsida; order Asparagales; family Amaryllidaceae; genus Allium; species Allium sativum. The sequence continues at coordinate 267,734,107 of CM060913.1, read as the reverse complement.
GGGGGCAAGGGTAGAGGGCAGAACCCACTTCTGGAGGACAGGCGAATGCTCAAGTGACTGGTAGATAGGGTAGAAATAAGAAAATTTATGTAGGAGGTTTAATTTCCTTATCTGATTGAGGAGCTAAAAACTCTTTCTGATTCTGGCATTTTGATTCTGTAATTGAAACTCTGCACTTTAATACTAGTCTTGTTTCTGGTTCCGTTATAGTCTCAGACCCCATGAGGGTTACAACTCATCTGTTTGTGATAAGTTGGGGTTTGAGGGCATCTGTGTTGGGCATTAAGCTGACCATGATGCATACATTCTGAGTTTTTATTATGCTTAGTTTCCTAAAGAATCATTTGGTAATCTGATCTGTATCAGTGGTCTATAGGTTTCTGAAAAGGATAGGATTTTTTACTTATAGTGTGAAATAGATTTCCAGTTGGGCATTTGTTTAATGGAAGTGATTCTCTGAGTATTAATTTGATGTTTATTTCGGTCTTCGGGGTTGATATTTAGGGAGTTATTCTCTTAAACCGATGTCTAAAGGGAACCTAGCTTTAGTTTTAATTATACTTGCTTCTATCACTCGACTTTATCCTTTGACCTTTAAGTAGAATCTAATGGGTGTAAACATGTGTTTGAGACATGTAATGTTTGATGGTTGCAAGTGGATGCAAGTGGGTGCTAGTGATTGCTCGTGGATGCATATACACACACTAGGCACTAGATCGGCTCAAAAACACTCTCATACAGCATATGGTTGTGTGTGCATTTTTTTTTAAATTTTATGGATGAAAAATGGTTGACTCAGCACATGGATGTTGCATATGAATGAACGGTTGTGCACTCATATAGAAATGATATGTATCAAATAGGAAAATTGCATACATGTTGGACTCATGGCACTGACATAATTCGCATTAAGGAGGTCAACCGAATCAGTGGACCGCCTGATCTTTGCATTGGATAAGTACATATACACACACTCTTGCATAAGTTCATACAACATTAGAAATCTTTTAAGGACAATAGTTTCTTGTGGATGATGGTTGAGTAGATGGATGATAGGATGCATTCTTCTTAACTTGAAGATTTCGGGGACGAAATCCTGTAAGGAGGGTGAATGTAACAATCCGTATTTTTATAACATGTTAAAACCATAAATCAAGGCAGAATTAAATTTCAAAATAAGAATAAAGGGAAACGGGTTGCGCCATTGCGTTCGACTCAAAATTCTGCTTGGAAACGAGTCCGAGTTTTCGAGAAACGGAGTCCGTATGAGGGTCGAAATTCGAATTCAAACCCCAGCGCAGACTGGGCGGGAATTTTCCCGCCCAGGACCAGATCGACCTGGGGGTTGACTCTATGGTCGACCTCCCAGGCACCAGGTCGACCCTATGGTTTCCCTGGGTGTCGACCTGGTGCCAGAACCCAATTTTGAGCCTGGGTTTATTCTGATGTATCTGGTCTCGTTTTCGGTCTAGATTCTCCCGCCTAATCCTATATAAACAGCCCCCTAGCTCCATTCTCTTTACATCATTCTTCTCTCCTTACGCTGCCTCTGAAATAATAGAAATAAATAAATAAAATAATGGCGTCGCTACTCAGTTGGGATCAAAACTAGAACTAGTGCATCTTCTTCCAAATCTGAATAAGATTAAAAGAGAACAACTGCAACTTTTCTTCTATAATCCAACCAAGGCAAGTGCAGTTATTTTCCGATATGAAATTTAATCATGATCTTGACATAATTATAAATCTGAATCTGAGATTAGGCTCTTTTTCTATTTATCAGATATGTTCCTCTGTTTTATTATTCTGTTTGTTTTGTATTTCCTCCTCCTTTCTTTCTTTTTGTTTGATAGCCAGGCTACCACGAGCCTGAGCCAAGTCTCATAAGAGATAAACGCATAAACGCTAAATTTGAGAAGAATATTGAATGAGGCATATTTGGGCAAAATCGATTTGTAACTAATTTGAGGACACAACGCATGTTGTAATTCTGGACATAAAATTGAGACATATTGCATAAGATGATCTATGACTTGGAAGAAGAGGATTATAGTGACTTAGAACATAAAGAACATATTTCATAATTTAAGATCTGGATCTGGGTATATTAAATCTGATAGTTTGTCATTTGGAAGTAGGAGAATTAAATTGCATATGACTTAGGTGTAAAAACCTATATTAAGTTTTGATGACTATTAAGTGTGAATACACCTAAGTAAGGGTTTTTTTTGATATGTGACATGCATTATAATCAATGGCTATATTTGGTATAATTTATATGTGAATCACGATTAGGGTTTTTGCAGAATATTCTGAACTATGCAAGTTTAACTAAAATTTGGACATATGTTATATGGTGAATTATGACCATAATTTGGGCATATAAGTTTAGGCTTATTTATGAATTAGGCAAGATATGTGAATAGGACTTTAAGGAATGTTTAAATCGGCTAAAACTGTTATCTGCTTAATATGTTAAATTTGCCTCTGGTGAATTGCCTAAACTATTAAATATGTTGAATCGCCTAATCTGCTAATTATGCCTAATCTGCTAAATCTGTAGAGTTGCCTAATTTGCTAAATCTGTTGAACCGCCTGAGCTGCTAAATCTATTGAAAAGCTGAATGATTATAATTTGTGTATGAAAATCCATAGGCTCGATCTAAGATTGAGTAAAACATGTTAATTTGATTAGTCTGCTGCGATTTGAAAAGAAGTCAAGTCTATTAAATTGGCATAATTAGTCTGATATTTGTATAATTTGTAATGGAGGAAACTAGTTATAATAAAAATGTTGAGACACGAGGTTAGACTCATGTTTGCGGTAGAAGCCTGCCCGGACCCAACCGGCTTAACCAGAAACCGCAAACTGCTAGTCTAATGTGAGAGGTCGTAGGCATCACTAAAATATGCTTAGACACGAGGTTAGGTCTGGCTTGTGGCAGAAGCCTGCCCGGAACCGCCCGGCTTATCCAGCGGCCATAAGATACCGACCTAATGTGAGAGGTCTGCGCATTAATATTTAATTAATGTAAATCTGAGATAAATATAATGTCTATAACGTGTTGGGTGGATAGGGCTAAACCAATTGGACTGGTGAATTAATAAACATGTTTCATGAATCTGTAGGCCCAATACAATGTTAGACAATCTGTAAGTCTGTTGAAACTGTACATCTGATCCATTAGTCTGAAAACCTATTGACTTGATTTCTTGATCTGTGAACTAGTTGATCTGAACTCTGTAGGTCTGAAAACTTGTAAACAAGTTAATCTGAAATCCATTAGTCTGGGGACACAAGGTTAGGAGGGAAAATACTTGTGTCATCTGTTGTTTGGGACCCATATTAGTCAGTAACCCTTTCTGGTATCAAAACTATGACCCAACAGTAGGTAAGGTCCGGGCACGCTTACTGAACTAATTATAAGTGGTCCATTCTGATAATGGCGAGGGGTGTTGATGGTGCGTTCCAACCGGGTCATGTGCGTGCATGGATCCCGGTCTGCCTCTGAGGATGTAAGACGCCGTGACATCTGTAAATAGGTCTGTGTCATTCAAAGGTTGCCACTTTAGGGAGTGATACACCCTTCTGTGGGGCTGGCACAGGGTATTTATGTATTAGGGAGCCGATCGCTTGGGGTAGATTTAGGGTACACTTAGTTCTGTTTGTTTCCATTAGGGTCCCGTCTGTTTCTGTTGGGTGGTAACACATGTCTGTCTCTGCATGGTACCATCTGTTAGGGAGGTAAAGACCCATTTACTAGTGTACACCTAATTCTAACATTCTGTTTCCGTAAGGATTATTCTCTTTTCGTCTCTGATTCCATTTATGTACCTTCTGTTTGTTGGGGTGGTAAAGGCCCATTACTGGCATTATGTTTCTGTATAGATTATTCTGTTTCATTTCTGTTTCAGTTTAGACATTAGGGTAACACATAATCCTGTTATACTAGTATTAGTGCAGAGAAGTAAGATATAAGTAAGAAGCATAACTTGGGCTATATCATTCTGTTTCTTCTGTTTAGCTTAAGTATACCAGTTACTCCTGTTGTTGTTGTCTCTTATCCAGCTTTATTTTCATGTCATGATATTATTATCTGTTCATATGCTGAAAGTTACTGGACTTGCCCAACTTTATGTCTGACCTTGCTTGTTTTCGCCCCTTTTCTTCCGTCCCCCCAGGTTTTCGGGGTGGAAGTATAGGAGCTTGATTCGGATTTTCTCTGCTTGAAGTATCGCTTGGCCTTGGCTCTATCTTCATGGCAGTTTATGTTGGGAATTATGACTTTAAAAACTATGCGTTCTGAAGGCTTTTGTACATGACCGATATTTTGTACTTGAATTCTGATATTGTGATTTGAAAAGATGTAACCAAACTTATTTCGATTTCTGTTGTAATAAATTTATAAATTTTTCAAGTACTATTTTATCTGTCTTGTAAATTTCTGTTCTGTCTACTAAAATGCTCCATCAAAGTTAAGGCATTCCCTTTGTGAGTGACCTTAATGGAGGTGGGGTGTTACAAGGGAGGGGTGATATGTTATGATGGAAGGCGGTTAAAGGCCCATGAGAAGAATTACCATACCCACGACTTAGAGTTAGCTTCCATAGTTTTTACGCTTAAGTCTTGGTGCCACTACCTGCTTGGAGAGAGGATTGAGTTGTATACAGACCATAAGTCACTTAAATACTTGTTCTCTCAAAAAGATCTAAACTTAAGGCAACAGAGATGGATGGAGTTCTTAGCATCCTACGATTTTGAGATTGCATATACCCTTGGCAAGGGAAATGTTGTAGCTGATGCCTTGAGTAGAAGGAGGTTGACTTTGAGTCCTTTGATTGTCGAGCATCAGAGTTTAGAGTATATCTCTACCTTTGACTTTAGACCCTCTATCGATTATGTACCCGGTTTGTTGGCATCATTAGAGGTGCGACCTACGCTTTTGGGACAGATAGGTGCATCTCAGCGAGATGACCCACAGTTGATAGAGATAGTAGACAAGCTCATAAGAGAGGAGTCTTCAAGCCATGTTAGTAGGTATACTACAGATGAGAAAGGTTGGTTGCGTAGAGATGGGAGACTTTGCGTATCACGAGATGAGAGTTTGAGAAGGACAATTCTTGAAGAAGCACATCGTACCAAGATGACCATACATCCCGGTGGTGGCAAGATGTACAGGGACATGAGGCGAGTTTTCTTTTGGGCCGGAATGAAGAAGGATGTGGCTGAGATCGTTTCTAGATGCTTAGTATGCCAGCAGGTCAAGGCTGAGCAAAAGTAGCCTGGTGGTTTGTTTCACCCTTTAGAGGTTCCACAGTGGAAATGGGAAAGTGTTTCCATGGATTTCGTTGACGGGCTTCCAAGGTCAAGGAATGGTAGTACAGGGATTTGGGTAGTGGTAGATAGACTTACCAAGAGTGCCCATTTCATTCTTGTTAAGAGTAAAAGAACAGCGGCATGGTTAGCATCTGTTTATCTCCGAGAGATAGTTCGTCTACACGGCATACCTTCTAGTATTGTGAGCGATCGAGATCCCATTTTCACTAGTGAGTTTTGGAAGAGCTTGCAAGAGGCGGTAGGAACACAATTGTGTTTGAGCACCGCTTATCACCCACAGACGGACGACCAAACAGAAAGAGTGAATCAGATTCTAGAAGATCTTTTGAGACTATGCATCTTGGACTTTGGACGAACATAAGAGGAACATCTTCCATTAGTAGAGTTCGCCTACAACAACAGCTATCAGACTAGTATTGATATGGCACCTTTTGAAACTCTATATGGAAGACCTTGCCGATCACCGACTTGTTGGTGGGAGTCTACGGATAAGATTTTGCTTGGGCCCGATATGATTAGGGAAACTTCGGAGAAGATAGACTTGATTCGAAGACGCATGAAGACGGCACAAGACCGGCAAAGGTCATACGCTGATAAGAGATGAACCCATATTGAGTTCGATGTTGGGGATATGGTCTCTATTAAAGTATCACCATTGAGGAATGTAGTTCGTTTTGGATCTGTAGGGAAATTGGCACCAAGATTTGTAGGTCCATTCCCTATTACAGAAAGAATTTGACATATGGCCTACAGAGTGAAGTTGCCTGAGAAGCTTAGTGGTGTTCATAATGTATTTCACGTGTCACATTTGAGGAAGTGTTTACATGATACCGCGGAAGTAGTAGAGCCGAGCATGCTTAGAGAATTGGAAGTACAGCGAGATGCCACGATTAGACGAGTTCCTACATGCATCCTTGGATCGGAGGTCAAGAAATTACGCAACTGAGAGGTCAAGTTGGTCAAAGTCCAATGGGGAGATAATCAAGAAGATGCGACTTGGAAATAGATCCACTACAACAAAAACACCATATTACAACTTTACTTTTACAACAGTGGTACAAGCACTGTTGTAACAAATGTTTTTTATAACTTTTTTCCAGAAAAGTTGTAATAAACTTATTTTTTAACAACTGTGTTCTTTTGACCGTTGTAATAAAAGCCTATGACAACTTTTGTTTTTTGACTGTTGTAATATACATTACTATATTTTAATATAATTAATAACTAATAATTAATATTAATACATTTATATTGATTATTTATAATTAATAACTAATAATTACTATTAATAATCAATTAGGAAGTAATAATCAATAATCAATCTGTAATATTTAATACTTAGAAAATAAGAAGAATAATTAAAAAATATAGTTAATATTACATAATTAATATTAAATAATTAAAAATTAAAGTATAATAATTAATGCTAATCATGAATAATCAATGATTGCTATTAATAATTAAGAAGTAGAGATTAATAATTACGAAGAAGAGATTAATAACTAAGATTATATTTAATAAATAATTTATAATAACAAATGATTAATAAGAAATCTTTAATAATTAAAATGTAATACTTATTATTAGTATTTATATTTAATAGTTATGGGTAATAATTATATTTAACATCCAATATTTCAAAAAAAGTTTAAATTTTTCTAAACAAAACTTAAAAAATTGAAATTTTCACAAATTAATTAAAAAAAATAGTGAACTAGAATTTTTATAAAATATCCAAAATTTTGAAAAATTAGTTCGTTTTTTTCTTTTTTTCTTATGATAATTGAACCTTAAAATCGAAATGATTATTTAGATGACTTAACCAACGTGATCCATTGAGTGTTGAAATTTGTTAATTGATTTCTATGAGAAATAATATTATGTATAGTGCTGAAAACAATTGAAATATAAGATATAATCACATTAGTAAGTACCAATCACGTAAACGTAAATGTGAAAAAATCAATCGTTTGAAGAAGTGGAGGCACCTTGAAAATTTTGGCGGCCAACCCTAATATTTTACTTCCTCGCATTATACTTTTTATCAGCCGACAAAAAAAAAAAAAATTCCCCCAAATCTTTTCCCCAATTCGAAATTAATGGCCTTCATTTTTCCTTGGCCCTAATTCGCACCGCCAGAATTTGCCTTGACCACTCCTCTTCGTTCAACACCTACTCCAGATCCGACGCCTCCTCCATCCTCAATCGAACCGCTCACTGTTTCCATCGCAACCAAAGTAGTGAGCTCCTGCTTCTTTCCCGCTGTCCTTTCTCTCGCAAGTTCAACCGGACCACCTGCTGCTTCAACTATTGCTGTTCCATTATCCGTTCCTCAGCCTCTGCCTCGCAAAGATCTCTGTCCTGCACCAACGCCTGTTTGGCAAATCGAACCGTGTCACTGTCGCAAACCCGAAGACCGCATATGCCCGAAAGCTGCTGCCTTTTCCATACCCGAGCCTTCACTTCCATTCAACACCGCCCTGTCATCGACCTAAAGTAAGTTCGCTTACCATTATTCTTCTTTCTAATTGGCTGCGTCGGTTTCTAATTATAAACTATTTGGGGTTACTTGGATGCTATTCCTGTCGATTGGGTTATTGTCCCGTTGTAGTATAGTTATGGTTCATTTTATTATGCACATAGAGAGGGAAATGCAAGGTTTGCAGAACCAGGAAAAGAAGTTAATCGTAGAAATCAAGAAAACTGCCAAGCAAGGGCAAATGGTACTTAAATTTCATTATGTAGTGACTGATTATAAATTGTGCAGAAGAATTTTATTTCTCCCCAAGATGAACATGAATTTTGTTTGAGTTTAGTTAACAGAAAATTTTCAAATTCAGCTTCCTTCTCTAATACTGATTGTTATTATGTGTTTTATAATGTGACCTTTGTTATTATGTCTACCAGCAAGTAGCGCATGAAATCCTTGTATTGGAATTGCTCACAATTCTTCTGGAAAATCCAACAGATGACAGTGTAGAGGTATAATTTCCTTTTTATGGTATAATGCTGTTGCCAGTTTGAATTTTTATGTGTTCCTGTTCTTTTGTCATATGCAGGTAGCTGTTGGTTTTGTAAAAGAATGTGGTGCACTCCATATATAATAATCTATATTTGCTTTTTGTGTAGTATATTTCATGAATTTTGTTGTGAAAAACTCAGGAGGATCTATGCAGGTAGCTTTGGTCATATGCAGGTAGTATATTTCATGAATTTTGTTGTAAAAGAATGTGTAGTATATGAATTTTCATGAGTTTTGTCATATGCAGGTAGCTTTTGTCATATGCAGGTACTATATTTCATGAATTTTGTTGTAAAAGAATGTGTAGTATATTTCATGTAAAGAATGCAGGTAGCTTATGATACCTCCATTGTTAGCATATGGACCTGAGCCTGCCGGATGCTTTAAAGGTGAAGCTTAATTGTGTTATTTCCAAATTTCTTTATTATAGTTACCTACACTGTTGTATAATCTCATATTTGTATCATATTTACGAAATCGAAGCATTTTATTTGTAGGTGATTGCAATATCCCTGCCAGTGCAACACTTCTCTATGATATGTTCTCCCTCTTCTTACTTGAGGATTGCGATGGTAAGAAGCGAATTTATGAAGATCAACCGTCCTATATTAACGTGTGTAAAATTCTGTGATAGGTAACTGGATTGGATGCTGGAGCATAAAGACTCGATGTGTGTCAGTGTGTATGTATATTTATACGAAAGTGTGTATGTAACTGAGTGTATTGAGTGATCAATTTGTAGTGAGGAATGTATGTATCATTGTACTAATTCAAATATTGAAATAAAATATTTAATTGATTATTTCAGTTCAGAGTAGTATCATTTTATTCAATATAAATATTTATTTTTATATGAAATGTAATGTATAACGAAACAAAAATCATATTGCTATAATTCATTGTAGTAGGAATTACTACAACAGTGAAAAAAGTTGTAATATGTATTACTGCAACAGTGCAAAAATGTTGTAATATGTATTACTACAACGGTGGAAAATAGTTGTAAAATACACATTTCACAACGGTGTCGCAATGGTGCAGAAAAGTTGTAAAAAATATTAGTCTATTACAACTTCTTAATACACGACGGTTTGCCCACCGTTGTAAAATGTATATTACAACGGTGTTCCACCGTTGTAATAGGGTCATTTTGTTGTAGTGAGAAGACAAGATATGCGTGTCGTACCCTTTTCTTTTTGAGGGTATGTTTTTAACTTCTCCTTTTTCTACCGCTTTGCTTATGCTTGTTCTATCGTTTAATGTATCCTCTCGATTATATCTTCGATCTTTAAGTAGAAAATCCTACGGTTGTAAACATGTGTTTGAGACATGTTATGTTTGGTGGATGCAAGTGGATGTAAGTGTTTGCTAGTGGTTGCTCGTGGATGCATTTACATACACACACTAGGCACTGGATCGACTCAATCACTTTCATACTGCATATGAATGAGTGTGCATATTTAAAATAAATGGATGTATATTGAATGTGTTATCATATGGATGTTGCATTTGAATGAATGGTCGTGCACTCATATAGAAATGATATGTATCATTAGGGTTCCTTTGCATACATAATGGACGCATGGCACTATCATGTTTTGCATTAAGGAGGTCAACTGAATCAGTAGACCGCCTGATCTTTGCATTAGACAAGGAACATACACACACACTTTTGCATATGTTCATATAGCACTAGAAATCTTTTAAGGACAATGGATGCTTGTGGATGATGGATGAATAGATGGATGATTGGATGGTAGGATACATTCTTCTTAACTTGAAGATTTCGGGGACGAAATCCCTTAAAGAGGGGAGAATGTAACACCCCGCAATTTTAAAACATGACATAAGAGATAATTAAAGAATAATTAATTTTTAAAAGAATAATTGGTGAAACGGGTTACGCCATTGCGTTCTTCTCGGAATTCTGCTTGATATAGAGTCCGAGTTTGCGTAAAACGAATACCGTATGAAGAAGATATGGACGATAGAAGTTGGGCAGAAAAATCAGAAAGCAGGCTGGGATAACTGGCGCACTTGTGAAGTGCGCCAGAACAAAAATGCACTGGCGCACCTAGGAAGTGCGCGCATGCCGAGGCCAAACCTACACAGAATTCTGGAGAGTTCCCAGATGACGTGTCCTTCGGGGATTGGTTGGATGATGTGTCTTTTGAGCTGTGTGGTTCTGATGGTCTCTAATCTAATCTAAAGGCCCTAATTCACCTAATACATCTATAAAAACACAACTAAACCTAACCCTAACTTTATTACACTAATCCATGGTGCCTCCATGCTGCTCAAATCTAAATTAAACTAGCCTCTTTTCTCTTCTCCAAAGCAAATCAGAATAGGAGTATTCAAATTGGAAGAAAAGAATCAAACTCTACAACAATGGTTTAGCTAATCAAATTCAGAATTCAGATCTATTCTCTATTTTGCATCCTATCGCTATAAGTCTATGTCACTTTCACATATAATTAAATTAAAAGTGATTGTGATAGGATTGTAAATTGGATTTTATGAACATTCCTGTAAGATAAATCATATCAAGTTTGTAAATTCTTATCTTTCAGATTCATACCCAAATTTCTGCTATCATATGACTATTAGATCTATTTGTTCTATGTCAGATTATATTCCATATGCCTATTGGATCTATTTTATTGTTCTATGCCGGTTCATAACTCAAATGCCTATTTTTATGCTAGTTTTGATGTTGATTCTCTTCTCCTCTTCTTTTCCTTTTTTTACGAGATTAAGCTAACTTCGAGCCTAACATATTACGTTGAATTATACGTACAAATGACATGGGAACGTTATGGGAAAAGTTTGGGAAAATATTGAATAATATGTATTTGGGCATAAATTGATTTGTAATCACGTAGTTGATTTAGGGCATAATTATGTATAACTTGTATACATGAGATTTGGCATAAGTTTGATGTGGACATAATTGGATATAATTTGTAAACATGAGGTTTGGCATAAATTGTTAATAATAATGAATGCAAATTGATTTGGACGTAATTTGGCATAACACGTATACATAATATTATAGGCCTAATTTGGATTAAAATTATGGACATAATTTAGATTGGAAATTATGGGTAACTGGGATATAATTTGATCCAAGATTTAAAATTGGAACTTAAATCAAGAAAGTGGTAATGAATGCCTAAGACACGAGGTTAGATTCGAATTGCGGTATAAGACTGCCCAAAACCGCCCAGCACATCCAGAAACCGCAATTTTGTAATCTAATGTGAGAGGTCAATGGCAGAAATTAGATACGTAATAATGAAAAGACACGAGGTTGGATTCGGATTACGGTATAAGACTGCCCGGAACCGCCCGGCATATCCAGCAACTGCAATACGACAATCTAATGTGGGAGGTCTTGCAAGATTATGGTTATAATGAATTAATGAACACTTAACCAAGATAAGACATGTAGTTAGGCATGGGGGTTAAGTGGGTGACATGTGAAATATAACTAGAAGCACTTAACCAAGGAGAAACATGTGATTAGACATGGTAATAAAGAGGGGTTAAGTGGGAATTCCTAGTGGGGACCAAGCTTAGGAGGGAAGCTTGTGTCAAGTGGGTGGACCCTTTTCAACTAGTAACCCATTTTAGTATCTATGTGAGCTCGAACTAGGTCGAGGACGAGACACGCTTACTGGTTTGATTGTAAGAGGTCAATAAAGAGTTAGTGATGGCAGTGCAAGTCCAATGGATTTATGTGCATGCGTGGGTCCGGGCTAGCAGGTAAGACGCTGTTGCAACGTGTAGGTATAAGCCGTGCATTTTAGTAGTATCGGATTGCCACTTTAGGGAGTGATACACCCTACTGTGGGACCAACACAGTTGTCTACGAGTTAGGGAGCCGATCGAATGGGGAGGATTGTGGGTACAACTAGTGGAGATAAGAGAAGGCGGCACCTATGACAGCAGCTAGGAGTACGCGAAACTACCATCATTATTATATGATTAGTGAAAGGGATCAACTTTCAGTATGTAACTAGCATTGGTGTGGTGTAGGAATTATCTTATAGTGATTAGAAGCGCAATCAACGTTATATCTTGTTCATCTTGTTCACCTTGTCATATCTGCTTATGTTACAGTCATCTCTTATATCCAGTTTATGTTCTTATCCTGTTACTTTACTAATTATATTGTTAAAGTCACTGGACTCGCCAGACTTTATGTCTGACCTTGTTTGTTTCGCCTCTTTTCTTTCCTTTCCCCCCCGGTTCTCAGGGTCGGACTAGTGAAGCTTGATTTGGATCTCTTTCTCTCTCTATAGAAGTGCTTGGAAGTGTTGAAAGTAATGCTCAGCTTTATCTCTTTTTCATTATGGCTATTTGGAGTGGGATTATGGTTTTACTTTGTGTACTTTGATAATAATTTTGTTCAAGACGGATATTTGTTTACTTGGCTTTAGTATATGGTTTTGATGTTGTAACCAAAAATGTTTTTCTTTTCCGCTGCAACGAATAAATTTTGAATTTCTAAGTACCATTTTATATATCTGTCTTGTGATATTCTGTTCTATACCCTTATAACGCTCCATGAAAGTTAATGCATTCCCTTAGTGAGTGACAATAATGGAAGTGGGGTGTTACAACCATAGTATGGGTTACTGACTGAAACGGGTCTCACACAAATGATGCAAGCTGTCTCCTTTGTCTTACATCCCCACTAGTAGGTCTTCCACTGGTTTTGTTTACCTAACGGTGTTTTTAACTACATAACCCCAACAGGTTAAGTTTGTGGGCCTATATTTACCAATATTACCCACCAACCCAAGATGTACTTGACCCTCCCACTTAACCCTTAATCAAGTTAACATGTTCATAAAATCCCTATGGATTCAACTAGGTTAAGTGCTTCAATTCGTTACCATGTCCAATTATGGTTATAATGGGCTGGGCCTCCCACATTAGGCCTACAACTTGTGGATGCTAGATATGCCGGTCGGGTCCGGGCATACTTCTTCCACAAGTTGGGCCTAACCTCGTGTCTTAGCCCATCTCGTATTTGTACACTTAGACCCCTCACATTAGATTTAACACTTTCGGTTGCTGGATATGCCGGTCGGGTCCGGGCAGACTGCCACCACAAGTGCAATCTAACCTCGTGTCATAAGTGTAGTTACAGTTTCTAATTACTGTAATCGTAGGCATACTTTCCATCATTAAAAATACCTATGTCAATTATAGGTTTTATGACCCCTTTTTCCCAATTACACTCATAATGAATTTTATGTCTAACTTCATGTTCACATTTTTACTCAAATTAGGCCAAATTTCCCCTTTATAAGCTATGCCTAACTTTACCGTTTTCCCTTCGTTCCAAATCTAACATATTTGCGTAATTAGCGGCATGCGTAGGCTTAAAATAACCAAGCTATATAAACAAAAAAGTAAAGAGTGAAGGGAAGGTGACAAGAATAGTTTTTCTAACAAAAGTGTCATAAACATGTAATTGGCAGAGTAGTAAGGTGGGCATATAAGCATGGATCTAGTGAACATATGATTTATAAACCTAGATCTAATATAGTAAGGATGTCATAAAATGAATCTAAATAAGGATTTAGATGTCTAGCTAATTGACAGATCTCAATTAACCACAAGCATAGATAAAAAGTAAGATCCCCAAACATGGCATGATAAATTATCCCTAAGTGATTTATTTCTATAGAAGGAGATCTAGCATGGTACAAGTTAAGATCTCTAATATGACATCACAAGTCAATTAGATCTATAGAAGTAGACCTAGCATGGTACAAGTTAAGATCCCAAATATGACATCACAAGTGAATTAGATCTATAGAAGTAGATCTAGCATAGTAAAAGTTAAGATCCAAGGATACCATATATTCAAAATTTACAATAGATCTAATATTATAAATATTGAGATTCAAGCCATATAATATTATAGATTCACAAACTATGATAAATCCAATATGATTTAATCACATGTGTATATCCAAATTATAGTCATAACATGTTTACTTTTAATCATTTAAACCTAAAAGTAACTATATTCAATAGGATCAGATCTATGAAAATAGAAGGAGAACACTAAAATTTGAATCTCAGATCTGTACTTGAGGCGTTTGATTTGTAGAAGAAGATAGGATTAGATTCAGTTCAGGCACTGATGGCATCTGGCCTCTATTGTTTTTAGTATGAGAAAACAAGAGAATTTAGGTATATTTATAGCTGCCAGCTTCCAGATTTCGACTGCCACATCAGCCCTAGTAGGAATCGGGTCATGGGTCGACAACCATTTGAAAAGGTCCGGATACCCAAAAACTAATATGGGCGCACTTTACACGTGCGCCAGTGTAAAAATACCTTGGCGCCCTTGTCAAGTGCGCCAGTTGTTTCTGCTCTTTTCGCCAAACTTCTATCGTCCATAACTTCTTCATACGTTATCCGATTTACACAAATTAGGTGTCAATCTTGACCGGAATTTCGAGATGAACGCAATGACATAATCCGTTTCCCTTAATTCTGGATTTTAAATTAATTATTATTTAATTTACCCTCTTTAGTGTAGTTGAAATACAGGGTGTTACACTTTTTATATCCACCTTGTCGGTCCATGTACTGTCATGTTTCTCCTTCCGCTTTGACTTCCTCCTCCACCTCTTCCTCAGAGTCCTCGGAAAACTCTTCAATGAATAATAGGGATGCATGATTTATCTTGTCCATCAAAGGAACCTTATGTTCTCAGTTCATCTGCTCAATCTTCTCCAAAACTCTACCTCAGACGGAGGGTTCAATTAAAGAAAAATAAATTTCCGAAAGCCTCTTATAATTATCGGAAAAGGAAAGGATGAAAGCATCCTCATAATATTCCATAACTATGTTATTAAGATGAACTTTCAAAAAATTGGAAACTCTGTCACTAGCCTCGTAAATTGTTCTTTTTGCAGTAGAGAGCTGAGTGTTCATCATGTCCACCTCCGTGGCATGATCAACCTCCATCCCTGACTTTTCTTACTTAAGATCTTCAATTTCCTTTGCCAACACGTCTTTAGTCTTTCTCTCCTTTTCCAGCAGGTTCGCCAACTCATTACGTTTGTTGTCAACCTCCACCTTCTCCTGCAACAGAGTTTTAACCCTATCCCTCAACCCCCAGTTCTCTTCATAATTAAGGGCATTGACTTCCACCGCTGAAGCAGAAGCCATTCCCCTGGATGAGTTCCAAGTCTTCACCACCTAAAGAAGGGAAATGGATAAAGCTTATCACAAAAACAATATAAATACAAAGGCATTAGAAAAGATAAATAGATACCAAAAATAGGTCTCTGATTTGTTGTCGGTGGAAATATTCTGAATCCAAGGGTGAAGAAGTCGGTGTGATATTAGCTACTTCAGGGGATGAAAGAGCAAGAGTCACAAGCCTATTGAAATTTGAGACCGCCAGAGGAGGTACACGAGAGGCAGCATGCTGAGAAGAGGAAGGCACCGAGAAACCATGCCTTTCCCCACATAACTCATCAAAAGTATCAGGGAGAACAAGACTACTTACGGACTTACCTTTCGGAGAAATGTCAGGAGAGGCGTCCACATCGACCACCTGGTCGTCATCAATAGTAGTAGGGTCAAAAGTCGGCCTTGTTTTCGGTGTAGTAGCAATGTCTTTTGAAAAGCTAACTGGCTTATCATGTTAGGACTTCTTTGACGGTGATTCAATGTCGATATGAGCAAGCCTCTTTATAGCTCTGACACTAGACTGGTTAAAGGCTGCGAGAGCAGATGCATCCTGGGAAGTTGAAGATCCTAAACAAAGAGGAGCTAAGTTAGAAAAAATAACCACCAGGAAACGAGAGGAAGAATGACAAACGTTGTCTAACCAAAGATATGGTCTCATCAAAATCACCTAGAAAGATGGGAGAGCCAGCATTGAACGTGCTAGAACTCAGCGACAGTCCTTTAGGACCAGAAAATTGGATGGGAGGTTGCCTCTGTATCTTCTGCCCTGGGGCAATCAAGCCATATTGACGAAACCTATCGGTGGTTAAGAGGAATGACCGACACATATGCTCCGCCGGTTCTTTGAAGATAGCCTCGACAACTTGGGCTTCCTCTGTCGTTAAAATCATATCTTTAGAGGGGCGTTCTGTGATAAAAGAAGGATACAAATAAATGAAAACAACAAATATAAAACACTTACTTTCTAAAACAAGAAGCCTACCGTCATCAACGAATTTTCCTGATATGCTGGGAGGACATGTAACGAGAAAAAAAAAAGATCTTCCCATGGCCTAGTTTTGCTAATACTATCACTAATCAGTCTCCTTATAGGATTATCCCTCCATATCGGCGATTCCAAACTTTTAAAAAATCGAGCCATGTGACGAATAAGTTTAGGGCTTAAAGAATTCTGACCCGATGCAAGCGCTAGGGCTTCCAAGCATAAGAGAGTTGTATACGTATTGGCCGAGGGTTGAATAGGAGCAACTTTCATATCACATAAAAGCTTGTATAAAAAAGGTGCAAAAGGAAGGAAACCTCCATGCTAGATGTGAATTGCTGAATACAGAAAATACTCTTCTAGAGGGTTCTTGAGAAAATATGGAGAAGAAGCTACGATGACAACAATACCTGATATGCCAAAACAATCCAATATAGCCTTCACAGAACTTTGGGAAGTAATTAAGGATGGCTATGGAGCAAATTCTCTCTTAGGACGTGAGACCTTAGAATCTTTGGTCTTCACCTTAGTAGGACTTTTACTAGACATAATTCTGCAAGGTGACATCATTCCATCACAATACCATTAGTATACACACTTCTTACATAAATGCATGTATAACATTTATGAATAGGTAGAGTATCACTATATCTTGTTCACAAAGAGTTTGATTTGTCATGAGACAAATCGATCCCAGATATTGAATGCAAAAAGAATTATACATAATCTACTTACATTAGTGGACATCTAGGCTTTTGATAACATGGAAAACATGTACCCTAGCATCATTAACACCCGGTAGGATTACGTCGGAATTAAATAATTCAACGTTGTCACCAAAAGCTTAGGAAAAACACAAACGATGGAGGAGAATTAGCCCTAATTATGTGGAAATCATTCCATACCGATGACATATAATCTTAATTAGTAAGAAGGTTGTTTCCATTTTGTGTATCCTGTGTTGTGTATCATGTTTCCTAAACAAAGTAACATGTGAAATAGGTGGCCACTAACGTCGGACATTAATCATGATGAAAAAGAGATTGCTATTGCTTAAACCTATTTTGTGATTAGCATAATTCTAATCGACTTCCTATCAATTTTGATACATGATTAAAAACACTCACCAAGAATCGAGCTTTGATCTTCAAAGAGAAAATTTGAGTAGCTTTTAAGAGAAATGGTAATCTTGTTCAAGATTTTGATTTGTTGGTGAAAGGAGGAAACAAAGGAGAAAAAGAATTTATGTTCAAATTTCAAGGTCATACAGGTATATTCCAATCATGCTTCCAATCAAAGAAGACCAAAAGACTCAGATATTACACATCGGAAAAGACAAAAAGTTTGACTTGGAAAGTCGAAAATACCCCTTCACTAAGGGGGCAAATGTTGCTACCAAAATTAACCCCGAAAGAAGCTGATGGTGAAGGGGTATCGGATGACCACAAGCACATAGATGTCCTCCAAAAGCCATAGTCAAACACTAAAAGGAACTCAAAAGCTACAGAATGCCAACATGATCTATCTGGCAGGGCCTATCCGAAAGGGTCTATCCAGCAAGGGACCTGACAGAGTTAATCTGGTAGGGGATCCTATAGCAAAAGATCATCTAGGCCGGAAACTGAGAAATAGGGAGGCAAGAGCTCCACTAATTGCAACCCGAAAGGACGGAAGGGCTATCGGTATTAACCTTCTTAATATCGATACATCAGAAGGCGAAGACATCAGGAGTATTAAGGCAGAAGCACATAGAGATTATCTGGAATAGGCTTCCAAAACTTCTACTGCATAAACACCGAAAGGTTATATTGATAAACAACAGACAAATCGCCCGGAATAACCTTCCGGAAGAACAGGCTATACCTGGAAACTCCCCCGGGAGGTAATATGGAACCCCAGAGAGGATATAAGCTATCTGTACTTGTCAACTTAGCAAAGACGCCGACAGTGGTTCCGAACTAACAGTTATCTACATATATTATGAGGGCAACCTACTCTAAGTATTCACGGGAAAACCGAAAGCCTACATCCGGAAGCTTATAATCGAGAGCGTAAGACCGAAAGTTCATATCAATCTCAAAGAAGCTCCAACTAACCAGAACTTTCATTACGGAAGCTATAATCAACACCATAAAGCGGTCGGAAGCTAAAACACCCAAGACCAGGGAAAAAAGCGGCTGACAGAGGCTCCTACAGGCCCAATGGCCCAACAGCAGTAGGGGCCCCGATTTCTCTATAAATAAGACCCAGGTGTCACATTTTGAGGAGGATTTTCTTATTCTTGTATTCTTTCTCTCTAGAGTAAACCCTAATTCTTAGATCGATTTGGGGATTTCTTATATTCTATTCATGTATTCTAAGTCAAAGATCAATAAAGAGTGAATCAACACTTATGATATTTTCTTATGAACTTATCAAGTTATTTTCATAGTTATCGTTGCTACAGCTTACTGTTTATTTCCTATATGTGCGTGAACCCTTACCCAAATCTTTCCTAAAATCAGATGAAATATCCCTTTCCTACAAGATTAAACCCTTCAGCAAGCTTAGTGCAGAAACCTTTTCTACCATCCGTTAAATCATTTTTCAAGGGTTGTATTTAGAGATACTTCTCACCAAGGTAATTGTTGGTCCTTGAATTGCTTAAGCATGATACTCAACCCATCGAGGGCAGAGTAACTATCCTTTCAGATTCCAGACCTTGATACCTAGGAACGGTGAACTAACTCAAACTTGCGAAGGCTAATCAACCTATTTTTTCCTTAGGTCCTCTCCCACAGACCAATCTCCGGTGTTGACGAAAAATATCATTAACAACCATCATTATTCTACTTAATTTTTTAAGTTTCTACAGTTATACTCTGTCGTTTTCAATACAAATTATATCATTCTTCTTCTATTCTCAATGTCTATCAGATACTCTCTGTTTGGAAGTGTTATTAAAGAGTCCTAGGGGAATTGTAATTGTTAAGGAAAGGGTGTGTTCCTTGTAGCCCGTAAATCAAGAAAAGGAGTGGTGTTAACCTTGTAGCCATGAAATTGAGGGTGTTGAATCGGTGTTAACCTTGTAGCCGTGAAATCAAGGGTTCTGAATTATTGTTAACCTTGTAGCCGTGAAATCAAGTGGGTAGTAATTGGATACTGATATTAATAAAACTATGCGGAATCTAGCGTTGCGTGGGACTGGACGTAGGAGTAATCCAATCCAGTATAAAATCCGGTATGTTCTTTCATTTTGTACAATTTATTTCTGTTTATATTTGCATCTGTGATTGTTTCTAATGTGATATTCATTCTGTGAGTCATATAGTAGTTTGAGTAATTATTAGTAGTTTAAGATTTCTATAAGTTCTATAATTGCCTTAAGATCCATGATTCTCATCCCTAACAAAAAGGGTATGTTATACAGAATTGATCCTAACAAACAAACAACTTGGCTCAAATCCCCAACCTATGATTTGGCCTTTAAAACAAATTTAATTTATTATGCCTAACAACGATGTAACAACCCGAAAATTTGACAATAAATAGTTATTTAATTAGAAGCTCAAAAATAATAATTTCTGCAAATGATTTTTGAATTTTTCCATGAAACTTTATCCGTTGCGCTCGTCTTAGAATTTTGGTCAACTTTCATGTTTGGAGTTTCGCAAGCGGAGTCCATATGAAAAAGTTATGGACGAGATACGAAAAACAGACGGAAATAAATAAAATGGAATATTATATACATAGTAATATATAATTGCCTAGCTACGTCACTGCTAGATCGACCAAGCAGTCGACCGCTAGCTGCGACCGCTTGGTCGAGCCAAGCAGTGACGGCTAGGGTTTTTGTCGGATAAAAGTTTATATGAATGGACGTGTATAACTTTAAACTAATCCGACGGTTCTAGGCCATTTCCACCCCTATAAATAAAGGGGTAGAGCCTCATTGTTTTTTCCACATGAATCTTCAGAGGCAGTGGAGGTTTGCCATTTTTCTCTCCTTCCAAACCTAAATTCTAAAATAAAAATATATTCATACATATTAAATCCAATTCATATGAAATTGAGAGGGCTAGCAGATCTAATGGAAAGGAATGCAAAGTGACGCTACAAATCATATTCTTCGCTCTCTTCCCTTTTCCTGACATTTCTACAGATCTAGAATTTCCCCTTTCCAGATAAATTGTAGATTTAAAAGAATATGGGGATTGTAAGCCTAAAGGGTCCAAAACAATTGAATTTGGAGGATATAAGGTGAGTGTGAAATTTACAGTTATAATAACTTATCTACTTCGTTTGAATTAGATCTATGTTTTTATGCCTATTCCTATCAGATCTGGTAAATAACTTGTTGTAATTAGATTGACACCCATCAGATCTGGTTATAAAAAGTGTAAAACTTGTGAATTATACACTGTGCCTATGCATAGAACAAATTGTAGGATTTCATAAACTTGTTTACATCAATTTTTACAGTTATGTCATGAAATATATTGCAACTACGTTATAGAATGTATTGTGGACATTGCATAACACTGTAGATCTGGAAATCAGTCCCATTAGACACAAATTAGATGTAGTAACATTCCAGATCTTTAATTCAGTGTTGAAAATATAAAATATGTGAATTTGGATAAAAGGATGAAATTGGTAAATTTTGTGAATTGGGAACGATATGATTGTTAAATTATGAGAATGTAATTTTACCTATTTGAATTCGATATTGTTGGGTTTTGGCTTAGTTACTATAAATATGCCATTATCTTTTTTTGTACAAAAATATGTTGTTTTGAATTCACAAGCGGTATGACAAAAAGATTAAAAAGGAAAAATGGTGAAAACGTACGTATAAATATATATAAAAAATTTGTACGTAGTTTGCATCGACTATTCTAAATATACATATACATATATATATATATATATATATGTATATATATTTCTTGTGAATTTGAAATGTGACAATTCCACAAATTAGGCACAATTTACAATGATTACGGCTAAAGATCTTTTTGTAAGATTTGGAACCTTTTGACAATATTGAATGTAAAAAGGAATGTTTGGCTATTGATTAAACCAAATCAAGTAAATAAAAACTAATAATAATAATAATAAAAGTTAACTACGTTGACCGTACGAAAACATAAAATAAAAATATATACATATTATCCTTCCAAATCAGTATAAACGGTAAAATATACATTGCATTAGATGTTTGAAGGTTTGAATTTTTGTATAGTATTCATTTATAGAATCATATAATGTAAACTGCATTCCATATTAAATGAATATATTTGTGGTGACCATTTGTAGCAATCACTATAATTAATTGCTATAAACAGGACCGCTGTTACACCCCACCTCCGTTAATGTCACTCATTAAGAGAATGCATTAATTTTCGTGAAGCGTTATAGGTAAATAGAAACATAAACATTACATGATAGATATAAAATGACAGTGGAATTTAATATTTTATTAAGTAGGAAACATCGTGGTTCAAAACATAGTTACATCATAAGTCTAAAATACATAAAACCCAGTACATCAACTTAAAACTTCTGTCTTGTACTTAAATCATCAGAGTACAATAAACATGAAAAGAGCATAATCTCCAAAAACATAGCCATCGTAGGAAAGGTACGAAATCAAGTAGTACATCTAAGCATCTCCAAGCAGAATGAAAGCAGAATCCTGATCAAGCTTGAGTATTCCCACCATAAGAATCTAGGGGCGGGGGGGGGGGGGGGGGGGGGGAACAGAAGAGAAAGAAGAGGAAACAAAATGGGTTAGACATAAAGTCTGGTGAATCCAGTTACTTTTAGCAAATAAATAAGTAAAAGCATCATGACAGGCATATAAGCTGGATAAGAGGATAACAGCATATAAGGCAGGTATAACAAGGTAAACTGGATAAAATGAACAGAACATATATGTATAACGCTTCTCTCGTACTTTCTCTTTCTCTGCACCAATACTAGTATTATATGAACGAGATGATCCCCAACAAGTACAAGATGGTAGACCTAGGCGTACTTCTAGTGAGAGGTTTAACCCCATACAATTAACAGGAAGCCTAACTGAACATACCGGAGTTACCCCTAAGGATAATAACAGGCTCCTAAGCATATCAGAGTCTAGATGTACCCTAATTACTACCCTAATCGACCGGCTCCCTACTAGATATCCTGTGATGGCCCCACAGTAGGATGTATCATTTCCTAAAGTGGCAACCCTTTATTTTTAGGATGTGCACAACCATATCTACAGGTGTCACGTAGTCTTAATCCACCCCTGTCCGGACCCATGCACGCACATGACCCATCGGAATGCACTGCCCACACCGCCCCATCGTTTGGATCTCTTACAATCAGCCCCGTAAGTATGCCTCGACTACGACCTGGTTCGAAGTACACATTTGATACCTATATATGGGTTACTGACAGAAACGGGTCCCATATATAGGATGATACAAGCTTCCCCCTATGCTTGCATCCCCACTACTAGGATTTCCACAGGTTAAGCCATACCAGTGTAAAATAATTGCATAACACCACAGGTTAAGTCTGTGGGCCTATATATATATATATATTACCCACCACCCCAAGATATAATTAACCATCCCACTGATTCAAGCAAGTTTACTTAACCTCTAGTCAAGTTAACATGTTCGTGTAATCCCTATGGATTCAAACAGGTTAAGTATTCAAGTTCATTACCATTTATGGTTATAGTGCGTTAGACCTCCCACATTATGCCTACTACTTATGGATGCTGGATATGCCGGGCTGGTCCTGGCAGACTTCTTCCACAAGTCGGACTTAACCTCATGTCTCAGCATGTTACGTGTTTATGCACTTAGATCCATCACATTAGATTTACCACTTGTGGTTGCTGGATATGTCAGTCGGGTCCGGGCAGACTTCTACTACAAATGCAATCTAACATCGTGTCTAAGCGCGGTTACAGTTTCTAATTACTGTAAATCTTGGCATTTTCACTACTTAACAATTATCCCTAATTCATTATAGGTTTTCATTCCCCTTTTCCAAGTTAAATTCATCATGTACCATATGCCTCAAATTAAGATTTAAATTACAATTTGATTTATGTCCCAAATCTATATTCATGTATTTGATTCAAGTTATGCCCAAATTTCCCAATACAAGTTATGCCCCAATTTTAACGTTTTTCCCTCGTTCCCAATTTCATTCATTCACATATTTCAGCGGTATGCCTAGGCTAGAAGCTAGCCTGGCTATAATATAAAACGGGAAAATAAAAAGGGAAGAGAACAAAAATAAACATAATAACAAGATTGACATATGATGGCAGAAACATGCATTGCAACTAATAAACATATAGTGACAAAACCGGGCATAATGACAAGACAGGCATATTGGAACAAATCTGATGAACATGCGATAATAGAACAGATTCTAACATAATAGGGGCATCATAAACAGGCATGATGATATCTAAATAGTGAAATAGATCTACAAATAATGGCAGATCTAACATGATAAATATGCATAGACTTTGATCCAATTCATATCCATGTCAAAATAACTTAGATACACAGGTTATGGCAGATCTGATATTATTTAATTAGTCACAGGCTTAGATCCAGTTCATAGACGTGTAGAAAATAACTTTTAAGTGTTTATATCTAAAAAATAACGTAGAATCACTGTGATTGGATCTAAGAACAGAAGAATAATCGTAGATGTAGAAGTACATATCTCTGAATTTGTCTAACTCTGGTTGTAGAAGAAGAATTAGGCTATTTTAATCTTGGCAGGGGCAACAACTCAACGTCGCCATTGATTTAGGTGAATAAAACAATGGGTATAGGGTCTTATTTATAGTCATCAGCCAAAGAATCTAGACCAGAAGTCAGTCCAAGTTCGTAAACATTAATCTTCCCAGATTCGTATGGGTGTAGTCCCCTCCTTGGTGTGTCGACCCAGGGGTCGACACATGGGTCGACACCCCCTTGATGGGGTTGACCCATGGGTTGACACCCATATCGAGAATTTTCCCGCCCCTCTCCGCTGCGTGAATTTGAATTATTTTGAATTTCTAGGAAGGTTTATTTATATATAATTAGCTTATATATGCGCAAAATTCAAACCATAATATCTTCTTTATACAATCCGTTTTACGCAAACTCGGAGTCTATCTTAAGGAGAATTCCGAGACGAACGCAATGGTGCTGTCCATTTTACTTAATTCTGAATATTTAATTAGTTATTCTTTAGTTTATCATATTAATGTGTAATAAAATTATGGGGTGTTACATTCTCCCCCACTTAAAGGATTTCGTCCCCGAAATCTCCAAGTTAAGAAGAATGTATATCCTAACATCCATCTACTCATACACCAATCATAGGCATCCGTTGTCCTTAAAAGTTCACTAATGCTCGTATGAACATATGCAATAGTGTGTGTATATGTCCCTATAATAATGCGAAAGATCAGGCGGTCGTCTGATTCAGTAGACCTCCTTAATGTAATGTATGTTAGTGCCATGAATCCAACATGTATGCAAATAATCCTATTGTATCATGTAAGTTCTATATGTGTGCACAGTCATTCATCCAAATGCAACATCCATATGACGATACACCCACTTTCATCCATTGAAAGAAAGAAAAAATGCACACACATCCATATGCAGTATGAGAGTGATTGAGCCGATCTAGTGCCTAATGTGTGTGTATATGCATCCACGAGCAACAACTAGAAAACACTTGCATCCGTCAAACATAACATGTCTCAAACACATGTTTACATTCATGGGATTCCTACCTAAAGGCCGAAGATTCGATCGATTGGATATACTTAAATGATAGAAACAACCATGAATAAATGCTTTGGAAAGGAAGTTAAGAACATACCCTTGAAAAGAAAAGGGTACGAAGCACAAATCTTGTCTTCAGTCTCCCAAGTTGCATCTTCTTGATTATATCCCCACTGAACTTTCATTAACTTGACTTCTCTATTACGTAGCTTCTTAACTTCTGATCCAAGAATATGGGTAGGAACTCGTCTAACTGTCACCTCCCGTTCTACCTCTACTTCCTCAAGCATACTCTGCTCAACTACTTCTGGAGTATCATGCAAGCACTTCCGTAAATGTGAAATGTGGAAAACATCATGAACGCTGGAAAGTCTCTCTTGTAGATTTACTCTATAGGCCATTTGGCCAATCCTTTCTGTTATGGGAAATGGCCCTACGGATCTTGGTGCCAATTCCCTTAAATATCCAAAGCGAACCACATTCCTCAAAGGTGATACCTTAATGAAAAACATGTCTCCCACCTCAAACTCAATGTCAGTCATTATCCTATATGCATAGGACTTTCTACCTATCTTGATCTGTCTTCATTCGCCGTCTAATAAGATCAATCTTTTCGGAAGTTTCTCTAACCATATCCGGTCTAAGTAGAAGTCTTTCTGTAGATTCCCACCAACTAGTCGGTGATCTACAGGGTCGTCCGTACAATGCTTCGAAGGGTTCCATGCCAATACTAGCTTGATAATATTGTTGTAGGCGAACTCTACTAAAGGAAGATGCTCTTCCCAGGTCCCTCCGAAGTCTAGGATACACAGCCTTAAAAGATCTTCAAGGTCTCTATTCACCCTTTCGGTCTGTCCATCTGTCTGAGGGTGATAAGCGGTGCTCAAACACAATTGTTTGCCTAATACTTCTTGCAAGCTCCTCCAAAATTCACTGGTGAAAATGGGGTCACGATCACTTACGATACTGGAAGGTACTCCTTAAAAATGGACTATCTCACGAACGTAAATTGTTGCCAACCATTATGCCATCCTCTTACTCTTAACTGGAATGAAATGAGCGCTCTTAGTAAGTCTGTCTACTATAACCCAAATACTGGTGTTGCCTTTCCTAGATCTAGGAAAACCGTCAATGAAATCCATAGAGACGGTCTCCCACTTCCACTGTGGGACCTCCAAAGGATGAAGTAAACTATCTGGCTTCTTTTACTCAACCATGACTTGCTGGCAAATCAAACATTGAGAAACAAACTTTGCCACATCTTTCTTCATCCTAGCCCGAAAGAAAACCCTCTTCATATCTCTATACATCTTATCGCTGCCTAGATGAATAGTCATCTTAGAAATGATGGGATTCCTCTAGGACTGTCTTCAACAAACTCCCAACTCGGGGAACACAAAGCCTTTCATCCCGTCGCAACCGCCCTCTATCGTCTATGGAATATCTACTGAGGTGACTAGAAGTCTCCCCTTTACTGACCCTATCCAAGATGTCTGAAATATGTGGATCCTCTTGCTGTGAAGCTCCTATCTGATCCAAGAGAGTAGGTCGCACCTCTAGTAATACCAATAAACCGGGTATAAACTCGGTGGAGGGTCTAAAATCAAAAGTCGATATAAGGTCCAAGATTTTCCTCTCTACTAACAGAGGACTTAAGGCCATCCTCTGCCTACTCAGTGCGTCTGCCACCACATTACCCTTGCCAGGAGTATACGCAATCTCAAAGTCATAAGATACTAGGAACTCCATCCACCTTTATTGCCTTAAATTAAGATTCTTATGTGAGAACAAATACTTGATAGATTTATTATCGGTGTACTACTTTAACTTCTCTCCAAGTAGATAATGGCGCCAAGTCCTAAGCGCGAATACTATGGCAGCTAGCTCTAAGTCGTGGGTAGAATAGATCTTCTCATGAACCCTTAGTTGTCTACCTTTATAACATACTACCCTTCCCTCTTGCATCAGAATCGCAGCAAGCCCTGTACCACATGCATCAGTGTATACTGTGAACCCTTTGTTCCCATCCGGCAAGGTCAAGATTGGGGCGTTTGTCTGAGCCCTCTTCAATCGGTGGAAAGCATTGTCACAATATACATCCCAAGAAAATGCCAGATTCTTCTTCGTTAGCCTGGTGAGTGGGGCTAATATCTTTACGAAGTCCTTAATGAACTTCCTATAATAGCCTGCTAACCCCAGAAAACTTCTCACCTCCGTTGCATTCTTTAGGATCTGCCAATCTTGAACTACAACTACCTTTGCGGGATCTACTGCTATCCCATCTTTAGAGACCACATGCGCTAGAAATCTCACTTCTTTTCTCAAAAAATGGCATTTGGAGCACTTCACATTAAGGTTGTGCGCATGGAGAGTTTTCAAACCCTCCCTTCAATGTAAGGCATGCTCTTCCTTGCTCTTCGAGAAAATCAAGATATCGCCAATGAAGACCACAACGAACTTATTTAGAAACTCCAGAAACACCCTACTCATTAGATCAGCAAAATAAGCGGGTGCATTCGTCAACCCAAAAGGCATAATGAGCCACTCGAAGAAACCATCTGGAGTTCTAAAAGCGGTCTTGTCTATACTGTCCTCGACCAACTCTCAAATGATGAAGCCTCGTGGCCAAGTCTAACTGAGAGAAAACAGATGCACTAACAAGCTAGTCAAACAGATCATCTATCCTCGGAAGTGGGTGCCTGTTCTTTTTAGTGAGTTTATTCAACTCTCTACAATCCACACATAAGCGAAGCGAACCATCCGCCTTAGTTGCGAACACCACCAGGGAACCCCATTCAGATTGCTTCGCCTAATAAACCCTTTCTCAAGTAGCTCCCCTACTTGCTTTCCTTTCTCTTAGAGGCATGTGGCGCACAGGCAATGCAACTCGCTTTGCACTGCCTACCAAGTATATACGGAAATCAATCTCGCACCTTGGAGGTAAGCCCCGAACCTCCTTAAAAACATCAGGATACTCACAAACTACTAGTATAGATCGCAAATCATCGATAGATGCATCAAGTGATTCTAGGAAACTAAGCATGATAGACCCTTTTGTGTCACAAGAAATCTCGAGGGTCCTCCCATGGCAAGTTAAAACTCTAACGATCCTCCTCTCACAATCCAGAATGGCACCATACATGGCTAGCCAATCCATCCCTACAATCAAATCACAGCTCATGAAACCAAGTAATATGCATCGCACTCAAACTCGACGCCCAACCCAGATATTCTCAAACCTCGCCAAATCATAGATAGATGAGCCGTATCCCCAATGGAGTTTGATACAACAACAGGATCCAAAACCATATTAGTACTAAGGTGTAGAGAATCAACCACAGAATCAGATATAAAAGAATGTGAAGAGCCCAAATAAAAAAGAGTTATAACATGATGATTGGAAAGAGAAATCAAACCTTCAACGACAAATTTCCTACCTCTGTCTGGCGCACTGGCCACGAGAGCATGCACCTGCCCTCCCGAAGATCCTGCCCTTTGACCTTATCATTGCTTCCACGGGCACTTCTTAGAAAAGTGTTCGACCTCCACTATTGAAGCAAGCATTCTTCTTTCTTTTGCAGTCCTTGATCAAATGACCCTCGCGTCTGCAATTGTGACACTTCCTTTTATCTCTAACCTTGTCATCATTTCCGCCCTTCTTTTGTTGTTGTTGTCCTTTTGTTGGGCCACACTTTCTTGTTTTGTGTTTCCTTGACCTTAGCTTCTCTCATTTCACCTTTATCTTCTTCATGCATCAATGCCACATCTACGAGCCTTTCAAAAGTTGCACCCATCGGAATATGAGACATAGCCAACCCATGAAGGGATTCATTCCATCCTCTAGCAAACCGCAAAGCTTTATTATACGTGGTATCTACTAGCTCCAAACCAAACCTCGTCAGTTGATTGAATTTGTTAACATATTCTTTCACAGACATGCTTCCTTGCTTGAGATCTAGAAACCATTCCATTCGCATACTTTTCTCAACTTGAGAAAGAAACTTCATTTCAAACCTCTGCCAGAAATCATCCCAAGTCTCCACTGGACACCCTGCTTGCATCACTCCCCACCAGAAGAAGCCTCATCTTTCAGCAGCCAAGCGGCCAACTGAATCTTCCTACGATCGTCAACTTCGAAAATTCCAAACAAATCCTCCATCTCTTTAAGCTAATTCCTTGCCTCTACGAAAGTTTCGGTTCCTCGGAATGTCTTTCCACCCATAGCACAAAAATCTTTGCAGATCTTAGAGAAATTATCTGCTCACGGAGGAAGAGGATGAGGAATAATGGGTGCAGCTAGGGGAGTAACGTCTGCTTGACCATCGGCAGGCACCGCGACCTCTAGATACCTACGGAACCGACCCAGTATCGTAACGCCCTCAGGAATATTAGGTTCCCCAGACATGCTGAAAAGAAAGGAAAAAGGGATTCTAACAGAGAATTGAAAGATATTACATATGGATTTAGGGAATATGCTTTTCAAAATAGATTTTTCTTTTGAAAATGCATTTTAAAAAACCTTTTTGAAACCATTTTTTAAAATCTTTTATCCGATCTAGTAACCTTCAGCTCTGATACCAAGTGTGACACCCCACGTCCGTTAATGTCACTCATTAAGAGAATGCATTAAGTTTTGTGAAGCGTTATAGGTAAACAGAAACAAAAATATTACAAGATAGATATAAAATGACAGCGGAATTTAAAATTTTATTAAGTAGGAAACATCGTGGTTCAAAACATAGTTACATCATAAGTTTGAAATACATAAAACCCAGTACATTAACTTAAAACTTCTGTCTTGTACTTAAATCATTAGAGTACAATAAACATGAAAAGAGAATAATCCCCAAAAACATAGCCATAGTGGAAAAGGAATGAAATCAAGCAGTACATCTAAGCAG
Organism: Allium sativum; assembly: GCA_030737875.1. Classification (NCBI taxonomy): domain Eukaryota; kingdom Viridiplantae; phylum Streptophyta; class Magnoliopsida; order Asparagales; family Amaryllidaceae; genus Allium; species Allium sativum. Next base: position 267,703,848 of record CM060913.1, on the reverse strand, counting down.
CTCCAAGCAGAATGAAAGAAGAATCCTGATCAAGCTTGAGTATTCCCACCCTGAGAACCTAGGGGGGGGGGGGGCGACGGAAGAGAAAGAAGAGGAAACAAAATGGGTTAGACATAAAGTCTGGCAAGTCCAATTACTTTTAGCATGTAAATAAGTAAAAGCATCATGACAGGCATATAAGCTGGATAAGAGGATAACAACATATAATGCAGGTATGACAAGGTACACATGATAAACTGAACAGAACATATATGTATAGCGCTTGTCTAATACTTTCTCTTTCTTTGCACCAATACTTTTATCATATGAATGAGATGATCCCCAGCAAGTACAAGATAGTAGACCTATGCGTACTTCTAGTGAGAGGTTTAACCCCATACAATTAACATGCAACCCAACTGAACATACCGGAGTTAGACCTAAGGATAATAACGGGCTCCTAAACATATCAGAGTCTAGATGTACCCTAATTACTACCCTAATTTACCGGCTCCCTACTCCATAGATACCCTGTGCTGGCCCTATAGTAGGATGTATCACTTCCTAAAGTGGCAACCCTTTATTTTCAGGTTGTGCACAACCATATCTACAGGTGTTACGGCGTCTTAATCCTCCCCTGTCCAGACCCATGCATGCACATGACCACTTCGGAATGCGCCGCCCACACTGCGCCTTCGTTTGGATCTCTTACAATCAGCCCAGTAAGCGTGCCCCGACTTCGACCTAGTTCGGATTACTCATTTGATACCTATATATGGGTTACTGACTTAAACGGGTCCCACACACAAGATTATACAAGCTTACCCCTACGCTTGCATCCCCACTACTAGGATTTCCACAAGTTATGCCATACCAGTGTAAAAAGATCGCATAACCCCACAGGTAAAGTTTGTGGGCCTATATATATAAATATCACCCACCACCCCAAGATATACTTAACCCTCCCACTGTTTCAAGTAAGTTTACTTAACCCTACTCAAGTTAACATGTTCATGTAATCCCTATGGATTCAAACAGGTTAAGTATTCAAGCTCATTACCTTATCCATTTATGGTTATAATGCGCTAGATCTCCCACATTAATCCTACTACTTGTGGATGCTGGATATGCCGGACGGGTCCGGGCAAACTTCTTCCACAAGTCGGACTTAACCTCGTTTCTCAGCACGTTACGTGTTTATGCACTTAAATCCCTCATATTAGATTCACCACTTGTGGTTGTTGGATATGTCGATCGGGTCCGGGCAGACTTCTACCACAAATGCAATCTAACCTCGTGTCTAAGCGTGGTTTCAATTTCCAATTACTGTAAATTTAGGCATTTTCACTACTTAACTATTATTCCTTTTTCATTATAGGTTTTCATGCCCCTTTTCCAAGTTAAATTCATCATGTACCACATGCCGAAAATTAAGATTTAAATTACAATTTGATTCATGCCCCAAATCCATATTCATGTATTTAATTCAAGTTATGCCCAAATTTCCCAATACAAGTTATTCCCCTATTTTAACGTTTTCCCCTCGTTCCCAGTTTCATGTGTTCGCATATTTCAGCGGTACGCCTAGGCTCGAAGGTAGCCTGGCTATAAAATTAAAAGGGAAAGAAGAAGGGAAGAGAACAAAAATAAACATAATAAAAAGATTGACATATGATGGTAGAAATAGGCATAGCAACTAATAAACATATAGTGACAAAATTGGGCATAATGATAAGATAGGCATATTGGAACAGATCTGATGAACATGCGATAATAAAACGAATTCTAACATAATAGGACATCATAAACAGGCATGATGAGATCTAAACAGTGAATTAGATCTACAAATAATTGCAGATCTAACATGATAAATAGGCATAGGCTTAGATCCAATTCATAGTCATGTCAAAATAACTTAGATACACAGGTTATGGTAGATCTGATATTATTCAATTAGTCACAATCTTAGATGTAATTCGTAGACATGTCAAAAATAACTTCTAAGTGTTTATATCTAAAAAATAATGTAGAATCCCTAAGATTTGATCTAAAAACAGAAGAATAATCGAAGATATAGAAGTACAGATCTCTAAATTTGTCTAACTCTGGTTGTAGAAGAAGAATTAGGCTATTTTAATCTAGGTAGATGCAGCATCTCAACGTCGCCATTGATTTAGGTGAATAAAACAATGGGTATAGGGTCTTATTTATAGTCATCAGCCAAAGAATCTAGACCAGAAGTCAGTCCAAGTTCAGAAACATGAATCTGTCTAGATCCTTATAAAGGTCGAACCCCTCATTGGTGTGTCGACCCAGAGGTCGACACCCCCTTGATGGGGTCGACACCCCCTTGATGGGGTCGACACCCATAGCGGGAATTTTCGCGCCCCTCTCCGCTGCGTGAATTTGAATTAATTTGAATTTTTGGGAAGGTTTATTTATATATAATTTGCTTATATGTGCGTAAACTTCAAAACTTAATATCTTCTTCATGCGGTGTCCGTTTCATGCAAACTCAGAGTCTATCTTAAGCAGAATTCCAAGACAAACACAATGGCATAGTCCGTTTTACTTATTTCTGAATATGTAATTAAGTACTCTTTAGTTTATCAACCTAATGTGTTATACAATTATGGGGTGTTACAACCGCAAATCAATAAATGACAATTGTAACCAAACGTTGAATGAGGAAAGTGAATATGATAGGATAATGGTTACAATTCCTAAAATTTATTTAGGATAAATGTTGTACACCCCAATTAGGAAATTTAAATTTTAATCGCATTTAGACACGAGGTTAAGCTCACTTGTGGTATAAACCTGCTTGGAACCGTCCAACAAATCCAGCAACCATAGGTAGCCAGCTTAATATGAGGGGTTGTATAAAAATAAGTGTACTAAGGCATGATGTAAAGTTCACTTGTGATAGAAGTCTGTCCGGAACCGACCGGAAAATCCATCATCCATATGTAGTCAACTTAATGTGAGAGGCCTAGTGTGTGTGTGTATATAACAACCAATAAACAAATAAACTAATAAATAAAAGAATAAGAATAGTAATTTCCTGTTAGGGTACAACAATTAAATATATTCGGGACTGATAAAATAAGGATATTCCGTTGTAATTAATGCCTTAGGAAATTATGGCCATTAGGCTCATAAATGGTATTAATTGTAATCAATGGTAATTAAAGATAAAAGGTTGCCTTAGGAAAATATGATCATTATAGTCATAAAGGGCAATAAACAAAGAAATGAGAAGTAAATGGGTGCCATAAGGGAATAAATGGATTTTGATTGTTGTTTAAATACTAAGTCCAATTAAGGAGGTAATCAAATAAATATTCTAGGGTAAAGAGAATATGACCTTCCTTATTTATAGTAATGAATATAGAACTTATAAATAAAAATAAAGTTGGACTCAGTAGGTTAATAACGTAAGATATTATTAACCATATGAACTCATGACGAAAATGAATGGCGTACGTATGGTATTTCCGTATAGAAGGACTAAGCGGAAATGACTTAATAATGTAGCCCACCTTATCTTAAATAGGGAAGGTATAAAAGGCTAATGGGGTACGAACTAATAATCTTCGCGTATAGTCCGCTTCCTGGTCCGAAAAGGCTAAGAGACTAGGGTTGAAGAGTCCACCTGGGATAGGTCTTTCAGTTTAGGGGTCTTAAATGGCAGGTGTGTGTGAGCCTACCCAGTTCTGGAAACTAAAACGTCTGATATAGCTACCTATCCTAGGGGAAGTAATAAGTGACTAAGGAGGTTATCTAATAAGGTCCTCCAGAAGGTATAGCGAACAATAGAATACCTTCTCTCACCTTATGCGGGGCAAGGGTATATGCTTGAATGACGGAAGCCTTAACTAGTAGGGACCATAGTTAGTTCCGTGTTGTTTATGATAACGTTGAATATATTATCGAGGGTTAATAAATGACCAATAGGTCCACCTATGGTCTTAAGCGATCAGGGAGGATCCACCCTATATATCATTGATAGTGAGGCAATACATGGCGAAGGATAAGCGAATGAAAGTATATGCATATAGAAACCCCGTAATTAGGGGCCCACTTTCGATTAAATAACCAGTTATGTTCTAGTATAAAGGCTTAACAAAAATATGTGTAAACGTCCTATCTCGGTATTATACTTTGGAAATACTACTTTGGGAACGGTAGTAAAGTCGTGCGTAAACATTTACTAGGTTAGGCATACATCTTGGGTTGAACCAAACGGGATACATCTATGTATTATAAGCCATGTTGTAAATTTCTTAGTCATTAGAGCTTGTTGTTCTGACCCCCTCCTCGTTACAACCTCCTAGGTTTCCTAGAGAAGGTTGGGTTCTCACGGGTGCTTAAGTTTGGTTTTTGGTTCTCGTTCTCTCTCATACTCGATATTGGATAAGTGACTTACTTTGAAAAATGTAGTTACTTGAGTTAATACTAGTTTATCCTTTCTTATTTCCGCTGTGAGTTTTCTTTTATCATACTCTTATTATGCTCATGCTCATTTATTGCAGGTACCAGATTACACGCTTCATGCTTGGATGTGTTTGAGTTTTGATTTTTGCTGAAATTTAGGGGAGAAAAGTGTGGGGTGTTACATTTGGTATCAGAGCTTAGGTTAAATAATCAGAGGAATTAGTTAAATTAGGACCTATGAGAGAACGTAATTCAATTTTCTTTTCTGTTTTTCTTTGTCTTTCTTACTCGACTTTAACTTGTTTCAACGATGAAATTAGTCATGGGCCTAATAATATAAAATGGACTTTAAGCAACTAAGGGTTGAAATATATTGAGTTCGATTTTCTAGACGATTCTATCTTACCCCACAGTACGTTGGCGATCTCATTGTGAAGAGCATGAGGACGGCATACAGTGGATTCCGTTGATTCGAATTTGGAGACTGGACAGTAGTCTAGCTACAACCGAGATAGTCGCGATATCTAGTTTTTGGGTTTTTTTGGTATTCCAGTTAAGACCATTACTCGATCCAAAACGGGGAAAGAGCCCACGTTAGTATGTCGAACCCATTTCGAAAATATAATAACGAAGTGTATCCATTTGTTGCTTCGTTAAAATTTCGAATCTACCTTTGTTGAAATATTATATTGAGTTCTTGACCTTGTATTCAAGGAAATTTATTTTTAAAGCTACTTTAAAAATAAAAATGGATTTCAACGGTTTTAAAATATGGTTTCGGAAAATAGTTTGTGAAGATATGGTTTTAAATTCTTAATCTATTTGTGTTTCAAAATTTTAGGGCTATTCTGTAATTTTAATAAATATAGTCTTACTTGTAGAAAAGATGGAGTTAGAAATGACAAGGGATATGCCACTAAACTTGAAAACAATATATGTTTTTTCCTTGTAATTTGTAGTGTTCCTCTTCCTATATATATTGGATAATTTGTTGAAATTATCACAATTAATCCTTAATACTTAAAGCTCCAACATTTTTGAACACGAAAAGGTTTTCCTAGTTTGAAATATAAACTGGATATAAGTAATAATAATGTAGATTTATATATACGAAACCGTTACTTTACAATAAAATTCCATTTTCGGAAAAGTTTTAAATTTTTCTTCGAAAAGGCCAAGGAAAATCCTTCGTTCGGATTTTGGAGTATTTTATTTCGTGAATCGTTTGTTTGTTGTCAGCTAGAAAAGGGGAAATCCATTTTAAATTATATTACGGATTTTTAGCTGAATTATTTTGGAATTCGTTCGTTCGTCGTGTAGTAGCAGCATCATTGTTGAGACTATAAATCCTTGGAGTTGGCTTGGGATTTTGACTGTGGTCTTTAAATACCGTGGCGATGAGGATAATTATTTTCAGATCGCGTGAAATCTTTAAGGAAGACGCAGGACGATTAATATTTTAATCTGGTCTAATAAGGCCAAGGGTCAACCTTTGTCCAAAGCCTATCTTATAGTTGATCGTTTGTGTTATACTAGAATGGTCAACTAGTTATTGAGTTTTGGTACAACTTGGACCTAGGACTCAACCATAAAAGTTGCATCCAAATTAACCCTTAACTTCCGTCTTTCGTCCTTTCTTCCTCATCTAGCCGAACTATAAATCTGTCCTTCTTCTCTTTCTTTGTTGTCGCCTTGTCTCCTCTTTTTCCGTGCTTGTTTGCGCATTAGATCTTGCCTCACTAGTACTCCAAGATCTAGTTTCTTCTCTTCGACCTTTTCTTGGTCCATAATACCTAATTTTGCTATTCGATCTTACTCGCACCAATTAAGTCTCACCCTTGGGCATAGATCATTTGGTTGGATCAGAATAACCAAAAGGTTCTCATCGCTTTAAGGTTGAGAAAATCTGTTAAGGCAGTTGGGTTTGTACCGGCCCATTGCTTCGAGATCTTAGAATAGGGTTGCTGTTTTTGCTGCATCCGCCTTTACTATATCTTGTTCAAATAGGTTCTTTCGAAGGCGATCGTCGATTTGGAGATAAAGATAAGCTATCTTTGGATGGTTTTTTCGAGGAGAGTCTAGATGAGATTTTAGAGGAATCCATGTTATAAGCAGACTTGTATGGTCTTTTGTTTGACCGGCTTTGGATATTTTGCAGCAAATTTCTTTTTCTCGATGTCGGTTTTTGTGTTTGGGAATTTATGTTCGAACGGACCATGTAGACGTGTGACCCTTTTAGCACATCGTTCTATAAATGGGAAGTTGTGACTAGATTTGTCTCATGATGCGGGAATCAATCCTTTGCTTGATCGGTGGCGTAACCATCATTTAGTGCCGCATCATATTTGTTTTAGCTTGTGTTCTTGTGTGTTGTCTCATGGAGTTACTTTCTGTAATTTCACCATCTACTTTGTCCTTAGGCAATATTGGGTGGGTTTTCATGAGAAGTCATTTTGTGGTAGGTTTCTTTTCTCATCATAATTTCTCTCTTTGAAGAAACGATGATGTGGGAACCTCCAACAACACCAGCAGTGTCTGTAACACGAGATTGAGCATTTTTCTACCATGATATGAATAATCAAAGATCATAAAAATTGGTTTGAGCTCCAGCCGCAGTGCAAGACATCCTGTTGTTTAAAACCATTATTTTGGGAGTTTTGGTGTTGTTTTGTTGTTATCCCTTTCCAGCATCGGGTTATTGGCTTTGTGCTGAATCGTGCTTGTAACTTTTAATGTTGTTTAAATCGCACGACTTAGGTTAATGAGATTTCTAAGCTTGGAAATGTTTATGTCATTAACGCATGCCTGTTTGAATGAAATCTCATTTTTGTATCTTAACTAACAGTTGTCCTAGGGCTGGAAAGAATGTAATTCTGTGTTGGGTAAATTTTAGTAAAGGACCAGTTTTACGTCATGGATATATAAATAAATAAACCACTATTCCTTGTTAAATCTAAAATTTATTTTGGGATTTTTGTGTGTGATTTCAATTTTCGCATTTGTGGCGTTTCTAACTTTTTTCGCCAACATGTGACTTGAATCGTTTATATTTTCGCAAAATTAAATTTTGAAGTTTTTGGGAAATGTTTGAAAAAAAACATTTTATCATTTTCTTATTTTATAGGAAAATGAATCGGTTTTGAAAGGAAAAATTCAAATAGACCTGACAAGTTTTCAAGCGGAAATTTAACTTTGTGAAAAATCTTGATTTTTGGTCACATGAATAGCGTAAGGAAGATGTTTGAATGTTTTGTGTGTGCGTTTTAGCAGTGCAATAGGACCGACGATGCGATTAAAACGTTAACGACAGCAAGGAAAAAGCAGTTTTGGCCTTGGAAACGCTGTTCCCATACCTTGTCAATGATGCACGAGAGTTATTAATTAACTCGTTTTACATTTTAGAGCTTGTTTTAAGCCTCCTTTACAGTCTACAAATTGAAAATTTTTGGAGTATTTTAGGTAAATTAACTCATTTTACATTTTAGAGCTTGTTTTAAGCCTCCTTTACAGTCTACAAATGGAAAATTTTGGAGTATTTTGGGTAACCGAGGTGAAAATTTTACTATCGGGCGGGAAATGGAATATTGGTGTTAACACCAAAATTTGCATTGCCCGAATATAAAGAAGCACAAGCTCCAGTACCAGAAAGTACAAAAGGAAAAACATTGGATACACCTATGTCGACACCGAAAGAAGGAGACAAAATCTTGTTTCTGCTGCAACTTTTGATTGGTGAGAGATTTAGACCTGAAATCACTTCCATTGGATTCAGATGATGGTTTCCCATTCTGTAGAGTGGTCATATTAAACAAACGACGTATCGTTTGAGAGAAATGGCTGAAATGAGAAAGTCAAAGAAAGCTGAAACCTACAACAGGGTCCAGGAACCAACACCAGAAGGGGTTCAGGAACCGACATCAGAAGGGATTCAGAAACCGACAGCAGAAGGGGTTCAGCAATCGACAACAGAAGGGGTTCAGAAACCGACAACAGAAGGGGTCTAAGAACGGGCAATGTGGTCTAGGAAGCTTGCGAAAGATAGAGAAAGGTGGAGATAAATAGAGAAAGCTAGAGAAATCTAGAGGAAGCTGGAGACAGCTAGAGAAAGCTAGAGGAAGCTGGAGATAGATAGAGAAAGCTAGAGACAGCTAGAGGTAGCTAGAGACAGCTAGAGAAAGCCAGAGAGAGCTGGAACTGACAGCAAGGTGCAGGAACCTGCAATAGGGTGCAGGAACCAGCAGTAGGGTACAAAACAGACAGCAAAAGGATGTAGGAAGTAGGAGAAAGGCAGAAAAAGACAAAACCGGCAGCAGAAGGCTGTAGGAAGTAGGATAAAGGAAGAAAACGAATAAAAAAAGCAAAAGCCAAAGGCGGGAACAAAAAGAAGGCACCAAAAAAAGTGGTGGGAAAGAAAAGCAACAAAAGGTGGCTCAAAATCTCTATAAATAAGGGGAGAGGGGTCTCATTTAAGGGGGGTCTTCCTCATTCCACAATCTTCCTCTCATTTCAAAGAGAACAAACCCGAATATGTAAATCAATTTGGGGATTTCTTATGTAAGCTCCTCCATGAATAAAATCATCAAAGCTCTTAAAGTGGACGTAGGTTCTATCCGAACCAACCACTATAAATTGTTGTGTTCTTTACTTTTCTGCGTATTATATTGTATATTGCAGTGCTTATGTATGTTTACGCTCCTTATTCCAACCTTTCCAGCAATGACCTGAATGCCTTTAACGTATACTTTAGTCCCGATTAGCGACTGTTGTTGTAACCCTATTCCAGGGTAACTACTGATCCTAAAGTCTTACAAGCGTGATACTCACATTTTGAAGGAAGAGCAACTAATCCTTGGACTAGGGATCTTGGTACCTAAGGAACGGTGAATTCAATCAAGATGGTAGAAACTAAATAATCCCCTTTTCCCTTAGGTCCATTTCCATAGACCTGTTGGCGAAAATATCTTTAACATTTTGCGCTAGAAGGAGGGCCGAACCTCCGTGTCCATTCCTACCTTCAACCTTTTGGATAGTATTGCCACATTTCTAACAGTGTTGTTCAGTCCTACTTTGGACTAAGATTTGAAGAAGCAAGACTATAGAAGGAATCTCAACAAGGAGCTTCTGAATGCTAGGGTACTCTGAAAATCCATTAAAGGATGATTCAATTAGGGAAAAATGGAAAAGAAGAAATGTGTCATTCATTCCAGAAAACAACATCAAAATATCCAAACTAGAAACTGGAGGATCTTCAACTTTAACAAAAGATGATTTGGAAACATTACACTTGGCTATGTAAATTGATACCATTAGGATATTTATTGAAGCAGACTTGGTCCGAAGATCCTCTGAAGCAAAACCTTAGGAAGCGGAGTCAAGGATCATAGCACCTTAGGAACTTGATAATCAAATCGAGTCTTCATCAAATCTACATAACAACCCAATCTCATGGAGAAGTAACCAAACATCAAAGGTGGCGGTTAGTTTAGAAGAAAATGAAAGCCTAACATGGATAAAAGATAGAAAGTTGCAAGGAATCCCCTTCTCCAAAGATATAATGTTGGTGAAGGCTCCATGTGTTATAAAAGAGCACAAAGTTGCGTATGATGGGACTACAGACCCTGAAGAATACTTTGCCAAGTTTGAGAATTACATAGATACGTATAACGCTTCTGAAGCCCTTCAATGTAAGGTCTTCGTAACAACTCTTCATGGAAGAGCTCTTAAATGGCGCAAACATTATCATGGCCTTCTCATCATATATTGGAAGCAATTGTCTACCGCATTTAGCGTGCAATTCCATATGCAAAAGGATTCAGCAAGTAGCATTTATGGTTTAGCCAGAATCAAGCAAAGACCGTAAGAGTCCCTTCATTGCTATCTAAAGAAGTTTCACAATAATTCACTCAAAGTGAAAGGGGCAACAGATAGAGAGAAGCTAAGAGCTGTGCGGTCGGGGCTGCTTGTACCATCCCCGTTTTGGAAGGAGCTTATCTTAAACGGATGTGAAAGCTTGAATGATTTGTATTCCAGAGCTGATAAATTCATTCTTATGGAAGAAATACTTAACTCAAGGAAAAGCTTGACGCAAGAACAGAAGGAAGAAGGGCTTGGTTCCAATCCCCTTGCAGAAGGTTCTACAAAACTGAAAAAAAGGAAAGACTATTGCTCTTATCACAAGACAGAAGGACACAAAACAAAACATTGTTGGAGTTTGATAAAGATACATCAAGCCAAAAAGAAAAATAAATTCAAAGTAAAATCAGTGGGAAAGCTGGTAAGAGACAACGCAACATGGAAATGGGAACTTAACGATAAGCCTCTTACCTCAAAAGATTACTTTTATTATTCGCTTAACTTTATCATTTTACTTATAATCAAACAAATATCAAGGTAAGTTCGAGTGCTATTACAGGTAAATACCGAACCGTGTTCAGGCTCATGCATATAACAAAAGCTCAAATGGAGCACTTTTTGTTTATGTCTCACCCCATGAGAGGGAACGAAATGCCAAATGGAAGCAGTTAAAGAAACACAACACATGAATACACAACAAAGTTATCAATAAAAGACAAGCTTCGGTGGAGGCTATTCATAGAAATATGCAGCAATGGAATGATTAAATGCTCATCATAGCTCGAATCAAATAAGATTCTTCTAAATCTTATCTCCCCTGTCTCAGAATTTCATGACTTTGTCAGACATGTTATATTGACATACTTAAATGCTTCTATGGAAGGTGTGGAACCTTCCCTTGATAAATTATATTAATAAAGCTTCTGAAGTGAGAAGCTACATCAACAAAGCTTTCGAGGGAAGAAGCTACATCAAAAAAGCTTCCGAGGGAAGAAGCTACATCAACAAAGCTTCCGAGGGAAGACGCTACATCAACAAAGCTTCCAAGGATAGAAGCCACATCAACAAAGCTTTTGAGGATAGAAGCCACATCAACAAAGCTTCCGAGGGAAGAAGCCACATCAACAAAGCTTCCAGAGAGTGAAGCTACAACAGACACAACCTCCCAGAAGAGGAGCGACAAACAAAGCTTCTAGAGAGAGAAGCAACAGCATACACAACCTCCCGGAAGAGGAGCGACAAACAAAGCTTCCAGAGAGAAGCAACGACATACACAACCTCCTAGAAGAGGAGCGTCAAACAAAGCTTCCAAGAAGAGAAGCCACAAAGTTACATCTTTACCTAGTGGAGTCGCCTCCTAAGTGGGGCTAACAAACAAAGTTACATCTCCACCTTGTGGAGTCGCCTCCTAAGTGAGGCTAACAACCCTACAAATTATATTAACCCAAAGTGGGACTTTTAATTCCCACATCTTCCCATATATAGGGACCAGTGTTGCTCTATTATAGAGCATTCGTTCATTTGCATATCCTACGGGTTAGGAGTAAGGCTAGACGCTAGATACCCTACGGCTATAAAACTGAGAGAAGCTACCGCTAAACGACTAATCATATTAGGATAAGTTTATTTTATTATGAAAGCAGTCCTTTATATATACACACCTGAAGATTACTTCTCGGAATATTTAAGACTCTTTCTTCAAAATGTTCCATGAGCGAACCTCTGAGAAACACACACATAATCTATGGTTGCTTGATCGCTTTCAATGATATTTGGATAGGTTGACACTATAACATGTATGGTCTTTGGATGGTTTGTGATGCTTTCGTTGGATAATCCTTAAGTAACCTTCTATGTTTCTTCCACGCCTTTTATTAGTGCATTTTATTTAGCTATGACATTCTTTAATAACTCTTAGTTAAAGATATGGTTCTTTGACATGAATTTCTGATTTATGCTTTACCCAAGTATGAATCGTGGGGTTTTCATATGATTTCCGATTTATGCTTTATCCAAGTATGAATCTTGGCGTTTCCATATGATTTCTATTTCCCATTTACCCCAGTATGAATCTTGGGGTTTTTACTAACTCCGGTTTGCAGGGTTCTAATCTTCTATTGTAAGTACTCGGCTTGGCATTTCTAGTCTCTTACTTGAAATCTTTAAGCAAAGGTTATAGTTTCCCGGTGCCTAACGAAGGGAAGTTTCTGACCTTATGTTATTCTTATCCCAAATCATGTCGTTATAGGTTTGGATTAAAAACAATGCTTCACATATTATAAGTGAAATATCACTCACTATGCAAGTCATGTTACTTTTATTAACATATTATGTCCATATATGATGAATCTCTAATCGCAAATATCCATATATAAATTTTGGATTTGTTATATCACACTTTCAAGAATGAATTCTTGATAATTGAATGTTTAAGTAACAATAGTAATGCTCATCCAACATTGATAGAAGAATGTTGTATTTTAAATCATACCATCAAGCATGAATACATGTTTGAATTTTCACACTATGTTCGCAAAAAGTTCATAACTTTGGCTTCATGTCAGGCCCAAGTTGATTGAGGAAATTTTATGCTTCCCCTTGCATCATTTGTCTTTGTTATACAAAACTAATACTAAATATTTTTATTGGTTCTTAGGTGACAAGCAAGCTGTGCAGGATCCACAGGATTTTGTCCTAAAGAACAAAAGCTTCTTTATACTAAAGGGGGGGGGGCTAATTTTTAACACCAAAATTCGCACTGGCCGAATATAAAGAAGCAGAAGCTGCAATACCAGAAAGTATAAAAGTAAAAGCCTTGGATACACCTATGTCGACACCAAAAGAAGGAGATAAAACATTGTTTCTCCTACAACTTTTGATTGGTGAGAGATTCATACTTGAAATCACATCCATTGGATTCATATGATGGTTTCCCATTCAGTAGAGTGGTCATATTAAACAAACGGACGTATCGTTTGAGAGTAATGGATGAAACGAGAAAGTCAGAGAAAGCTGAAACCTGCAGCAAGGTTCAGGAATTGATAGCAGAAGGGGTTCTGGAACTGACAATAGAAGGGGTTCAGAAACCGACAGAAGAAGGGGTCTAGGAACCGGCAATGTGGTCTAGGAAGCTTGAGAAAGGTGGAGATAGCTAGAGGAAGCTGGGGATAGCTAAAGAAAGCTAGTGGAAGCTGGAGACAGCCATAGAAAGCTAGAGGAAGATGGAGATAGCTAGAGACAGCTAGAGGAAGTTGGAGACAACTAGAGAAAGCTATAGGAAGCTGGAGACAGCTAGAGAAAGCTAGAGGAAGCTGGAGAAAGCTAGAGACAGCTAGAGAAAGCTAGAGAAAGCTGGAACCGACACCAAGGTGCAGGAACCTGCAATATGGTGCAGGAACTGGCAGTTGGGTACAAAACAGGCAGCAAAAGGCTGTAGGAAGTAGGATAAAGTCAGAAAAAGACAAAACCGGCAGCAGAAGGTGTAGGAAGTAGGATAAAGGCAGAAAACAACAAAAAAGCAAAAGCCAAAGGTAGGAACAAAAAAATGGCACCAAAAATAGTGGTAGGAAAGAAAAGCAACAAAATGTGGCTCAAAATCTCTATAAATAAGGGAAGAGGGGTCTCATTTAAGGGGGATCTTCCTCATTCCACAATCTTCCTCTCATTTCAAAGAGAACAAACCCGAATATGTAAATCAATTTGGGGATTTCTTATGTAAGCTTCTCCATGAATAAAATCATCAAAGCTCTTAAAGTGGACGTAGGTTCTATCCGAACCGAACCACTATAAATTGTTGTGTTCTTTACTTTTCTGCGTATTATATTGTATATTGCAGTGCTTATGTATGTTTACGCTCCTTATTCCAACCTTTCCAGCAATGACCTAAACGCCTTTAACGTATACTTTAGTCCCGATTAGCGACAGTTTTGTAACGCTATTCTAGGGTAACTACTGATCCTAAAGTCTTACAAGCGTGATACTCACCTTTTGAAGGAAGAGTAACTAATCCTTGGACTAGGGATCTTGGTACCTAAGGAACGGTGAACTCAATCAAGATGCTAGAAACTAAATAATCCCCTTTTCCCTTAGGTCCATTTCCATAGACCTGTTGGCGAAAATATCGTTAACATTTTGCACTAGAAGGAGGGCAGAACCTCCATCTCCATTCCTACCTTCAACCTTTTGGATAGTATTGCCACATTTCTAACTGTGTTGTTCCGTCTTGCTTTGGACTAAGCTTTGAAGAAGAAAGACTATAGAAGGAATCTCAACAAGGAGCTTCTGAATGCTAGGGTACTCTGAAAATCAATTTAAGGATGATTCAATTGGGGAAAATTGGAAAAGAAGAAATGTGTCATTCATTCCAGAAAACAACATCAAAATATCCAAACTAGAAACTGGAGGATCTTCAACTTTAACAAAAATGAGTTGGAAACATTACACTTGGCTATGTAAATTGATACCATTAGGATATTTATTGAAGCAGACTTGGTCCGAAGATCCTCTGAAGCAAAACCTTATGAAGCGGAATCAAGGATCATAACACCTCAGGAACTTGATAATCAAATCGAGTCTTCATCAAATCTACATAACAACCCAATCTCATGGAGAAGTAACCAAACATCAAAGGTGGCGGTTAGTTTAGAAGAAAATGAAAGCCTAACATGGATAAAAGATAGAAAGTTGCAAGGAATTCCCTTCACCAAAGAGATAATGTTGGTGAAGGCTTCATGTGGTATAAAAGAGCACAAAGTTGCGTATGATGGGACTACAGACCCTGAAGAATACTTTGCCATGTTTGAGAATTACATGGATACGTATAACGCTTCTGAAGCCCTTCAATGCAAGGTCTTCGTAACAACTCTTCATGGAAGAGCTCTTAAATGGCGCAAACATTATCATGGCCTTCTCATCATATCTTGGAAGCAATTGTCTACCGCATTTAGCGTGCAATTCCATATGCAAAAGTATTCAGCAAGTAGCATTTATGGTTTAGCCAGAATCAAGCAAAGACTGGAAGAGTCCCTTAATTGCTATCTAAAGAAGTTTCACAATAATTCACTCAAAGTGAAAGGGGCAACAGATAGAGAGAAGCTAAGAGTTGTGTGGTCGGGGCTGCTTGTACCATCCCCATTTTGGAAGGAGCTTATCTTAAACGGATGTGAAAGCTTGAATGATTTGTATTCCAGAGATGATAAATTCATTCTTATGGAAGAAATACTTAACTCAAGGAAAAGCTTGACGCAAGAACAGAAGGAAGAAGGGCTTGGTTCCAATCCCCTTGCAGAAGGTTCTACAAAATTGAACAAAAGGAAAGACTATTGCTCTTATCACGAGACAGAAGGACACAAAACAAAACATTGTTGGAGTTTGATAAAGATACATCAAGCCAAAAAGAAAAAGAAATTCAAAGTAAAATCAGTGCTAAAGCTGGTAAGAGACAACGCAACATGGAAATGGGAACTTAACGATAAGCCTCTTACCTCAAAAGATTACTTTTATTATTCGCTTAACTTTATCATTTTACTTATAATCAAACAAATATTAAGGTAAGTTCGAGTGCTATTACAGGTAAAAACCAAACCGTGTTCAGGCTCATGCATATAACAAAAGCTCAAATGGAGCACTTTTTGTTTATGTCTCGCCCCATGAGAGGGAACGAAAGGCCAAATGGAAGAAGTTAAAGAAACACAACACATGAATACACAACAAAGTTATCAATAAAAGACAAGCTTCGGTGGAGGCTATTCATAGAAATATGCAGCAATGGAATGATTAAATGCTCATCATAGCTCGGATCAAATAAGATTCTTCTAAATCTTATCTCCCCTGTCTCAGAGTTTCATGACTTTGTCACACATGTTATATTGACATACTTAAATGCTTCTATGGAAGGTGTGGAACCTACCCTTGATAAATTATATTAATAAAGATTCCGAAGGGAGAAGCTACATCAACAAAGCTTTCGAGGGAAGAAGCTACATCAACAAAGCTTCCGAGGGAAGAAGCTACATCAACAAAGCTTCCAAGGATAGAAGCTACATCAACAAAGCTTTTGAGGATAGAAGCCACATCAACAAAGCTTCCAAGGGAAGAAGCCGCATCAACAAAGCTAGAGAAAGCTAGAGATAGCTAGAGAAAGCTAGAGACAGCTAGAAAAAGCCAGAGAAAGTTGGAACCGATAGCAAGGTGCAGGAGCCTGCAACAGGGTGCAGGAACCGGCAGTAGGGTTCAAAACAGGTAGTAGAAGGATGTAAGAAGCAGGAGAAAGGCAGAAAAAGACAAAACCGGCAGCAAAAGGCAGTAGGAAGCAGGAGAAAGGCAGAAAAAGACAAAAAAAAAGCAAAAGCCAAAGGTGGGAACAAAAAGATGACACCAAAAAAAGTGGCAGGAAAGAAAAGCAACAAATGGGGGCCCGAAATCTCTATAAATAAGGGGAGAGTGGTCTCATTTAAGGGGGATCTTCCTCATTCCACAATATTCCTCTCATTTCAAAGAGAACAAACCCGAATATGTAAATCAATTTGGGGATTTCTTATGTAAACTCCTCCATGAATAAAATCATCAAAGCTCTTAAAGTGGACGTAGGTTCAATCCAAACTGAACCACTATAAATTGTTGTGTTCTTTACTTTTTTGCATATTATATTGTATATTATATTGTATATTACGGTGCTTATATATGTTTACGCTCCTCATTCCAACCTTTCCAGCAATGACCTAAACGCCTTTAACGTATACTTTACTCCCGATTAGCGATGGTTGTTGTAACCATATTCTAGGGTAACTACTGATCTTAAAGTCTTACAAGCATGATACTCACCTTTTGAAGGAAGAGTAACTAATCTTTGGACTAGGGATCTTGGTACCAAAGGAACGGTGAATTCAATAAAGCTGGTAGAAACTAAATAATCCTCTTTTCCCTTAGGTCCATTTCAATAGACCTGTCTCCGGTGTTGGCAAAAATATCGATAACAATTGGTAAGCGGAGGAAATGTTAAAATTCTTCACTTTAATTTCCTTTTTCTGGTTTAGGAGAAATTAAATAGGAAGCGATTAGATTGCGGGATGTTTTGGATGGTAGGGTCTGGATGCAAAATTGGTTGCTTCACATTTTTATTCGTAATTGTATGAATGTAACACCCCGAAATTCGGTTAATGCTAAAATTCACTAATTGCAGAATTAATAATCTCAGATTTGAGAATCAGGGGAAACGGGTTATGTCATTGTGTTCGTCTCGGAAAAATACGCGAAATAGAGTCCGAAATTTTGTAAATCGGAGTCCGTATGATCCGGTTAAGGCCCAAAGAAGTTTTCGGGAAATTTGAATTTCGAAACATGCAGAAATGGGGGCCAGGCGGGAAAACTCCCGCCCAGCCAAGTCGACTTGGCTGTCGACAGGGCTGTCGACTTGCCTGTCGACAGGGCTGTCGACTTCGCAGTCGACAGGGCTGTCGACTTGCCCTGTCGGCTGATTTTGGCCTGGGTGCACCTGGTTGAGTTTTGGGATGGGTTGGAAGGCTTGGGACGAAATCTGACGGACCTAAACTAACCTAGGGTTAATCTAAGGGTCTAAAACACATCCTAATCCTATAAATAAGACCCTAAGCTAGCCCTAAATGATCATAATCCAATCCTCTAACTAAACTATGCCAAAATTTTCTATGATCATGGCCTCCACTCAAAACCCTAGCCTCCATCCTCTTTCTAAACTATTTCTATGAAGGCTTTCATGTTCATACAAGCATTTTTAAGTTGTATGAGTGATCATTAGCTTGCATTCATCATCAAGTTGCAAGCTTTATTTTCAAGGCTAGAGTTTTTGGGTGATTTTTGGCAAGGGTTTGCTTATTGGAGTTTAGTGGTGAGTTTCTATAGCCTTAATAATCAATTGTTAAATTGATTATGATAGGATATGATAAGATATGGCTATGTTTGTGGATCAATGTGTTTATGCAAGTTTAGTATAGTGTATGTTGTGTGTTTTGCGAGTTTTATGCTATATGTTATGCAAGTATAATGCTATGTTTTATGATGCTCATTATGCAAAACACTATGTTGAACATTGATTCATATGTAACATGTTATGCAAGCTATATGTGAGATTATATGCAAGTTCATATGTAACATGTTATGCAAGCTATATATGAGATTATATGCAAGTTCATATGTAACATGTAATGCAAGTTATGTGCATGATTATATGCAAGTTCATATGTAACATGTTATGCAAGTTATGTGTTTGGTTATATGCAAGTTATGTGCATGATTATATGCAAGTTCATATGTAACATGTTATGCAAGTTATGTGTTTGGTTATATGCAAGTTATGTGCATGATTATATGCAAGTTCATATGTAACATGTTATGCAAGTTATGTGTTTGGTTATATGCAAGTTAACATGTGACATGCTATGCAAGTTCACACCTTTGTATGACATAAGAATCATATGCAAGTTACCCCCTTTGTGACATATGTGCTTTATACAAGTTTGGGTTAAATGCTAGTTGGGTTTAATGTATGCTCATATATGCAAGTTGACACCTTTTAAACCCATGATAAAGTTATATGCTATGAGTGGTTAAACCCATGGCATTTGTGATGAATCTTCCCTTTATTATGTCATGTTATGAGAACGAATTACGTGGGGAACGATGGGGTTAATATGCATGTTAACAAAATGGTGTGAAATGGGTATGCTTAAGCATAACATAAAGTGAATGGACATAATTGGGAATTTACCTATTAAGTTAGGTCTACCCATATTATGGAATTGGGAATTTACCTATTGAGTTAGGTCTACCCATATTCTTAAATATTTGTAATTAATTAGGGACAATTAATACAAATTATGGGGGTGATTAATTAGGTGTAATTAATCGACTAAGACACGAGGTTGGACCCTTTTGTAGCATAAGACTGCCCTGAACCGACCGGTAAATCCAGCAGCTACAAATGATTGGCCCAATGTGAGAGGTCTTGGTCATAAACTAAATACATGACAAGTGTAAAGACACGAGGTTAGACTCTGTTATGGTGTAAGGCTGCCCGGAACCAACCGGCATATCCAGCTGCCATAAAAGACAGTCTAATGTGAGAGGTCTTTACAAAGGTTACGATCTTAATTAATTAAGAAACACTTAACCATATTAGCATGTAGTGAGGCATGAGGGGTTAAGTGGGTGCCTTGGGTGGCATGTAGTAACTAGTGGGGGTGCCTTGGGTGGCATGAGGAAACTAGTGGGTTGCCTTGGGTGGCAATAGAAAATACGATTAGAATACTTAACCGAAGTGGAACATGTAATTAAACATGATTAAAGGGTTAAGTAAGTGCCTTGGGTGGCATGTGGGAATCAAGTAAGTGCCTTGGGTGGCATGTGGAAATCTAGTGGGTGCCTTAAGTGGCAATTGAAATATGATTAAATGACAAGCTTAAGTAGTAGCTTGTGGGGGCCTTAAGAAGCAATTGAAATATGATTAAATGACAAGCTTAAGTAGTAGCTTGAGGGGGCCTTAAGTGGCAATTGAAATATGATTAAATGACAAGCTTAAGTAGTAGCTTGTGGGGGCCTTAAGTGGCAATTGAAATATGATTAAATGACAAGCTTAAGTAGTAGCTTGTGGGGGCCTTGAGTGGCAATTGAAATATGATTAGATGACTTAACCAAACCTTAACATGTAAGTGGGCATGATTATAAAAAGGGGTTAAGTGGGATGCACTAGATAAAATGACAAGCTTAAGTAGTAGCTTGTGGGGGCCCATTTCAACCAGTAACCCATATGTATCTTATTGGGCTCGACCCATGTCGAGGACGGGACACGCGTACTGGGCTTGACTGTAAGAGGCCAAAACGGGGTAGCGGTGGCAACGCGAGTCCAACGGGTTTCATATGCGTGTGTGGACCCGGACTGGTAGGTAAGACGTTGTTGCATCGTGTAGGTATAAGCCGTGCACCATTGATTATCGGGTTGCCACTTTGGGGAGTGATACACCCTACTGTGGGGCCAGCACGGGTATCTACGTTAGGGAGCCGATCGCTTGGGAAGTAGTGGGTACACCTAACGGAGATAGGGGCAGACGACACCTATGTATTCTGCTAGGGGTACAAGAAGCTACTGGGTAAAATTACTAAGTACACTTAGTGGGATCAACCTTTAAGTAGGAATTACTCTTGGTGGGTAGAACTGGTGTGGTGCAGTGTAGGAATTACCCTTGGGTGGTGTAACAACCCGTATTTTCAATAACCTGTAATAACATAAATCGAGGCAGAATTTAATTCTAAAATGGGAATCAAGGGAAACGGGCTATGCCATTGCGTTCGTCTCGGAAAAATACGCGAAATAGAGTCCGAGTTTTCGAAAATCGGAGTCCGTATGACCAAGATATGGCCTCGCGAAGTTTCACGAAAATTCCCAAATTAAAGTATACTTAATTAAGTGAAATGGGTTGTGTAGATATATATATATATATATATATATATATATTGATATATATATATATATATAATTGAAAATTTAATAAATAAATATGCAAAAATGCTCAAAACAGCGAATTGGGAGAGGGGAATAACCGAACCGGCCGATTTTTGAAGTCGACCCGAGCCCGCTGGGTCGACTAGGGGTTAATCCAGGGTGTTTGGCTGTCAACCCGTGGGCCGATTCGCTCAAGTGCAGATTTTGCATTTGAATGGTTCTCATGGTCCATCTTTAATCTAAAGGCCCTAGATGGTTCCTACACTTGACTTCTTCCCCAAGACATGCTTTGATGGCTTGGATTGAATCTAGGGTTAATCCTATGGCCTAAAACACTTGCCTAATCTATAAATAAGACCCTAACCTACCCTAATTCATTCATAATTAAACCTAGTGACTAAACTATGGCAAAATGCTAGCTCTCATGGCCTCCACTAATTTTATGAAGAGGGTTGCATACTAATCACTCTCTAATCAACTTCTAATCCCTTCTTAGCATCTTAATCTTCTTCATTTGGTGTTCAAAGTTGCTAGTTGTGAGTTTCTATCACTTTGATGATCTTTTGGTAAACTAATTAGATGAGATGTGATGAGATTTATGGTTTTGTATGTGGGTTAATGAGCTTTGAATCATATGATATGATGTTAGCATTAATCTTATGTTTATGCATGTTGAGTATGTAAGCTTATGCAAGTTTAATATGATGTATGTTATGTTTGCATGATGCTAAATATGCAAGTTGTGGGCTATGTAATCATATGCATGTTATGCAAGTTCATGGTAATATGCTATGCAAGTTACATGTATGTAAATATGCAAGTTACATGTTTGTTAATATGCAAGTTACATGTATGTAAATATGCAAGTTACATGTTTGTTAATATGCAAGTTACATGTTTGTTAATATGCAAGTTACATGTATGTAAATATGCAAGTTACATGTTTCTTTATATGCAAGTTACATGTTTGTTAATATGCGAGTTACATGTATGTAAATATGCAAGTTACATGTTTATTAATATGCAAGTTCATGATGACACATTATGCAAGTCTATAAGCTAATATGCAAGTTTGTTATGCAAAATGAATATGTAAGTTATGTGACATATTATATGCAAGTTATGTGACATGTTATGCAAGTTCATATGCAAGTTATGTGTTTGTTAATATGCAAGATGGCACCTTTGAAACATGTTCATTCATATGCAAGTTGACACCTTTTATATGTGTTATATCATGAACGAAATTACGTGGGAACGATGGGGTAATTAAATGCATAAGTTAATAAGATTGTGTGAAATTAATATAATTATGCATAACACAAAATAAATAAACATAGTATGGGAATTTGCCTATTTGGTTAGGTGTACCCATACTATGTGTTGGGAATTTACCTATTGAGTTAGGTCTACCCCATGGGAATTTACCTATTAAGTTAGGTCTACCCATGTTAAGAAAACTTGATTAATTAGGGATAATTAATATAAAATTATGAGGGTGATTAATTAGGTGTAATTAATTGACTAAGACACGAGGTTGGACTCAGTTGTAGCGTAAAACTGCCCGGACCCAACCGGCTTAACCAGTTGCTACAAATGTTAGCCCAATGTGAGAGGTCTTAGGCACAAACTAAATACGTAATTAATGTAAAGACACGAGGTTAGACTCTGTTATGACATAAGGCTGCCCGGACCCAACCGGCTTAACCAGCGGTCATAAAAGACAGTCTAATGTGAGAGGTCTTTACAAAGGTTACGTTCTTAATTAATTAATTAAGAAACACTTAACCATATTAGCATGTAGAGGGACATGAGGGGTTAAGTGGGTGCCTCGGGTGGCATGAGAAAATCTAGTGGTTGCCTTGGGTGGCAATAGAAAATACGATTAGAATACTTAACCAAAATGGAACATGTAATTAAAACATGATTAAAGGGTTAAGTGGGATATACTAGAAAAAGGGACAAGCTTAGGTGGGTAGCTTGTGGAGGCCCATTTCAACCAGTAACCCATACGTATCTTTGTGGGCTCGACCCATGTCGAGGACGGGACACGCATACTGGGCTTGACTGTAAGAGGCAAACGGGTTAGCGGTGGCAACGCAAGTCCAACGGGCTTCATATGCGTGAGTGGGCCCGGGCTGGTAGGTAAGCCGTTGTTGCATCGAGTAGATATAAGCCGTGCACCTTTAGTTCCATCAGGTTGCCACATTGGGGAATGATACATCCCACGGTGGGGCCAGCACGGGTATCTACGTTAGGGAGCCGATCGAATGGGAAGTAGTGTGTACACCTAGTGGATTGTAGGGCCCCGTGGCGCCTACTTGGTCACCTAGGGGTACGCAGGTACTAATTAGTAAATTTTATAAGTCCTTGGGTGGGATCAACCTTTAAGTTAGGAACGACTGGTGTGGTGCAGTTTAGTAATTTACCTTAGGGAGGGTAGATGCGTCTTTATCCTTTATCTTCGTTTAGTTGACTGCTTAGGGTAGCCATTCATCCCTATATGTTACCGTATATCAGTTTATGTCTTCTCTGGTTACTTTAACGATTGTATTGTTAAAGTTATAGGACTCGCTCAGACTTATGTCTGACCCTGTTGTTTTTATCTTTTTCCCAACCCTCAGGTCCTACGGTGGATCCTAGCAGTAGTGGAGCTTGATCGGATTGCTGTTCCAGTCTTTAGGAGCTTGGATAGATGTAAAGCTCCAGTTATCCAGTTATCTTTTCTTTTGTTTGGCTATTGTATGAGAGTGGGATTATGTACTTCTTTATTTTGATGGATATTGTACTTGACCTTTATTGTGGTTTTATGATGTAACCAGACATGTTTTACTTCCGCTGTTATGAGATGATGTTTTAAAATTTCAAGTACTATTTATATCTGTCTTGTTGTAATTTTTCTGTTCTATATTCACTAAAATACTCCACCAATGCTATGGCATTCCCTTAGTGAGTGATCATAGCGGGAGTGGGGTGTTACACGTGGTATCAGAGCTTAAGGTTACCAGAACAGATAAATTTTTTGAGAAAAACTACTTTCTAAGAGTATTTTCGAAGAAAGGATTTTTAAAAAGCATGTCTTCTAAGAGAAAAAGTTTTTGAAAAAGAAAAGCATAATCCCCAATAGCCATATCTTTATCTTTCGGAATCTCCTTTTTGAATCTTTCCTCTTTCGTTTCAGCATGGCTGAAGATCTTAACATCCCGGAGGGTTTAGTTATACCACTATGGTATAGGAGGTTGCAAGAGGCTAGGGCCGCGGCTGCGGGTCCGGCCAATGCTACTACACCAGAGACAACCGCTCCTCCTCCTCAGCCTAGAGTGGATAATTTTGCTAAGGTTTGCAAGGAGTTCAAGGCTATAGGAGGAAAACCTTTTCTTGGTTCAGAGACTTTCGTAGAGGCTAGAGATTGGCTTAAGGAAGTGGAAGAGTTGCTAGATATCTTTGAAGTGGAAGAGGGAAAGAAAGTCAAGTTGGCGGCTTGGTTAATGAAGGGAGAGGCCTCATTCTGGTGGGAGGTCACTAATGGAGAACGCCCTGTTGACTCTTGGGCAGATTTTAAGCAAAGGTTTGGGGCTAAGTTTCTCTCAAGGGCGGAAGAGAATCTGTTTATGGAGAAGTTCTTGAATTTGAAGCAAGGGAATCTCACGGTGAAAGAATATGTCAACAAATTCAATCAATTAGCAAGGTTTGGCATAGAGTTGGTGAATACACCGGAGAAGAAGGCTTTGAGGTTCGTTAGAGGCTTGAACGAACCATTGCAAGGAATAGCTATGACTCACATTCCTATGGGGGCCACTTTTGAGAAGCTTGTCTACATGGCACTTATGCATGAGGATGATAAGAATTCTAAGGCACCAGAGAAAAAGGGGGATCAGAAGAAACCGCAACAGCAACAACAAGGCAAGGGCGGAAAAGGCAATGGTGACAAAAAGAAGACGAAGAAGAAGTGCTTCAATTGTGGAACACCAGGACACCTTAGTAAGGATTGTCGCAAAAAGAAGAAAACCGGTTGCTTTCATTGTGGTGAAGCAGGGCATCTTGTGAAAAACTGCCCAAAGAAGGGGCAGAAGACGGGGTCTACCTCAGGAGGCCAGGTGCAAGCTCTTATAGCACCACCTCAGTCAGGGGGGCAAGTTCAGGTTCTCTCAGTTCCACCGATTCAGCAGAGAGGTAGAACTATTTCCGTTGAAAGTCTGGTTTTTCTGTTTGATCATCCAGTTCGTACTTTGTTTGACTCTGGCGCATCGCATTCTTTTATCTCATCATCGTTAGTTGAGTCACTGTACTTAGACACCAGTCTAGTTGATGATCCCTTGGTTGTCTCAAACCCAATTGGGGGCTCCATATATCTGTCTATGATATGTTTGGGTTTGAAGATTTCTATACTTAGCGTTGAGTTTAGATGTGATGCTTTTGTATTGGGCTTCACGGGCTATGGGTTGATCTTGGGCATGGACTGGTTATCCAGTAATGGTGCCGTTCTTGATTGCGAAAGGAGAGTTGTCAGGCTCATGACCCGCTTGGGTAACACTCTCGAGATCTCTTGCAATCCCATGGAATCTGTTTTGCTAAGTTATCTTGAATCGCTCGATGCTTCGGTCGAGAGTTTGTGTTCTGTCAGAGTAGTCCGGGAATATCCGGATGTGTTTGAAGAAGTAAAGGGTTTGCCTCCGAAGCGGGAGATAGATTTCCGAATTTATTTGGTGGATAATGCCAAACCAGTGTCTTTGCCAGTACGCCACATGGCTCCTCGTGAGAGAAGAGAACTTCATAAGCAAGTAGGGGAGTTGCTTGAGAAGGGGTTCATAAGGCGAAGTATATCGGAGTGGGGAGCTCCAGTAGTGTTTGCCACGAAGGCGGATGGGTCCCTCAGACTTTGTGTGGATTATAGAGAACTTAATAAGCTCACGAAGAAGAATAGACACCCATTACCGAGGATAGATGATCTCTTTGATCAGTTGGTTGGCGCGTCAGTATTTTCGCAGATGGACTTAGCTACAGGGTTTCATCAGTTAAGAGTGGCGGAGGACAGTATAGAGAAGACTGCTTTCCGGACTCCGGATGGTTTTTATGAGTGGCTAGTGATGCCATTTGGGTTGACAAACGCCCCCGCATACTTTGTTGATCTCATGAGTAGAGTGTTCAGAGAGTATCTGAATAAGTTTGTAGTAGTTTTTGTTGATGACATCTTGGTCTTTTCCAAGAATGAAGAAGAGCATGCCTTACATCTCAAGGAAGTGTTGGAGACTCTTCGAGCGCATAGTCTTAAAGCTAAATTCTCTAAATGCCATTTTTGGAGAAGAGAAGTGCGATTCTTAGGGCATGTGGTCTCTAAGGAAGGGATAGCTGTGGATCCCGCAAAGATAGTATCTATCCAGGATTGGAAAGTTCCTAGAAATGCTACCGAGGTAAGAAGTTTCTTGGGGTTGGCAGGATATTATAGGAAGTTCATCAAAGACTTCGCGAAGATATCAGCCCCATTAACCCGCTTGACGAAAAAGAATCTGGTTTTCTCGTGGGATGTAGATTGTGATGATGCTTTCCGACGGTTAAAGAGAGCTTTGACCACCGCTCCAGTTTTAGTGCTCCCGGATGGGAGTAAGCCGTTTGTTGTTTATACCGATGCTTGTGGAACAGGATTAGGCGCAGTCTTGATGCAGGAGGGAAGGGTAATAGCCTATGGAGGGAGACAATTGAGAGTGCATGAGAAGAATTACCCTACCCATGATCTAGAGTTGGCCGCGATTGTTTTCGCACTTAAGTCTTGGCGCCATTATCTTCTTGGTGAGAGATTCGAGTTGTTCACCGACCATAAATCATTGAAGTACTTATTCTCTCAGAAGGATTTAAACTTAAGACAGCAAAGGTGGATGGAGTTCTTAGCATCCTATGATTTCGAGATAGCGTATACCCCTGGTAAGGGTAACGTGGTGGCAGACGCCTTGAGTAGAAAAAGGCTATCTTTGAGTCCATTGTTCGTGGAACGACGAAGCTTGGAGTTTCTTTCTTTGTTTGACTTCAGACCTTCTGTTGATTTTGTACCTGGTTTGTTGGCATCCTTGGAGGTTAGACCTACTCTTTTGAGACGGATTGGCGAGGCTCAGCGAGACGACCCACAGTTGGTTGTGTTGGTAGAGAAGCTTATAAGAGGGGAGTCGTCCAGCCATTTGGGTAGATACACCATAGATGATAAGGGATGGTTGCATAGAGACGGTAGACTTTGTGTACCGCAAGATGAGGGTTTGAAGAAGGCTATTTTGGATGATGCACATCGTTCAAGAATGACTATTCATCCCGGTGGAGACAAAATGTACCAAGACATGAAGAGAGTTTTCTTCTGGGCCGGTATGAAGAAAGATGTGGCCGAGTATGTGGCTAGATGCTTAGTGTGCCAACAAGTTAAAGTGGAGCAAAGGAAACCCGGTGGGTTGCTACACCCATTGGAAGTTCCACAGTGGAAGTGGGATAGTGTCTCGATGGATTTCATCGACGGGTTACCGAGATCGAGGAAGGGCAATACGGGAATTTGGGTTGTGGTAGACAGACTTACCAAGAGTGCCCATTTTATACCCGTAAAGAGTAAGAGGACCGCTCCATGGCTTGCTTCAGTCTATGTTAGAGAGATTGTTAGATTACATGGCGTACCATCCAGCATTGTGAGTGATCGAGATCCTATTTTCACTAGTGAGTTTTGGAGAAGTTTGCAAGAGGCGGTAGGGACTCAGTTGTGTTTGAGCACCGCATATCATCCTCAGACGGACGGTCAGACTGAGAGGGTGAACCGTATCTTAGAAGATCTTTTGAGGCTTTGTATCTTGGATTTTGGAGGTACATGGGAAGAACATCTTCCTTTGGTGGAGTTCGCATATAATAACAGCTTTCAGTCCAGTATTGGTATGGCTCCTTTCGAAGCTCTTTATGGAAGGCCTTGTCGATCTCCTACATGTTGGTGGGAATCTACGGATAAGATCTTGCTTGGGCCGGATATGGTTAGAGAGACTTCAGAGAAGATTGATTTAATTCGAAAAAGGATGAAAGCAGCGCAAGATAGACAGAAATCTTATGCGGATCGGAGAAGGACGGATCTTGAGTTTGAGGTTGGGGACATGGTTTTTGTCAAAGTATCTCCATTGAGAAATGTTGTTCGCTTTGGGTCCGTAGGGAAGTTAGCACCGAGATTTGTTGGGCCGTTTCCTATTAAGGAAAGGATTGGACGGATGGCATATAGGGTGGAGTTGCCCGACAGACTTAGTGGTGTTCATGATGTATTCCATGTATCACATTTGAGGAAGTGCTTACATGAGACCGCGGAGGTGGTAGAGCCGAGCTTGCTTAGAGATGTAGAGGTAGAGCGTGATGCGACGATTCGACGAGCTCCTACTCGCATCCTTGGGTCAGAAACTAGGAAGTTGAGGAACAGAGAAGTTCAGCTAGTTAAAGTGCAATGGGGAGATGACGAAAGCAATGCTACTTGGGAGACGGAAGCAAAGATGCGTTCTTTGTATCCATTTCTTTTTGAGAGTATGTCTTTTAACTTCTCCTTTATTGCTTGTCTAGTACTTATCTTATCTTTAGTATATCCTCTCGCTAATACCTATGACCTTTAGATAGGGTAAAACCTATGGTTGAAACATGTGTTTGAAACATGTTATGGTTGATGGATGCATATGGATGCAATTGTTTGCTAGTGGTTGCTCGTGGATGCATATACACACACATTAGGCACTAGATCGGCTCAGTCACTTCATGTTGCATATTGCATAAATGGATGTGGTAGTTAGATTGATGGATGTATCATGGCTGTGTTATCATATGGATGATGCATTTTTGTGTATGGTTGTGCACGCATGTAGAAATTTGTATGTGTCAATAGGGTTTCGCATACATATTGGATGCATGGCACTATCATGGTTTGCATTAAGGAGGTTTACTGTATCAGTAACCGCCTGATTTTTGCATTAGGTAAGTACATATACACACACTTTTGCATATATCCATCCAGCATTTAGAATCTTGTAAGGACAATGATTGCTCGTGGATGATGCTTTGAGTAGATGGATGATTGGATGGTAGGATACGTTCTTCCTAACTTGAAGATTTCGGGGACGAAATCCTTTAAGGAGGGGAGAATGTAACAACCCGTATTTTCAATAACCTGTAATAACATAAATCGAGGCAGAATTTAATTCTAAAATGGGAATCAAGGGAAACGGGCTATGCCATTGCGTTCGCCTCGGAAAAATACGCGAAATAGAGTCCGAGTTTTCGAAAATCGGAGTCCGTATGACCAAGATATGGCCTCGCGAAGTTTCACGAAAATTCCCAAATTAAAGTATACTTAATTAAGTGAAATGGGTTGTGTAGATATATATATATATATATATATATTGATATATATATATATATAATTGAAAATTTAATAAATAAATATGCAAAAATGCTCAAAACAGCGAATTGGGAGAGGGGAATAACCGAACCGGCCGATTTTTGAAGTCGACCCGAGCCCGCTGGGTCGACTAGGGGTTAATCCAGGGTGTTTGGCTGTCAACCCGTGGGCCGATTCGCTCAAGTGCAGATTTTGCATTTGAATGGTTCTCATGGTCCATCTTTAATCTAAAGGCCCTAGATGGTTCCTACACTTGACTTCTTCCCCAAGACATGCTTTGATGGCTTGGATTGAATCTAGGGTTAATCCTATGGCCTAAAACACTTGCCTAATCTATAAATAAGACCCTAACCTACCCTAATTCATTCATAATTAAACCTAGTGACTAAACTATGGCAAAATGCTAGCTCTCATGGCCTCCACTAATTTTATGAAGAGGGTTGCATACTAATCACTCTCTAATCAACTTCTAATCCCTTCTTAGCATCTTAATCTTCTTCATTTGGTGTTCAAAGTTGCTAGTTGTGAGTTTCTATCACTTTGATGATCTTTTGGTAAACTAATTAGATGAGATGTGATGAGATTTATGGTTTTGTATGTGGGTTAATGAGCTTTGAATCATATGATATGATGTTAGCATTAATCTTATGTTTATGCATGTTGAGTATGTAAGCTTATGCAAGTTTAATATGATGTATGTTATGTTTGCATGATGCTAAATATGCAAGTTGTGGGCTATGTAATCATATGCATGTTATGCAAGTTCATGGTAATATGCTATGCAAGTTACATGTATGTAAATATGCAAGTTACATGTTTGTTAATATGCAAGTTACATGTATGTAAATATGCAAGTTACATGTTTGTTAATATGCAAGTTACATGTTTGTTAATATGCAAGTTACATGTATGTAAATATGCAAGTTACATGTTTCTTTATATGCAAGTTACATGTTTGTTAATATGCGAGTTACATGTATGTAAATATGCAAGTTACATGTTTATTAATATGCAAGTTCATGATGACACATTATGCAAGTCTATAAGCTAATATGCAAGTTTGTTATGCAAAATGAATATGTAAGTTATGTGACATATTATATGCAAGTTATGTGACATGTTATGCAAGTTCATATGCAAGTTATGTGTTTGTTAATATGCAAGATGGCACCTTTGAAACATGTTCATTCATATGCAAGTTGACACCTTTTATATGTGTTATATCATGAACGAAATTACGTGGGAACGATGGGGTAATTAAATGCATAAGTTAATAAGATTGTGTGAAATTAATATAATTATGCATAACACAAAATAAATAAACATAGTATGGGAATTTGCCTATTTGGTTAGGTGTACCCATACTATGTGTTGGGAATTTACCTATTGAGTTAGGTCTACCCCATGGGAATTTACCTATTAAGTTAGGTCTACCCATGTTAAGAAAACTTGATTAATTAGGGATAATTAATATAAAATTATGAGGGTGATTAATTAGGTGTAATTAATTGACTAAGACACGAGGTTGGACTCAGTTGTAGCGTAAAACTGCCCGGACCCAACCGGCTTAACCAGTTGCTACAAATGTTAGCCCAATGTGAGAGGTCTTAGGCACAAACTAAATACGTAATTAATGTAAAGACACGAGGTTAGACTCTGTTATGACATAAGGCTGCCCGGACCCAACCGGCTTAACCAGCGGTCATAAAAGACAGTCTAATGTGAGAGGTCTTTACAAAGGTTACGTTCTTAATTAATTAATTAAGAAACACTTAACCATATTAGCATGTAGAGGGACATGAGGGGTTAAGTGGGTGCCTCGGGTGGCATGAGAAAATCTAGTGGTTGCCTTGGGTGGCAATAGAAAATACGATTAGAATACTTAACCAAAATGGAACATGTAATTAAAACATGATTAAAGGGTTAAGTGGGATATACTAGAAAAAGGGACAAGCTTAGGTGGGTAGCTTGTGGAGGCCCATTTCAACCAGTAACCCATACGTATCTTTGTGGGCTCGACCCATGTCGAGGACGGGACACGCATACTGGGCTTGACTGTAAGAGGCAAACGGGTTAGCGGTGGCAACGCAAGTCCAACGGGCTTCATATGCGTGAGTGGGCCCGGGCTGGTAGGTAAGTCGTTGTTGCATCGAGTAGATATAAGCCGTGCACCTTTAGTTCCATCAGGTTGCCACATTGGGGAATGATACATCCCACGGTGGGGCCAGCACGGGTATCTACGTTAGGGAGCCGATCGAATGGGAAGTAGTGTGTACACCTAGTGGATTGTAGGGCCCCGTGGCGCCTACTTGGTCACCTAGGGGTACGCAGGTACTAATTAGTAAATTTTATAAGTCCTTGGGTGGGATCAACCTTTAAGTTAGGAACGACTGGTGTGGTGCAGTTTAGTAATTTACCTTAGGGAGGGTAGATGCGTCTTTATCCTTTATCTTCGTTTAGTTGACTGCTTAGGGTAGCCATTCATCCCTATATGTTACCGTATATCAGTTTATGTCTTCTCTGGTTACTTTAACGATTGTATTGTTAAAGTTATAGGACTCGCTCAGACTTATGTCTGACCCTGTTGTTTTTATCTTTTTCCCAACCCTCAGGTCCTACGGTGGATCCTAGCAGTAGTGGAGCTTGATCGGATTGCTGTTCCAGTCTTTAGGAGCTTGGATAGATGTAAAGCTCCAGTTATCCAGTTATCTTTTCTTTTGTTTGGCTATTGTATGAGAGTGGGATTATGTACTTCTTTATTTTGATGGATATTGTACTTGACCTTTATTGTGGTTTTATGATGTAACCAGACATGTTTTACTTCCGCTGTTATGAGATGATGTTTTAAAATTTCAAGTACTATTTATATCTGTCTTGTTGTAATTTTTCTGTTCTATATTCACTAAAATACTCCACCAATGCTATGGCATTCCCTTAGTGAGTGATCATAGCGGGAGTGGGGTGTTACACGTGGGTAGATCTGGGGTGGTGCAGTGTAGTAGTTATCCTTGGGTGGGTAAATGCGCCTTTTTCGGTTATCTTAGTACATCCTGTGTTTAGTTGGCTACTTAGTGTAGTCATTATCCCCAGAGGTACCGTACCTTGTTTATATCATACCCTAATTACTTTAATGATTGTATTGTTAAGGTTATAGGACTTGCTCAGACTTATGTCTGACCCCGTTGTTTTTTTATCTTTTTCCCAACCCTCAGGTTTTCAGAGTGGGCCTAGCACTAGTGGGCTTTGATCAGACTGCTTTATCTATCTTTTGGAGCTTGGACCGTGGATGTAAAGCTCAGTTTATCTTTTCTATTATGGCTATTAAGTTATGTAGTGGGATTATGTACTTTTGTTTTATCAGGATGGATATTATGTACTTGACTCTTGTTTATGGTTTTGGTGTAACCAAACATGTTTTACTTTCCGCTGCAATGAAATGATGTTTTAAATTCTCAAGTATTACTCATATCTGTTTTGTTGTAAATTTTCTGTTCTATATTCACTTAAAATACTCCACCGATGTTATGGCATTCCCTTAGTGAGTGACCGTAGCAGGTGTGGGGTGTTACACATGGTATCAGAGCTTAAGGTTACCAGAACAGATAAATTTTTTAGAAAAACTATTTTCTAAGAATATTTTTGAAAGGAGTATTTTCAAAAACATGTCTTTTAAGAGAAAAGTTTTTGAAAAAAAAGCATAATCCCCAATAGCCATATCTATATCTTTCAAATTCTCCGTTTTGAATCTCTTCCTCTCTCGTTTTGAGTTTCCCCTCCGCGTATAGATGATCTTTCTAAGATAGATAAGAATGGAAAACCACTTCAAGGGACTTATACATTAGTCGGATTAGAAGTTGGTTCAAGAAGGAGAAGGACTGGTAGGTACCTATTGGATAGACGATTGGAGGAAGGCTCAAATAGTTGTTTGGTTAATGAAGGATGAAACCTCATTGGTGGGAGGTTACGAGGGGAGAATGGGAAGAAGAAGGCGAGTAGTTATCCTTTTGGGAGGAATAGGACACCTTATTAGGGTTGTCCAAAGGGGCAAGGGCAAGGTATGGAATCTTCTGGAGGGTAGTTGTATTCCCTCACGGCTAGTGTACCAGATGGGGATAAGACCGTCTAGGTTGGAATTTGGATTTCTTTATTATCCGGTTCGAACTTTATTTGATTCTGACGCATCGAGTTCGTTTATCTCATCGTTGTTAGTTGAGTCACTGCACTTAGACACCAGTTTAGTAGATGATCCCTTAGTTGTTTCAAACCCAATTGGGGGCTCCATGATGTGTTTGGGTTTGAAAGTTTCTATACTTAGCGTTGAGTTTAGATGTGATGCTTTTTGGGCTTCACGGGCTATGGGTTAGTTTTGGGCATGGACTGGTTATCCAGTAGGGGTGCCGTTCTTGATTTTGAAGGGAGAGTTGTTAGGCTTATGACCCGCTTGGGTAACACTCTCGAGATCTCTTGTAATCCCATGGAATCTGTTATGCTAAGTTATCTAGAATCGCTTGACACGTCGGTCTAGAGTTTGCGATCTGTTAGAGTGGTCCGGGAATACTCGGATGTGTTTGAGGAGGTGAAGGGCTTACCTCCGGAGCGGGAGATTGACTTCCGAATATATCCGGTAGACAATGCCAAACCAGTATCTTGGCCAGTGTGCCACATGGCTCCTCGTGAGAGGAGGGAACTCCATAAGCAAGTAGGTGATTTTCTTGAGAAGGGGTTTAGAAGACGAAGTATATCGGAGTGGGGTGCTCCAGTAGTTTTTGTTATGAAGGCGGATGGGTCCCTCAGACTTTGTGTAGATTATAGGGAGTTTAACAAGATAACAAAGAAGAATAGACACCCATTGCCGAGGATTGATGATCTCTTTGATCAGTTGGTTGGTGCCTCAGTGTTTTCGTAGTAGGACTTAGCCACGGGGTTTCGTCAGTTGAGAGTGGCTGAGGATAGTATAGAGAAGACTGCCTTTAGGACTCCGGATGGTTTTTATGAGTGGCTGGTGATGCCATTTGGTTTGACGAACGCCCCCGCATACTTTGTTGATTTGATGAGAAGGGTGTTCAGGGAGTACCTAAATAAGTTCGTGATGGTCTTTGTAAATGACATCTTGGTCTTTTCTAGGAGCGAAATAAGTTTTCGTATGTGCTCAATAGGTTGAGCAAAGCCAGTTATGGGATAAACGGTGGTTTTGGAGTGAGACTGGCGAGGACATCCAGAGTTGGACAAGGGCTTAATTATTTAGCCGTTTTTACTAGTATCATCTCACGTAGGTCGTCTGAATTCGAAGGAGGTATCCCTTGGGTGTTTGTCTGATATTGGTTTAGGCCTTTGGGGCTTGCATTTGGGGGATGTCGAGTTCGACTAGGGTGGTCTGCGTGAGAGATGGACAGTTGTGATGATTTTGGATGGGGTAATATCCTGGTTTTCTCTAAAAGTGGAGAAGAGCATGCCCTACATCTTAGGGAAGTGTTGGAGACTCTTTGAGCGCATAGTCTTAGGACAGCAAAAGTGGATGGGATTCTTAGCATCCTATGAGTTTGAGATAGCGTATACCCATGGCAAGGGTAACGGGGTAGCGGACGCCTTAAGTAGAAAAAGGTTGTCCTTGAGTTCATTGTTCGTTGAACGACGGAGCTTAGAGTTTATTTCTATGTTTGACTTTAGACCTTTCGTTGACTTTGTACCCGGTTTGCTAGCCTCCTTGGAGGTTAGGCCTACTCTTTTGGGGGCGGATTGGCGGAGCGCAGCGAGACGACCCACAGTTGGTTGAGTTAGTAGAGAAGCTCATGAGGAGGGGGAGTCGTCCATCCATTTGAGTAGGTACACCCTAGATGGTAAGGGGTGGTCGCGTAGAGAAGGTAGACTTTGTGTACCGCAAGACGAGGGTTTGAGGAAGGCTATACTTGATGATGCACATCGTTCGAAGATGACCATTCATCCCGGTAGGGACAAGATGTACCAAGACATGAAGCGAGTTTTCATTTGGGCCGGTATGAAGAAAGGCGCGGCCGAGTATGTCGCTAGATGCTTGGTGTACCAACAAGTAAAAGCGGAGCAGAAGAAACCCGGTGGGTTGCTTCACCCATTGGAGGTTCCGCTATGGAAGTGGGATAGTGTCTCGATGGATTTCGTCAATGGATTACCAAGATCGAGGAAGGGTAATACGGGAATTTGGGTTGGGGTAGACAAACTTACTAAGAGTGCCCATTTTATACCCGTGAAGAGTAAGAGGACTGCTCAATGGCTAGCTTCAATCTACATTCGAGAGATTGTTAGATTGCATGGTGTACCTTCCAGCATAGTGAGTGATCGAGATCCTATCTTCACTAGCGAGTTTTAGAAGAGTTTGAAAGAGGCGGTAGGGACTCAGTTGTGTTTGAGTACCGCATATCATCCTCAGACGGACGGCCAGACCGAGAGGGTGAATCGTATTTTAGAAGACCTTTTGAGGCTATGTATCTTAGATTTTGGAGGTACATGAGAAGAGCATCTTCCATTGGTGGAGTTCGCATATAATAACAGCTTTCAGTCTAGTATTGGCATGGCTCCTTTCGAAGCTTTTTATGGAAGGCCTTGTCGATCACCTACATGTTGGTTGGAATCTACGGATAAGATCTTGCTTGGGCCCGATATGGTTAGGAAGACTTCGGAAAAGGTTGATTTGATTCAAAGAAGGATGAAAGCGGCGCAAGACAGACATAAATCTTATGCGGACAAGAGGAAAACAGAGCTTGAGTTTGATGTTGGGGACATGGTCTTTGTCAAAGTGTCTCCGTTACGGAATGTGGTTCGCTTTGGATCTGTTTGGGAAGTTAGCACCAAGGTTTGTTGGACCGTTTTCTATTAAGGAAAGGATTGGACAGATGGCCTATAGAGTGGAGTTGCCCGACAGACTTAGTGGTGTACATGATGTATTCCATGTGTCACATTTGAGGAAGTGCCTACATGAGACCGCAGAGGTGGTAGAGCCGAGCTTGCTTAGAGAAGTAGAGATAGAGCGTGATGCGACTATTCGACGAGCTCCTACACGCATCCTTGGGTCAGAGATTAAGAGGTTGAGAAACAGGGAGGTTCAACTAGTCGAAGTGCAATAGGGAGAAGATGAGAGCAACGCTACTTGGGAGACGGAAGCGAAAAGGCGTTCATTATACCCATTCCTTTTTGAGGGTATGTCTTTTAACTTCTCCTTTATCGTTTGTCTAGTACTTATCTTATCTTTAGTATGTCCTCTTGTTAGTGCCTTTGACCTTTAGATAGGGTAAACCTATGGATGAAACATGCGTTTGAGACATGTTATGATTGATGGATGCATGTGGATGCAAGTGTTTGCTAGTGGTTGCTCGTGGATGCATATACACACACTCTAGACACTAGATCGGCTCAATCACTTCATATTGCATATTGCATATAATTGTGTGTGGGTAGCTATATTTATGGATGTATAATGGTTGTGTTATCATATGGATGATGCATTTTGGTGAATGATTGTGCACTCATGTAGATATAGTATGTGTCGATAGGGTTCTTTCGCATACATATTGGATGCATGGCACTATCACGGTTTGCATATGTTCATACATTAGATAGGGAACATATACACACACTCTTTGCATATGCTCATACATCAGTAGAAATTGTTTTAAGGACAATGGATGCCCATGTTTGATGGATTGAGTAGATGGTTGTTTGGATGGTAGGATATGCATTCTCCTTAGCTTAGAGATTTCGGGGACGAAATCCTTTAAGGAGGGGAGAATGTAACACCCCGAAATTCGGTTAATGCTAAAATTCACTAATTGCAGAATTAATAATCTCAGATGTGAGAATCAGGGGAAACGAGTTACGTCATTGTGTTCGTCTCGGAAAAATACGCGAAATAGAGTCCGAAATTTTGTAAATCGGAGTCCGTATGGCCCGGTTAAGGCCCAAAGAAGTTTTCGGGAAATTTGAATTTCGAAACATGCAGAAATGGGGGCCAGGCGGGGAAACTCCCACCCAGCCAAGTCGAGTTGGATGTCGACAGGGCTGTCGACTTGCCTGTCGACATGCCTGTCGACTTGGCAGTCGACAGGGCTGTCGACTTGCCCTGTCGGCTGATTCTGGCCTGGGTGCACCTGGTTGAGTTTTGGGCTGGGTTGGAAGGCTTAGGACGAAATCTGACGGACCTAAACTAACCTAGGGTTAATCTAAGGGTCTAAAACACATCCTAATCCTATAAATAAGACCCTAAGCTAGCCCTAAATGATCATAATCCTATCCTCTAACTAAATTATGCCAAAATTTTCTATGATCATGGCCTCCACTCAAAACCCTAGCCTCCATCCTCTTTCTAAACTATTTCTATGAAGGCTTTCATGTTCATACAAGCATTTTTAAGTTGTATGAGTGATCATTAGCTTGCATTCATCATCAAGTTGCAAGCTTTATTTTCAAGGCTAGAGTTTTTGGGTGATTTTTGGCAAGGGTTTGCTTATTGGAGTTTATTGGTGAGTTTCTATAGCCTTAATAATCAATTGTTAAATTGATTATGATAGGATATGATAAGATATGGCTATGTTTGTGGATCAATGTGTTTATGCAAGTTTAGTATAGTGTATGTTGTGTGTTTTGCGAGTTTTATGCTATATGTTATGCAAGTATAATGCTATGTTTTATGATGCTCATTATGCAAAACACTATGTTGAACATTGATTCATATGTAACATGTTATGCAAGCTATATGTGAGATTATATGCAAGTTCATATGTAACATGTTATGCAAGCTATATGTGAGATTATATGCAAGTTCATATGTAACATGTAATGCAAGTTATGTGCATGATTATATGCAAGTTCATATGTAACATGTTATGCAAGTTATGTGTTTGGTTATATGCAAGTTATGTGCATGATTATATGCAAGTTCATATGTAACATGTTATGCAAGTTATGTGTTTGGTTATATGCAAGTTATGTGCATGATTATATGCAAGTTCATATGTAACATGTTATGCAAGTTATGTGTTTGGTTATATGCAAGTTAACATGTGACATGCTATGCAAGTTCACACCTTTGTATGACATAAGAATCATATGCAAGTTACCCCCTTTATGACATATGTGCTTCATACAAGTTTGGGTTAAATGCTAGTTGGGTTTAATGTATGCTCATATATGCAAGTTGACACCTTTTAAACCCATGATAAAGTTATATGCTATGAGTGGTTAAACCCATGGCATTTGTGATGAATCTTCCCTTTATTATGTCATGTTATGAGAACGAATTACGTGGGGAACGATGGGGTTAATATGCATGTTAATAAAATGGTGTGAAATGGGTATGCTTAAGCATAACATAAAGTGAATGGACATAATTGGGAATTTACCTATTAAGTTAGGTCTACCCATATTATGGAATTGGGAATTTACCTATTGAGTTAGGTCTACCAATATTCTTAAATATTTGTAATTAATTAGGGACAATTAATACAAATTATGGGGGTGATTAATTAGGTGTAATTAATCGACTAAGACACGAGGTTGGACCCTTTTGTAGCATAAGACTGCCCGGAACCGACCGGTAAATCCAGCGGCTACAAATGATTGGCCCAATGTGAGAGGTCTTGGTCATAAACTAAATACGTGACAAGTGTAAAGACACGAGGTTAGACTCTGTTATGGTGTAAGGCTGCCCGGAACCAACCGGCATATCCAGCTACCATAAAAGACAGTCTAATGTGAGAGGTCTTTACAAAGGTTACGATCTTAATTAATTAAGAAACACTTAACCAAATTAGCATGTAGTGAGGCATGAGGGGTTAAGTGGGTGCCTTGGGTGGCATGTAGTAACTAGTGGGGGTGCCTTGGGTGGCATGAGGAAACTAGTGGGTTGCCTTGGGTAGCAATAGAAAATACGATTAGAATACTTAACCGAAGTGGAACATGTAATTAAACATGATTAAAGGGTTAAGTAAGTGCCTTGGGTGGCATGTGGGAATCAAGTAAGTGCCTTGGGTGGCATGTGGAAATCTAGTGGGTGCCTTAAGTGGCAATTGAAATATGATTAAATGACAAGCTTAAGTAGTAGCTTGTGGGGGCCTTAAGTGGCAATTGAAATATGATTAAATGACAAGCTTAAGTAGTAGCTTGTGGGGGCCTTAAGTGGCAATTGAAATATGATTAAATGACAAGCTTAAGTAGTAGCTTGTGGGGGCCTTGAGTGGCAATTGAAATATGATTAGATGACTTAACCAAACCTTAACATGTAAGTGGGCATGATTATAAAAAGGGGTTAAGTGGGATGCACTAGATAAAATGACAAGCTTAAGTAGTAGCTTGTAGGGGCCCATTTCAACCAGTAACCCATATGTATCTTATTGGGCTCGACCCATGTCGAGGACGGGACACGCGTACTGGGCTTGACTGTAAGAGGCCAAAACGGGGTAGCGGTGGCAACGCGAGTCCAACGGTTTCATATGCGTGTGTGGACCCGGGCTGGTAGGTAAGACGTTGTTGCATCGTGTAGGTATAAGCCGTGCACCATTGATTATCGGGTTGCCACTTTGGGGAGTGATACACTCTACTGTGGGGCCAGCACGGGTATCTACGTTAGGGAGCCGATCGCTTGGGAAGTAGTGGGTACACCTAGCGGAGATAGGGGCAGACAGCACCTATGTAGTCTGCTAGGGGTATAAGAAGCTACTGGGTAAAATTACTAAGTACACTTAGTGGGATCAACCTTTAAGTAGGAATTACCCTTGGTGGGTAGAACTGGTGTGGTGCAGTGTAGGAATTACCCTTGGGTGGGTAGATCTGGGGTGGTGCAGTGTAGTAGTTATCCTTGGGTGGGTAAATGCGCCTTTTTCGGTTATCTTAGTACATCCTGTGTTTAGTTGGCTACTTAGTGTAGTCATTATCCCCAGAGGTACCGTACCTTGTTCATATCATACCCTAATTACTTTAATGATTGTATTGTTAAGGTTATAGGACTCGCTCAGACTTATGTCTGACCCCGTTGTTTTTTTATCTTTTTCCCAACCCTCAGGTTTTCAGAGTGGGCCTAGCACTAGTGGGCTTTGATCAGACTGCTTTATCTATCTTTTGGAGCTTGGACCGTGGATGTAAAGCTCAGTTTATCTTTTCTATTATGGCTATTAAGTTATGTAGTGGGATTATGTACTTTTTTTTATCAGGATGGATATTATGTACTTGACTCTTGTTTATGGTTTTGGTGTAACCAAACATGTTTTACTTTCCGCTGCAATGAAATGATGTTTTAAATTCTCAAGTATTACTCATATCTGTTTTGTTGTAAATTTTCTGTTCTATATTCACTTAAAATACTCCACCGATGTTATGGCATTCCCTTAGTGAGTGACCGTAGCGGGTGTGGGGTGTTACAATGAAGGTAATGGATGGACAAGAATTTTATGTAACAACCGAAATTTTTAGTGTATTTAATTTAATTTAAAATTTTGATTTCTAACTTATTTTGTTATTTAAAACTCAATTTATTTATATTTCATTAAGATAACTGTTTTGATTTTGATTTAAAACTATATTTATTTGGATTTTATATAAATTTGGTTTCGATTTAAACATAACTTAATAATGCAAATCAATGTCGGTAATTTCAAATCTTATTCATTGATAAAAATTTAATCGTGTTTATTTATTTGAATTTGAATTTATTCTTTTAAATTTTATTTAAATATCTAAAACTCGTAATATTATATAATTTTTTTCTTTAATATTTATAAGACTTTATCTTTGATTTAATTTCAAATATTATCTTGTTGATCTGTTATTGGTCAACTGTGGTTGCAAATATCGTTCGAGTTTTTATTTATTGAAATCCGTTTTTCCGTCTGTTCAAAATAAATCATTCATTCCGTTTAAAATTTAAACTGTCGGTTCCATTTTATATTTTTGTTTGTTCAAATTTGGTGATCGTAACCCACCAGTTCAAAACTTCCATAACCATCTCCTTTACTAATGCATCCATTTGTTTTGAAATTCAAAATTTAATGTTTTTTTAGTGCAAAAATCAGTTGCGGTTCTGAAGTGATATTTCTAATGCCACCGTTCTGTTCACACTTTATATTTCTAAGATTCGTGAATAAAATATGAACTGCTTCGGTCCTTTCAAAACTCCTGTTACCCATTTCCGTTTTTTTTTCTTTTTTTGCTCACTTTAGACCAAGCCGTGATTCCATCTTCTCCGCCTGACCCAGCATCACCACCCCGCCTGTTGCCCACAGCAGCTCCACCCCTTTGGCTCGACGAACTCCCCAAGTTCCACCCTCCACCACATCAGTAGCTCTGCCAAACCGTGTCCGCCCTTGCAGTACGCCTTAGCCGAAGCCCTTAGCCACTTTTCCCTCTCTGCCTGAAGTCGGCTCTCCCTTCTCGAACCTCCTGTAACCAAGCCGCCGAACTTTCCACCGTCTCCACCATGCTCGAACCCTGCTGGTCATCCCTCACCTTCCTCTTCTCACATGAAAAGACCCGAGAACCCATCTCCTTAAGCTCCTCGCCGATGCCACCCCATCATCCCTGTTGACCCCCTCAAAAACTGCCGCGTCTTTTCTCTTGCTAAGCCTCCCATCTGCCTGTTTCCCTGTTGTGTGATGCTTTTGTGCATATGTGTGTGAGCTCAATATTTATACAGGTTGTTTTGCTGTGTGAGTTGTTTGTTTGTGAATGTGTATTTCGGTGTGTGCATGAGTATCTGTGTGTGCGTGTGTATTTGTGTGTTGAGTGATCATGTTATATGGCAGTTTACTTATTTTGTTGTGAACATTTTGTATGGGTTAAGTGTTGTATATTTTGTGTGAGAGTTACTTTTGTGTGTGAGAAGTTGTGTTTATACACTATATATATTTTATATAAGAATTTTAAGATTTGTAGTTTTAACTTCTAATATTTTTAAATTATATAGTGTGCGTTATTTTCATGTGGGTGTATTGTTTTGTGCGTATTTGCGTTATGTAAATTATATATATATATATATATATATATTTAGGGTGTGCGTTGAGTTTCAGAATATATATATATTATATGTTTTATCGTGAGTTTATATATATATATATATATAATTTATAAATATTGGTTGGGTTATTTTAAATTAAATTTGGTGTTGAGTTTGAAACCCATTTCCTAAACCAAATTGTCGTACCGTCCCAAACCAATAGCCGTACCGATCCGTTTAAAATTCCCTAGCCTCCTCTTGTGAAAATAAAATATATATTGAGTGATAGCGAGTAGAATCTGTTCTAAATCGTGCTTGAAAGGTGTCGTCTCACTCGGTGTCAATCCATTTGTTGTCTCCGTTCTGTGCCACGAAAGGTGAGTTTATCTCACACCTGACCCGCATTTATTTCATGGATGTTAGAACAGCTATTTGAACTGTTATGAATTGTATAGGACTGCTACAAGAAATTGTTTGTTTAAATATGTACACTTTCATATATGACACGATATTTATATGACACGTAGGTGCAATGATTTTATATGACTATGATGTGATTGATGCTATGTAATGATTTGTTCTGTTGTCGATACCCTAGTTTAGAAAAATCACTAAGGGTTGAAATGATACATACCCGAACGGACATTAGAATAGGAAAAAAATTGTTATGGGTTGAAATGATAGACCTGAACGATTTATACTGAATTTGGGATCGCGGGTTGAAATGATAGACCCTTAGAAATTTTATAAATCGCAGATTGAAATGATAAATATCCATATCACTTAACCATAGGATAGAAAAACTATATATGGAAACCATTGGTCATCGTGTTTCGAAGTTAACTGATTTGAGAAATTTAATTCTTTTTTTATATTTTATATTTTCATATTTATATCTAAGATTTTAAAACTTAAATTTTATAAATTTTAAATTATATGTTTTAAAATGATTTTATGAGTAAATATTTATTTAAATATTTATTTAAGTTTTTACTTATAATTTTATTTACTTTAAACCATAAAATTTATTCCTTTAAGTATTTTAATTTAATTTTATTTTAACAAATATTTCTATAAAAATTTATTTTTATAATTATTTTAAAACTTATATATGTTATAATCTATTCTTAATTTATTTTAGAATTTTATAAACTTATATATATACATATCTATTTTTAAAATAATTTTTATAA
Source organism: Allium sativum (assembly GCA_030737875.1). Lineage (NCBI taxonomy): Eukaryota > Viridiplantae > Streptophyta > Magnoliopsida > Asparagales > Amaryllidaceae > Allium > Allium sativum. Next base: position 267,660,571 of record CM060913.1, on the reverse strand, counting down.
ATATATATATTTTATAAACTTTAATAATAAACTGATAGGTGGATAAGTTAAGGTTCTCGCGATTTGAATTCCAGTTTTAAAATTTAATATTCATATTATATATAATGAATGAACTCATATTAAGTTACGAATTCGAATTGATACGAACTTTTAGTAGAGATTAATTAGGAAAATATGAAATGAATTTGAATTCGAATTGGGTTGAACTAATAAGAGATGAACTTGAATTTCCTAATTAAGGAATGAATTTGATTTTTAATCAACTAAATGCGAATTTGAATTGGATTTAAATATGAACTTTTATAGGAAATAAACTTGAATTTTGTAAATTGATGTCTAATTTGAATGATATTTGATATGAAATGAATTCGGTTTCTTTAGCGACTAAAATGTGAATTTGAATATATATAAATTCTATATAAAATTGATTTTATAAATCGGTAGGTTTTGAATTCGAAAATTTGTTGAATCAATTCATAAGCATGGTTTTAAATCTTATAAATCGTTTGAATCAAATATAAGACTTTGACTCGAATTTCTAAGAAATGAATTTGAATGGTTCAATTTGACTTAACATATGGCATGATTTGGTTTAAATTGAAACATAAGATTCCGATCTGAATTATATAAACTAAATTTGAACCTAAGAGATTTGATTCTTGAACTAACTAAATTGAATTCATATAAATGAAAAGATTATACGTATTGTTAGATTTATAATTAACAACTTCGAATTATGACTTGAAACACGATATGATATGGTTAATCTGAAAATGTAAGTTTTGACTTAAATGGTATATTTTGATTTCGAACCAAAATTGTTGAATTTTTGAATCGACTTAAAATGAATTCTTGGGTAGTTTGAAACTTGGATTTTTGAAAATTAACCGAATAAAAATAACCTAGTAGTTAAATATTTTAGTATTGATTTAATTGGCATTTCGAGATCTTTAAATTATGAGTTTTTAAATCGATCGATTAAAGCAATTTAAGTGAGTTATTTTCAAATTTTAATAAAATTAAAGTTAGATATTAGATTTTGATTTCAAAATTCGAATATGAGAATTTGTATAAACTATTTTATAAAGTGATTTATAAAATAATGACCACGGTGTGAAAAATGTAAACGATTTGTTGTTAAAGAGACTGGGATCGGCTATTGTCATACTCTCTGCTAATACCGAAAACCATTTTAACAACCGTGTACGCGGTGGAGTTCCAGAATGAAGGGGATGATTTGGCGAATGACTCTATTTTCTATTTCATATTAATTACGAGACTCTGACTACCTTAAGTCAGCTTGATGTGGCTAAAACAGGAGCTATGCACGGACCAAGTGAGGTCATACCTCCTATCGTGCACACTTCTTCAATATTATTCTTTTATTGTTGAGATTCGATTTGGGCCCTTTTGATTATGGGAGTGTGTATCGAGGTGGGTGGTAGTAGCTGCTATGCATTACCACCAGTCTAGCTCTGTAAACGATGAATCCACCGTGGCATTCCTTGCGTGCCTTGTCACATGCCTTATATGCGCCCACTACGACTTTGTTTTGTACTGTTTTATATGGAGTGCCTCTGATCAACCTCCAGTTTATGGAGGAATTACGGTACTGTATATACTATGGGAATATATAAACGGTGTAAGGGTAATCATGGTAATCCCGCTTACGCTATTTTGATATTTTTACTTTACTGATAGACACTATTGTATATCGCATATTATACTATATAGTATTAGTTTGACGGATCCTTAGAGGATGGTGATCCCAAAAATCCTCTAAGTTACTGATTGCGTTTCATTGAACATTTCATTTGAGTTGATTTACTTCCATGAGAATGTCAGTCCTGATCCGAGTTGTTTTGTTTTGCATTATTGCTCGGGTCAGATCGAGTATTCCAATTTCAAGATTTATCCTTGGAGTTGGAGCTTATATTGGGTTTTCTCACCTGTGTCTACTCTTTGATTAGTTGTTCCAATGTCAGCTATTATCATTGTTTGTTTCATACTGTTATCTTTTACTTATGTATCAAAATTTATGATATTGTTCTTCCACTGTATTGATTTATGTAAACTATGATGTAAAATTTTACCTAGTAGCTTTATGAACTACTATTGTATTATTTATTTTCGCTGTGAGATGTTATATTGCTCTGTATCTGTGATTCTGTGATTTATTCTATTTACCTCAGAAGCTAATAACAATCTGTCGTTTTGGGCGGTTCGAGTTGACATGTTTTGTCGATTCGGCACGGTCAAAATGGCAGGTCGTTACAGTTGGTATCAGAGCCAGGTTTTAACAAAGCTTTAACCTATTTGGTAAAAACTCATTAGAGATAGGGTAGTGATACCCTAGAATGAGTAGAATTAATCGCAGAATCCTTCTTGAGAAAGAGCGTATTTTTAAAGTAAAAATAGTTTTAAAATGATTTTTAATGTATAAAACAAATATTTTTGGATATAAAATTTTGTTTAATATATAAATCTTTTTATGGAATTTCCTTTCCATTTGAATTCATCTTCTTCGCAGGTCCTCTGAGATTAGATTCTTTCGTTTATTCAGCTTTTAACTTGAATTCTATTACTTATCATCATCCATACCAAGGTAAGAAGTAGAAGAGGAGTATAAATATTCCAGCGAGTTCATTCCTATCTAAATATTGGTTTGAATAGGTTTTATAATTCTCTTGATATAGCATTGAAATTCTGATATATATTTTTAGAAGATGCATATTTGGAAATAACATTTTGTTTTATCAATACCAATATTTTGAAAAGATTTGATACTTATACTTTTAGATTTTATATTTTATAAACTATAGATTATAAAAAAGATTTAAAGATGTAAATTCTATAAGGAAATGATTTTATCTTGGGTTGAATTCATAATGGTATAGTTTGTAAATGTGTGTATATATATAGGAATTTATAAATTCAAATTGGTTTATAAAAAAATTTAATTTGTGGTGTGTGTATATATATATGTCAACTTATGGAATTAAACTAGTTTTATGGGTTTGAATATTTATAACATGTATTTGAAATCATTTTGGTATAATATATAATAATATTGTTATGTATTTGATTTAATAATAATAATATTAGTATATTTATTAAGATTTGAAGTTCAAATATAATAAATGAATGAGTAGGGTAGAGATATAATTTTCCCTATGTAAAATTTTAATGATTGGACATATATTATCTATAATATATGATTTGAAAAACTTGGTATATACTCTGTTTAAATATATATAAAAAAATTTTGAGTATTTATTTGACGTTAAAATTGGCCTATCGAGTACCTAGTGATTTGGGTATACGTCTGATCAACGTATATGTTAAATCCTATCTGAACTTGATAGATATAGAGTCACACTCTAGTCGCTTGAAAATAATTATGGTGATGACCGCGACATCATCGATATCTATTTTCAGGTTTCGAAAGTGGGATGGATATATATCGCCAATCGAGACGTCGAGTGAATACTTAAACTATTTTGAAATATTTGAAAAGATTTTTTATTTATGTATATATTTCAAACTATATATATAGGTATGAGAATTAACTAAACAATTTGATTTTTAATATATATTAACTCCCTGCTCGTTCATTTTCGGGGACGAAAAGGTTTGAGTGGGGGAGAATGTAACAACCCGAAATTCTTAGTGTATTTTATTTAATTCAAAATTTTGATTTCTAAATTATTTTGTTATTTAAAACTCAATTTATTTATATTTCATTAAGATAACTATTTTTATTATTATTTAAAAATATACTAATTTGGATTTTATATAAATTTGGTTTCGATTTAAATATAATTTGATAATGCAAATCAATGTCGGTAATTTCAAATCTTTTTCACTGATAAAAATTTAATCGTGTTTATTTATTTAAATTTGAATTTATTCTTTTAAATTTTATTTAAATATCTAAAACTCGTATTATTATATAATTTTTTTAATATTTATAAAATTTTATCTTTGATCTAATTTCAAATATTATCTTGTTGATATGTTATCGGTCAACTGTGGTTACAAATGTCGTTCGAGTTTTTATTTATCCAAATCCGTTTTTCAATTTGATCAAAATAAATCGTTCATTCCGTTTAAAATTTAAACTGTCGGTTCCATTTTATATTTTTGTTTGTTCAAATTTGGTGATCGTAACCCATCAGTTCAAAACTTCCGTAACTATCTCCTTTCCTAATGCGTCCATTTGTTTTGAAATTCAAAATTTAACATTTTTTTAGTGCAAAAGTCAGTTGCGGTCCTGAAGTGATATTTCCAATGCCACCGTTCTGTTCGCACTTTATATTTTCAAGATTCGTGAATAAAATATGAACTGCTTCGGTCCTTTCAAAACTCCTGTTACCCATTTCCATTTCTTTCTTTTTTTGCTCCCTTCAGACCAAGCCGTGATTCCATCTTCTCCGCCTGACCTAGCGTCACCACCCCGCCTGTAGCCCACAGCAGCTCAGCCCCTTTGGCTCGATGAACTCCCCAAGTTTCGCCCTCCACCACATCAGCAGCTCCGCCAAAACCGTGTCCGCCCTTGCAGTACGCCGTAGCCGAAGCCCTTAGCCACTTTTCCCTCTTTGCATGAAGTCCGCTCTCCCTTCCCGATCCTCATGTAACCAAGCCGCCGAACTTTCCACTGTCTTGACCACGCCCGAAACCTGCTGCTCATCCCATGCCTTCCTCTTCTCACATGAAAAGACTCGAGAATCGATCTCCTTCAGCTCCTTGCCGACGCCACCCCATCAGCCCTATCGACCCCCTCAAACACGGCCGGGTCTTTTCTCTTGCTGAGCCTCTCATCTGTCTGTGTTCCTATTGTGTGATGCTTTTGTGCTTATGTATGTGAGCTCAATATTTATACGGGTTGTTTTGCTGTGTGAGTTGTTTGTTTGTGAATCTGTATTCCGGTGTGTGAGTGAGTATCTGTGTGTGCGTGTGTATTTGTGTGTTGAGTGATCATGTTATATGGCAGTTTACTTATTTTGTTGTGAACATTTTGTATGGGTTGAGTGTTGTATATTTTGGGTGAGAATTAGTTTTGAGTGTGATAAGTTGTGTTTATACACTATATCTATTATATATAAGAATTTTAAGATTTGTAGTTTTAACTTCTAATATTTTTAAATTATATAGTGTGTCTTATTTTCATATGTGTGTATTGTTTTGTGTGTGTTCGCGTTATGTAAATTATATATATATATATATATATATATATATATATATATATATATATATATATGTATGTATGTACGTATATAGCCGTACCGATACGTTTAAAATTCCCTAGACTCCTCTTGTGAAAATAAAATATATATTGAGTGATAGCGAGTAGAATCCGTTCTGAAACGTGTTTGAAAGCTATCATCTCACTAGGTGTCAATCCATTTGTTGTCTTCATTCTGTGCCATGAAAGGTTAGTTTATCTCACACCTAACTCGCATTTATTTCATGGATGTTAGATCAGCTATTTGAACTGTTACGAAATGTATAGGGCTGCTATTAGAAATTGTTTGTTTAAATATGTACACTTTCATGTATGACACGATATTTATATGACATGTAGGTGCACTGATTTTATATGATTATGATGTGATTGATGCTATGTAATGATTTGTTATGTTGTCGATGCCCTAGTTTAGAAAAATCACTAAGGGTTGAAATGATACATACCCGAGCGGACATTAGAATAGGGAAAAAATCGTTATGGGTTGAAATGATAGACCTGAACGATTTTTACTGAATTTAGGATCGTGGGTTGAAATGATAGACTCGTAGAAATTTTATAAATCGCGGATTGAAATGATAAATATCCGTATCACTTGACCATAGGATAGAAAAACTATATACGGACACCGTTGGTCATGTTTTTTCGAAGTTAACTGATTTGAGAAGTTTAATTCTTTTTTTATATATTTATATTTATATTTAAGATTTTAAAACTTAAATTTTATAAATTTTAAATTATATGTTTTAAAATGATTTTATGAGTAAATATTTATTTAAATATTTATTTAAGATTTTACTTAAAATTTTATTTATTTTAAACCATATAATTTATTCCTTTAAGTATTTTAATTTTATTTTATTTTAACAAATATTTCTTTAAAAATCTGTTTTTGAAATTAATTTAAAACTTATATATGTTATAATCTACTCTTAATTTATTTTAGAATTTTATAAACTTATACATATACATACCTATTTTCAAAAATAATTTATATATACATATTTTATAAACTTTAATAATAAACTGATAGGTGGATAAGTTAAGGTTCTCGCGATTTGAATTTGAGGTTTAAAATTTAATATTGATATTATATATAACGAATGAACTCATATTAAGTTACAAATTCGAATTGATATGAAATTTAGTAGAGATGAATTTGGAATTTATGAAATGAATTTGAATTCGAATTGGGTTGAACTTATAAGAAATGAACTTAAATTGTGAAATTGTTTTGAAATTGAATTTCCTAATTAAGGAATGAATTTGATTTTTAATTAACTGAATGCGAATTTGAATTGGATTTAAATATGAACTTATATAGGAAATAAACTTTAATTTTGTAAATTGATGTCTTATTTGAATGATATTTGATATGAAATGAATTCGGTTTCTTTAGCGACTAAAATGTGAATTTGAATATATATAAAATCTATATAAAATTGATTTTATAAATCGGTAGGTTTTGAATTCGAAAATTTGTTGAATCAATTCATAAGCATGGTTTTAAATCTTATAAATCGTTTGAATCAAATATAAGACTTTGACTCGAATTTTTAAGAAATGAATTTGAATGGTTCAATTTGAGTTAACATATGACATGATTTGGTTTAAATTTAAACATAAGATTCCGATTTGAATTATCTAAACTAAATTTGAACCTGAGCGATTTTATTGTTGAACTAACTAAATCGAATTCATATAAATGAAAATTGGATTATATGTATTGTTAGATTTATAATTAACGACTTCGAATTATGACTTGAAACACGATATGATATGGTTAATCTGAAAATGTAAGTTTTGACTTAAATGGTATATTTTGATTTCGAACCAAAATTGTTGAATTTTTGAATCGACTTAAAATGAATTCTTGGGTAGTTTGAAACTTGGATTTTTTAAAATTAACTGAACAAAAATATCCTAGAAGTTAAATATTTTAGTATTGATTTAATTGGCATTTCGAGATCTTTAAATTATGAGTTTTTAAATCGATCGATTAAAGAAATTTAAGTGAGTTATTTTCAAAATTTAATAAAATCGAAGTTAGATATTAGATTTTGATTTCAAAATTCGAATATGAGAATTTGTATAAACTATTTTATAAAGTGATTTATAAAATAATGACCACGGTGTGAAAAATGTAAACAATTGGTTGTTAAAGTCTAGAGTGAAGGGAATGATTTGGCGAACGACTCTATTTTCTATTTCATATTAATTACGAGACCCTGACTACCTTGAGTCAGCTTGATGTGGGTAAAACAAGAGCTATGCACGGACCAAGTGAGGTCATACCTCCTATCGAGAACACTTCTTCGTTATTATTCTTTTATTGTTGAGATTTGATTTGGGCCCTTTTGATTATGGGAGTGTGTATCGAGGTGGGCGGTAGTAGCTGCTATGCGTTACCACCAGTCCGGCTCTGCAAACGGTGAACCCACATGCCTTGTCACATGCCTTATACGTGCCCACTACGACTTTTTTTTTTACTTTTTTATATGGAGTGCCCTCTGATCAACCTCCAGTTTACGGAGGAATTACAGTACTGTATATAATATGGGATTATGTAAACGGTGTAAGGGTAATCATTGTAATCCCTGTTATGCTATTTTGATATTTTTACTTTACTGATAGACACTATTGTATATAGTGTATTATACTATATAGTATTAGTTTGACGGATCCTTAGAGGTTTGTGATCCCAAACATCCTCAAAGTTACTGATTGCATTTCATCGAACATTTCATTTGAGTTGATTTACTTCCATGAGAATGTTAGTCCTAATCCGAGTTATTTTGTTTTGCATTATTGCTTGGGTCAGTCTGACTATTCCAGTTTCAAGATTTGTCCTTGGATTTGGAGCTTATATTGGGTTTGCTCACTTGTATCTACTCTTTGATCAGTTGTTCCAGTGTCAGCTATTATCGTTGTTTTTTTTCATACTGTTATTATTTAATTATGTATCAAAATTTGTTATATTAGACTTCCGCTATATTATTTATGTAAACTCTGGTGTAAAATTTTATCTAGTAGCTTCATGAACTACTATTGTATTATTTATTTCCGCTGCGAGATGTTATATTGCTCTGTATCTATGTCTTCGATTCTGTGATTTATTCTATTTACCCCAGAAGCTAATAACAATCTGTCATTTTGGACGGTTCGAGTTGACATGTTTTGTCGATTCGGCATGGTCAAAATGGCGGGTCGTTACATTTAAAAAAATTTGCATTCATATAGAACTGCCCATGTATTTAGGATGCTTTGCATCATGTTTTTAAAAGTGTTTTAAAAATCTCAATGCATACATAAAGAAGGCCCGATTTAGAATCATCTTGCATGCATATTTTATGGTTGAAAATGCATTAAGTACATCATGCCCATATACACATGGTTGCAAAGTGGATGTACACAAATTGGTTGTGTAGGATAGGATAACTAGGTGTTAGAATTTCGGGACGAATTCCTTTTAAGGGGGGAAGAATGTAACAACCCGGAATTTTGAAAATAAATAGTTATTTAATTAGAAGCACAAAAATAAGAATTTCTACAAACAATGGAATTTGGCCACGAAACTTTAATCGTTGCGTTCATCTCGGAATTGCGGCCAACTTTCATGTTTGGAGTTTCGTGAACGGAGTCCGTATGAAAATGTTACGGACGAAAAACGGACGGAAATAAATAAAATGGGATATTATATATATAGTAATATATAATTACCTAGTCACCTCACTACCAAATTGACCAAGCAGCCGACCGGGGTGGTCGACCGTTGGCTGCGACCGCTTGGTCGAGCCAAGCAGTGACGGCTAGGGTTTCGTCATATAAAATTTTATATGAATGGACGGATATAACTTAAAACTAATTCGGCGGTTCTAGGCCATTTCCATCCCTATAAATAAAAGGATAGAGCCTCATTCTTTTTTCCACTTAAATCTGCAGAGGCAGCGGAGCTGTGCCAATTTTCTCTCTCTCCGAACCTAAATTCTAAAATAAAAATATATATTCATACATATCAAATCAAATCCAATTCATATGAAATTGAGAGAGTAAGCAGATCTAATGGGAAGGAATGCAAAGTGACTCTCCAAATAATATTCTTCGCTCTCTTCCCTTTTCTTACATTTCTACAAATCTAGAATTTTCCCCTTTCTAGATAATTTGTAGATTTATAAGAATTTGGGGAATGTAAGCCTAAAGGGTTCAAAACAGTTGAATTTAGAGGCTATAAGATGAGTGGGAAATTTACAATTTATAGTTATAATAACTTATCTAATTTGTTTGAATTAGATCTATGTTTTTATGCCTATGCCCATCAGATCTGGTAAATAATTTGTTGTAATTAGATTGACACCCATCAGATCCGGTTATAAAAAGTGTTAAATTTGTGAATTGTACACTGTGGCTATGCATCAAATAATTCATAGTATTTTTTAAAGTTTTTTAAACTAATTCCTATAATTATGTCTTGAAATATATTGCAACCATGTTATAGAATGTATTATGGACATTGCATAACACTGTAGATCTGGAAATCAGTCCAATTAGACACAAATTAGATGTAGTTACATTGCAGATCTTTAGTTCAGTGTTGAAAATATAAAATATGTGAATTTGGGTAAAAAGATGAAATTGGTAAATTATGTGAATTTGGAAAGATATGATTGTTAAATTATGAGAATGTAATTTTACCTACTTGAATTCGATATTATAGGGTTTTACTGTAAATGCTATTTTCTTCTTTTTGAACAAAACGATGTTGTTTTGAATTCACAAGAGGTATGACAAAAAGATTAAAAAGGAAAAGTGGTGCAAACAGATGTATAAATATAAAAATAAAAATAAAAATTTGTATGTAGTTTGCATTGACTATTCTAAAAATATATATATATAAATAAATATTTCTTGTGAATTTGAAATGTAACAATTCTACAAATTAGGCACAATTTACAATGATTATGGCTAAATATCTTTTTGTAAGATTTGGAACCTTTTGACAATACTGAATGTAAAAAGGAATGTTTGGTTATTGATTAAACCAAATCATGTAAATAAAAATTAATAATAATAATAAAAATAAAAGATAACTACGTTAATCGTACGAAAACATAAAATAAAAATGTATACATTTATCCGTCCAAATCAGCGCAGAACGGTAGAATATACATTGTATTACATGTTTGAAGGTTTGAATGTTTGTATAGTATTAATTTATGGAATCATATCTTGTAAATTGTATTCCATATTAAATGTATATATTTGTGGTGACCATTTGTAGCAATCAATATAATTAATTGCTATAAATAGGACAGCAAATCAGTAAATAACAATTGTAACCAAATGTTGAATGGGGAAAGTGAATTTGATAGGATAATGGTTACAATTCCTAAAATTTATTTAGGATAAATGTTGTACACCCTAATTAGGAAATTTGAATTATAGTCGAATTTAGACAGGAGGTTAAGCTCACTTGTGGTATAAGCCTGCTTGGAACCAACCGACAAATCCAGCAACCACATGTAGCCAACTTAATGTGAAGGGTCTAATGTATAAAATTTAATGTAATAAGGCACTAGGGTAAGTTCACTTGTGGTGAAGTCTGCCCAGAACCGACCGACAAATCCAGCATTCACAGGTAGTCAACTTAATGTGAGAGGCCTAGTGTATATATATAACAACTAATAAATAAATAAAAGAATAAGAATAGTAATTTCCTTTTTGCGTACAATAAATAAATATATTCGGAACTGATAAATTAAGGATATTCTATTGTAATTAACGCATTAGGAAAATTATGGCTATTAGGCTCATAAATGGCATTAATTGAAATCAATGGTAACTAAAGATAAAAGGTTGCCTTAGGAAAATATGACCGTTATGGTCATAATGGGCAATAAACAAAGAAATGAGAAGTAAATGGGTGTCATAAGGGGATAAATGGATATTGATTGTTATTTAAATACTAAGTCCAATTAAGGAGATAATCAAATAAATATTCTAGGGTAAAGAGAATATGACCTACCTTATTTATAGTAATAAATATAGAACTTATAAATAAAAATAAATTTGGACTCAGTAGGTTAATAATGTAAGATATTATTAACCATATGAACCCGTGACGAAAATGAATGGCGTGCGAATGGTATTTCCGTGAAGTACTAAGCGGAAATGACTTATTAATGCAGCCCACCTTATCCTAAACAGAGAAGGTATAAAAGGCTAATAGGGTATGAACTAATAACCTTCATGTATAGACCGCTTCCTGGTACCTAAAGGGGTAAGAGACTAGGGTTGAAGAGTCCATCTGGGATAGGTCTTTCAGTTTAAGGGTCTTAAATGGAGGGTATGTGTGAGCCTATCCAAACCTGGAAACTAAAATGTCAGGTATGGCCACCTATCCTACGGGAAGTAATAAGAGACTAAGGAGGTTATCTAACAAGGTCGGCTAGAAGGTATAGCGAACGATAGAATACCTTCTCTCACCTTACGCGGGGGAAGGGTATATGCGTGAATGACGGAAGCCTTAACTAGTAGGGCCCGTAGCTATTGCCCTCTAGTTTATGATAACGTTGAATATATTATTGAGGGTTAATACGTGACCAATAGGTCCACCTAAGGTCTTAAGCAATCAGCGAGAATACACCTTATCTATCATTGATAGTGAGGCAATACATGACGAAGGATAAGCGAATGAAAGTATATCGATATAGAAACCCCGTAATTAGGGGCCCACTCTCGATTAAATAACCAGTTATGAACGTCCTATCTCGGTATTATACTTTGGAAATACTACATTGGGAATGGTAGTAAAGTCCTGCGCAAACATTTACTAGGTTGGGCTAGAATCACTAACCTGGTTAGGCATACATCTTGGGTTGAACCAAGTGGGATACGTCTTTTATTATAACCTGTGTTGTAAATTTCTTAGTCATCGGAGCTTGCTGTTCTGACCCCCTCCTCATTACAACCTCCCAGGTTTCCTTGAGAAGGTCGGGTTCTCACGGGTACTTAAGTTTAGCTTTCGGTTCTCGTTCTCTCTCGTGCTCGGTATTGGCAAAGTGAATTACTTTGAAAGAGGTAGTTACTTGAGTTAATACTAGTTTATCCTATCTTGTTTCCACTGAGAGTTTTCTTTTATCGTACTCTGATTATGCTCATGCTCATTTATTGCAGGTACCAAATTACACGCTCCATTCTCGGATGTGTTTGAGTTTCGATTTTTGTCGAAATTTAGGCACATAAAAGTGTAGGGTGTTACAAACGAGTAACTAGGCTCAAATACTAAATTAACTGTTTTTATATTAATGCCTGACAACAAGGAGTACTAGGCTAATGCTCGGCAACAAGGAGCATTGGGCATACAATTTAACATGTTCCTATTAAAGCCTGACAATAAGGAGTACAAGGCTAATGCCCGACAATAAGGAGTACTGGGCATTCAATTTAACATGTTCCTACTAAAGCCTGACAATAAGGAGTACTAGGCTAAAGCCCGACAACAAGGAGTACTAGGCATACAATGTAAATTAACATGTTTACTAAAGCCCGACAACAAGGAGTACTAGGCTCAAACTGCAAATTAACATGTTTATATTTACTATGATTTCAATTATCATAATTATGCAATTCTTCTATATTCAATTCTATCAAAATGTGTAAATGGCATTAATTTAGTCCAGTTGTCATTATCCAATTATTTCGTTCTTGTTTGCAGTTTTCAACATTTTCACATTAAGCCTTAATTTTGATTATTTATATTTATTGTATTTTATTTGCCAAGACAAGCGCAAAAACAAAGAAAAAGAGAAATAATCTGACGTCAATATTAGGAAACGGTTTATATGCATTGACGTGTTGGATGGTAGGGTTTGGATGAAAAATTGGTTACTTTACACTTCTACTCGTAACCGCATGAGGGTTAAGGATGCAAAAAATATTTTCAAAATAGGCATTCAAATAGAATTGCTAGTAAATTAGGATGTTTGCATCATGTTTTCAAAAGTATTTTCAAAAATGAAATGTATACATATAGGAGGATCCGATTTAGAATCACTATGCATGCATATTTTGTGGTTGCAACTCACTATATACACTGTGCACATGTGCACGTTGGTTGCAAAAATTAGATGTTCACTAATTGTTTGTGTAGTTTAGAATAATTAGGCGCTAGCGCCATGACTGTGTCACTGGTAAAATTTCGGGATGAAATTTCTTTTAAGAAGGGAGAATGTAACAATTTGAAATTTTGGCGACAATCAATTTAGTTATTTAATTATATTGCCAAAAAGGAATTTTTGCAAATGATGGGATTAAACCATGAAATTTGCACCATTGCGTTAGTGATGAAATTCTGGTCAACTTTCAAGTTTGGAATTTCATGAACGGAGTCCCCAGGAAAAAGTTATGGACGAAATACGAAAACGGATGGAAAATAAATATATAAGAAACTATAATTAATTAATACCATTTATAGCTTGCCTTCACTTGGCGTTTTCGACCCAGGGCGGTCGACCTTTGGGTCGACCCCTCTGGTCAAAAACTACTAGTGATAGCTAGGTTTTCGAGGATATTTTATATTATAAATTTTATATAAATGGAAAAACCTTTATAAATTTAAATCTAATGGTCCAGAGTCATTTCTACGCCAATAAATAAAGGGCCAGACACCCACTCTTTCCTCATATTTCTAAAGGCAGCAACAAAGCTCTACCATTTCCAATTCTCCATTCTCTTTTAAAATTGTAAATTATAACTCTATTCAAATCTAACAAACAAGAATTGGAGATATTGAATCCAGATCTGTGCAGAAGGGTTGGTTCTTCGAATAGGTAATTTATATTATTGAATTTCCTTTTTCATTTCTTATTCTTCTTTTAGATCTACAAATCTAAATCTGTTTTTGTAAATCCCCTTCGTAAATAAATTGTAGATATGTGGGATTTAGGAATTGTAAGTCTAAAAGTTGTGTCAGATTCTGTTTGGATAACTTTTAGGTGAGTGGAAAATATATATTGTTTATAATAAACGTATATTTTGTGTTAAATTTTAATTATATGCCCAAAAGTTATCAGATTTATTTATTTTGTCAAATCTAAAATATTATGAATATAGTTTATGTATTGATTTGTAGGCCGTATAATTTTTTATCATCATCTTGCCTACAATTATATTGCGAACACCTTAGATCTGGAAATCGGTCCCAAGACTTTAATTATAAGTATAATATTTCATTCTGTAACACCCCACGTCTGTTAATGTCAGTCACAAAGGGAATGCATTAAGTTTCGTGGAGCATTATCAGTAAACAGAATGGAATATAACAAGACAGGTAATATAGTACTTGGAAAATTTTATAACTTTATTGTAGTGAAAACAGAAATAAGTTTGGTTACATCTTCAAAACAACAAAACCAAGTACATAATATCAGTCTTGTACAAAAGCCTTCAGAGTACATAATTTTAAAACCATAATCCCCAATAGAAAATGCCATAAGCAGAATCAAAGCCAAGAAATACACTTTCAACTTCAGGCTGGAAGAAAGAGATATCTGAACTAAGCTTGAGTATTTCCTCCCTGAGAACCTGGGGGGAAACGGAAGAAAAGAGGCAAAACAAACTAGGTCAGACATAAGTCTGGTGAGTCCGGTGACTTTAACAATATAATCAATAAAGTAAAAGGATAAGAACATAAACTGGAAAGTAAGAAATGATTGTACATAAGCATGCATGACAAGGTAGGCAAGATGAATAAGATAAATGTTGATTGCGCTTCTAATCATCATAGGATAATTACTACACTACACCAATGCTAGTTACACTGCACCCTTACTAGTCCCATACTGAAAGTTGATCCCTCTTACCAATCATGATAATGGTAGCTTCGTGTACTCCTCGCTGTTATCGTAGGTGCCCCTTTGCTCCTACCCCCACTAGTCGTACCCGCTACCCTTCCCATTCGATTGGCTCCCTAACTCGTATGTATTTATTACTTGTGTCATTCGGCCCCCGCTTGTTTATAGATACCTGTGTTGGCCCCACCATGGGGTATATCAATCCCTATGATGGCAACCCGACATGATTCAAGATGCACAGTGTATAACTACTGATGCCCAGTGCCTGCTTTTTCCACTCCGGAGCACGTGCACGCCCATACTCCGTTGGAACCTACACTGATGCACCACTCGCCGCTGTTTTGACCGCTTATAATCAGCCAAGTAATCGTGCCCCACCCTGCCTAGTTCAGGGTACCATGCTACATCTATGTGGGTTACTGCTGAAACGGGTCCCCGTTACTAGGGTTTCCTAATCAACATGTTATAATGGTTAAGTGTTCTCAATTTAACTTAACCCCACCCATTTGCTTAATTAACATGTTGTACTGGTTAAGTGTTGCCTATTCATATGTTTCTTCACCTTCCTATTGATTCACGCATGTTTATTTAACGGTTAAGTTTGTGGGCCTATATATACTAATATTACCCACTTACCCAAGATTTACTTAACCCTTCCCCTTATCAAGTCCATATGTATTATTGGTTAAGCTTGCCTTAACCCTATCCACTTTGTTCATGTAATATTGGTTAAGTTGTCTTCTTGTCCATGTTAACTTAAGCCACCCACCTAACATGTTGTATTGGTTAAGTATCGCCTGTTCATATATTACTTAACCTTTCCATTCTTAGCATGTCTGTTCATTAGCATTAATTCATTCATTCATTAATGCCTCAACCTCTCACATTAGAACTGTTATTTGCGGTTGCTGGATGTGCCGGGCGGTTCCGGGAAGATTTCTACCGCAAAATCATTCTAACCACGGGTTTTGGGCTTAATGCGATAACCTCTCACATTAGATCTGTTTTTGCGGTCGCTGGATGTGCCGGGAGGTTCCGGGCAGTCTTACACTACAACTCAATCTAACCTCGGGTTAGGCATGTTCATCTTTTAACCAATTTACATATTTACCATTCATGTCCAAGTCTAGATTTGTAAGTAAATTATCCAATATTGTGGTCAATTCAAATTATGCCACATTTACTTATTATACCCAAAATTAATTACATGATTACAACCTAATTTATGCCAATTACATAATATTCAACTTTTACCCAAACCTTCCCCCAACGTTCCCACGTCGTTCGTATGTATAATTCATGTAATACGTTAGGCACACAATTAGCCCAACTCATAAAAAGGAAAAAGGGAAGAAACACATAACATCATAACTGGCATAAAACAATATAGATCTAAATATAAGAACTAGCACGGATCTACACATACAAGCATAAACTTGCATAGATGAACATAACTTGCATATAAAATTTGCATAGAATATAACAGGCATATAAACTTGCATTAATCATAACTTGCATGTGAATTTGCATAAATCAAAACTTGCATATATCATAACTTGCATATGAACTTGCATAAATCATAACTTGCATAAATCAAAACTTGCATATGATCTTGCACAAATCATAACTTGCATAAATCAAAACTTGCATGAATCATAACTTGCGTAGATCTAAACATTAAAGTATGAACTTCCATAGATCTGAACATATAAAATATGAACTTGCATATATGAACATGACTTGCATATAATCTTTCATAACTTGCATAGATAGAGCAAACTTGCATACATAACTTGCATATTTAATTAGGCATATGAACTAACATAGAACATAACTTGCATATGATGAATCAAATCAAGTATAAATCAAAACATAGCTTGCAAAGACATAAACTTTATATGATTTACAAACATTTTTATACAGTCCAATTCATAACTCATCACAATTACGTTTAAATAATTATCTTGTGAAAGTTACTGCACTCACAGAAAACGGAACTTGAATTCTAGGATCTGATTTCTGAATTTGTTAAGCTTAACCATTGATGTAGACTATGATCTTTGTCTTTTATCTTGAATTTGATTAGTTAAGGTGGAGGCTAGATTAGTTTGGGATGCAACAGCATGGTGGCTCAAGAATGAATTTAGTTTAGCTTTATGGTTTAGGTTAGATGTGATTATATAGGAGTATAGGATTAATTAGAGCCTTTAGATCAACCTAGGATCCATCCAAACCATCCAGTCCAATTAAAGGCCAACCAGAAGTCGTCACGTAGCCCTAAAACCCAGAAAATCGCCACTGCCACGTCAGCCAGGTACAAAACGAAATATCTAGCCCAAATCTGGGGAGGGGGGCGACACTGGGATCGACGCCTCTATAGGGGGGTCGACACCTATGTCGACACCCCATAAGGGGAGTCGACACCCTCTGGCGGGAATTCTCCCGCCCAGCCCGTTTTGGCTGATTTTGAATTTTGAACCCATTTTTGGCTTTTTGGACCTATTTCTGAAGTACTGAACCCAATATATATATACTTCAGGCGCGCATACAAACTTCAAACCTTAATAACTTCTTCATACTGTGTCCTATTTACGCAAACTCGGACTCTATCTCAAGTAGAATTCCGAGACGAACGCAATGGCGCAACTCGTTTCCCATAATTCTTCTTCTAAAAATTAAGTGCTCTTAAATTTGTTAATTTTAATGTCTTAAAATTACGGGGTGTTACATTCTCCCCTTCTTAATGGATTTCGTCCCCGAAATCTTCATGTCAAGAAGAATGTATATCCTACCATCCAACATCCATCTACTCAACCATTAAATCACCGGCATCCATTGTCCTTAAAAGATTTCTAATGTTATATGAACATATGCAAAAGTGTGTGTATGTGTTTCTTATCTAATGCAAAATCACGCGGTCTACTGATTCAGTTGACCTCCTTAATGCAAATCATGATAGTGCCATGCATCCATTATGTATGCAAAAGAATCCTAATGATACATATAATTTCTACATGTGTGCACAATCATTCATCTAAATGCAGCATCCATATGATAACACATCAATATGCATCCATTAAATTAAGTATGCACACATACTCATATGTAATATGAAAGTGATTGAGCCGATCTAGTGCCTAATGTGTGTGTAAATGCATCCACGAGCAACTACTAGCAAACACTTGCATCTACTTACATCCACCAAAATAACATGTCTCAAACACATGTTTACAACCATAGGATTTTTCCTACATAAAGGTCGAAGACATAATCGAGAGGACACACTAAACGATAGAACAAGTATAAACAAAGCGATATAAGAAGGAGAAGCTAAGAATATACCCCCAAAAAGGAAAGGGTACGACGCACGCATCTTGTTTTCCCTCTCCCAAGTTGCGTCTCCTTGATCATCTCCCCATTGGACTTTAACTAACTTGGCCTCTCGGTTGCATAACTTCTTGATCACCAATCCAAGGATGCATGTAGGAGCTCGTCTAATCGAGGCATCTCGCTCCACTTCCACATCTGTAAGCGTGCTCCTCTCTACTACTTCCGCGGTATCATGTAAACACTTCCTCAAATGCGACATGTGAAACACGTCATGAACACCACCAAGCTTCTACGGCAACTTCACTCTGTACGCTATATGTCCAATCTTCTCTGTAATGGAAAGGAGTCCTATGAACCTCGGTGCTAATTTCCTTACAGATCTAAAGAGAACTATAAACCATGTCTCCGATATCGAACTCAAGATCGGTTCGTCTCTTGTCAGCGTTTTACTTTTGCCGGTCCTGTGCCGTCTTCATTCGCCTTCGAATCAACTCTATCTTCTCCGAAGTCCTCCTAACCATGTCGGGCCCAAGCAAAATCTTATCCGTAGACTCCCACTAACAAGTTGGTGATCGACACGGTCGTCCATAAAAACGCTAATACTAGATTAATAACTGTTGTTATAAGCGAACTCCAAAAATGGAAAGTGCTCATCTTATGTCCTCCAAAATCTAGGATACATAACCTCAAAAGATCTTCAAGGATTTTATTCACCCTTTCCGTCCGTCCATCCGCCTGTGGACGATACGCGATGCTCAAACATAACTACGTACCTACCGCCTTTTTGCATATCACCTTTTCCACTTGTAACGAAACTGCTCTGAGCCGAGCCCCGCAAGCACAGGTATATACTTTGAACGGTTTTCTCTCATCTAGCAAAGTCAAAACTGGGGATGATATCTTTGCAAAGTCCTTAACGAGCTTCCTATAGTAGCCTGCCAACCCTAGAAAACTTCTTACTTCCGTTGCTTTTCTAGGAACCTTACAATCTTGGATTGCCACCACCTTTGCAGGATCCACTGCTATCCCTTCCTTAGAGACCACGTGTCCTAAGAATTTCACTTCTTTCCTCCAAAAATGACATTTGGAGAACTTAGCTTTGAGTTGATGTGCTCGAAGGGTCTCTAAGACTTCTCCAAGATGTAGGGCATGTTCTTCCTCGCTTCTAGAGAATATCAAAATACTATCCACAAAGACTACCACAAACTTGTTTAGAAACTCCATAAACACCATACTCATCAAGTCTACGAAATATGTGGGTGCATTCGTCAAACCAAAAAGGCATGACGAGCCACTCAAAGAAACCATCGGGAGTCCTAAATACAGTCTTATCTGTGCTATCCTCAGCCACCCTTAGCTGATGAAATCAGTAGCTAAGTCCAACTACGAGAAAACCGAAGCACCAGCTAACTGATCGAACAAGTCATCTATCCTCGGCAATGGGTGTCTGTTCTTCTTCGTGAGCTTGTTCATCTCCCTATAGTCCATGCACAATCTAAGCGAACCATCAACCTTTGTAGCAAAAACAACTAGAGCACCCCATTCTGAAATGCTTCTTCTTATGAATCCTTTCTCAAGTAGTTCTCCTACTTGATTACTGAGTTCCCTCCTCTCCCTCGGAGCCATGTGGCGCACTGGTAATGCAACTGGCTTTGCATTATCTACTAAGTACACACGAAGTCTATCTCGCGCCTCGGGGGCGAACCCCGAACCTCATCAAAGACGTCACCATACTAATGAGCTACACGAACAGATTCCTAATCATCGATGGATGCGTCAAGTGATTCTAGGTAGCTAAGCATTACCGAACCTCTAGGGTCACAAGAAATATCAAAGGTCTTTTCCCAACAAGTGAACAGTCTAACTACCCTCTTTTCACAGTCTAGGATGGCACCATGCCTGGCTAGCCAATGCATCCCTAGAATCAAGCCGTAGCCCATGAAACCAAGAACGAAGGCGTTGCATTCAAACCCGATGCCCAAGGTAGACACTCTCAAATCCCGACAAAGCATAGATAAATGAGCTGAACCACCAATAGGATTTCAGAATACAATGGGATCCATAACTAAACTAGTATTTAGGTGCAGTGTTTCAACTAACGAAGCAGATACAAACGATTGCGAAGTGCTAGAGTCAAACAAAGTTCAAACAAGATTATCAAAAAGGATAAAAAACAAACTTTCAACAAAAACGTTTCTATCTCTCTCCTGTCCTGGTGCCATGAGAGCATGAACCTGTCCTTCAGAAATAAGTCCTGTCCTCTGCCCTTATCCTTGCCTCCTCAGACAGTCTTTAATTAGATGTCCTGCCTCACCGCAATGAAAACAACCAGGCTTCTTCTTCTTCCTACAATCTTTAATTATATGGCCCGTATACCACAATAAAGACACCTTCTTTTGTCACGGAGTTAATTATTCTTTCCACTTTCTCCTTTACCTTCTTCGTGGATTAAAGCCACATCAACAAATTCCTCATCCTTGGGTTGTGCTCCTTAGCCTAAACTACCTCATTGACCAAGCAGCTAGCTGAACCTTCCTTCCACTGTGTATCTCAAAGATACCAAACAAGTCTTCCTTGAGCCAATTCTAGCTTCGACAAACGTCTCAGTCCTATGAAACGGTTTTCTGCCCATCGCACGAAAGTCCTTGCATATCTTTTAGAAAAAGCATCTATACGCGGAGAAAGAGACTCAAAAAGGAAGAAGGAAGAGGTTCGAAACAAAGAATCGAAAGATAGATATATGGCTTTTAGGGATTATGTTTTTCATAATAAATCTTTCTCTTGAAAACTCCTTCTTTGAAACATGTTTTTTTTGTAAATACTTCCTTATAAAAATACTTTTGAAAGCGGTTTTCAAAAATCTTTTATCTGTTCTGGTAACCTTCAGCTCTGATACCAAGTGTAACACCCCATGTCCATTAATGTCACTCACAAAGGGAATGCATTAAGTTTCTTGGGGCATTATAAGTAAATAGAACGGAATATTACAAGATAGGTAAAATAGTACTTGGAAAACTTTATAACTTTATTGCAGCTAAAATAGAAATAAGTTTGGTTACATCTTCAAAACAACAAAACCAAGTACATAATATCAGTCTTGTACAAAAGCCTTCAGAGTACATAATTTTAAAGCCATAATCCCCAATAGAAAATGCCATAAAAAGAATCAAAGCCAAGCAATACACCTTTCAACTTCAGGCTGGAAGAAAAAGATATCCAAACTAAGATTGAGTATTTCCTCCCTGAGAACCTGGGGGGGAAACAGAAGAAAAGAGGTGAAACAAACTAGGTCAGACATAAGTGTGGTGAGTCTAGTGACTTTAACAATATAATAATTAAAGTAACAGGATAAAAACATAAACTGGAAAGTAAGAAATGACTGTAATAAGCAGGCATGACAAGGTAGGCAAGATGAATAAGATAAACGCTGATTGCGCTTCTAATCATCATAGTATAATTACTACACTACACCAATGCTAGTTACACCGCACCCTTACTAGTCCCATACTAAAAGTTGATCCCTCTTACCAATCATGATAATGGTAGCTTCGTGTACTCCTCGTTGTTATCGTAGGTGCCCCTTTGCTCCTACCCCCACTAGTCGTACACGCTACCCTTCACATTCGATCGGCTCCCTAACTCGTATGTATTTATTACTTGTGTCATTCGGCCCCCACATGTTTGCAGATACCTAAGCTGGCCCCACCATGGGGTGTATCAATCCATATTATGGCAACCCGACCTGATTCAAGATGCGCAATGCATAACTACTGATGCCCAGTGCCTGCTTTTTCCATTCTGGAGCACGTGCACGCCTGTACTCCGTCGGAACCTACACCGACGCACAATCCATATTATGGCAACCTGACATGATTCAAGATGCACAGTGTATAACTACTGATGCCCAATGCCTGCTTTTTCCACTCCGGAGCACATGCACGCCCGTACTCCGTCGGAACCTACACTGACGCACCACCCGCCTCTATTTTGACCGCTTATAATCAGCCAATTAATCGTGCCCCACCCTGCCTAGTTCAGGGTACCATGATACATCTATGTGGGTTACTGCTGAAACGGGTCCCCGTTACTAGGGTTTCCTAATCAACATGTTATAATGGTTAAGTGTTCTCAATTTAACTTAACCCCACCCATTTCCTTAATTAACATGTTGTACTGGTTAAGTGTTGCCTATTCATATGTTTCTTCACCTTCCTACTGATTCACGCATGTTTATTTAACGGTTAAGCTTGTGGGCCTATATATACTAATATTATCCACTTTCCCAAGATTTACTTAACCCTTCCCCTTATCAAGTCCATATGTATTATTGGTTAAGCTTGCCTTAACCCTATCCACTTTGTTCATGTAATATTGGTTAAGTTGTCTTCTTGTCCATGTTAACTTAAGCCACCCACCTAACATGTTGTATTGGTTAAGTATCGCCTGTTCATATATTACTTAACCTTTCCATTCTTAGCATGTTTGTTCATTAGCATTAATTCATTCATTAATGCCTCAACCTCTCACATTAGAACTGTTGTTTGTGGTTGTTGGACGTGCCGGGCGGTTCCAGGCAAACTTCCACCGCAAACTCATTCTAACCTCGGGTTTTGGGCTTAATGCGCTAACCTCTCACATTAAATCTGTTGTTGCGGTCGCCGGATGTGCCGGGCGGTTCCGGGCAGTCATACACCGCAACTCAATCTGACCTCGGGTTAGGCATGTTCATCTTTTAACCAATTTACATATTTACCATTCATGTCCAAGTTTAGATTTGTATATAAATTATCGAATATTGTTTTCAATTCAAATTATGCCACATTGACTTGTTATTCCCAAAATTAATTATATAATCACAACCCAATTTATGCCAATTACATAATATTCAACTTTTACCCAAACCTTCCCCCAACGTTCCCACGTCGTTCGTACATATAATTCATGTAATACGTTAGGCTCGCGATTAGCCCAACTCACAAAAAGGAAAAAGGGAAGAAACACATAACATCATAACTGGCATAAAACAATATAGATCTAAACATAAGAACTGGCATGGATCTACACATACATGCATAAACTTGCATAGATGAACATAACTTGCATATAAAATTTGCATAGAACATAACTGGCTTATATACTTGCATTAATCAAAACTTGCATGTGAATTTGCATAAATCAAAACTTGCATATATCATAACTTGTATATGAACTTGCATAAATCATAACTTGCATAAATCAAAACTTGCATATGAACTTGCATGAATCATAACTTGCATAAATCAAAACTTGCATGAATCATAACTTGCGTAGATCTAAACATTAAAGTATGAACTTGCATAGTTCTGAACATATAAAATATGAACTTGCATATATGACTTGCATATAATCTTTCATAACTTGCATAGATCGAGCAAACTTGCATACATAACTTGCATATGTAATTAGGCATATGAACTAACATAGAACATAACTTGCATATGATGAATCACATCAAGCATAAATCAAAACATAGCTTGCAAAGACATAAACTTTATATGATTTACAAACATTTTCATGCAGTCCAATTCATAACTCATCATAATTATGTTTAAATAATTATCTTGTGAAAGTAACTGCACTCACAGAAAACGGATCTTTAATTCTGGGATCTGATTTCTGAATTTGTTTAGCTTAACTCTTGATGTAGACTATGATCTTTATCTTTTATCTTGAATTTGATTAGTTAAGAAGGAGGCTAGATTAGTTTGGGATGCAGCAGCATGGTGGCTAAAGAATGAATTTAGTTTAGCTTTAGGGGTTTAGGTTAGATGTGATTATATAGGAGTATAGGATTAACCAGAGCCTTTATATCAACCTAGGATCAATCCAAACCATCCAGTCCAAGAAAAGGCCAACCAGAAGTCGCCATGTAGCCCTAAAACCCAGAAAATCGCCACGCCATGTCAGCCAGGTATAAAACGAAATATCTCACCCAGATTTGGGGGGGTCGACACTGGGATCGACAACCCTATAGGGGGGTCGACACCTATTTCGACACCCCTATAGGGGGTTAACACCCTCTGGCGGGAATTTTCCCGCCCAGCCTGTTTTGGCTAATTTTGAATTTCGAACCCATTTTTGACTTTCTGGACCTATTTCTGAAGTACTGAACCCAATATGTATATATATATATATATATACACACACACACACACACGCACTCCTCACGCGTATACAAACTTCAAATCTTAATAACTTCTTCATACTGTGTCTGATTTACACAAATTCGGAATCTATCTCAAGTAGAATTCCGAGACGAATGCAATGGCGCAACCCATCCCTTAATTCTTCTTCTAAAAATTAAGTGTTCTTAAATTTGTTAATTTTAATGTCTTAAAATTATGGGGGGTTACACATTCCAGATTCATAGAATTAGGGTGTTGATTTGCGGTTTGTGTGATTTTGGTTAAAATAATAATAATCCTTTTCTGTTTGGTATTATTGGTGGTTTTACTTGATTATTGCAATTATGTTCGTTTTTGCATTAAAAGGCATTATTTGAAATCCACAAGGAACATTAATAAATCAAGTAAAAAGAGATGAAAATTCACGTATTTTGTACGTTGTTTACAACATCTACTCAAAATAAAATATTAACTTATTTCCTTGGGATTTGAAATAAAGTCAATTTTTTCTTTTAAATAGTTTGAGCAAAAATTAAAATAATTACAACAAATAACATTTTACAAGATTTTGAATCTTAAAACAAGATTAAACATAAAAAGGGTTGTTTTGGTCTTTATTTTAGACTAAACATAAATAATATTAAAATAAAATTTAGTAACTACGTTAAATCCGTGCTTAAATTATAAATATAGATATATTAATCTATTCGTCCAAATCTATGTAAATAACAATATTATATTAAATGTTTATTGTTTTGTGTTTGAATTTGAAGTAGGTTCATTTTATGAAAATAAACGTATGGTAATAACTCCCATAGTAATTGGAAATTAAATGTTTGTGACTGTTATAGCAATAAACATGGAATTGATTATTATAATAAAGGTTATGAATAAAATAATAACAACTATAACCATGTACGTTTTCAGGGGAATTAATTGAATAGGGACATAAATTCCTAAATGGTTACAATTTGAATTGTGGTTAGAAATAGGGATTATAACTCCAACTAGAAAAATAAATAAATAAATAATATATATACATATAAGAATTAAATGAAATTAAATAAATGTAGTAATAATTGAGAGTTACAATAATTAGATTAGAATAATAAATGGGATTGATGTAAATGACATTTAATAAGATGATTAATGCTTTAGGAAAATATGACCATTAGTGTCATAAATGAAAAATTATCTAGATAATAGTAATAAATGGAATTGAAGGGGACTGATGGGTATTGATTGGCATAGTAAATGCTAAGTCCAATAAGGAAATAATTACTTCAACATCCTAGGACAGGAAGTTATAGATTTTCCTTATTTTATTCTCGTTAATCTAGAATCAATATAATTAGGAATAAGAATTGGACTTAGTAGTTTAATAATTCGAGGTCAGTTGCCTTATTCGACAAAAGTCTACACTTTGTAGCAGTTGGATATATGCACAACTGATGTGCGATATCATTAACCATAGGAACCCATGATGATAGTTAATTGAATAGCGAGAATTATTTCCTAAAATAGGTTCTCCAAAAGAAGAAATCATCAAGGGAATAATTCGTAAGCATAGCCTGTTTTGGGATTAAAGGTATCAAGTTGTTAAATCCACCCTTAAAAGGGTATTAAGTGATCATGTAGCACGCCTCCCCATATATAAGAAGTATTATATGACTATTGGGTGAGTTCAGTAATCCCTGCGTAGGCCCACTTTTTTAGGTAGTAAGTGACTGGGTGAGAGTCTGCCTTGGGATTATGTATTAAAAGACAATCAAGGAGTTATCGTAAGTCTGCCTATCCTGCGGGAAGTATTAAGTGGCTAGGGGGTTATCTTATAAGGTCATCTAGATAGTAACATGGGGTTAACCAAAAGGGTCTTAAATGGTGTCGCTTCCCTACCTAAACTTGGTATTAAGTGGCTAGTTACTATCTCTCGCCTTACACAGGGTTTTGTGTTTATAAGTGAATGACGGAAGCCTTAAATTAGTAGGACTTATTAGCCAGTATCATTTGATTTATATTAGTGTAGGGTAAACCACCAAGTAAGTTATCAAGTGATTGATAGGTTAGCTTTAGGTCTGAAGTTATTGAAAGAACCCACCCTTATCTTATATTGATAGTGAGGTCTTAGATGACTATATAGAAATAATTAACCTCCTTACGGAATATTGAGTATTTAGGAGCCCACCTCTTAGTCTTTGGTAATCAGTTGAGGTGATTTAAAGGTTTCATACTTATGCATAAACGTTCTATCTCAGTATTGCGATATCGTTCTCTTTGGGGATGCTACCTTGGGTATAGTAGTTTGCCATCGTGCATAAATCTTAACAAGGTTAAGTTAGAATTACTAGCCTTGTTAGACGTATGTTTTGGTTTTGACCAAATGAGATACATTTGTGTATTATAGATAGTGTTATGCATTTTAGACTTTCCAGGACTCATTGTTCTGACCCCCTCTTCATGATAATTCTCAAGTTTATGCCGAGGAAGACATGTCTTAGCAGTTGTTCAGTTTGGTTTTCGGTTCTCGTTCTTTCATGCTTGATATTGATGTGGTGATATGCTTTAAGGTAGTCGTCTTAGTCGGTATTAGTTATCTTATTTTGTTTCCGCTGCGAGTTCGTTTATTTTACTTTGATTATGCTCATGCTCATTTATTTGTAGGCACCGGATTTATACTCTCCATGCTTCGATGAGTTTAAGTTTCGATTTTTGTCCAAATTCGGGATCGTAAAAGTGTGGGGTGTTAAACTTCCTACCCATGTACGAGGTTAGGTCTTAATCCCTAGGTATGCTCTTTATGGACAATGAACCCTCAGACTTCTTTCACTCATTTCTGGTTACCTAGCTCTGGAGTTTGGAGGGCTAAGCATGCCTACCCATGCACAAATTAGGACTTGATCCCTAGGCATGCTCTTTACAGGCGATAAACCGTCCAGTCTCCTTCATTTATTTTTCATGTTCTGACTTAAGGATGACTATTCGACCTATCCATGTACCTGAACCGGTGCAAACCCTAGGTATGCTCTGTAACCGATGTTATCTCATTCCCTTCGAACTTATCGGAACTCAATAAACTTGAAATCAGAAGTGGCTAAGTTGACTCACCCCGTACGAGATTAGGCCTTAACCCCTAGGCGTGCTCTTTTCTCGAAAATAAACCGCTAGGTTTTTCTTTGGATTTATTCAAACTCCAACCATTGGAAACTCTAATAAAAATTACTTTGCTTATCGAGGCGCTTCTTGCGAAGCAAGGAAATATGGAATTGGAACTTCGAACTATAAGGACATGGCGTAGTAAGGACTTCACTCGCTAAGTATAAAATTCCTAGTTCCTAAGTAAGGACTTTGCTTAACAATGGGAAGGTCGTTTTGTTAGGATTTAACAAGGACGCCTTGTCTAGTGGAGGATACGGCCTTACCCATTTGGCTTTCCTTGGTCCTCATTCAAGTTTTTGCACGGGCGTCTTGGACTCTTTTGGCTTTCCAATGGTCCTCTTGTCAGGTTTTGGCAAGGGAATCTTGTACTCTTCTGTCTTTCCAATGATCCTCTTGTCAGGTTTTGACAAGGGCGTCTTGTAATCATCGAGTTATCTGGTTATAGGTTATTCTGGCTTTCGGATTCGTCCGATCATTCGGTTTGTGTAACAACCCGGAAAATCTGAACCAGTTTGAAAATTTTAAATTGGCTATTTTAGTGGATTTTAAATATTTAAAATAAAATATTTTAAATAATAACGACGAAAAGTATGTTTGAATCGATGTTTGAAAATAAATATAATTATTTTTAATTATAAGCAAGGCCTGAAATGGCGCGGTAGTTTCAAAATTTCAATTCAAACTTTGACTGACTGTACCGGGTGCAAAATAAAACGGATTTTAGTGAAACCAAAAATATTTAAATCTATTTATGAATACCTTTCTAACGAATCTAAAAAAATCGAAGTTTCATAGTGGAAATCAAAAGTTATGGCCAAATGAATTTTCAGAAACGTCGCTATAGAGAATATATAGCCCTTGAAAAAAGACATTTTGCAAACGACCTCAGAATTTGACAAAACCACATTTGTTGGATCCGGGATGTGAAATTATTTTTAGGTTTCAAATTCCATAATTTTTTAAATTAATATGTGAGCGTGGCGAAGGAAAATGTGTCTGGTCAATTACAGATAAATTGGATCGACTAGGAAATGACCATTTTGCAAACGGTCTCAGAATTAGACGAAACTAGTTTTGTTGGGACCGTATCGTCAAAACATAGCTAGATTTATTTTTTGGGAATTTTTAGAATTAGTATGTGGCCCCGACAAATTGAAATGTACGTTAAAATCAATTATTGAATGTTTTATATTTTAATTTGAAGAAAAATTGACTGAAACAGTCGAATGGGCCTGCGAAACATATCCCATTGTGTTCGGGATGGGGGTATTTAGCTAAGGGCGACAGTCGTTGGGTTTGGATTGGAGCTAGTATGTGAAGAGGGGTATTTTTTTGAATTTTAAACAAATATAAATAAAAAAATAGTGGCCAATCCCCTTCATTCTCTCACCCTGCTTCTCTCTCCTCGAAACCTCCCAGTCAACGACGGAAAGAGTTCGCCGCTTCCCCCTCCGATTTCTCCTTCCACGCGCATCAAAACAGGGTGCTCCTTTGGAGAATTTTGTCATGCTCTCCACCACCTTTAAATCCATCTAAGATTTGTTGTCTATCATCAAGTGTAGAGGGAGATTCGAGTCCCTAAAGTCCGGGACTTTGGACCGCCGTCGTGCTAGCTACAGTGCGTCGATCTGAGCAAGGCTGGTGGCGCCGGAAAGCTCCTCCGACCCTCTTCGACGCTTCTGCGTCTGATCGTCCAATCGCTTCGCGGGTTTGCAGGAAATCCTCGACCTAGTTTTGAACAAAATAGAGAGGTATACGGCAGTATATTATTTTAATTGTTTATAGCGCTTTAAAGCGCTACAGTTTATGATTTTACAATAAAATCATATCTTTTTCGTTTCTTGTCGAAATTCAGTGAAACAAGAGATAGTGGACCCGTGAGGATGTCTTCTACATTTTAGAAGAGACCAGATATTTTTCTGAGCCTTTTTCTATTTTTGGTGGAGTGGAACCCAATGTGAGAATTCTAAATTATAAACGATATGGAAAACAACGATGTATAAATTATATAGGCGATGTATGAGTTATATAAGCGTTGTACACCTCATGTATAAGCGTTGTATAAGTTGTATGTTCGATGTATAAGTTATATATGCATTGTAAAAATTATATATGCATTGAAATGAAGTGAAATGAAATTGAAATATATTTATATACGAATATATATATATATATATATATATGTGTGTGTGTGTGTGTGTGTGTGTGTGTGTGTGTACACTCCCCTCGTCCACAGACCATGGACGATATTTATTGGTTGTGATATTGTTTGGATTATTAGTTGATGTGAAATTTGGTGAAAATCATGAATGATTGATTGTGGTTGAAAAATACCTGTTTGTGGTTAAGAATTATTTTGGATAAAACCACATAGGATTAGTTTGTGGAAAAGAAAAATAAACATGCTCGTCTGCGTATGAATTAGATGCATGAAATCCCCATTGTCAAAAACCGCAAGGTTTTAAGGTAGAGCGAGGAGCCGTGCTAGGGACGGTGCCGGTTTTAACTACCCTGCCGTTATGATGCCGAAATTTTCAATAATATTCATGTGTTAGAATTATTTTCATGCGTTGAAACTATATTTATGTGTTAAATAGAAATTCATATGTTGAATAGAAATTCATGTGTTGAATGAAGCTCATGTGTTGAACGAATTCTTTGAAAGATAAAAATAACATTTTTATTATATATATCAACTATAGAAAATATTCATGTGTTGAATATATAGATTGCACAATAAAATCTACATTTTTATTGTGAATATGAAGTGCTAAAAATATTCATGTGTTGAATAAATATTTTTGATGATAAAAATATCATTTTTATCAAATATATGAAATGAATGTAGTTTTGAAATCGAAGAATGAATTTTATATATATATATATATAATTAAAATAAATCGAATAACAACGCTGTAGTTCGTATTTTGAAATCGTAACTTCAAACGATTAGTGCGGGAGATCCGACCGTCGGATTTTCCCGAAACTGAAACCATTGGATTCGTTTTGAAAAGATCTTTCTAATGATATAAAATTTGTGAAGATCCAACGGCTATATTTTCAGATATGTGTAAATCAAATCTGAAGAAAAACAGCGCCACGGCCGCGTTATGGCCTGAAGCGTCGTTTGAATGAATTGGCTATTTTTAAATAAATAAAAATAGCGATAAATCATGATAAAATATTATAAACGATTTGGAATGAGAATAAACTGAATCTGCTCGGTTTATTTGATATTTGATGGTTGAATGTGTTTGGGGTGAAAATTTCATTAAAGAACAGAATTATTGATGTTGGATAATTTAACCATTGAAATGAATTGATTTGAAATTCTAAATATACGTGAATTATTTGAAAAGGTCGAGTTAATTCTCATTTCAAATAATTGGTCGACGATTGAAAGTCGAAGAAATGAAGACAGTGCAAGACCGATGATCTGCATGTCGAATGGAGGGGTGCTACTGATGGTCATGATGGGAGTAGCTACCTTGAAGGGGTTGAAGTAGTAGCCGTCCGGACGTACTTGTTGATTGTACGGATATGCGATTTATTGAGTGCCTCCAGTTTCGTTCAGACCTAGAACGAACTTGATAATGGACTGTGTGTCTGACATTGGATTTTGTTCTGTGCTGATTGATCTCTATTAAATATATATCTGTTTGGCGGCGGAGAATTTATTCTATTGCTTAACGCCCTTCTTTGAGAAGTACGAGCTCAGAGGTTATATATCGATAGAAATCAGTCGCATAGAGTGAATTGCGTATGTGGCATGCCTAAGTGGCAGATGATCAGGGCTTCTGTTGAAAAGCAAAGTCTTGTGGTTGATGATCAAAGTGCGGCCTGTGTGGCATAGCTTTGTATATAGCGTGAATTCGCGAGCCTCACACCCCGGTATGAACCAGAAACGGGAGAGGATCCAGGGAGAACATGCGTCTCTTTCTAGCTAGGGTGGTGTTAGTGACCTACCAGCCCTGACATTTATATTATTTTCACCTGTGTGGTTGTTGGATTGCGAGGCGCCTTGGATATGGAGTCATTTAGCTCATTTACGCCCCATAGGGTGGGGAAACGTATTGTTCAGGGTTTTATTTTAATCCGCTGTGTGTGGACCGGCCCTGTGGCTCCTAGGTGCAGTTGCGTCTGTAGCCTGAGACATGGGCTAGATAGTGGCGACATAGTGGTATGGGGCATTAATGCCGTCTATGATTGATACTTATGATATGAAAATTGTTTTTGAAACATATGAACACTAATAATAATATTAAATGCTTTTGTTTTATTCGTATAAAGCATATTTTGGTTATTATAAGGTAAAAACTCTATCCTCTGGTTTGTGTTGCATTGTGTGATGGGAACTGAGTCTTATAATGGCTTCATTTTTATAAAAAGCATTGCGATGTTTAAAAGATTTATTTGTTTTAAAGCACTGGCAATACAATGGATTAAACCTGTTCTGCAAAAGTGGCGTGGTCCTATGATTGTCCATATTACAAAATGTGTTAAGTAGATTTCTCATACCAGCCCCATGACTGACTCGTAGTTTGTTTCACTTGCAAACTTGGGTGCCCCTTTTTCTACACGGGCAGCCTTGTATTCAGGTTTTAGCAGGCTCTTTTTGGATAGCTGGATCTGAAGATGGATTCTATCATTTATCTCTTTTTATGCTGTTCAGCTCCTATTGTACATATTATGTTAGTTTTCCGCTGTAGACATTTATGTATAGCCGAACTGTATTTGTACTAAGTATGATCCCGTATACTGTGTAACTCTGATGATTATGTTTATTCAGTATATTCTATTGTACATTATCTGGTGTATTTATTTATTTCTGTTCTGCTGTTATCTAGTTATGTGTTATATTCCAAAGATTACCCTTGCCACCGTCGTATGCGCAATGGGGTCGTCACAGTTTGGTTATCTGGTTATTGGCTTGTCTGGTTTTCTAGATTTTGGGTCACTCCGGTTACCCAATTCTTCATTATTCTGCCTATCTCATTTTTCTCTTGTAATACGATCCGCGGGGATCATTGAGGCTCCTTGGTTTTGGTATTTTGGTCAACACGATCCTGAGCAGTCTTCGATTTTCTGGATTTCTGGTTTTCCATTAATACGATTTGGTGCGATCGTGGCCATTGGTTTTTTGGTTCTCGACAATTGGATTTTTACAAGGACTTCTTTTGGATTGCGACTTCAGGATCCTTGGATTTTTGGAATATTCAAAACACACCTACCTTTTTTTTAAGGAAGACATGTTTTGGGGGCCAAAGTGTTGACCCACTTTTTTTGCAAAGCAGTCACACAATGGTTTTACGACTTTTTAAGTAGTCTAAACTCGAGTATGAACTCAGATAAATGTGCAACGATTTGGTTAAAATTGCGAAGTGTTAAAATTCTTCGAAATAAGGCAAATTCTTGGATTGACATTCTCAGTTCGATACACTTCGGATCGGTAGAATTTTGGTTCGAATTAGGAAAAACTAAGCAAATACCCGGATTAGATATGTGCATTTTGCACAATGGTCAATTATGGCTCATATGAAATCTGATCACCGCAAATCACTTGATCACATTAGGCCGATCACCAAAATACAAAGGATCGAACTAGATATTTATGCTTTGAATCGGGTATGAAATCCATTTTATATGCCTGGGATATGAAGGATATTTTGTATCCCAAACTTCAGACCGGTTCACACTCTCCAAATAACTGAGAAGCACGTACAGATAATCAAAAAGCACTTGTACACATCGGTTTTTGGATCAGCTATCGTGGGATTGGTATAACGTGATACGAAGTACAAATTTGGATCTGGCACATTTAAAAGGCATGCCTAAGGCGGGAAGATCACATATAAATACTTGATCACATCGATGGATCAGCAGGCATAGGGATTTCCGATCATTGGATCATTATAAATCCTCGATGAACTTGGTAAACTCAAAAAGCACGATCACATCAGTTTGATTAATCAATTTCATGGATGCGACACTTGGCTTTTTGGGACTCGACATTTACTCGGATACGAAGTTTTGGGAATGGGTTTGGCAAAATAAGCAGTGTGCCAAGCATGGACCCATCACTCGTTTTTTGAGTGATTAACACATGTGGATCACCTATTTTTTTAGCACTCTAGCTAGGGTACGAATTTTAGGCAGACATTTGAATTTTGGCTAACTTCTAGGGTGTTTTTCCGATTTCGGGGTTGGCATGACTCCTGACAAAACTTTGGACTTTTGGCTACCAACCTCACCTATAAATACCCCACTAATGTGACATGTGAGAGGACTTTTGGGTTGTTCATTTCTTGCACGTGGGAAGCTTCTTCTAGGAGTATTTTAATGGATTCCCACTTTAATTCTATGGCTTTGGAAGGACATTGAACTTATAAACTACATTTAAAAATTTCCTAACAACATTTGGACATTAGGACTAGATTTTAACTTTCTTTTTGAACATTGGTGCATACTTTAAGCTTTTTGGACATAGAAGGATTGTAATGGCTTTTTTGGCATTGTAAGGGGTTGACAAGGACTTTTTCGCTTTCCACTCACAAATTTTTAAAAATCAAATTATTTGGACTTGGAATATCATTGTAACTGTAATGATTGTGATGAATAGTTCCTATGAAGTTGACGTAGGCATTAGTGCCGAACCACTATAAATTTGAGGTTTTTTTAATTTTCCACATCTCTACGTCTGGATTATTTGGTTAATTTGGATAATTCGCTAAATATTAACCCGTCGGTTGTTGGCATGTGCGAGAGACCAATTTCCCACATCAACAGTTATTACATAATATTGGGTTTTTCATCGTTTGATCTAGTCTCACTTTGTGTTTTTTACTTCTGCATATTTCTTTTCTGTACACGAAAATTTATTTTCGTTAATTTCGAAAATCTTTGGGTGTTGCGCCTTTTGACATCCAAAGTTGGTCTACTGAAGATCAACCCCAAAAGTGTGTTATTCGCAGAGAGCTACAATTGTAGAATGCAAGAAAAAAGAGTAAACACGGGACATACAATATTTTTATAGTGGTTCAGCTTCAACTAAGCCTACGTTCACTTTATATTCTCTGTTTATATTATCGATTACAGGTTACAGTTGCTTTCATAGAAAGGAAGTAGAGAAAGAAGTGGTTTATACACAAAATCCTTGTGTTATAGAGTTGAAGTGTACGGTAGGCAATTTTTGAAGTGCCAACCATGAAATTTTTATTGGAAGTTTTTCGCATGCTTTCTATTTCGGGAAATGGTGTATTTATAGGGAAGAAGCCGGGCTAATGAGGATGTTAAGTAGATATCATTCGATCTGGGGACTGGCCACGTGTTACTTGATCAAGAAAGATGATTGTAGGTGGCAGGTCCTATTCTCCTACAGATGAATAGTTCTCCTCGATATTTGTGGCATACCTAAAGCTCAAAACTTGGTGTATGCGCAGCATAATAGGTCCTCATTTTGATTATCAAGGCATACGTGGACCTTGGAATTTGGAGTAAGGAAATTGAACGGACCCAGTTTGACCAATAAAGCAGCCTTAAGAATCGGGCTCCGTAGTGTAGCGTAAAAGGCGGATCGTCATAGTTGGGGGTCGATCAAATTGTTCGATCGACCTGGTCCTTGGACTTCGATCCATTTTCTGAAGAATAAAGCTTCGACTCAAGAATTGCTGAGTTGGATCGATCCAAGATTAGGTCGACCGATGAATGAGACGTTCAGAATAAGGAGATTGCTTATCTTTGGTGCAGATTATGGTTGTGACGGCTTTTACCAAAAAGCCGGTCAACACTTTGCCCCCCAGAACATATCTTTCTTGGTAAGGGAAGGTATGTTCTGGATCTTCTGGCAAATAATATATGGGAATTGATTACATAGAAATCCAGAAAGCCATGGTTATGCCGAACCATATTATAAGACGGCCATAAAACCGATGATTGCTTACTGGTCGTATTAAGGCCGAAGGAGAGATGAGAGAACCGGTTACTAAAGTAGTACAATCGACCGTGAGTATGACTTGTACCTGCACAAAAGGAGAAGGAAGTATACCAATACCACTCGACTAAGCATAAACCATGCTTATAGATTTGATAGAGTATAAACCATACTTAAGTAGGGATCGAGTTATTTTGTCAAATCGTGGCAGGATAATTCGATTTGCTAGGTATAAGCCATACCTGGGAGTCGAGTATACACCATACCCGAGTTGTAATTGAATTAGCTTGGTAATTCAGTCCAGTCTTTCAGGCATAAACCATACCTAGGAATCTAGAGTCATGCATCAACCATGCTGTAGGTGTGATTTTTCTTAAGAGATTGAGCATAAACCATGCTCGGTTTTGAATTGAGGACTTTTCCATGTCCGGGCAAAGTACTTAGGTTTGTCAAACATAATCCATGTTTGAGAAATAAAGTTTATTGCTACAAATAACTATTACAAAACTGAAACAAATCCTAATGGGTTTATAGTTGAATCTAAAGCATGCCTTGGGATTAAATCCTAACCCTATACGTGTGTACTTCAACATAATTTCATTATTTAAGAAATAACAGAAATACATTTCTTATGTCCAAAGAAATGATGTGTATCCACAATGATCAAAAGCAGATCAGTTGATGATGATGCCGCGATTTCTAAGCTTGGGGTCCTTCCCATTCTGAGGGGCACATGGATCATTCTGAGGAGCCTAGGAAGGTACCTATGGTGGTGCGGACATTGTATATTTTTTAAATACTCGGGTAGCTCTCCACCTCTAACCCTTTCTTCGATGAGATCTCGCAAGTGTTTGCAATCGTTGGTGCCGTGACTTGTCGTATCATGAAACATGCAGTGCTTTCCTGATTCACATTCACTTTGGGTCGGCTCCCTCTTGGGAGGCTTTAGAAAAGGAATAGATCCTCTCACATCGAGATAAATGTCCAACAGTGAGGAATTGAGCTTGTTGTAGTTATCATACTTGAGCTCTCTCTAGAACCGCACATTTCTGTCATTCTTTTCCGAGACTTTCCTCTTACCCTTATTTTGAATAATGATGGTAAATCCTCTATCCTTTGTAGCAAGTACTTCGAGATTTTCCATCTCGATGTTAGCATCTTCTTGTCGGAGGAATCGGTCAGCTTCAGAATCGATGTCTACAATGTCTCCAGGAGGGACTCTCTGAAGAGAGATTTTAAAACCTTTTCATCCAAAACTCAAGCCATGGCAGCCATAAGCACCATCGATGGTTCAGGTCGATCGACCGATGCCACAACCGTGTTGAATCTCTCTAAGAAGGAGCGTAGGGCCTCGCTGGACCGCTGCCTGATAGATGTGAGGAACATTACGCTCTTTGGTCGAGATATGTGAACTTTGAACTGTTCATTCAAGCGGGTGACCAATATATTTCAGCTATTGATCGGTTCAGTTATTAGCTATTGAAACCACATGGCATCTACATCTGTGATAAAAAATGGAATTACTTGGCCATGACATCGACTGATGCTGGTAGTACTTCCGTATGGTGCATATACCGCATGAGATGTATGGTTGGACCGGTCCTGCCATTGTAGGGCTCCAGGATCGGAAGCTTGAAGTCAGGTGGGTTTCGGGAATTCCTGATTTCCCATGTGAATGGTCTGCGATGGACGTTATCCATGTCTTGCTGAGAAATAGTTCCACAAGTGAAGCACCTAATGATGCTAGCGATCTGGTTTCCATCTCCGAGAAGTTGCTGCCACGAATCAAATTCTGCACCATTGACATTGGTGAGAATCCCGTTATAGGGTGGGAGCATGCCTTTTTTATTAGGGCCAGCTCGTTCCAGGCCACGAGTGATGGGTGGAGGTGGTCCCCAGCCTCGGCTGTTGGTTCGGGATTGACTGGAGCCCCTCGGTCGGCATGTGATTTGGGCTAAACCATGTCCATGCTCGTAGAATTGTACCAGTCTGGGTGAATGTTATCAGCTCAGAGTTCGGCATTGCTCCCGCTTGGGCTGATGTCATGGTGATTTTTAGTAGCGTATCCCTCCTTCCTGCTAGGAACTGGTGTGGTAGAGTGGTCTTGGTGAGACGGAAGGTTGCTGCCTCCATCCTTGCTTGGATCGACATGCTGGGAAGGCTGGGTGGGAGGCGACATAAGAATGGTTTGTGGTAAGATTGGATCGAGCCACAGGTTGCATCGAAATAGGTTCCATTCGATCTGAAGGTTCAATCAAACAATCTGACCTATAACCTAGTCGACCAGGAAGTGTAGTTGACCCAAGTAGAGGCAGAGTAGTAGACTTTTCTTGGGATTGGATTTCATTGGCCTGAAGGTTAACTGTTTCCCTAGCTTCACCTGGTGTAGGAAGTGATGCTTGGTTTCTCGATCTTCCTTCAATCTGAGCGAGAAAATCATTCATCATTTCCTGCTTCTTTGCAAGGAGTTCATCTTGATGTTCCATCTGTGCTCTGAGTTCGACTAGAACTCCATCCATGTCATCCCCAATCAAATATTAGGACGGTTCTTCGTGAGAGAAAACCTCCAAGCATGCATCGTCTGCTGCATTTGTTGGGCCAGTAGGTTGAGGTCCAGCACGAGAAGGTGTTGCATCCTTCTTCCGTTTTGCCATTATTTCTTCAAGAGCAGGCAAAGGTTCGATGCCCCTTCCTGGCGTGCAAAAGTGTTGACGTCAAAAGTTGGTCTAGTGACGGTCAACCCCCAAAGTCTGTTATTCACACACAGCTATAATCGCGGAATGCAAGAAAAAAGAGTAAGCTCGGGGGACACACAATATTTTTATAGTGGTTCGGCTTCAACCAAGCTTACATCCACTTTATAATATCTGTTTATACTGTCGATTACAGGTTATAATTGCCTTCATAGAAAGAAAGTAGAGAAAGAAGTGGTTTATACACAAAATCCTTGTATTAGAGAGTTGAAGTGTACGGTAGGTTATTTTTGGACTACCAACCATAAAATTTTAAATGGAAGTTTTTTGCATGCTTTCTTTTTTAGGAAATGATATATTTATAGGGAAGAAAGCAAAGCTAATGAGGATGTTACATGGATATCACCTGATCTGGGGTCGACCACGTGTTGCTTGATCCAGAAAAATGATTGTAGACTGCGGGTCCTATTCTCCTACTGATGAATATTTCTCCTCGGTATCTACGACATACGTGGAGCACCAGCATAATAGGTCCTCTTTTCAATTATCAAGGCATACGTGGATGTCGGAATTCGTAAGGAAATTGAACGGGCCTAGTTTGACCAATAAAGCAGCCTTGAGAATCGGTCTCCATTGCATAGCATAAAAGGCGGATCGTCATAATTGGGGGTCGATTAATTGGTTGGATCGACCTGGTCTTCATACGTCGATCCATTTGCTGAAGAATAAATCTTCGGCTCGAGAATTGCTGAGTTGGGTAAATCCAAGCTTAGGTCGATGGATGAATGAGTCATTCAGAATAAGGAGATAGCTTATCTTCGGTGTAGATTCTAGTTGTGATAGCTTTTACCAAAAAGTTCTTCAACATCATTGGTTTTACACATCAACATTCTTTTGCTTTCACTGAGAATTCAAAGACTCGAAATCTTACTTTTTCCAACTGTTAACCCTGTTGCGAAAATGCGGTTCGAAATTATGAAGTATGAACGAACATTGGCACGCGGCTTCACTAAGCTCGCAGCCTCGTTTAGTCCGTGACGCCCATTTGGGTCGTTGACAACTTTAGCTCGTCGGCACCTTTAGGTCGTCACCATGATGTTCGGTCCGTGAGGCATCTTTAGGTCGTGAAGGCTCTTAGCTCGCAGACTGCGCTTATGCAAAAGGTTGAAAGTTGACATACTGATCTGCATGTTCTTAATCATGGAAAGTTCAATACATATAGTCAATGAAATAATGGCTATGTCAGCTCTTTGGACCGTTAGCATGTAACACTCTTTAGCCCGTAAGAACCATATTTGGATCGTTGGAATGGGACATCATACTCTCTGAAACGTGTGAAGGTGCTGACATGGCATGAAATAAGAGCAGAAGCTATGTAATTTACACAACACAAATGTGTGGGTTGCTTTTCCCATAATGACGTGGCAGTATATGCCATTGAGTGTAAGTGTTATGTATGCATACTAAAGTGAAGACATGCATTTGCTTAAGAGAAGTGCGTACCAACCAATATACGACAAACATAAAAAGTATGGAGCGTTGGTCACGTTAGCATGCTTTGGGTCGTCAACAACATGGTCTTAGCTCGTTTGCACGTTTATCCCTTAGGCCGTTATGAGCAATTCCAAACAAATCAACATACCAGACCGTTCTTGACTTTAGTTCGTACACTCGTCTTGGGTCGTTGCTACAGTAGAAGATTTTAGGACGTCAGGACCAGGTTAGGTCGTATAAAAGGAGAGGCCACCGAGTATAACGCATGCAAGATGATGGACCAGCTGTCACTTATACAAAAGTCTTATCATTTGCACGTAGTGATAATGTAAGTCAGGCCCTTAAAATGATTAGAACGTGGCTCCAGTGTAGAGAGGGAAAGATATTTATCATTTAATTTGGACCGTCCTACTGCTTTTTAGACCGTAAGATGGTCATTGGCTCATGAGAAGACGTAGAGGGTTGCCAGCTGGATCCGGTACTGCGCAACCATTTCTTTAGGCTGTAAAACGCATGTGGAGCCACCAGTTTTAGACCACGGCCTTATGGGTTATTTCAGTGCTTGAAAGAAGGTCATGTGATGCTCTTTTAGACCATGGACAGCTATGTAACAGCTATATACATTAAGCCCGCACCATTATTTACAACATTGCCACTCGGTTCCAACCACAACTATAAATACCTACACACCATCATTTGAGAGGGGGACCGAAAATTCATTCCTACAAGGAGGTGCCTCCAAAATCAAAGCTCACCTACAACTTCTCTAATGGTTTCTATGGATTCAACAACTCTTCACTAACTTCATGAGGATCAAATCTACTCCATTCGACGTAAAAGCTCTTTCCAATTGTATCAAAGCTCCATGGATCTCCTTTATATATCGTGAAAAGTTTCTCTAATACATTCACGCAGTCTCTAGTCTTCTCTAATTCTCTCTAGATTCGGTTCTAGCACCAAATCAAGGAAGAGCATCAAAGCGCTTAAACGATTGAAGATTCATACATCTATCATCGTAAAGCTAGAGATCTCTCCAATTCCATTGCGAATTCTAGCGCAAATTGAATCATAAAGAGAGCGAAAAGGGGAAAAATAGATGAAATAAATGTAATGAGGGATTTCATGCACGTTGTAGAAAAAGATACCATAATGAGAATTGGCTTAAAAATGGATGTAGATCAAATTTGATCAAACCACTATAAAACTTTGTGTCTTTTCCATTTTATGTATTTTATTTTGTTATTACGTGGTTCCACATTTTAATCTTACTGAATCGATGAAGTGCATTATTTTCATCCTTGGTGTTGATTTCAATTTTGAGATCAACAATTGGCGTCCACTGTGGGGCCGCGCTCACATCTCCTTCCTTCACATTGAAATTCCAAGCCTACGTCTACCATAGATTCCGCAAGTCTAAGATCTAGGCCAATCGACGAATTCTCATTAAAATTCAAGGCCTTATCTGAGATCATGGCCAAATCAAAGAAGATCATTAGTAATATCGTTGAAGAAAACGACAATGTTGCTAATCACGAAAATACTCCACTCACCAACCGATTTGAAGGTGGAGAAAATTCAATATCCGTAATAGGAGTGACTAAAGCCGAATTAGACACCGTTGTTGCTAACTTGGGCCAACGAATGGAAACTTCCAATAGAGCCTTAATCAATGCTAATAAAACCCTCGTGGATGCTAATCAAGCTTTGATGGAAAAGTGAGCGCTCTCCTAAACGCTCAAGAAAATCCCGCTCCTCCTCCGCAAATCCATGTCAACCTCGAAGAAAATGCAAACTCATCAGCCTTCGATCCTCACAATGATAACTTGGAAGGATTTGTTGACAAAGATGACGCTAAAGTCGAACACCCAAAGCTGAAAGCTATAAACCATTACAATCGAAATAATCGACGAGTTGCGAGTTCCGTTAAGGGGACACCCTCCCATAGTGGAAGTAAAAGACCTAGATCATCTAAACGCGATCACTCGCCACGACGAGCATCCAGAAAAGAGATTGAGGTCTGCTCTCCGGAACAACATAACTCAAAGGAATCTATCACGGATGTGTTAAAGCAAATCATGAAGGACAACATGCCTCACAAGGATAGTGAAAGGGAATGGGACTTCTCTCTCGGAAAAAATCCATTCACAAAGAGGATCCGCAAGGCTGAATTCCCCAAAAGAATCACTCATCCTACTCTGCCTCCGTATAACGGAAATTCTGATCTAAATCACTTCCTATACAAATACGAGTGGCACATGAATGCAGCCAAGGCAACGGGTGAGATCAAATGCTTGTGCTTCCCGCTTTACCTAGAAAGTGTCGCATCGTTATGGTTCACAAGGCTGCCGCCCAAATCCGTGGACTGATTCGATGATTTGACTATGAATTTCAAAAAGCAGTTCAGGCTGTAAGCTAGAAAGCTAAGGACGTTATCTCTCTTACATCCATGAAGCAAAATCCAGGAGAATCTGTTAAAGCTTTCCTTAAAAGGTTTAATGGTGTTGTATCTGAAGTAGGCAACCCCGAACATCCCATGATCTTAATGTCTCTAATCAGCGCTATAGATGAGAAGAGCGAATTTGGCAAATGGATTAAAATGAAGGAGCCAAGCACACTCGAGAAATTCTATAAAAAAGCCGAGGGGTACATGAGAGTTGAAACTGGTCCAATACCTCTTCATATTATTGATGCTAACCCGCTTCTCAAAGCTCCCAAAAATACTGCTACTCAGTACAATCAGAAACATACCGGAGGTCAGAAAAGAGGAGGGGACGGAAAGGAAAACCGAGAAGGCAAGAAGCCATGCTTTTCCAATCCATCAGAGCTAACACCTTTAAATGACACTCCATAAAACATCTTTGCTGCAACTAAAGACACCGAAGAATATCCAATACCTAAACCTCAGAAAATCAGTGACCATCAAGCAAACTCTGGAAGATTCTGCCGATTCCATAATCAGCCAGGCCACAACACAAACGAGTCTAGACATCTGAAATCACTGATCGAAGAGCTGATTAGGACGAATCGTCTACAACAATATGTGAAAAATCCACAATCTTCAAACACTGCTCCGAATCCCCAGGGCCAGGGGCAACAAACAACGAAGCTTTTATTCAGACCGTGCAAAGGCTGATCATCAACTGAT
The DNA here is from genome assembly GCA_030737875.1 of Allium sativum. Taxonomy (NCBI): domain Eukaryota; kingdom Viridiplantae; phylum Streptophyta; class Magnoliopsida; order Asparagales; family Amaryllidaceae; genus Allium; species Allium sativum. The sequence continues at coordinate 267,617,563 of CM060913.1, read as the reverse complement.
AATTGCTGATTGTGCTTCAATTCCAATGGCCCAGAATGAGTGATCAACATTGTCGCTGCTTTACTTCATGCTCTGTTTCCTTCTTTAGTACATTCTTTATTTCATGTTCTACTTTCTGTTATATTCGAAACTTCTTGTAAACAGTCTGTAATAACCTGCAAATGATGTACTGAACTTTAGCACTACGTTTAAGAGCATATCTGTTTGAATTAATTTTTAGCTTGCAAACCCCATGTCAAATCAAAACTTGATTAAAAATGATTCCATTTTGCAGGCCATCTGTTGAGCACTTGTTCCTTCTGAATCAGACAAAGCATAGCAACCCCAACAACACTAACTCAAGTACTAAGTGCTGTAAATATCAACATGCACAAATGCAAGAATAGAAATGCATCGCCATGAGAAGTGAATGGAAAAGTCGCAAAGATTCAAACAATGAACAGGCACCACGACAAATAAACAAGAATATTGTAACTTTTATCGCAGGAACATTCCTCTAAGTGAAAGTTTCAAAGCTTCGATCCCCAACTCGAAATAGCTGGCCAAGTCTAGCGGCCAACAAGGGAATCAGAGCCAACCCAGAGCTGGAAGAACCAGCACCAAGTCGCAAGGACCGACAAACCTGATGTTAGAGGTACCAACACCAGGTCGGAAGGACCGGCAAACACGCTGGAAGGACCAGCACAAACCAAAGTCCTCTCCGGGGGCACCCAATTCATCGTCAGAATCAGGAATACCTGATGCGATAACGACAAACATTGGGGTTTCAACCAAAGTCCTCTTCGGGGGCACCCAATTTATAACGTCCCGTATTTTTACGGTCGAATAATTAATTAATTTAATTACTTAAAATAATGGTTTAGTAATTTAAAGGTTTTTTAATTAAATAATATTGAATATTTAATTAAATTAAATAATAGAATAATTTATTTAATTTCTGAAATAGTCAGAAATAGTGAATTTGCAATATAATGTGAACTAGACAATTTAAAATATTTAATTTGGCTTAGAGTTGAATTAGAATAACAAATATATTATTTTGACGACAGTTGAACGTATAAATTATATTATATTTATAATCGAGCTCGAAATGGCGCTGCAGTTCGTAATTTGGCGATTCGAACATTATACAAATATACAGAAGCCGTTTTAAGTCGGATTTCTGTGAAACAAGAAACGTTTAGAGCTGGTGAAGTATATTTTTCTAATGGAAGAGAAAAAAAGGGGATTTCGTCATGTAGATTTTGATTTATGTCTAAATCAAATTTTAGAAAAGTCGCTGTGGAATTCCTTTATAATTCAAAATGATTTATTTATATTACAAATGGATTTATAAATATAAATTAAATATCGATATAATCTGGAATTCTGAAATATCGAGTTATAAATTCTGATATGATTATTGTGGAGCTGTATGATATTGTATGTGAATATATATACGATAATATTTATTTATAAATATTAAATGAAAATGTTTTTAAATATATTTATATATTTAAAAGGGTTATTTAGAGCTTTAAAAATAGCCAGTTTTTGCAAATGACCTTCGTTTTCGACGAAACTAATTTTGTTGGATCCAAAGTATTAAATTATTCCTAGATTTCAATTTCCGTGATTTTTGAAGTCCGTATGTAGCCATACGGGATTTTAATGTGAAAAATGGTCAGTATTTTGACGGTTAAAAATACGCTGTGTGAGCAAACTGAGTCGGAATTCGACGGAACCATCTTCTTTGGGTCCATAATGTCGAAATTGTAGCTGCATGTCCAGTTTCGTGATTTTTGGGTATCACATGTGATTATAGGAATTTTTAAACGATAAACGGGATAACGATTGCTTAAAATAAAATATCTAGATATTTTTGTTCATTATAAATACCCCTTAATAACCTTTAACCTAATACCATTCTCCAGTTTCCCTGATCAAAAGGAAGTCCACGCATCGTTTTCTCAAGCCGACACTATCTCTTCTCAAAACGTGAAAATCCACTTCAAAAAAAAAAAATCAAGAACAAACCAAATAAATTCATGTAAATCCTGACACCAACATCTTTGCAATCCTGGCACCTTCCTCTTCATTTCCATGTAAATATTTTCAAGTTCGGTGTCTCTTCCTGAAACCAGCAGAGGTAGCATCATCCTAGGGCTCGCGATTTTGTGAAAATGATTTATCAATTTAGATTTTTGAGTTGATATTTAGATCGAGCAGGGGAAATAGCATATAACTGGAATTTCTGGAAATTTATGGAGTATAAAATTGTTGTACCCTCTTTGACATTCATGGTTTCTCGTTGGAGAACGCAAGGATTTAAGGGAGGGCTCGAGTGTTACTTGGTGGAGATGGGTTTGTTGTGATTGCAGAGAGATGAAGCTATGTGTGTTTCGATTCTGGTTTAGTTGTTACGGAAGAAGCTTTGGGGTTTGGGAAGTTTAAAAATGGCATGTAAACAAAATACTGGTGGCGGAAATGGTGGGTTTGATTGAGCAGGTCACGGGTTTCATTTGGGGAAAGAAAGGGTGTGAGTTTTGCGTTGTGGCAATGACTTAAGTCGGGGGATTTGCTTGATAATGGTGATTTTGGGTAAGTAGTGAAGTGTGGAGGAGTTGCATCCGCGATGGAGGAAGAATCCTAAAGCCGACAACGTATTTCAGGGATCAGGGAAGAAGGCTGTTAATTCCGATTGGGGATTTAAGGTGGGTTTGGGCCTTAGGAGGAAGGGGTGAGCCCAATTAAAGTTTGAAATTTAAGTTTATTTAAATTTAATGTATGTTAACCTTTAAAAATGCATATCTTTGTCATATGTTATCGGTATCTGACGGAACAAGATCCGTTATGATCGTATGGACGGTGGCTTCATCATGGAACTGATTGGGAGTGAATCGAAGCTCGTTACAATTTATAGCAAAATAAATTGTTTGTCTGAATCAAGCGATGGTTATCGTTTTTAACGATGACCGTCCAATGTGAGTAAAACTCACCAACTCTGAATTGAGTCTAGTATATTGATTGACTAATGATCACATCTCATTGATCATTAATATACGTGATATTAAAGTCAAGATATAAATACGTATTGGAGAATAGCATATTGGGCTGACCCACCGTGAGATAACTCCATGGAATATAATCAACAATATCATAAGTTGTTCTCATAGTGACAGTGATGTAATGATCCTCAGACATGAAATCATTATGATTTTATTCAAGGATATTTTTTTTTGATATCATCTAAAGTTATTTCGTAGCAAAGTAACAATAACGGTGATTATTGGATGCATATTGAATCGAATGATTATTATGAATGATCTAGATGGAATTTAACCACATGATATATTCGTAGTGATATCCATGGGCCTCTTGATTGAGTGAGACTGTGAAATGCATGGCCGTGCTCAAATATTGATTTTCTTTAAACAGTCTACTCATCGATCATGATAAACGGATTAAATTATAAAAAGGATGATATGATCCATGCCTTGAGTTTAATCCTGTATATATTAGTTAAAAGGATTATATTACATTGATACACTGGTCACGGAAAGGTTGTATCGAATTGATAAAATTATTATAACTTGGGTAGCAGCGACGTATTGCTAGATGCCAATCACTGTTTATGATTTTAGATACGATTTAAAATCATTTCCAACGTTATAGTAACCTATAGGGTCACACACTTAGAACGTTATAGAGGAAGAACATATGTTGGGTAAATAAAATATCAAATATGTTGATATTTTATATCGCATTGAAATAGTATACAAGTGGTTCCCTTATTTGATGGAGCACACTTGGTTTTTATAAGGGTTTTGACCATCCCCTTTTATAATATATAATAGAAGGGTACCGTCATTTTGTTAATGAGATTAAAAAGAAAAATCCTAATCCACCTTTTCACGAAAACCTGGATTTGGCAGCTAGCACCATAAACTTTCCTTTTCTTCTTCGATTCAGATCTAAGAGGATAACGTTCGTGTGGATAACCTCTAGAGGCTCAGCGCCATGTTGAGCTCCTCGATTCAATACATCAACTGTTTCTGCTTCAATTTCATGGATCTACAAATAGAAGGTACGAAACCCTAATTAGTCTAGTTTAATTTATGATTCTGCAATCGATCCTTATTTTAATTGTTAAAATAGTTATTTTGGAAATCGATTCGATCGAACTTAAATTCCAACAGTGGTATCAGAGCCAGGTTATTGCGGGAAATTGAAGATTGAGCTTTAAATTTGGGTTTATTTATGTGTAACACCCCACCTCCGCCAGTGTCACTCACAAGAGAATGCACTAGCTTTGGAGGGGCGTTGTCAAGGTAAACATGCACAAAAATATTACAAGACAGAACATATAAAATAGCGGAAGGAAAAACCAAATTTCATTACCTCATAAAATTACAAGGTATAAAGCCTTTTACATCAAAATGCCTTTAAAAGCCATTACATTGGAAACATGTCTTGCAATAGTTAAAGAAGCATAAAACCACAGCCATAAAATATTCCCTAAGTAAAACGGTAAAGTAGCCATAGCCAAGAAAAATCCAAGCCATACATGATGACCTTGAAGCAGAAGAAGTCCGAGCTAAATAACAGTATTTCCTCCCTGAAAACCTGGGGGGGGGGGGGGAAACGAAAGACAAAGAGGCGAAAGAAACGGGGTCAGTCATAAAGACTAGTAAGTCCTATCTACTTCCAGCATAAAAACAGGTAAAGGTAACATGACATGCATAAACTGAAAGTAAACATAAGGATGATGACAAGATAGACAAGCTAAACTAAGGTAACAGTATGAACTACTGTATAGAGATAAACTACGGTCACTATGCGTCAAGTATAACATCCCAAGGTTCTATCAAGTATAACCTACCAAGGTTCTATCGAGTAATACACCCCAAGGTTCTATCAAGTATATTTGCCCTGCACCTTTCGTACTAGTATCCCAACCCGTGTCATGTGTTAGCTACAAAATGTCCCTTGCCCAATGTCATGAAATGGTCCATGTCAACCTAATGTAGGTTTTCCCAACTCATATGTTTCTTTCCATGTATATGTTTAGTCCTTTGCCGTAAATCCTACGGGCTTCCTCAAGTAGTTCTATACTACTTCAACGTAGTTACATTATCTTTGAAATCGTTTTGGACTATCACCCTTGATCTAGCTGTATTTTCTTACCATGAATTCTTGAATGTTCGGCTAGGATTTATGCCACCTAGGACCACTAGGGATTACACTACCTACTAGACGTTTTCGTAACTCGGTTTGGGTTTTAGCCACCTTGGACCGCTAGGGATTACGCTACCCGTCAACCACGCCCTTTTTCCCACGTATGTATCGTGAATCGTTTTTCCATGTCTAGATGCACATGTATCTCAATGTGCCATCCGAGTCCCGTGCCAGGGCTATTCAAGAAATACAGGACTCGGTCGGGAGCTTTAGGTTATCTGCCGATGCAGATATTAAGGTCTGTTTTTCTACCAGTGGTTATGGTCCCACGTGACCCCTCCCTCAACTACTGAAAGGAAATCCAAGAAAATCATGCACGAGAACCATACTCCGGACATCCATGCCCCACTTTCCTAATGGCCAACCTCACCCATAACTAGATAGCAAGTATATGGTCTGTTGGGAGTTCTCTGCATTTCCGCATACGTACACGATTGACTAAAGATGGTAGGTAGTCGACGACGTGCTATCACAGGGCTAAAGTAGATATCGCCGACTCCACGCTAATCCACCCCAGTCTTTAGGTTGCTCGCATAGCAACCAAGGCAAACCCTTGGTTCTTCTACCGCATACCTTAACATCTGTGAGCCTAGGAGGATCATCTGCAACCTCACAGAGGGATACCAAGAGTACCCTCACGTCCCCTGAAGCTACCGCTTCATCACCCTGTTCGTTGGAGCCTTTATCTAAGTCAGATAAACATTCGCTCCTCCTCGTGTGTTTCGTTTTAAACGATGACCTACCGTATAAGGTTACTCATCTATCTGTGAACTGGTCCAATTTTCCTGACTAAGAATTATTACTTAGTTATCCTTAACTAAGGTTTATCACTTAGTTTCCCTTCCCGTTATGCTTATTAGCTACGATTTTCCACTTAGTCCCCTGAACTAGGGTTTTGTCTAATGGGTTAAGTCTTGTCATTCGAGTTCTTGACTTACCCCGCCTACGAATCATGTCAAAATTGGCTAAGTATTCAAGTTCAAGGCTTAGCCCTACAAACCATGTATCAAGTTGGTTAAGTATATCAAGACGTTCATGCCTTATCCCTAGATTATCATGTCAGATTGGTTAAGTATGGATTAACTTAACCCTATCAAATTTACCGTGTCAGATTGGTTAAGTATAGGTTGTCTTAACCTCATCAAACTACTGAGTAAAATTGGTTAAGTGTAGGTTAACTTAACCCCATTAAATTATCGAGTCGGATTGGTTAAGCATATTTAAGAGGTTCATCACTTAACCCTATCAGATCATCAAGTCAGATTGGTTAAGTGTAAGTTAACTTAACCCCATTAAATTACCAAGTCGGATTGGTTAAGTGTAGGTTAACTTAACCCCGTCTACTAGTCGTATTTATAATTGGTTAAGTATCATTGTTGCGGGTTTACTTAACTCTACCACGCATCGCGTTATCCCAGTCAGGTGTTATCAACCCATTTAGGTTAAAGTAACCCATCCGCTAATCATGTTATATGGTTAAGTGTCTTTAAGTAATCAAGTCCGGTCTTACTTAACCTACCCATTCACGTCATATCGGTTAAGTGCCATTAGTCAACTAACTTAACCTTATCATGTGGCATTAAGTAGATTAATGCACCCCAACCTCTCACATTAGACTTTGTTGTGGTTACTGGTTACGCCGGGCGGGTCCGGGCAGCTTTACACCACAACCTAGTCTAACCTCAGGTTTTGAGCGCGATATGACCAACTTATCACATTGGGTCCTATTGTCTGTAGCTACTGGATTTGCCGGGCGGTTCCGGGCAGATTTATGCTACAAACTCAACCCAACCTCAAGTTGGCCACTTTGATGTTTTCCTACTTATCATGTTTATGTCAAATTTGGGCACCGACAAAGTCCACGTTTTACACTTATGCCCATTTTCCCCATTACTTAATTCATGTTAAATTTCATAACCCATCTCACGTTTGCCTAAACTACCCAAGACGTATTCCCAACGCAAGTGAAAGCAAGTCAACGTAGTAGGAATAATATGACAACATATTGGCCTCAAATCATGTATGATAGCATAAAGGGATTGGCCTCAAACATGTATGACAACATAAAAGGATTGGCCTCAAACATATATGATAGCATAAAAGGATTGGCCTCAAGCATGTATGATAGCATAAAAGGATTGGCCTCAAGCATGTATGATAGCATAACACTAGGTTCATCATCATAGGCACGTAAATGGTCATGAGGGGTTTAGGTTATTTTATATGCATAAGCCCCAAGTCAAGTTCATATGAATATTCCACAAGCCAAATTGTTCTAAGGATTCATGCCAACATTTCCACAAGTCAAGATTAAATCTTGCATGATAAACTAAGTCAAACACAACATGATTGGCATGATTTAATCACTAAGAAATAGCCCAAAAGTCATAGGTTCAAGAGAGAGGCAAGACTAGATTCACATAGAGTAGCATACTTAGGTTTCATCTCATTTTATTCCATGTCAACATTAGAACAACCGTTTAGATCTAAAAGTAGCTAGAACTTACAAAGCGTGGCTAGAGAATTATGACAAGCATTTGTGGTAGAACGGTGTTGAGATGATGCTCTACTTCCTTGATTTGATGTAGAAAGCATACTCCTTTGTCTTGAATCAAGTTTGTATGCTTAAGCCCTTGAAGTTGAAGATGGAGGCCATGATCAAGAGACATTTTGGGAGCACTTAGTTGTTAGGATGTTTTTTAGTGAATTAGGTTAGTTCTTAGGGTGTTTTTATAGGAGTTAGGACTAGTTTAGGCCCTTAGATTAACCCTAGTTTAGATCTGAGCCATCAAAAATTGTCACAGGCCCACAAACCAGACCACAAGACCCTGCAGGTGCACCCAGGCCGACCTGGTCCGACCAGTGAAGTCGACTCCCAGGTCGACACCCAGGTCGACTGGGCAGTCGACCTGGTCCCTGGGGGGTCGACTCCCCAGTCGACCTGGGTCCGTTTGGGGCAAAATTCGAATTTTGAAAGTCTGTTTTCGTTTTCTGTTTTTTTGTGAAACTTCTAGAGGCCATATCTCAGTCATACGGACTCCGATTTACGAAATTTCGGACTCGTTTCCAACCAGAATTCCGAGACGAACGCAACGGCGCAACCCGTTTCGCTTGATTCTTATTTTAAAATTTAATTCTGCCTCAATTCTTGTCTTAACACGTTATTAAAATTTAGGGTGTTACATTCTCCCCTCCTTTAAGGATTTCGTCCCCGAAATCTCTAAGTTAGGAAGAACATATCCTACCATCCATCTACTCAAAACATCATCCACAAGAAAACATTGTCCTTAAGAGATTTCAAATGCTGTATGAACATATGTAGAATGTGTGTGTATATGTTCCTTATCTAATGCAAATGATCAGGCCTGATTGATCTTCTAAATGCAAAATATGTTTAGTGCCATGAATCCACATGTATGCAAATGGTCCTAGTCACATAAACACTATATGTGTGTACAACCATTCATATATATGCAATATTCACATGATAACACATTCAAATTCATCCATAAACAAGCCTAAACACGTATACATATGAAATATGAAATGTGACTGAACCGATCTAGTGCCTAGTGTGTATTCACGCATCCACGAGAAACCACTTGCAACCATATCAATCATAACATGCTTTCAAATACATGTTTACATCCACAGGGTTCTACCTAAGGTCCTCAAGATAGGACCGAGAAGATAAGCAAGATAAACTCCTTTTGGATTACAAGAAATCCCTTTCTAAACCCAACCCATGTCCTATAAAGCCCAAAAGGTTTAGTCAACCTAACGGACACCTTCGAACCTTGACATGTATTATTATTAACCGATGAGCCATACCCCTTATGGAGTTTGCAATAGAAATAAGATCGAGAATAGGATCGAGAGGATATGCATAAAAGATAGCTTGCGGGTAAGCTCTACAGGAAAACAGGGATCAAGAATATGCTCTTAAAAAGAGATATGATGCGCGTATCTTGTCTTCAATCTTCTAAGTCGTATTTCCTTGAGCTTAATTCCATTGTACTTTGACCATCTTTAACTTCATGATTTCGTGGCCTCTTAACTCCTATTTCCAAATATGGGCTGGAACTCACTTCATTGTCGCCTCTCGTTCCACTTTTACTTATTCTCCCTCTAGTATACTTGGCTCAACCATATCCGTGCACTCATGGTTTCATGTAAGCTCTCCAAAATTCACTAGCGAATCATGGATGTCGTTTACTCGCTCTACGTCATTTCATGCAAAAGAACTTATCTCTTGAAAACAAACAGATGCCAACCATGTTACCAAGTGTACTTACTAGAGTGATTCCCATAACTCATGCACAAGCGAAATGAACCATCCGCCTTATTGGCGAACTCTACTCGAACGGATTACCAACAAATGTACCAAGAGATTCTAGGTAACCAATCATGACAAAACCCTAAAGGTTACATGAGACTTCGAGGGTATTACCGGGGCAAGTCAAGAGCCTAACTACCCTCCTTTCAAAACCGAGAATGGCACCCTTACTGGATAACCACTCCATTCCTAGAATTCAACCCATAGCTTAAAAGCATAAGCATTATTCCCAAAAGTCATAGGCGTCCTCCAATCCAAACAAGTCATGAATAAATGGACCGATTCCTCAACAAGATTTGAGAAAAAAAATGGGATCCTCTACTATGCTAGTACGAAGGTGCAGAGACTCAACTATCGAAACAGACTTAAATAATGCGGTGATAAAAACAAAGTCCTGACGGGATGATAGAGAAGAAAAGCTAAACCTTTCACAGAAACGTTACCATCCTTCTTAGGTATGCTAACAGTGAGAGCATACAATTGCCCTCTCGATGATCTTGTCCTCGTCTCATAATACTTTGACTATCTTTCCCTTTTTATCCTACTAGAGATACTCTCTCTTGTCATGGGTTTTATCATTCACCCTTTTCCTCCTTTGTGGATTGAGCCATACCAACCAGTTGCTTGTTCTTAAGACTGTATCCTTTATCCTTGTTCTTACTATCCTTTCTTATAACGCGGTAACAAGTCTCTCGAGAACTACCTCCATCGTACCGAAAACACTGACGTAGTTTGAAAAAAGATTAGTCGCAGTTCAAGCCACTATGACTACAGGTGGAGGAAAGAAAGGAAAAGAGATCCAATCAAGGAAACAAAGGATAATGCTAATGGACTTTGGGGAATAGCCTTTTTTTTAAATAAAACTTTCCTTGAAAAATGCTTCTTTGTAAACGGTTTTCAAATAGTTTTCAGAAGGTTTTAAAACTTTTGCCCAGTCTGGTAACCTTCTGCTCTGATACCAAATGTAACACCCCACCTCCGCCAGAGTCACTCACAAGAGAATGCACTAGCTTTGGAGGGGCGTTGTCAAGGTAAACATGAACAGAAATATTACAAGACAGAACATATAAAACAACGGAAGGAAAAACCAAATTTCATTACCTCATAAAATTACAAGGTCTAAAGCCTTTTACATCAAAATGCCTTTAAAAGCCATTACATTGGAAGCCTGTCTTGCAATAGTTAAAGAAGCATAAAACCACAGTCATAAAATATTCCCCAAGTAAAATGGTAAAGTAGCCATAGCCAAGAAAAATCCAAGCCATACATGATGACCTTAAAGCAGAAGAAGTCCGAGCTAAATAACAGTATTTCCTCCCTGAAAACCTGGTGGTGGGGAACGAAAGACAAAGAGGCGAAAGAAACGGGGTCAGTCATAAAGACCGGTAAGTCCTATCTACTTCCAGCATAAAAACAGGTAAAGGTAACATGACATGCATATACTGAAAGTAAACATAAGGATGATGACAAGATAGATAAGCTAAACTAAGGTAATAGGATGAACTACTGTATAGAGATAAACTACGGTCACTATGCGTCAAGTATAACATCCCAAGGTTCTGTCGAGTATAACCTCCCAAGGTTCTATCGAGTAATACACCCTAAGGTTCTATCAAGTATATTTGCCCTGCACCTTCCGTACTAGTATCCCAACCCATGTCATGTGTTAGCTACAAAATGTCCCTTGCCCAATGTCATGAAATGGTCCATGTCAACCTAATGTAGGTTTTCCCAACTCGTATGTTTCTTTCCATGTATATGTTTAGTCCTTTGCCGTAAATCCTATGAGCTTCCTCACGTAGTTCTATACTACTTCAACGTAGTTCCATTATCCTTGAAATCGTTTTGGACTGTCACCCTTGATCTAGCTGTATTTTCTTACCATGAATTCTTGAATGTTCGGCTAGGATTTATGCCACCTAGGACCACTAAGGATTACGCTACCTACTAGACGTTTTCGTAACTCGATTTGGGTTTTGGCCACCTAGGACCGCTAGGGATTACGCTACCCGTCAACCACGCCCTTTTTCCCACGTATGTATCGTGAATCGTTTTTCCATGTCTAGATGCACATGTATCTCAATGTGCCATCTGAGTCCTGTGCCAGGGCTAATCAAGAAATACAGGACTCGGTCGGGAGCTTTAGGTTATCTGCCGATGCAGATATTAAGGTCTGTTTTTCTACCGGTGGTTATGGTCCCGCGTGACCCCTCCCTCAACTAATGAAACGCAATCCAAGAAAATCATGCACGAGAACCATACTCCAGCCATCCATGCCCCCACTTTCCTAATGGCCAACCTCACCCATAACTAGATAGCAAGTATATGGTCTGTTGGGAGTTCTTTGCCTTTCCGCATACGTACATGGTTGACTAAAGATGGTAGGTAGTCGATGACGTGTTATCACAGGGCTAAAGTAGATATCGCCGACTCCACGCTAATCCACCCCAGTCTTTAGGTTGCTCGCACAGCAACCAAGGTATACCCTTGGTTCTTCTACCGCATACCTTAACCTCTGTGAGCCCAGGAGGATCATCTGTATCCTCATAGAGGGATACCAAGAGTACCCTCACGTCCCCTGAAGCTAACGCTTCATCACCCTGTTCGCTGGAGCCTTTATCTAAGTCAGATAAACATTCGCTCCTCCTCGTGTGTTTCGTTTTAAACGATGACCTACCGTATCAGGTTACTCATCTATCTGTGAACTGGTCCAATTTTCCTGACTAAGAATTATTACTTAGTTATCCTTAACTAAGGTTTATCACTTAGTTTCCCTTCCCGTTATGCTTATTAACTACGATTTTCCACTTAGTCCCCTGAACTAGGGTTTTGTCTAATGGGTTAAGTCTTGTCATTCGAGTTCATGACTTACCCCGCCTACAAATCATGTCAAAATTGGCTAAGTATTCAAGTTTATGGCTTAGCCCTACAAACCATGTATCAAGTTGGTTAAGTATATCAAGACGTTCATGACTTATCCTTAGATTATCGTGTCAGATTGGTTAAGTACGGATTAACTTAACCCTATCAAATTTACCATGTCAGATTGGTTAAGTATAGGTTGTCTTAACCTCATCGAACTACCGAGTAAAATTGGTTAATTGTAGGTTAACTTAACCCCATTAAATTATCGAGTCGGGTTGGTTAAGTATATTTAAGAGGTTCGTGACTTAACCCTATCAAATCATCAAGTCAGATTGGTTAAGTGTAAGTTAACTTAACCCCATTAAATTATCGAGTCGGATTGGTTAAGTGTAGGTTAACTTAACCCCGTCCACAAATCGTATTTATAATTGGTTAAGTATCATAGTTGCGGGTTTACTTAACTCTACCACACATCGCGTTATCCCATTCGGGTGTTATCAACCCATTTAGGTTAAAGAAACCCATCCGCTAATCATGTTATATGGTTAAGTGTCTTTAAGTAATCAAGTCCGGTCTTACTTAACCTACCCATTCATGTCATATCGGTTAAGTGCCATTAGTCAACTAACTTAACCTTATCATGTGGCATTAAGTAGATTAATGCACCCCAACCTCTCACATTAGACTTTGTTGTGGTTACTGGTTACGCCGGGCTGGTCTGGGCGGCTTTACACCACAACCTAGTCTAACCTCGGGTTTTGAGCGCGATATGACCAACTTCTCACATTGGGTCCTATTGTCTGTAGCTACTGGATTTGCCGGGCGGTTCCGGGCTGATTTATGCTACAAACTCAACCCAACCTCGAGTTGGCCACTTTAATGTTTTCCTACTTATCATGTTCATGTCAAATTTGGGCTACAACAAAGTCCACGTTTTACACTTATGCCCATTTTCCCCTTTACTTAATTCATGTTAAATTTCATAGCCAATCTCACGTTTGCCTAAACTACCCAAGGCGTATTCCCAACGCTAGTGAAAGCGAGACAACATAGTAGGAATAATATGACAACATATTGGCCTCAAATCATGTATGATAGCATAAAGGGATTGGCCTCAAACATGTATGACAGCATAAAAGGATTGGCCTCAAACATGTATGATAGCATAAAAGGATTGGCCTCAAGCATGTATGATAGCATAACACTAGGTTCATCATCATAGGCACGTAAATGGTCATGAGGGGTTTAGGTTCTTTTATATGCATAAGCCCCAAGTCAAGTTCATATGAATATTCCACAAGCCAAATTGTTCTAAGGATTCATGCCAACATTTCCACAAGTCAAGATTAAATCTTGCATGATAAACTAAGTCAAACACAACATGAGTGGCATGATTTAATCACTAAGAAAAAGCCCAAAAGTCATAGGTTCAAGAGAGAGGAAAGACTAGATTCACATAGACTAGCATACTTAGGTTTCATATCATTTTATTCCATGTCAACATTAGAACTACCGTTTAGATCTAAAAGTAGCCAGAACTTACAAAGCGTGGCTAGAGAATTATGAGCAAGCATTTGTCGTAGAACGGTGTTTAGATGATGCTCTACTTCCTTGATTTGATGTAGAAAGCATACTCCTTTGTCTTGAATCAAGTTTGTATGCTTAAGCCCTTGAAGTTGAAGATGGAGGCCATGATCAAGAGACATTTTGGTAGCACTTAGTTGTTAGGATGTTTTTAGTGAATTAGGTTAGTTCTTAGGGTGTTTTTATAGGAGTTAGGACTAGTTTAGGCCCTTAGATTAACCCTAGTTTAGATCTGAGCCATCAAATATCGTCACAGGCCCACAAACCAGACCACAAGACCCTGCAGGTGCACCCAGGCCGACCTGGTCCGACCAGGGAAGTCGACTCCCAGGTCGACACCCAGGTCGACTGGGCAGTCGACCTGGTCCCTAGGGGGTCGAATCCGCAGTCGACTCCCCAATCGACCTGGGGCTGGGTGGGAAATTTTCCCGCCTAGTCCGTTTGGGACTAAATTCGAATTTTGAAAGTCTGTTTTCGTTTTCTGATTTTTCGTGAAACTTCTAGAGGCCATATCTCGGTCATACGTACTCCGATTTACGAAATTTCGGACTCGTTTCCAACCAGAATTCCGAGACGAACGCAACAGCACAACCCGTTTCGCTTGATTCTTATTTTAAAATTTAATTCTTCCTCGATTCTTGTCTTAACACGTTATTAAAATTCGGGTTTTTACATTATGTTTGTATTGTCGTAAGCATTACAATTTCATAAATAAGTTTAATACCGAAATGATTTTAGGGTTAACAGTATTAATTTTAAATTTGAAATGAAAACTATTTCATTTGAAAATATGAATTAATACTAGGTGTTAATTCAGTTCACTACGCCTCAGACAATTAAATCATAGATTTGGTTTGAAGCTCTGTTTTTGATTTGATCATCTGGATTGATTTAATAATCCAATGAATCTGCAATGCCATAATACCCTTTTTATCTAGCTATGATAAAATAAATTTTGTAATAAAATTATTTTGTTTGAATAAAGATTAATATTAGATTTTAATCATGTTTATATATTATATCATTTCAGATCAGTTTATATAGTGAGCAATACCAAAATAATGGTAAAAGCTTGTTTAATTGATATATGTTAAAGTCATGACTGTATCGATTTTATAATTCAAACCAACTTACTGACTTCAAATCAGTAATGCTATTTTCGATCATATTTGATTTAATGAAATCAATTTGTACGAAAATAACATAAGTCAAAATTTTCTGATTTTAATCTTTACATCAGAGAATAAAATAGAATACTTAAATTTGAATTTTGAAATTAGTTCAAAATAATTTGTTTAATCATTAGACATGAATCTGAAATCCATTCAAAACCTACATGGTTTTGAATTTACATTACATTGACAAAGACAAGAATTAGTTCAAGTTATTTACTTAGCTGTATGAAGATTTGATGTTCAGTAAATTTTGTATATGATACAAATTTTATCTATATGTACTGACATGAAAAGATACACATGGACATTTGGTTTTATATTGTTTAGCAGTATAAAATACTAAAATTTTGAGATTATTTATATACTGTTGCTGTAACACCCCGCCTCTGCTAGGGTCACTCGCAAAGGAATGCACTAGCTTTAGAGGGGCATTATTGGTAAACATGCACAGAAATATCACAAGACAGAACATATAAAATAGCGGAAGTAAAATCAAACTTTCATAAACATCAATAATTAAGGTCTAAAACCTTTTACATCAGAGTACATCAAAACCTATCTTGCAATAGTAAAGAAGCATAAAGACTTTTTCATAAATTATTCCCCAAGTAAAAACAGTAAAGTAGCCATAGCCAAGAAAAGTCCAAGCCATCCATGATGACCTTCAAGCAGAAGAAGTCCGAACCAAACAACAGTATTTCCTCCCTGTAACCTGGGGGGGAAACGGAAGAAAAGAGGCGAAACAAAACGGGTCAGTCAAAAAGACTGAGTAAGCCCTATCTACTATCAGCATAAAAACTAGTAAAGTTAACTGACATGAGAAACTGAGATGAACATAAGCATGATGACAAGATAGATAAGCTAAATCAAAATAACAGGATGAACTACTGAACTCAGATAAACTAAGGTGTCATGATAAATTACGGTGTCAAGATAAAACAAGGTATCCCATCGTCAAGTTCCTGTCAAGTATAATATCCCCAAGATATCTATCACGTATAACATCCCACGGTATCTATCCTGTCTTTTAGCTCTGCACCTACCGTACTAGTATCCCCACCGTATCATGTGTTAACCATGAATGACCCTTACTCAAAAGTCGTGTAATGGTCCATGTCAACCTAATATATCGCATATATAGGTTACTCAACTCGTATGTTTTATTCCATGTAAGTGTTCAGTCCCTTGCCGTAGACCATACGGGCTTTCTCATGAGGTTCTATCCTACTTTAACATAGTTCCATGATCCTTAAGATCGTTTTGGATTGTCACCCTATATCTAACTATGGTCTTTCAACATGAATCATTGTTTGTACAACTAGGACTTATGCTACCTAGGACTACTAGGGATTACACTTACCTATTGCACGTTTTCGTATCTCGGTTTTGGTTCAACCACCTAGGGCCACTAGGATTTACGCTAACCGTCAACCGCCCTTTTCCCCCGCATTCATCGTGAATCGTTTTCCATGACTGTATGCACATGTATCACATCGTGCCATCCGAGTCCTGTCACAGGGCAGATCAAGAAATACAGGACTCGGTCGGGAGCTTTCGATTTATCTGCCGATGCAGATGCTAAGGTCTGTTTTTCTATACGTGGCTATGGTCCCACGCGACCCGTCCCTCAACTAGTGAAAGACAAGATAGGATAAATCCTGTATGAGAACACACTACTGGCCAAACCACAATCCTAGCCTTACCGCAACCATAATTAGATAGCAATTATGGTCTATTGGGTGTTCTCTGCCTTTCCGTACGTACATGCTTGACCAAAGATGGTAGGTAGTCTGACGAAATGCTATCTAGGGTACGACTGTGTATCGTCGACTATCCCCTATCCATCCCCGTCTTTAGGTCGCTCGTATAGCAACCAAGGCATACTCTTGGCTCTTCTAACACAGACCTTAACCTCTCATGAGCCTAGTATAATCACCTGGCAGCTCACAGAGGGATACCAAGAATATCCTCACGTTCCCCGAAGCCGCTGCTTCGTTACCCAGTTCGCTGGAGCCTTTATCTAAATCAGATACTTGCTCCTACTCGTATACTTAAACGATGACCTACCGTATCAGGTTACTCATCTATCTATGAACTGGTCTAAATTTCCTTGACTAAGAATCATTACTTAGTTATTCCTCAACTAAGGTTTACCACTTAGCCTTATTCCCGTTATCCTTGTTAACTACGGTTATCCACCTAATCCTCAGAACTAGGGTTTTCATAATGGATTAAGTGTCACTTAAGTTCATGACTTAACCCATCTACAAATCATGTCAAAATTGGCTAAGTATCCAAGTTCAAGACTTAACCCTACAAACCATGCTCAAGTTGGTTAAGCATATATTAACTTGACCCTATAAAATTACTGAGTCAAATCGGTCAAGCGCATTTAAGCGATTCGTGACTTAGCCTTGTCATGTTTTCACGTTAGATTGGTTAAGTATAGGTTAACTTAACCTCAATAAATTAACGAGTTAGATTGGTTAAGTATAGGTCACTTAACCACATCAATTCATCATGTTAGATTAGTTGAGTGTTTAACTTAACCCCATTAAGCTGCCAAGTGGGATTAATTAAGTCTAGCCTAACTTAACCCCATCCGATTACCATGTTTAGATTAGTTGAGTCTAATCTTAACCCCATCCATTAACTGTATTTTTCGGTTAAGTGTCATTAAGAAAACTTACTTAACCTTACCAAATTATCGTGTTGGATTGATTAAGTGTTGGTTAACTTAACCCCGTCCACTAGTCGTATAAAAATGGTTAAGTGTCATTAGGCAAATCAAGTTACTTAACCTACCCAACCTTGTCATGTTTTGTTAAGTATCATTAGCCTAATAAAATTACTTAACCCACTTGTCCATGTCATATTTGATTAAGAGTCATTAATCAAATTAACTTAACCCTATCATGTGGCATTAAATATTAATGCACCTCAACCTCTCACATTAGACTTTGTTGCGGTTACTAGTTAAGCCGGTCGGTTCCGGGTAGCTTTACACCACAACTTGGTCTAACCTCGGGTTTAAGCACAACATGACCAACTTCTCACATTGGGTCCTATTGTTTGCAACTACTAGTTAGGCCGGTCGGTTCCGGGTAGTTTTACGTTGCAAACTCAACCCAACCTCGAGTTGGCCACACTTATATTATCTAAGTGTCATGTCCATTATGTTTTCCAACACATATTACAAGTTTTCAAGCAATTGGGTAGACCTAACTTAATAGGTAAATTCCCAATGGGTAGACCTAACTTAATAGGTAAATTCCCAAGCTTATGTTTTCAAGCATACTTACATGTCAACTTCCATGTTATATTTCAAGTCATGTTTTCAAGTATAAACACATGTCATATTTAACGTTACATGTTGTCTTGTTTATACCCATTTACCCAAATCATGTTCATGTCATTATGTTTTCCCATAATGTGACCCCAACGCTTTTAAACTCGCATAATGGATTCAAAGAAGGAACTTGTCAAAGGCATGACAAAAGGAGGTATAAAGCCACTAGTTGAACATGGTGGCAAATGAGACATAATGTGTTCATTAACTTGCATGTTACATTCTTAAGCCTCAAAAACATGCATAACGTTCAAACTTGGCAAATAAGCGAATCATGATGATAAATGACATAGAAAGATGGCTAGAAGTTCGCATATGACATTACATGCAAGCTATCATAAGGGGTATGATAGTTCTCATGTTGCCAAAATGCAACATTTAACATAAAGGCCAAAGCTTTATGACCACAAGATCAAGATGAAGACTTCATAAACTTGCATGACATGATAGCATGTATTATACTCAATGATCAAACCCAAACTTGCACATGAACATTTAACTTCATAGTTAATATCTAAGAGTAGGGAAAGGGCTTACATTGCTATGAAGGCACAAAAGACATGACAAAGCCCTTATGCAATCAAATAGACCCAAAATGCAAGCTCTAACATAAAAACCCTTGAGCCAAAATGATCAAAACCCTTGCTTTATGATGCAAATGTAGAAACTTGACTTGAATGCAAGCCAATGACACTCATACAAGCTTGAAAACACTTGTATGCATGGAAAATCTCTCATAGAAACAATTTAGAAATTTTATGAAGAGAGTGGAGGCCATGAGAGGTAAAATTTTGCCATAGTTTAGTTGCATGAATGAATAATGATGATTTAGGGTTAGGTTAGGGTCTTATTTATAGATTAGGCAAGTGTTTTAGGCCATAGGATTAAACCCTAGTTGCAATCTCAGCCCTTAAAACCGAATCTGGCCCCCAAACTCAACACAAACCCAAAATGGTGCACCAGGCAGAACTGCCCGGCTGGACCAAGTCGACAGCCAAGTCGACAGGGCTGTCGACTTGGGTCCAACCAAGTCGACTCCCGAGTCGACAAGGCTGTCGACTTGGGTGCTCTAGCGGGAATTTTCCCGCCTGGCCCAAACTGGCCCAAATTTTCAAATTCAAACTTGAATTTGAAATCTGTTTTTACTTTGAAATTTTCTGAAAACTTCGTTGGGCCTTAATCGGGTCATACAGACTCCGATTTTCGAAAACTCGGACTCTATTTCGCGTATTTTTCCGAGATGAACGCAATGGCATAGCCCGTTTTACTTGATTCAGAATTTAAAAATGAAATTCTGCCTTGATTCTCATTTTAACATGTTATCGAAATACGGGTTGTTACATTCTCCCCACCTTTTAGGATTTCGTCCCCGAAATCTCCAAGTTAGGAAGAACATATCCTACCATCCATCATTCATCTACTCAAAACATCATCCACAAGCAACCATTGTCCTTAGATGATTTCTAATGCTGTATGAATATATGCAAAACGTGTGTGTACATGTTCCTTAGCTAATGCTAATGATCAGGCCTGAATAATCTTTCTAATGCAAAATATGTATAGTGCCATGAATCCAACATGTATGCAAATAATCCTAGTCATATAGATACTATATGCGTGCACAATCATTCATTCATATGCAACAACCGCATGATAATACATTCGATTTCATCCATAAAAAAGTATAAATACTCGTGCATATGCAATATGAAATGTGACCGAGTCGAGCTAGTATCTAATGTGTATTCGCGCATCCACGAGCAACCACTTGCAACCACTTGCAACCATATCAATCATAACATGTTTCAAATACATGTTTACATCCGTAGGGTTCTACCTAGGATTCCCTGAAATAGGGTCGAGAAGATAAACAAGACAAACTCCTTACGGGGTTTGTAACAGAAAATAGGACCGAGAGGATGTCCACAAAAGATAGCCTACGAGTAAGCTCTACCGAAAACAAGGATCAAGTATATACTCCCAAAAAGAGATATCATGCGTGTATCTAGTCTTTGACCATCAAAGTCGTATTTCCTTGGGCTTAATTCCATTGTGCCTTGACCGTCTTTTAACTTCGCGATTTCGTAGCTTCTTATTTCCTGTTTTCATAACATGAGCTGGAACTCATTTCTTCGTCGCCTCTCGTTCCACTTGCACTTATCCTTTTTCTAGAATACTTGACGCAAAAATGACTGCGTACCCATGATCTCATGCAAGCTTTCCAAAATTCACTAGTGAATCTTGGATCTCGTTTATATACTATAAAGTATTCTATGTAGAAGAACTTTCTCTTGAAAGTAAACAGATGTCAACCAGGTTATCAAGCGCACTTACTAAGGTGATCTCTATAACCCATGCATAAATGAAGTAAACCATCCGTCTTATCGGCGAACACCACTCGATCGGGCTTCAAATTTCCAATAAAGGCATCACGGGATTCTAAGTAACTAATCATGACCGAACCCAAAAGGTTACACGAGACTCCGAGGGTATTACCAAGGCTAGTCAAGAGTCTAACTACCCTCCTATCAAAACCGAGAGTGGCACCCCTTACTGGATAACCACTTCATCCTTAGAATCCATCCATAGCTTATAAACATAAGCATTATTTCCAAGCTCAACACTTGACATAGACATTCTCAAATCCAAACAAGCCATGAATAAATGGACTGATTCTCCAATAGGACTTTGAGACAAAGATGGGATTCTCTATTACGCTAGTACTTAAGGTGCAGAGACTCAACTATCGAAGCAGACTTAAATGATACGATGATCAAAACAAAGTCCTAATGGGATGATAGAGAAGAAAAGCTAAACCTTTAACAAGATCGTTACCCTCCTTCCGAGGTACCCTAGAAATGAGAGCATACTACTACCCTCCCGATGATCTTGTCCTTGTCCCATAATACTTAACTATCCGCCCCGTTTTACCATGCCAAAGGTACTCTCTCGTCATGGGTTTCATTGTTCATCTTTCTCCCTCCTTTGAGGACTAAGCCATACCAACAAGTTGCTCATCCTTAAGCTCGTATCCTTTATCCTCTTTCTCACTATTCTTTCTTATAACACGACCACTGGTCTCTCGAGAACCACCTCCATCGCATGGAAAGCACTTTCGTAGATAGAAAAGACTAGTCGCAATTAAAACCACTGTGACTACAGATGGAGGAAAGAAAGGAAAAGAGATTCAATTAAGGAAACGAGGATAGTGCTAATGGCCTTTGGGGAATAGCCTTTTTCTTTTAAAAGAAAATTTTCTTGAAAAATGCTTCTTTGTAAACGGTTTTCAAATAGTTTTCAGAAGGTCTTTAAAAACTTTTGCCCAGTCTGGTAACCTTCTGCTCTGATACCACGTGTAACACCCCGCCTCCGCTACGGTCACTCGCAAAGGAATGCACTAGCTTTAGAGGGGCATTATTGGTAAACATGCACAGAAATATCACAAGACAGAACATATAAAATAGCGGAAGTAAAATCAAACTTTTATAAACATCAATAATTAAGGTCTAAAACCTTTTACATCAAAGTACATCAAAACCTGTCTTGCAATAGTAAAGAAGCATAAAGACTTTTTCATAAATTATTCCCCAATTAAAAACAGTAAAGTAGCCATAGCCAAGAAAAGTCCAAGCCATCCATGATGACCTTCAAGCAGAAGAAGTCCGAACCAAACAACAGTATTTCCTCCCTGTAACCTGGGGGGGGAACGGAAGAAAAGAGGCGAAACAAAACGGGTCAGTCAAAAAGACTGAGTAAGCCCTATCTACTATCAGCATAAAAACTAGTAAAGTTAACTGACATGAGAAACTGAGATGAACATAAGCATGATGACAAGATAGATAAGCTAAATCAAAATAACAGGATGAACTACTGAACTCAGATAAACTAAGGTGTCATGATAAATTACGGTGTCAAGATAAAACAAGGTATCCCATCATCAAGTTCCTGTCAAGTATAATATCCCCAAGATATCTATCACGTATAACATCCCACGGTATCTATCCTGTCTTTTAGCTCTGCACCTACCGTACTAGTATCCCCACCGTATCATGTGTTAACCATGAATGACCCTTACTCAAAAGTCGTGTAATGGTCCATGTCAACCTAATATATCGCATATATAGGTTACTCAACTCGTAAGTTTTATTCCATGTAAGTGTTCAGTCCCTTGCCGTAGACCATACGGGCTTTCTCATGAGGTTCTATCCTACTTTAACATAGTTCCATGATCCTTAAGATCGTTTTGGATTGTCACCCTATATCTAACTAGGGTCTTTCAACATGAATCATTGTTTGTACAACTAGGACTTATGCTACCTAGGACTACTAGGGATTACGCTTACCTATTGCACGTTTTCGTATCTCGGTTTTGGTTCAACCACCTAGGGCCACTAGGATTTACGCTAATCGTCAACCGCTCCCTTTTTCCCCCGCATTCATCTTGAATCGTTTTCCATGACTGTATGCACATGTATCACATCGTGCCATCCAAGTCCTGTCACAGGGCAGATCAAGAAATACAGGACTCGGTCGGGAGCTTTCGATTTATCTGCCGATGCAGATGCTAAGGTCTGTTTTTCTATACGTGGCTATGGTCCCACGCGACCCCTCCCTCAACTAGTGAAAGACAAGACAGGATAAATCCTGTATGAGAACACACTACTGGCCAACCCACAATCCTAGCCTTACCGCAATCATAATTAGATAGCAATTATGGTCTATTGGGTGTTCTCTACTTTTCCGTACATACACGCTTGACCAAAGATGGTAGGTAGTCTGACGAAATGCTATCTAGGGTACGACCGTGTATCGTCGACTATCCCCTATCCATCCCCGTCTTTAGGTCGCTCGTATAGCAACCAAGGCATACTCTTGGCTCTTCTAACGCAGACCTTAACCTCTCATGAGCCTAGTATAATCACCTGGCAGCTCACAGAGGGATACCAAGAATATCCTCACGTTCCCCGAAGCCGCTGCTTCGTTACCCAGTTCGCTGGAGCCTTTATCTAAATCGGATACTTGCTCCTACTCGTATACTTAAATGATGACCTACCGTATCAGGTTACTCATCTATCTATAAACTGGTCTAAATTTCCTTGACTAAGAATCATTACTTAGTTATTCCTCAACTAAGGTTTACCACTTAGCCTTATTCCCGTTATCCTTGTTAACTACGGTTATCCACCTAATCCTCAGAACTAGGGTTTTCATAATGGATTAAGTGTCACTTAAGTTCATGACTTAACCCGTCTACAAATCATGTCAAAATTGGCTAAGTATCCAAGTTCAAGACTTAACCCTACAAACCATGCTCAATTTGGTTAAGCATATATTAACTTGACCCTATCAAATTACTGAGTCAAATCGGTCAAGCGCATTTAAGCGATTCGTGACTTAGCCTTATCATGTTTTCACGTTAGATTGGTTAAGTATAGGTTAACTTAACCTCAATAAATTAACGAGTTAGATTGGTTAAGTATAGGCACTTAACCACATCAATTCATCATGTTAGATTAGTTGAGTGTTTAACTTAACCCCATTAAACTGCCAAGTGGGATTAATTAAGTCTAGCCTAACTTAACCCCATCCGATTACCATGTTTAGATTAGTTGAGTCTAATTTAACCCCATCCATTAACTGTATTTTTCGGTTAAGTGTCATTAAGAAAACTTACTTAACCTTACCAAATTATCGTGTTGGATTGATTAAGTGTTGGTTAACTTAACCCCGTCCACTAGTCATATAAAAATGGTTAAGTGTCATTAGGCAAATCAAGTTACTTAACCTACCCAACCTTGTCATGTTTTGTTAAGTATCATTAGCCTAATCAAATTACTTAACCCACTTGTCCATGTCATATTTGATTAAGAGTCATTAATCAAATTAACTTAACCCTATCATGTGGCATTAATTACTTAATGCACCTCAACCTCTCACATTAGACTTTGTTGCGGTTACTAGTTAAGCCGGTCGGTTCCGGGTAGCTTTACACCACAACTTGGTCTAACCTCGGGTTTAAGCACAACATGACCAACTTCTCACATTGGGTCCTATTGTTTGCAACTACTAGTTAGGCCGGTCGGTTCCGGGTAGTTTTACGTTGCAAACTCAACCCAACCTCGAGTTGGCCACACTTATATTATCTAAGTGTCATGTCCATTATGTTTTCCAACACATATTACAAGTTTTCAAGCAATTGGGTAGACCTAACTTAATAGGTAAATTCCCAATGGGTAGACCTAACTTAATAGGTAAATTCCCAAGCTTATGTTTTCAAGTATTCTTACATGTCAACTTCCATGTTATATTTCAAGTCATGTTTTCAAGTATAAACACATGTCATATTTAACGTTACATGTTGTCTTGTTTATACCCATTTACCCGAATCATGTTCATGTCATTATGTTTTCCCATAATGTGACCCCAACGCTTTTAAACTCGCATAATGGATTCAAAGAAGGAACTTGTCAAAGGCATGACAAAAGGAAGTATAAAGCCACTAGTTGAACATGGTGGCAAATGAGACATAATGTGTTCATTAACTTGCATGTTACATTCTTAAGCCTCAAAAACATGCATAACGTTCAAACTTGGCAAATAAGCGAATCATGATGATAAATGACATAGAAAGATGGCTAGAAGTTCGCATATGACATTACATGCAAGCTATCATAAGGGGTATGATAGTTCTCATGTTGCCAAAATGCAACATTTAACATAAAGGCCAAAGCTTTATGACCACAAGATCAAGATGAAGACTTCATAAACTTGCATGACATGATAGCATGTATTATACTCAATGATCAAACCCAAACTTGCACATGAATATTTAACTTCATAGTTAATATCTAAGAGTAGGGAAAGGGCTTACATTGCTATGAAGGAACAAAAGACATGACAAAGCCCTTATGCAATCAAATAGACCCAAAATGCAAGCTCTAATATAAAAACCCTTGAGCCAAAATGATCAAAACCCTTGCTTTATGATGCAAATGTAGAAACTTGACTTGAATGCAAGCTAATGACACTCATACAAGCTTGAAAACACTTGTATGCATGGAAAATCTCTCATAGAAACAATTTAGAAATTTTATGAAGAGAGTGGAGGCCATGAGAGGTAAAATTTTGCCATAGTTTAGTTGCATGAATGAATAACGATGATTTAGGGTTAGGTTAGGGTCTTATTTATAGATTAAGCAAGTGTTTTAGGCCATAGGATTAAACCCTAGTTGCAATCTCAGCCCTTTAAACCGAATCTGGCCCCCAAACTCAACACAAACCCAAAATGGTGCACCAGGCAGAACTGCCCGGCTGGACCAAGTCGACAGCCAAGTCGACAGGGCTGTCGACTTGGGTCCAACCAAGTCAACTCCCAAGTCGACAGGGCTGTCCACTTAGGTGCTCTGGCGGGAATTTTCCCGCCTGGCCCAAACTGGCCCAAATTTTCAAATTCAAACTTGAATTTGAAATCTGTTTTTACTTTGAAATTTTCTGAAAACTTCGTTGGGCCTTAATCGGGTCATACGGACTCCGATTTTCGAAAACTCGGACTCTATTTCGCGTATTTTTCCGAGACGAACGCAATGGCGTAGCCCGTTTTACTTGATTCAGAATTTAAAAATGAAATTCTGCCTTGATTCTCGTTTTAACATGTTATCGAAATACGGGTTGTTACAGCTGCAAAATGTTTGTACCAGATAAATACATTTCTCCTATTAAAATGTATATATATGTGTAAAAATGTCTAAGAGTTTAGAAGGATAGTACAATGCATGATTGTATGCAAATTCACATGCAGTAGCTACGTTTTGCAAAATTAGTATTTTGGTCAAAGATTTAGGTTTCATGTTTTTGATGTCATGCATAATCGATGGCCGTGAAACCATAGATTCCGGAATTAATAACAGATGCGTTTCAAAATTGAAATTGTTTCACTGAAACGACGAAATGTATTTGATACAAAATATAAAATTGTTTTGCAGTAAACAAATTATACATTTGATGTAAAACATGGTTGTTGAACTCAATTTTAATTCTGGAATATAAGGTATGATATGTTTGAGTATAATAACATGTAAAATATCATCCGATAATGGATCAAAATGTTTGATATCTAAAATAAAAGGCTTGATTTTTTTGTGTTGCATCATAGACTCATAGTCGAACCTTTTTGGTTTTCAGATTTAAAATTATTCATAATTTTGGATGACCTGCATATTATAGTTATGAACCCAAGTTATAATACATATACATATATTAGGATATTTTCAATTCTGGAATTAGTCTGTGTAAAACCAATATTTCCTGCTAACCTGAAACACATGCCTGTTCTAGATGATAAATTGAGATATATCATGGATGTTGTATATGTATATAGATCTGGTAGTCAAAATTATCCTTTTTAAAATTAGTTTTATTCAACAATTTGTTCATATGTTTGATGAACAAGGTTAAACCTGATACTGGTCTACTCTGTATATACATGTAGTGTCTGGGTTATTAATATATATATCATTTTGTTACCAATATCTAATGCTTTTAACATTGATATGAAATTTGTCATACCATTATACATATATATAACATTTTATTGTGTAAAGAAATTTTGGATTGCACACAAATGATATATATTTACATTTAAATGAAATTTTGTATAAACTAGTTATACAAAATATATATGTTCATAGATGTATGAACATATTTATTAGTGTATGGATAAATATGTAATGACAATTGGATTTGTATGCACAATATCTGGATGTTTTGTAATCAATACAAGTTTAGGACATAATCAAAACAAGATATCAATTGCATATGTTTAAAACATGTATCTACTATAAATTTAAATTGGTAATCTAACTTGGATACTGGATCATGTTATGACTTCAATCCAATTGCGGTTTAATCTGCATGTTGATATGATATTAAACCGCACCTTTTAATATGGTCTAAAAGGACACGACAACTAATACTTGTTTGATCTTATAATGGTTTTATAACTGTTAGTATCAAGATACTAAAATGGTTCTAAGATTAATTTATATGTTATATCATAAAAAATGCTACCTTTACATAAATGATACTTCTGAATATATATACATATATAACTTAGCGTACAACGATGATTGATATCACATGTTTATCATGTATTTGCATGGTAAGTATGTATATTCAGAGTTCAAGCATGATATAAAATTGAGATTATACAGAGTTGGGTGTATATTTGATATATTTATATTGCATATTTTGATGTTCAATATTATTACTGCAAATTTGATTTGCGTTTGGTGCTTGTATAAAACATATATATGTTTACTGTATTTGTCTTTGACAAATAATTTTCACAGCAAGTAATTTGCTGGATTTTGATTCTTCTAGAGTACTGTATATAGACAGTAATGACAATTGACAAAATAAGGCAGTATATGTTTCAAGTATGATGCTTGTCTTGGTGTATTTTAATTCAAATCATTATGAATGATTCTATCTAATTTGTTTACATCGAGACATGCATACTCGTAATTTTGAACATTGTAAACTGACAAGCACTCCTTGTTTATTTATGCAGGATCAGTATGACTGATACCAGATTTGCGGTTCAAAATTTTATTTTGTTCACATTTTATATACACATTGAAGGCTGATGTGCATATTAATACATAAATTCAATGTAAAAATTGTTCTTGTATATCTGAGAGGCCTGCATGTTTGTAAAAATACATATATATAAATGTTAGTGTGTATGACACAAATTTTAGTACTATATATGTTTGTATAAATGCCTGTATGATTATATATCTTCTTTGTATGTATTGATTCAGTCCACGTTATGCTGCAGACATAGTGTGATTGCATTAACAAATATTGTTAATTTTAAATTTTGGGATTAAATGCAATGTTGAATATGTTTAGATCCATACTTTTCAATAATTTTAGTCTAAAATGTTCTGTCTACAGTGATTATGTAATTGATATATGTATGTGGCTATCTTGAATGTCATCTTTGATGTATTTATACTTTATTGGTTGCATGTTTATAATGTTCTGAATGAAGGACTAGCATAGTGTACACACATACGTATATACCACCGGTCTATTTTATCAGTTATCATGGCGTACAAGTTA
The DNA here is from genome assembly GCA_030737875.1 of Allium sativum. NCBI lineage: Eukaryota > Viridiplantae > Streptophyta > Magnoliopsida > Asparagales > Amaryllidaceae > Allium > Allium sativum. Next base: position 267,588,912 of record CM060913.1, on the reverse strand, counting down.
TATGTATATGGATCGCACCATTCAACTATATAATATGGTAATTATAGTTTTAGAATGGCATATTTTTGCACAAAATTATGCTAACCTAGAATGTTGAAATGTTCAAAAGAAATATAGGCAAGATTCCTATGTAATGTTGAATTTAAAGTATATAAATTTGATTTATATATTTATTTAAATCCCATTTATATTACAAATATAAAATACGTATATTTGATATATGTAAATAACTCTAATATAGTTCGCCACTACGAATTATAAATTCCCTTTATAGCAAATTTTGTTATATTAAGTCATGGTGAAGTCTTCCAATAATACACTCATCACTGTCCAAGATCAATGGTTGTAACTAACGCCAAAGCATTGTGCACCTTTTATTTGGTTATATGCGATGGAGTAAAATGTGGTGCTCCAACCTATTATTGGGTCTGACTTAACAAGGCTGCATAATAGGATTATGGCCTTAGAGACAAAAGCATGAATTATTCTATATATTTTGAGCAAATGAATAATACTGAACAAACTGTTCAACATGCGATCCAAGAGTTATATAGACGATATAATTGACATAAGATGTCCATCTAAAAGGTTGTGTTTTGGGTTTAGCCAAAGCTCGGTCAAGGCATGACTAGATATGGATCTTGGAACACCATTATATGTATATAATGATATACATATATAAACAAAAGGATGTTAATTTGAGTGGGAGCGTATTTTAGTTTAAATTACATATTTATGTTAATATAAATTTTGATTGTCAAAATTTTGTGATTAAATAAATATTACAGAATCAGTTATTATTTTATCTAATGTGGATATTAAATAATAAATAACTCAATAAATTAAATTAGTCCTTGAGAAGGATATAAATTGAATTAAATCAAATTTCTTGACTAACATTGGAATTTGAGGATTGTCCTCAAACAAATTAAACGTAATTGTTATACAAACATAGAGGATCAAAAATGAAAGGTTGAGGTATGTCTTCAACCGAATAATATATAAATGTTATAACAATCTACTTATACATTTCTAGTATTAGATACTAGATATAAATCACATAAATGTATGTTAATTTACAGAAATTGCAATAAGTAGAAATCTGATAAAATGACAAGTGGACTTACGAATGGAAATGAAACAAAAGTTGCTGGATTTTCCATAGAAAGTTGATTCTTGTTGAGTATACTGGCTTAATAAAATTAATAAAATAATTGTTATTATGAAATTCCATTTAAAATAAATGTTATTATAAATTTTGTTCAGACAAGTTTAAATTTCATTTGTAATAAAAGAACAATTGTTATTCATTTTAAATTAAATGAAATATCTTATGGAATTTCACAAATAGTTAATAATCTTTATAAATTGTTAACTATAATGTACTTGACATAAACACTGAGTGGATTAAATTTAATAATTTAAATCCAACACACCTTAGCATTGTCAGTTAGCCAAAATAAACAAGAAAGGCATATCAAAACTCTATAATAATGGAATTTTGATGTCATTTGATTTCGAATCATATGAAGAATGCAAATCTTGTTTATAAGGCAAATAACTGAATCACCTTTCACTAGACACAGTGAATGGACTATTAAGTATTGGGTTTCATGCATAATGATGTATATGGAGCAATGAATACATATGCTAGATGTAGGTTTTATTACTTCACTGATGATATCAGTAGATATAGATTTGTATATCTTATTAAATACATATAAGAATCCTTTGAAAAGTTCAAAGAATTCAAAGTGAAGTTAGAAACCAATTTTAATAGAATATAAATACTTTTCGAACAGTTCGAAAGAGAATATTTAAGCCAATAAATTTAATGACTATCCAAATGAGTTTGAAATTGTTTCATAACTCACTCCATTAAGAACACCATATGGGAATGGTGTGTCTGAAAGGAGGAATTGCACATTATAAAATATAGTACGATTAATGATAAGTCATACAGATCTTCTAATAAATTAAAATTGAACAATTGCATTTAATCCTACTAGAACGAGTCGCCATATAAGATATGGACTAGGAAATGTCCTAGTATGTCTAATGCAGAGATTTGAAAGTAAGACGTTTATTGAACGTCCTTCCTTTGATAAGATCGGACCCAAATCAGATAACTAATTTTGTGGAATATCCAAAAGAAATAAATGGATATTATTTCTATAGATCCTCAGGGGATAAAATGTTTATTACTCGAATTGGTACCCTTTTGATAGAGAGCCAGTCTCTTAGATACCAAAGGAAATGAATTGGAATTCGAAATGTTTCGAAAACCACAAAATAGCATTGAATCTTGTATAGACAAGAAATTGAGTGGGAGTGACACAATAATTATGATGTTATTTGATAACACGTTAATTATTGTAAATGATGTTAATTTAAAACAAGAAATAAATACTGATTCTAAGAAAGAAAATTGTTTGGATTAGGAAGTTCATGATTGAACTTAAATCATTTTTCATCGAGTGATATACATTGCGATAACAGTATGGCTGTTGCTCAGGCCTAAAACGTTAAACTCATCATCAATCCAAACAAATATTTTAAGAAATATAATTCTTATGTGAAGTTGTTCACATAGGAAATGAACATATCTACAAAGTTGCAAAAGCTGTAAAGTTGTAGACCTACTGAATTAAACTCTATCGCAGCAGAAGTTTACTAGTCTCACTAGTTTCATGAGTATACGATACTAAAATGATTGACTCTAGTGCAAGCGGGAGATTGTTAGAGTTTATGCCCTAGAGGCAATCCATTTGATGTGATTAATAATGTTATTGTTTTATTTGGAATAAAAATATTCTATTATGTTATATTTACTGCGTAATATAAATAATAATTTAATAGAAGTCCTTAGAATAATAATACGGAATTATATAGTTCGAGTAAGACTGAACTTGAGATTATATAATGTGATAAGTATTATAATTCTTAAATGTCCCTAGTCGAGTTTTATTGTTTATATAGGACAATAATAAAGCGTTGAGACTAGTATATTGATTGACTGATGATCACATCTCATTGATCATTAATATACGTGATATTAAAGTCAAGATATAAATATGTATTGGAGAATAGCATATTGGGCTGACCCACCGTGAGATAACTACATGGAATATAATCAACAGTATCATAAGTTGTTCTCATAGTGACAGTGATGTAATGATCCTCAAACTTGAAATCATTATGATTTTATTCGAGGATATTTGTGTTTTGATATCATCTAAAGTTATTTCGTAACAGAGTAACGATAACGGTGATTATTGGATGCATATTGAATCGAATGATTATTATGAATGATCTAGATGCAATTTAACCACACGATTTATTCGTAGTGATATCCATGGGCCTCTTAATTGAGTGAGACTGTGAAATGCATGGCCGTGCTCAAATATTGATTTGTTTTAAACAGTCTACTCATTGATCAAGATAAACGGATTAAATTATAAAGAGGATGGTACGATCCATGCCTTGAGTTTAATCCTATATATATTGGTTAAAAGGATTATATTACATTGATACACTGGTCACGGAAAGGTTGTATCGAATTGATTAAATTATTATAACTTGGGTAGGAGCAACGTATTGCTAGATGCCAATCCCTGTTTATGATTTTAGATACGATTTAAAATCATTGCCAACATTATAGTAACCTATAGGGTCACACACTTAGAACATTATAGAGGAAGAACATATATTGGGTAAATAAAATATCAAATTTGTTGATATTTTATATTGCATTGAAATGGTATACAAGTGGTTCCCTTATTTGATGGAGCGCACTTGGTTTTTATAAGGGTTTTGACCATCCCCTTTTATAATATATAATATAAGGGTACCGTCATTTTTTTAATGAGTTTAAAAAGAAAAATCCTAATCCACCTTTTCACGAAAACCTGGATATGGCGGTTAGCACCATAAACTTCCCTTTTCTTCTTCGATTCAGATCTAAGAGGATAACATTCGTGTGGATAACCTCTAAAGGCTCAGCGCCATGTTGAGCTCCTCGATTCAATACATCAACTGTTTTTGCTTCAATTTCATGGATCTACAAATAGAAGGTACGGAACCCTAATTAGTCTAGTTTAATTTATGATTCTACAATCGATCCTTATTTTAATTGTTAAAATAGTTATTTTGGAAATCGATTTGATCGAACTTAAATTCCAACATTTCTAAGTTTCTATCTGATGTTGGTCTCGACCTTCGGGATTGATACTTAGGGAATTGTTCTCATACTAGTTTACAGTCAGAGACTGATAGATGTGGAAGAATAGTGATAAGTAAATAAGCAATGCGAATGTTTTCCAATGTTCATAACATATATTTTCTGAATATAGAAAATAAGGAAATATGAATATATATAATGATGATTGATCAATAGAAATTCCAATTGGAAATAAGATTGTTGTTTGCACACGTGTTTTCATTTGATAGTTAAATCACTGACTATCAAAGTTTTTGACCATTTTTACGTTGTTAATATGGAGAGACCGGTTGGATTATTATCCGAAGAACCACTCCGTATTGGCATAGGCATTGCAAACCAAGTATGCTGAATATATTGAAGACGGAGTAAAGTGCAAGGGCTATTGTATAAATCTTAGGTAGAGATTGCCTAAGATGGATATACTGAATAGTGCCTTCGGTTTGTCCAGTCCCAGGACAACTTGTATGGATGAATGTCTGACAGAGTATTCCTAACGAATCATATATGTTGATCTCTTCTAACGTATTACGTTGGTGGCGGAGGAATTCGTTTCTCTTAGCTTCATACCCGTGCTACCATTAGGGAAATCGATAATGATTTGGCGGGTATGACGATGTGGTATTCCAAGTAAATGAAGATATGATATGTAAAAAGATAAGTGTAGCTTCTAGCCTCACATCCAGAAATGACAAAAGTCATGCAGGCAGCATGGCTATGTAACCTATTAGGGTGTATAATCAACTATCTAGAGAATATTCAATTTCTTCTTAATCTATCAATGCTGTCCCTTATCAGGAAACGGTTGCTGATCCCAACCGTTGGTGATATACATTCGATACACTCAAGAGAAATGAGTGGTCGGTCATGTGTGGTCGGGTTGCAAGATGTTCTTGTTGAACCCAGTGTATTCCTCTCTAGAGGTACACTATCAGAAGGTGGTTCCATACCTTGTCATAGTTGGAAATCCATTATCTAATAAGTGCTTGCGATTTTGATTGTATACTATAAATGTAGAACGTGAGATGAAAGCGTTTCTGCTGGCTGATTATTATATTGTGGTTGATAGACACTATTATAATATCAAAAGAATTTTTATATAAAGATTTCTTTGGATTCTCATAAGGGAAAAACCCGTTTCGTTATACGACGTGGTCTTATGAGATATCGTTTAATCGCTCAAAATGTTTTAAATTGTTTAACTCACACCAGTCCCATGACTGACCCAGAGTTTATTTTGTTTTGTTTTCCCAAAACTCTTGGGTGCCTAATTTTGTATGGGCAGTCAAGTAGTCAGGATTTTACTGATATACTTGAAGAGCTGGAGCAGGAGGCTTTAGGATATTATATAGCTATAATTATTTCCGCTATGTTGTAAGTGTTGTACTCTAATAATGTTACTGTATACATATACTGATTTTAATTTCAAAGATATGTTACCTATTATATATTGTTCGTTCCATTGTGAGATTCGTGTTACTCTGATGTCGTATGTTCTTCTTCTTCTATTCTAAGTTTCTATCTTATCTATTCTCACCCTCTGTTTTCTTTCTATTAGTTTTCTGGTTTCCAGTGTAATTTGGGTTGGACTTATGTTATTTGGTCAGCTCAAATTGTACCGGAATTTCGGGACACTACACAATTGATCGTCAGAATCAGGAAGTACTTGATGCGATAACGACAAACATTGGGGATTTAAACCAAAGTCCACTCTCGGGGCACCCAATTGATCATCATAATCAGGAAGTGTCTGATGTGATAACGTCAAACATTGGGCCTTAACCGATGTCCCTTCTAGAGGCACTCCTCCAAAATTATCGACACTTGGTTTAATCAAAATAATTAAGTGAGGAAAGTCTCCAGTAACTGAATCAACCAAGCTAGATTGTGGACGGGGTGATTTAACCAATGAACTTGCTTAGTGTCTGAAAATCTCAAACACGACAAGTGTTGAATCTTAGCCCAAACACGGGTATAAAATCTAAAATACTTACCGTGGAGAAGACTGATAACGATTTCCCAAAACAGGGGCACAAATATCTAAGTCCTCTCCGAAGGGAAGCCAAAAAGTCTCTCAGATACGTATTTCTTTAATATGAAATATTGTACAGCATTTGAAATCCACAGTCGAGTTATGTCGACTATTTGATCTTAAGTGTCAACACAAACCCAAGTTACAGTGTCATGTTTTTGTGGACATTATTCAACAGATTTCAAATCATTGAATAAAACGAGCCTGCAAAAATGCTTCAATCAATGAAAATTCATCATGACTAAATGATTAACCGACTAATCTGTTATTGATTTTGGCAGTCAATAACAAAATATTGGCCCAGAAATATGCAATATTTTTGTTGTAAAACAGGTTGTAGCAGTGGAAAATAGCCCGAGTGAAAACCGAGGCAATTGAACACTAGCACAGCATTATCAAGCAAAAGATTATGAAATTAAAATCGAAGCGTCTGTATGCTAGTACAACATCAACAAATAGTAGATGCAAATCTCATATCGAATCAAACAAGCCAAATGATTTCATTAATAAACTTCATTTCGAAGTCTGTATTTTCTGCGGGCAGAAAACACATGCTTCGAGGGGAAAATGTTAACCCCGCTGTGAGAACGTGGTTTGAAATTATGAAGTATGAACGAACATTAGCACGTGGATTCACTAAGCTCGCAGCCTCGTTTAGTCCGTGACGCCCATTTGGCTCACTGGCAACTTTAGCTCGTCGACACCTTTAGGTCGTCACCACGATGTTCGGTCCGTGAGGCATCTTTAGGTCGCGAAGGCTCTTAGCCTGCAGACTGTGCTTATGCAAAAGGTTGAAAGTTGACATACTGATCTGCATGTTCTTAATTATGGAAAGTTCACTACAGACAGTCAATGAAACAATGGCTACGTCAGCTCTTTGGACCGTTAGCATGTAACACTCTTTAGCCCGTAAGAACCATAATTGGATCTTTGGAATGGGACATCATACTCTATGAAATGTGTGAAGGTGCTGACATGGCATGATACAAGAGCAGGAGCTATGTAATTTACACAACACAAATGTGTGGGTTGCTTTTCCTATAATGACGAGGCAGTATATGCCATTGAGTGTAAGTGTTATGTGTGCATACTAAAGTGAAGACATGCATTTGCTTAAGAGAAGTATGTACCAACCAATAGACGACAAACATAAAAAGTATGGAGCGTTGGTCACGTCAGCAGGCTTTGGGTTGTCAGCAACATGGACTTAGCTCATTTGCATCTTTATCCCTTAGGCCATTATGAGCAACTCCAAATACATCAACATATAAGACCGTTCTTGACTTTAGTTCGTACACTCGTCTTGGGTTGTTTCTACAGTAGAAAATTTTAGGATGTCACGACCAAGTCAGGTCGTATAAAAGGAGAGGCCACCAGTATAACACATGCAAGATGATGGACCAGATGTCACTTATACAAAAGTCTTATCATTTGCACGTAGTGATAATGTAAGTCAGGCCCTTACAATGATTAGAATCTGGCACCAGTGTAGAGAGGGAAAGATATTTATCATTTAATTTGGACCGCCCTACTGCTTTTTAGACCATAAGATGGTGATTGGCTCGTGAGAAGACGTAGAGCATTGCCAGCTGGATCCGGTACTGCACAACCATTTCTTTAGGTCGCAAAGCGCATGTGGAGCCACCAGTTTTAGACTCTGGTCTTATGGGCCGTTTCAGTGCTTGAAAGAAGGTCACGTGATGCTCTTTTAGACTATGGACAGCTATGCAACAACTGTATATATTAAGCCCGCACCATTATTTACAACATTTCCACTCGGTTCCAACCACAACTATTAATACCCCCACACCATCATTTGAGAGGCGGACCGAAAATTCATTCCTACAAGGAGGTGCCACCAAAATCAAAGCCCACCTACAACTTCTCTAATGGTCTCTATGGATTCAACAACTCTTCACCAACTTCATGAGGATCAAATCTACTCCATTCAATACAAAAGCTCTTTCTAATCGAATCAAAGCTCCATGGATCGCCTTCATATATCGTGAAAAGTTTCTCTAACACATTCACGCGGTCTCTAATCCTCTCTAGATTCGGTTCTAGCACCAAATTCCTACCAAATCAAGGAAGAGTATCAAAGCGCTTAAATGATTGAAGATTCATACATCTATCATCGTAAAGCTAGATCTCTCTCCAATTCCATTGCGAATTCAAGCGCAAATTGAATCATAAAGAGAGCGAAAAGAGGAAAAAGAGATGAAATAAATGTAATGAGAGATTTCATGCATGTTGTAGAAAAAGATACCATAATGAGAATTGGCTTAAAAGTGGATGTACATCAAATTTGATTGAAGCACTATAAAACTTTATGTCTTTTCCATTTTATGCATTTTATTCTATGACTACGCGATTCCACATTTTAATCTTACCGAATCGGTGAAGTTCATTATTTGCATCCTTGGTGTTGATTCCAATTTTGAGATCAACAATTTATACCCGTGTTTGGGCTAAGATTCAACACTTGTCGTGCTTGAGATTTTCAAACACTAAGCTAGTTCGTTGGTTAAATCAACCCATGCATAATCTAGCTTGGTTGATTCAGTTACTGGAGACTTTCCTTACTCAATTATATTGATTAAACCAAGTGTCGGTAATTTTGGAGGAGTTCCTCTAGAAAGGATTTCGGTTAAGGCCCAATGTTTGTCGTTATCGCATCAGACGCTTCCTGATTCTGACGATCAATTGGGTGCTCGGGAGAGGACTTTGGTTTAAATCCCAAGATTATGACGATCAATTGGGTGCCCCCGGAGAGGTCTTTGGCGTAAACCCTCAACGTTTGTTGTTATCGCATCAAGTACTTCCTGATTTTGACAATCAATTAGGTGCCCCCGGAGAGAACTTTGACCTAAACCCCAATGTTTGTCGTTATCGCATCAGATACTTCCTGATTCTGACGATCAATTGGGCGCCCCCGAAGAGGACTTTGGTTTAAATCCCAATGTTTGTCGATATCGCATCAGGTACTTCCTGATTCTAACGATCAATTGGGTGCCCCCGGAGAGGACTTTGGTTTAAATCCCAATGTTTGTCGTTATCGCATCAGGTACTTCCTGATTCCGACGATCAATAAGGTGCCCCGGAGAGTTCTTTGGCGTAAACCCATAATGTTTATTTTTATAGCATCAGGTACTTCCTGATTTTGACGATCAATTGGGTGCCTCCGTAAAGGTCTTTGGTGTAAACCCCCAATGTTTGTCGTTATCGCATCAGGTACTTCCTGATTCTGACGATCAATTGGGTGCCCCCGGAGAGGAATTTGGTTGAAACCCCAATGTTTGTCGTTATCGCATCAGGTACTTCCTGATTCTGACGATCAATTGGGTGCCCCTGGAGAGGTCATTGGTGTAAACCCCCAATGTTTGTCATTATCGCATCAGGTACTTCCTAATTCTGACGATCAATTAGGTGCCCCCGGAGAGGTCTTTGGCGTAAACCCCCAATTTTTGTCGTTATCGCATCAGGTACTTCCTGATTTTGACAATCAATTAGGTGACCCCGGAGAGGACTTAGGCGTAAACCCCAATGTTTGTCGTTATCGCATCAGGTACTTCCTGATTCTGACGATCAATTGGGTGCCCTCGGAGAGGACTTTGGTTGAAACCCCAATGTTTTTCGTTATCGCATCAGGTACTTCCTGATTCTGACGATCAATTGGGTGCCCCCGGAAAGGACTTTGGTTTGAACCCCAATGTTTGTCGTTATCGTTATCCCATTCCAACGATCCAAGTATGCTTCTTACGGGCTAAAGAGTGTTACATGCTAACGGACCAACGAGTTGACGTAGCCATTATTTCATTGACTGTCTGTAGTGAACTTTCCATGATTAAGAACATGCAGATCAGTATGTCAACTATCAACCTTTTGCATAAGCGCAGTCTGAGGGCTAAGATCCTTCGCCACCTAAATAAGCCTCACAGACCGAACATCATGGTGACGAACTTAAGGTGCCGACGTGCTAAAGTTGCCAGTGAGCCAAATGGGCGTCACGGACTAAACGAGGCTGCGAGCTTAGTGAAGCCGCGTGCCAATGTTCGTTCATACTTCATAATTTCGAACCGCGTTTTCACAACGGGGTTAACACCAACCAACTTCCATTTCGAAGTAGAAGGGCTACGTAGGTCTCTTAGCCCTACCTCTCGAGTTTACTTACAATGATAAGAAAAAGAAAGAACCACATTATCGGAACTTCCACTGCTGCTAATGCAGAAAATTCCCCTCAGATTTAACCTTCGGATAATCCAATCGATATGAAATTCGCTACCTTCTTCAACCTTGAGGTTCTGGTTACCCAAGCCCAATTTCTTGAACTTAGTAGGAAATTGGATTAAAGGAAGAAACAACTTAATGATCAAAAGAAATCTAAAATCGACTTAATGCGATGATCCCGAGAAAACGCTCAATGCGACGTTGCTCGCCATGAAGTTAAGAGAAACCCTTGTCCTCTGCCAAATGTTTCGAAAAGCTCTTCTTCTGATACATACCAAGGAAACCGTATCCGGAGAAGGAGATTGAATGCCAACGAAAATGGAAATGAAAACGGTAGTGAAACCAAGGTAACCATCAGTGAGGGATTGCGTTAACACGACCGTTCATGATTAGGTTCTAACTACGATCACGAAACTAGTACCCGACTTGCTCCACGATATAACCTTCCTATCGTCGCTCAGAACTTGGCTTATGTGTCCACTAGCTAATCAGGCCTAAGTTCCTCCCAACCAACCTCAACAAAACCAAGCAATTGAGGTTGAATACCTACCTGAAGACGATCCCGATGTTCATCAAAGAAGATGCCTACGGCCTCGAACTCACGAGATGGACCATGACTATTGGAATCTAGCGAAGGTCCATCTTGTAGTTCTCACTGACATAGTCCGAAGGATCCTGGAAGAAATGCTGGGGCACGCCGCGATGTTTGGGAAACCAATACAAGGCATAACCCCTTCACTCAGGACGTCCACAACGTCAAAAGACCTTGACTCTTTAATATTCCTCAACCGACGGCTTACTCAAGGAAGATTGATCTTTGTAACCTCTTGAACCACTACTAGTGGCATATGGACTCAAGTAGAGCCATCGACGCAGCTAAATGCAAATGATTTTGAGTCTTCTTGAAAGCGTCATTCTTTTCTGGTTCTCATGACCCCCACAAGATCCATCTCTACTTTCGACCAGCTTACTTCCGAGATGGTGAAACAATTCAGGATGCACGTTGCAAGACCAAAAGTACACACTTGTCTCTCAATCTCTACTAGGGAATGGTTGAAAATTTTAAGAATTACCTCGAACACTTCAGCAATGCCCTGACAGAAGTTGATGATCCAGAGCCTCGCACCATCTTAGTTCATCTTGCTAAGGACATTCTGCCCAATACCGAATACGGAGCTTGAATTGATAAGAAGCAGTCGAAGACCTTGGAGATTTTCTATGAAAAAGCTAATAAGATTCTATGCCAACAAGAAGTATGTAGAAATAGGGCATCTTAGACTGGCTATCCTCACAACCACACCCAAGTACTATTCAAGACAACGTCAATGGAAAACAAGTCAAGGAATCTTCCGACAAGAGTAAAGGGATAACCCCATTCAAGCCTAATCTTAACAACGACAAGCCGAGTGACTGCAACAACTAGCATCCTGAATTTTCGAAGAATCACGATCGCTATCCAACTTACAAGGTCCACACTTCGCTTAATTATGAGTTAGAGACAATCTATTTAGAGACCTGTAACACAGTTCAGTACAAGAAGCCGAACACTAAGGAATCTACTGATCGGGAGAAGAATTCCAGCAAATGTTGTAGGTTCCATGACATGGTTGGCCATAATACGAATGACTGTCGTCGTCTCAAGGATGCCATTGAGAGATCATCCGGACAAGCGTCTAGAGCAGTATGTTCAGAACCCTGCTCTCCATGACGCATCCACGGGCCCTTCAACGGCCGCACTTCCTCCAGTTCAAGCGGCCTCGAAGCCGTTCCATCTGAGATATCCTTACAGGGTTATCGTGATTAATACCATTTGCAACGGGCCTTGCCCTGCAAATGAAAGCTTCAGGCGTATGGAGGAGTACGCCAACTCAATTAGTCGTGCTGACTTGGAAGAATGCTCCATCCAAGACGAATCTATACCAGCCAAACTCCAGAAAGCTGTGCATGATGACATAGTTTTCCATGAGATAGATGATATGGAATTGAGATTCCAACCATAAAACCTTCTGTCATTTCTTCATAGATAGTCTCTGCCTATGTCCGAAGGGTCCTCATTGACTCGGGGAGATCCGTTAACATCATCTTTAAGTCGTTCTATAACCAAATGAGACTTGAGACCAAAGACTTAAAGCCATACCATGCCCCTTTCCATGGTTTCAATGGCTCCTCCAACCGGCTAGTTAGTTAGTAGTACTGCCGTTCTAGCTCAGAGATGGGGACTGTAGCAGAGTCTGGATCCTCACCTTCGTGATCATCGATGTTAATTCTCCGTAGAACTTCTTTATAGGACGTCCTTTCCTTATAGAATTCTGAGTCTGCATGGCACCATGGTCCCTACTCATGAAATTTCCAAAAGAGAATGGGATCTGAACCATCAAGGGCGACCAAGCTACTGTGAGAGCCTGCTATCTCGCAGAATGGAAAGACGACATTAATAAAGAGAAGGCCAAAAGCACAACGTCGATCCACTGTGCTAAAATCGCAAATGTATAACAGCCATTAGAGTATGAGGCCTGGCTCAAACGTAACTGCCGCCTCTCCAAAGATCTTGATCCACAGGAAGACAAAGAGCTTGATTCCAAAAGGGCTACCCTGGTGGAGCCAACTGTCGATGTCTCAATCAACTCCACCGACCTGATTTAGGTCTTGAAGATTGGATCATAGCTCCACCCTGCAGTAAAGGAAGAACTTATGGATTTCTTCTGGGCTAACCTAGATGTATTTTCTTAGACCCATTCCAATATATGCAGCATCGACCTGGGAATCGCCTGCCATATGCTTAGTATCGATCTGAAGCATCTTCCAATCAAACAAATACGTTGTATCTTGGGAATGGAAAGATTTGTGGCACTTATAGAGGAGGTGGGTAGGCTGCTTGAAAATGGCTTCAGCTGCGACACCCTCTATCTAGGATGGGTCTCCAACCCAGTCTTGGTCAAAAAATCAAATGGGAAGGGGTGAACATGTGTCGACTATTCAAACTTAAACCTTGCCTAAAAGACAGCTTCCCACTTCCAATGATCAAGAACTCATTGACCCAGTTGCAAGCTACCAGCTTCTCTCCTTTATGGATGCGTACTCAGCCTACAATCAAATTCCAATGTACCTTCCAGATCAGGAGCACACTTCATACATCACCGACCTTGGGCTCTATTGCTATATTGTCATGCCCTTCGGTCTCATGAATGTTGGAGCCATCTATCAGATAGAATGGTCAACCGAATGTTCCGGGACCAAATACGGAGATCGATGGAGGTCTAAATGGACGATATACTTATGAAAATGAGGGTGTCGAACGTCTCCGTCAACAACCTCACAGAAATGTTCGATGTTCTCCATAAATATGGAATGGAACTAAATCCCTTGAAATGCTCTTTCGGCGTTGCATTGGGAAAATTACTGGGTTTCATTATCAATTCATGGGGAATCAAGGTAAATCCATAAAAAATACAAGATATTCTTGGTATTCAGGCTCCTTATATCATCAAAGATGTTCAAAGAATAAATGGGAAATTGGTTGCCCTAAGCTGATTCATATCGAAAGAAACTGATAAGTGCATTCCTTTCTTCGACATGCTCAGGAAAGGGAACCGCAATTATCCATAGACACCTAAGTGCATTATCGCAAAACAGGACCTCCGAAATCACTTGGAACTTCACCTATCATATCAAAACCTGTGGACCATGAATACTTAAATATCTACTTGGGTTTATATGCAGGCCGCGAAGAAGATCGTGTCCAACAGCCAGTTTACGACATCGACAAGAGATTAATAGGCGCTGAAAAGAACAATCCAAAAATTGAAAACCTTACAAATTTCCAGTTGATCTCCTCCCAGAAAATTCAACCATACTTCTTGTTTCATCCAATAAAATTTTACACTGACCAGCCACTACGACAGGTCCTACAATGACATGAGGCATCTGAGAGACTTTTGAAGTGGAACATTGAGCTTTGTTAGTTCGAGCTCACTTTTATCCCTCATCGACCCATCCTTGGACAAACCCTAGCATTTTTATCGTGGAGTTCACTGTTCCCAATGACCCTCCAGAGGATAATGAGCCTCCCAACATTCAATGGAAACTAATTATGGATGGTTTGTTTAACAGTCAGTGCTATCGAACTCAACATCAAGGCTATCCAAATATATTCTTATTCACAACTCATCATACGCTAGGTGCAGGGAGAATATCAAGCTAAGGGGTACACCTCGCTTCCAACCTTTCTTGGGTTCATGAATTACTGACCAGCTTCGAGCACTATACCATCACTCACTTCCCTCAGGAACAAAATGAGAAGGACGATTCATTAGCCAAGCTAGTAAGTTTTGGGGATGCGTAGCTTTTGGGACTCGTCCTGGTCGAAGTACTCGACTCTTCGAGTATCGATCAGATGTAGACTGATTCAGTATCAACAACGGACATTGAGCCCGGACCCGAGTCTTGGATGATTCCAATAAAGAACTACTTGCAGCATGGGATCCTTCCCGACAATCAAAATGAACAACGAGCACTCACCCCAAATCATCTCGCTGCATCATTAAATATGGAGTGTTGTATCAAAGAGGATTATTTGTTCCAATACTCCAATATGTAGCCCACAATGACGCCAAGCATGTACTGCTGGACGTGCACGAAGGCGAGTATGGTGACCATACTAAAGGGGAAACTTTGGAAAAGAAGATTCTTCGATACAGCTATTTTTGGCCCACTCTCGGGCGAGGTGCAGTAGATTACACCCGCAAGTGCGACAAATGCTAGAGTTTCTCTACTGTTCCAAGAGTCTTGCCCACTGAACTTATGTGTATGGTCATCCTGTGGCCGTTTGCAATGTGGGGGAATCGATATCGTTAGAACTCTTTAGACGGCCAAAGGCGGTGCTCTATATTCTATCGTCGTAGTTGATTACTTAACCAAATGGCCAAAGCTGAGCCCCTCACCACAATCGCTACCAAAAAATAATCAATTTCATCGTCCGCAACATAATCTATCATTTTGGAGTTCCCAAGACTATCATTTCTGATAATGGGATCCAATTCGAGAGTTATGAGTTCAAGACCTTCTACCGTTGACACCATATCGAAAAAAGATTCTCGGTAGTAGCTCATTCTCAAACCAATTGACAAGTCAAAGCAATTAGCAAAGTCATCAAATCCATCATCAAGAAGCGTTTGGAAAAGGCTAGAGGCAAGTGGGTAGGCGAACTCCCTCTAGCCCATTAGGCTCACCAGACTACTCATAAATCAAACACTGGTTACTCCATTTGCCCTCTCATTTGGATATAAAGTCATCATTCCCATTAAGCTTGAGCTTAAATCTCATAGATTCATATGCTATGATCTGAAGACCACCCCAGATCTTCTCCTGGAATCACTCGACTTACTCGAAGGGAGAAGAGAAGAATCAGAACTCAGAGCAACCACACGGCGTCAACGGGTCGTCCGGTACATCAACTCCAAAGTCCACCCGAAGCACTTTCACATCAGCGACCTCATCCTAAAGCGGATCTTTCCCACACCGAACGGTCTCGGTCCTCACCGGAAAGGTCCGTACACCATACAATGGATGCTTGAACATGGTACCTTTAAGCTAACGACTGTTGATGGCACTGAACTACCAAGGGCATGGAACATTGAGCATCTTCGCCGCTACTTTACTTAGCTTATTATACCGATATTGCTTTCCATAAATGTTTTGTTTTCAATATTCAATACATTATAAAGAAAATGCCATTACATCTGACAATTATCAATAAAAAAAATTTTGGTGACCATGTTCTTGGAGCGTTTACTTTCTATGTAGTGTGCTTGAGCTGTGATAACTACCAACTTGCATACAAGAGCACACAACACTGGATCAACACCTTAGAGCTTAACATCGATCCACCCCCTGAGTCTTAACAAAGACTCAAACTTTGTGATGTGGTTCATCCCTCATAAGTACACTCGAGTCTCGAACCAACAACGAGGCCGAGGATAAACAAACCACGATGCCTATTAGCTTGAGTGTCCAATTTTGTCCCTTAGTCCCTAGACTTGGGGGTAACCCACCAGCCGAGTAAGTGTGACATTGACTGCTTGCTTGGATAACTCCGATCCTCCGAGCTTGGATCCAAGTATAAAACTGGTGAACCAACGACGCCCACCTACAAAACTTCATGACTTGGTACCAACGACTGAAAAGGGGTTCCAAGAGTAGAGTTGCCAAATTCGAAATTTGTATGGCTCAAGACCAACGCCTGAAAGGAGGTATCGAGGGAGATGTTTACACACTTAGGCTCCAAATGACTCGAGGTCAATGAATGAAAGAAGATCCCGAGATTGAAGTCTAAACACTCGAGCTTCGCACAACTTGAGTATCTCAAGGTCGAAGCCGCCATTAAATTGGTTTAAGTGAAACGATGAGTACATTACATAAGTACAGAAATTGGACAGCGTAAACAAAATTTCAAACAACTAGAACAATATGTGATGTAAGAAAAATTGACTAACTTTCATTTACAAAACGAAAAAACTATCTTTTCTTTCTAATGACGCGTTGTACATGAAAATAACATCACACCTTCAAAACCGAGGGTCGTACTCGTGTATCCTATCGGCCTACACAACTAATAAGCTATCCATAACAATCACTTCGAAGGGTTTCCCTTCTTCTTCTTCTTCTTCTTGGATTCAGCTATTGAAGGCTCATCATCATCATCCTCTCCCTAGAGCCGCTCCCTATCTTCCTTTCTTACCCTTTGCTGGGGTTTGCTTCTTGCGGGTTTCATTAGGAATTCATCCTCATTTCCACTTATGATTCGATGGTCTCCATTCCAGGACCACCGACGACTTTCACGGGACTAGGCTGGAACTCGCTGGACAATGCCAGCATTGTGGCCGTATCTCCCTCCTTCGCAGCCTCCTTGTCTTTCTTTTCATCCCTGTTGGCCTTCTTCTTAGCCTCCCTCTTGCTTTCTTTTAACCATCGTGTAAGGCCTTTATATTTTTCTTTTCTTCAGCTTCCAACCTCTTAAGCTCAGCCTCCGCTCCCATTGGGAGGCCTCAACTTCGACTTTCTTTCGTGCCGCCTCTCGAACCTTAGCCTGATCCTCCTTCTTAGCCTTCGCTCTCGCCGCCTCCTGAGCATTAAAGAGGGCCTCCCCGTTAGCTATTTTCTTCGGCTCCCAATCCTCCGACTTCACTAACAGTTGGTCTTTCTTCTCTTCAACCAACTTGTGCATGCTTTGCCCGCCTATCTCCGTCGGATCAGTCATTTGTACATCCCCCTCATGCATGTCTTTCATCTCTGGGAAAAGGTCTTTCATTTTAAACTCCCCTATCTCCTTGTTCGGGAATGTGTCCAGGTGGTTGGATCCCTTTCCTAGCTACTCTTAATGATATTCCATACCAAACCTGGGCATGGAAGCCATTGTTGGTACGAAATCGGTTATTACCTATGCTTCGGAGAAACCTGCACGACAAAGGGGCAGATAAGTTAGTATACTTTAACGTAGTGTTACCATCCTTTTCGGCATTGGTGATAAAGTGGTTTTACCTTTTAACACTTACTACGTGGTTTCGACGGGTATAGTGCTTTCGACTATTGGCTAAAGAGAGCCTTCGTGTTCCAGCCCCAGATAATTGGGATCATACTAGGTAACGACGGGGGCTGGAACTGATGGACCGCTAGTAGTGACGAGTGAGAAAACTTGCTACTGTAGAGAGATGCCTCTTCGAATGTATAAGCAACTATTACACTCTCAGTAGAAACTACTTTCCCTTTCGCAACAGTAAGTTGTGTCACCCTCTCCGCCTCGGCATCCTCTCTCAGCAATGCCCTTCCTTCGGTCAACACACGTCGCTCTTCCATAATCAAGTATTGAACCATCAGCGTCACCTCATAGATCGAGTCTACCTTATGCTACCTAGTTCCATACTCCACCATCAGGGATAATCTTCGACCCACGAGGTTCCGCGGAATCAAAGTGTCTTTACATATAAGCCTCATACTAACGTCTTCAACTCTACCTTTACTTTTTCCTCGGCCTCCTTCACCTTGTCCCCAAGCTTTTCCAGCTTTACTTGGAACTCAGCTTTTAAACAATCCATCTGACCTAGCACTCTCTTATTCGAGGCTTCCACAACTTCCTTGTCTTTCTTAGCCTACTCGAGCTCGACACAGTTCGAGTCAAGAAGCTTTCGGAGCTTTTTTTTGATGAGTTACTGCACTCACTCTCCTTTTGCAGCTTTTCATTTTTCTGAGTAAGGGTATGGTTGCTCTCACAAAGCCGTTTCACTTCTTCATTCTCCCAACCTCTTATTCCTCTCGGTCATATCTCTATTATCTTGTTCAAGCGTAGTCACCCCAGTTGAGACTAAGGAAAATGTGTCGTTATACGATTCCCGGGCCTGGTGCATCTCAGCTTTGACCTTCATAAGCTCTTTCTTCATATCATATGTTTTGGCCATAGAGAGTTATCACAAAAATATATTACTCGGATACGCGGAAATAGATGCAAATCGAAGTACTGTCATACCTAATTCAGCCTCCCAGTTTCTGTAGCTCTCCTTCTCGAACTAAACTTCAAGCTGTAGGCCCTGGATCTCTCCATTCTTCTTAAAGATCAACTCTGAGAGTCTCCGTGCGTACTTATACATCTCTCAATATTGGTATAAACTACATATACCTGCTTCCAAATTTGATCACCGTCTTACATCGGGATCGAACTAATATCGGGTAGCCATAATAAATCCTCGAAGTAGAACCCCAAAAATGATTTCTTAAGTATTTCTTTCCTCTCCTTATTGCTCAATTGTGGGATCGCCGACATATTCATCATTACCGAACCCCGCTTTGCTACAACTGTCTTCTTAGAAATGAATCCACTGACTGCACTCTCCTTACCCTATCTTTAGCCACTAGCGCTGTTATGGGGACATAAGGGCGGCACTATGGACGTCAGTTACCTTGTACTCACTATATTCAGCCTTCTACCTTCTCCCGTCGGCTGAGTACTCAGGGGCGGGGATTTTGAGCGTCGAGGCAGATCTCTATGTCGCTAGACACTACTGTGGTTGTAAGAGGGAGAGGACCGCGAATAAAAATCTTCTCTCATCTTGAAACTTCTTATAGTACGGCTCTTCAGTGGTAGACGACTCACAAACCCTCGATCTCGGTCCGTGTCGCTATCTCTAGGCATTGCACCTGCATAGGGTGGATTTTCAGGCAAAATTAAACATCCAATATACACAAACAAGTGTTGTGTCATGCAGTGTTTATGAGTGTGTGTCCTAATTATTCCTTCCACATGTCTGGTTTCAGCCTTCTCGAAGGGGTGACTTTACTAACGCCCAGCGTAAGGCTCCTAACGTTAGTGTCACTTGGCCAGGAGAGTGTTAGCTCAATTAGAACCTTGTCCAAGTCATTGTATTGGCCTTACGCCTCCAGCGACATAATGGTCTCAGAGGACGTGAGTGGAGAAACCAGTTTGGACGACCATCCCAACCTCATTTACTCTACCAGAGAGCGGAATGGGAGTGACTATAAAAGCTTCTCCTCCGGTGTGGATCTCCTCATCACCACCGCCGTGAACGTCGGAATCCCCTTGATCTCCTACAACCTATTCTTCAACAGGGGATGCGACGGGAGACACGACATGGGGAATTTACTTCTATGGACCCGGAAGAGCAATTCCTCCCTCGACTTCCTCCCTTTCTCCTTCTTCATCGCTGCCTGCATAGACGGTTGAGCAACCTGCGGGAAGTAAACTTTCTCGACAAAGGAAACAATTAGTCAGTATATTTTGGGCATTATGGAATACAGTAGGAATGTCCCTCAACACTTCAAGTCACTCGTGATACACATGGTCCTTGAGTACTGAAGGAATAGATGTCACATAAGTTTCAAGTTTTTCTCGAGCTTACCACTTGATTAACTTTGAGCACAGAATAAAGAAGAAATGCTTACTTCCAACTAGCCATCGCCTTGCGAATCCTAGGGGACACCGAACATAGAAAAATCATACTTAAATTTGATGTTCTTATTCCATGCCACCATGATGAATATCCATACAAACAAGAGAAGGCACGAAAACAGTTCTCCTCTTCATTCGGAAAAGAAACCGAATATCCTCTCCAGTCGGTGCTCTGTGTGGATATTCCAATAATAGGAAGTAGGCAATAAGCTTGAAGATGTACACGTTCGGATGGAATTGCGTCGGCGCAAACTGAAAGTAGCACAGCATATCCTAGACAAATCCACAAGACAAGGGCACGCACCCAACAACGCACATATACCTATTACAAGTGGTGTACCCTAATGGAAGTGCATGCGCCTTATCAACGTCGTCCCATTAATTGATGTACTTCTTACAAATGTGCTTCAACGTAGCTTCATCCACCCGCGAAGGAACTGAACCCGACGTATTGTTGACTATAACAACATCTGCTATCATGTCTGGTGCCTTGGGGACATCTTCCTGCTCGGTATCCACATTATCTTCTTCTTGCGCGTGACACTCTATAGTTTCATCCCCTTTTGGTACTATTGGCTCTACCGCACGCCCGCTGACAACCGTGGTGCTTCTGACTTCCCATCTTGGTTGAGTGTGATGGATGGGCTTACGCGCTAGGAAAGGGTGGAAGCCTTAGAGGTCTCAACCTTGCTGCCCGATGGAATGGAATCGTGGGAAGACCTATTCGGAAGTGGGAGTTTCGTGGTTTCCACTTCCAAGCCTTTAAGTCTTAGAGAAGTTCTCGATGCTATTGAAAACTATACTTTTAAGATAGTCGCATAAGTTTCCATACTAAAACCTTGTACCCCTATGTTGGTGTAAACTAACATGGAACGTGATGTGTCGTGGGTGCTGATACAATTATAGTAAAAGGAACTCAGCACGCGGTGGCAATCTCTAGTCTGTAGAACTAAAACTATCATCATCGCTAACCATTACCGTCAGCTTCGCATTGAGTCATGATTACTTTGTGATTAAGATCGAAAATCATTCCCATGAATCTGTAGTTCATTTATATGTCCATAGTTCGAGTTTATGCTCGAATCCTGTGTGCAAGTCCAAATTATCAGTTCTAGTTAGAGCGTTAAGGAGTTATCAGTCGTCGCGCTCGAGTTCGAATTTGATTCTATCACGAAATGTCGCGAAAACGACCCAAGTCCGACCATAGAATTTTCGAGAGATGAATTTTACTCAAGCATGCTGAGATGCAAAATTTCTTATATGGTCATGACCAAGGATGGCCAGAGAAATTTTGTTTCGATTCCCTTGCTTTATGAGTCTCCATAGGGACCAAAATTTTTCTCAAGTCCCAAGGATATGAGAGAGTTTCATGACCCCCAAGCGAGAAAATTTTATGTCCTGATTTTTATCCATTTTGTATCACCACAAGGGTTTAAATTCTCCAAGTCCTAGGGATAGAAGTTATGATTTCGTATCCTAGGACTCTGAGAATTCCAACCCCCCGAGCGGATGTGAAGCAAGGAGAACGTATCCCCCTTAGGATACGAAAAATGGATTTCATGTCCCCTCTACTACTACCCACTTCTTTCATGTCCTCTCCTCCCTCTACCATCTCCCTCTTCAAACAATCTCCAGGACACTAAGTCGTAGGGATATGAAGTCCAATTTCATAACCAAAATACTTCGTCTTTGCAGTGTCTCCGTCTTCTGCGGAGTCCTTCGAACTTCCCACTGATGCCTCTCCTCCTCCACCAAACACCATAGTCGAACCTCAGGCCTGGGTCTCGTTCTCCAAACACCACATGATCAGTTAAAATCCACATCAAAACTCGAAATCGAATCAAACGTGACTAAGCATAAGATTCGAAATCCCACCTGAGCTTGATTCAAATGAGAGTGGGTGGAGTTCAAGCTTTGCTGAGAGTGCGATTGTTTCAGAGGAATACTATGAATTATGCGAAGTGAGAGGAGGAAAATTCATATTCGGGTACTTATATAAAGGGGGGAGTTTCTCAAATTTAGGCAGTACTTAGAATTTTTCTAAGCCATTGAAAGATATTATGATCCAAGGATCATAACATATCCCCGTATATAAAAAAAGTGAAAAAAGGGGGAAGGAACTCCTAACTTCGGGGAGGTCCCTAATTCCTAACTCTGGCAACCACTACGCGTATACGTCTTCGGAACCCCTACCATTGGGACTGACTCGAATTGTAAACCAATAGTATGCACGCGAGTTTTGTCAACTCAAAAGAATATGCCAGGCGATCGAGTTTATAATTCGATATCATTTCCGAAAACATAACCCTAGTTCCACAAACATAACCCTATATTTCGGTGTTGACGAAAAATATCGTTAACATTTTCTTTTAAGAAACGAGGTAATGAGTGCGAAAGGGACAATAAACTCCTTTCGGAAACTAACAAACTTTTCAAACATTCTTATAAGCTGCAAATCGAGTTTTCCGACAATGACAAAGCCACTAGACTTAAAAAGAAAGCTTAAAGTGGTACTATATGCCATTCTTAACCGTGTTTCAGATCTAGTTTTGTCGAAGACCCTTATAGAGAAGATACAGAGGTTTTAACTCATGATTTGTTTGGCAAGGCCGATCGGTTTTTAGAGTGATTTGTAACACTTTTGTTACAAAAAATAATAATACACTATTAAAGGAGATAGACATTTTGTCTAGCAACTACTATCGGGTTTTAAATTGAACTGTCCACCATAGATGGTTTTTACAGTGGTCCGTCCATTGCAACTATACAAACTTGTAGCACATGAGCTAGTCTAAGTGACTAACTACTCTGTTATAAAACAAAGCCAATGCAGGATCACACATTACTACATGTTGCCAATGATAAAAGCCTAGTACCAAGACAACAGAGTTACAAACAATAACCAGTACCAAATTGACCTACTTAACACAGGTAATGAAAAAATATAACAAATTACAAGGCCACATAAGTTGATATCATGAAGCAACGCCCAGGCTCTTTGACATGACATGTAAGTATCACCTACCTTACACAAACCACTAGTAATAAGTGGCCAGTTCTAGTAACATGTGCAGCACAACAGCCATATCCTCCTAATTATCATACGAACAATATGACATGTGCATTCTATACCAACAAAAAACTTTCTTCCAGGAAGGAACATACTGGGGCATCCCCAACCAGGAAACATTCACATAGTTCAATGAGATACCACAACAAATTGGGCAGACCGTGAAACTACATCCATTACATGGGAACAACATAAGACTTGAAATGGCAGGAGAAAACAATTAATCCTTCAAACAAAAGACAAAACTCCAAGTTTGACATATTCTAACTACCTAGGAAGGTCACATGTTCACTTACAACAAATCATTTCACAACATAAAAATGGATCCAAAACATGATATGAGCTGCTAAAACAATTATTTGTTGTTTAAGTTGTAACAAGCCAGAATTTTGACAATAAATAGTTATTTAATTAAAAGTTCAAAATTAGGAATTTTTGCAAACGATGGAATTTGACCACGAAACTTTAACCGTTGCGTTCGTCTTAGAATTTTGGTCAACTTTCATGTTTGGAGTTTCGTGAACGGAGTCTGTATCAAAAAGTTACGAATGAAATACGAAAACGAATGAAAAATAAATAAAGAGTATAATTAATATATATGTTACCTTTTAATTACCCAGCCACCTCACTACTGACGACTAGGTTTTTTGGGGTATTCCTGTTATATTTTATAGAACGGATGGGCGTATGTTATTTAAAATGAATCCAATGGTGCAAGGTCATTTACACCCCTATAAATAAAGGGGTAATGCCTCACTCTTCTTCCATTCAAATCTATGAAGGCAGCGGAGCTCTTTCATTTTTCTTTCTCTTCTAACCTAATTTCTAAATTAAATATATTCATACATTTACCAAATCAAATCCAATTCATATGAAATCGAGAGGGCAAGCAGATCTAATGAAAAGGAATGCAATTTGATGCTCAACGATTGATTCTTTGCTCTTTTCCCCTTTTCTTACATTTCTACAGATCTAGTATTTTCCCCTTTCTAGATAAACTATAGGTTTATAAGAATTTGGGGATTGTAAGCCTAAAGTGTTCGAAACTTATAATTTGGAGGCTATAAGGTGAGTGGGAAATTTACTAATACAGATATAATGATTTATCTATCTTGTTTGAATCCAATCTATGTTTTATGCTTAACAGGTCTATTACTTAAATAATTGTAAATTGCGATAACCATCAGATCTGATTATGAATATGTTTGAAGTTGGTAAATGACAAAGTTGTGATTATGTATAAATATGAATTATAGGATTTTAATATATATTCCCAAATATTCCTACAAGTTATGTGATTAATTATGAAATATGTTGTTTATGCCGCATAACACTGTAGATCTGGAAGTCTGTCTCATTTAACAAAAATTTGTTGTAGTTATGTTCCAGATCTTTAGTTCAGTGCTGAAAAGTAAAATATGCGAATTTGGGTAAAAAGATGAAAATTGTGTATTATGTGATGTTAAGAATAAAAGAAATATCCCTTGTTTACATTCAATATTGCTAGGTTTTTGGCCTAAGCATTGTATATTATGCCGTTTTCCTCATTTTTAAATAAAGAGGCACTATTTTAGAATCACAAGAATATGACAAAAATAATTAAAAATGGGAAAAGTGGTGCAAAGGTACATATAAAAATAAATACATGTTTTTGTATGTAATTTGCATCAACTGTTCCAAAATACAAATACATTACATATATTTCTTATGATTTAGAGATATGTCAATTCCACAAAATAGGAATGATTTACAATGATTTGGGCTAATGGTCCTTGTGAGACTTGAAACATTTTTGGCAAGATTGAATATAAAAAGGGAATTATTGTTTAATTGATTAGACCAAATCATTAATTTAAATGTAAGAACAAAAAATAACTACGTTGACCGCACGCAAACATATAAACAAATATACACATATTATCCGTCCAAATCAGCGTAAAACGATAAAATATGCACTGTATTAAATGTTGAACGGTATTCATTTATGGAATCATACATGTAAATTTATATTCCATACTTAATGAATATATTTATGGTGACCATTGTAGCAATTAGTGTAATTAATTGCTATAAATGAGGCCGTAAATAATTAATTAACAATTGTGACAAATGTTGAGTGTTTGGATAAGGTTCAGTGGTGGAATTATATGCAAATATAATCCATATAGAATTAATATATTTGTGGTGACCATTTGTAGCAAAAAATATAATTAATTGCCATAAAGAGACCATAAATAAAGAAGTAATTATTGTAACCAATATTGATTCGGGGAAAATAAACGTGATAGGAAAATGGTTATAATTCCTAAAATCAATTAGGATAATTGTTGTGGACCCCAATTAGGAAATTTAAATTATAACTGCATTTAGACACGAGACTAAACTCAACTTGTGGTGTAAGCCTGCCCGGAACCGACCGGCAAATCCAACAACCACAGGTAGTCAGTTTAATGTGAGAGGTCTAATGCATAAAAATAAATGTACTAAGGTACGAGGTTAAGTTCACTTCTGGTAGATGTCTGCCCGGAACCGACCAGCAAATCCAACATCCACAGGTAGTCGACTTAATGTGAGAGGCCTAGTGCATATATATATATATATATATATATATATAAATAATAACCAATAAACATATAAAATAAAATAAATAATAAGTATAGTAATTGTTGTTGAGGTACAACAAACAGATTACTTGGGACTGATAAATAGTTGCCTTAGGAAAATATGACCATTAGAGTCAAGGGCAATAAAAAGGATATAAAAAGAAATGGGTGTAGAAATAGGGAATTAACAGATATTGATTGCCGTTTAAATACTAAGTCCAAATTAGGGAAGAAATCAAATAAATATCCTAGAGAAAAGGGAATATAATTTTCCTTATTTATGTCAATAAAAATTATATTTAAAATTATAATCGGACTTAGTAGATTAATAATATAAGATGTTATTAACCATATAAACCCGTGATACAAATAAATGGTGTACTTATAGTATTTTCATATAAGGAAATTAAACAGGAATAACTTAATAACGTAGCCTACTTTATCCAAAAAAGGGACAGGTTTTAAAGGCAAATGGGAGACGAACTAATGACCTTCGCGTATAGTCCGCTTTTTTGGGTCTTAAGTGGCTTGGGTTGAAGAGTCCACCTGGGAATAGGCTTTTCAATATAGGGGTCTTAAATGGCAGGTGTGTGTGGGCCTACCCAAACCTGAAAATTAAAAGGGTCGGATATGGCTGTCTATCCTATAGGAAGTAGTATGTAACTAAGGAGGTTATCGAATGAGGTCAGTTAGAAGGTATGATGAATGATAAAATACCTACTCCTACCTTATGCGGGGCAAGGGTATAAGCATGAATGATAGAAGCCTTAACTAGTAGGGCACGTAGCTAGTGCCCTCTAGTTTATGTTAACGTTGAATATATTGTCGACAGTTAATAAGTGACCAATAGTTCCACCAAGGGTCTTAAGTGATGAGGGAGAATCCACCCTATTTATCATTTGATAGTGAGGCGTTAAATAATAAGGAATAGAGAATGAGGGTATAGATAGAAACCCCGAAATTAGGGGCCCACTCTCGATATAATTAACAAGTCAAACTCTGGTATAAAGGCTTCACAAAAATGTGTGTAAATGTCCTGTCTCGGTAATATAATTATGGAATACTGCTTTGGGATGAATAGTAAAGTCATGCATAAACATTTACTAGATTGGGCTAGAATCACTAACTTGGTTGGGCTTACAGCTTGGGTTGAACCAAACGGAATATATCTGTGTTATATTATGTGTTATACATTTCTTAGTCCCTAGAACTTGTTGTTCTGACCCCCCTCCTAATTACAACCTCCAGGTTTCATAGAGAAGATCGGGTTCTCAAAGATGTTTAAGTTTGGCCTTTGGTTCTCGTTCTCTCTCATGCTCAATATTGGCAAAGTGACTTACTTTGAAAAAGATAATTTCTTGAGTTAATACTAATTTATCCTAGTTTTGTTTTCACTGTGAGTTATTTTAATCGTACTCTGATTATGCCCATGCTCATTTATTGCAGGTACCAGATATACGCTCTATGCTCGGATGTATTGAAGTTTTGATTTTTGTCAAATTTTGGGTGCTAAAAAGTGTAGGGAGTTACATATGCTGTCTCTCCATTGTCGTGGCTATCGTTGAGAGGATAGAAAGACAAAGAAAAGTAACCACCAACCAATAGGTAACCACAACAAATAGAAGGCAGGAATTCACAAACATAACAAGGCCCAATGTAAGAGTAGTAACCAAAACAAATTATCAAATCTGGAAACACTCAAAAATAACAAGCATTGACCAGTGAGCTTAACTCAATGCCACGCTAAATCCTACTTTTACATAAGTCGAATCACCCACTACACACAACACAAAACATGCGTGGACAAAAGCAAACGAACTATCAACCAAACCAAAACAAACTAAGGCAGAAAACCAAAGTAACCAGAAATGACCATAACAAAACTCACTAGCACGTCAAAGCTGGCTTCGATCTACAACCATTAGCAAGGCTAAGGTTTTGTTTATTTGCACAGCATAAGTGGATGACCAGGGTTATAATGGCTTTCTTTAAAGCACATAAACAAAAGGCAGATTCCAGAAAAGTGAAGGGAAAAGGGAGACACCGCATGTAGAAGAAGAGGTTAGGAATGGGAAAGACAAGAGATCTAATCAAGTCGACGGAAAACAAAGCACAACAATCCAAATCTAACTAAAAAAGTGTTGTTTAGGTTTAGATCTAGAATTAGGTTCATGAGCAAATTTCTCCATGTAGGTGAAAACTGGGCTAGAGGAAAGAGAATAGAGTGACAAGATGGGTATCTGAGATTAGAAAATGAAAGCGAAGAGATTACAGCTCGAAGAAGAAGAGATAAGCAAAGATGAAGAAGGAAATGGCCGAGTGGCCATTAACATAGGAAGACTCACCAATAATTCATTTGAACTATGGTGAAAAAAATTATGATTTGTATAAATGACGTTTAATTACTACTCTTTGTAAAATATAATTGAGTTGTATGGATATTTTTATTGTTTTTCCTTTCAAAATATAATTTTCAGATTTCAAAGTGGTTGAAGTCCTTATATATGTGTCGATGTTGTAACCCTACCGTCAGTGTAATATAACCATTGTTGGTTTTAGAGTCTCCACGACTCATATTATAATATGCAAGTTACTTACGGTCTCAGGGTATCCCGAAATCTCAACCCTTGATAATAACATATTATTCAGAAATGTCTTCTTCTACAAAAGTCAACTACGAGTAAAATCCCATTTGGGTTATATCAGATTTTGAGACCTAGATTTGAGTATTGAATAATAGCCTACGAAAAACCTAGTTGCGTAGATAATTAATACAGATGTACTAGTCCTTCGACCGAGCAGGTAGTCAAAACCCAGATTCGGGCAATAAAATCAAAAGTCCAAAAGCTATTATTTGGAAATATTTATTATGGATAAAACCCCTTTCAATTTATAGAAACCCAAATCCTCTATGCAGGTAATAAGACAATAGAAATTCAGATTTTTCTTTTCAAAAATAATATGGACAAAGCCCCCATCAGCTTAACATAAGACCCAAAACCCGGATTCAAGTAGTAAATTAATAGATATCCAGAAAACCTTTATTAAGAAATAATAGATACGAAGCCATCTTTGGTTTTGTAGAAGACTCGAAACCCGAATTCGAGCGTTAAAATATTAGAAGTTCAGAAACCTTTTTCTAGAAATAGAAAGCTTCTTTCACCTATTAAAAATCCAGAAACCCAAATTTAGGTATTAAAATATTAAAAGCTCAGAAATCGTTTTATGGAAATACGAAGCCTCTTTTGGCTATTTAGAAGATCAAAAACTCATATTCGGGTATTAAAATATTAGAAGTCCAAAAATCTTTTTCTAGAAATACGAAGCCTCTTTCGGCTATTAAAATTCCCAAACCTAGATTGAGGTATTAAAATACTAGAAATCTCTTTTTTGGAAATATGAAGCCACTTTCGGCTATAAGAAATCCCAAACAAGGCATCAAAAACGAAAAAAGCAGCAAAACAGTGAAATTGCAGTTAAATGCATAATAGTATGCATATATTTGAATTTTCCTTCATGCACCTGTGCAAGAATATCATTCACGCATTTGTGTTGATTTTCGTGCATACATTTGTGCATGTATTGTATGATTCTTGCATAAAAGTGTGCAACAATTCGCAGGCTAAGTTTTACTTAAGTTTTCTTCGTGCAATACATGCATACATGTGTGCAAGTATTTCAAATAGTTGCACACATATACGCAAGTTTCGGTCCAGAATTTCAACCAAGAATAGCTTATGCAATAGTTGCACACATGTATGCAACTATTAGTAATAGTCGCATACATGTATGCAACCTTTTTATTTTATTTTCGTGAACTTCCGAGAATATTTCCAGAATTTAGAATTTTTTTATGTATAGTAGCGCATGTTTTTCTGACCAAAACATGTAAAACGGAAGTTAAAAAATAGGGGGCGGGTTTACATTTAAAACATATAAGGGATGTGAGCCTAATTAAGTTTGAAAATAGGGATGTGTGCCTAATATTCCCAATCCCAAGACCCATATTTGGGTATTAATATATTAAAAACCATGAAAACTTTTTCTAGAAATATGAAGCCTCTTTCGGCTATTTAGAAGATCCAAAACCAAGATTTCGGTATTAAAATATTAGAAGTCCAGAAACTTTTTTATTTAAATATGAAGCCGCTTTCAGCTATTTAGAAGACTGAAACCTATGAGCAATTGACTGACTTTTTGTTGTTTTAGGCTTTTCTTAAAGCAGAAGCTTGGCATGCTTTAGATGCTACTTTTAAGCTTTTGTTCCCTTCTGCAGGATAAGACAAAAGCATAGGCAAAGCATGCTCAACTTCAGAGCAGAAGCAGGGTGCGCTTATGCTGAAGTAGAGACAAGGCTTATTCTAAAATGAATAAAGTTAGAGCGTGCTTCAATCGGAACAGGGTACATGTCCCAAAGATTACATGACCCTCTTCCAAAAAGCACCTTGAATACGATAAGGACTTGTGGTTTCAGGCGTATCCCTTAGGCTTACCCTCCTGCCCTTGGGATGCGCCTTTCCGTTAGCTAGGGCTAGGAACCATACGCATTTGCTCTGGACTTACTCCCTTCCCTCTTTGAGGAAGGGCCTTAATAAATCCCGGACTCTTATGGGTGTCGGGGGCATGCCCTGGGCATACTCCCTTGTCCCATTCGTGAAGAACCTTGACTACGTCAAGGATTTTTTAGGTAAATCCATTTATGCAATGGCATTTTACCCCCAATCAAGTAGAATTTATAGTTTTTGGTACTAACTTTTGTACATAACTTATGTAGAAAATTTCATTTATGATCAAATTCCATTTTATTGAATCCATTTTAGTTAGGATTTTACATGTTCATCAAGTTTTCCCTTTCTTAAGAAGTAGGCAATTGATTTTTTTTAGGACCTTTCATTGATCCATTCTATGGCCATTGACTTTGCGATAGAGGCAATAATTTTTCCCTTTTTCATTTCAACCTTCAGTGGATGCCATGTTAGCAGGCCAATAGTCTAATTCGTCTTTAGTCGCTAGGTAAATATCCCTGATATAAGTGGTTAAATTAAGCTATGTTGTCACTTTCAATTTTGATTTTCATTTGAAAGTCTTAGTTTTTGGTTTCTTAGAACTTGACGGAAGCTCTTTATCATCGAAAGTAAACGCCTTCCTCTTAAGGTTCTTGGTGGTTCCAAAGTGTTTTACAAAGCCTCCTCCACACCACCCAGTTATATCATGGGGGTTATGACGAAGTTTATATTCTTTGAGATTTAACTTCAGTTTCGGTGCAAAAGCATTACAATCCTTTACCTTGTTTCTTTTGGAATAGTTTTGGATCTCATTTCTCATTTTTGTAAATAGGTTGTCATCTTTCTCTAAAATCCTTTCAAGGGAAAAGATTGGTTTTAATTCAACATGGAATGGATTTAGGTCCCAATTATCCAGGTTGTAAGCTTCTTCCTACTTCCGATGAGTCATACTGAAAATTTTCATTCTTAAAACTTTCTTTTTGTAAAGATAAAAGTTCACATGACTTGTCTCAAGTTTCATTGGGTATAAGCTCCTTGTTCAAATTTAACTAATTCATTAGCCTTACCGATTTTCCATTGCATCTAAGGGACACCAGACTCCTATCTTCCGTAGGTTGGTCTAATGTTATCATAGATTTTCTTTTGCAATTTCCACTTCTATGGTGTGAAGCGGTCGCAATCTCTTTTTCTTTAAAAGACTATGTAGCTGTCTGATTTATCCTTTTGGGCTCATACTTCACCCTTTAGAAATATTCTTTCATTTTGTGGAGATTCTTTAACAATCTACGTTTATTACCTTTTGATTGACACAAACCAACCTTTTAGGTATTAGCAATCCTTCGTGATTTATTCCAAGTTCTTTCGCATTTAGAATCCATTCGTTATAGGGAGGTTAAGGGATGCCGTAGGTTCAAACCCTCCTTCTTATGCCAAAAATGTTAGCCAAATTTATTGTTAATACCTCAAAATGTTGTATTCTAAAAGATTCATTTGCTCGAGAAAGGACCAGGTTAAATTGGAGATCATTTCCGTACATTAGTTCCTTCTGAATGCTTCCAGTGACTTTCATAAGTAAACTCCTACAGAAAATAACATAAAATGATAAGATTTTTGTAGGGTAGGAGAAAGAAGAGCCCTTGAAAATAGCTTGAATTCTCAGCTGAATTGGTTTTAGGTGATAACTTTCTTTCCATTTCAAAAAGGACTTTTCAACTAGATTGCTTGCTCTAGGTGTGGTGACCTTGAATTCTTAGTATTCTAGTGATAAATAACAATGTATGTCTCTTAGGCATCCTTCTAGTGAGATAGATGAAGAATCTTTCGGTATTACGAAAGGGAATATTGGGCTCCTCCTAATTTGAATTACCTTAGTGAACCATCATTTGATTGCTAGTGAACCATCATTTGATTGCTAGATTACAAGGTTTTTTCAGCGAATTTGACGAAAGATCTGTCGGATAGCTGGAAAGGGGTCTAGGTTCCTAGCTGATCTAATTTATCTTAGGAAACCATCGACATGTGGTAACCATTGTGTTTCTAATGTTCCAATCAAAGTAGATACCGTTAAATTTTTCTGATGATTGGGCCTTTCGTAGTCTTCTTGAAGGTGCTTCGATGTTAGTTGTATTAGATGCAAAACCTATAAGTTTAAGACATAAAAATAAAGTAATAATTGAATAATTATGACTTTGTTACACCAATTGCTTGGCAAATACTCTTCTTTAATGACTTCTATGATTATGGACTTTTCCCTCAAAATTAATTTAGAAAATAGGGTTTACAACTCAAACTTATAAATATAAGATTGAGAATGAGGAAATTTGATGTCGATTCTGGACCCTTAGGGTCGTGTTATCTGTGTGGGTTATCCATTCTCTCATTATAAGGGCTCTGTCCTGGTTGTTCTGTGGATGCGAATGTGGAGGTTTAGTGAAGGCACCTCCCGCTATCTTTTTAAGGAGTTACATGGTGCCATTATAGCTCTCTCCAATGAAGAACTTTAGTACATTGAAGCCTTGGCCAGTTGCTATATTGTGCTTGGGGGAGCTTTTGGCTTTCAGTGTTGCTTGTTGCTTTGTTCTGCTTGTAATGATCAATTGGTGGAGACTTAGTCTTTCCTAGTATTCTCCCTTCAAGTTATCTAAAAGGAATACAAAACTAAGCTCTACACGCTTGGAGATATTAACTTCGATGAAAATTCCCTTTGGAGTATGCCGACAGGGGTTTTCTTAGAGGGAAGGTATGCACAACTTCCTATCTCATGCCTTAAAGTAACTATTTTGAAGATTATGCTCTTCATGTTTCACCAGCTTTTACTAATGGAAAGAGTTCTTCGCTTCTTTATTTCTGGCTTCGGAAGAAGATGTTAACGGGATAATCTTATCTCTGCCGGAGGACTACTGATCCTAGCACCCCTTCACCTTAGTTTCGATACTTGTTTTCTCCCTGATTTTTGGTGCCAACAAAAAGTAACCAAGTTAAAACTTAACATCTCAGATAAGGGCACATAAAGAGTATGGTTTAAGATATTCAAGTATAGCACCGATAATAAGAATAAAAGAGAATTATTACGATAAAAGATTTATGACAAGGTAATATAGCTCTAGATTAAGATTGTCATAAAATAGAAGTAAGAAAACAAGAACAACACATAACAAAAAATAAGAACATATTAAGAAAGATAAGAGAAATAAAGCAAGTAAGAAAACATTAGAACATATGTCTAACAAGATATGCATTTGGAGTAGTCCAAAATGAATTTGAAGGTATGCCTAGCGATACGGACCACATTAGATTCATTAGAGAACGTTGGTCTCACGAGGCGCATTTATAGAAGCATTCCCTATTAGTCGAGGATAAATAACCTCAGGAAGATTTGAACCGGCCATGCTGAAGAGAGGAAGTGTAAACTTCAAAGCGAGGATACCCCAAGGACGACCCTCCGATGTAGGCAACAGTTAGGTGATCCATTGGAGGTCGGTCTGTAAGTTCAATCAAGTGGGTATGTCTTAACGCTAGTCATATTAAGGGTAGTCGAAAGGTTGATGGGTGACTTTAGGATATGGCATTTTAGTGGTCAGGACCAATAGAAGGATAGCCACCATAAGAATCCCGTTATCGTCAACTAATAGCGAGTATGGGAAGATGTAGGGTAAACAAAGAGGACAATAGTTATTCATTGTCAAGACACTGTATGAGGTGGTAATGCCAATTGTTTCCTTATTTTGTTTGTTCTAGCGAAAGGCCTTAACCCATTAGAGTGTCTTCCACTAGTAGAGGGGTGGTTGCGTGAGGCTATAGCCACAATATAAGAGACATACCTAGTTTAACATATGTAGGCCCTAGTAGTGCCATTTTGCAGATTATAGAAAATTTCTAATTGAGTTCTGTTGTAGGCCCCAATCATGCCACTTATTAGTGAAATTCAGAGCATTGACGGAACAATTACATGTAGATCCTCAATGCATGTAACTCCCCACGTCCATTAATGTCACTCACTAAGGGAATGCATTAACTTTAATGGAGTGTTATAAGAGTATAGAACAGAATATCACAAGATAGATATATAAAATGGTACTTAAAAATTCAAAATTTATTCATTGCAGCGGAAAATAAAACATGTCTGGTTACAACATCAAAACTATATACTAAGCCAAGCACATAAATATCCATCTTGAACAAAATTATTATCAGAGTACGTAAAAGCGAAACCATAATCCCACTCCAAATAGCCATAATGAAAAGAGATAAAGCTGAGCATTACTTTCAACACTTCCAAGCACTTTGAGAAGAAAGAAATCCAAGTCAAGTTCCACTAATCCCTCCCTGAGGACCTGGAGGGGAAAAGGAAAGAAAAGAGGCGAAACAAACAAGGCCAGACATAAAGTCTGGCGAGTCTAGTGACTTTAACAATATAATTAGTAAAGTAACAGGATAAGAACATAAATTGGATAAAAGAGATGACTATAACATAAGCAGATATGACAAGATAGCAAGATTAACAAGATATAACGTTGATTGCGCTTCTAATCACTATAAGATAATTCCTACACTGCACCAATACTAGTTACACCGCACCAATACTAGTTACATACTGAAAGTTGATCCCTCTATACTAATAATAATAATAATAATAATAATAATAATAATAATAATAATGGTAGTTTCGTGTACTCCTAGCTGCTGTCATAGGTGCCTCCTGCTCCTATCTCCACTAGTTGTACCCACTACCCTCCCCATTCGATCGACTCCCTAACTCGTAGATACCTGTGCTGGTCCCACAGTAGGGTGTATCACTCCCTAAAATGGCAACCCGATACTACTAAAATGCACGGCTTATACCTACACGATGCAATAGCGTCTTACCTACCAGCCCGAACGCACGCACGCACATGACTCTGTTGGTCTTGCGATGCCATCACTAACTCTTTATTGACCTCTTACAATCAGACCCAGTAAGTGTGTCCTGTCCTAGACCTAGTTCGAGCTCACATAGATACAAAATGGGTTACTGGTTGAAAAGGATCCACACACTTGACACAAGCTTCCCTTATAAGCTTGGTCCCCACTAGGAATTCCCACTTAACCCCTTTTTTATCCCCATGTCTTATCACATGTCCCACCTTGGTTAAGTGCTTTAATTATGTTTCACATATTGTAACAACCATGGGATTCGAACCTCCGACCTCTCGGAAAGCAACACCACGCACTAACAACTGTGCTAAAAGATCTTTGTGTTAGATTTTCGAGAAGGGTGTTACAGACTACCCTCCTTAAAGAGCCCAACATCCTCGTTGGCTCATATCACTCACCACCTTGGCATTGTGCATGTAACCCGCATCAGTACAATGCCGACTGACATCCGCAACATTACACACACAATTCCGGCTGGGTATAGGCTTTGATACCAAATGTGACACCCACGGGATTTGAACCCCCGACCTCCCGGAAAGCAACACCACGCACTAACCACTATGATAAAAGATCTTTGTGTTAGCTTTTCGAGAGGGGAGTTACAGACTACCCCACTTAAAGAGCCTAACGTCCTCGTTAGCTCATATCACTCACCACACAAGTGTTGTGCATGTAACCTGCATCAGTACCACATCGACTGACATCCGCAACATTACACACAATTCAGACTGGGTATAGGCTCTGATACCAAATGTGACAACGCCGGGATTCGAACCTTCGACCTCTCACCACGCACTAACCACTGTGCTAAAAGATCATTGTGTTAGCTTTTCGAGAGGGGTGTTACACATATCACCCATGTCACCCACTTAACCCTTTTATTATACCCATGTCTTACTACATGTCTTATCTTGGTTAAGTGTTCTTAATTAATTCATTAAATCCATAATTGTGCAAAACCTCCCACATTAGATTGTCATTTTGCGGTTGCTGGACATGCCGGGCGGTTCCAGGCAAACTTCTACCGCAAACCGAATCTAACCTCGTGTTTCAGCACTATTATGTCTCTAATTTCTGCCTTTGACCTCTCACATTAGACTGCCGTTTGCGGTTGCTGGATATGTCGGGCGGTTCCGGGCAAACTTCTACTGCAAATCAAGTCTAACCTCGTGTCTTAGGCGTTCATTTTCTCTTCTTTTATTCAAACCCAATTTTCAAGTTCTAAATTATATTCCAATTTCCCAAAATTTCCAATTCAAGTTACATTTATAATTTTAATCCAAATTATGCCTATAATTCCATGTACACAAATTGTACCAATTTATGCCCTAAATCAATTACATGATTGCAAATCAATTTATTCCCAATTACATATTAATCAATATTTTTCCCAAAATTTCCCATAACGTTCCCACGTCATTTGTACGTATAATTCAACGTAATATGTTAGGCTCGAAGTTAGCCTAATCTCATAAAATAAAAAGGAAGAGAGGTAGGAAAGTGAATCATGACATCAAAACTGGCATAAAAACGGGTATATGAAATATGAACTGGCATAGATTCAATAGGCATATGGAATATGAACTGGCATAGAACAATAAAATATATCCAATAGGCATATGATAACATGAAATTTGGGTATGAATCTGAAAGATAAGAATTTACAATATTTGATATGGTTCATCTTACAGATATGTTCATAAAATCCAATTTATAATCCTATCATAATCACTTTAATTTAACTATATGTGGAAGTAACATTGACTCACAGCGACATGATTTATAATAGAGAATGGATCTGAATTCTGATTTCTAAATTTGATTAGCTAAACCGTTGTTGTGGAATTTGATTCTTACCTTCCAATTTGAATACTCTTATTCTGATTTGCTTTGGAGGAGAAGAAAGGCTAGGTTAATTTAGATTTGAGCAGCATGGACGTGCCATGGATTATTTTAATGAAATTAGGGTTGAGTCTAGATGTTTATTTATAGGAGTACTAGGTGTATTAGGACCTTTAGATTAGATTAGGATCCATCTGAACCATCCAAACCAGAAAGACACGTCATCCAGCCAATCCCAGAAGGACACATCAGCCCTAGACCACCAAAATACGTCGGCCAGATCTGGGCAAATGGGGAGTCGACACCCCTATAGAGGGGTCGACACCCATGTTGACACCCCTATAGGTGGGTCGACACCTATGTCGACTCCCCTAAGGGGGTCGACACCATAGATCGGGAGACTTCTCGCTCACTCAGATTTTGATTTTTAAATTCGTTTTTGATTTATTATTTAATTAATTTAATCCTGCTAATTCTTGAATTCTTCTAAGCTTCATAACTTCTTCATACTATATCCATGTTACGCAAACTTGGACTCTATCCCAAGCAGAATTCCGAGATGAACGCAGTGGCGTAACCCGTTTCCCTTAATTCTTCTTATAAAAATTAAGTATTCTTTAGTTATCCCTTATGTCATGTTTTAAAATTACGGGGTGTTACATTATCCCCTCCTTAAAGGATTTCGTCCCCGAAATCTTCAAGTTCAGAAGAATGTATCCTACCATCCAGTCATCCATTTACTCATCCATCATCCACAAGCATCCATTTTCCTTAAAAGATTTCTAATGCTATATGAACATATGCAAAAGTTTGTGTATATGGTCCTTATCTAATGCAAAGATCAGGCGGTCTACTGATTCAATTGACCTCCTTAATGCAAAACATGATAGTGCCTTGTGTCCATTATGTATGCAAAAGAATCCTAATGATACATATCATTTCTATATGAGTGCACAATCATTCATTCAAATGCAGCATCTATATGATAACACATTCAATATACATCCATTAATTTAAATATGCACACTCATTCATATGCAATATGAAAGTGATTGACCCGATCTAGTGCCTAATATGTGTGCAAATGCATCCACGAGCAACCACTAGCAAACACTTACATCCACCAAACATAACATGTCTCAAACACATGTTTACAACCATGGAATTTCCTACCTAAAGGTCGAAGATATAATCGAGAGGATACACTAAACGACAGAACAAGTATAAACAAAGCGGTAGAAAAAAGGGAGAAGTGAAGAACATACCCTCAAAAAGGAAAGGGTACGACGCGCGTATCTTGTCTTCAGTCTCCTAAGTCGCGTCTCCTTTATCATCTCCCCATTGGTCTTTAACCAACTTGACCTCTCGTTGCGTAACTTCTTGACCTCCGATCCAAGGATGCATGTAGGAGCTCGTCTAATCGTGGCATCACTCCATTTCCACTTCCCTAAGCATGTTCGGCTCTACTACTTCCGCGGTATCATGTAAAAACTTCCGCAAATGCGACACATGAAATACGTCTTGAACACCACTATGCTTCTCGGACAACTTCACTTTGTAGGCCATCTATCCAATTCTCTCTATGATGGGGAATGGTCCCACAAACCTAGGTGCCAACTTCCCTATGGACCCAAAGAGAACTACATTCCTCAATGGTGATACTTTAATAAAGATCATGTCTCCAAAAATTGAACTCAAGATCGGTCCTTCTTTTATCAGCATATGACTTTTGTCGGTCCTGTGCCGTCTTCATATGCCTTTGAATCAAATCTATCTTCTCCGAAGTTTCTGTAACCATATCAGGCCCAAGTATAATCTTATCCGTAGATTCCCACCAACAAGTCGGTGATCGGCAAGGTTGTCCATATAGAGCCTCAAAAGGTGCCATGACAGTTCTAGTCTAATAGCTGTTGTTGTAGGCGAACTCTACTAATGAAAGATGTTCCTCCCATGTCCCTCCAAAGTCCAAGATGCATAATTTCAAAAGATCATCTAGAATCCGATTCACTCTTTCTGTTTGACCGCCCGTCTGTGGGTGATGAGCGGTGCTCAAACACAATTGCTTTCCTACCGCCTCTTGCAAGCTCTTCCAAAACTCACTAGTGAAAATGGGATCTTGATCGCTTACTATGCTAGAAGGTATGCCGTGTAAACGAACTATCTCTCAAAGATAAACAGATGCTAACCATGCCACAGTTCTTTTACTTTTAACGGGAATAAAATGGGCGCTCTTAGTAAGTCTATCTACTACTACACAAATCCCTGTATTACCCTTCCTTGACCTCGGCAACCCATCAACGAAATCCATGGAAACACTTTCCCATTTCCACTGTGGAACCTCTAAAGGGTGAAGCAAACCACCTGGCTTCTTTTGCTCAGCCTTGACTTGTTGGCAAACTAAGCATCTAGAAACTAACTCAGCCACATCCTTCTTCATTCTGGCCCAAAAGAAAACTCGCTTCATGTTCCTATACATTTTGTCACCACTGGGATGTATGGTCATCTTAGGACGATATGCTTCTCCAAGGATTGTCCTCCTCAAATTCTCATCTCGTGATACGCAAAGTCTCCCATCTCTCCTCAACCAACCTTTGTCATCTATAGTATACTTACTAAGATGGTTCGAAGACTCCCGTCTTACGAGCTTGTCTACTATCTCTATCAACTGTGGGTCATCTCGCTGTGCCACCCTTACCTATCCCAAAAGCGTAGGTCGCACCTCTAACGATGCCAACAAATCGGGTACATAATTGATAGAGGGTCTAAAGTCAAAGGTAGATATATACTCTAAACTCTGTTGCTCGACAAATAAAGGGCTCAAAGTCAACCTCTTTCTACTCAAGGCGTCAGCTACAACGTTACCCTTGCCAGGGGTA
Organism: Allium sativum; assembly: GCA_030737875.1. Taxonomy (NCBI): domain Eukaryota; kingdom Viridiplantae; phylum Streptophyta; class Magnoliopsida; order Asparagales; family Amaryllidaceae; genus Allium; species Allium sativum. The sequence goes on along the minus strand of CM060913.1, from coordinate 267,548,669 downwards.
TACACAATATCAAAATCGTAGGATGCTAAGAACTCCATCCACCTCTGTTGCCTTAAGTTTAGATCTTTTTGAGAGAACAAGTATTTAAGTGACTTATGGTCTGTATACAACTCAAACCTCTCACCAAGCAAGTAATGACGCCAAGACTTAAGTGCAAAAACTATGGAAGCTAACTCTAAGTCGTGGGTAGGGTAATTCTTCTCAAGGACCTTTAACTGCCTTCCACCATAGCATATCACCCTTCCCTCTTGCATCAAAACTGCACCAAGCCCTAACCCGTAAGCATCATTATACACTGTGAATTGTTTACTCCCATCCGGCAAAACTAAAACTAGAGCTTTCGTCGATGCCCTCTTCAAACATTGGAAAGCATCATCACAGTCAACATCCCAAGAAAAGGTCAATTATTTTTCGTCAACCGTGTAAGTGGGGCTGATATCTTAGCAAAGTCCTTGATGAACTTTCTATAATAAACCGCCAAACCAATAAAACTTCTTACTTCTGTAGCGTTCTTAGGAATATTCCAATCTTGGATTGCTACCACCTTCGCGGGATCCACTGATATCCCTTCCTTAGAGACCATGTGCCCTTAGAATCTCACTTCCTTCCTCCAAAAATGACAATTGGAGAACGTAGCTTTGAGTTGATGTGCTCGAAGAGTCTTTAAGACTTCCCTAAGATGTAGGGCATGTTCTTCCTCGCTTTTAGAGAATATCAAGACATCATCCACAAAGACTACTACAAACTTGTTTAGAACTCCTTAAATATTCTACTCATCAAGTCTACGAAATATGCGAGTGCATTCGTCAAACCAAAAGGCATGACGAGCCACTCAAAGGAACCGTTAGGAGTTATAAATGCAGTCTTATCTATGCTGTCCTCAGCCACCCTTAGCTGATGAAATCATGTAGCTAAGTCCAACTGCGAGAAAACCAAAGCGCCAACCAACTGATCGAACAAGTCATCTATCCTCGGTAATGGGTGTCTATTCTTCTTTGTGAGATTTTTCGGTTCCTTATAGTCCACGCACAATCTAAGCGAGCCATCCGCCTTCGTGGCAAAAACAACTGGAGCACCCCACTCTGAGATACTTCTTCTTATGAACCCTTTCTCAAGCAACTCCTTCACTTGTTTACTAAGCTCCCTCCTTTCTCTTGGAGCCATCTGGCGCACCGGCAATGCAACTGGCGTTGCATTGTCCACCAAGTATAAACGGAAATCTATCTCGTGTTTTGGAGGTAAGCCCCTAACCTCTTCAAAGATATCTGCATACTTACGGACTATTCGAACATAGTGCAAATCATCAATAGATGTGTCAAGAGATTCTAGGTAGCTAAGCATAACAGAACCCTTAGGGTCGCATGAGATATCGAGAGTATAGCCAACCCGTGTAATGGTTTATTCAGACCCTTGGCAAATCTCAAGGCCTTCTTATGTGGTGTATTAACTAATTCCATACCAAATCTTACTAAATGGTTAAACTTGTTAACGTACTCCTTCACAGACAAGCTCCCTTGTTTCAAAGCCAAGAACCTCTCCATGTATAAACTCTCCTCTGCTTGTGAAAGAAATTTCAACTTGAACCTTTGTCTAAAATCAATCCACGTCTCCACTGCACGTTCTCCATTAGTTACTTCACACTAAAAGGAAGCTTCAACCTTCATTAACGAAGCAGCCAGCCGAACCTTCCTTCCCTCGTCTATCTCAAAGATACCAAACAAGTCCTACACTTCCTTGAGCCAATTCCGAGCCTCAACAAACGTCTCAGTTCCATAAAACGGCTTTCTGCCCATCGCACGGAAGTCTTTGCATATCTTAGAAAAAGCATCTACACGGGAAGGAGGAAGAGAAGTGGCTGCAGCTGGGGGAGGAGGAACGTCTGCAGGGCCTGCGGCTGTAGCCCTAGCCTCCAGATACCTTTTTAACCAGCCTGGTATCTGTACGCCCTCGGGTATAACGGGTTCCCCAGACATGCTGAAAGGAAAAAGGAAGAGATTCAATACAGAGAATCGAAAGGTAGATATATGGCTTTCTGGGATTATGTTTTTCAAAATAAACCTTTCTCTTGAAAATACCCTCTTTAAAACATGTTTTTGGAAAATGCTTATTTTTGAAAATGCTTTTGGAAACGGTTTTTCAAAGTCTTTTATCTGTTCTGGTAACCTTCAGCTCTGATACCACATGTAACACCCCACGTCCATTAATGTCACTCACTACGGGAATGCATTAACTTTCATGAAGCATTATAAGAGTATAGAACAGAATATCACAAGACAGATATATAAAATGGTACTAAAAAATTCAAAATTTATTCATTGCAGCGGAAAATAAAACATGTCTGGTTACAACATCAAAACCATATACTAAGCCAAGTACACAAATATCCATCTTGAACAAAATTATTATCAGAGTACGTAAAAGTGAAACCATAACCCCACTCCAAATATCCATAATGAAAAGAGAAAAGCTGAGCATTACTTTCAACACTTCCAAGTACTTCAAGAAGAAAGAAATCCAAGTCAATCTCCACTAATCCCACCCTGAGGACCTGGGGGGGGGGGGAAAGGAAAGAAAAGAGGCGAAACAAACAAGGTCAGACATAAAGTCTGGCGAGTCCAGTGACTTTAACAATATAATTAGTAAAGTAACAGGATAAGAATATAAACTGGATATAAGAGATGACTGTAACATAAGAAGATATGACAAGGTAGACAAGATGAACAAGATATAACGTTGATTGCGCTTCTAATCACTATAAGATAATTCCTACACCGCACCAATACCAGTTACACCGCACCAATACTAGTTACATACTGAAAGTTGATCCCTCTATAATAATAATAATAATGGTAGTTTCGTGTACTCCTAACTGCTGTCATAGGTGCCGCCTGCTCCTATCTCCACTAGTTATACCCACTACCCTCCCCATTCGATTGTCTCCCTAACTCGTAGATACCCGTGTTGTTCCAACAGTAGGGTGTATCACTCCCAAAAGTGGAAACCCGATACTACTAAAATGCACGGCTTATACCTACACGATGCAATAACGTCTTACCTACTAGCCCGGACCCACGACGCACATGACTCCGTTGGACTTGCGCTGCCATCGCTAACTCTTTATTGACCTCTTACAATCAGACCCAGTAAGCGTGTCCCATCCTCAACCTAGTTCGAGCTCACATAGATACAGAATGGGTTACTAGTTGAAAAGGGTCCACGCACTTGACACAAGCTTCCCTCCTAAGATTGGTCCCCAATAGGAATTCCCACTTAACCCTTTTTTTATCCCCATGTCTTATCACATGTCTCATTTTGGTTAAGTGCTTTAATTATGTTTCACATATCACCCACTTAACCCTTTTATTATAACCATGTCTTATCTTGGTTAAGTGTTCTTGATTAATTCATTAAATCCGTAATTGTGGAAAACCTCCTACATTAGATTGCCGTTTTGCGGTTGATGGATATGCCGGACGGTTCCGGGCAGACTTCTACCACAAACCAAATCTAACCTCGTGTTTTAGCACTATTACGCCTCTAATTTCTGCCTTTGACCTCTCACAATAGACTGCCGTTTGTGGTTGCTAGATCTGCCGGGCAGTTCCGGGCAGACTTGTACCGCAAACCTAGTCTAACATCATGTCTTAGGAGTTCATTTTCTTTTCTTTTATTCAAACCCAATTTTCAAGTTCTAAATTATATTCCAATTGCCCAAAATTTCCAATTCAAGTTACGTTTATAATTTTAATCCAAATTATGCCTATAATTCCATGTACACAAATTGTATCAATTTATGCCCCAAATCAATTACATGACTGCAATTCAATTTATGCCCAATTACTTATTATTCAATATTTTTCCCAAACTTTCCCACAACGTTCCCACGTCATTTGTACGTATAATTCAACGTAATATGTTAGGGTCGAAGTTAGCCTAATCTCATAAAATAAAAAGGAAAAGAGGTAGGAAAGAGAGTCATGACATCAAAACTGGCATTAAAATGGGCATATAAAATATGAACTGGCATAGATCCAATAGGAATATGGAATATGAACTGGCATAGAACAATAAAATAGATCCAATAGGAATATGATAACATGAAATTTGGGTATGAATCTGAAAGATAAGAATTTACAAAACTAGATATGATTCACCTTACAGGCATGTTCATAAAATCCAATTTATAATCCTATCACAATCACGTTTAATTTAATTATATGTGAAAGTAACATAGACTCACATCGATAGGATTTAGAATAGAGAATGGATCTGAATTATGATTTCTGAATTTGATTAGCTAAACCGTTGTTGTAGAATTTGATTCTTATCTTCCAATTTGAATACTCCTATTTTGATTTGCTTTGGTGGAGAAGAAATGCTAGCTTAATTTAGATTTGAGCAGCATGGAGGCGTCATGGATTAGTGTAATGAAATTAGGGTTGAGTGTAGATGTTTATTTATAGAAGTACTAGGTGTATTAGGACCTTTAGATTAGATTAGGATCCATCTGAACCATCAAACCAGAAAGACATGTCATCCAGCCAATCCCAAAAGGACACATCAGCCCTAGACCACCAAAATACGCCAGCCACATCTGGGCAGATGGGGGGTCGACACCCCTATAGGGGGGTTACACCCATGTCGACACCCCTATAGGGGGTCGATACCTATGTCGACTCCCCCAGGGGGGTCGACACCCTAGAGCGGGAGACTTCCCGCTTACCCAGATTTAACTGATTTTGATTTTAAATTCGTTTTTGATTTATTATTTAATTAATTCAACTCTGCTAATTCTTGAATTATTCTAAGCTTCTTAACTTCTTAACTTCTTCATATTGTATCCGTTTTACGCAAACTCGGACTCTATCTCAAGCAGAATTCTGAGATGAACGCAATGGCGCAACCCGTTTCCCTTAATTCTTCTTATAAAAATTAAGTATTCTTTAATTATCCCTTATGTTATGTTTTAAAATTACGGGGTGTTACAATGCACGCACTATGTGGTACATCGTGAATGTTCGAGTATTGGTGTAATTTAATACAAAAACAATTTCACGTTATCATAATTGACGACGAAACTTATGTATTATAGGTTTTACGTAGAAGTACGTTATAAATGTGGTTGCAGCACTCTTTCGTAAAGAGACAATAAAGATTTGTTGATGAGGGTATTATGGCATCTACCTAGATATATTGGGCATATATTTACATACATGTGCATATTTAGGTTTGGTCTAACTAGGAGTAGATAGGTATGATTTACATACTGAGGCGAGAGTGTTGTAAACCCTAATAACCTAACATAACTACAAGCAAAAATAGATTGGTATACATAGTGTTATTCTTAAAAAGTATATAATTTGTCCATTCATTGTAGTTTTAGTTATGACCCCCTCCTCATAACAAAACCGTCAGTTATATAGATGACAGAGATTTCCTGACTCAGAGACACTTGCTTTGTCAATGTTATTATTATGGAAAGTACTTACTTATTATCATATTTTATTCTGTTCTGCTATAAGATATTTTTCTGAGCTCTGATATATTTATCTTTGCCTTTCTGCAAGATACCAGACAACCAACCAAGGTTTAAATAAACTCTCATTTTAGTGTTTTGCAAAACATCCGGACCCGTTGGAATATGGGTTGTTACATTTGTTACCATTGCTTAGGTTTAAGATTCCTAAATAAATAGTGAGTAAACGTATTTGTTTTTCTAAAATATTAATATATTATATATTATATACACCTTGATTCATAGAAAAACCCACTCTTTAGGAGAAACGACATGTGGAAAAACAGTAGTAATAGTGTTGTACAACAAAGATAAGATTTTGAGAATCCAAGAATAGTATGCCCTAGAGTGGACATAATATAAAATGTATAATAAGTTTAATATAAAACAAAGATTCCATATGTTAATACCCGGAAATGGGTAGTATTTTAGATAAGTGGTCACGGAAGTAGAGCCTTAGAATATATGTTGAAGCATAAGAAAGTTTATGTACTAGGAATATGTATGTATGTATCATGCACCTATGGAGCTAGTACATAATTTCAGTTTAGAATAGGATAGTATCGGAGGAATTAATGTAAAAAAAATTGACGGAGAGAAAACTATTTGGTAGAAAGATTTGAAAATGGAAGTATAAAACTTGTTTTAAGTCTATCCCTATAATTAAAAGTTTTTAAGAACTTAAAAAAAAATGGAGATAGTTTTCAAGTTTTGAATATAGAAGTTACCAGTTTTCAAAATTTTAATAGTTTAAATACAGAGATTTGCATTAAATTAATTTTTGGAAAAAAAATTGGTAGACTGGTTTTGAAAATATAGAAGTATGTTATAGGGTTGGACAATATGAGTGGTAGTGAAAAAGTCGCGGATACAATAAGGGATAAGATGCAGATTTAGTTCATCGGTATGGGGTTAGATTGAAACAATAATGTTGTCAAGACTCTACTTGAAGGGTAGAGAAAAATTTGGAATTTCTAACCATAGTCCTAATGGCGACTTAACCCACCTGAAGGTGTAAGGATTAGGATATGCTAGAAATAATTCATTAAGGATGAAAGCAAGGAAATAATATTACCGGGTTGGGTCGATCCATAGATGGGCGGGTTGACCGCCCTGTGTATTTCATACATATATGGGCAACGAAGCCGAGAAGGCTTCATCTCTTTTTCTTCCCCTCCCCCTACCTAAGAGCTTCAACACCCAAAACTCACCCCTTTCACCACTTACTACTTTCACCACCACTCCAAAACTCCTCCATTTCACTTGAAATTAGTTCCAAATCAAAGAAAATTGAGAGATCTATACATATCTATAGTCCATTTCCAAGTATCTGAAATATCTCACCATTCACTTGAGGCAATCTTTCGATAATACCTCCAGTTGAGCCCAAAAGAGATTTCATGGTGCAAAAGCAATAGGAGGAGGGTGCAGGCATATGTAGACACCGACAGATATCAGGATTTGCGAGGAAGGGCAGTAAGGTTTTCATATTTTCAGGATGCACCTTTAAAGCAGTTATTCTTAGACACTGGTTTGCACAGGATTCTCAATCACCATATTTCCAAGTGCAGAGCGTACCCTAGGTTAGTATGTCTTTTAGATGTTAATTTGCATTAGGATACTACTGAACAAGAGCTTTCCTTTGAGTCAAAGGTCAAGGGCATTGGAGTAGCTCAGAATGAGAGTAAGCTAGCTGCATTGCTGGGTAATAGAGGACATGGTGTAGAGGTAGATTAGGTCGAGTTAACAAATAAGGCTATTTTAGGGTTGATCTTTATTGATCTCCATCATCAGATTTGGGATATAGGTCATTTACTCCCTTTGGAAAAAGTGATTATTAGGATTCTGTAGTAAAACATCATCCTTGAGATGGGGTGTTTCATATATATATATATATATATATATATATATATATATATATATATATATATATATATATATATATATATATATATATATATATATATTCACACACACACTCTCTAGACAGATAGGGCACCTATGCCATACTTAGAGGCATACGATGAACTAGGCTCAAGTGATTATGACCTAGTATGCAATAATGATGGGTGGTCATAGGTTCTTTCTTCTTTTTAGTAATTTATGGATTGTATTTTTTGATGGGCTGGAATATATTTTGATAGGGAGAGTTGCGTAACACAAATACATTCAATGGTTGATTCCTCCACCTGAGTAGGATGCATATTGAGCTACCACATTTACAAATCCCACAGCCTATGCAGTAGCTGTTTGAGAAAGAGCATGAGCCACCACAATAATACTTTAATCCACCTCCTCAGTGTCAGGGACCCTAGTATTTTGAGCCACCTTTTGGAGGAACTTGGGCTTCAGAGCCACTACAGTGGGGCACGTTTCCTGACAAGCCAGAGCCTTATGAGCTATGGGATTTTAAAGTTTAGATGAGGACCATGGCTGAGTGATAAGATTAGTTAGCCCATAACCACTAGGAGATTTTGCACGGTCAATGAATATAGGCTCAAACGCAGCTAGAGTTGACCAGACGCAGCAACAACATAGGCCCCATCACAACAAGACTTGTTTCAGCAATTTGCTCAGACATAACAGGCAACATTTGAGAGTACAAGACAATAGAAGGAGCAACTTAGTTGATTGTATGCTTTTATAAGGGACCACTTTGGTCAAGGGGGACCAGGTCCTAGACCTCCTACCTCTTATTAATGGATGAGCTTAATGCTATGTTAATGCATCTGGCATTCCTTCATATTATCATTTGTGTGTTCTCTTTTAGTTTAATACTAATATTTCTGTGTTGACTTATTACTTATTTACTTGCTGTGGAACTAGTATTTTTAGTATGATATTCTCTTCTTTGTGTTCCTGCGGTGTAAAAAGGAACTCAAAAGTAACTAGTAAGAAACAAGTAAAGAAACTAAAAAAATAAAATGACATACATAGAAAAAAAAATTGAGCGAAAAAGCAATAATTGTAATGAATAAAAATTTTAAAGAGAAAGATGAATTTCCCCAAAATAAGCTTGGAAAACTTAAACAAAAAATCTTATGCAAATTGCACTAGGAAAAAATAGAATTAATGTTGGGTAGAGCCTTAATGTAAGTTCCAAGTACAAAGAAAAAGGCGCATAAAAGTAAAATGGTGATTAAGATATTTTCCGTTTTCTATCCTTTTCTAACACAAAAGGTCGAGTTCAAAAATTATAATTTTCTGAATTTCGAACAATTAAAGTTGGATGGTAGGTTTTGGATTAAAAACTGGCTGAACTATACTTCTATTTTGGAGAAGTGTGGGAAAAATTAGATAAAAAGTTTTTTGATTTTTATAAGTATTGCATTCATGTAGAAATTGGAAGTATATTTAGGATTTGTGCATCATGTTTTTAAAGGACTTTTAAAAGAAAAAAAACATTCGTATAGGTGGTTTCACTAAGAAAATCATTTGCATATATATATATATATATATATATATATATATATATATATATATATATATATAATGATGTGTTGCATGTTGCACAATGACATGGATGGTTTCAAAATTGGATGTATACGTGATGGATGTAAACTATGCGACGACGAAATTTCTTAAAGGCAGGAGAATGTAACACCCTACATTTTCGAACAAGAAAATAATTGAAATAAAAGCGAATAGTGGAAATAATTTTTTTTGAATTTGTTAGAAAACGACCTCGAAAGATATACCATTGAGGTCATGGTGATTTTCTGATAAATTAACATATATGATAGGTTTAGAATGGATTCATATAGAACAATTATTAATGTTCAAAGGTCCATGTCAAAAAATAATTATATGTGTTGTTGTATGTAATTTAATTTTATATGCACGTATTAATTATAGAAATAAAATGCATTTGAATTTCTATATAAACGCGTTAGTAGTAGGAAATCAAATTACTAATTAAGGATAATTATAAAATTATTAATACCAATGTTCAAAATTCCAATGTTAGGGAAAAATCACGTCCAAAACGTGTTTGGGTCGGCCCACAAACCAGCCAGGTCGGCATATAAGTCGACCCAAGTACGGTTGGGTCGACCCGAAGGTCGACCTATGTTGGTTATAGATCGACCGAAACACGTTTTCGAATGCGTTTTTACTACGATGTAAGAGGGTAGATTTGGTTAATTTTAAATTGGACGGACCAGGTTCGTTTGGACATCTATACGACTTGCATGATTCTGAGATGCGAAGTAAGTCAAATAAGGAACCACTAAAAAGATTCCAAGTTGGGGACCGTAGAGGTGAATTCTGAGATGGACTTCATTGTGAATACACATATTAAGGAGTTCACAGCGTTTGTAAGATCAAAGGGTACTCAAAAAGCAGAGATATGTGGATGATACTTGTTGGGTGGAGATGGCCCTATGCAATGAGGTGGGTGACAATGACCCTCTAGGGCGACGATGGCCTATATACTTTGGGATTCAGCTACCTCAGACTATTAATATATAGTTTAGTTCTTAGTCATCTACGTGGCATGGAATCGACTGCAGGCGGGTAGGGACTATTGTAGTCCTTGGCCTAACTATGGATCATACATTCATTGTGCATACTCAACGCACTGTGTGAGTGAACATAAGGATGGATGATGTTTTTTGATGCTTGCTTGCTATTACTCTATCATGTACACTGGTATTTGTACTCAGTGATGCAATGACTTTAAAATAGAGTACATTATTACAAGTGCTATCTCTCTGGATGCAGGGATGGGTCAGATATGACCCTTCATACTTATTGTGTTATTGTCTTATACTTGTGATAATATCACTCACATTGGACTTTACCTGACCTGGGGTTATATGATCTCTTATTTTCACTTTGGATGCTCTTAAATGAGTTACCTAGAGACAGGTTAGATATGCGCAACTAGCTGGGCAACAGACGAGCAAGAGGCTATTCTACGTATTGTTTAATTACATACCATTTTTACTCCCATCGTTCATTACTTCGGGCTTAGTAATGTTTTATGTAGAGACAATTATTCAGATTTATTTCCTGTATAGCTTTATCTGTGTCACGTTGTATGTTGGATTTGTTACTCTGACGGCTATTATTAATTATCAGCTTATATAGTCTCACTTGTTTTATATCTATTATGTTATTATTATACTTTGTTCCATGCATTATGAAATATACGACAGGTTATTTCGTGCTATTTCTCTTACTTCAACCTTGATAATTGCCTTACATTAGCCGGACACCGCCGTAGCGCACTATTTGGGCATTGGAATTGTAGGGCAGTCGTCACACTTGGTATCAGAGCTTAGGTTGCGTAGTTGAGCTAAGTAGGGATTCATGGAGAGATGGAATACTTATATAAGAGCAAGTATTTGTGATATACTTTAATTTTCAAAGCTATATCTATATATTATTAATATATACTTAAGGATGAAGTCACACTGCACATATGCACCGCTAAATAGGGTTCCTTGAAAAGGAGACTAGTCGTCATCTTTATAGATTTAAAGATGAATCGTCAAATGAGGAATACTATTATGAATTTTACTTCTGGAGTCGAGGAAGGAGCGGGCTCAGGAGCTAAAAACCCTAATAATCCATACATTCAGATTGTGTTCACTTCCGTTATAATGGACATGTTGAGGGATACTCAAGGAGCTATTCACAATGCCCCTGAGAATGATGGTGCACTAATGCAAGCGCCCAAAGATGACTTTGCAAAGTTTAATAAAGATTTTGCGATCTAGTTAGTAAACCGTTCTAAGGATCGGAGTCAACTATGGAAGTTCAGGAGTGGCTTGATACTTGCAAGCGCATTTTGAAGATCTTGGACTTAATGATGTTATGTAGAAGAGGTTGACCTCGGGTCAACTTCAAGGAAGGGATATGAACTAATGGAATGCTACAAGGCTGCTACTCCTAAGGATCAACTTACTTTGGATCATTTCAAGGGTCGTTTTAGTGAGAAGTTCATTCTGACTTCCCAGAAGTCGAAATTGTTTTGGCTATTTTCTTAGCTTAAGCAGGGCGATAAGATTATCTCCGATTATATTGCTGAATACGATTCACTATCAAAATATCAAATGTCTTTCATTGACACTCTTGAGATGAAGAATGAGAAGTTCATCACCATCTCGTAAGATACTTAGGGAGAAAATCTAGTTAATCATATCGATGATACTTTCGAGCCCATCGTTGGAAAAGCTATAAGGTCAAAGGTCTTTACCCCAAGACAAAGACTGATGTTGTTGTTCTTTGGGAGGAAGAGACAAACATGCAGGTAAGTGGTGGAGGCAAAAGAAAAGGGAACAACAAGAAGAAATCCTTTCGGGCTAAAGATAGGCAGAAGAATAAGAACCCATGCAAGGTATCGCACGCTTTAAGCGCAGGGAATCTATCCATTATAGAAGGGATTACAAGCTCGAGGGAAGGAAGTGTTGCTCCTATAATAAGGTCGACCACATAAAGAAATACTCCCGGGACTTATGAAGGAAAAGAATATTGTGAAGGCATACACTATCAATTCCTCTCATTTGTCGAATGACCCCGACAACGGTGAAGAAAGGAAAAAACATCATCATTTAAGGTATGCTTTCCACTTCCTATTCATGTTATATTTGATACTAGGGCTTCTCATTCCTTCATATCTATTGACCTGGTAGATAAGTGAGAATTGGAACCCAAAATTATTAATTGACTGTTGGTTGTGAAAAACCCAATGGCAGCTCTACTAGTCTTTGCATGATTTGTCGTGTGTTAGTCTTATCGATTCATAAATGCACTTTTGATTGTGATTTCTTTGTTTTGATATTATTCTTGGAGTCGAATGGCACCACAGGTATAGGGTAGTGGAAGAGTATGAGAGGTTTTTGGCAACCATCGGGGCAAATAATGGTTAGAGGGTGGTGTTGAGCTATCCACCTGGTGATAAGGTGATGGATAGTTTCCTATATTGGCTTGACATTCTGCGCGATGAGTTATCGAATGTACCTGTTTTTGGGGAGTATCCAGATATCTTTGAGGAAGTGATCGGACTTCATCCACATAGAGAGATTGAGGCCGTTATCGATTTAATGAAAGACGCCAGGCCTATAGTAACTCCTTTTAAGAGGATGGAACCTGGAGGGAAACAAGAGCTTGAGGAGCAGGTGAATGACCTCTTTAGGAAAGGTTTTATCCAAAGGATCATTTTCGAGTGGGAAGCACCACTTGTATTTACCACTAAGGCAATTTTTTCCCTACGCTTGTGTGTAGACTATCGTGAGCTGAACAAGGTTATGAGGAAGAACAAGTATCTGCTTCCATGCATAGACGATTTGTTTGACCAACTAAATGCTGCAAAGATATTTCCTCAGTTGGATCTCATGATAAAATTCCATCAGCTGCGGATAGTAAAGGAGAGAGTGAGCCCAAAACGATGTTTCGAACGTTGTTTGGTTTTTATGGGTGATTGGTTTATAAACCAACGCACCATTATATTCTGGGGATCTTGTGAACCACGTCTTCAGGGATCAACTTAGTCGATTTTACTTGTGTTCTTCTATGATATTATTGTCTATACACAGGTATAGGAAGAACATATGGTGCATTTGAGGGTTGTATTGGAGGTGTTGAGAACGCACCGATTGAAGGCCAAAATTTTCAAATGCCACTTCTAGAGAAGTAAAGTGAGTTTCTTAGGTTGTCTTGTTTTGGAAAGTGGTATTGTAGTGCACTCGGCAAAGGTTGCGACAGTAAAAGATTGAATTTCACCCAAGAGTGCTACTGATGTAAGGAGTTTCTTCGGTTAATTTGGACTTAGTGTTTAAACGACAATCATGCATTCCCTTATGACACCCATTTCCTTTTATTTCCTATTTATTGCCCTTTATGACCATAACTGTTATATTTTCCTAAGGCAACTATTTATTAGTCCCAAGTTGTATATGTTGTAACGTTGTTGTATACACAATTATATGATTTTTGTATGATGATAACAACCAAATAAAAGATTATTATAAATGTGTTTGAAATCGTACTGTTAAATATATATATCACTGACTGAAATATAATATTTGTATTTAAATGGAATACGACTATACAGACATTGATATATTCATACTGTATTCTATTTAAATTGAATATTCTATTTCAATAACACAACAGTACAAATCTTATAAACTCCTCTATTTATACATTCATAGAATATTTGTACTTGTATATAAACAGAATAAAATAGACAAGTTCGTTTGACAACAATAAAATGATATTTTATTTCAATCAAACTTGTTTATTACAGACATCAGTACATTTCATATATACACAGCTCCTCACTGCAACACTCATACATTCATTCAGTTTACATTTCAGTATACAGACTTTTATACATTCTTTTTACACACGCTGCTTCATCTTCTGTCTTGTATCTTCAGTCTTCTGTCAATCTTCACTGTTCACAGTCAGTCCAGTCATCACCTCCTTACCTGCCACATAAAACAGAAACACACAGTACACTGCAACAAGAATAATTTTCTAAATTCTAGCAAATATATTTTTTATTTTGAAAAATTATTTGCCTCATAATTTCGGTGTGTTTCTCATCATTTTTCTGACTCGACCTGATTTTCATAACCAACCGACTGTGTCTAGACAGCTTGTGATATTCACAGTGAAACACTGTAAATACCACAAGGCAGACAACGTATATATTTCAATGCAGGGACAGGGACAACTTGACTGATGGGTGCATGTACACACGTGTATACACGTGTACACTGCCTCGCCAATCAGTTTGCGACTGAGGAGTAGCCGCAGTGGACCTTCTCGACTCAGTTCGATTGCAAACTCAAGTATTAGCAAAATGGTCTAGCATGCATGAATACTTTCAAACCAGCCAAGAATGCTTAAGAAAGTGGTCAAGCCAGTGGACAATGCAATTAACTAGATATACATAAATGTACATTCATGTATACGAAGTGTATGCATGGATTCATGAATTCAAGCTCAATGTAAAACCAAAATGGAGCAAGACAGCAAATTTACAAAGCCAAGTGGAGCACATCAATGTTCAGCAATATACAGTGGTGCAACAAGCGTCGAGCCAAGAAATGTAAATGCAGTCAAATCATCATAAGATGAAGCAATAATGATGGTGCAGCCATGGTAAATCAACATAACAATGAAGCTAGCAAACACAAATGGTGTATGGAAGCAACAAGGTCAGAGCATATTCCAACACAAGGTACCAAAACTGGTTTGCATGCATATGAGAAAGTCAAGCATCATGGCGTTACAATACAAGACAGTTTTGATGTCAAATGAAGCACAGGTCGATGTGCAAATGGACAGGTCCAAGAAATCAAGCAAGCACGCAAGGGACAAACTAAATGCCGTATGAATCAATATAGAAAAAGACAATGGAGTAATGAAATTACATTTCTAGAAATGCGTATGTAATGCAAATCAGATTCTCACGTTTTGGCAAGTATTATTTCCAGAAAAACAATTTTGGTCAACAGCCAAATATTGGGCAAGTTTGCATTTACATGGATACATGAATTTGAGGATTGTTGCAAACTGTTTTTGGTGCAAAACACAATTCAATTTTGTCAAGTGATTTATTTTTGGTTCCAGAAACAGCAAGGAGGAATTGTGTAAATTAGTTTCCTGTTTGGAAATCAATTCATTATCATTTCCAGAAATCATGCATGAAGATTTGGCAACCATTTAAAAAAGGGGCAATCAAATTTTCCAGATAAAATGAAGATCAATTTTTTCTTTTGATGTCCAGAAAATCATTTCAGGAAGCAATTTCAATTCAAAAAATTATTTGGCAAGTTTTTCAATTTGTTAATCAATTCAGGCAAATGGTAATATACTCAAGACAAATGCACATGCAAGTAATCAGTGATTTGGATTCACTTCTGGCAAGTTTTGTTTCCAGTTTTTGTCGAGCAAAAAGGGGAAAGCAATGCATGCTTCATAAATCAGTAAAGGCAAGGAAATAAAATCAAGTTCGAAATGGGACCACAAAATTTCCAGAACTCCTTATATAATTCAAAGCCGATTTTATTCAAGACATCAATCATGGAATGGTGATTCAGCATAAATCAATCTTGGCAATCATCTGTAAATTCCAATTTCAACAATCAAGGCAAAAATCGAATGGGACAAAGTCAGAAAAGGCAAGAACTCTTTTTCAGAATTCATGAATACACGCAAGCCATTTGAGCCAAGCAAATCCATTTCAGTCAAGAAAATAAAAAGGGGAAACACACAATCAACCAAATCGAAGTCATTAATGAAATCAGAGCTATGTTTTAGTATTCTATAATCCTATAAACTAACACCAATTCATCACTGGAAAAGTGATCGAAACCAAAAAGAACACGCAAGAAATTAAAAGCCAGAAATGTGAGAAAACTCACGTTTTTCGATCGTAGAAGAAAAACCCCAAATCAGTGAAGCTAGAAGCAATACAAATCGACCGACATGATCAAGTTGAAGCAATCAGAGAACAACGATCATCAATGAATCATCTTTCAAGCATACGCGATTGATATTTGAGGATTTAATCAAACCCTAGCTTCTGGAGTTGTTTTTTCAGCCACCATTAATTTTCCTAAGAGACCAAAGAGAACGGGATGAATCTAAAACAAATGGGCCGGCTAGTTTTTTTTTAAAGGGGCTTAGTCAAAGTATAAAGGGGAGTGTTAATTTCATTTAAGTCCTAGTTTTTCCATTTAGTTTGATTTCGTATTGTATTTTTTTTTATTTCTTTTAAAATCATTCTGAAACAGTTCTAGTGTCTGTAAAATACTAGGGGGATCAGTCAGGGTGTTGACTGACAGTTCACAGAGTCTGTAAAATTCTGGGTTACTGGTTACGGAGTTGTAATCAGGGGAAATCTGATCGAGTGAATATCGGTCAGTCTAGGGCTTTGAGCATAGGGTTAGTGCAGGAGCAGGGAGTGCGAGTTTACAGTGTTTGTAAGCGGGATCTGTTATTAACACCTAGTAGAAACCTTAGTGAATGCAGCAGTAGGCAGAGTCTGCCGAAGTTGGGTATATCTGTGTGTTATTTACTGCATTTATTTCTCTGCTGATTTCCTGTGCTGCGATTTATTTTAATATCTTTTCAAAACTGTAATAAACCCTATTCACCCCCCTCTAGGGTTAATCTAGATCCAACAAGTGGTATCAGAGCAGGTATTTTTTTAACTCTAGAGTCATGGGTAACCCTAGTTGTCTGTCTAGCGAGAGTCAGTCCACTTCATCTCCAACTATGTTCACTGGAACAGATTTTTTAAACTGGAAATCCAAAATGGAATTTTATTTAAAATCTGTTAATATTAAATGTTGGGATGTTGTTATCAATGGGTACGATATGGTAGATAAAGTTTTTAATTCTCGTGCTACACATATTCTTTATTCTCATCTAGATGATAATCAATACAGTCTGATTTCCCACTGTTTAACTGCGCAGGAAATTTGGACAGCTCTCAATACGGAGTATGGGCAAATTGACAACAACTACTCAAAATCCCGAAATATCAACTCAGATTCAGATCAACACTTGAAAGGAGAAACAGATAGATCAAACGATGGAGAATCAACAGATGGTGAAACAGAAAATTTCTCTTACGAAGATTTAATTTATATGTGTGCTGATCTAACTAAGTCTGTCGATAAACTCCAATCTAAAAATAAAAATCTAAAATCTAAAAATTCTGAGTTGACCGGCAAAATTGATGATTTGGAATCACAGCTTGAATATTTCAAAAATCATTCAAATTCTGATTGCAAAAATTGTTTGAAATTGAAAACCAATCTTGTTCATCTCAATAAAAATATTCAAAAGTTTGAAAAAGAAATTCTGACCTTAAAAGAAAACAAGATTGAGTTATCAAGTATGAACAATTTTTTACAAAAGGAATTTGAAATTTTTAAGAATGATATATATTCCAAATTTGAAATTGCTGAGAAGGAGAATTTGTTGAAATCCGATTTGATTTTAAAAGAGCTGGAAAATGAGATTGAGAAATCCAAGAAATTTGAGTTTGAAAAACAAAAACTCTTTGAATCAGAAATTGCTGAATCCCAAGCAAAAATTAAATTGCTAAAAAAATGAAAACTTGGTTTTGAAACAGTCCAATGCTGAACAGAAGATCGCTATAAATAATTGCTCAAATTTATTAAAAGAAAATAGTGATCTAAAATCCAAAATTCAACGATTAGAATCAACTTTGGATAAATTTTCTAATGGGGAAAAATCGTTGAATATGCTGTTACAAAACCAAGTTTCTATAGGAAATAAATCTGGTCTTGGCTTTGGGAAAAATAATGTTTTTGGAAAACAAAATTCAAATGATTTGAAAAATCCTTCAAAATGCTTTGGAAAGAATCTTTTTGAAAACTCAAATGTTGATAATCCCAAAGGATTTTTGAATCAAAAACATGATGTGAATTTGTTTTATAACAAACCATTTAAACAATCTTGGATCCCAAATAAAAATAAAACGACTTCAATTAAATTCAAACAGATTTGGGTCCCGAAAGGTACAAAGGTAGATTCGAATGGTTTGCTATATAAACAGGTTTGGGTACCAAAAGATTTGAACAAAACTGTGAGTGGTTTCACAAATTTTGTTAGACCGCTCGATCCTCTCAACTGTTAGGTACCGAAGAAGGCTGGGGAACTGCTGTGCTGAAAAGAGATTGATTTCAGGCTGTCATTTTTTTTCTTCTGTATTCTTTACAGTTCCTTGGCCAAGATTGGATGAGTTAGAAATTCTGTTTTACATCGTCTATCTGGTATGATTTCTAAACCCATCTGTGTAAATTTTTTTTTTTTTTTACCCTTTCTATTTTTTGTTTTGTTTTTTGTTTTGTCACTGTCATATCTTTGTTTATTCTGTGCTCCATTAACTTCCAATTGCAAAACTCATATTTGTCTGGAAATTCATTTTATTTGTAGAAATCTCTCGTGTTTATAATCATTTCCAAATCTTGAATTTATTTGTGTAAATATCTGCAATTGTTTTGAAGTTTATCTTCCTGATTCTAAATTCATAACGGTGTTGTTGTATTCATGTCATATCTTGAAAACTGTTAATTAATTTGAATTCTAAATTTTTGAAGATCTGAAAATTGATGGAATTTCACACACTTTTGCTGTTTTGAGTTTATTCTAATTCATTTTAGAAAAGCTCAAAATATTATACTCATTACAGCACTTTGTTATTTATCAATTGTGACAATTCCAGTAATTTTTTGGATTGGCTTGAACCAGTGATACATCTTGAAAATTATAGTTAGTCATGATCATTATAGTTAAAATTTGTTTGTTTGAAATCATCTGAAACTATTGATATTCTGAATAATCACACACCTCCTAAATTTGAAATTATCAACCTTGTGTGACTGATTCATTATATTTCAAAACTTGACATTGATTCAAGTGATTTCAAATAAATTATTTTGGGTCATGAATATCTATCAAACCTGATGTAAATGATCTGATTTTCTTTTGGCTTGTCTGAAATTCTTGTGAAAAACTCTTTGAAAAATTGGTCTTAAATCTCTCTACTATTTCATGGTTATTTGGTTTGAATGATTGTTTGTTTAAAATCATTTGAAATTATTGATTTATTGAATCATACACATATTCTGAATGAGAAGATAATAATTTGGTGTGATCGATTCATTAAATCTAGAGATTTTTCATATTCCTCAAATGATTTCAAATAAACGGTAGTTCTAATCTTGGATCATGAATGTTCTTATGTGACCATCCTCAGACAAGTCTGATGTGATATTGTGTTCTGCACTGCTCTAATACTGTTCTTAGATAATTGCTTATTTTTTTGAT
This sequence comes from Allium sativum, assembly GCA_030737875.1. Classification (NCBI taxonomy): domain Eukaryota; kingdom Viridiplantae; phylum Streptophyta; class Magnoliopsida; order Asparagales; family Amaryllidaceae; genus Allium; species Allium sativum. The sequence goes on along the minus strand of CM060913.1, from coordinate 267,529,330 downwards.
TTGTCTGCTTGGGCTTTAGATTTCTGTTATCTGTGATATCATAGTTTGTCTCCATTGTCTCGGTAAAATCCTCGAGAAAGCGAGAACAAGTGGTATCAGAAGTGCTTATATTTGTTTCACCCATATGTACTGAGATTCAAATTTTCACCTTGTATAGATCCATACATTTTTTTTGCCTTATACAAATAAATGTGCTAAATTTGTCTGGTTGGGTTTGTGTTTAAATTTCTTTGGTCTGAGATGTCCATGATGGTCCATCAGGGTGTAATTAAAATCCTCGAGAGGGAGACTACAATTGGTATCAGATGTGCTGAATTTTTTTTTATATATATTTTAATCACTCTTGTCCTGTATAGCTCTTTATATTCCTCTTGTAATTAATTTTCAATTTTAAGATTATTTATTTTTTTTATTCATTCAGAAATTGAAATCAATATCCAAATTGTTCTTTATTTATAATTCATCAAAATATATCAGAATTTGAAATTGTGATGAATTATGACTGCAATATATTTCACAACAAGAGGAGATTTTATCTGGATTTTCATGATGGTTGAATATTTATTATAATATCTTTGAACTGGCAATTATTTCACGACCATCCTCATTATCTATCATCATTCTGCCATCCATGATAAAAAAATTTATAAATGTGGAAAGTTTAATATTTTTTTAAAAAATCATCTTGAATAAACAGTGAAAATATTTGTGATGGAATTGTGGTTATGTTATTTTTCAGAATTAGTGTCAATTGAAGATTTTCAATAATCCCGGTACAGTTGGTCATATTTCATAATATAATTAATTTAGAAATTTATTTCACAGTCCATTTCTGTACCTATCACATTTCTATCATTCATATTGGTTGTATATACTGGGGAGTTTTTCATATTTAAAGCTGAAAATGATAAAATATATAATTGATACATAAGCATGTCTCTAACCTCATTTAAAAATCCAAGCTCTGGTTATGCATGGTTATGAGACAACTTACAACTTAAGCTGCGACTGACCTCATTTAAAAATCCAAGCTCTGGTTATGGGTGGTCAGGGTGCTCTTAAATCAAAAGAAAAGGAAAAGAAAATAATTTGCAATAAATAATTTTTTTTATTTTATGAAATTCCCCTTGGTGTATAATAACCAGCCTATCAATTCACTTTCTAATCTGCGAAATGTGTTGAAATTTTATGACGTATTATGATTTGTTGATTGATTGGTATTGGGATTTGAGATTATTTGATTTTGTCACTTAAGTTGAATTTATAATTATAGTCCAAATCCATCGCTATTTTTAGTACTCATTTTTTATAAAATTCTCTTGAAAATAAATGAAAAATATTCATATTTTTATAACTCTCCTCATTTATATAAATTTCATCGTAAATCAGTCATTTTCTGCAATGTGAAATATGCCACTAGTTCTCAGTTTATTATGATTTTTGTTTGACTGATTGAGGTTTATGATGATCATTCTTCCTCTTATGCTGAATTATACTTTTAGTCAATTTTCATCTGTATTTTAATTTCTGTATCCTTTTGATGATAACAAAAGGGGGAGAATGGGCTGAGATTTTGATTTATGAGTGAATATTTTATAAATATTTTCAATTTTGAAAATTCATTCAATTTTCAGGTTTCTTCACTCAAGCACAGTTATAGGGGGAGCTTTCTGTTGTAAGGGGAGTTAATAAATAGGGGGAGTTCAATATTCACTGTCAAACACATCTGTTGTATACAAAATCTTTTATTTGTTTGTCATCATCAAAAGGGGGAGATTGTTGTAACGTTGTTGTATACACAATTATATGATTTTTGTTTGATGATAACAACCAAATAAAAGATTATTATAAATGTGTTTGAAATCGTACTGTTAAATATATATATCACTGACTGAAATATAATATTTGTATTTAAATGGAATACGACTATACAGACATTGATATATTCATACTGTATTCTATTTAAATTGAATATTCTATTTCAATAACACAACAGTAAAATCTTATAAACTCCTCTATTTATACATTCATAGAATATTTGTACTTGTATATAAACAGAATAAAATAGACAAGTTCGTTTGACAACAATAAAATGATATTTTATTTCAATCAAACTTGTTTATTACAGACATCAGTACATTTCATATATACACAGCTCCTCACTGCAACACTCATACATTCATTCAGTTTACATTTCAGTATACAGACTTTTATACATTCTTTTTACACACGCTGCTTCATCTTCTGTCTTGTATCTTCAGTCTTCTGTCAATCTTCACTGTTCACAGTCAGTCCAGTCATCACCTCCTTACCTGTCACATAAAACAGAAACACACAGTACACTGCAACAAGAATAATTTTCTAAATTCTAGCAAATATATTTTTTTATTTTGAAAAATTATTTGCCTCAGAATTTCGGTGTGTTTCTCATCATTTTTCTGACTCGACCTGATTTTCATAACCAACCGACTGTGTCTAGACAGCTTGTGATATTCACAGTGAAACACTGTAAATACCACAAGGCAGACAACATATATATTTCAATGCAGGGACAGGGACAACTTGACTGATGGGTGCATGTACACACGTGTATACACGTGTACACTGCCTCGCCAATCAGTTTGCGACTGAGGAGTAGCCGCAGTGGACCTTCTCGACTCAGTTCGATTGCAAACTCAAGTATTAGCAAAATGGTCGAGCATGCATGAATACTTTCAAACCAGCCAAGAATGCTTAAGAAAGTGGTCGAGCCAGTGGACAATGCAATTAACTAGATATACATAAATGTACATTCATGTATACGAAGTGTATGCATGGATTCATGAATTCAAGCTCAATGTAAAACCAAAATGGAGCAAGACAGCAAATTTACAAAGCCAAGTGGAGCACATCAATGTTCAGCAATAAACAGTGGTGCAACAAGCGTCGCGCCAAGAAATGTAAATGCAGTCAAATCATCATAAGATGAAGCAATAATGATGGTGCAGCCATGGTAAATCAACATAACAATGAAACTAGCAAACACAAATGGTGTATGGAAGCAAGAAGGTCAGAGCATATTCCAACACAAGGTACCAAAACTGGTTTGCATGCATATGAGAAAGTCAAGCATCATGGCATTACAATACAAGACAGTTTTGATGTCAAATGAAGCACAGGTCGATGTGCAAATGGACAGGTCCAAGAAATCAAGCAAGCACGCAAGGGACAAACTAAATGCCGTATGAATCAATATAGAAAAAGACAATGGAGTAATGAAATTACATTTCCAGAAATGCGTATGTAATGCAAATCAGATTCTCACGTTTTGGCAAGTATTATTTCCAGAAAAACAATTTTGGTCAACAGCCAAATATTGGGCAAGTTTGCATTTACATGGATACATGAATTTGAGGATTGTTGCAAACTGTTTTTGGTGCAAAACACAATTCAATTTTGTCAAGTGATTTATTTTTGGTTCCAGAAACAGCAAGGAGGAATTGTGTAAATTAGTTTCCTGTTTGGAAATCAATTCATTATCATTTCCAGAAATCATGCATGAAGATTTGGCAACCATTTAAAAAAGGGGCAATCAAATTTTCCAGATAAAATGAAGACCAATTTTTTCTTTTGATGTCCAGAAAATCATTTCAGGAAGCAATTTCAATTCAAAAAATTATTTGGCAAGTTTTTCAATTTGTTAATCAATTCAGGCAAATGGTAATATACTCAAGACAAATGCACATGCAAGTAATCAGTGATTTGGATTCACTTCTGGCAAGTTTTGTTTCCAGTTTTTGTCGAGCAAAAAGGGGAAAGCAATGCATGCTTCATAAATTAGTAAAGGCAAGGAAATAAAATCAAGTTCGAAATGGGACCACAAAATTTCCAGAACTCCTTATATAATTCAAAGCCGATTTTATTCAAGACATCAATCATGGAATGGTGATTCAGCATAAATCAATCTTGGCAATCATCTGTAAATTCCAATTTCAACAATCAAGGCAAAAATCGAATGGGACAAAGTCAGAAAAGGCAAGAACTCTTTTTCAGAATTCATGAATACACGCAAGCCATTTGAGCCAAGCAAATCCATTTTAGTCAAGAAAATAAAAAGGGGAAACACACAATCAACCAAATCGAAGTCATTAATGAAATCAGAGCTATGTTTTAGGATTCTATAATCCTATAAACTAACACCAATTCATCACAGGAAAAGTGATCGAAACCAAAAAGAACACGCAAGAAATTAAAAGCCAGAAAAGTGAGAAAACTCACGTTTTTCGATCGTAGAAGAAAAACCCCAAATCAGTGAAGCTAGAAGCAATACAAATCGACCGACATGATCAAGTTGAAGCAATCAGAGAACAACGATCATCAATGAATCATCTTTCAAGCATACGCGATTGATATTTGAGGATTTAATCAAACCCTAGCTTCTGGAGTTTTTTTTTTCAGCCACCATTAATTTTCCTAAGAGACCAAAGAGAACGGGATGAATCTAAAACAAATGGGCCGGCTAGTTTTTTTTTTAAAGGGGCTTAGTCAAAGTATAAAGGGGAGTGTTAATTTCATTTAAGTCCTAGTTTTTCCATTTAGTTTGATTTCGTATTGTATTTTTTTTTATTTCTTTTGAAATCATTCTGAAACAGTTCTAGTGTCTGTAAAATACTAGGGGGATCAGTCAGGGTGTTGACTGACAGTTCACAGAGTCTGTAAAATTCTGGGTTACTGGTTACGGAGTTGTAATCAGGGGAAATCTGATCGAGTGAATATCGGTCAGTCTAGGGCTTTGAGCATAGGGTTAGTGCAGGAGCAGGGAGTGCGAGTTTACAGTGTTTGTAAGTGGGATCTGTTATTAACACCTAGTAGAAACCTTAGTGAATGCAGCAGTAGGCAGAGTCTGCCGAAGCTGGGTATATCTGTGTGTTATTTACTGCATTTATTTCTCTGCTGATTTCCTGTGCTGCGATTTATTTTAATATCTTTTCAAAACTGTAATAAACCCTATTCACCCCCCCTCTAGGGTTAATCTAGATCCAACAGTATATTTGTTGTACCCAATGGAAAATTGCTATTCTTGTTCATTTATTTATTGGTTGACTGTTATATATATATATATATATATATATATTTACGTACTAGGCCTCTCACATTAAGTTGACTACTTGTGGATGATGTATTTGTCAATCAGTTCCGGGCCAACTTCTACCACAAGTGAACTTAACATCGTGTCTTAATACGATTATATTTTATGCATTAGACCCCTCACATTAAGATGACTACCTATGGTTGCTGGATTTGCCGGTTGGTTCCTGGCAGGCTTACGCCACAAGTTGAGCTTAACCTCGTGTCTAAATGCGGTTATTATTCAAATTTCCTAATTGGGGTTTACAACATTTATTGAGTTTAGGAATTGTAACCATCTTCCTATCACATTTATTTTTCCCCAGTCCATATTGGTTACAATGGTTATTTATTGATTTGCGGTCTCATTTATGGCAATTAATTATATTGATTGATACAAATGGTCACCATAAATATATTAATTCAAAATGGATTACATTTACACATAATTCCATAATTGAACCTTATATAAACATTCAAACATTCCATACAATGTATATTTTACCGTTTTATGCTGATTTGGACAGATATTATGCATAAATTTATTTTTATGTTTTCATGCAGTCAACGTAGTTATTATAGTAATAATAATTATTCTTTTTAAATTAATGATTTGGTCTAATAAATTAACCAAATGTTTCCTTTTTACATTCAAACTTTTCAAAAGGTTTCAAGTCTCACAAAGGAATGTTAGCCGTAATCATTGTAAATAACGCCTATTTTGTGGAATTGACATATTTTCAGGTCACAATAAATATATGTAAATATATGTTTTGGAATAGTCGATACAAATTACACACAAATATATGTAGTTATATTTATATGTACCTTTGCACAACTTTTCCCTTTTTAATCCTTTTTATTGTACCTCTTGTGATTTAAAAATAATGCCTCTTTATTCAAAAGGAGGAAAACGACATGTTTTACAATGCTTAAGCCAAAACCCAACAATATTGAATATAACAGGAATATTTCTTTTGTTCTTACAATCACATAATTCATAAATTTCATCTTTTTACCCAAATTCACATATTTCATTTTTCAACACTGAACCAAAAATCTGGAAAGCAACTACAACTAATTTATGTTTAGTGGGACTAATTTCCAGACCCACAGTCCTAAGTAACATATACAACATATTTCATGACATAACTATAGGAATATGTGGGGGAAATATTTAAGAATCCTGCAATTCATGTTATACATAACCATAACTTATCATTTACAAATTTTAACTGTATTCATAATCAGATCTGATGGTTGCCAATAATTTCACAATATTTAAATGAACAGATCTGATAGGCATAAAACACAGATTTAATTCAAATGAAATAAATAAGTCATTATAACTATATTAGTAGATTTCCCACTGACCTTATAGCCTCCAGATCCAAAGTTTGAACCTTTTAGGCCTACAATTCCCAAATTCTTATAAATCTACAATTTATCTAGAAAGGGAAAAATCCTAGATCTGTAGAAATGTAAGAAAAAGGGAAGAGTGCGATGAATCTATCGTTGACAGTCAATTTGCATTCTCTTCCAATGAATCTATTTATCCTCTCAATTTCATATGAATTGGATTTTATTTGTTTGTATGTATATATTTTTAATTGAATAAATTAAGTTAGAAGAGAGAGAGGAAAATGACAGAGATTCGCTGCTGATATAGATTTGAATGGAAAAAGAATGAGGCCATACCCTTTTATTTATAGGAGTGGAAATGGCCTTGCACCGTTGGATTTATTTTAAATAACATCTGTCCGTTCGTTTTATAAAATATAACAAGAATACCCCTCAAAATCTAGCCGTCATTGGGCACTACAGGCCCTAAGCAGTCGACCGCTCCCTAGGAGGGTGTCGACTGCCCTACGGCCAGTTTGCCCAATGAGGGCTGGTTATATAAGGCATTATATATAATTTATTTTGTTTATTTATTTCTGTTCGTTTTTCATATTTCGTCCGTAACTTTTTCATACGGACTCCGTTCACGAAACTCCAAACATGAAAGTTGTCCAGAATTCCGAGACGAATGCAATGATTAAAGTTTAGTGGCCAAATTCCATCATTTACAGAAATTCCTATTTTTGAGCTTCAAATTAAATAACTATTTATTGTTAAATTTTTGGGTTGTTACAGGAACGATCGAATTCGAAGCAGGTGATCAGTATAAAATTGAGTAATTGAATTTGTACTTTATACTAAAAGCAGGGATCAGTACCACTTACTGCAGTGAATTGGTATAGTGACATATATGATTGATCAACTAACACACCGAAGAAGATCCACTAAAATTACGTGATGAAAAAGGCGCGACTAATACAAAATCAGTGATTGAAAAATGCATTGGGATACGAAGTTTGCTTGGATCCGAAGATTACAGGATTGGATTGGGCATGACTGGAGCAATGCGGATCCAAGAAAGTCACTGGATCAACATGTGGATTTTGGGCGAAACTAGGTGATCAAAGTACAAAAGCTTGGATATAAAGGACATACACATGAGGTGGGATTTGAATTTTTTCTACCAATCCCTTCTTCGGATCGGTATCGATTTCGCTATCCTAAGGGATCAAATCCGAACTTTTGTGCAACACGGTCAAATCATGATCCTATTTTTCTATCTGCATATATGGACGAGCCTATATCTTCTATAGTTATAAATAGGTCATCATTCAGCCATTTTTGTTTGATCTCTTCTCAGTTTTGGAACTCTATTATGTAAGGACATTGCTGAGGACTAATTACATTAGTTTTTCTCTGCATTCTTATGAACAAATTGAATTGTACTTGCAATAAAAAGTGAAGTCAACTGATTGCTAAATGTGGACGTAGACATGATTTTCCAAACCATTATAAAAATTATGTCCTATTTTACTTTTATGCACTCTGCGATTGCTTTATGACTAAGTACTAAAAATATTATCTAATTCACATACGAATTGGGTGTCGGCGTGCGATTGACGAAAATCGAGCGTCAACAGTAAAAAAATGCATTTTGTATTTACATATACACGAAAAAAAATTAACCTATGGTGTCACTTACCATATTTCTAATAAATTCATCCACCAAAGCCAGGTTCGTATACAACCATTAGTTATGATACCAAATGTAACAAGTTGTCTTTCGGCTATCAAAAGTCTTCACCTAATATAGCAATGGTATTGGAATGTCGAACATCCAAGTGCCAAAAAGGTACAATGTTAGTGTACAAAGAAAAAAGAAAACAAAATCTCACAACAAAATAACATCATATATATAACACAGACAGTCAAAGCTACCTCTCCTACATACAAGGACATCAAAGTTAATAATAAACCACGTCATTCTAGACAGTTATAACTTTATAATGTACAATTGTTCATCCGCATACATAATAATATAATGGAAAAATAAAAATACTATAGCAGTTGAACTTGTAATTGTACTCTATTAGCTCGATGTTCAATTGAAATAACACCCGGACAAGTATAGAAAACTAACGTAAGAAAAACCTCAAGAAATAAGGTGAACATATAGTAATTTTGTAAGATAATGTTGTTGTTTTTACCTCACGACAACAACATGCTTACATGAAGAAATGGAAAAATTGAGAAACCAATCCAAATATGAAAGGGTGGACCCAAACTATATGAAAATCTAAACTTGAAGAATGGACAAAACAATTAAACATAAAGAAGAGTTTAACACACTTCTAGATGCAATTAAGAAAATATTAAATACAATGTTCAAATCAAATAAGGAGACTGAATTCATCCAATAAGACTTAGAGGGTACACCCTCTTCACCTAAAGTATAACTTTAGATAAAATATACGAGAGAACTACGATGGTTCCCGAGAATTTCCAAGATGTACCCAATATGGCTTAATGCGAGAATCAAAATATGCTCATGTCACTCCATGCACGTAACAAACAAAATCTCTAGATTAGTGTTAATACACCATAATGCGTGTAACCCATATGGGTTAACTCATGCTCACTCTTTGGTTTTAGTTATATATGGCATTGGATACTATTGCACAAAATAAGCTACAAATCCTCTTAGATTAATGAAGCACAAAGAAGGTTATCAAAATAGATAGTGGATGAATCAACTATAAAAAATAAACTAGTACTACCATGGGAAAAACAATGAAGTTGGACAAGTCAATTGTAACAACCCCAAAATTTAAGTAATAATAGTTAATTAAAGAATTAATTAAGAAATAAATATGCTTTTGGAACTGTTAGAATTTAGCTATAGGAGTTACATGACTGAGTCTGTGGCAATTTTTAAGCAAGTTAAATATATAAATATTCTAAATCATATTTAGTACGAAGAAGTTACTAAAGAAACAAATTACAAGAATATATCAAAAATTAATAAGTAAAGAAAAGTAAAGAAAAAAAGATTCGTGTGGGTTGATCCGACCTAGAGATGAGTCGGGTCAACCGATAGGTCAACCGACATAAGGGTCTGTAGATCCGCCTTGTAACCTAGATAGTTCTTTATCCATGTACGTGCCGAACGAATTTTTAAAGTTTTTAAACATGACTGACTTGTTTTGGAGCGTTTGATTGTAAATCTAAAGGCTAAAATTGAACGTCTGACGTGTTTGGACCAGATTAAATCTTCAAATCTGATGACCTGAGATCCCCGGGATTCATTATAAATAAAACCCTAGGCCTAGCTCTTTATTCACAACACCAATATTTTCCCTCCTGGTTTTCTCTTAACAAAGACAAACCAAAAACTTATATTTTTCTTTGGGAAGAGATTTGTAAAAATAAAATATTATTAATCGAACTAAAGAGAATATCTAAGAAGGTTGAGCGTGCTCCAAAAGATGAGGACTATAGGCGAGTGTTGTAATTATTCAGGTTTTTGGGTAGTTTAGGGAAATAGGGTTTTTAACAGTTGTAGTTTTTCTTGTAGTTTTTCTTACAGCTTTTCTTACAGTTTTTAGTCATTTTTTGTAAGTTATTTTTTCTGTAAGTTATTTTCCGAAAGCATTTCTCTATTCTTTCTTACAGTTTCTTTTTAATTAAATTCTATAACTTAGTTTTTTAGTCTTTTTTCCTTATCAGTTACGTTATTCTTGTCAGTTATTTATAGTTTCTACACTTATTCAGGTTTTTTCTTAAACATGCATAGATCTGTAAATTTATTTACTTAACGTAGATTTAATCCTCTTTTTGCTTATGGTAAAATAGAATAAAATGTATTAACTTCGCAAACACAGATTAAAAGAAAGACAACTAAATTTAAAGAAACATGTGCATAAATTGCGGGTCTGTATTTTAAAAGGAACCAAACTGAATTGGGCAAATTAGTAGGAATTTGCAATTAATTATAATATGGGTTATAATTTTAAAAGTAACAGAGAATGAGAATATTATTATGATGATTATATGGACATACGTTGGGAAATCATAATACGAAAATTTTGGATATATGCAATAATTTTTTTAACATTCGGATTATAATTAAAAACAGAAATGAAAAGGCTTGTTATTATTAAAACTTAGATCTTGGATTAATTTTTTAACTGGGAAACAGTAATGATCCATGCCGACAATATTCTCTTTTAGGTTAGAAACTGATGATCTTAACATGGGGGTTGAGGCTAGGCATGCTAGAATAGGTATATAAGTGATCAATAACAAGGCCAAGATCAGAGGGACTGGGAAGGGAGCGAAAATTAGAATATTTGTTTGCTAGGGTCCTTTACTGAAAGCATTCTCTTTTAGGTTTATTACTGATGGTCTCACATGGAGGGTTGAGGTTGGGCACGCTTATATTGGTTGGAATAAATAAGTTATCAGTAGGAAAGAGGTGAGAATGGGTGCGTTTCGTTGATGTTCGCGCATGCGAACTCATCGATTAAGAAAATAAGTCACTACATAATCCAAATGTTAAATTATGTCTTTAATAGTATATAGATGAGAGGTGGTCGACTTTATGACGAACAGTCCAAAATGACATACATTCTACCATCTAAGATGGTTGATAGATAGGGAAGGCCTATCAATGGATAGTATTAGGAAATTATCCTGATCTTGTTTCATATATTCAGTGGTTGAATAAATGAAAATAACTGAACAATCAGTCCTAGTATATTTACCGTTTGTAGTTATGCATGAACACTTTACCCTATTTTCAATAGAACTATTATTGAGTGTATTTCTTTTATCTTACTCAATTGTGCTAGTAATTACATTATTCAGCAGACTTATTGTTTGAGCTACTACTCTCTCTCCATTTTCCCTCCATCTAGGCTCACAAGGTTGATCATTGCAGACAGCTAGATTTTCTAACGCATTCAAGAGATTCCGGTTTTATTATGATGTATTATTCGGCTTTTTTTTATCTTTTTATGTTATCTTTTGTTGTATTGTTGGCATTGTGAGGGATTATGATATTGTTGTTGATTTATGAAGCTGAGTTTTATTTTCATGAGACATGTAGTGGCTTTATGATTTGTGACTAAAATGAATGTAGGGTTTTGAAATAAATTTTATGTTTTTAGTTTAAATGATTTCCATTGTTTATTATTTTATTGTCTTATGAATCTTAGTCTATGTGATGTATTTCTATGTACCTACAATGCTCCACATATCTTGGCATAACCCTGTTTTGGGGATGTTAAGGGGTGTGGGGTGTTAAATTTGGTATCAGAGCCTAAAGATCACTAAAGAATTGTTTTGTAAGTAAACCATTATTAAAAGAAACTAGATTTTTGAAACAAAATCAATTCTGAAAATAAGATTCAATACGTACAAAGTCCAATCAAAACCTTTCTATAATTCTTTCGATACCTAATCTTCATTTTTCTCTTGCGCGGTATGGCGGATGCTACGTATCTTCCTAAGGGTGTCCCTATCCCCGCTTGGTTCCGCAGATATCTTCAAACTCGAGCACCAACTGAAGGTCAAGGGACCGCGAAAGGTTCGGCACCAACTGTTATGGTTCCTCCTAACCCACCAGACTTCCCTAGGCTTTGCAAAGACTTTTCTAATCTTTGTGGCAGGCCTATCTCGGGTAAAGAGAGTTATTTTTAAGGCACACACTTGGTTAAGGAGTATGGAGCGGATTTTTGGATTGTTAGGACTTGAGGATCATTAGAGAGTTCAGCTACCCTCTTGACAGAGGAAGGAGGAGACATCATATTGGTGGGAGATAGTTGACGACGAGGGGAAAGAGCTTGGTTGGGCCAGATTCAGTGATAGGTTTGGGAGGAGATTCTTTTTCACGGGTTGAGGAAGGTATCTAGTTAGGAAAATTCAATAGGTGGAAGTAAGGAGATCTCTCAGTAAAGAAATACATTAAATAATTCAATGTGCAGTCATGATTGGGAATGGATCTAGTTAACACACCTCACAAGAAAGCTGTTAAGTTCGCAAGAGGACTGAACCAACCTTTCCGCTGAAACATGTACCTATGGAAGCAACATTTGAGTCATTAGTGTAGGATCTAGATTAACCCTAGAGGGGGGTGGTGAATAGAGTTTATTGGAGTTTTACAAGATATAAAAAATATTCATAGCATAGATTGCAACAGAGAAAATAAACTTCGAAAATAAATGACACAGATTTTACCCAGCATCGGCAAACCCCTGCTTACTGCTGCATTCCCAGGCTTTATACTTGGTATTAAAACCGATTTCCGCTTACAAAACCCTATAAACTCGCAAACCCTTCTACTGCTCTAATCTTACGCTCAAAACTCTGGACTAATCTTTATCCCCAAGATCAGATTTTCCCCGAGTTACAAACCCGTAACTCGTAAACCCTAATTTAGAAGTAAACTAGAAAACCTATACAATGTATTGTAAAAATAAAAAAACATTAAAAAATAAAGACAAAACGAAACCTTCCATGTAAAATGAATAGTCGGACTCCTTATTTCTCTTGAAATATTTTTGTCCTCAAATCAATGTCGGCCGAAATTCAATTTAAGGTTTTGTTTCCCAAATCGTGACTCTTAATAAGTGGATATTTTCTTTGAATTCTTGCGTTTCTTGTTGTTCTCTTGTCCACCGATTTGGTCTTGCGTGCGATCAAAACTCTGATTAATTATGAGTATTCTGAATTTTGTTTTTGATCTCTTGTTTTGCTTGTGGTTTCGATGGTTTTCTGCCTGTGATGAATTGGTTATTTAATGGGTTTAAAAACCCTTTACTTGCTTGGATTTCTTGTGGTTGATTTGGTCCGATGGTTGCGTGATTATGCTTGTTGATTCATGGAAACATTGGATTTGTTTCTTGATTTTCAGGAAAGACTTAGACAATTTTTTATGGCTTTGAACAATTGCGTGCATGAATTTCTAGAAAATTTTAAGCTGTTATGTATTCTTTCCATAAACAAAAAACATTGATTTTATAGATAATTTTTTGCTAGATTTTCTTGGACGAATTAGGTCCTGTTTAAGCCCTTCTGTAAATTTGGAGAATTAATTGTAAAATCCAATTGCCAAATATATTTCTCCCATCAATGCACATTTTAAATCTTTCCATCGAAAGAAATTTCCTTTTTCACTGAAAACATTCAAACATTTCCATTTGCACTTGTGTCTTACTCTGGCTTGGCTTGTTTCTTGACAATATAACCGTGAATACATGTACACAAGCATATATATATATGTATATGTATGTATCTATGTATATGTACACAATTATGTGTGTATATATGTATCTCTTTCTTGTGTATATGCCACTGGTCCTTGTCAAAAGTTCTGCTTGTAGTACTCTGGTATGTTTGCTAGTTTTTGCATATGTACTTGATCATGTGCTTTGACATTCCTTGTTTTTTGCTCGACATTCATCTATGCTCTTCTTCCCTATGCTTTCATATTTGTGCAAACTGTTTTTCCACCATGTCAAGTTGCACCTGTTCTTTGTGTATGGCTAAGCTTGCTGTACATTGTTCGAATTGTGTCGCTTGGTCTTGCACCAATCAATTTGACCATGTTTTTCTCTTGTGCATAACACCATGTACTCGAGCCATTTCTTGCATGGATGTTTGTATATATGTGCACGTTTTTAGCCCCTTGCTTTTTCTTGCTTGAGTCTAGTTGTTGTTGCACCATGCTGTTTGGCTGGTGCACCTTGAGTATACTGCTGTGTTCATTTTGTATGCTATGCATCCATGTGCATTTTCCCTTGAACTGTTTTAAGCCTTGCCCCATAGTACTTCCATTCCATATTGATATTACATGCCATGTCACTTTTCTTGATGCTTGAAAGCTTCACCGTGTTGCTATTACTTGAACCTTGCTTTTTTTTCTAAAACTAAAAACTAGAAAAGCAAAAAAAAAAAAAAAAAAAACAATTACAACATTGGTCGCTCCCGAGAAGTCACGTCTAAATCTGACCTTGTAAAACAAATACAACCATTACATTCAAGAAGCACACAGAGGCCGCTTCAATCAATTACACAATCTGAACTAGTGTAAAGCCACACACTAGAGCAAACAAAATCGCAGGGAATCTACGCCAAGACCCAAGACAGGATTAGCAAATTACATCCAACTGACTAGCTACTTGGCAGGCAGTCACCACAATCTCACGATTTCACTCAGCAAAAGCTAAAGCATTACCACTAGTGGATGAAAGACCGAGTGTAACACCCCACATCCGTTAGTGTCACTCATAAAGGGAATGCACTAAGTTCTATGGAGCATTTTAAGGTAAAAGATGCAGATGAATTACAAGGCAGACAAAAAATAAAACAGCGGAAAATAAAACTTTGCTTTATTGATAAAATAGTTTGTACAACGATTTCTTTACAATATCAGAGTATCATATGTCGTACAAAATAAAGAAGCGTAAAACAACATTTATATTCCCTAATGTAGCAAGAGCCAGCCATAGCATCTGAAAAGAGAATCCAAGCAAAACTTCGAAAATTCTTCAAGCTGGGAAAGAGTGACGGTCCAACTAAACCTGAGCTATACTATTCCCTCCTTTACTACCTGGTGGGGGGGGGGGGGGGAACGGAAGAAAAGAAGACAAAAGAAAACTGGGTCAGACATAAAGTCTGGTAAGTACAGTTACTTCTAGCATATGAACAGGGAAAACGAAACGACATGAATTAACTGAATACAAGATAATACCATGATGACAGGATCAACAAGATAAGATAAGATTAACACAAGATATCCTAAGATAAGATAAACTGGATCTGCTCTAATACTTTCATCGCTTCGCTATTTCCTTGTTATACTGGTTTCTATATCTCTGCACCACCTAACTAGTGTCCCAACTAGTAATGATAACATGATCCCAATCCCGGTAATTTCGGTAGCCTTCAGGCATACATTTATTATTTATTACCTAGATCTAATCTAGGGTTTTCTATCAAGTGCTTCCTAGATTCAACCAGGGTTTATGCTATCTACTAAACGTTTCTCGAATTCAGGGTTTATGCCACCTAGGTCCAACTAGGGATTATGCTACCTGTCGAACGATGCCCTCTAGTCTAGGACACACTACCTAGAGTGGTGTATGTTCCTAGACTTTCCCCACGTATGTATCACGAATCGTTATCGCTTGTCTAGATGCACATGTGCTGTAATGTGCGACCCGAGTCCCGTGGCAGGGCTACTCTAGAAACACGGAACTCGGTCGGGAGCTTTTCAGATATCTGCCGGTGCAGATGCTAAGGTCTGTTTTTCTACCAGTGGTTATGGTCCCACGTGACTAATCCCTCAATTAATGAAAGGCAATCCAAGATAATCAAGCGCGAGAACTGTACTTTTGCCACCCTATGCCCTACTTTCCTATTGGCCAGCCTCACCCATAACTAGATAGCAAGTATATGGTCTGTTGGGAGTTCTCTGCCTTTCCGCATACGTACAACGATTGACTAAAGATTGTAGGTAGACGACGATTTGCTATCACAGGGCAAAAACTAGTCTCGCCGAATCACGCCGATCCACCCTAGTCTTTAGGTTGCCATATATTGCAACCAAGGCATACCCTTGGTTCTTCTAACACAGACCTTAATCTCTGTGAGCCCAGGAGGATCATATGCCACCTCACAAAGGGATACCAAGAGTACCCTCACATTCCCTCGAAGTCTCGGGCTTCGTAACCCAATTCGTTGGAGGCCTCTTTAAGATCAGATGGACGTTCGCTCCTACTTGTGATATACTAAGGATTACTACTTAGTTTTCTAACTAAGGTTTACCACTTAGTTTGTTGAATCATCGTTTTCTTAACTAAGGTTTACGACTTAGTTCATATTAACTAAGGTTTACTACTTAGTTCTTGTTCTTGTCAAGTTGGGTTGGTTAAGTGTCATTAGTCTATTCGAGTCAACTTAACCCTTTCATTTGCCATATAAAATTGGTTAAGTGTTATCAGTAGTTCATGTTGACTTAACCCCTACCACAAACCGAGTTATATTGGTTAAGTATTTTCTTATTACTTAACCCTACCCATTCATCTTGTATTGGTTAAACGTTCCCTTTAACCTAACCTTGCCCATCTATTTTAACTGACATATTATAGCGGTTAAGTGTTCCCTTAGCTAACTTAACCCTAACATCTGTTTAATTAACATGTTCTAATGGTTAAGTACTGTCCTTTCATGTTTTTAACTTAACCCTGTTCATTTATCCAGCTATGATGACTAAGTGTTCCAAGTTTACTTAACCCCTCCTTCTATTCTTAGTTAACATGTTAAATTGGCTAAGTGTATTAAACTTACTTAACCCCTACAAATCTTGTCTTGTTAACATGTTAAGTGGTTAAGTGTCCAAATTAGCCTAACCCCACTCATCAGATTTAGTTAACATGTTGAGTTGGTTAAGTGTTTTAGTTAACTTAACCCTACCATTCTTGTTCTAGCTTTAATTAATAAATTAAAGTAGCGACCACTCACATTAGACAGATATTGTTGCGATTACTGGATGTGCCGGTTGGTTCCGGACAGGTTTATATCGCAACTCAGTCTAACCTCGGGTTAGGCATATTCGTGTTTTCTAAGTTCAAAGGGTTTTGATTAATTTTCAAATCAGGTTTTGAAAGTAACCATCCCGTCCGTCGGATCAGTTAGGGATAGCCAGGGAGAGCTGGAAACTTGTATTTTCCAAACCCAAGCCTAGACACTATCCTCTATGTCACCCTAGAACTTTCTGGTGTATGTATTATTAAAAGAGATGTCATTAATAAACCTTTCTTCTGTATATATATAAATTGTTAACAATTTATCCTCAAAGTTTAACCATTTATCCTCAAAGTCCATTTTCCCTTTTTAAATAAATTTGGCCTATACCATATTCATTTGCCATGCCCGCTAATGGACTTATATTCTAGGCCCAAATCTTGATTTGCCTATCTTATAGTTTATAACAATTTCGATCCAACATCCTCATTTACAGTTCATTCCAAAACTAGATTTCATATTCTAGTTTACAGTTTATGCCCAAAACTTAATTTGCATACCAACTACCTACTTTGTGGCCCATTTAATCATTTACCATTTACGCTCAATGTATGCAAATTATTCACAATTATGCTAATATACTTATCATGCTTAATTTAGCCACCCAATTCTGATTTAATATTCTAATTTCAGTTCATGTCAAAACCAGACTTGTTATTCTAATTTTCATCTTAATAGTCATGCTATAATGCATGTTCCCAAATTATGCCAATTTCCAAGTTTAGTCAATTTCATGTTTTTCCCAAAACGTATTCCCATCGTTCGTATAATCATGATTCAACCTAGATCATAAATAAATCTAGATTCGTGGATAAAAGGGAATGAACCAAAATGCCATGAAAGAATAGACATAATAACTGGCATAAGATGATAATTCACAGGCATTTAGATCTGGTAATATTACGGCACGAAAAAGGTTGAATAGTATAGGTTCAAGAACATGGGTAGACCTAATTTAATAGGTAAATTCCCAAGATCAAGATCCAAGGATAACTAAGAATAAACTGAAATAGAAAGTCAAGCCCAGATCCAATATAATGCCAGTTTGGGGTACAACATGGTTTTGTAACTACAGTGTCATGGGCATAAATAATAATCTTATATCCATAGTCATAGGCAATAAATCCTCACAGTTAATGAATCACAGTCATAGGCGATGTTCATAGTCAAAGGAAAATAATTCTCACAGTCATGAGTCACAGTCATAGGAAATGTTCATAGTCAAAAAGGCATATGGTTTAAGGTCCCTAGTTTCATAGTCACAGTCTTATTGGTCATCGAATCATAACAGTTCTTAATTAGGTCCAAAGATATAAGCACTGATTCGAATAGAAAGATTTGGCATATTCTTTTATTCCTTTAATTTCATGTCATGAATAGAGAAAACGTTCAAATCTAAAAAGTAACCGACTTACAGAGATTATATTAGATTCGTAGAAAAACAGTCGTTGAAGTCGTTTGAATCTTCACTTGAATCCTAACTTGTTTTGAATCTCCTATTGAAAGTCTTGAGCAGCATTTCCTCATCTTGATTTATTTTATATATTATTTTATTTATTATTTAATTTAGTGGAGGGGAAGAAGCCATGTCCACTAAGAATCTTTGCAGCATAGGGTTAGAGAAGAATTGTGAATAGTGAAGGAGACTAGGGGCTGTTTAAATAGGATTAGGCGGACGAATCTGGGCAGAAAACGAGACCAGGTACATCAGAATGCACCCAGGCCCAAAAGTGTGTTTTGCACCCAGGACGACTGCCCTGTCGACCTGGTCAAGGGGGGTCGACTACCCAGTCGACTCCCCAGTCGACCTGGGTCCTGGGCGGGAATTTTCCCGCCCAGCCCGCTTCTGGGTTTGAATTCGAATTTCGAATTCGAATTTCGAGCTGTTTTCGATTCTGAAAATTCCTGTAACTTCGGAGAGTCATAACTTCTTCATACGGACTCCGATTTACGCAAACTCAGACTCGTTTTCAAGAAGAATTTCGAGACGAACGCAATGGCGCCACCCGTTTCCCTTAATTCTTTCATTTTGAATTAATTATACCTTGATTTGTGAAACTTAATGTTATAGAATTACGGGGTGTTACATTCTCCCCCACTTAAAATGATTTCGTCCCCGAAATCTTCAAGTTAGGAAGAATGTGTCCTACCATCCAATCACCCATCTACTCAACCATTCAATCACAGGCATTCATTGTCCTTAAAAGATTTCTAATGCTTTCATGTTCATGTGCATAGTGTGTGTATATGTCTTTATCTAGTGCAAAATCAGACGGCCTACTGATTCAGTTGACCTCCTTAATGCGAATCATGTCAGTGCCATGTGTCCAATCATGTATGCAAGCATCCCTAGTTATGTAAATACTACATGCGTGCATAGCCATTCATCTATATGCAACATCCAAATGATAACATATCAAGTTAAACTTACAAACAAATACATATCTGTAAATGCAATATGAAAGCGTCCGAACTGATCTAGTGCCTTATACATATGCATATGCATTCACGAGCAACCATTAGCAACCACTCGCAACCATCAACCATAACATGTTTCAAATACATGTTTACATCCAAAAGAGTTTCTACCTAAGGATCAAAGATACGACCTAGAGGATATACTTTGGAAAGAGAGGAACAAGTATGCGTATGGTTCCTACAAAAAAATAAATCAAGGATGCACCCTTAAGAAAAAGGGTATGATGCTTGTATCCAGTCTTCTTGAGCTTTACTTTACTGTATCTTAACTAATTTAACTTCACGATTGCGAAGTTTCTTGACCTCCATTTCCAAAATAAACAGATGTCAGCAACGATACCAAGTGTATATACTAGGATGATTACAGGTCTCCCTCTTATCCATCATGCCATAACTATAAGGGTCAAAAGGTCACTATGTTCTTTTTTTTTAGAGCGCCTGCCACAACTATTCATCTCTCACGCAAACCATCCTAGTCGAGCTCGACATTCCTCAAGTACAAGTCCCAAAGGCCTAAACCAATATCAGACAAGCACCCAAGGAATACCTCCTCCGAATTTAGATGATCTACGTGAGATGATATAAGCAAACTCGATAGTTATTCTCAAATCCCTACTAACCAAAAATAAACGGGCCGAGTCACCAATTGGATTTGAGACTAATTGGGATCTTTCACTATGCAAGTACTAAGGTGTAGAGACTCAACTATGGAAGCAAATATGAACAAATGCGAAGCGCTAAAAACGAAAGAGTACAAACAGAAAAACTAGACTCTTCCAACAGAACTTTACTACCTTTCTCCTAGGTACGCTTAGTGGTGAAAGTATGTACTTGCCCTTCTGAAAATCTTGTTCCTCGTTCTTGCCCCTGTCCTTAATTATATGCCCTATTATACCCTTGTAAAGATACTTCCTCTTGTCTTAGGTTTTATAATTCCTTCCTCCTTCGTGAGCTAAATCTACATCCATGAATTCCTCATCCTTGGGTTGTGCTCCTTAGCCAAAATCCTCATCCCCTTCCATGTGTAACCATGTTGACAAGTCTCTCGAAAGCTGCCTCCATCATGCAGAAAACCCTATAAGCTTTGAAAGAAAACTGGCCGTAAGTGAAACAACTACAGCTATAGATGGAAGTCGGTCACTACTTCGCCCTTCGATGAGGTTACATCCCAGAAAGCCAGGAGCCCTAGAGACTCAAGAAAGAAGGAAACAAGGACTCAACAGAGAATCAAAAGATGGTGCATATGGCTTTGGGGAATATGCCTTTAAAATAAATCTTTTCTCTTGAAAATGCTTCTTTTAAAACCGTTTTGAAAATAATTTTTCAAATCCTTTATCTGATCTGGTAACCTTCAGCTCTGATACCACGTGTAACACCCTACATCCATAAGTGTCACTCACAAAGGGAATGCACTAAGTTCTGTGGAGCATTTTATGGTAAAAGATGCAGATGAATTACAAGAAAGACAAAAATTAAAACAGCGGAAAATAAAACTTTGCTTTATTGATAAAATAGTTTATACAAAGATTTCTTTACAATATCAGAGTATCATCTATCCTACAAAATAAAGAAGCATAAAACAACATTTATATTCCCCAATGTAGCAAGAATCAGCCATAGTATCTGAAAAGAGAATCCAAGCAATACTTCGACAAATCTTCAAGCTGGAAAAGAGCGACGGTCCAACTTAACCTGAGCTATACTATTTCCTCCTTTACTACCTGGTGGGGGGGGGGGAAACAAAAGAAAAGAAGACGAAAGAAAACTGGGTCAGACATAAAGTCTGGTAAGTTCAGTAACTTCTAGCATATGAATAGGGCAAACGAAACGACATGTATTAACTGAATACAAGATAATACCATGATGACAGGATTAACAAGATAAGATAAGATTAACATAAGATATTCTAAGACAAGATAAAATGGATATGCTCTAATACTTTCGCCGCTTCGCTATTTCCTTGTTATACTGGTTTCTATATCTCAGCACCACCTAACTAGTGTCCCAACTAGTAATGATAACGTAATCCCAATCCCGGTAATTTCGGTTGCCTTCAGGCATACATTTATTATTTATTACCTAGATCTAATCTAGGGTTTTCTATCAAGTGCTTCCTATATTCAACCAGGGTTTATGCTATCTACTAAACGTTTCTCAAATTCAGGGTTTATGCCACCTAGGTCCAACTAGGGATTATGCTACCTGTCGAACGATGCCCTCTAGTCTAGGACACACTACCTAGAGTGGTATATGTTCCTAGACTTTCCCCACGTATGTATCGCGAATCGTTATTGCTTGTGTAGATGCACATGTCCTGTAATGTGCGACCCAAGTCCCGTGGCAGGGCTACTCTTGAAACACGGAACTCGGTCGGGAGCTTTTCAGATATCTGCCGGTGCAGATGCTAAGGTCTGTTTTTCTACCAGTGGTTATGGTCCCACGTGACCCCTCCCTCAACTAATGAATGGCAATCCAAGAAAATCAAGCGCGAGAACTGTACTTTTGCCGCATTATGCCCTACTTTCCTATTGGCCAGCCTCACCCATAACTAGATACCAAGTATATGGTCTGTTGGGAGTTCTCTGCCTTTCCGCATACGTACAACGATTGACTAAAGATGGTAGGTAGATGACGAGTTGCTATCATAGGGAAAAAAACTAGTCTCGCCGAATCACGCTGATCCACCCTAGTCTTTAGGTTGCCATATATTGCAACCAAGGCATACCCTTGGTTCTTCTAACACAGATCTTAACCTCTGTGAGCCCAGGAGGATCATCTGCCACCTCACAAAGGGATACCAAGATTACCCTCACGTCCCCTCGAAGCCTCGGGCTTCGTAACCCAATTCGTTGGAGGCCTCTTTAAGATCAGATGGACGTTCGCTCCTACTTGTGATATACTAAGGATTACTACTTAGTTTTCTAACTAAGGTTTACCACTTAGTTTGTTGAATCATCGTTTTCTTAACTAAGGTTTACGACTTAGTTCATATTAACTAAGGTTTACTACTTAGTTCTTGTTCTTGTCAAGTTGGGTTGGTTAAGTGTCATTAGTCTATTCGAGTCAAATTAACCCTTTCATTTGCCATATAAAACTGGTTAAGTGTTATCAGTAGTTCATGTTGATTTAACCCCTTCCACAAACCGAGTTATATTGGTTAAGTATTTTCTTATTACTTAACCCTACCCATTCATCTTGTATTGGTTAAACGTTCCCTTTAACCTAACCTTGCCCATCTGTTTTAACTGACATATTATAGCGGTTAAGTGTTCCCTAAGCTAACTTAACCCTAACATCTGTTTAATTAACATGTTCTAATGGTTAAGTATTGTCCTTTCATGTTTTTAACTTAACCCTGTTCATTTATCCTGCTATGATGACTAAGTGTTCCAAGTTTATTTAACCCCACCTTCTATTCTTAGTTAACATGTTAAATTGGCTAAGTGTATTAAACTTACTTAACCCCTACAAGTCTTGTCTTGTTAACATGTTAAGTGATTAAGTGTCCAGATTAGCCTAACCCCACTCATCGGATTTAGTTAACATGTTGAGTTGGTTACGTGTTTTAGTTAACTTAACGCTACCATTCTTGTTCTAGCTTTAATTAATAAATTAAAGCCGCGACCACTCACATTAGACAGATATTGTTGCGATTACTGGATGTGCCGGTTGTTTCCGTGCAGGTTTATATCGCAACTAGTCTAACCTCGGGTTAGGCATATTCGTGTTTTCTAAGTTCAAAGGGTTTTGATTAATTTTCAAATTAGGTTTTGAAAGTAACCATCCCGTCGGTCGGATCAGTTACGGATAGCCAGGGAGAGCAGGAAACTTGTATTTTCCAAACCCAAGCCTAGACACTATCCTCTCTGTCACCCTAGAACTTTCTGGTGTATGTATTATTAAAAGAGATGTCATTAATAAACCTTTCTTTTGTATATATATATAAATTGTTAACAATTTATCCTCAAAGTTTAACCATTTATCCTCAAAGTCCATTTTCCCTTTTTAAATAAATTTGGCCTATACCATATTCATTTTCCATGCCCACTAATGGACTTATATTCTAGGCCCAAATCTTGATTTGCCTATCTTACAGTTTATAGCAATTTAGATCCAACATCCTCATTTACAGTTCATTCCAAAACTAGATTTCATATTCTAATTTATAGTTTATGCCCAAAACTTAATTTGCATACCAACTACCTACTTTGTGACCCATTTAACCATTTACCATTTACGCCCAATGTATGTAAATTATTCACAATTATGCTAATATACTTATCATGCTTAATTTAGCTACCCAATTCTGATTTAATATTCTAATTTCAGTTCATGACAAAACTAGACTTGTTATTCTAATTTTCATCTTAATAGTCATGTTATAATGCATGTTCCCAAATTATGCCAATTTCCAAGTTTAGTCAATTTCATGTTTTTCCCAAAACATATTCCCATCGTTCGTATAATCGTGATTCAACCTAGATTATAAATAAATCTAGATTCGTGGATAAAAGTGAATGAACCAAAATGCCATGAAAGAATAGACATAATAACTGTCATAAGATGATAATTCACAGGCATATAGATTTGGTAATATTACGACATGAAAAGGGTTGAATAGTATAGGTTCAAGAAAATGGGTAGACCTAACTTAATAGGTAAATTCCCAAGATCAAGATCCAAGGATAACTAAGAATAAACTGAAATAGAAAGTCAAGCCTAGATCCAATATAATGCCATTTTGGGGTACAACATGGTTTTTAACTACAGTGTCATGGGCATAAATAATAATCTTATATCCATAGTCATAGGTAATAAATCCTCACAGTTAATGAATCACAGTCATAGGCGATGTTCATTGTCAAAGGAAAATAATTCTCACAGTCATGAGTCACAGTCATAGGCAATGTTCATAGTCAAAAAGGCATATGGTTTTAAGGTCCCTAGTTTCATAGTCACAGTCTTATTGGTCATCGAATCATAACAGTTCTTAATTAGGTCCAAAGATATAAGCATTGATTCAAATAGAAAGATTTGGCATATTCTTTTATTCCTTTAATTTCATGTCACGAATAGAGAAAACGTTTAAATCTAAAAAGTAACCGACTTACAGAGATTATATTAGATTCGTAGAAAAACAGTCGTTGAAGTCGTTTGAATCTTCACTTGAATCCTAACTTGTTTTGAATCTCCTCTTGAAAGTCTTGAGCAACATTTCCTCTTCTTGATTTATTTTATATATGTAACACCCCGTAATTCAATTAATATTAATATCTACAAATTAAAGAATAACTAATCTCAGACTTGAGAATTGTGGGAAACGGGTTGCGCTATTGTGTTCGTCTCGGGATTCTGGTTGAGATAGAGTCCGAGTTTGCGTGAATTGGACTTCGTATGAAGAAGTTATGGCCATCGGAAGTTTTTGAAAATTCAAAATAGATTTCAGAAAAATTTAAAATTCAAACAGAAAAGTGCAGAAGCAGGCTGGGCGGGAAAAATTCCCGCCCAGGCAGGTCGACTAGGGGGTCGACACTAGTGTCGACCTCCCCCCCAGGTCGACCTGCCCCCCCCCCCAGGTCGACTATAGTGTCGACCTGGGTCTGGCGGCTGGGGTTTCTAGCTGACCTGTTTTTAATTGACCAATGACCCATTAGGGTTTCTGACCTAATCTGGTTGGCTGGGATTAGTGCTGAGTTGATCTGACGGTCTAAAATAAATGCTAACTCTATAAATACCTAGGTAGTCTCTCACCCTAATTCATAAGAAAAATAGAATAGCTACCGTCATACCGCCGCCATGGAACTCAGTGGAGCCGCCGCCAACTAAGAAGGAAGAAAAGCTAATTCAATTCTAATTTTAATCAACTCTAAAGTGAAGCAAAACTCTTTTCTTCTCTAAATTGTGAGTATGATAGTCTTAACACGATTATTATCATTTTAATTAGGTTAAGTCATGAATGGATTATGAGTAGATGATGTGAATTATCATATATGTTGTTGTAAACCCCTTTTGCTACCATGTATATTGTAAATACAATGTTATGTGATGATGATATCTTATATGTTGTAAATCATGCTATGGTGATGTTATGTATGTTGAAAGTTTCTATGCTAAGTTGTGATAAATCATACATGTTAAAAAGCCATGATGTTACTATCTATGCTAGTTAGTTCATATCAATTAAATCATCTTTTTTAGGCTATGTTGATCTATATGACAAGTCACATATGCAAGTTAGATTGATTAGAAAAGTTATGAACATATGCCATGACATCTAGAATTATGCTATGACATATGTGATATCCTATGCTAGTTCACACCATCATTATGTTGCCTAAAAACCCCATATGCAAGTTTATGTATAGATTTGGGCTATGATCATATCATGTAAATTATGACATTTAACAAGTTGACACCTTTTGATCCTTAACATGTGTAGTTTATGCAAGTTTCACCCCTATTATGATTAGATTTATTTTAATTGTCTATATGTTAATTCGTCTTTGTGCTATGTGTTAGACTTTTCAAGTCTAGCCTATATTATGCGTTGAATAAGCGAACGTATAAACATGGGGTAGGGGTAATATTAAGGATTTAATAATAAGAAGTTGGGGTGCAATTGATATGATTTTTGCATGCCATGAGTGGATGACCATAATTGAGTCAATTATGGACATCATTAAAAGTAGACTTAATTAGTAATTTGAATAGGGAATTATTAAAACTGGGGGAAAAAGATTATAAGTGATAATCAATGCTTAGGACAAGAGGTTGGACTCGTTTGTGACGTAAACCTGCCCGGAACCGCGCAGCAAATCCAGTGGTCACAAATGTCAGCCCAATGTGAGAGGTCCTAGGCCTAAACTAAAGCATAACAGTTGTAAAGGCACGATGTTAGACTCTTTTATGGTGTTAGACTGCCCGGATCTTCCCGGCAAATCCAGCTGCCATAAATGCCAGTCTAATGTGAGAGGTCTTTATGAGGTTATGGCCTGAATAAATTAAGAAATACTTAACCAGATAAACATGTAAGGTGGGACATGGGGGTTAAGTAAGTGCCTTGGGTGGCATGAGGGATTTAGTGGGTGCCCTTAGTGGCATGAGAAATACGATTAGTAAGACTTAACCAAACACACATGAAAATGAACATGACTAAGAGGGTTAAATGGGATATACTAGTGACAAACTTAGGTGGGCAGCTTGTGGGGGCCCATTTCAACCAGTATCCCAAACGTATCTTTGTGGGCTCGACTCAAGTCGAGGACGGGACACGCATGCTGGGTTTGACTGTAAGAGGCCAAAACAGGGAGCGGTGGCAACGCAAGTCCAACGGGTTTCATATGCGTGTGTGTACCCGGGCTGGTAGGTAAGACGTTGTTGCATCGTGTAGGTATAAGCCATGCATTCTCAAGTTGTATCGGGTTGGCACTTTAGGGGAGTCATACACCCCACTGTGGGGCCAGCACGGGTATCTACGAGTAGGGAGCCGATCGAAAGTGGGTAGTGGGGTACACCTAGTGGAGATAGGGGATGACAGCACCTATGTAGTCAGCTAGGGGTACGTAAGGCTATTTATGTTGTTTCTGTGTGAAGCAAGTGGGATCAACCTTTAGGGTGACTGGTGCGGTGCAGTGTAGTAATGTGCGGTGCAGTGTAGTAATCGTTCGTTAGTAATTAGGTGTGCCTTTAACGTTATCTTTCACGTTATCTTTACCTGCTCATTCCATACCTAATAGTTCATAGACATTTACTTGTCTTCCAGCTTATGCCTTAGTCTAATTATTTTGATAGTAGTATTGTTAGATTTATCATACTCGCCAGACTTTATGTCTGACTCCCTCCATTTCTTTCCTTTTTTCCCCCTCCAGGTCCTTAGGTTGGGCCCAACTCTAGTGGAGTTTAATTGGATTGCTTCATCTCTCTTTGGAAAGCTTGGACCGTTGAAGTAAAGTCCAGCTTGTTATCTTTATAATGGCTATTTATGTAATGGGATTATGTATTTTGTTTTTATGAAGATGGATATTGTACTTGGTTAAGATCTATGGTTTTATGATGTAACAAACATGTTTAATTTCCGATGCAATAAAATGAAGTTTTAGATTTCCAAGTACTATTTATTATCTGTCTTGTTGTAATTTTTCTGTTCTATATTCACTTATAACCTCCATGGAAGTTAACGCATTCCCTTTGCGAGTGACATTAATGGACGTGGGGTGTTACACGTGGTATCAGAGCTTAAGGTTACCAAACCAGATAAAACTACTTTAGAAAAATAGTTATTTTTGGAAGAAGTGCTTTCAAAAACATGTTTTAATGAGAAATTTAAAGAGGAAAGTTTTTAAGAAAAACATAATCCCCAATAGCCATATATCTTTATCTTTCGAATTATTCATTTTGAATCTTTCCTTTTTCGTTTCAGCATGGCTGAAGATCTTAACCTACCTGACGGTGCAACGATACCAGGATGGTATAGGAGGCTATTAGAGGCTAGGGCTGCTGCGGTTCCGGCCAATGTTCCTCCACCACCAGTTGCACCCATTCCTCCCCCTCCTCCTCGCGTAGATACTTTTGCAAAGACGTGCAAGGAATTCAAGGCTATAGGTGGAAAACCCTTTCAAGGGTCAGAAACATTTGTGGAAGCTAGAGATTGGCTTAGGGAGGTGGAAGAATTGCCAGAAATTTTTGAAGTGGAAGAAGGGAGGAGAGTTAAATTAGCAGTTGGGTTGATGAAGGGAGAGGCCTCATTCTGGTGGGAGGTCACTAATAGGGAGCGTCCTGTTGATTCTTGGGCAGATTTTAGGCGTAGGTTTGAGGAGAAGTTTCTCTCAAGGGCAGAAGAGAATCTATATATGGAAAAGTTCTTGACGTTGAAGCAAGGAAGCTCAACAGTGAAAGAATATGTTAACAAATTTAATCAGTTTGCAAGGTTTGGCTTGGACTTAGTGAACACGCCGGAGAAGAAGACACTGAGGTTCGTTAATGGATTGAATGAACCGTTGCAAGGGTTGGCTATGACCCACATCCCTATGGGGGCCACCTTTGAGAAGCTTGTAGACATGGCACTCATGCACGAGGAGAAGAGCGCTAAAGTTGATAAGACACCCGAGAAGAAGGGGGATCAGAAGAAGCCCCAACAGCAAAACAAGAAGGGTGGCAAAAACAATAACGGCAAGGGAAAGAAGAAATCCTTTAACTGTGGGACACCAGGCCATCTCAGTATGGATTGCCGAAAGAAAAAGAAGACTGGCTGTTTCCACTATTGCGAAGTGGGACATATAGTGAAGGACTGCCCAAAGAAGGGGCAGAGGGCAGGAGCTACCTCGGGAGGACAGGTGCAGGCTCTTGTGGCACCAGGGCTGGCAAGGGGACAAGTTCAGGCTCTCGCGGTCCCACTGCTGCAAGAACGAGGTAGAACCATTTCTGTTGAAAGCTTAGTTTTTCTGTTTGATCATCCTGTCCGTACCTTATTCGATTCGGGCGCATCACATTCGTTTATCTCTACGTCGTTAGTTGAATCACTGCACTTAAACACCAGTTTAGTAGAGGAACCCTTAGTTGTTTCGAATCCAATTGGGGCTCAGCTCATTTGTCCATGATGTGTTTGGATTTGAAAATTTCTATACTTAGCGTTGAATTTAGATGTGATGCTTATGTGTTGGGCTTCACGGGCTATGGGCTAATTTTATGAATGGATTGGTTATCCAGAAATGGGGTCGTTCTTGATTGTGAAAGGAGAGTAGTTAGGCTCGTGACTTGCCTTGGCAACACTCTCGAAATCTTTTGTAATCCCATAAATTCGGTTATGCTAAGTTATTTAGAATCGCTTGACGCGTCTGAGGAAAATCTACAATCTGTTAGAGTGGTCCGAGAATATTCGGATGTGTTTGAGGAGGTGAAGGGCTTGCCTCCGAAGCGGGAGATAGATTTTTGAATATATCTTGTGGATAATGCGAAACCAGTATCTTTGTCGGTACGCCACATGGCTCCACGTGAAAGGAGGGAACTCGATAAGCAAGTGAAGGAGGTACTTGAGAAGGGATTCATAAGACATAGTATATCGGAGTGGGGTGCTCCAGTAGTATTTGCCATAAAGGCGGATGGGTCCCTTAGACTGTGTGTGGACTATAGAGAACTTAATAAGCTTACTAAGAAAAACAGACACCCACTGCCGAGGATTGACGATCTCTTCGATCAATTGGTCGGTGCCTCAGTGTTTTCGCAGTTGGACTTAGCCACTGGTTTCCATCAGTTGAGAGTGACTGAGGATAGCATTGACAAGACAGCCTTTAGGACTCCGGACGGTTTTTATGAATGGCTAGTGATGCCCTTCGGTTTGACAAACGCCCCTGCATACTTTGTTGATCTGATGAGTAGGGTGTTTAGGGAGTACCTTAACAAATTCGTGGTAGTCTTTGTAGATGACATCTTGATCTTTTCTAAGGATTAAGAAGAACATGCCCTACATCTTAGGGAAGTGTTGGAGACCCTACGAGCGCATAATCTTAAAGCCAAATTTTCTAAGTGTCACTTCTGGAGGAAGGAAGTAAGGTTCTTGGGGCACGTGGTTTCCAAATAAGGGATAGCTGTAGATCCCGCGAAGGTGGTGGCCATCCAAGATTGGAAGGTCCCTAAAAATGCTACCGAAGTAAGAAGTTTCTTGGGGTTGGCTGGCTACTATAGGAAATTTATCAAAGACTTCACAAAGATATCAGCTCCATTGACACGCTTGACGAAGAAGAACCTGGTTTTCACATGGGACGTAGATTGTGATGATGCGTTCCAACGTTTGAAGAGAGCTTTGACTTCAGCCTCAGTCTTAGTATTTCCAAACGGGAGTAAGCCATTTACTGTTTATACTGACGCTTGTGGGACAGGACTAGGTGCAGTCTTAATGCAAGAGGGTAGGGTAATAGCCTATGGTGGAAGGCAGTTGAGAGCGCATGAGAAGAATTACCCCACGCACGACCTAGAGTTGGCCGCTATTGTTTTCGCGCTTAAGTCTTGGCGTCATTATCTTCTAGGCGAAAGATTTGAATTATTCACTGACCACAAATATTTAAAATACTTATTCTCTCAGAAGGACTTGAACTTAAGGCAGCAAAGGTGGATGTAGTTCTTAGCGTCCTACGACTTTGAGATAGCATATACCCCTGGCAAGGGTAACGTGGTGGCGGACGCCTTAAGTAGAAAAAGGTTATCCTTAAGTCCTTTGTTTGTTGAGCGGCGAAGCTTAGAATTCATTTCGATGTTTGACTTTAGACCTTCTGTTGACTTTGTACCCGGTTTACTAGCATCCTTAGAGGTTAGACCTACGCTTTTGGGACGGATTGGCGAGGCACAGCGAGACGACCCACAGTTGGTTAAGTTAGTAGAAAAGCTCAAAGGAGGGGAGTCATCAAGTCATCTCCATAGGTATACCCTAGATGATAAGGGTTGGTTACGTAGGGATGGTAGACTTTGTGTACCAAAATACGATGACCTAAGGAAGACTATTCTTGACGAAGCACATCGTTCGAAGATGACCATTCATCCCGGCGGGGACAAGATGTACAAAGACATGAAGAGAGTTTACTTTTGGTCCGGCATGAAGAAAGACGTGGCCAAGTATGTCGCTAGATGCTTGGTGTGCCAACAAGTAAAAGCGAAGCAAAAGAAACCCGGTGGGTTGCTTCACCCATTGGAGGTTCCACTATGGAAATGGGAAAGCGTCTCGATGGATTTTGTGGATGGATTACCGCGATCAAGGAAGGGTAATACGGGAATTTGGGTTATAGTAGATAGACTTACTAAGAGCGCCCATTTCATTCCCGTAAAGAGTAAGAGGACTGCTCCATGGTTAGCTTCTGTATATGTCCGAGAAATAGTTCGTTTGCATGGTGTTCCTTCTAGCATAGTGAGCGACCGCGATCCTATTTTCACTAGCGAATTATGGAGAAGCTTACAAGAGGCAGTAGGGACTTAGCTATGTTTGAGCACCGCATATCATCCTCAGACGGACGGCCAGACCGAGAGGGTGAATCGCATTCTAGAGGATCTTTTGAGGCTATGTATCCTAGACTTTAGGGGTACATGGGAAGAGCATCTTCCATTGGTGGAGTTCACATATAATAACAGCTTTCAGTCTAGCATTGGCATGGCACCTTTCGAAGCTCTTTACGGACGGTCGTGTCGTTCACCTACATGTTGGTGGGAATCTACGGATAATATCTTACTTAGACCCGATATGATTAGGGAGACTTCGGAGAAGATCGACTTGATTCGAAGGAGGATGAAAGCAGCGCAAGATAGGCAGAAATCTTATGCGGATAAGAGGAGGACAGATATCGAGTTTGAAGTTGGGGACATGGTCTTTATCAAAGTATCTCCATTACAGAACGTTGTTCGATTTGGGTCCGTTGGGAAGTTAGCACCAAGGTTCGTAGGGCCGTTTCCTATTAAGGAGAAGATTGGACAGATGGCATATAGAGTGGAGTTGCCAGAGAGACTTAGTAGTGTACACGACGTATTCCATGTGTCACATTTGAGGAAGTGCTTGCACGAGACCGCGGAGGTGGTAGAGCCGAGATTGCTTAGAGAGGTGGAGATAGAGCGTGATGCGACGATTCGACGAGCTCCTACGCGCATCCTTGGGTCGGAGATCAAGAAGTTGACGAATCGAGAGGTCAGACTAGTCAAAGTGCAATGGGGAGATGATGAGAGCAACGCTACTTGGGAGACGGAAGAGAAGATGCGTTCATTGTACCCTTTTCTTTTCGAGGGTATGTCCTTTAATTTCTCGTTTATCGCTTATCTTGTACTTATCTTACCTTTAGAGTATCCTCTCGCTAGTATCTTTGACCTTTAGTTAGGATAACCATATGGTTGAAACATGTGTTTGAGACATGTTATGTATGATGGATGGAAAGTGGATGCAAGTGTTTGCTAGTGGTTGCTCGTGGATGCATATACACACACAATTAGGCACTAGATCGGCTCAGTCACTTCATACTGCATATTGCATATAAATGGATGTATTTAGTAAAATGAATGTATAATGGTTGTGCACGCATGTAGAAATAATATGTATCGATAGGGTTCTTTTGCATACATAATGGACGCATGGCACTATCATAGTTTGCATTAAGGAGGTCGACTGAATCAGTGGACCGCCTGATTTTGCATTAGATATGGACATATACACACACTGTGCATTTAAACATAAAAGCATTAGAAGTCTATAAGGACAATGGATGCCTGTGTTTGATGGTTGAGTAGATGGACGATTGGATGTTAGGACATACGTTCTTCTTGACTAGAAGATTTCGAGGACGAAATCCTTTAAGGAGGGGAGAATGTAACACCCCGTAATTCAATTAATATTAATATTCACAAATTAAAGAATAACTAATCTCAGACGTGTGAATTGTGGGAAACGGGTTGCGCCATTGTGTTCGTCTCGGAATTCTGGTTGAGATAGAGTCCGAGTTTGCGTGAATTGGACTTCGTATGAAGAAGTTATGACCATCGGAAGTTTCTGAAAGTTCAAAACAGATTTCAGAAAAATTTAAAATTCAAACAGAAAAGTGCAGAAGCGGGCTGGGCGGGAAAAATTCCCACCTAGGCAGGTCGACTAGGGGGTCGACACTAGTGTCAACCTCCTCCCCAGGTCGACTACCATGTCGACCTGCCCCCCCTCCCCCCCGCCCCCCAGGTCGACTATAGTGTCAACCTGGGTCTGGCGGCTAGGGTTTCTGGCTGACCTGTTTTTAATTGACTAATGACCCATTAGGGTCTCTGACCTAATCTGGTTGGCTGGGATTAGTGCTGAGTTGATCTGACGGTCTAAAATAAATCCTAACTCTATAAATACCTAGGTAGTCTCTCCCCTAATTCATAAGAAAAATAGAATAGCTACCGTCATACCGTCGCCATGGAACTCAATGGAGCCGCCGCCAACTAAGAAGGAAGAAAAGCTAACTCAATTCTAATTCTAATCAACTCTAAAGTGAAGCAAAACTCTTTTCTTCTCTAAATTGTGAGTATGATAGTCTTAACAAGATTATTATCATTTTAATTAGGTTAAGTCATGAATGGATTATGAGTAGATGATGTGAATTATCATATATGTTGTTGTAAACCCCTTTTGCTATCATGTATATTGTAAATCCAATGTTATGTGATGATGATATCTTATAGGTTGTAAATCATGCTATGGTGATGTTATGTATGTTGAAAGTTTCTATGCAAAGTTGTGATAAATCATACATGTTAAAAAGCCATGATGTTAGTATCTATGCTAGTTAGTTCATATCAATTAAATCATCATGTTTAGGCTATGTTGATCTATATTATAAGCCACATATGCAAGTTAGATTGATTAGAAAAGTTATGAACATATGCCATGACATCTAGAATTATGCTATGACATATGTGATATCCTATGCTAGTTCACACCATCATTATGTTGCCTAAAAACCCCATATGCAAGTTTATGTATAGATTTGGGCTATGATCATATCATGTAAATTATGACATTTAACAAGTTGACACCTTTTGATCCTTAACATGTGTAGTTTATGCAAGTTTCACCCCTATTGTGATTAGATTTATTTTAATTGTCTATATGTTAATTTATCTTTGTGATATGTGTTAGACTTTTCAAGTCTAGCCTATATTATGCGTTGAATAAGCGAACGTATAAACATGAGGTAGGGGTAATATTAAGGATTTAATAATAAGAAGTTGGGATGCAATTGATATGATTTTTGCATGCCATGAGTAGATGACCATAATTGAGTCAATTATGGACATCATTAAAAGTAGACTTAATTAGTAATTTGAATAGGGAATTATTAAAACTGGGGCTAAAAGATTATAAGTGATAATCAATGCTTAGGACACGAGGTTGGACTCATTTGTGATGTAAACCTGCCCGGAACCGCCCGGCAAATCCAGTGGTCACAAATGTCAGCCCAATGTGAGAGGTCCTAGGCCTAAACTAAAGCATAACAGTTGTAAAGACACGAGGTTAGACTCTTTTATGGTGTAAGACTGCCCGGACCAGCCCGGCAAATCTAGCTGCCATAAATGCCAGTCTAATGTGAGAGGTCTTTATGAGGTTATGGCCTAAATGAATTAAGAAATACTTAACCAGATAAACATGTAAGGTGGGACATGGGGGTTAAGTAAGTGCCTTGGGTGGCATGAGGGATTTAGTGGGTGCCCTTAGTGGCATGAGAAATACGATTAGTAAGACTTAACCAAACACACATGAAAATGAACATGACTAAGAGGGTTAAGTGGGATATACTAGTGACAAGCTTAGGTGGGCAGCTTGTGGGGGCCCATTTCAACCAGTATCCCAAACGTATCTTTGTGGGCTCGACCCAAGTCGAGGACGGGACAAGCATGCTGGGTTTGACTGTAAGAGGCCAAAACGGGGAGCGGTGGCAACGCAAGTCCAACGGGTTTCATATGCGTGTGTGGATTCGGGCTGGTAGGTAAGAAAGACGTTGTTGCATCGTGTAGGTATAAGCCGTGCATTCTCAAGTTGTATCGGGTTGCCACTTTAGGGGAGTAATACACCCCACTGTGGGGCCAGCACGGGTATCTACGAGTAGGGAGCCGATCGAAAGTGGGTAGTGGGGTACACCTAGTGGAGATAGGGGCAGACGGCACTTATGTAGTTAGCTAGGGGTACGTAAGGCTATTTATGTTGTTTCTGTGTGAAGCAAGTGGGATCAACCTTTTGGGTGACTGATGCGGTGCAGTGTAGTAATGTGCGGTGCAGTGTAGTAATCGTTCGTTAGTAATTAGGTGTGCCTTTAACGTTATCTTTACCTGCTCATTCCATACCTAATAGTTCATAGACATTTACTTGTCTTCCAGCTTATGCCTTAGTCTAGTTATTTTGATAGTAGTATTGTTAGAATTATCATACTCGCCAGACTTTATGTCTGACCCCCTCCATTTCTATCTTTTACCCCCCTCCAGGTCCTTAGGTTGGGCCCAGCTCTAGTGGAGTTTGAATGGATTGCTTCATCTCTCTTTGGAAAGCTTGGACCGTTGAAGTAAAGTCCAGCTTGTTATCTTTATAATGGCTATTTATGTAATGGGATTATGTATTTTGTTTTTATGAAGATGGATATTGTACTTGGTTATGATCTATGGTTTTATGATGTAATAAACATGTTTAATTTCCGATGCAATAAAATGAAGTTTTAGATTCCCATGTACTATTTATTATCTGTCTTGTTGTAATTTTTCTGTTCTATATTCACTTATAACCTCCATGGAAGTTAATGCATTCCCTTTGTGAGTGACATTAATGGAGGTGGGGTGTTACAATATATTATTTTATTTATTATTTAATTTTGTGGAGGGGAAGAAGCCATGTCCACCAAGAATCTTTGCAGCATAAGGTTAGAGAAGAATTGTGAATAGTGAAGGAGACTAGGGGCTATTTATGTAGGATTAGGCAGACGAATCTAGGCAGAAAACGAGACCAGGTACATCAGAATGCACCCAGGCCCAAAAGTGGGTTTTGCACCCAGGTCGACACCCAGGTCGACTGCCCAATCGACCTGGTCAGGGGGGGTCGACTACCCAGTCGACCTGGGACCTGGGCGGGAATTTTCCCGCCCAGCCCGCTTTTGGGTTTGAATTCGAATTTCGAATTCGAATTTCGAGCTGTTTTCGATTCTGAAAATTCCTGAAACTTCGGAGAGTCATAACTTCTTCATACGGACTCCGATTTATGCAAACTCGGACTCGTTTTCAAGCAGAATTTCGAGATGAATGCAATGGCTCCACTTGTTTCCCTTAATTCTTTCATTTTGAATTAATTATACCTTGATTTGTGAAACTTAATGTTATAGAATTACGGGGTGTTACACCGAGCACCATAACTATTACATAGCACAACTTCACAATAAAACTCACACTCCAACACACCAGCAACACCACCAAATCACTAGGGACAGTCCGACTCAAGCTTACAACCAAAACAGGTAACCAAACTCTCACCACTCTCCACAAAAATCAACGCAAGTCGAAAGCTCAATTGCTACAGCCCTAGACAAAACAAGAGAAACTGAAAAAGCAAAACCGACCACAACTACTGCAAACCCAACACAAGATAAAAACCATCTCGTTGCTGAAGCAATCCACACCCAAATGGTGAGCCTTTCGGAATTATCAAGCACTAAGAGAGACAAAGAAGGGGTCGGATACTTAGTGTAACCTTTCTCTAGAGTAGACCAAAGCAGGCAACGAAGAACACCGCGCGAAGGATCACAAGACAACGAGTTAAGGGCGGTGATAGATCTGGAAAAGAACGAGGACAGGACAAAACGAGTGACGAAAAGAAGATCTGGGGCGATTTAGGGTTTGGAAAAAGATGGGACAACCTCCACCATAGCAAAAGCTACCTAAGGTTAGATGATGGAAGAGGAAAGTATGTGAGGAAAGAGAGTGGAGAGCGAAAAAATCGCAGAAGAGGATTGAGAAGGAGCGAAGAAAATAGGATGGCGTTAGGCAGTTGCCATTGAGAAGGGGCCACTTCGAAATTCATTTTATGCTTTAATTTTAATTATACTTCGATTACTTGAACCTTGTTGTGTCGTGCCCCATTTCATATTTGTTGCTTCAGATTTGAGTATGATTGCCCAGTTAGTTCATGCTATTTCACTTGAGCTTGTGCTTCACATATATACATGCGGCTATGTTGATACACACACACACACACACACACATATATATATATATATATATATATATATATATATATATATATCTGTGTGTGTGTGTGTATGTCTCGATTTGTACACGTTCACTTTGTTGTCCAGTTTATAGTTGTTGTCTTGTACACTTTACTTGTATTTGTATAACCCATGTCTTGTGTATTTGTGCATGCATATATTGGCATTTGTACACAATGTACTTGCCAATTGAAATATGAACTATGCATTATGTTTGTTAGACCAGAATAAGAACTGAAATGTTGCACTGCATATGGCTTGATCCTTGCATTCAGTTGTGTACTTCTTGCCTTGCTTGAAAATTAGATTTCACTGGCCATGTCATCTTGATTGTTCACTTGAGTTGCTGATTTGTCCCATTTTGTATTTCATTGCAATGTTGTGTACATGTGTACATTGACAATGCTGCTTTTCTGATTCTGTGTAGCTTGAATGTGCACTCACGGATGTTTGATCATATTTCCCCTGCACATTATATATGTGTATATACATACACATGTAGGTGTATACATGTATCATGCATGTGCAATTATAATATTTATTTACATCAGCAGACCACAATATGAGAGTTGTGGCTGTTCAGAATGCTCTTATTTTAAATGTTGGTTCTGATCAGCAAACCAGTGTAGTTGTGTTGGGGTTGATCTGTAATCAATAAAAATGCAGTCTACTTTGTGGTATTTACAGTGAATCACTGTGAATATCACAAACAGTCTAGACACAGATAAATGTATATACATATCAGACCAACTCAAGAAATATGATGAGAAACATACCAAAATTATGACGCAAGTAAAATTTAAATAAAATTTTATCTGCTAGAGTTTAAATCTATTTTTATTATAGTTTACTGTGTGTGTTTATGTGACAGATATGCAGGTGACTTGACTAACTATGAAGCATACTGAAGATAAGTGTGTCAGTGAGTGTAACTGAGAGAGTAGAGTGAAATGTGTATGTAACTAAGTGATTGAATGTATATGAGTCTGTATGTGTAAACTTAGTGAAACCTAAGTGTTGTAGTGAGAGATGAATGTAATTGTGGAATTTGAATGTATTGTATCAATGAGATGTACAATAGTGGGGTTAGGAAATATGTACTATTCAAAAGTAGAAAAAAATTATATTCGAATAAAAACACTATTTGAATATTTAAATTATTGTGCAGTAGTATTCTATTTAAATATAACTACTTATTTTTGTATGTGATATAGTAGAATAGTACAATTGCAAATACATTTACAATATAATATATATGTTTGTTATCATCGAACAAAAACCATATTGTTACATACAACAATCTCCCCATTTTGATGACGATAAACATATAATAAGATTTTTGAATACAATAAATGTGTTTGACAGTGAAGTGTAGAACTCCCCCTACAACAGAACTCCCCTTATATAAGTGCATATGAGTGAACAAATAAATGGATTGAATTTCCAATATTAAAAATATTCATGAAATATTCACTCATCAATCAAAATCTTAACCATTCTCCCCTTATGTTATCATCAAAAGGGTATAGAAATCGAAATAGTGATGAAATATAGACTAAAGATATAAAATCAGATCAAGAGAGAGAATGTACATCGTAAATCTCACTCAATCAAACAAGAATCTTAATGTTCGTCAAACTAGTAGCAAATTTCACATTATAGAATGATGGATTTACGATGTATTTTATAAAATGGAGAGAGTTATGAATTCCAATTATTTTCAAATAATTTTTAAATTAATTAATTAGAAAATAGTGATGGATTTGGACTATAGTTATAAATTTAAATCAAGTGACTAAATTAAATCAACGCAAATCCCAAAACTATCAAATAAAAACTCATAACATATCAAAAAATAGTGACACATTTCACAATTCAGAAATGGATTGATAGGTTGTTTTTCTTACGTAACAAGGAGAATTTCATATATATGAATTTTTATTCATTTTAATTTTCTTTTCTTTTTATTTTAAGAGCACATTAACCATGCATAGCTTATTAAGACTTTTAAATGGGATAAGTTGCAACTTAAATTATAATAATATCTTACCATGTATGACTATATCTAGGTTTATCAAATGAGGTTAGAGAAATACTTATTATATAAAAAATCCCCTCGGTATATATAAAACCAAAATGAATGATAGAAATATGGTATGTACAGAGATGATCGTGAAATAAATTGCTAAATTAATCATATTATGACTCAACTGTACCGAGATTCTTGAAATTTTTTAATTATCTCTTATTCTAAAAAATAATATTATCACTTTTCCATCACAAATTTTGAAACTGTATATTCATTAATGATTTTTAAAAAAATATATTAAACTCTCCACATTAAATAAAACCATGATGGATGACAGAATGATAATAGAAAAGGTAAATGGTCGTGAATTAAGCTCCAATTCAAAGATATTATAAAATCTGTTAAAATTCCATGAGAATTTAAATAAAATTTCCTCTTATTGTAGAGTATAATATAGTCACAGCTCATCATAATTTCATAAATCTAATAATAATTTTGGTGAGTTCCAAATATAGTACAATTTGGACAATGATTTTAATTTATTAATAAATAACCAAAAATGATTTTAAAATTGAAAAAAAATCAATTACAAGAGGGACTATGAAAGATCTATACAAGATGAGAATCAGTTTAAATCAAATCAATCAATTGAATGTGAAATGCTTCTAAGCCAGATACCACTTTTAGCTCCTAATTTTCCATAGTGGTCAATGAAAACTAGGCATTGAATTTAGAAAACTTAACTCGAACAATAGAAAACATTTTATACATCCCAAATCAAGCAGACGTCAAAAAACAATTACAAATCAATTCCTTTTATCAGAGCAGCAATCTTTCAACCACAAACGAATTATTCTGAATTTTTTTACAACAAGCCTAAGAGATGGTTCTTGATCCAAGATTAAAGCAGTTCATTTGAAATCACTTGAAGAGATGTGTTAATTTCAAGACTCAAGATATCAAAAATTTCAAATTATTTTTGAAAAAATAAAATATTCAAGCCAAATGATCATGATTTACAAACAAATTTCAAGATGCAACACAATAATCCATATCATATGATTTTCAAATCAGAATAGTCAAGCTCATCCAAAAAACCATTGAAATTGTCACAACTGAAAAAAATAGTTGTGTTCTGTAATGAGTATAATTTTTCAAATCTTTCCAAAATGAATTAGAAGAAACTCAAATACAGCAAAATGTGTGAAATTATAATTGTTTTTCAGATCGTAAAAAAAATAGAATTCTGTATAACAATGTTCAAGATATTATAAGAATGCTTCAGCACTGTTAGGAATTCAGGAATAAAAGAAAATAAACTTCAAAAGAATTGCAAATATTTCAATTTTTAATTCAAGATCTGGAAATCATCAGAATATGGAAGTTTTAGATAATGAATCTGACTTCAAAAAAAATCAAGAATTTTGCAATCTGAAGTACATGAAGCTCAAAAAGTAAGAAAAAAAAGGTGGCAGTGACAAAACAAATCCATATTAACAGAAAAAATAACAAGAAGAATAAAAGGGAGAATAAAAAAAGAAAAAAGAAAAATGAGTTCAGAGATCATAAATGATTTACAATTTATGTTGTGCATTCTCTAACTCATCGATCATGTTTAAGGAACACTGAATGATTTCATAATATAGAATAACTTGAATTCAATCTCTCTTTCGCAAAGTTGTTCCTCAACCATCTCCGGTATCTAATTATTTAGGAGATTTAGTGATCTAATAAAATTTGTAAAACCACTCCTAACTTTGTTCACGTCTTTAGGTACCCAAACTCGTTTATATAACAATCTACAGAATTTACCGTTGTGTCCTTAGGAACCCAAATTTGTTTGAATTTAACCAAGCTCTTTCTATTTCCTTATGGGATCCAAACTTATTTAATTGGATTGTTACAAAACCAATTTTCATCTCGTTTATGATTTAAAAATCCTTTGAAATTATTAGAGTTCTGAATCTCAGATCTATCTTTTTCAAAGCTAATTAAAAGATTTTTAAAATCCTTTGAATTATGTTTTTCAACTTGATCCAATTCATCTGGTTTTCCAAAGCCAAGAGCATTTTTATTTCTAACAGAAAATTGGTTCCGTAACAACTTATTTAACGTTTTTTTCCTTACTAGAAAACTCATCCAAAGTTGATTCAAGTCGTTGAATTTTAGATTTAAGATCACCATTTTCTTTTAACAAATTTGAGAAACGATTTATAACGATTTTCTTTTCAACATTAGATTGTTTCAAAACCAAATTTTCATTTTCAAGAAATTTAATTTTGGTCTTGGATTCAGAGATTTCAGATTCAAATTGATTTTGTTTTTCAATCTCAAGTTTTTCAATAGCCCTCAGTGCTTCGACGAACCTCTGACAATCGCCGTGAATCCACATCCGAAGCCCCAATTGAAATCGAGATCCCAGGGTATCAATCAAATTCCCGATTCCCACTGTGAACCCTGTGTTGATTCCGGTTTAGATTTCAAGTTGAGTCCAATTTTTTCCCCAACGATTTGATTATTTATTTTGATTTGAAGAAGATTCTGGTTTTCATTTCGGTGTATTTCTTTTTTATGTTGACTTTGTTGCTTTTGCGTAATTTTATCTGAAGGAAGCAGATCAGTGGGCATGCAGTTTTAGTGGGCCATGTGATTTGTGCTAATTAGAGTCAAAAGTTTTAATTGGGCTTGTGTGAGGGTGCAACCTATTGGGTGATTTATTTTTTGTTGTTTTGTGTGTATTAGTGTGTGACCTTTTTGTGTTAGTTGACCTTAGTCCTTAAAGCTTCATGTTTGCATTTTACTTTGTTTTAAATTTTGTCTTTAAAATTTGAAGTCGTGTGAGTTCTTGTTTTATATTCTTGTGGATTTCAAGTTTCTTTTATAGGTCTTAGTTTCTCTTTGCTTAAAAAAAACAACTACTTTCATTTCACTATTGTTTGCCTCCATCTTTGCTTTCTTTGTGTAAAGATCCCTTTTCAGGTTGCACAAGGAAGGGAACCGCTTTGCTTTGCTTGCTTAAACTGCTTTGCCGCGCTTAAAAATAAAAAAAATTGCTAATAAATTCAGACAATCTGGTATTGTTCTCTTCTCCCTTATTTTTATTTCACTGCATTGTTGATTGCTTGCATTTGCATAAAAAATTCCAAAAATAAAATAAAAATTCATTCATAGTTGCATTGTAGTTCACGTTTAATTTCTGTTTTGCATTCATCTTATTTTATTTTTATTTTCTTTGGACATCATTATATTTTGACAAATTGGTTTATTTCTATCGAATTATTTCTTGGTGTCTACACTAGGGCAGAGTAATAACCGTTTATAAATATTATGGTGATTCGTAGATATTATATCAGTTGTTCCTCTGTAGGTACTTAAACCTTCGGCTGCATTGCTAGGATGATTCCTGGTGCACCGATAACTCCTGTCCGTTAACTGGCTGAGAAATTTTTTGTTGAAATTAATCTAACCATCATTATATAGTTTTAGAAATTTGTAAATAAGTAATTTGCATTCATATAGTTGCATTAGGTTCATGCACATATATAAAAAAATCCAAAATCTAAAAAAACAATTATCTTAAAAAAACTTTTTTGAAAATGTGTAACAACCCGCTCATTCCATGATCATAGATTTAAATATTTTATTTAAATCTATCGTCATATCTGATGTGTCACTTAAAATGTCGTTTTTCACAAATGATAAAATTAGGATTCGGGACCACTTCCAATGAGTCCGGATCATCGTTTAAGACCTTTTTGACTATAAACATCGATATGTTTGGAGTTAGTATGAATTGGAGTCCGTTGGTTGGGCTAAAAGAGCCATTTGAGCTCAACCGGTGAGCCCAAAGCCCAACTTAATCCCCCAACGGCCAACCTTTCTCTCCCACTTCCTCATTTTATTTCCTAAGCCCAAAATAGAATTAGAAATGGGGAAAGGAAGAGGAAATGGAAATTCCTAAGGCTAGAGCTTTGATTTCAAGCTCAATCCAAATGGAAATCACATTCTGCAACCTGGGTAAGCTATCTCTTCATCTTTGCTATCCTATTCTCCTCTCAATTTCAGATTTTGATCATGCACTAACACTCATGTGCCTTCATTTGTGTTTATGAGGTGATTATTGAGGAGCTATAGGAGAATGACAGGTTCTTTGTGCGCATAGATGCTTCTTCTTCCTCGTTGGAGCTTGTTTTCATCATTCAAGGATCAAAGGTGAGTTCTTTTTGAACTCACATCTATGCCACAAGCCATTGGCTTGTACAAGTGTAATTTAGCGTTCATACGAGTTTTCATGTGCTTGTGAATTGGTTAGGTTAGTGTAATGTAGCCAATTTCATGTGTTTATGTTCAATTGAGTTGAAAATTATGATTAGAATTGTCCACACAATCTAATTCATAAGCTACTAGTTGATTTGGTGATATTGTGAAGCTCTGTTGTTGCACCGGCAAGTTCTAAGACTTCACAATTCACTTATATCGCATTTGATTGCTTTGGTTAGATAATTTAATCGTTTTGGAGTTTATAATCAAGAATCATTGCAAATCTCTTGTGTGAATGTTTGTGCGTGTGAATTTGGTGTTATGAGTTGCTTCGGTGAGTTATAGACGCCTCATTTCAATGTATATAACATCATAGACTTTCGAGCATT
Source organism: Allium sativum (assembly GCA_030737875.1). NCBI lineage: Eukaryota > Viridiplantae > Streptophyta > Magnoliopsida > Asparagales > Amaryllidaceae > Allium > Allium sativum. The sequence goes on along the minus strand of CM060913.1, from coordinate 267,485,402 downwards.
AGCCGGTATCATTATGGGGATGCAACTATAAAAAAATTGGGGGTTTAATAGCCATTCAGATATTAATGGCCGTGGGAATGGCTCCTGGTCGGCCTTTAATGATCGAACAGTGAAAAAATATATATATTTAATCTTTAAACGGCCATAACTTTTTCATACGAACTCGGAATTGAGCGAAATCAGGTGCGTTGGAACCGTATCGACGAGATCTTTCCAATGAAACTAATTTGAAGTGATTTGGAGTTCATGATAATTTTTTATGGAGGAAAACATCCAATGAAAATAACCAAACAGTGAGAAATAAAGGGTAAAATAATTAATTTACTTTAAAACGATCATAACTTTTTCATACGGACTTGGAATTCAGCGAAACAAGATGCGTTGGAACCGTGTCGATGAGAGTTTAGAAATGAAACTAATTTTGGAGTAATTTACACTTAGAAATCATTCTAAAGCCCGTGCGCTCTATTTTGTATATCGAATTTATTCGATACTCTTGTTAAGATGATTCACGCCATTAAAACGTGAATTATCGACTCGATATCCTTTGAGTCTATTCCGATGTAGTTTAAAACCTTCGGGTGATAGTTTGGGATTTTGATTCGTCCATTGATCGAAATTACAACCATTATCCCTTGATTTCCCGTATATTGTTGTAATGCGAGCTTATGTTTCATGATGTTTGTGTTCTATTCAGTACGGCGAAGGTTTCCATGAATAATTGAACCACAATGGATAATGGGGTTTTATATTGTCATGGGCATCGAACCAACATTTAATCAGTTTTTAAATTCAAATCCTTTTAAAATCAATTCGATTTCTAAACCCGGTTCCGATTCTATTGATTTATATACGATTCCTAATCCTATCGGTCGGACGAGAAATTTAGTTTATTTACCTTAGTAAAACTGAGGACTATAACCCCTTATATGTTTACTTTGGCGAATAACTCTTGGACTCGTGCGTTCGAACATATGTGGTGATTTTCTCTGTTTTGAATAGAAACAAATTACGGGTTCGTAAATATTCGAGAATAGCATGTGGTTATGGGACATGTTGCTATTTTCTTATATTAACTAGCTCGGAGTAATTTCTATTCACCCGGATCAATGTGATCCGTTTTACGACTATTCTTGATGTTTTGAGAATGGACTAACAATGGATTCGTAAATATTCGAGAACAGCGACTTGTTATGAGACATTTAGCTATTTTCTTATATTAACTATCTCGGTGTAATTCATACTCACCCGGATCGTTGGTATCCGCCTCCCGACATAGTTGTTTGGTTCGCAATCGCCCTAGTGGGAATTTACGATTTGGGACCTTCATCTATGGGACTTTGGTCTAACTTTCTATGATTTATGTTTTCCTTCTCCAGGGTCAAAACCCGGCCTCGTGGGGAGCTTCGGCTCAAACTTATGGGTGTAGGACCTAGAGATCGTTTCTCATCTGGGAGGTATCCACTTTTATAATGTTTTCTGGATTTCTAAATGATTTTTGATTCTTGATTACTTTGATGCGTTGCGCGTCAATTTGATAAATGAATTCTGATTCTTGTTATGATGTTTTCTGGGAGGTATCCACTTTTTATGATGTTTTCTGGATCGTTCCTTATGTGGGGAGTTACCACTGGACCATTCCTATCTGGGAGGTATCCACTTTTTATGATGTTTTCTGGATTCCTAGTGATTTCTGGATTCTTGTTATTGTTGTGTGCTCAATGTCATGAGATTCATTTCCACTGTCATTTCCTGTTGTGTGCTATTATTTGAATGTTGCATTCTACAATAGTTGGGAGTTTATTTTGAGATAGTTGTGTTGACATGCCAAGTTTCATATTTGTTTGTGATATGGTATTATTATTAGAATCATGTCATCCTATGTTATATCTCTTTTTATCTCACTTTATTTGATGAATACAGTTAAACTTACTCGTTTATTGTTTATTCCTATAAATAATACTCGGGTCAGACCGAGTCATTTTAGGTACTCCTCTGGGACTTCTCACAGGATTGATCTTCCTCTTTCATCTTGCTACTCTGTCTCCGCATCTTTATGTACTTTTGTACCTATGACATTATCTATCGTAGTGTACATATTCTTTTGTTTAGGTCTTGGTACATGTATTAGTGGATCTTTCTTGACCACTAGCTTGTTGTACGAGTTCTTGGTTTATTCATATCTATCCTCCCTTTGTGATATGATTATTCTGTGTCTGGCTTTGAGATATACCATACTTATATTATGGTTGTTGTCTATTTTATATTGCTTTCCGAATTGCATTTAGCCGTTGTGTAGTTGCCCTATGTGTTGAATGGTCATGTTGAAATTTTAATCGGTATCAGAATTCGATGTGCATTCCTAACATGGAGCAATTATACAATCGGTCGCTCTTCACAAACCTCATTCTCCATTATGGTCTACGACATTTATCTGAAATGAACTGGACGATAGTGGGTATAGAGGCGGGGCATTACAAAATGTCTCAACTTCCTTATTCCCACGAATTTTACGATATTTGTGGATATCAATATAATTCATATAATTTTACACCAAATTTATATGGATATTTTAACAACAACTATTGCACAAACAATTTGGATTTTACACCACCAACTTTTCAAGATTTTCAGAATAGTCCTGATTTTGCACCACAAAATTATCAAACTAACAATCATCCTTCAAGTTTGAAAACAAGAATTGAATCTTTACTTGAAATGAGCATACGACAAAATGAAGAAATAAATGAATTGTGTAATTTATACATGTGCAACAATTCAAGTGAAAGCTTTCAAAATAATCAAAATTCGATTTCACCTCCAAATTCAAACGATTCTGATTATAACCCTTGTCAATTCAACTTTGAACTCCAAAATGAGTTTCAAATTCAAAATGGAAATGTAAATCACTTTTCAATTGATTTTGGCAACGGGAATAATTTCAATTTTGGTGCTACTGAAAACTTTTGCTCTCAACAATTTCAAATTGAAAATTCTCATGTAAATAATTATAAATTTGATTTTTTTGAGCAAAAAAATGAACTTGACGATTACTTGAAGTTTCATGAGAAACAAAATCGGATCCAAACATGTGACGATTCGAATAAAAAACCACCTTTGTCCACAATCGATGATATTCAAATAACGACTTTTGAAATTGAAAATAACGATTTTAATGAAGTTGTTAATAATACGGTAATTGAGTTGGATTTCAATTCTTTTGAGAGGGTGGAACCAAATCTCAAATTCGGTATTCTTTTTTCTGAAAATAACGACTTTCAAGCAACAACTTTGGATTTTGAAAATGATACATGGACTGAAGTTGTTGATAATTCACCAAAGGAAGACGAATTTTATGATTACTATTTTTTTGGACATTTCGAAAGTGAGTTGAATTTTAAAGAGGTAGATTTGAATCACCATTTTGAATTTGAAATCGATAATTTAAAAGAATTTTTCAATGATAATTTTGAAATTCAATTTGGTGAAAATAAACATGAAATTCAATCCATTATTCAATCTATCCCGAAAACCATCAAAAACAAAACAACTCATTCGATTTTAAATAAAGCGACATTCGTTTTTCCAAATCTGCACTCACCTTTAAAATATTTTATGATTTGGTTTTTCAAGCTTAAGTCATGTCTCTCGTACTTGAAGAGACAAATGAATTGGTCTTTAGAAGACTATTTCATTTATTTTTTGTCAATATATTTTCTGATATACTGTAAGAAAAAAAACTCCCTTGTAAATATAAGTCATATTTTCAAAATTTTCATTTTCTTTCCATTTGGGTTGACTGTGGGGACATAGTCCAAATCAAGTGTGGGGGGAGTTTCATATTTATTTTGGTTTTGCATAGAATTTTCCTTTCTTTTTTTTCCATAAAAAAAACAGAATTTCGCATTTCTATTTACTTTTAAATAAGACATGAAGGAGTTAGCCTATAATTTTGGTTGTTCGACTAAAATGTTTGGTAATTTATTTCTCTTAACGGATAACGGAAGGAAAGTTTGAATTATGAGCAAATTTGGTGTAACTGGTATATAGGGAAATTCGTAGGTGATGAGTATAAAATGTTCTCTAAATTGTAATCCGATTAAATGAATGGTTGATCTAGACTACTTGCAATAACATTTTTGATCTTTTAAGTGAAGTTATGCTAAGATATCCTCGCTTAACTCTCTCTTTTATGTAAAAAAAAAGAAGAAGAAGAAAAAAAGAATGTACATATATAATAATAATCCAAGGGTATCCAACATTGCTAGTACATCTCGCGTTGGTGTGCAAACCCGCCAAGCTCTTTCCGGCATCTTGTTAACAAAGTCAGCGTCGGTATATCTTGGTCTCATTTCATGAGATTGTACACCTTAGGATTACTGACCCTCACGTAAGTCGTAATGCAGTGTAGGGGTGATATACCTAGGTATTTTTAAATAATAATAATGTAAATATTTTGTAATAAAGAGAGAGTTAGCACTTAAATTCAAGCACACTCTTCACTTATTTGACCTAACTTGTTAACAAAAAGGAAGTTAAGATGTCGTTTTATGATTGTTGATATCGATTATAGAATTCATTTCATATTTGCACTATGCTTCTACCAAAACAACTTGCCAGGCTGGAGGAGTTTGTGACGATAACATGACTTTTGTTTGAAGTTTTGATTAGTAACAGAATCAAATTTCATAGTGACGACCCAAATTTGTGTTAACTTATTCATGTAATATTTAAAAGTAAATTGTCCATTTGTAAATATTCCTTTAAAAACATGCATTCATATTGTAAATATTTTCGAATTTTGCATTTTCTACATAGCTTTTTTCTTTTGAATTTTGTGGGTAGTATCCGCTGAAAACCCTCACGAGACAACACTCATCCTACTGGGGACACCCAGAGGTTTAACTGCTTGTTGCATACGCTAAATGCAATCGTGTTTCCTACGAAAGTGTGACATATCTTAGTTTTTTTTAGTTTATTCGAGGATGAATAAAAAGATAAGTGTGGGGGCATTTAATGTGCACGTAAGTATGCAAATTTATATTCACACATTTATTCTTATTTTAATTAATTAAATAACATAAAGGGATATTTTTACATGTTTTAAACCAAAGATCTAAAATTCTCAAATTACCATGCATTCATCCTCATTTAAAGTGTAAAACGGTAAATTTTGCTTGTTGTAATTTGTGATATCATTTACTAGGTCCATGTTGTTGTCTCTTATAGGAAATTTGGAGCAAAAATGATGGTTGCGTATGAAGTTATAAAGAAAAATATGCATATATACAACAGGATATGGAATTGATTCACTCATTACTTAATTGAGGACACCACCTACCTATTATCTCGCCTTCCGTAATGGTGCAATTAAAGGCCTCATGCAATTTTCATGACTCATTAGTGGATGGAAACAAAATTCTAGCTTCATGAAGGAGGTACTTTTGGTACTCCCCAACAAATGTAACTAGGGTTTTAGGGTTTAGAATATGTGTATATATACCCCTTTTATGTGATGTAAATTCTCTCTGATTCTCTATCCTTCTATATCCTTATCTTTAGTTAGTTTTTAGGATCAGAAAAAGAAAGTTCTTTCTTTTTCTCTAATGGCTTCTTAGTCATTTTTTGTGTAATCTCTCTTTTGTAATTTCAATTAGTTATCTTTTATTTACATATTCTCTTCTTTTATGCAAATAGAATAGATTTGTCCTTCATTTTGCTTTTCTTTTCTTTTGTTTTTGTTCTATGTTGGAATCTACTTTTGTTGTTAGAATAACAAACATTAGAGGCTAATCCCTTTGATTTAGGGGTAATGAAGCTTTCTTGATTATAAAGATGCAACATATTTTGGTTTTTATGATCTCTTTTTATGCTTAATGGAATGATTGAAGTAGTAATTACATTGTCGTTTGAGTTTTGGTTTTGATAGTCTATGTATATTGACAACAAAATAGGCTATGCTTAGTCAACATAAGCACAAGATTGCCTCTTCATCTACATATGAATATGGTAATTAAAGTGTGACTGAAATTCAAAATTTGATATTCTATGTTACTAATTAATAGTAAATAGAATATGCTTAAAGTAAATTTTAGTTTCATTCTTGTTGTCATTTCGTGAAGGTATAATTGTGGATTAGAAAGTGTGTTAGAGTTTGATGGTTTAAGTGTGTTCTCTAATGACACATTAGGTCGTGCTTATGATAAATGCACCATCTAATTACACAAAAGATCAAATGAGAGATCATGAAATCATTGTATGTTGATTTATGTGGTCATAAGGGTGAAGTTTCCTCTAAATTGTTTTCATTTCATATTTTTCTCTCAACTTGGTTATAGTTTTCATTAGCTTTTATTAGTTAAATCTTCACTCGTATTTGGTTTAATTTGATTGAATAAAATTTGAATTGCTTCTTTCCTCGTGGATCGACTCGTATTCGCTAACGTACTACAAGTGTACGTCGTACGCTTGCGGTTTATTACACTTCGCGACGGTATTATAATTCATAGAATATTCGTCGTCGAACATATATGTGACGACCCCAAAACCCCGTACGACGGTGGCAAGGGTAATCTTTGGAATATAACACATAAACAGATAATAGCAGAACAGAATTAAATAAATACACCAGATAATGTACAAATAATACACTGGATAAATATAATCATCAGAGTTACATAGTATACTGGATCATACTTAGTACAAATACAGTTCAGCTATACATAAATGTCTACAGCGGAAAACAAACATAATATGTACAATAGGAGCTGAACAGCATAAAAAGAGATAAATGATAGAATCCATCTTCAGCTCCAGCTATCCAGAAAGAGCCTGCTAAAACCTGAATACAAGGCTGCCCGTGTAGAAAATGGGGCACCCGAGTTTGCAAGTGAAACAAACTACGAGTCAGTCATGGGACCGGTACAAGAAATCTACTTAACACATTTTATAATATGGCTAATCACAGGACCACGCCACTTTTGTGGAACGAGTTTACTCCATTGGATTGCCAGTTCTTTTAAACAAGTAAATCTTTTAAACATCGCAATGCTCTTTATAAAAATGAAGCCATTATAAGACTCAGTTCCCATCACACAATGCAACGCAAACCGGAGGATAGAGTTTTTACCTTATAATGGACAAAATATGCTTGATACGAATATATTAAACAAAAGCATTTGATATTATTACTAGTGTTTATATGTTTAAAAAAAGGTTTAAATCATAAGTATCAATCATATATGGCATTAATGCCCCATACCACTATGTCGCCATATATAGGTACACAATCAAAACCGCACGGTGTCGTATTTGGAAATTGGATTTCCGTCATGAACTAAGGCAAAAGATAGTCCTTACCGACTTCGAGACAATCTAGCCTATGTCTCAGGATCAGACCTCGAGTGACCCTTGGAGCGACAGGGCCGGTCCACCGATGTGGATTAAAATGCCTGAATACTATGTTTCCCCGCCCTTTGAAGCATAAATGAGTCCTATGACTCCATCGGCTTCACATAGTCACCGATACATCCGAGGCGCCTCGCAACAGCAACAACCACACAGGTGAAAATAATATAAATGTCAGCCAGTTTAAGCACTGACACCACCTCTAGCTAGAAAGAAACGCATGTCCTCCCTGAGGTCCTCTCCCGTTTCTGGCTCATACCAGGGTGTGAGGCTCGCGAATCAACGTTATACACAAAGCGTTGCCACATAGGCCGTGCTTTGATCATCAACCACAAGACTTTGCTTTTCAACAGAAGCCTTGATCATTTGCCACTCAGGCGTGCCACACAGGCAGTTCACTCCATGCGATTGATTCCTATCGATATATAACCTCTTAGCTTGTACGTCTCAGAGAAGGGCGTTAAGAAAGAGAATAAATTCTTCGCCGCCAAACAGATATATTTTTCTCTATAGATCAATCAGCACAGAACAAAATCCAATGTTAGACACACAGTCCATTTACAAGTTCATTCTGGGTCTGAACGAAACCGTAGGCACCACATACCTCGCATATCCATCGATCTCCATGTACGCCTGGACGATCACCACTTATTATCTATATTTCGGGATGCCTCCCAATCAAGACATCAGTTATCATCCAACCGAGGTGAAGATCTCCGGTCTTCAACCACCGTTTTCATCATCGACTTCTTATCGCCGATCAATTATTTGAAATGATATTTAACTCGGCCTTTTCAATTAATTCACGTATATTTAAAATTTCAAATCAATTTATTTCAATGGTTAAATTGTTCGACAATAATTCACGCCAAAACACATTCAACCATCAAATATCCAATAAACCGGGTATATTCGGTTTATTTCCATTTCATATCATTTATAATATTTTATAACGATTTATCATTATTTTTATTTATTTAAAAATAGCCAATTTATTCAAACGACGATTCAGGCCATAACGCGGCCGTGGAGCTATTTTTCTTCAGATTTGATTTACACATATCTGAAAATCTAATCGTTGGATCTTCACAAATTTTATGTCATTAGAAAGATCTTTTTGAAATGAATCCAACGGTTTCAGTTTTGGGAAAATCCGACGGTCGGATCTCCCAGTACACTCGTTTAAAGTTTCGATTTCAAAATACGAACTGCAGCGTCGTTATTCGATTTAATTTAATTATATATATATATATATAATTGATTCTGGCACTGTTTTTCTTCAGATTTGAGTTAAACATTCCAGACAATCCAACCGTTGGATTTTCACGAAGTGGGTATCGTTGGAAAGATATTTCCAAAGCGAACCCAACGGTTTCGGTTTCGGGAAAATCCGATTGTCGGATCTCCCGCACTAATCGTTTGAAATCATGGTTTCAAAACACGAACTGCAGCTTCGTTATTCGATATATTTTAATTATATATAAATATAATCGATTCTTTGACTTCAAAACCATTTTCACTTCACATATTTGATAAAAACGATATTTTTATCCAACAGATATTTATTTCAACAAATGAATTTTGTTCATTTTATTTCCACACAGGAATTTCTATTCAACACATGAATTTTATTTCAACATTCAACACATGAATATTTTCTATAGTTTATATATATATATAATAATAATAATAATTTGATTTTTATAGCAAAACAATTTATTTCAAAACACGATTATTTTATATATTTTATATATAAGGTAAAAATGTTATTTTTGGTGTTAAAACAATTTATTTAAACCACTAATATTTTATATAGTCTATATATATGATAAAAATGTTATTTTTATCTTTCAAAGAATTTATTCAATACACGAACTCCATTCAACACATGAATTTATTTCAACACATGAATTTCTATTCAACACATGTATTTTGTTTCAACATTCAACACATGACTTTAATTTCAACATTCAACACAGGAATATAAATCAAACACAGAAATATTTCAGAAAATTTCAGCAGCATAACGATAGAGTAATTAAAACCGGCACCGTCCCTAGTACGGCTCCTCGCTCTACCTTAAAGCCTCGCAGCTTTTGACAATGGGGACTTTCAATATCTTGTTCATACGCGGACGAATTCTCCCATATACTAATCCTATTAGGATTTCAACCACAATCAATCATTTCAATTCAACCATTCACGATATTCACCAAATTTTCACCTCAACCAATAATCCAAACATCATCACAACCAATATATATCGTCCATGGTCTGTGGACGAGGGGAGTGTGTGTGTGTATATATATATATAGATAGATATAGATATACGTATATAACTATATTTCGTTTTCATTTCAATATCATTTCAATTTATTTCAACACACATATCATTTTTACAATGCATATATAACTTATACATCGAACATACAACTTATACAACGCTTATACATGTGGTGTACAACGCTTATATAACTCATACTTCGACTATATAATTTATACATCGTTGATTCCATATCGTTTATAATTTAGAAATCTCACATTGGGTTCCACTCCACCAAAAATTGTAGAAGGCTGAAAAAAATATCCGGTCTCTTCTAGAATGTAGAAGACGTCCACACGAGTCCATTGTCTCTTGTTTCACTCGGCAAAATCTTCAAATCTAGGTTTTTATTTTCATGCAAATCCGTGCAGCGATTCGTCGATCGGCCTTCACCACGAGGAAGGGCTTGGAGTCGCGCACCCGCGCCTGGAGGCGGCGCTCAGATCGATGCAAGGAGGAGGACGCAACGGTGGTTTGAACGTCGGGACTTCCTGGCGTCGATTCTCACAAATTTCTCAATGAAAAAAATCCAAACTTGGTATGGATTTGAAGATCTTGACGAGCTCTACAAAATCCCCAACAGGATGGAGGTCTAGTTTTGAGTGGATTGAGAGGAATCGAGCAGAGAAGGGGGACTGATTTCCACCGTGGGCGATTTTGAATATGGGGGAGAGAGAATGACGATGGACCAATGAAATTTTATTTATTTATTTATATATTTTTAAAAATCCAAAAATACCCCTTGCCTCATACGAACTCCAATCCAAACCCAACGACTATCGTCCCTAGCTAAATACCCCCATTCTGAACACAATGGGATATGTTTCGTAGGCCCATTCCACTGTTTCAGTTAGTTTTTCTTCAAATTAAAATATAAAACATTCAATATTTATTTTGAACGTACATTTCAATTTTCCGGGGCCACATACTGATTCTAAAAATTCCAGAAAAATAAATCTAGCTATGTTTTGACGATACGGTCCCAACAAAACTAGTTTCATCGAATTCTGAGATCGTTTGAAAAATGACCCTTTTCTGGTTGATCCAATTAAATAGAAATCGACCAAACACATTTTCCTTTGCCACGCTCACACGCTAACTTAAAAAATTATGAAATTTGAAACCTAGCAATAATTTGACATCCCGGATCCAACAAAAGTTGTTTCGTCAAATTCTGAGGTCATTTGCAAAATGGCCATTTTCACGGGTTATACAGACTCTATAGCGACCTTTCTGAAAATTCATTTAGCCATAACTTTTGCTTCCCGCTATGAAACTTCGATTTTTCAGATTCGTTAGAAAAATATTCATAAGCAGATTTAAATATTTTTGGTTTCACTAAAATCTAATTTATTTTGCACCTGGTACAGTCAGTCAAAGTTTGAATTCAAATTTCGAAATTGCCGCGCCATTTCAGGCCTTGTTTATAATTAAAAATAATTATTTTTATTTTCAAACGTTGATTCAAACATAATTTTCATCGTTATTATTTAAAATAATTTATTTTAAATATCTAAAATTCACTAAATTAGCCATATTGAAAATTTTAAATTGGCTCAGATTTTCCGGGTTGTTACAATATAGTTAAAAGGATGCTAACGTTCCTTGTTTCAGCAAATTCTGACTTATATTGCATTTTGTATGTTCATTTAAATTTCAAAACGTTATAATACGAACTATCACGATGTTACGAACTCGTTTTTAATTATATTATAAATTTTAAAGAGGTAGATTTGAATCACCATTTTGAATTTGAAATCGATAATTCAAAAGAATTTTTCAATGATAATTTTGAAATTCAATTTGGTGAAAATAAACATGAAATTCAATCCATTATTCAATCTATCCCGAAAACCATCAAAAACAAAACAACTCATTCGATTTTAATTAAAGCGACATTCGTTTTTCCAAATCTGCACTCACCTTTAAAATCATTTATGATTTGTTTTTTCAAGCTTAAGTCGTGTCTCTCGTACTTGAAGAGACAAATGAATCGGTCTTTAGAAGGCTATTTCATTTATTTCTTGTCAATATATTTTCTGATATACTATAAGAAAAAAAAACTCCCTTGTAAATATAAGTCATATTTTCAAAATTTTCATTTTCTTTCCATTTGGGTTGACTGTGGGGACACAGTCCAAATCAAGTGTGGGGGTAGTTTCATATTTATTTTGGTTTTGCATAGAATTTTCCTTTCTTTTTTTTTATTTTTTGCCATTCAAAAAAAAAGAATTTCGCATTTCTATTTACTTTTAAATAAGACATGAAGGAGTTAGCATATAATTTTGGTTGTTCGACTAAAATGTTTGGTAATTTATTTCTCTTAATGGATAACGGAAGGAAAGTTTGAATTATAAGCAAATTTGGTGTAACTAGTATATAGGGAAATTCGTAGGTGATGAGTATGAAATGTTTTCTGAATTGTAATCCGATTAAATGAATGGTTGATCTAGACTACTTGCGATAACATTTTAGATCTTTTAAGTGAAGTTATGCTAAGATATCCTCACTTAACTCTCTCTTTTATGTAAAAAAAAAAGAAGAAGAAAAAAAAGAATGTATATATATAATAATAATCCAAGGGTATCCAACATTGCTAGTACATCTCGCGTTGGTGTGCAAATCCGCCAAGCTCTTTCCGGCACCCTGTTGACAAAATCAGCGTCGGTATATCTTGGTCTCATTTCATGAGATTGGACACCTTAGGATTACTGACCCTCACGTAAGTCGTAATGCAGTGTAGGGGTGGTATACCTAGGTATTTGTAAATAATAATAATGTAAATATTTTGTAATAAAGAGAGGGTTAACACTTAAACCCAAGCACACTCTTCACTTATTTGACATAACTTGTTAACAAAAAGGAAGTTAAGATGTCGTTTTATGATTGTTGATATCGATTATAGAATTCATTTCATATTTGCACTATGTTTCTACCAAAACAACTTGCCAAGCTGGAGGATTTTGTGACGATAACATGACTTTTGTTTGTAGTTTTGATTAGTAACAGACTCAAATTTCATAGTGACGACCCAAATTTGTGTTAACTTATTCGTGTAATATTTAAAAGTAAATTGTCCATTTGTTAATATTCCTTTAAAAACATGCATTCATATTGTAAATATTTTCGAATTTTGCATTTTGTACATAGCTTTTTTCTTTTGAATTTTGTGGGTAGTATCCGCTGAAAACCCTCACGAGACAACACTCATCCTACTGGGGACACCCAGAGGTTTAACGGCTTGTTGCATACGCTAAATGCAATCGTGTTTCCTACGAAAGTGTGACATATCTTAGTTTTTTTTTTAGTTTATTCGAGGATGAATAAAAAGATAAGTGTGGGGGCATTTAATGTGCACGTAAGTATGCAAATTTATATTCACACATTTGTTCTTATTTTAATTAATTAAATAACATGAAGGGTTATTTTTACATGTTTTAAACCAAAGATCTAAAATTCTCAAATTACCATGCATTCATCCTCATTTAAAGTGTAAAACGGTAAATTGTGCTTGTTTTAATTTGTGATATCATTTACTTGGTCCATGTTGTTGTCTCTTATAGGAAATTTGGAGCAAAAATGATGGTTGCGTATGAAGTTATAAAGAAAAGCATGCACATATACAAGAGGATATGGAATTAATTCACTCACTACTTAATTGAGGACACCACCTACCTATTATCTCTCCTTCCGTAATGGTGCAATTAAAGGCCTCATGCAATTTTCATGACTCATTAGTGGATGGAAACAAAATTGTAGCTTCATGAAGGGGGTACTTTTGGTAGTCCCCAACAAATGTAACTAGGGTTTTAGGGTTTAGAACATGTGTATATATATACCCCTTTTATGTGATGTAAATTCTCTCTGATTCTCTCTCCTTCTATATCCTTATCTTTAGTTAGTTTTTAAGATTAGAAAAAGAAAGTTCTTTCTTTTTCTTTAATGGCTTCTTTGTCATTTTTTGTGTAATCTCTCTTTTGCAATTTCAATTAGTTATCTTTTATTTACATGTTCTCTTCTTTTATGCAAATACAATAGATTTGTCCTTTATTTTGCTTTTCTTTCCTTTTGTTTTTGTTCTATGTTGGAATCTACTTTTGTTGTTATAATAACAAACATTAGAGGCTAATCCCTTTGATTTAGGGGTAATGAAGCTTTCTTGATTATGTAGATGCAACGTATTTTTGTTTTTATGATCTCTTTTTATGCTTAATGGAATGATTGGAGTAGTAATTACATTGTTGTTTGAGTTTTGGTTTTGATAGTCTATGTTTGTTGACAACAAAATAGTCTATGCTTAGTCAACATAAACACCAGGTTGCCTCTTCATCTACATATGAATATGGTAATTAAAGTGTGATTGAAATTCAAAATTTGATATTCTATGTTACTAATTAATAGTAAATATAATATGCTTAAAGTAAATTTTAGTTTCATTTTTGTTGTCATTTAGTGAAGGTATATGTAACGACCCGCATTCTACGCATCATAGGATCGTAGAATATTTATTTATGTCACATACAAAGTCGTATGGTCATGTAACTTTGGGAGACGACTATTGTGGTCATTTCCCATGCTCATGATTTTTCCCGATTTTTAAATGTCCATTTTACCCCTAGTTATCACTGTTTTGGCCATAACTTTTGATTGGAAAGGAATTTTGACCTAAAACCACTTCCATTGGCTCCGGATGATGGTTTACAATTCTGTAGAGTGGTCACATTAGCCAAACGGACTCACTGTTTTGGAGATATGGCTGAAACAAGTTTCAGATGGTGAAAAACAGCTTAATTGGGCTTAACTGGGTGATTAGCAGCTAGGCCCAGAGGGGAATTTCGGGTTTAGGGGTATCTAGGGGCTGATTAGGGTTAGAAAACATTTCTTTAGACATTTTCCAGCCGCCACTTTCATCCTTAGACACTCTAACAATGGCCTCCTACATCTAAAACACCCCAAATCACTTTCTAATTGAAGATTAGGCTTAACAAACATCAAATCAAGGAGTATTAGCACGAGAACCGAGGTAGAGCTGCTGTGTAAGATTGGGAACAACGCCAAATCAGAGAATATTTCAGTTTTGGGGTTTTAGTTGTGGCAAAGGTGAGTGATTTGCATGATTTCTCACTAATTACGGTTGATAAGGGGTAATTAGTGTTAATTAGCGAATTTATACACAAATAAAATCTGGAAAACTGTTCAGAAATTATTAAATATTGTTTTAGACCTATGATACGAAATTTGGCTGATTTGAATAAGTTTTGCTAATTATATGCTTAAACATGGTTAAGAGGGATTAAGGGAAAATATGGGGTTTTGGCCATGTTTGATCCATTTTGATATGTCATATTGTTGTTTTGGTGTTTTTGGTTGATTCTCTATGTTTCTATGACTGTATGGTATGCTTTTGGTTGATTAGAGGTGTTAGATTGGTCGAAAACGCCGTCGAGAGGCGAGAATAGCTTGCTGAAATGGTGCAGGTTTGGGGTCGAGATAACCGACCAGGGGAGGTTGTGACCGACCAGGAATGAAGGAGAACGACCGACCAGGGATGGTGAAAGTTAGACCGACCAAGGGAGGTTTTGACCGACCAGGAATGAAGGAGAACGACCGACCAGGGATGGTGAAAGTTAGACCGACCAGGGGAGGTTTTGACCGACCAGGAATGAAGGAGAACGACCGACCAGGGATGGTGAAAGTTAGACCGACCAGGGGACAAAACCGACCGACCAGGTTTGGTGAAATGCGACCGACCAGGGGGGAAACAAAACCGACCGACCAGGTTTAGTGAAATGCGACCGACCAGGGGGAAGACAAAACCGACTAACCAGGGATGATGAAAACCGACCAAGGTGAAAGATGCTTGACCAACCGACCCAAACAAGATGATGACCAAAACCCGAGATGCAAGGGTAGTCCAGTATGGGAAGTTAGAGCTCAGGATCTAGTTGGGAACCAATGAGTTCGCTTCATGGTTGGACTTTGCTGCGGGACGCGTGCTAAGGGGTTTACGATGTCTATAGCTTTGGACCACTATGGTAGGAGGTACGGAGGCGGATTCAGAGCCATTATGGCATTGGTAGAACCAAGGGCTACGATCAATGAAATGGGTCATTGAAATGTTTGGTCATGACTCCATATGTTTAGCTTGGTCACAGCAGGGTTTCTACAAGTCGGGATTCGTCGTTACCTCAATTTGTCTAGTGTTCCAAAGTGGTAGATATCGTATGCTTTACGTACTGAGTGAGAGATGTGAGGATGGTTGTTATGGTTGATTTGTTTGCTATCATTATAATATGCACAACCCACCCCCGTAATCTTACACTATTTGTTATGGCACCTTAGAGTACTGTACGGTATGTGGTACTAACTCTTTGGTTGCAGGTCCAGGTTCAGGTATGGTTTAGTATACCTGTCATTATTCTGTTTAGATGCTTATCGCTCATACCAGGCTTTATGTCTGACCCAGAGTTTTATGTCTCCTCTTATTACTCTGGGTGCTCACACGAGCAGACTAGAGACAGGTTAGCTGGTGATGCACGGGTAGATGATCCGGAGATGAGCAGGAGGCTTCCACGTAAAATATATACATAATATTCTCCCTGTATTGTTGAAGATCACTGCTTGGGCATTGATGGTGCATCTTCTACTTTAGCTTTCTTTTGTTTGGAGACAGTAAATTTGGAAAATTGTAATAAGCTGTATTTGAATTTCCGCTGCTCTGATGATGGATGTTGATTTTAGTTATCAGCTTATGCACTGTCTCACCTTTTTTATGTCAAGTATGTTATTATTATATTTTATTCCATGCGCTGAGAGACATTCTACAGGTTCCTTGATTAGTTCATTCCCTTCTTTCCTTTCTTTGGGGACCGTTCCGTGCTAGTCGGGACATGTGTACAGCGCACTTTCGGAGGAAATGCAGGCTGGTGCGGGGCGGGCCGTCACACTTGGTATCAGAGCTCTAGGTTGCATAGTTAACATAGGGAAGTTATCAGGGAGAGATAATATACGTATACGAGAGAGCGTATTTGTGATTACTTTGGTTTTTAAAAGCTATATATATACCACTAGTATAAGGATGAAGTCATACTGCACTAGCACCACTATGGAGTCATTAATCGTTTCCTTTTTCAGATTGAGGATGAGCCGAGATACTAGAGGTGCTGGTAGGGGAACCAATAATGGGAATGATGCTGACATGAGGACGATGTTTACTGACCTCATGAGAGAGATGCTTAGAGATGTACGGAGGGCAGCTCCCAATGGTGGAAATGGTGGTGGTCCAATAGTGCAGGCACCAAGAGTCGACTTCGCCAAGCTGAATAAGGACTATACTAGCCTTGGTGGGAAGCCGTTCCACGGAACGGAGTCGGCCACGGATGTTCAGGATTGGTTGGATAGTTGCGAACGTATCTTCGAGGATTTGGGTATCGAGGATGCAATGAAGAGAAAGTTAGCGTCCCGTCAGTTGCAAGGGTGGCAATGAATTGGTGGAATGCTATAAAGGCAACTACTCCCGAAGATCAGATTACTTGGGAGCAGTTTAAAGCTCGCTTTAGCGAGAAGTTCATTCCAGCTGCTCAGAAGTCAGTACTGTTTAAGAAATTCTTGGAGCTCAAGCAGGATGGCAGAGCTGTCTCGGAGTACATTGCTGAATTCGACACTTTATCAAAGTATGGGTTATCTCTTATTGATACTGCCGAAAAGAAGAATGAGAAATTCATAACTGGGTTAGATCAGTACTTAGGGGAAAGGCTTATTAACCACATCGATGAGACGTTTGAGTCGATTGTGGGGAAAGCATTAAGATCAGAGAGTCTCTACCCTAAGCCGAAGACTGAGGTTGCATCCGCAGATGAGCCAAAGCCACAAGCAAGTGGTGGAGGCAAGGGTGGTTCCCAGAATAAGAGAAAGCAGAGTCAGACTAAGGATGGCCAGAAGAAAAAGAATAAACAAGATGTTGAGTGCTTCAGCTGTGGTAAGAAGGGCCATTATGCTAGTAATTGTCGGGCCAAGCCAGCGGATAGGA
Organism: Allium sativum; assembly: GCA_030737875.1. NCBI lineage: Eukaryota > Viridiplantae > Streptophyta > Magnoliopsida > Asparagales > Amaryllidaceae > Allium > Allium sativum. Next base: position 267,467,643 of record CM060913.1, on the reverse strand, counting down.
AGTGCTTCAATTATGGCCAAATGGGACATCACAAGGACAAGTGTCCGCAACCCCATAAAGAAAAGCAAATGGTGAAAGCATACGCCCTTAATGCTATTCCTTCTTCGTCGAATGCCCCAACTGCGGTGGAGAAGGGAAAGAATGTCGTCATTCAAGGTATGCTTTCTGTTTACGATGTTCCTGTTAGAGTTTTGTTTGATACCGGAGCTTCCAGTTCTTTCATATCTAGTGACCTGGTAGATAGGTTGGGATTGGAGCCCGAGATTGTCGATAGACCTTTAGTAGTGACGAACCCGATTGGTGGTTCGACTAGCCTTAGCATGATTTGTCGTAATGTGGTCTTATCGAGTCATGGATGCATGTTTGTTTGTGATTGCTTTGTTTTGGGCTTTACTGGGTTTGGCATTATTTTGGGAGTAGATTGGCTCCGAAGGTACGGGGTGGTGGTAGAATGTGAGGGCTTTTTGGTGACAGATAGAGCGGATGATGGGCGGAGGATAGTGTTTGGTGGTCTACCCAGTGAGGGGGTATTGGCTAGTTTTCTAAAACTCCCTCGACATTCCGCATAGTGAGTTGTCAGGTTTGCCCGTGGTTGGCCAGTATCCGGATGTTTTCGAAGAAGTGACCGGACTTCCACCACACCAAGAGATTGAGTTCCGTATTGATTTGGTAAAAGATGCCAGGCCTATAGTGATGCCACTTCGTCGTATGGCACCAAGGGAGCAGCGAGAGCTCGAGGTGCAAGTCAGCGATCTTTTGAAGAAGGGATTTATCAGAAGGAGCGTTTCTGAATGGGGAGCACTAGTTGTGTTTGCTACCAAGGCAGATGGTTCCCTTCGTTTGCGTGTAGATTACCGCGAGTTGAATAAAGTGACGAGGAAGAACAAGTATCCTCTACCGCGGATAGATGATTTATTCGATCAGTTGAGTGGCGCGAGAGTATTTTCTCAATTAGATCTCGCGACAGGTTTTCATCAGCTTAGAGTGGAAGCTGAGAGTATAGCTAAAACGGCATTTCGGACGCCGTCTGGGTTTTATGAGTGGTTGGTCATGCCATTCGGGCTGACCAATGCCCCATCATATTTTGTGGATCTTATGAATAGGGTATTCAGAGATCAGTTGAATAAGTTTGTCCTTGTGTTCGTTGATGATATTTTGGTCTACTCGAGGACAGAGGAATAACACAAGAGACATTTAAGAATAGTGATGGAGGTGTTGAGAAAACACCAATTGAAAGCAAAGTTTTCTAAATGTCACTTCTGGAAGAGGGAAGTGAGGTTCTTGGGCCATGTTGTATCAGAGAATGGTATTGCCGTGGACCCGGCAAAGGTGGCTACGGTACAAAATTGGCCTACGCCCAAGAACGCAACAGATGTAAGAAGTTTCTTGGGATTAGCCAGATATTATCGTAAGTTTATCCAAGGTTTCTCCAAGATTGCAGCACCATTGACCCAGTTGACCAAGAAGAATCAAGCTTTTGTCTGGGATAAAAGGTGTGAGAATGCGTTCAAGAGTCTAAAGGACAAGTTGACAAGCGCACCAGTGTTAGTCATTCCTAAGGGGAATGAAGAGATGACGGTATACACGGATGCTTGTGGTACCGGACTGGTGCTGTATTAATGCAAAGCGGTAGGGTTGTAGCTTATGCAAGTCGGCAATTGAAACCGCACGAGAAAAGATACCCTACCCATGATTTGGAATTGGCAGTGATCGTGTTCGCATTGAAGATGTGGAGACACTATCTCTTGGGAGAAAGATTTGAGCTGTTTACAGATCATAAGTCGTTGAAGTATCTCTTCTCCCAGAAGGATTTAAATCTCCGGCAACAAAGGTGGTTAGAATTCTTGGCTTCCTATGATTTTGACATCGCATATACACCGGGAAAGGGTAATGCGGTGGCTGATGCATTGAGTAGGAGACATGCCAGCCTAGGGGCTATGTTTCTAGAATGGAAGCAACTGGAGTATATTGCGGGGTTTGATTTCAGACCAAAGTGCGAACTGGATCCAGAAATGTTAGCAAGTTTGACGATCAGACCCACTTTGAAAGAGCGGATTGGTTCTAACCAAAGGGACGATCCTAATCTATTAGAAATCATCTCCAAGTTAGAGACGGGTATCGATGAGGAGGTGAATGTGTATGGGCTTGATCGAGATGGGTGGCTTAGAAAGGATGGAAGATTAGTTGTACCCAACGTGAATGGTTTGAGAGATGAAGTGCTTCGAGAATGTCATCACTCAAAACTGACTATACATCCCGGTGGTAATAAGATGTATCGAGACATGAGACAGACCTACTACTGGGAAGGGATGAAGAGAGATGTTGGGAAGTTTATATCCAAATGAATGAATTGCCAGCTAGTTAAAGCCGAGCAAAAGAAGCCTAGTGGGTTGTTACAACCATTAGAAATTCCCGAATGGAAATGGGAGCAAGTCTCGATGGATTTCATCGATGGCCTACCAAGGACTAGATCGGGATATGATAGCATTTGGGTAATTGTGGATCGATTGACTAAAAGTGCAAGGTTTATACCAGTCAAATCGACAAGAACGGCAGTTAAGTTAGCAGAATTGTATATGAAGTGGGTAGTGAGATTTCATGGAGTACCCAAAAGCATTGTGAGTGACCGAGACCCGTTGTTCACTAGTGGGTTTTGGAAGAGCTTACAAGAGGCTCTAGGGTCAAGATTACATCTCAGTACCGCCTATCATCCTCAGACCGACGGTCAGGCGGAGAGGGTGAATTGTATATTGGAAGATCTCTTGAGAGCGTGTATATTGGATTTTGGTGGATCATGGGATGACCATTTGCATCTAGTAGAGTTTGCATATAATAATAGCTACCAATCCAGTATCGGTATGGCTCCGTTTGAAGCTTTGTACGGAAGACCGTGCAACTCACCATCATGTTGGATAGAGACTGGCGAGAAGTTTATGCTTGGACCAGATGTGGTGAGGGAAACTTCAGATAAAATCAAGACCATTCAACAACGAATGAAGGCTGCCCAAGATAGGCAGAAGAGTTATGCTGATAAGAGGAGAAGAGACTTAAAATTCTCCGTTGGCGACTTGGTGTTTGTCAAGATTTCTCCGTTGAAGAACGTAATACGATTTGGCAGGAGAGGCAAGTTGGCACCAAGATTTGTTGGCCAATTCCCTGTTCTTGAACTAGTCGGGAATTTGGCATATAGAATTGACTTACCAGAGAAGATGGCAGGAGTTCACAACGTATTTCATGTTTCCCAGCTAAGGAAGTTCGTTCACGACTCAGATATGACTATTTCACCTGATCAGTTAGAGGACTTCGAAGTAGAACCCGAGGCGGTTGGGAACCGCAAGCCGGCCCGTATTGTCGAGCATGACATGAAGCAACTTCGAAGGAAGGCGGTGAAGCTAGTCAAGGTTCAGTGGGGCGAGAACGAGGATGATTGTACTTGGGAGACAGAGGAGAACATTAGGAAGACACACCCAGAACTCTTTGCCTGGTAAGATTTTGACTTCGATTTAGTTTTCCGCATGCTAGGATAGGCTTGTTTTCTTGTTTTGCATGTTTGATTGTTGTATGTGGTTGTTAAGCATGCAGGATCCTTTGTATGTTTTGGGTTAAGGAATTTCGGGGACGAAATTTCTTAAGGGGGGAGAGTGTAACGACCCGCATTCTACGCATCATAGGATCGTAGAATATTTATTTCTGTCACATACAAAGTCGTATGGTCATGTAACTTTGGGAGACGATTATTGTGGTCATTTCCCATGTTCATGATTTTTCCCGATTTTTAAATGTCCATTTTACCCCTAGTTATCACTTCTTTGGCCATAACTTTTGACTGGAAAGGAATTTTGACCTGAAACCACTTCCATTGGCTCCGGATGATGGTTTACAATCCCGTAGAGTGGTCACATTAGCCAAACGGACTCACCGTTTGGGAGATATGGCTGAAACAAGTTTCAGATGGTGAAAAACAACTTAATTGGGCTTAACTGGGTGATTAGCAGCTAGGCCCAGAGGGGAATTTCGGGTTTAGGGGTATATAGGGGCTGATTAGGGTTAGAAAACATTTCTTTAGACATTTTCCAGCCGCCACTTTCATCCTTAGACACTCTAACAATGGCCTCCTACATCTAAAACACCCCAAATCACTTTCTAATTGAAGATTAGGCTTAGCAAACATCAAATCAAGGAGTATTAGCACGAGAACCGAGGTAGAGCTGCTGTGTAAGATTGGGAACAACGCCAAATCAGAGAATATTTCAGTTTTGGGGTTTTAGTTGTGGCAAAGGTGAGTGATTTGCATGATTTCTCACTAATTACGGTTGATTAAGGGGTAATTAGTGTTAATTAGCGAATTTATACACAAATAAAATCTGGAAAAATGTTCAGAAATTCTTAAATATTGTTTTAGACCTATGATATGGAATTTGGCTAATTTGGATCAGTTTTGCTAATTATATGCTTAAACATGATTAAGAGGGATTAAGGGAAAGTATGGGGTTTTGGCCATGTTTGATCCATTTTGATATGTCATATTGTTGTTTTGGTGTTTGTGGTTGATTCTCTATGTTTCTATGACTGTATGGTATGCTTTGTGGTTGATTAGAGGTGTTAGATTGGTCGAAAACGCCGTCGAGAGGCGAGAATAGCTTGCTGAAATGGTGCAGGTTTGGGGTCGAGATAACCGACCAGGGGAGGTTTTGACCGACCAGGAATGAAGGAGAACGACCGACAAGGGATGGTGAATGTTAGACCGACCAGGGGAGGTTTTGACCGACCAGGAATGAAGGAGAACGACCGACCAGGGATGGTGAAAGTTAGACCGACCAGGGGAGGTTTTGACCGACCAGGAATGAAGGAGAACGACCGACCAGGGATGGTGAAAGTTAGACCGACCAGGGGACAAAACCGACCGACCAGGTTTGGTGAAATGCGACCGACCAGGGGGGAAACAAAACCGACCGACCAGGTTTGATGAAATGCGACCGACCAGGGGGGGACAAAACCGACCAACCAGGGATGATGAAAACCGACCAGGGTGAAAGATGCTTGACCAACCGACCCAAACAAGATGATGACCAAAAACCGAGATGCAAAGGTAGTCCAGTATGGGAAGTTAGAGCTCAGGATCTAGTTGGGAACCAATGAGTTCGCTTCATGGTTGGACTTTGCTGCGGGACGCGTGCTAAGGGGTTTACGATGTCTATAGCTTTGGACCACTATGGTAGGAGGTACGGAGGCGGATTCAGGGCCATTATGGCATTGGTAGAACTAAGGGTTACGATCAATGAAATGGGTCATTGAAATGTTTGGTCATGACTCTATATGTTTAGCTTGGTCACAGCAGGGTTTCTACAAGTCGGGATTCGTCGTTACCTCAATTTGTCTAGTGTTCCAAAGTGGTAGATATCGTATGCTTTACGCACTGAGTGAGAGATGTGAGGATGGTTGTTATGGTTGATTTGTTTGCCATCATAATAACATGCACACCCCACCCCCGTAGTCTTACACTATTTGTTATGGCACCTTAGAGTACTGTACGGTATGTGGTACTAACTCTTTGGTTGCAGGTCCAGGTTCAGGTATGGTTTAGTATACCTGTCATTATTCAGTTTAGATGCTTATCACTCATACCAGGCTTTATGTCTGACCCAGAGTTTTATGTCTCCTCTTATTACTCTGGGTGCTCACACGAGCAGACTAGAGACAGGTTAGCTGGTGATGCACGGGTAGATGATCCGGAGACGAGCAGGAGGCTTCCACGTAAAATATATACATAATATTCTCCCTGTATTGTTGAAGATCACTGCTTGGGCATTGGTGGTGCATCTTCTACTTTATCTTTCTTTTGTTTAGAGACAGTAAATTTGGAAATTTGTAATAAGCTGTATTTGAATTTCCGCTGCTCTGATGATGGATGTTGATTTTAGTTATCAGCTTATGCACTGTCTCACCTGTTTTATGTCAAGTATGTTATTATTATATTTTATTCCATGCGCTGAGAGACATTCTACAGGTTCCTTGATTAGTTCATTCCCTTCTTTCCTTTCTTTGGCGACCGTTCCGTGCTAGTCGGGACATGTGTACAGCGCACTTTCGGAGGAAATGCAGGCTGGTGCGGGGCGGGCCGTCACAGTATAATTGTGGATTAGAAAGTGTGTTAGAGTTTGATGTTTAAGTGTGTTCTCTAATGACACATTAGGCCGTGCTTATGATAAATGCACCAACTAATTACACAAAAGATCAAATGAGAGATCAGAAAATCATTGTATGTTGATATATGTGATCATAAGGGTGAAGTTGCCTCTAAATTGTTTTTATTTCATATTTTGCTCTCAACTTGGTTATAGTTTTCATTAGCTTTTATTAGTTAAATCTTCACTCGAATTTGGTTTAATTTGATTGAATAAAATTAGAACTGCTTCTTTCCCCGTGGATTGACTCGTATTCGCTAACGTACTACAAGTGTACGTCGTGCGCTTGCAGTTTATTACACTTCGCGACGGTATTCTAATTCATAGAATATTCGTCATCGAACATATAGTTAAGTGGATCCTAACGTTCCTTGTTTCAGCAAATTCTGACTTATATTGCATTTTGTATGTTCATTTAAATTTCAAAATGTTATAATACGAACTATCGCGATGTTACGAACTCGTTTTTAATTATATTATAAATTTTACGTTCTAACCTTAAATTAAATAAATTTTAAATCCTTAATTCTTAAAACAAATCATTTTAAATTATTTCAAATATTTAATATCCATTAAATATTTCTTTCTAAAATCCGAGTCGTTACAAAATCCAACATTTTCGAATGAACATTTTTTGATACATTGTTTATTGTTGTAATTCGTGTTCTAAATGAAAATCATATAGATATGGGTCAATGCATTATAGTCTCAGATCGAGCTGAACGTTGGACGACCATACAAAATTTACATTATATGTATATATATATATAATAGTTTACGAGCATCACGACACGCGCTTCTCGCGTGGTAACGGCACGCGTTTTTTATTAAATTTTAGGTATTTTACAAATATTATATGGAACTTAAAAATATGAAAAGAGTTAAAAGAAAATATAAATAAATTCGGAAGTATTTCTGCTTAAATCTATTCCACCATTTTGTCTTAATATCAAGAAAAATGCCTAGAAAGTTAAGAAAGAGCAAACACATGTAGAGCGGTTACTTGCATGTGATAAATATTGTTTTGTATAAACTAAAATACGGAAGATGCAACTGTGCTAAATCTGATACATTTTATGATTTCCATCTTAGGTGTGGAAGCAAAGTTGTAAAATTCATCTGTTAAATATTCAGACTACTAACCGATAGATCCGAATTAGTTGCATTGCTAATCAAGAAGATTCGAAAAGCATTATTTATTTTCCTTGTTGGATACACATGCATGTGACGTATTTCTTTCCTCCTTATGCAAAGCTCTCCACTATAGAGTGATCCACCTGAACAAAAAAAGAGAAAACAACACATTTGTTGTGCATGAGCATACAATATTAACATAGAGATCTCTATTTGTATATGGCAGAGAATGTTAACCAAGCTAGTGCCTATGTACCAGTATTCTACCTGATAAAGTTTCTCACTTTCTCCATTTACCAAGCACAACACTTCCATATACCCTCTTCAGAATATCATTAGCCTTTTAAGACCTGCATACATCACCATTATTCAATTCACTTCCATATACGTTTTGGTTTTATTAAAAGTTGAATGTTTGTTAGTAAAAAAATGGATATTTTTTAAATATAGATATTACTGGCTGACAGCCTTACAGAAGAATATGAACATTGGTGGGCTCGTTGCACACGTAACTGAATGTAAAGTAATCATACGTGAGTTCTATAATGTTGTGACTTGCGGGTGACTAATGCATATGCATGTATTAAATATAACAATGGTAAAGTCAGTGTTAATTATGTAAGTGTGTTACAAATTGTATCATTTAGAAATCATATTACAAAAGAAAAAGAAAAACATATCTCATACCTTATTTCCTCAGAATGAAGCAACCGAATAAGCTTTTAGTGAATGATAAAATAAAAGGAAGTAACAATTGATAAGGGACATGCGTATTTATACTGGTGCATTGGAAATATCTAGAAATAAAAGGTATTTTGACCCAAGCGCATTTGATTTGTTCTCAAACCTACACGCAAGCCTAAGATATAGTACACGTTTGTTGTGATGAGCATACTATTAACATAGAGATCTCTATTTGTATATGGCATAGAATGTTAACCAAGCTTGTGCCTACCTACCAGTATTCTACCTGATAAAGTTTCTCACTTTCTCCATTTACCAAGCACAACACTTCCATATACCCTCTTCAGAATATCATTAGCCTTTTAAGACCTGCATACATCACAATTATTCAATTCACTTCCATAAACTTTTTGGTTTTATTAAAAGTTGAATGTTTGTTAGTAAAAAGTGGATATTTTTTTAAATATAGATATTACTGGCTGACAGCCTGACAGAAGAATATGAACATTGGTGGGCTCGTTGCAAACGTAACTGAATGTAAAGTAATCATACGTGAGTTCTATAATGTTGTGACTTGCGAGTGACTAATGCATATGCATGTATTAAATATAACAATGGTAAAGTCAGTGTTAATTATGTAAGTGTGCAACAAATTGTATCATTTAGAAATCATATTGCAAAAGAAAAAGAAAAACATATCTCATAACTTATTGCCTTAGAATGAAGCAACCGAATAATCTTTTAGTGAATTATAAAATAAAAGGAAGTAACAATTGATAAGGGACATGCGTATTTGTACTGATGCATTGGAAATATCTAGAAAGAAAAGGTATTTTGACCCAAGCGCATTTGATTTGTTCTCAAACCTACATGCAAGCCTATGATATAGTACACGTTTGAAATTGAAATAAATTATAGGTTAAAATGGCAGAAGATTTAACTAAAATGAGTATAGAAACAAAGATGAAAAATAATGTTAATAGAATTAGTAGTGTGCACATTGATTACGTATTTAAAATTTGAACGCGCGTCAAAAAACAGAAAGAATAAATAGAAAAGATTTTTTTAAAAAAGAAATGAATACGGAGAGGATAATTTCATCATACTAAAAGAGGAAGATAATAAAACAGAATTAATAAGAATAATATCAAAATGTTGAATGTTGATGTAAACATACATATAGACAAATTTAAAATGAAAATGTATAGAAAAAAGTTAGAGATATAATGTGCATCATAAATGGTATGAATTCAAGAAATAAAAGGGAGTTTGATGATGCTAATTAAGCAACGTTCTATTTTAAATTGGATATGTGCATATTGATTGTACACATTTGAAATTGAAATAAATTGTGCGTTAAAAATGGCAGAAGGTTTTATTAAAATGAGTATAGAAACAAATGTAAAAAATAATGTTAATAGAATTATTAATGTGCACATTGATTGCGCATTTAAAATTTGAACGTGCGTCAAGAAACAAAAAGAATAAATAGAAAAGATTTTTTATAAAAAGAAATTAATATGGAGAGGATAATTTCAATATACTAAAAAGGAAGATAAAAAAATAGAAATAATGAAAATAATATCAAAATTTTGAAGGTTGAGGTAAACATACATGTAGATAAAATTAAAATGAAAATGTATAGATATAAGTTAGAGAAATAATGTGCATCATAAATGGTATGAATTCAAGAAATAAAAGGGAGTTTGATGATGCTAATTAAGCAACATTATATTATAAATTGGATATGCGCATATTGATGGTACACGTTTGAAATTGAAATAAATTGTGCGTTAAAAATGGCAGAAGATTTTATTAAAATGAGTATAGAAACAAACGTAAAAAGTAATGTTAATAGAATTATTAATGCGCACGTTGATTACGCATTTAAAATTTAAATAGAAAGAGGTTAATTTTGGTACTTCACGGTCGAACCAAAAATATGTGTTTTCAAGAGATTTATTAACAAATATATATACCTAGGTATATTTGAGCAACATATACTTGCATATTCGATAAGTTAACATGTATGTTGCGATATAAATCGCAACATCTATGCATGTGCATGTTATGCCTTGTACAGGTTAATGTGTTACACATGCATATGTGAATATATATATACACACACACACACATATGTGTGTGTGTGTGTGTGTGATACGCGCGCGCGCACACACACATAGACATGCACACACACACACACATACATATTTAAATGAAGTAAAACATTTTATTAAAATAATATTCTAAATGAATTAGTCTTCGTACGTCTAATATAAATCCAATAAGAGATTTTTTTGAATTCATCCATAACTTTAGCGGCGGACTGCCCTCAGTTCCAACACAATGGTCATTCGACCACGTTAAGCTCATTATTATAACCTGACATTCCAATGAATGTCAGATCCATAAGTCATGTAAGCTACAGCTTCAAGAATAAATTATCAACCTACAAGACTTATGTACTCGAGCCCTCACATACACTTTTAGATAGTTCTTCCACTCCTAATACATGTATTCAGTACTTCATAACACTTTTTTGCATCTTCTACTATCATATCCATGCATTCTCATTAAACTTGCTACGTCGAATTTGTTCGGTCTTCGTACATATTGATCTTTGTGAATGTCGATGACAACTTTATATAAATAGTCCGAAGATTCGTTTTTTGGATGCCAATCAATCTCTATGTATGAGAGGGATTAGGTTTGAAAATAAAGTGTTTATTATATTGTTTAACTAGTTGTAGAATCCTAAGGTATAAATGTTGATGCATTGACAAGTTCTTCTAAAGTCGTCATTAGTGTAAGTAGGATTTGAAATATAATCGTCTTCTACTAGTCTTTTACGAGGACTATTTGTGATTTTTGTAGCGACGACTAATAACCAATCAATCATGTTGCCCACTAGGATAAAATAATACCCCCCCCCCCAATGACATAACTGAAGAAGTAAATATATTGAGTAGTGTTCGCTTCATTAACAAGTCGTAGGTGTTTGTTGGTCATATACTCATAGTATCAAAATGAGAAGATGTAACAAAAATCAAACATATGTTGAGCTGTAATGCATATGTATCCAACACTACGTACAAATATCCAAAATAAGACCAGATGTCCCTGCATCTGGTCTAGCCCGAGTTATTGCACTTCTATCAAAAAAGTATTGGTCTATGGTCTGGTTGACCAAACTATATACCAATCAACATATAATTAGAGTCTAAATGATCAACTCAAAGTGTGAAAAATGAAAATTACGACGGATAGTCCTCTTTTCCTAATAAGAATCTCTGCTACACAATGACCGACATGTACAAATGTTGATAACTGTAGAAGATGCATATAGCCTAGTCCTAATAAGCACAAGTAATATGCATAAGTGCTTGGTAATAAATCTATGTCAACTACCAACATAGTTATGTGACCAACCTACATAAGTAATCATTTAACATTAACGATAAACTAAGCAAATCAATAAAAATTTGTACCTGTGATATATATATATATATATATATTTATCAGATAATTATCTGTTAATAATATACATATGGCATCACAAGCTGCACTTAGTCGATGTCCCATCGTCGGGGCATCTTTTTCAAGTATCATAGATCATTTGCAGCCATAGTAGCAACTATAATGATATGATCTGGACCAGCATTTATATCAATCGTCTTTCAATCTAACAAGTTTAACGAGTCGTGGTGACATTTCGATGAATAAAAAAACAAAAATGAGATGTGAAAGATATAAAAAACGCGAGTAATGGACGAATAATGGAAAAATCGCCAAATGTAGGCAAACATTGAAATGCAGGCTTTTCAATATAACGCTCAAAGCTTGGATGTTGGTTGGACAAATGTAAGACATTTTCAAAACACAGCGCACAATCCTCAAATGTTTGTTGTATAAATGCTTAAATACCAACCATTCATCAAACAAGCACTTGTTTTGGAATACAACTGGAAAACCCAATGTATTACATTTTATTAGGGTTGTTATGCTAATGCTTACCATTACCATTTAATAAATATGGTTACCGTATCGTTTTTACTGGTAAGTCAGAATTGTTTACTGTTACCAATCGAGTGGTATACCGATAATTTGGTAATTGTTACAATACTAATGGTAAATTATCGTTTTTCCATTAAAGTTTGTATCTTGACATGTTTTTTGTATACTATTATACTATATGTAGTGTTGGCTAATAAAAAACAAAAATGAGAAAGAAAATAAGTGTACTTAAAATTATTTCACCTTATGATTGAAATAAATTTATTCATTTATTTGGTTCTAAATGTATGTAATAAAGCATATCAAATGAATATACATATATTTTAAATTGACTGATAAAATTACCATTACCGTTGGTATTGAAAAAGTGTTACTAACGATAAATTTACCATTATCATACCATTTTAACTGTTATACCAATTTCAATCAAAAATGGTTACCGATCGACTGGTAATGGTATGGTAATGATGAATTTACCGTTCCATAATAGGTCTACATTTTGTAAAGACCCGACCTTTCCATACTGTTTAAGCTGACATTTAACCATCCATGTCACACTCAAATGGCATGGGAAAGTGGATAGTTAGGAGAAAGAAGTTAGAGGGTGAGGAAAAGAAAGAATGAAATTGTAACAACCCGGAAATTCTGAGCCAATTAAAAATTTTTATTTTGGCAATTTTGATGAATTTTGAATATTTAAAATGAATTATTTTAAATAATAGTGACGAAAAAACTATTTTGAATAAAATTAGAATGTATATATTTATATAGATCGTCGTTAGAATATAAATATTTTATTTTAAATTATAAAAGGAATTGAAAATGGCGCGGTAGTTTGAAATTTCGATTTCGAATTTCAAATGAATGTACCAGGTGCAAAGTAAACCGGATTTGAATGAAACCAAAAATATTAGAATCTATTTGAGAATATCTTTCCAACGAATCCGAAAAATTGAAATTTCATAGCGGGAATCAAGAGATATGCCCAGTTGAAAATTCAGAATAGTCGCTATGGAATTTTAGCCCTTAAAAAAGGAAATTTTGCAAACGACCTCGGTTTTCGACGAAACCACTTTTGTTGGATCTGCGATGTCAAGATATTGCTAGGTTCCAAAATTCATAATTTTCTGAATCAATATGTGAGCATGGCGAAGTTAAACGTGTTTTGACAGTTTCGGTTGATTTTAATCGACTGGAAAGTGGCCATTTTTCAAACGGTCTCAGAATTTGACGAAATTAGTTTTGTTAGGACCGTATCGTCAATACGAAGCTAGAAAATATTTTTCGGGAATTTTTCGAGTTAGTATGTGTCCCCGGTAAAATAAAATGCGCGTTCAAATTCAATATATAGAGTTATATTTTGATTTTGACGAAAACTGATCGAAACGATCGAATTAGCCTGTGATACATATCCCATCGTGTTCGGAATGGGGGTAATTAATTAGGGACGACACTCGTTGAGTCCGATTTGATGTTCGAATTGTAAAGCAACTTTTTTGAGGAATAAAATAATTTAAATTAAATATTTATTTATATAATAGCCCCTACCATTCTTTCTCCTTCCTCGTTGACTTTCAAACCCGAAATCAGAAAGAAAGAAAAAACGAAATCACGACATCTTCGATCCCGCTGGCCCCCCATAGTCGCCCATCGCCGTCGTCCCCGTGTCCGCCACCACCACTGGCCAACGCCCCAGTCCGCCGCCCCCTTCTCCTCCTCTTCAACCTCCGTTCTTCTCCCCCTTCCTATTTCAAGCCCTAGCAGAAAACCCCCAAGACCCACCACATCTGACCGCCGCTCCGGCCATGGCCCACCGCCTGCCTGCCTGCGCGAGCCCCACCTCACCGGAGACGCTGCCCCACTGCAAACCACCCCTCCTATGACCGACATCTCAGATGTGGAGCCCCTCTCCATGAAAACTAAATTTAGAAAGGTGATTTTATATATATATATATATATATTTATTTATTTATTTTCTATGCAATTGGTTTTATAAATTTAGTGTCAAATTTTTATATGTGAGACATTGAAGAAAGATTAGATTTTTAATCAAAGAAAGATTAGATTTTTAATCAAAGAAAGATTAGATTTTTAATTAAAGAAAGATCATATTTTTTTGTCAAAGAAAGATTTGATTTTTTTGTCAAAGAAAGGTTAGATTTTTTAGTAGTGAAAAGGTGGGATGTTTAAAGTAGAAAGGAAATGATTTTTTAAATAATAAAGTTTTGATTTTTATTATCACGAAGACGGTGGAAAAATATGATTTTTATATAGTAGAGATAATAAAAATATAATTTTTATATATATGAAGAATATAAAAATTCGATTTTTATACATAGAAAGTGGCGATATAAAAATTGAATTTTTATAATATGGCTTAGAAATAAAAATGTGATCTTTACTATGAAGTAAACATAATAAAAATGTGATATTTATTTGAATAGAAAAATAGAATTTTTATCTATATAGTAGCGGTATAAAAATAGAATTTTTTTTATACATAGTAACAGTATAAAAATGTAATTTTTATATGTGTAGTGACTACGGACAATGAAAGTAACAAAAGGCGAGCACAACGAAGATTTCTATATAAGAAGAGTCGTGGCGTTTGGTTTAGCTAGTCGGTGAGAACTTCTCACTTTAAATCTTGTTTTTTGGTTAAAAATATATACTAGGATGCGGACAGTGCTTAGCAATACCCGACACCTGTCGTCAACAGACCATGGACGACTTGTGTGCTTGTTTGATGTGTTGTGAAGTTTGTTTGTGATGTTGATGTGAAATAGATAATAAAACATTCTTGTGTTGAAATAAATTAACTATCGTTAAAAATATAATTTTTAACGTGAATGTTAATAAATAAATACTCATTTACAAACTGGACGGTTTGTTTATGTACACCTATTTGAAGGATATTGATTGGGACGATAAATTTTACACGTCGCCCAACAGCACAAATAATATTCAGTGTTTGTGGATTGAAACCCCACATGGGTGTTGGGATGATATTTGACGTACACTAATCCGGATTATTTAGTTGTATGTCGATCGATTGGTCGACAGACTGTGTAAGCGTTAATTATTTATATTTAATGCTTATGCAATTGTGTGGTGCACTTTGGATGATGGCTGATTATTTATCGTTGCTATTATATACATGTGTTGTACGGAATCCATATAATTAACATTATATGGTAATTGATTGGGCCTCATTCCAATTGGGAAAATAAAGAATATTATAAAATAAATATTCGTGTGTTGAAATAACAAAATAGTCATGTGTTGACGATATTCATGTATTGAAAATATTCATGTGTTGAGTAAAATATTTTAAACAATAAAATTTACATCTTTATCATAATTTTATAAAATATATTAAATAACATAAATAGTCATGTGTTGATGATGCTCATGTGTTGAGAATATTCATGTGTTGAAAGAAAAATATAGATTCATGTGTTGAATAGAATAAATATTCATTTGTTGAATAGAATAACGAGGTTATCGAAATATATAAAGCCGTGTTAATTAGAGATGCACCATTTTGACGCGATCGATATTTATATCGATTATATTCGTTTTTATAATGAATATTGAAAAGGAAGTGATTTCAAAATATAACGTTTTGAAAATATTATCATTTGTATATCGATGATGTGGAATATTCAATTTTGATTCGAAATTGAATATGAGGTTGAAATCGTTTCGAAAACGAATTTAAAACGATTTATAAAATACGTTTTGAATTGAAATCGACGAAATATATATAATATATATATATATATATATATTATATATATAATGGCCTGAATAGAACGCGCCATGGCAGTTCGCGAATTTCGACCATTGACTTCGAATTGTCGTTGCGGGAGATCCGACTGTCGGATTCTCCTGAAACCGGAACCGTTGGGTTCATATCGAAAAGAGCTTTCGAATGAATATTAGAGATTTGAAATCTAACGGTTGGATTTAGAATTATGTCCAAATCAAATTTGGAAAAGGTTGTTGTAAGTGCAGTTCGATGGTCGTTGATGGAAATCGACTGTACGGGCCTTGATAAAATTATTAAAAATATCAATAATTTGTGTAAAATCATAAGAAATGATTTGTGAAGAACTAGGATGAAAAATTCCACATTTGTTAGGATAAAAATATATATTTATCAAAATGAACTAGTTTTGAACTAGATTTGAAGTTGTTTTAAAAATAATCAGAATTTCCAATATACGAATTGGAATGGATTTGAATCGAAATTATCTTCGGAATATTTCGATGTTGGATTTCGTGATTATACAAATATATTTGTGGAAATTTGAAAGATATATTTATATCGTTATTTCCAGTATGATATTTGTTCGTTTCAGAATTTGATATTGAATATAAGCCAATATATTTTCTATTCAGAGCCTTGTATTTAATATCAAATGGGATTTGGGGTTCGTCGTGAATGGTGTCTTGAATAACATTGTTCTTGAACCCAGTTAGAAAAAGAATGAATCTTTTAATTAAGATTTACTGAAATTGTCCAGTTAATTAGTATTTAATTGGAATTGAATTTAAATTGGTTTTTGGGTTTATCGTGAGCGGTGTTTTGAATAACATCTGATCTTTAACCCGATTAACAATAGAATGTGATTTTGGGTTTATCGTGAACCGTGTTTTAGTTGACATTGGTTCTTTAACTCGGTTGAAGACAGGATATTGATTTATGGGAAGATTAAAACTAAGTGGAGTTTTTTAATGAATCTTTAATTAGATTGAAGTGATCGAGAATGGAGTATCACCAGTTTTGCTCCAAAGCGATAGCTAAATCTTTAATTAGATTTGAAAGTGAAAAGGTAATTAATATTTACCGATAACACCGTGGTGTTAGATATGGAGTATTACCAGTTTTGCTCCATGGAATGAATAGGTCGGGGTTGGGAAATAAAATAAATAATTACTTCAGGAGGTTCGCTAATCCCGACAAGTTTGGAAATCCTTAACATGGTTTGAAATGATATCCAAAGGAAGATTAACAAATAAATTTAGAAGAATTTATCTTTGATAAAATTAATGGGAATCTTTCCCTAAGAATGTGAATATCTGAATAAAAGAATATTCTGAATTGGAATGAGGCGTATGTTGTGTTTGTGTAACACTTGTTTATTATATACACGGGTTATTCGGAAAGGCCGGTTTTATACCCATTCTGAATAACCGATTTGACGATAAGTCGAAGATGAAGAGGGTGGTTGAAGACCGGAAGTCTTCACATCGTTTGGGTAATTACTGATGATCTTGATTGGGCTGTACACCCAAGAGGAGGGAATCAGTTGGTAATCGTCCAGACGTACTTGGAGATTGATGGATATGCGAGGAAAGTGCCTCCGGTTTCGTTCAGACACAGAACGAACTTGTAAATGGACCGCGTGTCTGACATTGGATTTTATTCTGTGTTGATTGATCTCTATCAAATATACATCTGTTTGGTGGCGGAGGATTTATTCTCTTGCTTAACGCCCTTCTCTGAGACATACGAGCTCAGAGGCTGCATATCGATGGACATCAGTTGCATGGAGTGAATTGCCTGTTTGGCACGCCTAAGTGGCAAATGATCAAGGCTTTTGTTGAAAAGAAAAGTCTTGTGGTTGATGATCAAAGCACGGCCTGTGTGGCATAGCTTTGTGTATAGCGTGAATTCGCGAGCCTCACACCTCGGTATGAGTCAAAAACGGGATAAGGACCCAAGGAGTGCACGACGTTTCTTTCTAGCTAGTGGTGGTGTCAGTGCTTAATTTGGCTGACATTTATATACTTTTCACCTATGTGGTTGTTGGAATGCGAGGCGCCTTGAATATATGGTCGATAACTTGCACTATGTGAGCCGACGTACAGACCATTATATAGGTCCTATAGGACCGGGAAACGTGTGTTCAGGAATTGCCAATCCTCAAAAGTAAGAGAGGACCGGCCTTGGAGGTTCCAAGGGATCGTTGTGTGTGGTCCTGAGACATTAGCTAGAGTGTCTCAAATCGGAGAGGAGCTTGCCCCTTGCCTCGACTCATGATGGAATCCAATTTCCAATACAACCTTTGCGGTTTTATTTGTAGATCCAAGTATGGCAACATGATATATGGTACCCATGCCGTCTATGATTGATATTTATGATTGAAATTGTTTTGACACTATACACTTATAATAATATCAAATGATTTGTTTTAACGTACCAAGCATGTTTGGCTATTATAAGGGAAAACCCTATCCTCCGGCTTGCGTTGCATTGTGTGATGGGACATGGGTCTTATAATAGCTTCATTTTTTAAAAAAGCATTGCGTTGTTTTGTTATATGCACTAGTGTTCTTGGGAGGAAACCCGTTCCGTGTTATACGGCGTGGTCCCTTGAATTACTATCTTTTAAATTAAAGTTTTAAATAACTGTTTTAGTTCTCACACCAGTCACATGCCTGACCTGGAGTTTATTGTTTTAACCTAAACTCTGGGTGCCCTTATTTTCGACACGGGCAGCTAGTAGTTTTAGTTTTGCAGATTTATATTCACAGGATCCTAGTTTATAGCTGAAGTGATATTCGGAAAGCTCTGTATCTGTATATCCCCTTTCAGTTATGTGTTGTATTATCTTTCCGCTGCTATGTATTTAAATGTAATTTAAATCTCTGATATTTTTCAAATGTGTAATATTTATTCATATTCTGTATATTCTTGTATTCTGATGGAATTGTTATGATAAACAATGAAATGTTCTTCTGTTTGTGTTCTGATTTGTCTTGTCCTCAAAGCAATCCGGGCTTTCCTTACCAGGGAAGTTATGGGTTCTTACAGAAATATTAGAGTAGAAGAAAAAAAAACATGAACACTATAGAATCAGAGCAGACAAGAATCTCACAGTGGAACGAATAAAAAATAATATATCAATACTCTTTACATAAAGAGAAAATCGTGTGTGTGTGTGTGTATATATATATATATGATACAACATCAGAGTACACAAACAAAATAGATTATAAAATCTAATTAATACAACACGCAAAGTGGAATAAATTTATACCAGAAAATAAGGGAATACGTCTCGACTCCAGCTTCTCTCTTGAAGCTCCAAGCAAAACTCATCCTGGAAAATATACTCCTCATGACCCGACCATATTTGAAGTAAAGAAAAATCAACCCGGTTCAGTTTAGAATACTTTCAGTGATAAAACTCATAACAAACAACTTGCTTAATTTTATAAAATCCTTTGAAAAGAATGGAACTCTCATAAGACACAACTACACATAAACATGACGCGTGCTTTTACCTTACGATAACCAAATCACTTTTTATGTCAAATCCAGTGATATTATAGTAACGCCTATCAAACCACAAATAAAATAGGAATATAGCCGAAAAGCTTGCATCTTACTTTCTAACATAGTTGGTTTACAACTATAAACGTACGACTCGTATTGGAGTTTGGATTTCCAACATGACATGGTATGGAACCACCTCTCATTTATTGTTCTCTAGGGAGGAAATACTGGGGTTCAACAAGAACAATCTTGCAACCTGGCCACATATGACCTACCACTCATTCAACTTTAGTGTACCGAATATATTGTCACCCATGGTTAAGATCAACAACTGTTTCCTGTAAGGACACAGAAGCGATATAAGAAGAAACAGATGAATTTTTTTTAGATGGCGACAATACACCCTGATGGGAAATACCCACATAGCCATGCCGCCTTTCTGATTTTTGTCATTTCCCAGTTGATGAGGCTTGTGGTCATAAATTCTTTTTTATGTCATCACATTAACTTGGTATGCCACATTTTCAGATCCATCAAATCACTAATTGATCTACAAAAATATACTCTAGGTGTTAAGCTAAAAGAAGTTTCTTTCTTTTCCACCAAATTAAATATATTTGTAAAAATCAAAGTACATTATCTTAGGAAATACTTTGTTAGATATTCGTCCATACAAGTTCGTTCTAGGATTGAACGAAACCAAAAGATACCTCAGAACAAGAGGTTTACTGCTACAAGTTAAATCCTAGTTATTAGCCAGAGACATCAGTGAGTAACCCTCTCGCTCCAAAGATCTATGTCTACAAACTTATCTCATAAGATCCCTACTCGAACGCAGAGCTGGTTCGAAGTGGTTTTGGATCTAGTTCCCATCCCGGTCTCTTCCAACTAGCACGTCAAAAGTCCAAAAGTAACATTTCATCGATAGTCGGGTTTTTAACAATCGAATTAAAATGGCAGCTCAGACCGCTTTTATTCAAAATCATTCATTAAGGATCCATTCATTGATTATAATCGGTTTAGTATACTTATCTCAACAAATCTATTTTGTTTTTGTTACTTTGAAAACAAACATTAACACTTATGTATTTATAATAGGCGTTTTCACAAAACCCGTCTTTTTATTTCCTTTACTGGAAAATATCGTTATATATTTCAAAAAAAAAAACTTATCCCATTTCCTTTACTTTGGAAATATCACCATTTATTCACAAAACCCATTTTCATTGTATTTTGGAAATATTACTTTATATACTCAACCAATCTGTACAGGTTCATCACCCAGTCTTCTATGGGCCAAAATAAGGCCAAACGACATACTCTCGATTAAATAACCCCAAACGACTTTTATTCAACTCCAAAACTCTGTCGATTAAAGCTTACCATAACATTTATGAAATAATAATTAAATTTCCATATCTACTTTCATTTCAGACCCGTATAACCTCTAATTTTTATTTCCTCGAAGATCCCAACCATTTATTTATTTCTTTAAATAAGTGTATTTCCAACCCATACTATTCTCATTACTTAGAAAATAGTGTTATATACTTAACTAAATGGTATAAGTATAATCACACTTCAGAGTTGGGTCAAACAATATCAAATAATACATTGTTTAACTTAAAAACCCAATAGTTTCATTAGATTTCAAAACCTTACAAATAATGTTGCAATATTATTTCTCTTATAGAAATAATAAATTATTTCCAACATCTTTATCCTTACAAACTGACATCATCCTCAGATAATCCTAAAGTCATTCAAGTTGGGGTATTCTATTTACCTCTCAAACCTTGATCGACAACGTTCTTATCTTAAGATAGATAAAGGTTTGTAATTCAAAAACTGATATTAATTATAATATGATATCAATTTAATTTACTATTCCATTTTTAATATGGCTTTATAAACCATTTCTTACCTACTTTCAAAAATAACTATTTTCACTTAATATGTTAGTTGAGTAACTTTTATTAAAAACACAAATTGTTTGGTTTTGAACCCTTTTAATACCATTCTTTTGCAACTTGAATTATTTACAAAAATCCATTTACTAAAAGTACTTTACACCAATCCATTAAACATCTTTCCTTTAAATCTCAAACCATTTTCACTTAATTCGACTATTAAGTAATGCTTATATAAAACTATTGCATAAAATTTAAATTTCCTTTTTAACCCTTGTTTATACGACTAGGTTTATTCTCAAATCTGTATATACAAATCCATTTTAGCGTCTTATAATAACTCGACTTGGATTTATTTACTAAATCCATTTACCATATTGTAATCCTTTACTAAACCCCTTTTACATCAAACCATTACACGATCTCCCTTTTACATCTTTGAAAATCTCTTTTCCATTAAATTCATTTTATATAATCCAAATATTAAGTAAAATATTTATTTTAAACTACCACATTAGTTTAAATTTCTTTTATAAACTTCGTTTATAAACTTAGAATTTATTATAAAATCTCTTTATAACTCTTTGCCAGATTCAACTAAGTTTTATTTCAAATTGGATTAGTTTCTTAACCGAATTTCAATTAAAAAGTAATCACTTTAGTTATCGTTAATTAAAATAATAATTCACTTCATCATTAACTACCGTAGAAGTAGTTAACTTCTTTTATAAACTAAGAATAGAATAATTATGAAACGACCCGAAATCCCCCTTATGGGAAATCACGGATTGAGTTGAGAACAAGCCACATCGAAACGCAAACAGAAGAACATTTCATTGTATATTACAACAATTCCATCAGAATACAAGAATATATAGAGTATTAACAAATAATGTACATTACAGAAAAATATCAGAGATTACAATACATTACATAGCAGCGGAAAATAATACAATACACAATTAGAAGTAATACACGGATACAGAGCTTTCCGAATATCGTTCCAGCTGTACATTAGGATCCTATAAATATAAATCGGCAAAACCAAAACTACTAGCTGCCCGTGTCAAAGTAAGGGCACCTAGAGATTAGGTTAAAACAATAAACTCCAGGTCAGTCATGTGACTGGTGTGAGAACTAAAACAGTTATTCATCTTTATTTTAAAGTTAGGTAAATCAAGGGACCACGCCGTATAACACGGAATGGGTTTCCTCCCAAGAACACCAGTGCATAAAATAATAGCGTAATGCTAAATAAAGAAAAATGAAGCTATTATAAGACCCAGGTCCCATCACACAATGCAACACAAGATGGAGGATAGGGTTTTACCTTATAATAGCCAAAGCATGCTTGATACGTTAAAAACAAATCATTTGATACTATTATAAGTTTATAGTGTCAAAACAATTTCAATCATAAATATCAATCATAGACGGCATGGGTACCATATATCATGTCGCCATACTAGGCTCTACAATCAAAACCGCAAATGTCACGTATTGGAAGTTGGGTTTCCATCTGTGAACTGAGGCAAAAGATAGTCCTCTACCGATTCGAGACATTCTAGCATATGTCTCAGGACCCAGACATAGGTGAGCCCTTGGATAGTTAGGGCCGGTCCACCGATGTGCATTAAAATGCCTGAACACTGTGTTTCCCCGCCCTTTGGGGCGTAAATGAACCAACGAATGACTCCATCGGTCCCGGATCGACCGATATAATCGAGGTGCCTCGCAACAGCAACAACCACACAGGTGAAAATAATATAAATGTCAGGGATGGTAGGTCACTGACACCACCCTATCTAGAAAGAAACGCATGTCCTCCCTGAGGTCCTCTCCCGTTTCTGGTTCACAACCGGGGTGTGAGGCTCGCAAATCAACACTACACAAAGCTATGCCACACAGGCCGTGCTTTGATCATCAACCACAAGACTTTGATTTTCAACAGAAGCCTTGATCAATTTCCACTTAGGCATGCCACACAGGCAATTCACTCCATGCAATTGATATCCATCAATATATAACCCCTGAGCTCGTACGTCTCAAAGAAGGGCGTTAAGCAAGAGAATAAATTCTCCGCCGCCAAACAGATATATACTTAATAGAAATCAATCACACAGAATAAAATCCAATGTCAGACACACAGTCCATTTAAAGTACGTTCTGGGTCTAAACGAAACCGGAGGCACCTTGTACCTCGCATATCCATCGATCTCCAAGTACGTCTGGACGATCACTAACTGATTCCCTCCTCTTGGGTGTACGACCCAATCAAGATCATCAATAATTATCCAAACGACGTGAAGACCTCCGGTCTTCAACCACCATCTTCATCCTCGACACCACGTCGAATCAGTTATTTAGAATGGGATAAACCCGGTCTTTCTGAATAACTCGCGTATATAATAAATAAGTGTTACACAAACACAACATACGCCTCATTCCAATTCATCAGTCACTAACCGTAAATTCGCAAGAGAATAATTCCCCAAATATTAACCCCGAAGGCCGAAACCAACATCAGATCAATACCCAGGAAACCATTCTTCTTAGCTAACCTACAGTTAGTTTCCAAATTTCACATTCTTAGGGAAAGGTTCCCATTAATTTTATCAAAGATAAATTCTTTTAAATTTATTCTTTAATCTTCCTTTGAATATCACTTCAAACTAGTCGGGATTAGCGAACCACACCGAAGTAATTATTTATTTTATTTCCCAATCCCAACCTATTCGTTCCAAGGAGCAAAACTGGTAATACTCCATATCTAACACCACGGTGTTATCGGTAAAGTTAATTACCATTTCATGTTCAAACCTAGTTAAAGATTTAACTATCGCTTGGAGCAAAACTGGTGGTACTCCATTCTCGATCATTTCAATCTAATTAAAGATTCATTAAAACTCCACTTAGTTTTAATCTTTGACTAGGTTAAAGAACCGATGTCATTTAAAACACGGTTCACGATAAACCAAAAATCACATTCTATTTCATCAGCCTTTAACCAAAAATTAGCAAGTGAACAATACCCTCAGTATAACCCCGAAGGCCGAAACCAACATCAGATCAATACCTAGGAGACCATTCAACTTAACTAATCTCCAGTTAGTTTCTAATTTTCTTAACTCCATTGGATCTAAGAATAGTATTATTATATATACCGTTCACGACAACCCTAAATCACATTCCATTAATTATCGGGTTAAAGAACAAGTGTTATTTAAAACACCATTCATGATAAACCCAAAAATCAATTCAAATTCAATTCCAATTAAATACCATTTAATTGGTACACTCCATTAAATCTAAATAAAAGATTTAATCTTTTTTTCAATTGGGTTTAAGAACAATGTTAATGAAGACACCATTCACGACAAACCCTAATCCCATTGGATATTAAATACAAGGCTCTGAATAGAAAATATATCGGCTTATATTCAATATCAAATTCTACGACCAACAAATATCGTATTGGAAATAACGATATAAATATATCTTTCAAATTCCCATAACAATATCTGTTTCATCGCGAAATCCAACATCGAACTATTCCGAAGATGATTTCGATTCAAATCCATTCCAATTCAATTATTGGAAATTCTGGTTATTTTCAAAACCATTTCAAATCCAATTTATTTAATTAAAAAAATAAATAAATTATTATTCTAGTTCAAAACTAGTTCATTTCGATAAAAAATCTACTTTTATCTTTTCAAATATGGAGTTTTTCATCCCAATTCTTCCCAAAACATTTCTTATGATTCTACATAAATTAATATAATTTTTAATAATTTTATTAAGGCCCGTACAGTAAATTTCCATCAATGACCATCGAACTACACTTACAATGACCTTTTCCAAATTTTATTTGGACATAATTCCAAATTCAACCATTAGATTTCAAATCTATAATATTCATTATAAAGCCCTTTTCGATACAAACCCAACGGTTCCGGTTTTAGGAGATTCTGACGGTCGAATCTCCCGTAATATCCATTCGAAGTCAATGGTCGAAATTCGCGAACGGCCGCAGCGCGGCGCGTTCTATTCAGGCCATTCTATATATATATATAATATATATTTCATCGATTTCCTTTTAAAACGTATTTTATAAATCGTTTTAAATTCGTTTTCGAAATGATTTCAACTTCATATTCAATTTCGAATCAAAATTGAATATTCCACATCATCGATATACAAATGATAATATTTTCAAAACGTTATATTTTGAAATCACTTCCTTTTCTGTATTCATTATAAAAATGAATAAAATTGATATAAATATCGTTCATGTCAAAATGGCGTCCATCTAATCAACACGGCTTTTATTCAACACATGAATATTTGACAATTCAACACATGAATTTATTTTCAATTCAACACATGAATTTATTTTCTATTCAACACATGAATTTATTTTCAATTCAACACATGAATTTATTTTCTATTCAACACATGAATTTAGTTTCAATTCAATACATGAATTTATTTTCAATTCAACACATGAATTTATTTTCAATTCAACACATGAATTTATTTTCTATATTGGAATGAGGCCCAATCAATTACCATATAATGTTAATTATATGGTTTCCATACAACACATGTATATAATAGCAACGATAAATAATCAACCATCATCTAGAGTGCACCACACAACTGCATAAGCATTAAATATAAATAATTAACGCTTACACAGACTGTCAGCCCATCGATTGACATACAACTAAACAATCGGGATTAGTGAACGTCAAATATCATCCCAATACCCGTGTGGGGTTTCAAATCAACAAACACATTTTATTTGTGAGGTTGGGCGATGTGTAAAATTTATCGTCACAATCAATATCAATCAAATCAGTGTATATAAACAAATCTCGGATTTTTTATAAATATTTATTTTATATACACGTTAAAAATCATATTTTTAACTATAAAATATTTTCCACTATAAAATATTTTATTTCATTCCACATCACATAATCAAATTTCACAACACAGCAATCAAAGAAACAAGTCATCCATGGTCTGTGGACGACGGGTGTCGGGTGCTACTAAGCACCGTCTGCATCCTATATATATTTCAACTAGAAATTAAAATAAAAGTGAGGAGTTCTCACCGAAAAGATTAACCAAATGCCACGACTCTTCTTATGTAGAAATCTTCGTCCTGCTCACCTGTTTGTCAATTTCATTGCTCGTAGCCACTACATATATAAAAATCACATTTTTATATTGTAGTTATGTATATAAAAATCACATTTTTATACCGCTACTATATAGATAAAAATTCTATTTTTATACCGCTATTATATAGATAAAAATTCTATTTTTATACCGCTATTATATAGATAAAAATTCTATTTTTATGCGACTAAAAATTTTGTTTTTACCTACCGTTTCGAGACTGTATAAATTTCTTTTTGATTTCAATCCGTTCCATCTCACTTCTTTTCACGCTGTATATGTTAAAAATTATATTTTTAATCTTATACTGTTCGTATAAAAATCTCCTTTTTATCATAACGTTATATATAAAAACCATACCTTTCAAATATAAAAATCATTTCTTCACGTTATTAAAAATCTAATTTTTACATAAGGAAAAATCTAATCTTTACATAGCTAAAGATCATAACTTTATCGGCTATTCGTATGAATCAAAATCATTTCTTTTATATGAACAAAATCACTTCTTTTATACGAAAAAAATCACTTCTTTTCCCCTTTAAAAATCAATCCTTTTCCTCTTTAAAAATCAATCCTTTTCCTCTTTAAAAATCAATCCTTTTATATTGTAAAATTAAAGAAATAGACAAATAAATAATACAAACTCACATTTCGATCGGAGGAGGGGGTCAGAGTCGGCGCTGGGTGTTAGTGGTCGGAGGGAAGGCGTGCCTGAGGCTGGCGGCGTGGGCCTAGGCAGTGGTGGCGTGGCTGCTTCGCGGTGGGGTTGGGTCTCGCAGTGCTCGATCGAAGGACGGAGAGGCAGACAAGGTGTAGAGGAGAGAGGGGCGCGGACTGAGGGGGTTGTGGTGATGGTGGAGGCGGCGCTGTAGGCATTGGTTGGTGGAGGGTTTCGGTTGGTTTGGGGCGACTTTATTTAGAGGAGAGGAGAGGAGAGAGAGACGTGATGTGGAAGGGGGGCGAGGGTGGAGGCAATGGTGGCGGAAGGGGGCGGCGACTGCCTCCACCCCCCCACCCCCCATCGACCCTCTTCATATTTTTTTTCTTTTGACAGTCGTTGACCAAGTTAGAGAGAGAGGAGGGTAGTTTAGGGGTTTATATAAATATAATTATATTTTATTCAATTTAATTTCAAAAAGTAACTTTTTATTTTGTACTCGAAATCAAACCCACCGACTGTCGTCCCTAGCTAATCACCCCATTCCGAACACAATAGGATATGTACCGTAAGCCGATTCGTTCGTTTCGATCAGTTTTCATCAAAATCAAAATATAAATCTATATATTGAATTTGAACTCGCATTTCAATTTACCGGGGCCACATACTAATTAGAAAAATACCCAAACAAGATTTTCTAGCTTCGTATTGACGATACGATCCTAACAAAACTAATTTCTTCAAATTCTGAGACCGTTTGAAAAATGGCCATTTTCCAGTCGATTAAAATCAACTAAAACTGGTCAAACGTGTTTTCCTTTGCCACGCCCACATATTGATTCGAAAAATTACGAATTTTGAAACTTAGCAATAATTTAACATCCCGAATCCAAAAAAAGTGGTTTCGTCGAAAACCGAGGTCATTTGCAAAATTTCCATTTTTAAGGGCCATAATTCCCTGGCGACTATTCTGAATTTTCAGCTGGGCATTACTTTTTATCCCCACTACGAAATTTCAATTTTTCGAATTCATTGGAAAGATATTCCCAATTAGATTCTAATATTTTTGGTTTCGCTAAAATCCGGTTTATTTTGAATCCTGTACATTCATTTGAACTTTGAAATCGAATTTTCGAACTACCGCGCCATTTCAGGCTCGTTCTATAATTAAAATAAAATATTTATATTCTAACGACAATCTATATAAATATGTACGTTCGAATTCAATTCAAAATAAATTTCTCGTCATTATTATTTAAAATAATTCAATTTAAATATTCAAAATTCACTAAAATTGCCAAAATAAAAATTTTAAATTGGCTCGGATTTCCGGGTTATTACAATCTCCCCCACTTAAAACTTTTCGTCCCCGAAAAGGAACGAAGCTGAAAGTTGTTTAACTAATCAACTCAACTTCCATTATTTTCTTTACGGCTTAAGTTCTTCAACTTTTCAATTTCTAAGAACTTTTCAAATTTTACAAAAACTTGGCTAACACCCTAAATTTTTGAAAAATTTCGCCATAACCTCCCCTGCACTGGGGACTTGGAATATTTCAAATAGCCTCCGATGGCCCTCATCAATCCAAAAAGAAAAAGAAACAGCCAAGCGGCTAGCCAATCGGCTCATAAAATCATCAAATCCCAATAAATTTGTAAATATGTACCTATTTGTTGGGCAAACAATTTTATTCTTCTGCTCTTGCCTCTTTGCAATGACCTGTTCAATGTAAGTACATGTATATGCATGCAAATGTAACTAATTTTCAATACAATTCAATATTTGGTACAATTTGGCTAAATGTTCAAATTCTAATTAATCAAACAATAATCAAACAACACAATCAGCAATCAATTAGTTGATTAGCTTTTCAAATTCATAACTTTAATACATATTCCAATAATTAGATTTTTGATGCCAAATCACAACAATAAGCCCTATCTAATTTTGGTTCTCACACCAGTCAATAGGAAATATATAGACGTCCCACCTTCGAAACTCGAACATGAATAATGATGATGCGCTCGCTATAGCGATCATCAGAACCATCTTCGGACGACTAGAGTGTGATTCTATATCTATCCAGTATATTAAAATTTCAAATACACGCGGATCAGACGTATACGCAAAATCTTTATATACAGGACTGTCCAAATTCAATATAAAATAAATAATCAAATACGAATAATTGATTTAAATTTTCAAAACAAAACTTGTTTCCACTTTAAAAATATACTCTTCACACTCGTTCTAGGATACTACTGATCCTATCTCTAATGAGTCATTCTCATTGGATATTACTAATCCAATCTCTGATGAATTCTTTCGTATGGTTCTAATGTATCTTGTTCTCTGATCTTTGTAAACCAAAGCTCTGATACCACGATGATACGACCCGAAATCCCCCTTACGGGAAATCACGGATTGAGTTGAGAACAAGCCACATCGGAACGCAAACAGAAGAACATTTCATTGTGTATTACAACAATTCCATCAGAATACAAGAATATACAGAGTATTAACAAGTAATGTACATTACAGAAAAATATCAGAGATTACAATACATTACATAGCAGCGGAAAATAATACAATACACAACTAGAAGTAGTACACGGATACAGAGCTTTCCGAGTATCGTTCCAACTGTACATCAGGATCCTGTGAATATAAATCTGCAAAACCAAAACTACTAGCTGCCCATGTCAAAATAAAGGCACCCAGAGTTTAGGTTAAAACAATAAACTCTAGGTCAGTCATGTGACTGGTGTGAGAACTAAAAAAGTTATTCATCTTTATTATAAAGTTAGGTAAATCAAGGGACCATGCATTATAACACGGAACGGGTTTCCTCCCAAGAACACCAGTGCATAAAACAACAGCGTAATGCTAAATAAAGAAAAATGAAGCTATTATAAGACCCAGGTCCCATCACACAATGCAACACAAGCCGGAGGATAGGGTTTTACCTTATAATAGTCAAAGCATGCTTGATACGTTAAAAAAAAATCATTTGATACTATTATAAGTGTATAGTGTCAAAATAATTTCAATCATAAATATCAATCATAGACGGCATGGGTACCATATATCATGTCGCCATACTAGGCTCTTCAATCAAAACAGAAAATGTCACATATTGGAAGTTGGGTTTCCATCTGTGAACCGAGGCAAAAGATAGTCCTCTACTGATTCGAGACAATCTAGCCCATGTCTCAGGACCCAGACACAGGTGAGCCCTTGGATCGTCACGGCCGATCCAGCGATATGGATTAAAATGCCTGAACACAGCGTTTCCCCGCCCTTTGGGGCGTAAATGAGCCAACGAATGACTCCATCGGTCCTGGATCGACCGATATAACGAGGTGTCTTGCAACAGCAACAACCACACAGGTGAAAATAATATAAATGTCAGGGCTGATAGGTCACTAACACCACCCTAGCTAGAAAGAAACGCATGTCCTCCCTGAGGTCCTCTCCCATTTCTGGTTCACAACCGGGGTGTGAGGCTCGCGAATCAACGCTACACAAAGCTATGCCACACAGGCCGTGCTTTGATCATCTACGACAAGACTTTGCTTTTCAACAGAAGCCTTGATCAATTGCCACTTAGGCATGCCACACAATCAATTCACTCCATGCGATTGATATCCATCAATATATAACCCCTGAGCTCGTACGTCTCAGAGAAGGGCGTTAAGCAAGAGAATAAATTCTCCGCCGCCAAACAGATATATACTTAATAGAAATCAATCACACAGAATAAAATCCAATATTAGACACACAGTCCATTTACAAGTTCATTCTGGGCCTGAACGAAACTGGAGGCACCTTGTACCTCGCATATCGATCGATCTCCAAGTACATTTGGACGATCACTAACTGATTCCCTCCTCTTGGTTGTACGGTCCAATCAAGATCATCAGTAATTATCCAAACGACGTGAAGACCTCCGGTCTTCAACGACCGTCTTCATCCTCGACACCACATCGAATCAGTTATTCAGAATGGGATAAACCCGGTCTTTCTGAATAACTCGGACATATAATAAACAAGTGTTACACAAACACAACATACGCCTCATTCCAATTCATCAGTCACTATCCATAAATTAGCAAGAGAATAATTCCCCAAATATTAACCCCGAAGGTTGAAACCAACATCAGATCAATGCCCAGGAAACCATTCTTCTTAGCTAACCTACAGTTAGTTTCTAAATTTCACATTCTTAGGGAAAGGTTCCCATTAATTTTATCAAAGATAAATTCTTTTAAATTTATTCTTTAATCTTCCTTTGAATATCACTTCAAACTAGTCGGGATTAGCGAACCACATCGAAGTAATTATTTATTTTATTTCTCAATCCCAACCTATTCATCCCAAGGAGCAAAACTGGTAATACTCCATATCTAACACCACGGTGTTATCGGTAAAGTTAATTACCAGTTCACGTTCAAACCGAGTTAAAGATTTAACTATCGCTTGGAGCAAAACTGGTGGTACTCCATTCTCGATCATTTCAATCTAATTAAAGATTCATTAAAACTCCACTTAGTTTTAATCTTTAACTGGGTTAAAGAACCGATGTCATTTAAAACACGGTTCACGATAAACCCAAAATCACATTCCATTTCATCAGCCTTTACCCGTAAATTAGCAAGTGAACAATTCCCTAAGTAATAACCCCGAAGGCCGAAACCAACATCAGATCAATACCCAGGAGACCATTCAACTTAACTAATCTCCAGTTAGTTTCTGATTTTCTTAACTCCATTGGATCTAAGAAAAGTATTATTGTAGAAACCGTTCACGACAACCCAAAGTCACATTCCATTAATTATAGGGTTAAAGAACAAGTGTTATTTAAAACACCGTTCACGATGAACCCAAAAATCAATTCAAATTCAATTCCAATTAAATACCATTTAATTGGTACACTC
Source organism: Allium sativum (assembly GCA_030737875.1). Lineage (NCBI taxonomy): Eukaryota > Viridiplantae > Streptophyta > Magnoliopsida > Asparagales > Amaryllidaceae > Allium > Allium sativum. The sequence continues at coordinate 267,435,640 of CM060913.1, read as the reverse complement.
CATTAAATCTAAATAAAAGATTTAATCTTTTTCTCAACTAGGTTTAAGAACAGTGTTAATGAAGACACCATTCACGACAAACCCAAATCCCATTGGATATTAAATACAAGGCTCTGAATAGAAAATATATCGGCTTATATTCAATATCAAATTCTACGACCAACAAATATCGTATCGGAAATAACGATATTGATATATCTTTCAAATTCCCATAACAATATCTGTTTCATCACGAAATCCAACATCGAACTATTCCGAAGATGATTTCGATTCAAATCCATTCCAATTCAATTATTGGAAATTCTGGTTATTTTCAAAACCATTTCAAATCCAATTTATTTAATTAAAAAAATAAATAAATTATTATTCTAGTCCAAAACTAGTTCATTTCGATAAAAAATCTACTTTTATCTTTTCAAATATGGAGTTTTTCATCCCAATTATTCCCAAATCATTTCTTATGATTTCATACAAATTATTACTATTTTTAATAATTTTATCAAGGCCCGTACAGTCGATTTCCATCAAAGGCCATCGAACTGCACTTACAGCGACCATTTCCAAATTTGATTTAGACATAATTCCAAATCCAACCGTTAGATTTCAAATCTCTAATATTCATTAGAAAGCGCTTTTCGATATGAACCCAACGGTTCCGGTTTTAGGAGAATCAGGCGGTCGGATCTCCCGTAATAACCATTCGAAGTCAATGGTCAAAATTCATGAACGGCCGCGGCGCGTTCTATTCAGGCCATTCTATATATATATAATATATTTCGTCGATTTCCTTTTAAAACGTATTTTATAAATCATTTTAAATTCGTTTTCAAAACGATTTCAACTTCATATTCAATTTCAAATCAAAATTGAATATTCCACATCATCGATATACAAATGATAATATTTTCAAAACGTTATATTTTGAAATCACTTCCTTTTCTGTATTCATTATAAAAATGAATAAAATCGATATAAATATCGTTCACGTCAAAATGGCGTCCATCTAATCAACACGGCTTTTATTCAACACATGAATATTTGACAATTCAACACATGAATTTATTTTCAATTCAACACACGAATTTATTTTCTATTCAACACATGAATTTATTTTCAATTCAACACATGAATTTATTTTCTATTCAACACATGAATTTATTTTCAATTCAATGCATGAATTTATTTTCAATTCAACACATGAATTTATTTTCAATTCAACACATGAATTTATTTTCTATATTGGAATGAGGCCCAATCAATTACCATATAATGTTAATTATATGGTTTCCATACAACACATGTATATAATAGCAACGATAAATAATCAACCATCATCCAGAGTGCACCACACAACTACAAAAGCATTAAATATAAATAATTAACGCTTACACAGTCTGTCAACCCATCGATTGACATACAACTAAACAATCGGGATTAGAGTATGTCAAATATCATCTCAATACTCGTGTGGGGTTTCAAATCAACAAACACATATTTTATTTGTGAGGTTGGGCGATGTGTAAAATTTATCGTCCCAATCAATATCAATCAAATCAGTGTATATAAACAAATCTCGGATTTGTTTATAAATATTTATTTTATATACACATTAAAAATCATATTTTTAACTATAAAATATTTTATTTCTTTCCATATCACACAATCAAATTTCACAACACAGCAATCAAACAAACAAGTCATCCATGGTCTGTGGACGACGAGTGTCGGGTGCTACTAAGCACCGTCTGCATTCTAGTATATATTTCAACTAGAAATTAAAATAAAAGTGAGGAGTTCTCACCGGAAAGCTAAACCAAACACCACGACTCTTCTTATGTAGAAATTTTCGTCCTGCTCACCCTTTTGTCAATTTCATTCTCGTAGCGACTACATATATAAAAGTCAAAATTTTATATTGTAGTTATGTATATAAAAATCACAATTTTATACCGCTACTACATAGATAAAAATTCTATTTTTATACCGCTATTATATAGATAAAAAATCTATTTTTATACCACTAATATATAGATAAAAATTCTATTTTTATGCGACTAAAAATCTTGTTTTTACCTACCGTTTTGAGACTTTCTAAATTCCTTTTTGATTTCAATCCGTTCCATCTCACTTCTTTTCACGCTGTATATGTTAAAAATTATATTTTTATTCTTATACTGTTCGTATAAAAATATCCTTTTTATCATAACGTTATATATAAAAACTATATTCTTTCAAATATAAAAATCGTTTCTTCACGTTATCAAAAATCTAATTTTTACATAAGGAAAAATCTAATCTTTACATAACTAAAGATCATAACTTTATCGGCTATTCATATGAATCAAAATCATTTCTTTTATATGAACAAAATCACTTCTTTTATACGAACAAAATCACTTCTTTTTCTCTTTAATAATCAATACTTTTCCTCTTTAAAAATCAATCCTTTTCCTCTTTAAAAATCAATCCTTTTATATAGTAAAATTAAAGAAATAGAAAAATAAATAATACAAACTCACATTTCGATCTGAGGAGGGGGTCAGAGTCCGTGCTGGGTGTTAGTGGTCGGGAGGAAGGCGCGCCTGAGGCTGGCGGCGTGGGCCCAGGCAGTGGTGGCGTGGCTGCTTCGCGGTGGGGCAGGGTCTCGCAGTGCTCGATCGAAAAGACGGAGAGGCAGACGAGGTGTATAGGAGAGAGGGGTGTGGACTGAGGGGGATGTGGTGATGGTGGAGGCGGCGCTGTAGGCGTTGGTTGGTGGAGGGTTTCGGTTGGTTTGGGGCGGCTTTATTTAGAGGAGAGGAGAGAGAGACGCGATGGGAAAGGGGGGGCGAGGGTGGAGGCGATGGTGGCGGAAGGGGGCGGCGTAGCTGGGAGGGTGGCGGCGGCTGTCTCCTCCCCCCTTGTCGATCCCCTCTTCATTTTTTTTTTCTTTTGACCGTCGTTGACCAAGTAAGAGAGAGTGGAGGGTAGGTTAGGGGTTTATATAAATATAATTATATTTTATTCAATTTAATTTCAAAAAGTAACTTTTTATTTTGTACTCGAAATCAAACCCGACTATCGTCCCTAGCTAATCACCCCCATTCTGAACACAATGGGATATGTGCCGTAAGCTGATTCGATCATTTTGATCAGTTTTCATCAAAATCAAAATATAAATCTATATATTGAATTTGAACGTGCATTTCAATTTACCAGGGCCACATACTAATCAGAAAAATTCCCGAAAAATATTTTCTAGCTTCATATTGACGATACGGTCCTAACAAAACTAATTTCTTCAAATTCTGAGACCGTCTGAAAAATGGCCATTTTCCAGTCGATTAAAATCAACTTAAACTGGTCAAACGCGTTTTCCTTTGCCACACCCACATATTGATTCGAAAAATTACGAATTTTGAAACCTAGCAATAATTTGACATCCTAAATCCAACAAAAGTGGTTTTGTTGAAAACCGAGGTCGTTTGCAAAATTCTCATTTTTAAGGGCCAAAATTCCCTTGCGACTATTCTGAATTTTCAACTGGGCATAACTTTTTATCCCCGCTATGAAATTTCAATTTTTCGGATTCGTTGGAAAGATATTCCCAATTAGATTCTAATATTTTTAGTTTTGCTAAAATCCGGTTTATTTTGAATCATGTACATTCATTTGAACTTTGAAATCGAATTTTCAGACTACCGCGCCATTTCAAGCTCGTTATATAATTAAAATAAAATATTTATTTTCTAACGATGTTCTATATAAATATATACGTTCGAATTCTATTCAAAATAAATTTCTCATCGTTATTATTTAAAATAATTAAATTTAAATATTCAAAATTCAGTTAAATTGCCAAAATAAAAAATTTAAATTGGCTCGGATTTTCGGGTTATTACAAATTAATTTATTTAAAAGGTTATTAAAAAAATAATTAACTTTATTAATAATAAATAACTCGATGGTTTTATTTAAGTACAGTTAATCAGAAGATTAATAAATTTTAACGAAATCTTATTACATATAAACAATCATTTTATAACTATTTCTATTGGAGTTATTGAAAATCCAATTAATCTAATAACTAATTCCGGTTAAACAATTGACTTAGTCAACTTGAAAAAAATTAGTTAACTTGTTTACTGATTCTAACTAATCCTTCGCCTTCAATTAGTTAATAATATAATTAATTTGATATAATCTCGCTTAATTGTTTTTCTCAAAAACAATTATTCCAAATCCTTAACCCTTTGGTCAATTTCCAACTTACTTGCTTATAAAAAATTTCAAACATAATAAATTGCTATATACATCATTTAATAATATTTTATAAAACCAATTATGAACATTTATTTATCAAAATTCTACTTTTATATAACTTATAAAATATAATTAAAAATCTGGCCTCAGTTATAAAAATAAAATCTATAACTTAAACTACGTCAACTCGCCCTATGGCAAATCAACGTCTTAAAACAATGGATTTTAGGACATCTATTTCCAATCACTTAATCAATATTGTCTACTGATTAATATCACATCAACGTTGAATTTCCATTCAACAACCAATACCCAATTTAAAAAATCAACATCTAAATAGGATTTAACGTTATTTGAGATAAACTATTCATATATAAATAATATGAAAAACAAGTAACATAAAATTATTCGAGGAATCCAGTTGGATCCCTCCAACATATTTTTCCTTGCATCAAAACTCATAGTATCATTTGATAAATGCATATGAGATAAGAATTTTAATCTAATGCATTTAAAATACGTAAATATAAATATTGTCGATCAACAATCAAATAGTCAAACAATAATCACCCAAAGCATCCAAACATCCAATTTATACTAACAATGGTAAACTATAATTATATGAATTTTACCACATCATAGTATTTCATAAAGCGTGAGATTTAACTCACTTTTTATTTCGATTTGATGATTTCAGGTTGTATTATTTGATTTCAAACTAGCATTTAAAATCAGATAAAATTCCAGCTAGCTCCAAATCATTGCAGCTACTATTTCAGTTAGCTCCAAATCAGATAAATTCCGGTCATCTCCTCCTCTCAATGTTCATCAGCAGAAACACACGTGCACCCCCTCTTTATGTATCGCATCACCAAACCCCGTTTTTCCAATCCCAGAAAAAATATGTGAAACCTTTATAACTCGAATGCCCCTAAAACTCCACCGTAAGTCTGCTTCCTTACCCCGATTTCAATGCCACCCTTAGTCATCTCTCCGATGTTGCCAAACTCCGGCAGTGGTTAGCCCTAAGCCACATTTGTAATAACCCGGAAATTCCGAGCCAATTTAAAAATTTTATTTTGGCAATTTTAACGAATTTTGAATATTTAAAATGAATTATTTTAAATAATGACGACGAGAAATTTATTTTGAATAGAATTAGAACGTATATATTTATATAGATCGTCTTTCGAATATAAATATTTTATTTTAATTATATAACGAGCCTGAAATGGCGCGGTAGTTCGATAATTCGATTTCAAAGTTCAAATGAATGTACCGGGTGCGAAATAAACCGGATTTTAGCGAAACCAAAAATATTAGAATCTAATTCAGAATATCTTTCCAACAAATCCGAAAAATCGAAATTTCATAGCGGGAATCAAAAGATACGTCTAGTTGAAAATTCGGAATAGTCGCTATGGAATTTCGGCCCTTAAAAATGGAAATTTTGCAAACGAACTCGGTTTTCGACGAAGCCACTTTTGTTGGATCCGTGATGTCAAGTTATTGCTAGATATCAAAATCCGTAATTTTTCGAATCAATATATGAGCGTGGAAAATGAAAACGCATTTGACCAGTTTTAGTTGATTTTAATCGATTGGAAAATGGCCATTTTTCAAACGGTCTCGGAATTTGACGAAATTAGATTTGTTAAGACCGTATCGTCAATACGAAGCTAGAAATTTTTTTTTGGGAGTTTTTAGAGTTCGTATGTGGCCCCGATAAATTGAAATGTGCGTTCAAATTCAATATATAGAGTTATATTTCGATTTTGACGAAAACTGATCGAAACAGTTGAATCAGCCCGCGATACATATCCCATTGTGTTCGGAATGAGGGTAATTAGCTATGGACGACAGTCGGTGGGTTCAGTTTCGAGGTCAAAATAAAAGGTTGCTTTTTGAAATTAATAAAATAAAATAATATATATTATTATATAATCCCCTTAATCCTCTCCTCCCATATCCTTTGACCAAATCAGAATTAAAAAAAAAAGTGGAACGGGGAGGAGCCACCGCCGTTCCTCCGAGCAGCGCGCCTATACCGCCGGCGCGAGGCGCCCCCCCTTTCTTCCCTGATCCTCCTTCCCTCCAGCCTCCTCCCCCTCTTCTTAAACGACCGCGCCCTCCCCCTATTTTCCCCCCGAGAAACCCCGACGACCGCGCCCCACAATTGACCCCCCCTTTGACCGCGAGCGCCACCTCCCCTTCCCCCCCCCCTCGCCAGCACCCTTCTCCACTCTTCCCCCTTCCAATTTGCGCCACAGCCCCCCTTCCTCTAATTGTAAAGGTGTGTTTTTAAATTTATATTTATTTATTTTTATTTACAGGATTTAATCAGTTAGTATATATAAAGTGTAATATATAAAAGAACGATTTTTAATGTATGAAAAGATTATATTTTAATTCATATGAAATGATGCTAAAGATGCGATTTTTTTTATCTACATGAAAGGCAAATAGAAATGATTTTTAATTTAATAAAGTTGAGATTTTTTATAATAGTAAAGACGAGATTTTTATATTATAGAAAGGATCAAAATATGATTTTATATAATGTAGATTAATAAAAATATGATTTTTATATACATAGCAACAATATAAAAATGTGATTTTTTTTTTATATATGTAGTGGCTACGGACAATGAAATTGACAAGAGGCGAGCACGACGAAGATTTCTACATAAGAAGAGTCATGGCATTGGTTTAGCTAGTCGGTGAGAACTTCTCACTTTAAATCTTTTTTTCTAGTTAAAATTATATACTAGGATGCAAACGGTGCTTAGCAGCACCCGGCATCTGTCGCCCACAGACCATGGACGGCTTGTATGCTTGTTTGATGTGTTGTGAAGTTTGTTTGTGATGTTGATGTGAAATAGATAATAAAATATTCATGTGTTCAATAGGAAAAATATTCATGTGTTGAATAGGAAAAATATTCATGTGTTGAATAGGAAAAACATTCATGTGTTGAAATAAATTAATCATCGTTAAAAATATAATTTTTAACGTGAATGTGAATAAATAAATATTCATTTACAAACCAGATGGTTTGTTTATGTACACCTATTTGAAGGATATTGATTGGGACGATAAATTTTACACGTCGCCCAACTGCATAAATAATATTCAGTGTTTGTGGATTGAAACCCACACGGGTGTTGAAATGATATTTGATGTACACTAATCCCAATTGTTTAGTGGTATGTCGATCGTTTGATTGACAAACTGTATGAGCATTAATTAGTTATATTTAATGCTTATGCAGTTGTGTGGTGCACGTTGGATGATGGTTGATTATTTATCGTTGCTATTATATACGTGTGTTTTATGGAATCCATATAATTAACATTATATGGTAATTGATTGGGCCTCATTCCAATTGGGAAAATAAAGAATATTATAAAATAAATATTCATGTGTTGAATGGAGAATATTCATGTGTTGAATGGAATAAATATTCATGTGTTGAATAAAATATAGATTCATATGTTGAAAATATTCATGTGTTGAGTAAAATATTTTAAACAATAAAATTTACATCTTTATCATAATTTTATAAAATATATTAAATAACAAAAATAGTCATGTGTTGATGATACTCATGTGTTGAGAATATTCATGTGTCGAAATAAATATAGATTCATGTGTTGAATAGAATAAATATTCATTTGTTGAATAGAATAACGAAGTTATTGAAATATATAAAGCCGTGTTGATTAGAGATGCGTCATTTTGACGCGAACGATATTTATATCGATTATATTCGTTTTTATAATGAATATAGAAAAGGAAGTGACTTCAAAATATAACGTTTTGAAAATATAGAAAAGGAAGTGATTTCAAAATATAACGTTTTGAAAATATTATCATTTTTATATTAATGATATGAAATATTCAATTTTGATTTGTAATTTAATATGAAGTTGAAATCGTTTCGAAAACAAATTTAAAACGATTTATAAAATACGTTTTAAAAGGAAATCGACGTAATATATATATATATAATATATATTTTATATAATGGCCTGAATAGAATGCGCCGCGCTGCGGCAGTTCGTGAATTTCGACCATTGACTTCGAATGGACATTATGGGAGATCCGACGGTCGGATTCTCCTGAAACCGGAACCATTGGGTTTGTATCGAAAAGAGCTTTCCAATTAATATTAGAAATCTTAGATCTAACGGTTGGATTTGGAATTATGTCCTACTCAAATTTGGAAAAGGTCGTTGTAAGTGCAGTTCGGTGGTCGTTATTGAAAACCGACTGTACGGGCCTTGATAAATTTATTAAAAACATTAATAATTTGTGTAAAATCATAATATATGAATTGGAAAGAACTGGGATGAAAAATTCCACATTTGTAAAGATAAAAATATATTTTTATCAAAATGAACTACTTTTGAACTAGATTTGAAATGGTTTTGAATATAATCAGAATTTCCAATACGCAAATTGGAATGGATTTGAATCGAAATTATTTTCGAGATATTTCGATGTTGGATTTCGTGATATACAAATGTGGTTGTGGAAATTTGAAAGATATATTTTATATCGTTATTTCCAATACGATATTTGTTAGTTTCAAAATTTGATATTGAATATAAGCCGATATATTTTCTATTCAGAGCCTTGTATTTAATATCAAATGGGATTTTGGGTTCGTCGTGAATGGTGTCTTAAACAACACTGTTCTTGAACCCAGTTTAGAAAAGAATAAATCTTTTAATTAAGATTTAGTGAAAGTGTACCAATTAAATAAAATTTAATTGGAACTGAATTTGAATTGGTTTTTGGGGTTTATCGTGAGCGGTGTTTTGAATAACACCTGTTCTTTAACCCGATTAACAATAGAAAGTGATTTTTGGTTTATTGTGAACCGTGTTTTAGATGACATTGGTTCTTTAACCCAGTTAAAGACAGGATATTGATTTTTGGAAAGATTAAAACTAAGTGGAGTTTTAATGAATCTGTAATTAGATTGAAATGTGAATTGATAATTTAAATTATCAAATTTAGAAAGTGATCGAAAATGGGGTATCACCAATTTTGCTCCAAGGAGATAGTTAAATCTTTAATTAGATTTGAACGTGAAATGGTAATTAATTTTACCGATAACACTGTGGTGTTAGATATGGAGTATTACCTGTTTTGCTCCATGGGATGAATAGGTTGGGATTGGGAAATAAAATAAATAATTAATTCGGTGTGGTTCGCTAATCCCGACTAGTTTGGAAAACCTTAACATGGTTTGAAATGATATCCAAAGGAAGATTAAAGAATAAATTTAGAAGAATTTATCTTTGATAAAATTATTGGGAACCTTTCCCTAAGAATGTGAGAATTTGAATAAAAGAATATTCTGAATTGGAATGAGGCGTATGTTGTGTTTGTGTAACACTTGTTTATTTTATACGCGGGTTATTCAGAAAGGCCGTGTTTATACCCATTCTGAATAACCGATTCGACGATATGTCGAAGATGAAGACGGTGGTTGAAGACCGGAAGTCTTCACATCGTTTGGATGATTATTGATGATCTTGATTGGGCTGTACACCCAAGAGGAGGGAATCAGTTGGTGATCGTCCAGACGTACTTGGAGATCGATGGATATGCGAGGAAAGTGCCTCCGGTTTCGTTCAGACCCAGAACGAACTTGTAAATGGACTATGTGTCTGACATTGGATTTTATTCTGTGTTGATTGATTTCTATTAAATATACATTTGTTTGGTGGCGGAGAATTTATTCTCTTGCTTAACGCCCTTCTCTGAGACGTACGAGCTCAGAGGTTGTATATCGATGGAAATCAGTCGCATGGAGTGAATTGCCTGTGTGGCATGCCCAAGTGGCAAATAATCAAGGCTTATGTTGAAAAGCAAAGTCTTGTGGTTGATGATCAAAGGACTGCCTGTGTGGCATAGCTTTGTGTATAGCGTGAATTCGTGAGCCTCACACCTCGGTATGAGTAAAAAAGGGGATACGGACCATTGGGAGAACACGACGTTTCTTTCTAGCTATGGGTGATGTCAGTGACCTACCAGCCCTGACATTTATATACTTTTTAACTGTGTGGTTGTTGGAATGCGAGGCGCCTTGAATATATGGTCGATAACTGGCACTATGTGAGCCAACGTATAGACCATTATATAGGTCCGATAGGACCGGGAAACGTGTGTTCAGGAATTGCCAATCCTCAAAAGTAAGAGAGGACCGGCCCAACCGATTCCAAGGATCACTGTGTGTGGTCCTGAGACATTTGCTAGAGTGACTCGAACGGAGAGGAGCTTGCCCCTTGCCTCGACTCATGATGGAATCCAATTTCCAATACGTTACTTTCAGTTTTGTTTGTAGAGCCTAGTACGACGACATAGTGGTATTGGTCACTTATGTCGTCTATGATTTATACATTATGATTGAAGTTGTTTTCTTCACTTATAGTAATAATAAAATATGAAATTTCACGTATCAAGCATTTTTGGCTATTATAAGGTAAAAACCCTATCCTCCGGCTTGCGTTGCATTGTGTGATGGGACCTGGGTCTTATAATAGCTTTATTCTTCTTTATTTAGCATTGCGCTGTTGTTTTGTGTACTGGTATTCTTGGGAGGAAACCAATTCCATGTTATACGGCGTGGTCCCTTGATTTATCTAACTTTAAAAATAAAGATTAATAACTATTTTAGTTCTCACACCAGTCACATGACTGACGTGGAGTTTATTGTTTTAACCTAAACTCTAGATACCCTTATTTTCCGCATGTGCAGCTAGTAGTTGGGTTTTGCAGATTTATTTTCACAGGATCTGGGTTTATAGCTGAAGTGTTATTCGGAAAGCTGTGTATCTGTGTATTTCTTTCAGTTATGTTTTGTATTATTTTTCCGCTGCAGTAATGTATTTAAATCTCTGATATTTAGTAAATGTGTAATATTTATTCATACTCTGTATATTCTTGTATTCTGGTGGAATTATTGTAATAAACAATGTAATGTTCTTCTGTTTGTGTTCTGATTCGTCTTGTCCTGAAAGTAATTCATGCTTTCCTTGTCGGGGAAGTCACGGGTTATCACAGTGATATCAGAGCTTTGGTTTGCAGAGCTCGAGAACAAGACACATTAGAACCAAACAAAAGAATTCATCAGATATGTAACGACCCTCAGTCCGGCCCGGCCTAAACCGAACTAGAATGAAGATTGTTTTGAGAACAGAACACAACAAAACACAAGCAAGAGAACATTTCCATTGCTTATTACAACAATTACATCAGAGTACAATAATATGAGTACATGAATAAATACTTTACAACTTGAAAATATAAAATCTGAGTTAGTACATAATACATTGCAGCGGAAAGATAATAATACAAAATAATACAGCGGGAGACTAATATGCTCTGGACACAGCTTTAAGCTTCAACCCAGAATCCTGTTATAAATGAAAATCTGCAAAAACCAAAACTCCAACTGCCCGTGTGGAAAATAAGGGCACCCAGAGTTTAGGTTAAAACAATAAACTCCAGGTCAGTCATGGGACTGGTATGAGAACTCAAAAACCGTTATTAATATTTTATTTTAAAGTTGGGTAAATCAAGGGACCATGCCGCTAATGCGGAACGGGTTTCCTCCCAAGAATACCAGTGCATAAAACATCCAATGCTTTTAGAAAAATGAAGTCACCATAAGACTCAGGTCCCATCACACAATGCAACGCACACCAGAGAATAGAGTTTTACCTTATGGTGATTAAACATGCTTGGTACGATAAAAGCGGATTTGATATTATTATAGTGTGCATATGTTTTAAAAACAGTTTCAATCATAATATCAATCCTAGGAAGCATAGCTACCATATACTATGCCTCCATACTAGTAATACAATCAAAACCGCATGGGGCGTATTGGAAATTGAGTTTCCATCATGAGTCAAGGCTAGGGAGGAGCTCCTTACCGATTCGAGACACTCTAGCTAATGTCTCAGGGTTCCCCGCAGTTAACCCTTGGAAAGCTGCAAGGCCGGTCCGCCATACGAGTTGCAGATTAGTTATTCCTGAACACACGTTTCCCGGTCCTATAGGACCTATCCGAGGCGCCTCATTCCATCATCTACGTAAGTAAATATCAGCCAGTTTAAGCATCGACACTACTTCTAGCTAGAAAGAAACGTGCTGCTCTCCCTGCGTTCCCTTCTCCCGTTTTAGACTCCGCCGGTGTGTGAGGCTCGCGAAGTCACGCTATACCACAAGGCTCTGCTTTTCAACAAAAGCCTTGATCATTTTTATCTTAGCATGCCACATTGTCCATCCATGTCATATCGTTGATCAATCTACCAATATATATACCCTCTAAGCTCGTATGTCTCAGAGAAGGATGTTGTGCAAGAGAATAAATTCTCTGCCACCAAACAGATATATATATATATATTTTGTAGAGTTCAACAAACACAACAAAAGGAATACAACGTCAGACATACAATCCATTTAAAACTTATGCTCTGGGTCTGAGCGAAAGTCAAATCCGGTAATCTATCCAAGTTCGTTTAGATGATTACCAATTATTCCATCGTCTTGGGTGTAAAGCCCAATCAAGATATCAATAATCATCCGCACGACTCGAATATTTCACGGTCTTCAACCGTAGTCTTCATCTTCTATCTTTAATCATCGTATGGATTAATCGGAATGGGTTAAACCCGGTCTTTCCGAATAATTCGCGCAATTTAAAAACATGTGTTATAGGGAACACAAAAAAAACGCCTCATTCCAAATCAAGAATATTCTTTTGATTAAATGATTTTTTTCTCTAGGAAATTTTCCCCTTAATTTTATCAAAGATAAAATTCCTTTAAAACATATAGTTAAATAATCCTTTGGATATCGTTTCAAAAGATTTAATCTTTTCTCAACTACATTAAGCCATATCCATCTAGTCGGAATTTACGTCTTACCGAATAAATCATTTATTTCATTAGCCCAGTCCCAACCTATTTAACCCATGGAGTAAAACTGGTGGTACTCCATATCTAGACCCAATATGTTACGGTAAATTTAATTACCGTTTATCATTTAAATCTAATTAAATATTTAACTAACTCATGGAGCAAAACTGGTGGTACTCCATTCTCGATCACTTATTGAATTTAGTAAATTCAATTTCTTTATTCCTCTTTAATTCTGATTAAAGGTTCGTTAAAACTCTATTTGGTATTAATCTTCCATAAATTATTATTTAATGATTTTTCAACTTTAGGAAATTAATCTTATCTTAATTGGGTAAAAGAACAAATGTCGCTTAAAACATTGTTCACGACAAACCCCAAAATCCAATTTCTTTAAATTTCAATTTAAATTGGTAACTTCACTCTAGAAAATTTCATTAAATCTTTAGTTAAAAGATTAATGAATGAAAAATCATAATTTCACTATTGATTTGGGTTTCAAGAACTAATGTCACTTAAAACATTGTTCACAATCAACCCACCATCAATTTCCAAATAAATTTTCTATTTTGTTTAATAATTGAAAAACCTCTTCTTTAAATCTTTATTAAAAGATTTATTCTTTCTTAAGTAGGATTCAAGAACAGTGTTATTTAAGACACCATTCACGACAAACCCAACATCTTATTTAATATTAAATATAAAACTTTGAATAAAGTATCTCGACCTATATTCAATATTAAATTCTAAACCAGCATATTTTAGCGTTCCTAACTTTAATAAAAGAATAACTTTTATTAACAAAACATTATATAGCGTTCTAGTCTTTAATAAAAGAATAACTTTTATTAACAAACATTATTTAGCATTTCTAATCTTTAATAAAAGAATAACTTTTATTAACAAACATTATTTAGCGCTTCTAATCTTTAATAAAAGAATAACTTTTATTAACAAACATTATTTAGCATTTCTAATCTTTAATAAAAGAATAACTTTTATTAACAAACATTATTTAGCATTTCTAATCTTTAATAAAAGAATAACTTTTATTAACTAACATTATTTAGCATTTCTAATCTTTAATAAAAGAATAACTTTTATTAACAAACATTATTTAGCATTTCTAATCTTTAATAAAAGAATAACTTTTCAAAATGCAAGCTTTCAAAATAAATTAATCATTTATTGTTTCATTTATTCTTTTAATGTTCAAATTAATATTACAATAATTTTTCAAAATGTCATTTTTTTTTTTGAAATTTTAAACTTTATGTATTAATTTAATCATTAATACAGCATTTATTATTACAATATTATATTTTCAAAATGTATAACTTTTGAATTTCAATTTATATATGTTAATTAAGTATTTATTATTGCATTAACCTCTCACATTAGATATATATTGTTGCGGTTGCTGGATGTGCCGGGTGGGTCCGGGTAGTCTTATACCACAACTCAATCTAACCTCGGGTTAAGCAATACTCATTTTATTATAATAATTATTAAAAATTCCAAAACGTTCCATTTCAAATCTTAAATCTTCATTCCTTTATTGTATAATAAATATAATTCATGGAAATATCCATTCACGTATAAAAAGTGCAATTTAACTAATCGGTTTAATGTACATCAAATTATATTAAAACGCATTAAAATTAATTCTTTAATTGTAAATTCTTTTGAAAACTTTTGAAATTCCCACCTTGGAATGAGACTCACAACAAATACCATTAAATAATGGATTTTAAATCATACATGTAATCAACAATAACATTCATCACATAATAACATTCGTACAATGTCCACATCACATTTAAACAACATTTAAGGAATAATTTATTAACTGTGCACTTAGGCGATGTGTGAAAATATCTGCCCAATCAACACATATGAGACAGGTAACTCATATATGGCAGTGTAGCAAATTCCAATTATCATAATGAATAATCATAAATTAGTTAATTACAGAAATTCAATTCAAACATTGAATCAATACACAAAAATCAGGCATTCCATAGCAACAATTTACAACCAAACATGCATATCACAGAATTAATTCTCAGACATTCATCACAGACATTTAAAATATATTTATTTCAGAAAATAAATAATTACTGAAAATAAAAATTGAGTGAGAAAAGAGTTCTCACCGAGATTTGACTTTATCGGGTCCAATTGGGTGGTTTTGGACCCAATTTTGGCCCAAAATTCAACATCCTCATAATTTAACGAAGTTGGTGTCTATGCATTGCTAAAAATATACTGATCATGGAAAACCCTGTTTTAAGTCATTTTGAATTCGTTACAAAAAGTTATGATTTACTGAAGTTTGGACAATTTTAAATAATTATTTATATTCATGAAAATACCTAAAAATTTGACTGTCTCCAAATTAGACGAAATTAGTGTCCACGCGAAGCTCTCGTCACCACGATTGCGGCGAACCTGAAATCGTCGAATTTCGACTTAGTATGCAAAAGTTATGCGCGTTCGAACATAGAATATTAGATTAATTAATTAATCAAATAATCAACCTTTTCTCTCTCTTCATTTTCTGGTCAAACCAGTGCTTTTAGAACTTTGACCGGACTTTCCCGCCACACCGTTGACCTGCACCGCCGCCGCCACCCACCATCGGAACCGCCTCAACGAGGCGAAGCTTTGCCGGAAGTGGGCCCCCCCCAGGCCGCCGCCGACGGCCGGAAATCGCTGATTTCCGTTTGTCGGTTTGCGGGCCCCACAGGCCACATCCTTGCTCCGTTCTACCTGAAATTTTTGCAGCACCTTCCTCCCGCGCATACGAACAACTTTCTTGTTGGTTACTTCGTCCAGTTCTTCTCTGATTTGCGGGAAAAAATTCATTTGTGTTTGCTGCTCCGTTTTATCGGTTTTGCCGTTGTTCTGAGATTCCGGCGAATCCGTGCGACATTAGACGCTGAATTATTCGTGGAAGGTAGATAATAAGATGATGATCAATACCCAGAAGGGGTTTGATTTGTTTTGCTTTGGTTTGGGAGAAATAAAATTTTTAGTTTGAGGGTTCCTTTTGCAAAGAAGGTTTTAGGTGGAGAAGCCATTGAAATTGAAATGAGGAAGAAGGTGGTTATGGTTTGTTTCTCTAGGTTATGGCTGAAATAAGATAATATATAGGCTGGTGTAATTGGGTTTTAAAACCCTTGTTTATTTTCACTTATTGGATAATAGGCCCATGTTCATTCTTTAATTCAATTTCTTGCATTTTTGACCGTTTAAAAATTACTACGCTCACATACTAATTTCAAAATTAATGAAAATTTAAACATAAATAATATTTGACATTACAAACCCAAAAAAACTGGTTTTGTTAAATTTCGAGTCCATATGAATATTTGGTGAATTTTTTTATTTATTAAAATTGACCGTTTCTAAAAAAAATCAATAACTGCCACAAAATGACTCCAAAATTATGAAATTTGGAATTTAACTATATTTAAATATTCCGGATCCATGGAAACTGGTTTCGCTGGATTCGGAGGCTGTTTGCAAAATTTCCATTTTTGGCGCATATATTTTAATATTAAAAATACATAAAATAATGAAAATTTTCCGAAACTCAAAATATATCGATGCTTATACTTTTTCTTTATGTAAACGTCATTCTGGACTCAATGGAAGTAGTTTCGAGTCCAAATTCGATCATATGCAAAAAGTAACGTTTTGAGCCTTTAAATAATATTATATTATTAAATTCTATAGCATTTTTCTAAAACTTGAATTTTTCATAACTTACAAAATAAAAACTGGAATTTTAATTTCTAAAACTCTTTGGATAAATATTTTCAATACGGTCCCAATGTGTCCAGTTTTATCCAATTCCAATTTAATATTGATTTTATATGATTTTCCAAAGTCCAAAGTTGAAAACTGAAATTACCGCGCTATTTAAAGTTCAGTATAGAATTATTATAATTTATAATTTGTAACGTCGTATTAAATAGATTTTAATCGTTTTTATTTAAAATATATCATTTTAAATATCAAAATCCATTAAAATAACCAAAAACAATATATTCTTTTTGTTCCAAAAATCTGGGTTGTTACAATCTCCCCCACTTAAAATCTTTTCGTCCTCGAAAAGGAATAGAGTTAAAAATTATTTTATAAATCAACTCAACTTTCAATAATTTTAATATGGCTTAAGTTCATCAAATTTTCAACTTATAATAATTTATTAATATTCCTAAATTTTAGCTAACACCTTAAATTCTAGAAAAATTTCGCCAGAGTCTCCTTTATACGGAGAGTATTGGAAAAACGCAAACTGCCTCATAGGGCTCTCATCATCCCAAAAAGAAAAAGAAAACAGAGGGGGGGGGGGGGGAAGAAGAAAGAGAATGCCAAGCGGCTAGCCAATCGGCTCATAAAATCAAAACCCACAAAATAAAGTAAATATGTACCTATTTGTCGGGCATACAATTTTATTCCTCTGCTCTAGCCTTGCCATTACCTGTTCAACGCATATGTATATATTTGCATGCAATTTCAATATTTTATTGGTTCAATCGACAAGCAATCAGCACAGCCAGCAATCAATTAGTGGATTAATTTTTCAAATGCATAACTTTCATATATATATATATATATATATATATATATATTCAAAAATCATGTTTTTGATGCCATGTCACACAATAGCTAGGTTTTGGTTCTCATACCAGACAATGTGGAAATATATAGAAATCCCACTTTCGAAACACGAACATGAACTAATGATGCTGACATGTCAATCACTAGTGTCATCAGGGTCATCTCCGGGCTACTAGAGTGTGATTCTATATCTACTCAGTATATTGGGATTTCAAATACACGTTGATCAGACGTATATGCAAAACCTACTAATACCTGATAGTCCAAAATATAATAATCAATTACGTATAGTATGTTATAGATTCTCAAAACTAATTTTGCTTTTAAGAAAATGGCACTCTTTAGACTCATCCTAGGATACTGCTGATCCCATCTCTAATGAGTCATTCTTATAGGATATTACTAATCCTATCTCTGATGAATTCTTTTGTTAGGTTCTAATATGTTTTGTTCTCGAGCTTTGTAAAATCAAAGCTCTGATACCAACTGTAACGACCCTCAGTCCGGCCTGGCCTAAACCGAACTAGAATGAAGATTGTTTTGAGAACAGAACACATCAAAACACAAACAAGAGAACATTTCCATTGCTTATTACAACAATTACATCAGAGTACAAGAATATGAGTACATGAATAAATACATTACAACTTGAAAATATAAAATCTGAGTTATTACATAATACATTGCTGCGGAAAGATTATAATACAAAATAATACAGCGGGAGACTAATATGCTCTGGACACAGCTTTAAGCTTCAACCCAAAATCCTGTTATAAATGAAAATCTGCAAAAACCAAAACTCCAACTGCCCGTGTGGAAAATAAGGGCACCCAGAGTTTAGGTCAAAACAATAAACTCCAGGTCAGTCATGGGACTGGTGTGAGAACTCAAAAACCGTTATTAATATTTTATTTTAAAGTTGGGTAAATCAAGGGACCACGCCGCTAATGCGGAACGGGTTTCCTCCCAAGAATACTAGTGCATAAAACATCGCAATGCTTTTAGAAAAATGAAGTCACCATAAGACTCAGGTCCCATCACACAATGCAACGCACACCAGAGGATAGAGTTTTACCTTATGGTGATTAAACATGCTTGGTACGATAAAAGCGGATTTGATATTATTATAGTGTGCATATGTTTTAAAAACAGTTTCAATCATAATATCAATCCTAGGAAGCATAGATACCATATACTATTCCTCCATACTAGTAATACAATCAAAACCGCATGGGCATATTGGAAATTGAGTTTCCATCATGAGTCAAGGCTAGGGAGGAGCTCCTTACCGATTCGAGACACTCTAGCTAATGTCTCAGGGTTCCCTGCAGTTAACCCTTGGAAAGCTGCAAGGCCGGTCCACCATACGAGTTACGGATTAGTTATTCCTGAACACACGTTTCTCGGTCCTATAGGACCTATTCGAGGCGCCTCATTCCATCATCCACATAAGTAAATATCAGCCAATTTAAGCACCGACACTACTTCTAGCTAGAAAGAAACGTGCTGCTCTCCATGTGTTCCCTTCTCCCGTTTTAGACTCCGTCGGTGTGTGAGGCTCGCGAAGTCACGCTATACCACAAGGCTCTGCTTTTCAACAAAAGCCTTGATCATTTTTATCTTAGCATGCTACATTGTCCATCCATGTCATATCGTTGATCAATCTACCAATATATATACCCTCTAAGCTCGTATGTCTCAGAGAAGGATGTTGTGCAAGAGAATAAATTCTCTGCCACCAAACAGATATATATATTTAGTAGAGTTCAACAAAATCAACAAAAGGAATACCACGTCAGACATACAATCCATTCAAAACTTATGCTCTGGGTCTGAGCGAAAGTCAAACCCGGTAATCTATCCAAGTTCGTTTAGATGATTACCAATTATTCCATCGTCTTGGGTGTACAGCCCAATCAAGATATCAATAATCATCCACACGACTCGAATATTTCACGGTCTTCAACCGTAGTCTTCGTCTTCTATCTTTAATCGTCGTATGGATTAATCAGAATGGGTTAAACCCGGTCTTTCCGAATAATTCGCGCAATTTAAAAACATGTGTTATAGGGAATACAAAAAAAAACGCCTCATTCCAAATCAAGAATATTCTTTTGATTAAATGATCTTTTCTCTAGGAAATTTTCCCCTTAATTTTATCAAAGATAAAATTCCTTTAAAACATATAGTTAAATAATCCTTTGGATATCGTTTCAAAAGATTTAATCTTTTCTCAACTACATTAAGCCCTATCCATCTAGTCGGAATTTACATCTTACCGAATAAATCATTTATTTCATTAGCCCAGTCCCAACCTATTTAACCCATGGAGTAAAACTGGTGGTACTCCATATCTAGACCCAATATGTTACGGTAAATTTAATTACCGTTTATCGTTTAAATCTAATTAAAGATTTAACTAACGCATGGAGCAAAACTGGTGGTACTCCATTCTCGATCACTTATTGAATTTAGTAAATTCAATTTCTTTATTCCTCTTTAATTCTGATTAAAGGTTCGTTAAAAATCTATTTGGTATTAATCTTCCATAAATTATTATTTAATGATTTTTCAACTTCAAGAAATTAATCTTATCTTAATTGGGTTAAAGAACAAATGTCACTTAAAACATTGTTCATGACAAACCCCAAAATCCAATTTATTTAAATTTCAATTTAATGTATTAAATTGGAAACTTCGCTCTAGAAAATTTCATTAAATCATTAGTTAAAAGATTAATGAATGAAAAATCATAATTTCACTATTGATTTGGGTTTCAAGAACTAACGTCATTTAAAACATTATTTACAATCAACCCACCATCAATTTCCAAATAAATTTTCAATTTTGTTTAATAATTGAAAAACCTCTTATTTAAATCTTTATTAAAAGATTTATTCTTTCTTAAGTAGGATTCAAGAACATTGTTATTTAAGACACCATTCACGACAAACCCAACATCTTATTTAATATTAAATATAAAACTTTGAATAAAGTATATCGACCTGTATTCAATATTAAATTCTAAACCAGCATATTTTAGCGTTCCTAACTTTAATAAAAGAATAACTTTTATTAACAAAACATTATATAGCGTTCTAGTCTTTAATAAAAGAATAACTTTTATTAACAAACATTATTTAGCATTTCTAATCTTTAATAAAAGAATAACTTTTATTAACAAACATTATTTAGCATTTCTAATCTTTAATAAAAGAATAACTTTTATTAACAAACATTATTTGGCATTTCTAATCTTTAATAAAAGAATAACTTTTATTAACAAACATTATTTAGCATTTCTAATCTTTAATAAAAGAATAACTTTTATTAACAAACATTATTTAGCATTTCTAATCTTTAATAAAAGAATAACTTTTCAAAATGCAAGCTTTCAAAATAAATTAATCATTTATTGTTTCATTTATTCTTTTAATGTTCAAATTAATATTACAATAATTTTTCAAAATGTCATTTTTTTTGAAATTTTAAACTTTATATATTAATTTAATCATTAATACAGCATTTATTATTACAATATTATATTTTCAAAATGTATAACTTTTGAATTTCAATTTATATATGTTAATTAAGTATTTATTATTGCATTAACCTCTCACATTAGATATATATTGTTGCGGTTGCTGGATGTGCCGGGTGGGTCCGGGCAGTCTTATACCACAACTCAATCTAACCTCGAGTTAAGCAATACTCATTTTATTATAATAATTATTAAAAATTCCAAAACGTTCCATTTCAAATCTTAAATCTTCATTCCTTTATTGTATAATAAATATAATTCATGGAAATATCCATTCACGTATAAAAAGTGCAATTTAACTAATCGGTTTAATGTATATCAAATTATATTAAAACGCATTAAAATTACATTTAATTCTTTAATTGTAAATTCTTTTGAAAACTTTTGAAATTCCCACCTTGGAATGAGACTCACAACAAATACCATTAAATAATGGATTTTAAATCATACATGTAATCAACAATAACATTCATCACATAATAACATTCGTACAATGTCCACATCACATTTAAACAACATTTAAGGAATAATTTGTTAACTGTGCACTTGGGCTATGTGTGAAAATATCAGCCCAATCAACACATATGAGACAGGTAACTCATATATGGCAGTGTAGCAAATTCCAATTATCATAATGAATTATCATAAATTAGTTAGTTACAGAATTTCAATTCAAACATTGAATCAATACACAAAAATCAGGCATTCCATAGCAACAATTTACAACCAAACATGCATATCACAGAATTAATTCTCAGACATTCATCACAGACATTTAAAATATATTTATTTCAGAAAATAAATAATTACTGAAAATAAAAATTGAGTGAGAAAAGAGTTCTCACCGAGATTTGACTTTATCAGGTCCAATTGGGTGGTTTTGGACCCAATTTTGGCCCAAAATTCAACATCCTCAGAATTTAGCAAAGTTGGTGTCTATGCATTGCTAAAAATATACTGATCATGGCAAACCCTGTTTTGAGTCATTTCGAGTTCGTTACAAAAAGTAATGATTTACTGAAGTTTGGACAATTTTAAATAATTATTTATATTCATGAAAATATCTAAAAATTTGTCTGTCTCCAAATTGGATGAAATTAGTGTCCACGAGAAGCTCTTGTCACCACGATCGCGGTGAACCTGAAATCGTTGAATTTCGACTTAGTATGCAAAAGTTATGCGCGTTCGAACATTGGATATTAGATTAATTAATTAATCAAATAATCAACCTTTTCTCTCTCTTCATTTTCTGGTCAAACCAGTGCTTTTAGAACTTTGACCGGACTTTCCTTCCACACCGTTGACCTGCACCGCCGCCGCCACCCACCATCGGAACCGCCTCGACGAGGCGAAGCTTCGCCGGAAGTGCCCCCCCCCCCGGCCGCCGCCGACGGCCGGAAATCGCTGATTTCTGTTCGTCGGTTTGCGGGCCCCATAGGCCACATCCTTGTTCCGTTCTACCCGAAATTTTTACAACACCTTCCTCTCGCGCATACGAACAACTTTCCTGTTGGTGACTTCGTCCAGTTCTTCTCTGATTTGCGGGAAAAAATTCATTTGTGTTTGCTGCTCCGTTTTATCAGTTTTGCCGTTGTTCTCAGATTCCGGCGAATCCGTGCGACATTAGACACGGAATTTTTCGTGGAAGGTAGATAATAAGATGATGATCAATACCCAGAAGGGGTTTGATTTGTTTTGCTTTGGTTTGGGAGAAATAAAATTTTCAGTTTGAGGGTTCTTTTTGCAAAGAAGGTTTTAGGTGGAGAAGCCATTGAAATTGAAATGAGGAAGAAGGTGGTTATGGTTTGTTTCTCTAGGTTATGGCTGAAATAAGATAATATATAGGCTGGTGTAATTGGGTTTTAAAACCCTTGTTTATTTTCACTTATTGGATAATAAGCACATGTTCATTCTTTAATTCAATTTCTTGCATTTTTGACCGTTTAAAAATTACTACGTTCATATACTAATTTCAAAATTAATGAAAATTTAAACATAAATAATATTTGACATAACAAACCCAACAAAACTGGTTTCGTTAAATTTTGAGTCCATATGAATATTTGGTGAATTTTTTTATTTATTAAAATTGACCGTTTCTAAAAAAAAAATCAATAACTGCCACAAAATGACTCCAAAAATTATGAAATTTGGAATTTAACTATATTTAAATATTTTGGATCCATGGAAACTGGTTTCGCCGGATTTGGAGGTTGTTTGAAAATTTTCCATTTTTGGCGCATATATTTTAATATTAAAAATACATAAAATAATGAAAATTTTCCGAAACTCAAAATATATCGATGCTTATACTTTTTCTTTATGTAAACATCATTCTGGACTAAATGGAAGTAGTTTCGAGTCCAAATTCGATCATATGCAAAAAGTAACGTTTTGGGCCTTTAAATAATATTATATTATTAAATTCTATAGCGTTTTTCTAAAAACTTGAATTTTTCATAACTTACAAAATAAAAACTGGAATTTTAATTTCTAAAATTCTTTGGATAAATATTTTCAATACGGTCCCAATGTGTCCAATTTTATCCAGTTCCAATTTAATATTGATTTTATATGATTTTCCAAAGTTCAAAGTTGAAAACTGAAATTACCGCGCTATTTAAAGTTCAGTATAGAATTATTATAATTTATAATTTGTAACGTCGTATTAAATAGATTTTAATCGTTATTATTTAAAATATATCATTTTAAATATCAAAATCCATTAAAATAACCAAAAACAATATATTCTTTTTGTTCCAAAAATCCGGGTTGTTACAAGATATTGGATTAGTAATATCCAATTAGAATAACTCGTTAGAGATAGGATTAGTAGTATCCTAGAACGAGTGTGAAGAGTGAAATTTTTGAAATAAAAAAATGAAAACAAGTTTTGTTTTGAAAATTTATACCTAATTGTATGCATTTGAATATTTTATTTGTATTGAATTTGGACAATCGAGTATATAAAGATTTTGCATATACGCGTCATGAACGTATATTCGAAGTTTTAATATACCGGGTAGATATAAGATCACACTCTAGTCGCCCGGAGATGATTCTGATGATTGATGCATCGTCATCAGAGTAGATGTTCGAGTGTCGGAAGTGTGATATCTATATATTTCCATTAGACTGGTGTGAGAACCAAAACTAGATAGGTTTATTGTTGTGATTTGGCATCAAAAACATGATTTTCTGTATATGTATCAAAATTATGAATTTGAAACGTTAATTCACTAATTGATTGATGGTTATGTTTTCTGTTTATTTGTTTGATAATTTTGAACCATTATGCCAAATTGAATCAAATATTGAATTGTATTGAAAAGTGGTTGCAAATGCATGCATATACATGTATATCTATTGAACATGTCATAGCATGGAGGCTAGAGCAGAAGAATAAAATTGTTTGCCCGACAAATAGGTACATGTTTACAAATTTATTGGGTTTGGATGATTTTATGAGTCGATTGGCTAGCTGCTTGGCTGTTTATTTTTCTTTTTGGATTGATGAGGGCCATGGGAGGCTATTTGAAATATCCCGAAGTCCCCGGTGCAGGGGAGGTTATGGCGAATTTTTTCAAAAATTTAGGGTGTTAGCCAAATTTTTGAGAAATTTGAAAAGTTCTTAGAAACTGAAAAGTTGAAGAACTTAAGCCGCAATGAAAATAATGGAAGTTGAGTTGGTTTGTAAAACAACTTTCGGCTTCGTTCCTTTTCGGGGACGAAAAGTTTTAAGTAGGGGAGATTGTAATAACCCAGAAATTCTGAGCCAATTTAAAATTTTTATTTTGGCTATTTTAACCAATTTTGAATATTTAAAATGAATTATTTTAAATAATGACGACGAGAAATTTATTTTGAATAGAATTAGAACGTGTATATTTATATAGATCGTCGTTCGAATATAAATATTTTATTTTAATTATATAACGAGCCTGAAATGGCGCGGTAGTTCGATAATTCAATTTCAAAGTTCAAATGAATGTACCGGGTGCGAAATAAACCGGATTTTAGCGAAACCAAAAATATTAGAATCTAATTGAGAATATCTTTCCAACGAATCCGAAAAATTGAAATTTCATAGCGGAATCAAAAGATACGTCCAGTTGAAAATTCAGAATAGTCGCTATGGAATATCGGCCCTAAAAAATGGAAATTTTGCAAATGACCTCGGTTTTTGACGAAACCACTTTTATTGGATCCGTGATGTCAAGTTATTGCTAGGTTTCAAAATTCATAATTTTTCGAATCAATATGTGACCGTGGCAAAGGAAAACGCGTTTGACCAGTTTCAGTTGATTTTAATCGACTGGAAAATAGCCATTTTTCAAACGGTCTTGGAATTTGACGAAATTAGTTTTGTTAAGACTGTATCGTTAATACGAAGCTAGAAAATATTTTTGGCAGTTTTTAGAGTTCGTATGTGGCCCCAATAAATTGAAATGTGCGTTCAAATTCAATATATAGAGTAATATTTTGATTTTGACGAAACTGATCGAAACAGTCGAATCAGCCTGCAATACCTATCCCATTGTGTTCGGAATGGGGGTAATTAGCTATGGACGACAGTCGGTGGGTTCGATTTCGAGGTCAAAATAAAAAGTTTCTTTTTGAAATTAATAAAATAAAATAATATATATTATTATATAATCCCCTTAATCCTCTCCTCCCATATCCGTTGACCAAATCAGAATTAAAAAAAATAAAAAAGAAAGAGGAACGGGGAGGAGCCGCCGCCGCCGCTCCTCCGAGCAGCGCGCCGCCACAGCCGGCGCGAGGCGCCCCCTCCCTTTCTTCCCCGATCCTCCTTCCCTCCAGCCTCTTCCCCCTCTTCTAAAACGATCGCTCCCTCCCCCTATTCCCCCCTCCCCCCCCCCCCCGAAACCCCGACGACCGTGCCCCACCGTTGACCCCCCCCCCCCCATCCGACCGCGAGCGCCACCTCCCCCCTTTCTCCAGCACCCTTCTCCACTCTTTCCCCTTCCAATTTGCGCCACAGCCCCCTTCCTCTAATTGTAAAGGTATGTTTTTAAATTTATATTTATTTATTTTTATTTACAGGATTTAATCAGTTGGTATATATGAAGTGTAATATATAAAAGAACGATTTTTAATGTATGAAAAGCTTATATTTTTATTCATATGAAATGATGTTAAAGATGCGATTTTTTTTATCTACATGAAAGGCAAATAGAAATGATTTTTAGTTTAATAGTGTTGAGATTTTTTATAATAGTAAAGACGAGATTTTTATATTATAGAAAGGATCAAAATATGATTTTATATAATGTAGAGTAATAAAAATGTGATTTTTATATACATAGCAACAATATGAAAATGTGATTTCTTTTATATATGTAGTGGCTACGGACAATGAAATTGACAAGAGGCGAGCACGACGAAGATTTCTACAAAAGAAGAGTCGTGGCGTTGGTTTAGCTAGTTAATGAGAACTTCTCACTTTAAATCTTGTTTTCTAGTTAAAATTATATACTAGGATGCAGACGGTGCTTAGCAGCACCCGACATCCGTCGTCCACAGACCATGGACTGTGAAGTTTGTTTGTGATGTTGATGTGAAATAGATAATAAAATATCCATGTGTTAAATAGGAAAAAATATTCATGTGTTGAATAAGAAAAATATTCATGTGTTGAATAGGAAAAATATTCATGTGTTGAATAGGAAAAACATTCATGTGTTGAATAGGAAAAACATTCATGTGTTGAAATAAATTTATCATCGTTAAAAATATAATTTTTAACGTGAATGTGAATAAATAAATATTCATTTACAAACCAGACGGTTTGTTTATGTACACC
Organism: Allium sativum; assembly: GCA_030737875.1. Lineage (NCBI taxonomy): Eukaryota > Viridiplantae > Streptophyta > Magnoliopsida > Asparagales > Amaryllidaceae > Allium > Allium sativum. The sequence continues at coordinate 267,408,459 of CM060913.1, read as the reverse complement.
TATTTGAAGGATATTGATTGGGACGATAAATTTTACACGTCGCCCAACTGCACAAATAATATTCAGTGTTTGTGGATTGAAACCCCACACGGGTGTTGGGATGATATTTGACGTACGCTAATCCCAATTATTTTGTAGTATGTCGATCGTTTGATTGACAGACTGTATGAGCATTAATTAGTCATATTTAATGCTTATGCAGTTGTGTGGTGCACGTTGGATGATGGTTGATTATTTATCGTTGTTATTATATACATGTGTTGTATGGAATCCATATAATTAACATTATATGGTAATTGATTGGGCCTCATTCCAATTGGGAAAATAAAGTATATTATAAAATAAATATTCATGTGTTGAATGGAGAATATTCATGTATTGAATGGAATAAATATTCATGTGTTGAATAAAATATAGATTCATGTGTAGAAAATATTCATGTGTTGAGTAAAATATTTTAAACAATAAAATTTACATCTTTATCATAATTTTATAAAATATATTAAATAACAAAAATAGTCATGTGTTGACGATACTCATGTGTTGAGAATATTCATGTGTTCAAAGAAATATAGATTCATGTGTTGAATAGAATAAATATTCATTTGTTGAATAGAATAGCGAAGTTATTGAAATATATAAAGCCGTGTTGATTAGAGATGCGCCATTTTGACGCGAACGATATTTATATCGATTATATTCGTTTTTATAATGAATATAGAAAAGGAAGTGACTTCTAAATATAACGTTTTGAAAATATTATCATTTATATATTAATGATATGAAATATTCAATTCTGATTCGGAATTGAATATGAAGTTGAAATCTTTTTGAAAACGAATTTAAAATGATTTACAAAATACGTTTTAAAAGGAAATCGACGAAATATATATAATATAATATATATATATATATTATATATATATAATGGCCTGAATAGAACGCGCCGCGCTGCGGCAGTTCGTGAATTTCGACCATTGACTTCGAATGGACATTACGGGAGATCCGACCGTCGGATTCTCCTGAAACTGGAACCGTTGGGTTCGTATCGAAAACAACTTTCCAATGAATATTAGAAATCTGAGATCTAACGGTTGGATTTGGAATTATGTCCAAATCAAATTTGGAAAAGGTCGCTGTAAGTGCAGTTCGCTAGCCGTTATTGAAAACCGACTGTACGGGCCTTGATGAAATTATTAAAAATGTTAATAATTTGTGTAAAATCACAATATATGAACTGAAAGAACTGGGATGAAAAATTCCACATTTGTAAAGATAAAAATATATTTTTATCGAAATGAACTAGTTTTGAACTAGATTTGAAATGGTTTTGAAAATAATCAGAATTTCCAATACACGAATTGGAATGGATTTGAATCGAAATTATTTTCGAGATATTTCAATGTTGGATTTCGTGATATACTGATGTGGTTGTGGAAATTTGAAAGATATATTTTATATCGTTATTTCCAATACGATATTTGTTAGTTTCAAAATTTGATATTGAATACAAGCCGATATATTTTCTATTAAGAGCCTTGTATTTAATATCAAATGGGATTTTGGGTTCGTCGTGAATGCTGTCTTAAACAACACTGTTCTTGAACCCAGTTTAGAAAAGAATAAATCTTTTAATTAAGATTTAGTGAAAGTGTACCAAATAAATAATATTTAATTGGAATTGAATTTGAATTTGAATTGGTTTTTGGGGTTTATCGTGAGCGGTGTTTTGAATAACACCTGTTCTTTAACCCGATTAACAATAGAAAGTGATTTTTGGTTTATCGTGAACCGTGTTTTAGATGACATTGGTTCTTTAACCCAGTTAAAGACAGGATATTGATTTTTGGGAAGATTGAAACTAAGTGGAGTTTTAATGAATCTGTAATTAGATTGAAATGTGAATTGATAATTTAAATTATCAAATTTGGAAAGTGATCGAAAATGGGGTATCACCAGTTTTGCTCCAAGGCGATAGTTAAATCTTTAATTAGATTTGAACGTGAAATGGTTATTAATTTTACCGATAACACCATGGTGTTAGATATGGAGTATTATCGGTTTTGCTCCATGGAATGAATAGGTTGGGATTGGGAAATAAAATAAATAATTACTTCGATGTGGTTCGCTAATCCCGACTAGTTTGGAAAACCTTAACATGGTTTGAAATGATATCCAAAGGAAGATTAAAGAATAAATTTATAAGAATTTATCTTTGATAAAATTAATGGGAACCTTTCCCTAATAATGTGACAATTTGAGTAAAAGAATATTCTGAATTGGAATGAGGCGTATGTTGTGTTTGTGTAACACTGGTTTATTTTATATGTGGGTTATTCGGAAAGGCCGGGTTTATACCCATTCTGAATAACCGATTCGATGATATGTCGAAGATGAAGACGATGGTTGAAGACCGGAAGTCTTCACATCATTTGGATGATTATTGATGATCTTGATTGGGTTGTACACCCAAGAGGAGGGAATCAGTTGGTGATCGTCCAGACGTACTTGGAGATCGATGGATATGCGAGGAAAGTGCCTCCGGTTTCGTTCAGACCCAGAACGAACTTGTAAATGGACTATGTGTCTGACATTGGATTTTATTCTGTATTGATTGATCTCTATTAAATATACATCTGTTTGGCAGCGGAGAATTTAATCTCTTGCTTAACGCCCTTCTCTGAGACGTACGGGCTCAGAGGTTGTATATCGATGGAAATCAGTCGCATGGAGTGAATTACCTGTGTGGCATGCCTAAGTGGCAAATGATCAAGGCTTCTGTTGAAAAGAAAAGTCTTGTGGTTGATGATCAAAGCACGGGCTATGTGGCATAGCTTTGTGTACAGCGTGAATTCGCGAGCCTCACACCTCGGTAAGAGTCATAAAGGGGATACAGATCGTTGGGAGAACACGACGTTTCTTTCTAGCTATGGGTGATGTCAGTGACCTACCAGCCCTGACATTTATATACTTTTAACCTGTGTGGTTATTGGAATGCGAGGCGCCTCGAATATATGGTCGATAACTGGCACTATGTGAGACAATGTTCAGACCATTATATAGGTCCAATAGGACCGGGAAACGTGTGTTCAGGAATTGCCAATCCTCAAAAGTAAGAGAAGACCGGCCCAACCGATTCCAAGGATCGCTGTGTGTGGTCCTGAGACATTTGCTAGAGTATCTCGAACGGAGAGGAGCTTTCCCCTTGCCTCGACTCATGATGGAATCCAATTTCCAATACGTGACTTTCAGTTTTGTTTATAGAGCCTAGTACGGCGACATAGTGGTATGGGTCACTTATGCCGTCTATGATTTATATATTATGATTGAAGTTGTTTTCTTCACTTATAGTAATAATAAAATATGAAATTTCACGTACCAAGCATTTTGGGCTATTATAAGGTAAAAACCCTATCCTCCGGCTTGCGTTGCATTGTGTGATGGGACCTGGGTCTTATAATAGCTTCATTCTTCTTTATTTAGCATTGCGCTATTGTTTTGTGCACTGGTATTCTTGGGAGGAAACCCATTCCGTGTTATACGGCGTGGTCCCTTGATTTACCTAACTTTAAAAATAAAGATTAATAACTGTTTTAGTTCTCACACCAGTCACATGACTGACCTGGAGTTTATTGTTTTAACCTAAACTCTGGATGCCCTTATTTTCCACACGGGCAGCTAGTAGTTGGGTTTTGCAGATTTATTTTCACAGGATCCTGGTTTATAGCTGAAGTGTTATTCGGAAAGCTCTGTATCCGTGTATTTCTTTCAGTTATGTTTTGTATTATTTTTCCGCTGCAGTAATGTATTTAAATCTCTGATATTTAGTAAATGTGTAATATTTATTCATACTCTGTATATTCTTGTATTCTGGTGGAATTATTGTAATAAACAATGAAATGTTCATCTGTTTATGTTCTGATTCGTCTTGTCCTCAAAGCAATTCGTGCTTTCCTTGCCGGGAAAGTCATGGGTTATAACAACATTGCCTTGAATTTGTGTGAAATTTATCAACGTGGAACCCAGTATAATATATATCAGCTTGAAGCTGATGAGGAGGTGAGTACAACAAATCAAAAATTATTCGATTCTGCGAAGTTTTTGATTTATTATGAATTTTCGATGTTTTATTGGTGGCAGCGTAATTTGCTATTAACCACAGACAAACAATGAAGAAGGGTTAGGATATTGATGATGATATATAGGAAGGTTAATTATTATTTTATTCCATTTAATTCAATATAATAAACTATTGCTATTTATCATTTAACATTTTCTATTCGGTTGAACACATACGAGCTCCATTTGCGATGAAAATTGACATCCTCTTATAGTTCGACGTTTCGGACCTAATGAAACTTGTTTCATCGAAATATGAGTCCATTTGCAGAATATCATTATTCTGAATATTAAACCTTTAATCGATTCACATTTATTTTTCGCACGCTCACGTAACAACTTCGATTGGCTTAAAAATTGAAATTCTACAATAATTTAATATTCTTGACACAATCGAACTGATTTCGTTGAATTCCGGGATCATTTGAAAAATTCCCTTTTTAATTTCACAACGTAAATCGATACGCGTTTATATTGCGCATGATCACAAAATAACCTTGATCGACTCCAAATTGGAAATCTTACAAAAATTAATTACTACTGATTTTATAAATTAGTTTCATTGAAATCTGAGTTCATTAGAAAAATGGTTATTCTTAATTTCCATATTGAATCGATAAAACATAATCGTTCTCAAAATAATAAAATTTGTTAATAATAAAATATTATTGTCATATATATTCAAATAGAATTTATATAACTTCAAAATAATCTATCTTGGATTTTAAACTTGATATTTTCATTTTTAAGTTAAATCGATATACAATTTATTTAAAATCCTCTTGTTTTATTAAATTCGATTTTTTAGCGACTTTCTGAAGATTTGATTTTGATATAACTCAAAATCTACAAGATGAAATTTTGATTTTTCTTTTCCTTTAGAAAACTATAATCCAATAGATCCGGTAGATTCTTGTTTCAAAGAATTCCGACTTATATTGGATCCTGTATACTCAATTGAAGATCAAAACATAAAACTATGAACTACCGCGATGCTACGAGCTCGTTTATAATTAAATTAAAATTTATATGTTCAAACGACGTTTTGTAAATAATTTCGTTATAAAAAAATCCTTTTATATTTCCAAATACCATATTTAAAACAATTTAAATGTTCAAAATTTGATGATTAAAAATCCGGGTCATTACACATTTTGCAACCAAACAAAATGTAACATGTTCCCTTCAAACAAGTGGAAATACCCCTCGAAAGTTGAAATCAAAATAGCGTACTATAAGCTACTGCAGTTGTTTGTAGGGAATTAGATTTGACTCTATTACACAGATTAAAATACTTAAGTTGTTTCCAGTTAAACTAATACAATCGATTTGACTGTATGATGAAGAGGTCAAGTGATGGACTGGCCTGCTGCTTTACTCCAACGTAATAATGATTTGACTCATCTTATACGCAGTAAACCACTGAGACATGAATTTTAATATTCATTGCGAGATTTTTTTTTTTAATTTAGTATAGTTTTTAAAATTTGTTACACTTATAGTCCAGTTTTAAAATTAGCCTTAAACAATCCTATTTTTTTAACTCAACGTTGAATTAACCAAAATACACCGACGTCATTCCAAATGACGTCAATGTGGACGATATTTGAAATACCGCCAACTGACGCTATTTCAAATGTTGCCGCCAAGTTGCGCTATTTCAAATATCCCTCAAAACATTCCAAAAAAACATTTATGCTAGCAACTTTTGAAATAGGAAAAATTTCTAAGTTAGGTTGTTTATTAGAAGTTATAATAAGATCAGCCTTGTTTTGAAAGTACTTACAAATATATACCTATTTTCGGCACGTTAGTGTTGGCGAATTTTGGGAATTTGCCAATGTATTTTGAATACAGTACTTGGATGTTTATGCCAACTACAATTTATTTTCGATTGCTTTCTACCTCCATGGTGCAAAATTTAGAAAATAAATAAATCAATCAAGTGTACATGGACAGAAGCTTTAGTACCTGTTTGTAGCTAATACATAGAAACATAGATTAAACATTACAAGCGTACAAAGTCCGAAAAGGTAAGTTCAAAACATAAAAATTGCAGTTACACTAAATTCAACACACTGAAATCTCATCAGCACACATTTACTGCACCTATTTGTTTTAGGCTTTTGTTGCGTGCCCATAACATTTGTGATTCTCGTAGATTTATCTCATTCGGGTTATCTTCTTGTAAGTGAAGACAATATATATGGACCATTGTACGCTCCCTAGTATTTCTTATCATGTATGGGATGAAACTCTGGCATGTATAAAGCTTTATAACATTGGACGGAGTTCCACTGAGATGAAAAATCGTGATGTTCTCTATCTACACCAAAATCCTATATTGAACAAGCCTCCGTTACAGGAGCACATGGTATCTTTTGCGGTAACGGGATGTTCATGTACAAGGGCAATGAGAACCATCGATACTTTATATTCATCGTCATAACAGTGAATCACTTGCCATTCTATTCGACCAAATCGAACAAGTCTATAACGACGTGCTTCAGTAGCATGAGTTGCAATTTTAGCTTTCCATTTTGGAGTAAACGTGTCGTCAGAGCTTCCCCGTTTATCCGTCTCTTACAGAAATATTCAACAGAATGAAAGCACGTCCTTGCAACCAACGCCTTTATAGGCAACGATCTGGTGTCTTTTAGTACACCGTTAAGACTTTCATATGTGCTGGTTGTCATAACATGGAAGTGTCCACCGTCACCTATGCATAGTTCCCAATTTTCTTCAAAATTCCCTAGGCTTCGTTCAATTGATTCATGCGCCCGCGGATTAGTTGCCTTGATTTCTTCCCTAATTTTATTGTACTTGGTTTGTTCTGAAGTACATGCAGCAGAGTAAAACAAACTTGTTAGTCGCTTCTCTCTATAACCCGTAGCTTGAAAATTGGCTTTGAACAAAGCTTCTATGGTAGTGTGTGGTCATTTTATCTTCAGACAACCAAAGCTTCTAATAACATGTTTTCTATGACTTGTCTGAGACGTCTAATTTCTTCTTCCAACTCATTCACATATATGTTATGCCCTTTGGACATAGAGGTTCATCAATCCATTCTGCAAAATTGCAACCTTCAGGATAAAATGGGTAAAGTAATATTCGACGACCACTGTTTTCTCCATCATCACTTGCAACAACTTCAACCATATATCCACAGTGGTAGCAAACTGGGTAAGATTCAACCTCTTGTCCAGTTAAGGGTTGCAAATTTGGCACATGGTCAACCACTTGTTCTTGACTGTAACAACCCGTATTTTTGACCGTTCAAATAGACAATAATCCACACATGTTGACCCAAACAAATCAAAATTACAGATAATTATTGGGGTAAATATAAGAAAAGAAAGAAAGAAGAAAAACATTCACAAAATCTCACAACAGAAAGACAAAATATAATAAATAAATAATAGTTTATAAAGTTGTTAAAACATATTTGGACTATACTTTACAACAATTATCAAAGTTCTATCGTACAATATACCAAATTATGCAGCAGAATAATACTAGTAAATACGTCGGTCGGGCTCCATCTTCATAACAAGGTCCTCGATAACTAAAAACACAGGTTGACCCAAGCGCAAATGAAAACCAAGTAATAATATGAGTGTTATGGCATCAAAGATGCTTACAGTGATCCGCATCTCCTATTCAATGTACTCGTGGTGCAATAAGTTAAAAGATGTTACGGGAAATTTTCATCTCCTAAGAATCCTTCAAACTAGATACTATATAATATAATTTCGCTATTATAATAGTGTTTATTCTGTAAAGTAAAGTATCAAAATAGCGTAAGCTGGATTACCGTTATTTCCCTTACACCGTTTATATATTCCTGTAAGTACTATAATCCCCTCTAAACCGACAGGATACTCAGGGAGCACTTCATAGTTACGATACAAACAAAACTCGTAGTGGGCTCGTATATGGCATGTGACAAGGCACACAAGGAATGCCAGGGTGGATACACCGTTTGTAGGACCGGACGGGTGGTATTGCATAACAGCTACTACTGCCCAACTCGAGACATAATCCCATCACAAAAGTAATAGAAATGTATCGAAAAAGTATGCTCGATAGGAGGAATGACCTCACTCGTTCTCGGCGTAGCCCCTTTTTTAGTCAGATCAAGTTGATTCATGGGAGTCAGGGTCATGTAAATACCATGAATCGGAATTATTTGTGAAACCATCCTACTTCGTTCTTGATTCTCCACAACTATACAAAAGCTAAAGTGGTTTTCGGTATTGGAAGAGAGTATGACAATATCTTATCACAGTGTCATTAACAACCAATCTTTTACATTTTTTCATGGTCAGATTTTTCTTTCAAACGGTTCATAATTCCTATCGAAATATCATATTTTCTTTAAAGCCATTCATATTCAAAATAGAATATAATTTCATATTAAATCTCAATTTAAACCAAGCTTAGCATCCTGAAACAATTCTAATTTAAACAGTTTGAATATTTAAAATAGTTGAAAAAGTATATTGAAATAGTTTAGATATATATTTGAAATAGTTTGAAAATAAATAGTTATGATAATAAAAGTTTATATAAATTGTTTGTATTTAAAAATAGGATTATCAAATTTTAGTTAAATATATAGTTAAAATGTAACAACCCGGAAATGCGAGCCAGTTTAAAAATTTTATTTTGGCAATTTTAGTGAATTTTGGGATATTTAAAATGAATTATTTTAAATAATATCGACAAGAAATATATTTTGAAATGAATTATAACGTATATATTTATATAGATCATCGTTAGAATATAAATAATTATTTATAATTATAATTCAGGCCTGAAATGGCGCTGTAGTTCGAAAATTCGATTTCGAATTTCAAATGAATATACAGAATTCATTATAAGTCGGAATTGAACGAAACAAGAAATATTTGAATCTGCTTGACGATATCTTTCTAACGGATGTAAGAAATTGAGATTTCACATTAGAAGTTGAAAGATATGTCCATTTTAAAATTCAGAAAAGTCACTATGGAATTTATATATATTTTAATATATATAAAGGCCGTGAAAATAGCCATTTTACAAACGACCTCAGAATTCGACGAAACCACTTTTGTTGGATCCGGGATGTCAAATTATTCCTAGATTCCAAATTTCGTAATTTTCTGATTTAGTATGTGAACGTGGCAAAGGAAAACGCGTTTAACCAGTTTCAGTTGATTTTAATCGACTAGAAAATAGCCATTTTTCCAAAGGTCTCAGAATTTGACGAAACTAGTTTTGTTAGGACCGTATCATCAATACGAAGCAAGAAAATATTTTTTTGGAATTTTTCGACTTAGTATGTGGCCCCGGTAAATTGGAATGTGCGTTTAAATTGAATATATAAATATTTATATTTTAATTTAAATCAAAACTGTTCGAAATGATAGAATTGGCTAACGAAACATATCTCATTATGTCTGTAATGGGAGTATTACCCTAGGGGCGACAGTCGTTGGGCCTCGTTTGGTGGTCGGACGGAAAGTCAACTTATAGGGGAATTTAATTAAAATAAAATATTATATATAGATATAATTTCCCTTATCCTTCTCTCCCCCTCACAGGCATAACCCGATACCTAAATAAAAATATATAAAAAGAGGGGTTGTGCCCTAGCTCGCCCACCGCGCCTCGAGGATGGCGCGTCGCCCACCGCCGCCAGGGCACTGGCCTCGCCATCGCCCCCTCCTCCAATCACCCACCTCCGACGTTCTTCCTCCTCTCCCTCCCTTTTCTGATTGGAAGAGCCGCGCACCACCCAAATCCGCCAAGGCCGACCACCGCACTGCCGCTCCCCACCTCCGCCGGCGCGTAGCCTCCCCCGCCTCCCCCCTTCGCTGCGACTTCCCCCTCCTTCTTCAATCTGCGCTGAAACAGTCCTCGCCCGCCCTCTTCTTCTAAAAGTAAGTCTTCTTTATTTTAATTATTTTTATTTCAGTTTTTGGATGTAAGGAGTATTGTTTTCCTATATGATTTTAGATTAAAAAAAATATGATCTTTAAGTTATTAAAGAAAAGGTAAGATTGTTATAAAAGAAAGGTTAAAAATTTTATAAAACAAAAATTGATTTTTCCTTTAATATGACAAGGACTTGATTTTTATAGCGATAAAGAATTGATTTTATTCATGTAAAAGAATAGATTTTTGTATGATAAAAGCATAGATTTTTATATACAAAAAGATTATATTTTTAAATATAAAAAGGCGATAGTTTAAATTTAAAAAGGCGATAGTTTTAAATAGGAAAAGGCGATAATTTTTTTAAGTGATAAGGCGAGATTTTTAAATATAGAAAGAACGTATTTTTATATAAGGAAAAACAATATAATATATATATATATATAATCTTTTCTATTTGTAGCTAAATAAAAATACGATTTTTATTTATTAGAATGAGGTGGTAAAAATATAATTTTTATTTGAACAGCGTGAAAAGACTGTATTGGATTTACAAATGGATGCAGGCGATTCAGCAGTTCAACAGCAAAGCACGGCGGAGTGGATCCCTCTGTGAGAACTTCTCACTTTAACTTTTCTTTTCTAGTTATATAAATATATACTAGGATGCAGACGGTGTTTAGTAGCACCCGACACCATCGTCCACAGACCATGGACTTGTTTGTTTGGTTGTGTAGTTGGTTAGATTATTTGATTTGAATTTGATTGTTTGGTCAAATGGAATGGATTTGATTTATATGTGTATGGCGTGGGCCATTATTAGACCGGGGATAAGGCTAGGCCTTGTCCCGTTTCTAGTATCGTGCCGTTAAGCCGCCGAAATTTTCTAAAATAAGTTAGAAAAATAAAGATATCATTTTATTTGATAAATGAACCGAATAGAATATTCATAGGTTGAATAAAATAATTTGGCCGTTAAAAATATAATTTTTAACGTGAACGTGAATAAGTAAATATTCATTTACAAACTGGACGGTTTGTTTATGTACACCTATTTGAAGGACATTGATTGGGACGATAAATTTTACACATCGCCCAACTGCACAAATAAAATCTGTTTTTGATTGTTTGAAACCCCACACGGGTATTGGGATAAAATACGGCATACACAAATCCCAGTAATTAGTTGTATGTCGATCGATTGATTGACAAGCTGTTATAAACGTTAGATATCTATATTTGATGCTTATACAGTGTAGTGCACTTTGGATGATGGTTGATTATGTATCATTGCTATTATATACATGTGTTGTATGGAATCCATATAATTAACTTTGTATGGTAATTGATTGGGCCTCATTCCAATTTAGAAAATAAAGAATATTATAAAATAAAGGTTCATGTGTTGACCGTACTCATCCGTTGAGATTAGTCATGTGTTGAACGAAATATTTTAATTATAAAATTTACATCTTTATCATATATAAAATTAGAAACTAACTGGAAAATAGATAAGATGAGTGGTCTCCTGGATATTGATCTGATGTTGGTTTCGGCCTTCGGGGTTAATAGTTAGGGAATCGATCTCTTACTAATTTACGGTTGGAGTCTGGTTTGAAAACAAACGAAAGATACCATAATTTTTATAAAATATATTAAATAACAAAAATAGTCACATGTGGACAGTACTCATTCGTTGAGATTAGTCATGTGTTGACAAAAATATAGATTCATGTATTGAATGAAATAAATATTCATTTGTTAAATAGAATAACGGAATTATTGAAATATATAAAGCCGTGTTGATTAGAGATGCGCTATTTTGACGCGAACGATATTTATATTGATTATATTCGTTTTTAAAATTGAATAGAATATAAAAGAAATTCGAATTGAATTGAATATATAACGAATTGGAATTGAATAGAATATAAAAGAAATTCGAATTGAATTGAATATATAACGAATTCGAATTGAATTGAATATAAAACGAATTCGAATTGAATTGAAAACGAATTGAAATAGAATAAAAATCGATTTGAAATGAATTCAAATTGAATCGAAATTTGAATTAAATTGAAATGAATTTAAAACGAATTTATAAGGAAAAATTCAATTTTGATTTGAATTGGAAATGGAAGTTGAAATGTTTTTGAAACGAATTTAAAACTATTTATAAAATTCGTTTTGAATAGAAATCGATGAAATATATATAATATATAATGGCCTGAATAGAACGCGCCGCGTCGCGGTAGTTCGTAAATTTCGACCATTAACTTCGAACGGACATTACGGGAGATCCGACCGTCGGATTCTCCTAAAACCAGAACCGTTGGGTTTGTATAGAAAAGAGCTTTCTAGAGAATATTAGAAATTTGAAATCTAACGGTTGTATTTGGAGATACGTCCAAATCAAATTTGGAAAAGGTCGCTGTAAGTGCAGTTCGATGGCCGTTGATGGAAATCGACTGTACGGGCCTTGATAAAATTATTAAAAATTGAAATAATTTGTGTAAAATCATAAGAAATGATTTGGGAAAAATTGGGATGAAAAACTCCATATTTGAAAAGATAAAAATAGATTTTTATCGAAATGAACTAGTTTTGAACTAGAATTAAGATCCAATTATTTTTAAATAAATAATTTGAATTGGAATTGATTTGTGGGTTTATCGTGAACGGTGTTTTAAATAATACTTGTTCTTTAACTCGACAATAAATAGGATGTGATTTGGGTTTATCGTGAACTATGCTTTAAACGACATTAGTTCTTTAACCCAGTAAAAGGAGTTTTAATGAATCTTTGATTAGATTGAAATGTGGATTAATAATATAAATTATAAAATCTAGAAAAGGATCGAGAATGGAGTATCACCAATTTTGCAACAAAGCGATAGTTAAATCTTTAATTAGATTTGAATGTGAAATGGTAACTAATTTTACCAATAACACCGTGGTGTTAGATATGGAGTATTACCAGTTTTGCTTCATGGGATGAATAGGGTGGGATTGGGAAATAAAATAAATAATTACTTCGGTGTGGTTCGCTAATCTCGACTAGTTTGGAAAACCATAATTTGGTTTGATATGACATCCAATGGAAGATTAAAGAATAAATTTTAAAGAATTTATCTTTGATAAAATTAATGGGAACCCTTCCCTAAGATTATGAAATTTAGAAACTAGCTGTAGGTTAGCTAAGAAGAATGGTTTCCTGGGTATTGATTTGATGTTGGTTTCGGCCTTCGGGGTTAATATTTGGAAAATTGTTCTCTTGCTGATTTACGGTTAGTGGCTGCAGAATTGGAATGAGGCATATTTTGTGTTTGTGTAACATTTGTTTACTATATACGCGGGTTGTTCGGAAAGGCCGGGTTTATACCCATTCTAAATAACCGATTCGACGATAAGTCGAAGATGAAGACTGTGGTTGAAGATCGGAAGTCTTCACATTGTTTGGGTGATTATTGATGATCTTGATTGGGCTGTACACCCAAGATGAAGGAATCAGTTGGTAGTCGTCCAGACGTACTTGGAGATCGATGGATATGCAAGGAAAGTGCCTCCAGTTTCGTTCAGACCCAGAACGAACTTGTAAATGGACTGTGTGTCTGACATTGGATTTTATTCTGTGTTGATTGATCTCTATTAAATATACATCTGTTTGGCGGCGGAGAATTTATTCTCTTGCTTAACGCCCTTCTCTGAAACGTACGAGCTCAGAGGTTATATATCGATAGATATTAGTTGCATAGCATGAATTGCCTGTGTGGCACGCCTAAGTGGCAATTGATCAAGGCTTCTGTTGAAAAGCAAAGTCTTGTGGTTGATGATCAAAGCACGGCCTTGGTGGCGCAGCTTTGTGTATAACGTGAATTCGCGAGCCTCACACCTCGGTTTGAGTTAAAAACGGGATAAGGACTACAGGGAGAGCACGACGTTTCTTTCTAGCTTTGGTGGTGTCAGTGACTTACCAGCCTGACATTTATATACTTTTCACCTATGTGGTTGTTGGATGCGAGACACCTCGATTTTAGGTCTGAAAGGACCGGGAAACGTGTGTTCAGGAATTGCCAATCCTCAAACGTAAGAGAGGACCGGCCCTGAAGATCCAGGGGTTACCCAGAGTGTGTAGTCCCGAGACATTTGCTAGAGTGTGTAAAGACCCGCAACTTCCCCGTAAAGGAAAGCGCCGGATAGTTCGAGAACAAGCCACAGCAGAACGCATACGGAAGAACATTTCATTGTATATCACAACAATGCATCAGATTACAAGAATATACAGAGTATAAATGAATAAACATTACACAGAAATATCAGAGATTTAAATTACATTTAAATACATCGCAGCGGAAAAATAATACAATACACAACTAGAATGAGATATACGGATACAAACCTTTCCGGATATCGTTCCAGCTGTAAACCAGGATCCTGTGAATATAAATCTGCAAAACCAAAACTACTAGCTGCCCGTGTCAAAACAAGGGCACCCAGAGTTTAGGTTAAAACAATAAACTCCAGGTCAGTCATGTGACTGGTGTGAGAACTAAAACAGTTATTAATCTTTATTTTAAATCATTAGGTAAATCAAGGGACCACGCCGTATAACACGGAACGGGTTTCCTCCCAAGAATACCAGTGCATAAAACAAACAGCGCAATGCTAAATAAAGAAAAATGAAGCTGTTATAAGACCCAGGTCCTATCACACAATGCAACGCAAGCCGGGGAATAGGGTTTTCCCTTATAACAGCCAAAGAATGCTTGATACGTTTAAAACAAATCATTTGATACTATTATAAGTGCATAGTGTATAAAACACTTCAAATCATAAGTATCAATCATAGGCGGCATGAACGGCCCATAACACTATGTCGCCATATATAAGTTTACAATCAAAACCGCAAGACGACGTATTGGAAGTTGGGTTATCATTTATGGTATGAACCGAGGCAAGGGGCAAGATCCTCTACCGATTCGAGACAATCTAGTCCATGTCTCAGGATCAGAACGCATCAACCCTTTAGATCGTCAGGGCCGGTCCACCGATGTGGATTATTATGCCTGAACACTACGTTTCTCCGCCCTTTGGGGCGTAAATCTGGCCCGTCAGCCGACCAGAAGCATCGGCCGAAACCGATATCACGAGGCGCCTCGCTTTTCAGCAAGTAATAATAAGTAACATCCACATGAGTCAAACTCGTCAGCCAGTTCAAGCACTGACGCCACTCATAACTAGAAAGAAACGCATGCCCTCCCTGAGGTCCGTCTCCCGTTTTTGATTCATACCGGGTGTGATACTCGCGAATCAACGTTACACAAAGCTACGCCACAAAGGCCGTGCTTCGATCATCAACCACAAGACTTTGCTTTTCAACAGAAGCCTTGATCATTTGCCACTTAGGCATGTCACACAGGCAATTCACTCCATGCGATTGATATCCATCAATATATAACCCCTGAGCTCGTACGTCTCAGAGAAGGGCGTTAAGCAAGAGAATAAATTCTCCGCCGCCAAACAGATATATATTTAATAGAGATCAATCACACGGACTAAAATCCAATGTCAGACACACAGTCCATTTACAAGTCCGTTCTGGGTCTGAACGAAACCGGAGGCACCTAGTACCCCGCATATCCATCGATCTCCAAGTACGTCTGGACGATCACTAACTGTTTCCATCTTCTTGGGTGTACAGCCCAATCAAGATCATCAGTAATTACCCAAACGACGTGAAGACCTCCGGTCTTCGACCATCGTCTTCATCTTCGACTTATCGTCGTATCAGTTATTCAGAATGGGATAAACCCGGTCTTTCCGAATAACTCGCGTATATTTTAAATAAGTGTTACACAAACACAACATACGCCTCATTCCAATTCATTAGTCGCTAACCGTAAATTAATCAAGAGAATAATTCCCTAAATATTAACCCCGAAGGCCGAAACCAACATCAGATCAATATTCAGAAAAACCATTCTGCTTGGCCAACCGACAGTTAGTTTCTAAATTTCACATTCATAGGGAAAGGTTCCCATTAATTTTATCCAAGATAAATTCCTTGAATTTATTCTTTAATCTATTTTTGAATATCAATTCAAACTAGTCGGGATTAACGAACCTTACCGAAGTAATCATTTGTTTTAATTTCCCAATCCCAACCTATTTATCCCATGAAGTAAAACTGGTAATACTTCATATCTAACACCACAGTGTTATCGGTAATTTCAATTACCATTTCACGTTCAAATCTAATTAAAGATTTAACTATCGCCTGGAGCAAAACTAGTGATACTCCATTTTCGATCATTTCAATCTAATTAAAGATTCATTAAAACTCCACTTAGTTTTAATCTTCGACTGGGTTAAAGAATCAGTGTCATTTAAAACACGGTTCACGATAAACCCAAAGTCACATTCATTAATTATCGGGTTAAAGAACAAGTGTTATTTAAAACACTGTTCACGATAAACCCAAAAATCAATATCAATTCAATTCCAATTAAATATTATTTAATTGGTACACTTCATTAAATCTAAATAAAAAGATTTAATCATTTCTCAACTGGGTTCAAGAACAGTGTTAGTGAAGACACCATTCACGACAAACCCAAATCACATTCGATATTCAATACAAGGCTCTGAATAGAAAATATATCGGCTTATATTCAATATCGAATTCTATGACTAACAAATGTCGTATTGGAAATAGCGATATAAATATATATCTTTCAAATTTCCATAACAACACCTGTATAATCACGAATTCCAACATCGAAATATTCCGAAGACAATTTCGATTCAAATCCACTCCAATGCAATCATTGGAAATTTTGGTTATTTTCAAAACCCTTTTTAAATTCAATTTATTTATTTAAAAATAAATAGAATTATAATTCTAGTTCAAAACTAGTTCATTTCGATAAAAATCTATTTTTATCCTTTCAAATATGGAGTTTTTCATCCCAATTCTTTCTAAATCATTTCTTATGATTTTACACAAATTATTACTATTTTTAATAATTTTATCAAGGCCTGTACAGTCGATTTCCATCAACGGTCATCGAACTGCACTTACAGCGACCTTTTTCGAATTTGATTTGGACGTATCTCCAAATCCAACCGTTAGATTTCAAATTTCTAACATTCATTAGAAAGCTCTTTTCGATACGAACCCAACGGTTCCGGTTTTAGGAGAATCCGACGGTCGGATCTCCCGTAATGTCCGTTTGAAATAAATGGTCGAAATTCACGAACTGCCGCGGCGCGTTCTATTCAGGCCATTATATTATATATATAATATATATAATATATATTTCGTCGATTTCTGTTTAAAACGAATTATATAAATAGTTTTGAATTCGTTTCAAAAACAATTTCAACTTCCTTTTCAATTCAAATCAAAATTGAATTCTTCTTTATAAATTCGTTTTAAAATTCATTTCTATTCAATTCAAATTTCAATTCAATTTGAATTCATTTCAATTCACTTTCAATTCAATTCGAATTCGTTTTCAATTCAATTCATTTCGAAATCGTTTTCAATTCAATTCATTTCGAAATCGTTTTCAATTCAATTCATTTCGAAATCGTTTTCAATTCAATTCATTTCGAAATCGTTTTCAATTCAATTCATTTCGAAATCGTTTTCAATTCAATTCATTTCGAAATCGTTTTCAATTCAATTCATTTCGAAATCGTTTTAAAATCGATATAAATATCGTTCACGTCAAAATGGCGTCAATCTATCAATACGGCTTCATAAATTTATATTTTCAAATATTCTATTTCAAATATTTCTTTTTCAAAATAGTTGTTATTATCAAAATATTTCGTTCAACACATGACCAATCTCAATGAATGAGTACTGTCAACACATGAACTTTTATTTTATATCGATAAAGATGTAAATTTTATTACTAAAATATTTCGTTCAACACATGACCAATCTCAATGAATGAGTACTGTCAACACATGAACTTTTATTTTATAATATTCTTTATTTTTCAAATTGGAATGAGGCCCAATCAATTACCATATAAAGTTAATTATATGGATTTCCATACAACACATGTATATAATAGCATTGAAAAATAATCAACCATCAACCAAAGTGCACTACACTGTATAAGCATCAAATATAGATATTCAACGCTTATAACAGCCTGTCAATCAATCGATCGACAGATTTAATCAATTAGGATGAGTGAACTACATATTTCATCCTAACACCCGTGTGGGGTTTCAAACAATCAAACAAATATTTTATTTGTGCAGTTGGGCGATGTGTAAAATTTATCGACCCAATCAATGTCCTTCAAAATAGGTGTACATAAACAAACCGTCCGGTTTGTAAATGAATATTTATTTATTCACATTCACGTTAAAAATTATATTTTTTAACGATAAAACATTTTATTCCAACATATGAATTTCTATTCAGTTCATTCTTTAAAGAAAATGATATTTTTATTTTTCTAACATATTTTTAGGAAATTTCGGCGGCATAACGGCACGATACTAGAAACGGGACGAGGCCTAGCCTTATCCCCGGTCTAGTGAAGGCCCACGCCATTCACACATCAATCAAATCAATTTCAATTCACCACACAATTCAATTTCAATCAAACAATCTCTAATCTATGCAACCAAACAAACAAGTCCATGGTCTGTGGACGGTTGTGTCGGGTGCTACTAAGCACCGTCTGCATCCTAGTATATATATATAACTAGAAATAAAATTGAAAGGTGAGAAATTCTCACATATAGCTATCCTAGCTCCACGGCTCTTCATTTGCAGAAGTCTTCGTCGTTTCGCCTCCTTTCACTTTCTTTGCCCGTATCCTCTACATAGGTAAAAATCACATTTTTACTTCGCTATTCAATATATAAAAATCGAATTTTTACTTCGCTATTCAATATATAAAAATCGAATTTTTACTTCGCTATTCAATATATAAAAATCGAATTTTTACTTCGCTATTCAATATATAAAAATCGAATTTTTACTTCGCTATTCAATATATAAAAATCGAATTTTTACTTCGCTATTCAATATATAAAAATCGAATTTTTACTTCGCTATTCAATATATAAAAATCGAATTTTTACTTCGCTATTGAGTATATAAAAATCGAATTTTTACTTCGCTATTCAGTATATAAAAATCGAATTTTTACTTCGCTATTCAGTATATAAAAATCATATTTTTTCTATCGAAGTTCAATATATAAAAATCATATTTTTTCTATCGAAGTTCAATATATAAAAATCATATTTTTCTGTAACACCCCACTCCCGCTATGGTCACTCACTAAGGGAATGCCATAACATTGGTGGAGTATTTTAGTGAATATAGAACAGAAAAATTAAAACAAGACAGATATAAATAGTACTTGAAATTTTAAAACATCATCTCATAACAGCGGAAGTAAAACATGTCTGGTTACATCATAAAACCATAATAAAGGTCAAGTACAATATCCATCAAAATAAAGGAATACATAATCCCACTCTCATACAATAGCCAAAACAGAAGAAAAGATAACTGGATAACTGGAGCTTTACATCTACCCAAGCTCCTAAAGACTGGAACAGCAATCCGATCAAGCTCCACTACTGCTAGGATCCACCACAGGACCTGAGGGTTGGGAAAAAGATAAAAACAACGGGGTCAGACATAAGTCTGAGCGAGTCCTATAACTTTAACAATACAATCGTTAAAGTAACCAGAGAAGACATGAATTGATATACGGTAACATATAGGGATGAATAGCTATCCTAAGCAATCAACTAAACTAAGATAAAGGATAAAGACGCATCTACCCTTCCTAAGGTAAATTACTAAACTGCACCACACCAGTCATTCTTAACTTAAAGGTTGATCCCTCCTAAGGACTTATAAAATTACTTTAATAGTACTTGCGTACCCCTAGATGACCAAGTAGGCGCCACGGGGCCCTACAATCCACTAGGTGTACACACTACTCCCCATTCGATCGGCTCCCTAACGTAGATACCCGTGCTGGCCCCACCATGGGGTGTACCATTCCCCAACGTGGCAACCCGATATAATTAATGGTGCACGGCTTATATCTACACGATGCAACAACGGCTTATCTACCAACCCGGGCCCACTCACGCATATGAAGCCCGTTGGACTTGCGTTGCCACCGCTAACCCGTTTTGGCCTCTTATAATCAAGCCCAATACGCGTGTCCCGTCACTCGACATGGGTCGAGCCCACAAAGATACGTTTGGGATATTGGTTGAAATGGGCCCCCACAAGCTACCCACTTAAGCTTGTCAAATATCTAGTGTATCCCACTTAACCCTTTAATCATGTTTAATTACATGTTTCTCTTGGTTAAGTATACTAATCGTATTTTCTATTGCCACCCAAGGCAACCCACTTAAGATTCCACATGCCACCCAAGGCACCCACTTAACCCCTCATGTCCCACTACATGCTATAATGGTTAAGTGTTTCTTAATTAATTAAGACCGTGATCTCCCGTAAAGACCTCCCACATTAGACTGACTGTTATGACCGCCTGGTTAAGCCGGTAGAATCCGGGCAGTCTTACGTCATAACAGAGTCTAACCTCGTGTCTTTACCTTAATCACGTTTTTAATTTGTGCCTAAGACCTCTCACATTGGGCTGACATTTGTAGCAACTGGTTAAGCCGGTCGGGTCCGGGCAGTTTTACACTACAAATGAGTCCAACCTCGTGTCTTAGTCGATTAATTACACCTAATTAATCACCCCCATATTAATTATCCCTAATTAATGTCAAGCTTTTCATAACATGGGTAGACCTAACTCAATAGGTAAATTCCCATGGGGTAGACCTAACTCAATAGGTAAATTCCCAACACATAGTATGGGTACACCTAACCTAATAGGCAAATTCCCATACTATGTTCCTTTATTTTATGTTATGCATAATTATATTAATTTCACACAATCTTATTAACTTATGCATTTAATTACCCCATCGTTCCCACGTAATTTCGTTCTCATGATATAACACATATAAAAGGTGTCAACTTGCATATGAATGAACATGTTTCAAAGGTGCCATCTTGCATATTAACAAACACATAACTTGCACATGCACTTGCATAACATGTCACATAACTTGCATATAATATGTCACATAACTTACATATTCACTTGCATAACAAACTTGCATATTAACTTATAGACTTGCATAATGTGTCATCATAAACTTGCATATTAACCAACATGTAACTTGCATATTAACAAACATGTAACTTGCATATTTACAAACATGTAACTTGCATATTTACTTACATGTGACTTGCATATCAACAAACATGAATCTTGCATATTAACAAACATGTAACTTGCATATTTTCTTACATGTAACTTGCATATTAACAAACATGTAACTTGCATATTAACAAACATGTAACTTGCATATTAACAAACATGTAACTTGCATATTAACAAACATGTAACTTGCATAGCATATCACCATGAACTTGCATAACATGCATATGATTACATAGCCCACAACTTGCATATTTAGCATCATGCAAACATAACATACATCATATTAATCTTGCATAAACTTACATACTCAACATGCATAAACATAAGATTAATGCTAACATCATATCATATGATTCAAAGCTCATTAATCCACATACAAAACCATAAATCTCATCACATCTCATCTAATTAGTTTACCAAAAGATCATCAAAGTGATAGAAACTCACAACTAGCAACTTTGCACACCAAATAAAGAAGATTAAGATGCTAAGAAGAGATTAGAGGTTGATTTGAGAGTGATTAGCATGCAACCCTCTTCATAAAATTAGTGGAGGCCATGAGAGCTAGCATTTTGCCATAGTTTAGTTACTAGGTTTAATTATGAATGAATTAGGGTAGGGTTAGGGTCTTATTTATAGGATTAGAAAGTGTTTTAGGCCCTTAGATTAACCCTAGATTAGATTAGGACCCTTAGATTTAGGAAATCTCTAGAACCAGCCCTCCTAGCCAGCCTGAAACCCAACCTGGTGCAACCTGGTGCACCCAGGTTCACTGGGCGCCTGGACCCTGTCGACAGGCAAGTCGACAGGCATGTCGACACCCCTGTCGACAGGCCTGTCGACAGCCCTGTCGACATGGGCTGGGCGGGAAGCTTCCCGCCTGACCCCGCCTGGCCCAGCCCAAATCTGAATATTTGAATTTTTAAATCTGTTTTAGTTTTAAATTTTCTGCAAACTTCATTGGGCCATAACTGGGCCATACGGACTCCGATTTTCGAAAACTCGGACTCTATTTCGCGTATTTTTCCGAGACGAACGTAATGACGTAGCCCGCTTCCCCTAATTCCCACGTCTGAGATTTATTATACTTTAATTTCCAACCATTAGTGTTAATTGAAATTCGGGGTGTTACATTCTCCCCTACTTAAAGGATTTCGCCCTCGAAATCTCTAAGTTAAGAAGAACGTATCCTACCAACCAAACAACCATCTACTAAACCATCAACCACAAGCAACCATTGTCCTTAGAAACTTCTAATGATGTATGAACATATGCAGAAAGTGTGTGTATATGTCCGTATACTAATGCAAAATCAGGCGGTCTACTGATTCAGTCGACCTCCTTAATGCAAACTATGATAGTGCCATGCATCCAATATGTATGCGAAACCCTATTGACACATACAAATTTCTACATGCGTGCACAACCATACACAAAAATGCATCATCCATATGATAACACAACCATGATACATCCATCAATTCTATCTAGCACATCCCTTTATGCAATATGCAACATGAAGTGTCTGAGCCGATCTAGTGCCTAATGTGTGTGTATATGCGTCCACGAGCAACCACTAGCAATCAATTGCATCCACATGCATCCATCAACCATAACATGTTTCAAACACATGTTTCAACCATAGGTTTTACCCTATCTAAAGGTCCTAGGTACTAGCGAGAGGATATACTAAAGATAAGATAAGTACTAAGCGATAAAGGAGAAGTTAAAAGACATACTCTCAAAAAGAAATGGATACAAAGAACGCATCTTCGCTTCCGTCTCCCAAGTAGCATTGCTTTCGTCATCTCCCCATTGCACTTTCACTAGCTGAACTTCTCTATTCCTCAACTTCCTAGTTTCTGACCCAAGGATGCGAGTAGGAGCTCGTCGAATCGTCGCATCACGCTCTACTTCTACATCTCTAAGCAAGCTCGGCTCTACCACCTCTGTGGTCTCATGTAAGCATTTCCTCAGATGTGATACATGGAATACATCGTGAACACCACTAAGTCTGTCGGGCAACTCTACCCTATATGCCATCCGTCCAATCCTTTCCTTAATAGGAAATGGCCCAACAAACCTTGGTGCTAACTTCCCAACGGACCCGAAGCGAACAACATTTCTCAATGGAGATACTTTGACAAAAACCATGTCCCCAACCTCAAACTCAAGATCCGTTCTTCTCCGATCCGCATAAGATTTCTGTCTATCTTGCGCTGCCTTCATCCTTCTACGAATCAAATCAATCTTCTCTGAGGTCTCTCTAACCATATCTGGCCCAAGCAAGATCTTATCCGTAGATTCCCACCAACATGTAGGAGATCGACAAGGCCTTCCATAAAGAGCTTCGAAAGGTGCCATGCCAATACTGGACTGAAAGCTGTTATTATATGCGAACTCCACCAAAGGAAGATGTTCTTCCCATGTACCTCCAAAATCCAAGATACAAAGCCTCAAGAGATCTTCTAAGATACGGTTCACCCTCTCGGTCTGACCGTCTGTCTGAGGATGATATGCGGTGCTCAAACACAACTGAGTCCCTACCGCCTCTTGCAAACTTCTCCAAAACTCACTAGTGAAGATAGGATCTCGATCACTCACAATGCTGGATGGTACGCCATGCAATCTAACAATCTCTCTAACATAGACTGAAGCAAGCCATGGAGCGGTCCTCTTACTCTTCACGGGTATAAAATGGGCACTCTTGGTAAGTCTGTCCACCACAACCCAAATTCCCGTATTGCCCTTCCTCGATCTCGGTAACCCATCGATGAAATCCATCGAGACACTATCCCACTTCCATTGCGGGACTTCCAATGGGTGTAGCAACCCACCGGGTTTCTTTTGCTCCGCTTTAACTTGTTGGCACACCAAGCATCTAGCCACATACTCGGCCACATCTTTCTTCATACCGGCCCAGAAGAAAACTCTCTTCATGTCTTGGTACATTTTGTCTCCACCGGGATGAATAGTCATTCTCGAACGATGTGCATCATCCAAAATAGCCTTCTTCAAACCCTCATCTTGCGGTACACAAAGTCTACCGTCTCTATGCAACCATCCCTTATCATCTATGGTGTATCTACCCAAATGGCTGGACGACTCCCCTCTTATAAGCTTCTCTACCAACTCAACCAACTGTGGGTCGTCTCGCTGAGCCTCGCCAATCCGTCCCAAAAGGGTAGGTCTAACTTCCAAGGATGCCAACAAACCAGGTACAAAATCAACAGAAGGTCTGAAGTCAAACAAAGAAAGAAACTCCAAGCTTCGCCGTTCCACGAACAATGGACTCAAAGATAGCCTTTTTCTACTCAAGGCGTCTGCCACCACGTTACCCTTGCCAGGGGTATACGCTATCTCAAAATCATAGGATGCTAAGAACTCCATCCACCTTTGCTGTCTTAAATTTAAATCCTTCTGGGAGAATAGGTACTTCAATGATTTATGGTCGGTGTACAATTCGAATCTCTCACCAAGAAGATAATGGCGCCAAGACTTAAGTGCGAAAACAATCGCGGCCAACTCTAGATCATGGGTAGGGTAATTCTTCTCATGCACTCTCAATTGCCTCCCTCCATAGGCTATTACCCTTCCCTCCTGCATCAAGACTGCGCCCAATCCTGTTCCACAAGCATCGGTATAAACAACAAACGGCTTACTCCCATCTGGGAGCACTAAAACTGGAGCGGTGGTCAAAGCTCTCTTTAACCGTCGGAAAGCATCATCACAATCTACGTCCCATAAGAAAACGAGATTCTTCTTCGTCAAGCGGGTTAATGGGGCTGATATCTTCGCGAAGTCTTTGATGAACTTCCTATAATATCCTGCCAACCCCAAGAAACTTCTTACCTCGGTAGCATTTTTAGGAACTTTCCAATCCTGGATAGATACTATCTTTGCGGGATCCACAGCTATCCCTTCCTTAGAGACCACATGCCCTAAGAATCGCACTTCTCTTCTCCAAAAATGACATTTAGAGAATTTAGCTTTTAAACTATGCGCTCGAAGAGTCTCCAACACTTCCTTGAGATGTAAGGCATGCTCTTCTTCACTCTTGGAAAAGACCAAGATGTCATCCACAAAAACTACTACAAACTTATTCAGATACTCTCTGAACACTCTACTCATGAGATCAACAAAGTATGCCGGGGCGTTTGTCAACCCAAATGGCATCACTAGCCACTCATAAAAACCATCCGGAGTTCGGAAAGCAGTCTTCTCTATACTGTCCTCCGCCACTCTCAACTGATGAAACCCTGTAGCTAAGTCCATCTGCGAAAATACTGAGGCGCCAACCAACTGATCAAAGAGATCATCTATCCTTGGTAATGGGTGTCTATTCTTCTTTGTGAGCTTATTAAGTTCTCTATAATCCACACAAAGTCTGAGGGACCCATCCGCCTTCGTGGCAAACACAACTGGAGCTCCCCACTCCGATATACTTCGCCTTATGAACCCCTTCTCAAGCAACTCCCCTACTTGCTTATGAAGTTCTCTTCTCTCACGAGGAGCCATATGGCGCACTGGCAAAGACACTGGTTTGGCATTATCCACCAAATAAATTCGGAAATCTATCTCCCGCTTCGGAGGCAAACCCTTCACTTCTTCAAACACATCCGGATATTCCCGGACCACTCTGACTGAACGCAAACTCTCGACCGAAGCATCGAGCGATTCAAGATAACTTAGCAAAACAGATTCCATGGGATTACAAGAGATCTCGAGAGTATTACCCAAGCGGGTCATAAGCCTGACAACTCTCCTTTCACAATCAAGAACGGCACCATTACTGGATAACCAGTCCATGCCCAAAATCAACCCATAGCCCGTGAAGCCCAATACAAAAGCATCACATCTAAACTCAACGCTAAGTATAGAAATCTTCAAACCCAAACATATCATAGACAGGTATATGGAGCCCCCAATTGGGTTTGAAACAACCAAGGGATCATCAACTAGACTGGTGTCTAAGTGCAGTGACTCAACTAATGATGATGAGATAAAAGAATGCGATGCGCCAGAGTCAAACAAAGTACGAACTGGATGATCAAACAGAAAAACCAGACTTTCAACGGAAATAGTTCTACCTCTCTGCTGAATCGGTGGAACTGAGAGAACCTGAACTTGCCCCCTTGACTGAGGTGGTGCTATAAGAGCTTGCACCTGACCTCCTGAGGTAGACCCCATCTTCTGCCCCTTCTTTGGGCAGTTTTTCACAAGATGCCCCGCTTCACCACAATGAAAGCAACCGGTCTTCTTCTTTTTGCGACAATCCTTACTGAGATGCCCTGGTGTACCACAATTGAAGCACTTCTTCTTTGTCTTCTTCTTGTCACCATTGCCTTTTCCACCCTTGCCTTGTTGTTGTTGTTGCGGTTTCTTCTGATCCCCCTTTTTCTCTGGTGCCTTAGAATTCTTATCATCCTCATGCATAAGTGCCATATAGACAAGTTTCTCAAAAGTGGCCCCCATAGGAATGTGAGTCATAGCTATTCCTTGCAATGGTTCGTTCAAGCCTCTAACGAACCTCAAAGCCTTCTTCTCCGGTGTATTCACCAACTCTATGCCAAATCTTGCTAATTGATTGAATTTGTTGACATATTCTTTCACCGTGAGATTCCCTTGCTTCAAATTCAAGAACTTCTCCATAAACAGATTCTCTTCCGCCCTTGAGAGAAACTTAGCCCCAAACCTTTGCTTGAAATCCGCCCAAGAGTCAACAGGGCGCTCTCCATTAGTGACCTCCCACCAGAATGAGGCCTCTCCCTTCATTAACCAAGCCGCCAACTTGACTTTCTTTCCCTCTTCCACTTCAAAGATATCTAGCAACTCTTCTACTTCCTTAAGCCAATCTCTAGCCTCTACGAAAGTCTCTGAACCTAGAAAAGGTTTTCCTCCTATAGCCTTGAACTCCTTGCAAACCTTAGCAAAATTATCCACTCTAGGCTGAGGAGGTGGAGCGGTTGTCTCTGGTGTAGTAGCATTGGCTGGACCCGCAGCCGCGGCCCTAGCCTCTTGCAACCTCCTATACCATAGTGGTATAACTAAACCCTCCGGGATGTTAAGATCTTCAGCCATGCTGAAACGAAAGAGGAAAGATTCAAAAAGGAGATTCCGAAAGATAACGATATGGCTATTGGGGATTATGCTTTTCTTTTTCAAAAACTTTTCCTTTTAAAGACATGTTTTTGAAAATACTTTCTTCGAAAATACTCTTAGAAAATAGTTTTTCTAAAAAAAATTATCTGTTCTGGTAACCTTAAGCTCTGATACCACGTGTAACACCCCACTCCCGCTATGGTCACTCACTAAGGGAATGCCATAACATTGGTGGAGTATTTTAGTGAATATAGAACAGAAAAATTAAAACAAGACAGATATAAATAGTACTTGAAATTTTAAAACATCATCTCATAACAGCGGAAGTAAAACATGTCTGGTTACATCATAAAACCATAATAAAGGTCAAGTACAATATCCATCAAAATAAAGGAATACATAATCCCACTCTCATACAATAGCCAAAACAGAAGAAAAGATAACTGGATAACTGGAGCTTTACATCTACCCAAGCTCCTAAAGACTGGAACAACAATCCGATCAAGCTCCACTACTGCTAGGATCCACCACAGGACCTGAGGGTTGGGAAAAAGATAAAAACAACGGGGTCAGACATAAGTCTGAGCGAGTCCTATAACTTTAACAATACAATCGTTAAAGTAACCAGAGAAGACATGAATTGATATACGGTAACATATAGGGATGAATAGCTATCCTAAGCAATCAACTAAACTAAGATAAAGGATAAAGACGCATCTACCCTTCCTAAGGTAAATTACTAAACTGCACCACACCAGTCATTCTTAACTTAAAGGTTGATCCCTCCTAAGGACTTATAAAATTACTTTAATAGTACTTGCGTACCCCTAGATGACCAAGTAGGCGCCACGGGGCCCTACAATCCACTAGGTGTACACACTACTCCCCATTCGATCGGCTCCCTAACGTAGATACCCGTGCTGGCCCCACCATGGGGTGTACCATTCCCCAACGTGGCAACCCGATATAATTAACGGTGCACGGCTTATATCTACACGATGCAACAACGGCTTATCTACCAACCCGGGCCCACTCACGCATATGAAGCCCGTTGGACTTGCGTTGCCACCGCTAACCCGTTTTGGCCTCTTATAATCAAGCCCAATACGCGTGTCCCGTCACTCGACATGGGTCGAGCCCACAAAGATACGTTTGGGATATTGGTTGAAATGGGCCCCCACAAGCTACCCACTTAAGCTTGTCAAATATCTAGTGTATCCCACTTAACCCTTTAATCATGTTTAATTACATGTTTCTCTTGGTTAAGTATACTAATCGTATTTTCTATTGCCACCCAAGGCAACCCACTTAAGATTCCACATGCCACCCAAGGCACCCACTTAACCCCTCATGTCCCACTACATGCTATAATGGTTAAGTGTTTCTTAATTAATTAAGACCGTGATCTCCCGTAAAGACCTCCCACATTAGACTGACTGTTATGACCGCCTGGTTAAGCCGGTAGAATCCGGGCAGTCTTACGTCATAACAGAGTCTAACCTCGTGTCTTTACCTTAATCACGTTTTTAATTTGTGCCTAAGACCTCTCACATTGGGCTGACATTTGTAGCAACTGGTTAAGCCGGTCGGGTCCGGGCAGTTTTACACTACAAATGAGTCCAACCTCGTGTCTTAGTCGATTAATTACACCTAATTAATCACCCCCATATTAATTATCCCTAATTAATGTCAAGCTTTTCATAAAATTAGTAGACCTAACTCAATAGGTAAATTCCCATGGGGTAGACCTAACTCAATAGGTAAATTCCCAACACATAGTATGGGTACACCTAACCTAATAGGCAAATTCCCATACTATGTTCCTTTATTTTATGTTATGCATAATTATATTAATTTCACACAATCTTATTAACTTATGCATTTAATTACCCCATCGTTCCCACGTAATTTCGTTCTCATGATATAACACATATAAAAGGTGTCAACTTGCATATGAATGAACATGTTTCAAAGGTGCCATCTTGCATATTAACAAACACATAACTTGCACATGCACTTGCATAACATGTCACATAACTTGCATATAATATGTCACATAACTTACATATTCACTTGCATAACAAACTTGCATATTAACTTATAGACTTGCATAATGTGTCATCATAAACTTGCATATTAACCAACATGTAACTTGCATATTAACAAACATGTAACTTGCATATTTACAAACATGTAACTTGCATATTTACTTACATGTGACTTGCATATCAACAAACATGAATCTTGCATATTAACAAACATGTAACTTGCATATTTTCTTACATGTAACTTGCATATTAACAAACATGTAACTTGCATATTAACAAACATGTAACTTGCATATTAACAAACATGTAACTTGCATATTAACAAACATGTAACTTGCATATTAACAAACATGTAACTTGCATAGCATATCACCATGAACTTGCATAACATGCATATGATTACATAGCCCACAACTTGCATATTTAGCATCATGCAAACATAACATACATCATATTAATCTTGCATAAACTTACATACTCAACATGCATAAACATAAGATTAATGCTAACATCATATCATATGATTCAAAGCTCATTAATCCACATACAAAACCATAAATCTCATCACATCTCATCTAATTAGTTTACCAAAAGATCATCAAAGTGATAGAAACTCACAACTAGCAACTTTGCACACCAAATAAAGAAGATTAAGATGCTAAGAAGAGATTAGAGGTTGATTTGAGAGTGATTAGCATGCAACCCTCTTCATAAAATTAGTGGAGGCCATGAGAGCTAGCATTTTGCCATAGTTTAGTTACTAGGTTTAATTATGAATGAATTAGGGTAGGGTTAGGGTCTTATTTATAGGATTAGAAAGTGTTTTAGGCCCTTAGATTAACCCTAGATTAGATTAGGACCCTTAGATTTAGGAAATCTCTAGAACCAGCCCTCCTAGCCAGCCTGAAACCCAACCTGGTGCAACCTGGTGCACCCAGGTTCACTGGGCGCCTGGACCCTGTCGACAGGCAAGTCGACAGGCATGTCGACACCCCTGTCGACAGGCCTGTCGACAGCCCTGTCGACATGGGCTGGGCGGGAAGCTTCCCGCCTGACCCCGCCTGGCCCAGCCCAAATCTGAATATTTGAATTTTTAAATCTGTTTTAGTTTTAAATTTTCTGCAAACTTCATTGGGCCATAACTGGGCCATACGGACTCCGATTTTCGAAAACTCGGACTCTATTTCGCGTATTTTTCCGAGACGAACGTAATGACGTAGCCCGCTTCCCCTAATTCCCACGTCTGAGATTTATTATACTTTAATTTCCAACCATTAGTGTTAATTGAAATTCGGGGTGTTACATTTTCTATCGAAGTTCAATATATAAAAATCATATTTTTCTATCGAAGTTCAATATATAAAAAATCCCATAATTTTTCCAAAGATCACATCTTTTTGTTTTTAAAAAATCTCGTCTTTCTACTTGCAAAAATCACATCTTTTTGTTTTCTTTTTTTTTTTTTTAAACAATGCTTTATATACATAAAAAAAAAAACAAAGCAATTTTATTTTCAAAAACAATGTTAATTTCAACTTGATACATATATAAAAAATTACATTTTTATTATAACCTGATCTATTTATGAAAAACTGGATTTTAATAACCCTTAATTAACTAAAAGAAAAATATAATTTCACTGTAAATGGCATTTCACCTTTTTAGCCGTCGAAGGAGGGGTTAGGTGGCTTGTGTGATCAGCGGAGGGGCGCTACTGGCGGCGGAGGTCCGGCCAGGGGTGGTTGCTGCACTGGTGGACGGAGGCGCCTCGATTCTGCGGGTTTAGGGCTTGGAGGTTTCGATTTTTGGGCTAGAGGAGCGAGGGGTGGGGCCAACGATGCCGGAGGGGGCCAGAGGGGCGACGCGGGCGTGGGGTCAGGCGGCTTCCTGGTGGCGGCGTCGATCGCCAGTCTCGATCGAGGAGCAGCGTTTCTTCTTTTTTTTTTATTCGATTTGATAAAGTAACAGAAAAAGGGGGGGGCCAGAAGATAAAGGGGGAAAATATATTTTCTTTTTATTTAATTATTTTATTCGCCCTAAAGTTGACTTTTACAAACGACCCCGAAATGAGGCCCACCGCCCGTCGTCCATAGCGTTTTACCCCCATTCCGAACACAATGGGATATGTATCGTAGGTTGATTCGATCGTTTGAATCAGTTTCCGTTAAATTTACATTTAAATCACTATATTGAATTTTAAACGTACATTTCAAATTACCGGGGTCACATACTAACTAGAAAAATTCCAGAAAAATATTTTCTAGCTTCGTATTGACGATACGGTCCTAACAAAACTAGTTTCGTCGAATTCTGAGACCGTTTGAAAAATGGCCAATTTCCAGTCGATTAAAATCAACTGAAATGGTCAAAACACGTTTTCCTATGCGACGCTCACATATTGATTCGAAAAATTATGAAACTTGGAATCTAGCAATAACTCGACATCACGGACCCAACAAAACTGGTTTCGTCGAAATCTGAAGTCGTTTGCAAAATGTCCATTTTTAAGGGCTTGAATTCCATAGCGACTATTCAGAATTTTCAACTGGACATATCTTATCATTTATAAAGTGAAATCTCAGTTTGTTAACTTCGTTGGAAAGATATTCACAATTAGATCCCATTATTTTTGGTTTCACTAAAATCCGGATTATTTTGCACTCGGTACATTCAATTGAAGTTTGAAATCGAATTATCGAACTACCGCGCCATTTTCAATTCTATTTATAATTATATATAAATATTTATATTCTAACGACGGCGTATATAAATATACGTCGAATTCTATTCAAAATAAATTTCTCGTCGATATTATTTAAAATAATCTATTTAAAATAATTAAAATTCGCTAAAATTGCCAAAATAAAAATTTTAAACTGGCCCAGATTTTCCGGGTTGTTACAGAGTGTCTCGAAGCGGAGAGGAGCTTGCCCCTTGCCTCGACTCATGACGAAAATCCAATTTCCAATACGAGATATTTCGGTTTTATTTGTAGAGCCTAGTATGGCGACATGATAGATGGTACTCATGCCGCCTAGGATTGATATTTATGATTGAAATTGTTTTGACACTATACACTTATAATAGTATCAAATGATTTGTTTTAAACGTACCAAGCATGTTTGGCTATTATAAGGGAAAACCCTATCCTCCGGCTTGCGTTGCATTGTGTGATGGGACCTGGGTCTTATAATAGCTTCATTTTTCGAAAAAGCATTGCGTTGTTTATTGATATGCACTGGTATTCTTGGGAGGAAACCCGTTTCGTGTTATACGGCGTGGTCCCTTGAATAACTCTCTTTTAAAATAAAGTTTTAATAACTGTTTTAGTTCTCACACCAGTCACATGACTGACCTGGAGTTTATTGTTTTAACCTAAACTCTAGGTGCCCCTATTTTCGACACGGGCAGCTAGTAGTTTTGGTTTTGCAGATTTATATTCACAGGATCCTGGTTAACAGCTGGAACGATACTCGGAAAGCTCTGTATCCGTGTATTACTTTTAGTTGTGTGTTGTATTATTTTTCCGCTGCTATGTAATTTATTGTAATCTCTGATATTCTTTGTCGTATAATATTTATTCATACTTTGTATATTCTTGTATTCTGATGGAATTGTTGTAATAAGCAATGAAATGTTCTTCGGTCTGCGTTCTGTTGTGGGTTGTTCTCAAGGTAATCCGCTCTTTCCTTACCGGGGAAGTTACGGGTCCTTACGGTGGTATTAGAGCTTTGGTTTACAGAGCTCGAGAAAAAGACACATTAGAACCATACAAAAGAATTCATCAGATATTGGATTAGTAATATCCAATTAGAATAACTCGTTAGAGATGGGATCAGTAGTATCCTAGAACGAGTGTGAAGATTATATTTTTCAAAAGAAAACAATTTTATTTTGAAAATTTAAATCAGTTTATATGTATTTGAATATTTATTTACTTTGAATTTGGACAATCCGATATATAAAGATATTGCATATATGCGTCATGAACGTATATTCGAAGTTTTAATATACCGGATAGATATAGAACCGCACTCTAGTAGCCCGGAGATGTTCTGATGGTGGTTCGAAACACCATCAGCATTTATTTTCGAGTGACGAAGGTGTGATATCTATATATCTCCATCGACTGGTGTGAGAACCAAAACTTATATAGATAAATTTATTGTGTGATTTGGCATCAAAAACATGATTTTTTGTATATATATCAAAAATTATGAATTCGAAACGTTAATCCACTAATTGATTGATGTTTGTATTGTTTGTTTATTTGTTTGATAATTTTGAACCATTACGCCTAACAGAATCAAATTTTGAATTGTATTGAAAATTATTTGCAATTGCATGCATGTACATATATATGTGTGAACAGGTCATAGCAAGTAGGCTAGAGCAGAGAATAAAATTTGTTTGCTCGACAAATAGGTACATGTTTATCATAATTTACTGTTTTGTTTGGGTGATGATGATTTTATGAGCCGCTTGGCCTTTTCTTTTTCTTTTTGAGATCAGAGGGCCTGTATGGCAATTTCGGGATTTTCCCGGTGCTCCCGGTGCAGGGGAGGTTATGGCGAAATTTTTCGAAAATTTAGGGTGTTAGCCAAATTTTTGAAAAATTTGAAAAGTTTTTAGAAACTGAAAAGTTGAAGAACTTAAGCCGTAATCAAAATAATGGAAGTTGAGTTGAATTGTTAAACAACTTTCGGCTTCGTTCCTTTTCAGGGACGAAAAGTTTTAAGTGAGGGAGATTGTAACAACCTGGAAATGCGAGCCAGTTTAAAATTTTTATTTTGGCAATTTTAGTAAATATTGGGATATTTAAAATGAATTATTTTAAATAATATCGACGAGAAATATATTTTGAAATGAATTAGAACGTATATATTTATATAGATCGTCGTTAGAATATAAATAATTATTTATAATTATAATTCGGGCCTGAAATGGCGTTGTAATTCGAAAATTCGATTTCGAATTTCAAATGAATATACAGAATTCATTATAAGTCGGAATTGAACGAAACAAGAAATATTTGAATCTGTTTGACGATATCTTTCTAACGGATGTATGAAACTGAGATTTCACATTAGAAGTTGAAAGATATGTCCAGTTTAAAATTCAGAAAAGTCGCTGTGGAATTTATATATATTTTAATATATATATAAAGGCCTTGAAAAAGTGATTTTACAAATGACCTCAAACTTCGACGAAACCACTTTTGTTGGATCTGGGATGTCAAATTATTACTAGATTCCTAATTTCGTAATTTTCCGATTTAATATGTGAGCGTGGCAAAGGAAAACGCGTTTGACTAGTTTCAGTTGATTTTAATCGAGTGGAAAATAGCCAATTTTCCAACGGTCTCACAATTTGACGAAACTAGTTTTGTTAGGACCGTATCGTCAATACGAAACTAGAAAATATTTTTCTGGAATTTTTCGAGTTAGTATGTGGCCCTGGTAAATTGGAATGTGCGTTTAAATTGAATTCATAAATATTTATATTTTAATTTAAATCAAAACTGCTCGAAATGATAGAATTGGCTAACGAAACATATCTCATTGTGTCCGGAATGGGGGTATTACCCTGGGGGCGACAGTCGTTGGGCCTCGTTTGGTGGTCGGACGGAAAGTCAACTTATAGGGGAATTTAATTAAAATAAAATATTATATATATATAATTTCCCTTATCCTTCTCTCCCACTCACAGGCATAACCCGATACCCAAATAAAAAATAAAAAAAGAGAGGCTGTGCCCTCGCTCGCCCACCGCGTCTCCAGGAGGGCGCGTCGCCCACCGCCGCCAGGGCACTGGCCTCGCCATCGCCCCCTCCTCCAATCTCCCACCTCCGACGTTCTTCCTCCTCTCCCTCCCTATTCTGATTGGAAGAGCCGCGCACCACCCAAACCCGCCAAGGCCGACTGTAATGACCCGCATTGTCAGGGGTATTATAATTAATTTATTTAATTATATAAATAGTGATTTGGGAAATTAAATCGTCGTTTATTAAATTATAGTGAATATTTAATTAAATTAAATAATAGAATAATATATTTAATACAGAAATAATCAAAAATATTGGAAATCACAATATTCTGTGAAGTGGGTCGTCCCTAAGATTTAATTCAGCTTAGAGTTGAATTTTATTGATGAATATATTCAATCGACGTCAGTTTGAACGTATAATTATAATATAATTAAAATCGAGCTTGAAATGGCGCTGCAGTTCGTAAATTGGCGATTCGAACTTCAACTGAATGTACAGGAATCGTTTTAAGCCGGATTTCTATGAAACAAGAAACGTGTGGAGCTGGTGGAGTATATCTTTCTAGTGAAGAGAAAATTGGGATTTCGTCGTGTAGATTTTGATGTATGTCCAAATCAAATTCTCAGAAATGCAGCGCCCTGACCATAACGATTTAATTATATTTTATATAAGGATTTAAATAGAAATCAAACATCGATATAACTCTGACGATGTAATATCGAGTTGTAAATACACACAGGAATATTCTGGAGCTGTATGGTATCCCACTACGAATGTAGACGATAATATTTATTTTTAAATATTAAATTTAATTTTATTTAAATATATTTATATATTTAAATAGGTTATTTAGAGCGTTAAAAATAGTCAGTTTTGCAAACGAAGTCGGAATTCGACGAAACTAATTTTGTTGGATCCGCAATGTCAGATAGTTGTTAGATTCCAAGTTTGGTGATTTTTAGAGCCACTGTGTGGCCGCACAGATTTTTAGAGTGAGAAACAGTCAGTATTTTGACGATTTAAAAATACGTTGTGTGAGCATACAGAGTCGGAATTCGACGAAACCAGTTTCGTTGAGACCGTAATGTCAAACTGTAACTACATGTCCAGTTTCGTGATTTTTAGAGGTCATGTATGATTTCAGGAATTTTAAAGGACAAATAAATACAGCGGTTGATTATAAATTAATATAATATTCAAAAAAATAAAATATCTAATTTGTGTATAAATACACTACTTAATTATCTAACCCTAACTATTTCTCATTTGGGGTCAACGGAGAATCCGCCGCACTGTTTCTACCTCAAAACCCATTTCGAGATCTTTAGCAAAATAAAACAAATCAAGGAAAAATCTAATAATCCTAAATCAAGTTCCATTGAGTTCTGGTAGCAACGATCTTCGATCCTATACTAGTTTGCGTCGGTACGATGTGGTTTTGCCAACACAGCAAGATGCTAGGGTTCCGGATTTGTGAGGAGTTGAGGTAGTAATAAACAAAGTGGATAATGCAGTGATTTTAGTGGCGCCATTTCGAGTAGATTGTGTTTTCTTTTGGCAATTCCGTGACAAAAACTGTCGAACTTTCTACTGGGTTCGTGAGCGAGCTGCTGTCGACGGAAGGGTAAAGGCTGTCACGAGTTGGATGAAAAGGGGTCGGAGGTGTCGAGTACGTGGAGAGGACGAGTTTGGTGCTATGGGTTTTCGATTTAATGGAGTATGGACGGAGATTTGTTGGAGTCGAACTCTGGAAATGGCATTAGTTTTTGCCTGGAGCGAGATGTCGTGGGAGAAGAAGGGGGATGAGGCGTGTGGTTGAGGGGTGATGACGTGGATAGGATAAGGTCCACTAACTTTAATTATAAATTAATTTTGTATATACCGTTAATTTGTTATACGTTGTAAAATTCATAAATCGCTCATACAATATCAGAATCAAGCGAAACAAGATCCGTTGGGATCGTATGGACGGGAGCAACACAATGAGACTGGCTGGAAGTCCATCGGAGCTCGTTACAATTTGTGGAGAAATAAATTGTCCGTCGCAGCCAAATAAACACAAACTGTTATTTAACGATTAACGCGCAACTGTGAGTAAAACTCACCAACTCTGAATAGTTTTATTTTTACAGTGTATTCATAGAACTGTTAAAAATTGTCTGTTTGATTGTGTGTTGACTGTTTGATTGAACTGCTAGGCAGTTAGCAGAAATTATATATATATAAACCGTTAAATATTTATATGCTGATTATGCTATCAGAATATTTCATATCGAAGTGAAATCGATGTTAATCATATGGTCTAACATCTGTGGATGTAGGGAAACAGGTCGGAGGAATCCAACTGGATTCCTCAACATATATTTTTCTGTTTTTCATATACTGTGATGTATGATGTGATATATAACCTGTGTTGATTATATGTGTTTGAATGGTTTTGATCACTGTTAATTGGTATTGTAAATATCGTAAGAAATACCAGAATGTAGTAAAGGGATTTTCAAAGTATATTTTGAAAATAATTTATGTATATAAAATCAATGGATTTTATATACATAAAAGAAAAAGGATTTTGAACAAAAGAAATATATTTGGTAAATCGAATATAAAGGAAATATATTTGAAAGCAAATATAAAGGAAATATATTTGAAAGCAAATATAAAGGAAATATATTTGAAAGCAAATATAAAGGAAATGTATTTGAAAGGAAATATATTTGAAAGCAAATATAAAGGAATATATTGGTAAAACACAAAAATAATAGTAAAAAGAATATTTATTTGTTAGAATAAATAGAATAAAGGAGATATTTATTTGTTAAAATAAATAGAATTTGGAGAGAGATATTGATGGGTTAAATAAATAGGATTAATCAAGGAATATTTATTTGATGAATAAATAGAACTAAATCAAAAGAAAATTTAGAAGATGAATAGAAAATGGAAACATGTTTTTAACATATAAATAGAAAGGATTTATTCATAAATAACAGTTTATAAATTAAATAAATATTTATCATTCGATAAATGGAATATATAAGTCTGAACTTATATAGATAAGAGATATTGGTTTTAACACCGATAGTTTTAAATAGAATGGGTACACAACACTTGTATAAGTGAAGTAACGTTATTAAAGAGAACATTTATAAAGTGAAGAACCGTTACTAAAAGTAAATCTTTATAAATGAATAAACGTTATAAAATAGGAGTTATTCGAATAAGAGAAATCAATTAGAGTTAGAAATGATCGATTATAGTTAGAATAAATTAATTTGAGTTAGAGATTACCAGTTATAGTTAATCAGTTAGGGTTGACCAGTTAGAGCTAACCAGTTAGAGTAAATCGGTTAGGGTTGACCAGTTAGAGATTAACAGTTAGAGTTAACCCAAAAGGAGTAAATCAATTAGAGTAACCCAAGGGAGTTAAATCGATTAGAGTAACCCAAAGGAGTTAAATAGTGAGGGTTGACCGGTTAGAGTTAGAGTTAACTAATTAGAGTTATTCAAATGGAGTTAATCGAGTAGAGCTATTGAATATCACTTATTCGAAGTAGAGTTATCGAATATAGTGTATTCGAGAGAAGAGTAATCGAATATTGGTTATTCAAGGTGAGTTAATCGAATCTAGTTATTCGAAAGGGGTTATCAAATCTAGTTATTTGAAAGTAGTTATCGAATATAGTTTATTCGAATAGAGTTAGAGGAGTTAATCGAATATAGTTTATTCGAATAGAGTTAGAGAAGTTAATCGAATACAGTTTATTCGAATAGAGTTAGAGGAGTTATCGAATATAGTTTATTCGACATGAGTGAAGTGAATAGAGTAAATCAAATAGAGTAAATCAAATAGAGTTAAGCAAATAGAGTAAATCAAATAGAGTTAAATCAATAAGAGTTAGTTGAATAGAGTAAATCGAATATAGTTTATTCGAAGAAAGGTTATCGAATGTAGTTATTCGAATGGAGGAGTTATCGAATAGAGATTATTCGAAAGGGAATTTCGTAAGGAAGTTTGTTAAAGTTTTAAAGGATAAACCTTGTCTATCCCGAAGTTTAAACCGTTGTTCAGTTAAGGTCTGAGAGGTAATTATACCCCAACTTGATTGACTTCGTTTTTAACTAAGGAATGGCTAAGGTTTGATAGTAAGTGATGGTTAAGTGAATTTAGTAATTAAAGGAAATGGTTTGAGTTGACATCGCGATGGTTTATTTAAACATCCGCCTAAGTCCACTGTACGAGTTTTGGAAATGTTTTCAATAAGAACCAGAAATGTTTTCTAATACAGAAAGCAAGAAAGGGAAATGTTCCCAATGTAAATAACGTATGTTTTCTAAATTTAGAAAATAGTAAATGTTGAACATAGGGAAATAGGAGATGTAAAATGAACTAAAGAGATTAATGTTAAATGATGTTTGTTCGATATAATTTCCATCTGGAAATAATATCGTTGTTTGCACACTTGTTTTTCTTTGATAGTTAACTCACAGACTATCGAAGTTTTGACCATTTTAACGTTGTTAATATAGAGAGACCGGTTGGATTATTATCCAAAGAACCACTCTGTATTGGCATAAGCATT
The DNA here is from genome assembly GCA_030737875.1 of Allium sativum. Taxonomy (NCBI): domain Eukaryota; kingdom Viridiplantae; phylum Streptophyta; class Magnoliopsida; order Asparagales; family Amaryllidaceae; genus Allium; species Allium sativum. The sequence continues at coordinate 267,368,615 of CM060913.1, read as the reverse complement.
GTGAATCATTTATGCCAAAGATAATTGAAGACGGACTAAAGTGCAAGGGATGTTGTATAAGTCTTAGATAACAGTGACTAAGATGGATATACTGAATAGTGCCTTCGGTTTGTCCAATCCCAGGACAACTTGTATGGACGAAGGTCTGACAGAGTATATCCAATGGATCGCGTAAGTTGATCTGTTCAAACGTATTCACGTTTGGTGGTAGAGGAATTCGTTTCTCTTAGCTGTATACCCGTGTTATTTTTGGATAAGTCAATTTGTGATTTGGCGGGTATGACGATGTGACATTTAAAGTGAATGAAGATGAATGTCTGACAGAGTATTTCCAGAAAGGTCACATACATTGATTTCTTCAACCGTACCAAGAGTGGAAGCGGAGAAGGAAACTTCTTTAGCTAACACGTAATGTACTATTGTAGACGTCAATCGGTGATTTGATGGATTTGACGATGTGATATTCGAAGGGAATCTGATGTGATGATAAAGCGTAGCTTCTAGCCTCATCAACCGGTAAATGACAGAAATCGGGCAGGTAGCATGGCTATGTAGGTCGCACCTATTAGGGTGTATAATCACCCGATCTAGAGTTTCATTTACTTCTAAAAATCTATTGTTGATGCTGTCCCATTCGGGAAACGGTTGCTGATCCCAACCATTGGTGATATACATTCGATACACTCAAGCAAAATGAGTGGTCGGTCATGTGTGGCCGGGTTGCAAGATGTTCTTGTTGAACCCAGTGTATTCCTCTCTAGAGGTACACTACCAGAAGGTGGTTCCATACCTTGTCATAGTTGGAAATCCATTATCCAATACGTGCTTGCAATTTTGATTGTATACTATATATGTAGAACGTGAGATGAAAGCGTTTCCGCTAGATTGATATCTATTTGTACTTAGACATTATTATAATATCAGAATGATATTGCTTGTCAAAGATGTTTGGATTCTCATAAGGGAAAAACCCGTTCTGTATTCACGGCGTGGTCTTATGAGATATCATATACCTGTTCAACTTTTTAAACTGTTTTACTCATACCAGTCCATGACTGACCCGGAGTTTATTTTGTTTTGTCTTCCCTAAACTCTTGGGTGCCCAATTTTGTACGGGCAGTCAAGTAGTCAGGAATTTACAGATATACTTGGAGAGCTTGGAGCAGGTGGCTTCAAGATCATATAGCTATAGTTTATTTCCGCTATGTTGTAAGTGCTGTACTCTGATAAGTGCTATTGTATACATAATTGTTATATTTCAAAGTTATGTTATCTATTATATGTTATTCGTTCCGCTGTGAGGTTCGTGTTACTCTGATGTTGTGTTCTTCTTCTTCTTCTTCTATTCTAAGTTTCTATCTTATCTATTCTCACCCTCTAATTTCTTTCATTAATTACCGGGATTTTTCAATGTTTTGGTTATCGACATCGAGCTTATGTCGATAACCAAAGTCACTCAAAATCCGGGTCGTTACTGTTGGTATCAGAGCTTAAGTTAAGTGAATTACCTTGGCTCTGTGGCGTGACTCGGTAGAGATAGGGTTAGTAATACCCTAGATTGAGTTGAGTGTATATATACGAGTGCGTATTTGTATTTGATATAAAAATGGGTTTATATTGTGGAGATTCATTGGCTGAGTTGTTTATGAGTTCTGGTCGATCAGTTTGATCCACTGTATCGGTAGGAGTTAATAAACACTTGAATACGATGGACCGACACAGTATGGATATGTGATATATTATCATATATAGGATGTGTTGGTAGTAATTATAATCAGATAAGATTATAAAATGTGAAATGGATATATATATAACCAATCAGAATTCATATAAGTAAAATACATGGAATCGAGATGAATTAAACCTGAAATTAAGATCAGAATTGGAATTCAAACTCTGGAAATTTGAATAAGTGTTTGTAAAAGGATTTGGATTGAATATATGTAAATTTTACGATCCTGGGAGATTTTAAATATGTTTACAACATTGTAAAAGGATATTGGACTTGATTTCAAAGTGGAAATGTTTAAAAATGGGTTTTGAAAGTGCTATAGTATTGAACTCACTTCGGTAGCTGGAAAATAGATTCCGATGTTGATCATGACATCATCGGTGTTCATTTTCGAGTGTGTAAGTGACGGATTACTACCAAAGATTTTGTTTTTGAATTGTTTTGAGAAAAACAAGTTGGTTTGAATCCCAAAAAGAAACGTGGATTTTTGAGAAGGAAAACAAAGCTGTTTAAAAATCCTAGAAATAGATGGTTTAATTTAAAACAAATTAAATGTGAATTTGTGAAAGCAAATTGAATTAAACCCAGTTAAGTGTAAAATTGAATGGGAATAGAATGATATCAAGAAAAATTTGTCCTTGAATAAAATTTGATTGTCGAGATAAGAATCTGAAATGAAAATTTGATTAGGAAGTTAAGAGTTGAAATCGAGAATGGAACTCGAATTTGAAATTTAATTCGACTTAGGTATAAGCGAATGGTTGGATCTGTGGATAAAAACACATTAGAATTTGGTTGAGATAACACCGAAATATGTTGGATTGATAATAGGTGAAAGTGATAGAGTTGATACACCCGACAAAAAGGTACAAGTTTATATTTGATATAAGCATGAGATTTATGAGCCGAATTGGCAAGACGCTTGGCCGTTTGATTTTCTTTTGGGTTGGAGATGGCCCAGAGAGGGGAGTTGTGGTTTTACCGGTAGGGCTGTACAAAGGAGGTTATGGTAAAATATTCCGAAAATTTAAAGTGTTAGAAAAATTTCAGAATTTTTGAAAATTTTAGTTAGTCGGAATAAATAAATATTTTAGTCGATATTAATTGGTTCAGTTGAAATCAGAAATAAGGGGTAAACAAATCTTAGGAATTCCAATAGATAGGGCCGTCCTCTAACTTAGCAATTTCGAGGACGAAATTATTTTAAGTGGGGAAGAATGTAATGACCCGCATTGTCAGGGGTATTATAATTAATTTATTTAATTATATAAATAGTGATTTGGGAAATTAAATCGTCGTTAATTAAATTATAGTGAATATTTAATTAAATTAAATAATAGAATAATATATTTAATTCAGAAATAATCAAAAATATTGGAAATCACAATATTCTGTGAAGTGGGTCGTCCCTAAGATTTAATTCAGCTTAGAGTTGAATTTTATTGACGAATATATTCAATCGACGTCAGTTTGAACGTATAATTATAATATAATTAAAATCGAGCTTGAAATGGCGCTGCAGTTCGTAAATTGGCGATTCGAACTTCAACTGAATGTACAGGATTCGTTTTAAGCCGGATTTCTGTAAAACAAGAAACGTGTGGAGCTGGTGGAGTATATCTTTCTAGTGGAAGAGAAAATTGGGATTTCGTCGTGTAGATTTTGATGTATGTCCAAATCAAATTCTCAGAAATGCAGCGCCCTGACCATAACGATTTAATTATATTTTATATAAGGATTTAAATAGAAATCAAACATCGATATAACTCTGACGATGTAATATCGAGTAATAAATACATACAGGAATATTCTGGAGCTGTATGGTATCCCACTACGAATGTAGACGATAATATTTATTTTTAAATATTAAATTTAATTATATTTAAATATATTTATATATTAAAATAGGTTATTTAGAGCGTTAAAAATAGTCAGTTTTGCAAACGAAGTCGGAATTCGACGAAACTAATTTTGTTGAATCTGCAATGTCAGATAGTTGTTAGATTCCAAGTTTGGTGATTTTTAGAGTCACTGTGTGGCCGTACAGATTTTTAGAGTGAGAAACAGTCAGTATTTTGACGATTTAAAAATACGCTGTGTGAGCATACGGAGTCGGAATTCAATGAAACCAGTTTCTTTGGGACCGTAATGTCGAACTGTACCTACATGTCCAGTTTCGTGATTTTTAGAGGTCATGTATGATTTCAGGAATTTTAAAGGACAAATAAACATAGCGGTTGATTATAAATTAATATAATATTCAAAAAAAAATATCTAATTTGTGTATAAATACACTACTTAATTTTCTAACCCTAACTATTTCTCATTTGGGTTCAACGGAGAATCCGCCGCACTGTTTCTACCTCAAAACCCATTTCGAGATCTTCAGCAAAATAAAACAAATCAAGGAAAAATCTAATAATCCTAAATCAAGTTCGATTGAGTTCTGGTAGCAATAAGCTTCGATCCTATACTAGTTTGGGTCGGTGCGATGTGGTTTTGCCGACACAGCGAGATGCTAGGGTTCCGGATTTGCGAGGAGTTGAGGTAGTAATAAATGAGGTGGATAATGCAGTGATGTTGGTGGCGCCATTTCGAGTAGATTGTGTTTTCTTTCGGCAATTCCGTGACAAAAACTGTCGAACTTTCTACTGGGTTCGTAAGCGAGCTGCTGTCGATGGAAGGGGAAAGGCTGCCACGAGTTGGATGAAAAGGGGTTGGAGGTGTCGAGTACGTGGAGAGGACGAGTTTGGTGCTATGGGTTTTCGATTTAATGGAGTATGGACGGAGATTTGTTGGAGTCGAACTCTGGAAATGGCATTATTTTTTGCCTGGAGCGAGATGTCGTGGGAGAAGAAGGGGGATGAGGCGTGTGGTTGAGGGGTGATGACGTGGATAGGATAAGGTCCACTAACTTTAATTATAAATTAATTTTATATATACCGTTAATTTGTTATACGTTGTAAAATTCATAACTCGCTCATACAATAACAGAATCAAGCGAAACAAGATCCGTTGGGATCGTATGGACGGGAGCAACACAATGAGACTGGCTGGAAGTCCATCGGAGCTCGTTACAATTTATGGCAAAATAAATTGTCCGTCACAGTCAAATAAACGCAAACCGTTATTTAACGGTTAACGCGCAACTGTGAGTAAAACTCACTAACTCTGAATAGTTTTATTTTACAGTGTATTCTTAGAACTGTTAAAAATTGTCTGTTTGATTGTGTGTTGACTGTTTGATTGAACTGCTAGACAGTTCATAGAAATTATATATACATATATATATATATATCGTTAAATATTTATATGTTGATTCTGCTATCAGAATATTTCATATCGAAGTGAAATCGATGTTAATCATATGGTTTAGCATCTATGGATGTAGGGAAACAGGTCGGAGGAATCCAACTGGATTCCTCAACATATATTTTTTGTTTTTCATATACTATGATGTATGATGTGATATATAACCTGTGCTGATTATATGTGTTTGAATGGTATCGATCACTGTTAATTGGTATTGTAAATATCGTAAGAAATACCAGAATGTAGTAAAGGGATTTTCAAAGTATATTTTGAAAATAATTTATGTATATAAAATCAATGGATTTTATGTACATAAAAGAAAAAGGATTTTGAATAAAAGAAATATATTTGGTAAATCGAATAAAAAGGAAATATATTTGAAAGCAAATATAAAGGAAATATATTTGAAAGCATATATAAAGCAAATATAAAGGAAATGTATTTGAAAGGAAATATATTTGAAAGCAAATATAAAGGAATATATTGGTAAAACACAAAAATAATAGTAAAAGGAATATTTATTTGTTAGAATAAATAGAATAAAGGAAATAATTATTTGTTAAAATAAATAGAATTTAAAGAGAGATATTGATGGGTTAAATAAATAGGATTAAATCAAGGAATGTTTATTTGATGAATAAATAGAACTAAATCAAAAGAACATTTAGAAGATGAATAGAAAATGGAAACCTATTTTTTAACAGATAAATAGAAAGGATTTATTCATAAATAATAGTTTATAAATTAAATAAATATTTATCATTCGATAAATGGAATATATAAGTCTGAACTTATATAGATAAGAGATATTGGTTTTAACACCGATAGTTTTAAATAGAATGGGTACACAACACTTGTATAAGTGAAGTAACGTTATTAAAGAGAACATTTATAAAGTGAAGAACCGTTACTAAAAGTAAATCTTTATAAATGAATAAACGTTATAAAATAGGAGTTATTCGAATAAGAGAAATCAATTAGAGTTAGAAATGATCGATTAGAGTTAGAATAAATCAATTTGAGTTAGAGATTACCAATTATAGTTAATCAGTTAGAATTTACCAGTTAGGGTTGACCAGTTAGAGTTAACCAGTTAGAGTAAATCAGTTATGGTTGACCAGTTAGAGATTAACAGTTAGAGTTAACCCAAAAGGAGTAAATCGATTAGAGTAACCCAAGGGAGTTAAATCGATTAGAGTAACCCAAAGGAGTTAAATAGTGAGGGTTGACCAGTTAGAGTTAGAGTTAACTAATTAGAGTTATTCAAATGGAGTTAATCGAGTAGAGCTATTGAATATCACTTATTCGAAGTAGAGTTATCGAATATAGTGTATTCGAGAGAAGAGAAATCGAATATTGGTTATTTGAGGTGAGTTAATCGAATTTAGTTATTCGAAAGGGATTATCAAATCTAGTTATTTGAAAGTAGTTATCGAATATAGTTTATTTGAACAGAGTTAGAGGAGTTAATCGAATATAGTTTATTCGAATAGAGTTAGAGAAGTTAATCGAATACAATTTATTCGAATAGAGTTAGAGGAGTTATCGAATATAGTTTATTCGACATGAGTTAAGTGAATAGAGTAAATCAAATAGAGTAAATCAAATAGAGTTAAGCAAATTGAGTAAATCAAATAGAGTTAAATCAATAAGAGTTAGTTGAATAGAGTAAATCGAATATAGTTTAGTCGAAGAAAGGTTATCGAATGTAGTTATTCGAATGGAGGAGTTATTGAATAGAGATTATTCGAAAGGGAATTTCGTAAGGAAGTTTGTTAAAGTTTTAAAGGATAAACCTTGTCTATCCCGAAGTTTAAACCGTTGTTCAGTTAAGGTCTGAGAGGTAATTATACCCCAACTTGATTGACTTCGTTTTTAACTAAGGAATGGCTAAGGTTTGATAGTAAGTGATGGTTAAGTGAATTTAGTAATTAAAGGAAATGGTTTGAGTTGACATCGCGATGGTTTGTTTAAACATCCGCCTAAGTCCAATGTACGAGTTTTGGAAATATTTTCCAATAAGAACCAGAAATGTTTTCTAATACAGAAAACAAGAAAGGGAAATGTTCCCAATGTAAATAACGTATATTTTCTAAATTTAGAAAATAGCAAATGTTGAACATAGGGAAACAGGAGATGTAAAATGAACTAAAGAGATTAATGTTAAATGATGTTTGTTCGATATAATTTCCATCTGGAAATAATATCGTTGTTTGCACACTTGTTTTTCTTTGATAGTTAACTCACAGACTATCGAAGTTTTGACCATTTTAACGTTGTTAATATAGAGAGACCGGTTGGATTATTATCCAAAGAACCACTCTGTATTGGCATAAGCATTGTGAATCATTTATGCCAAAGATAATTGAAGACGGACTAAAGTGCAAGGGATGTTGTATAAGTCTTAGATAACAGTGACTAAGATGGATATACTGAATAGTGCCTTCGGTTTGTCCAATCCCAGGACAACTTGTATGGACGAAGGTCTGACAGAGTATATCCAATGGATCGCGTAAGTTGATCTGTTCAAACGTATTCACGTTTGGTGGCGGAGGAATTCGTTTATCTTAGCTGTATACCCGTGTTATTTTTGGATAAGTCAATTTGTGATTTGGCGGGTATGACGATGTGACATTTTAAGTGAATGAAGATGAATGTCTGACAGAGTATTTCTAGAAAGGTCACGTACATTGATTTCTTCAACCGTACCAAGAGTGGAAGCGGAGAAGGAAACTTCTTTAGCTAACACGTAATATACTATTGTAGACGTCAATCGGTGATTTGATGGATTTGAGGATGTGACATTCGAAGGGAATCTGATGCGATGATAAAGCGTAGCTTCTAGCCTCATCAACCGGTAAATGACAGAAATCGGGCAGGTAGCATGGTTATGTAGGTCGCACCTATTAGGGTGTATAATCACCTGATCTAGAGTTTCATTTACTTCTAAAAATCTATTGTTGATGCTGTCCCATTCGGGAAACGGTTGCCGATCCCAACCATTGATGATATACATTCGATACACTCAAGCAAAATGAGTGGTCGGTCATGTGTGGCCGGGTAGCAAGATGTTCTTGTTGAACCCAGTGTATTCCTCTCTAGAGGTAAACTAGCAGAAGGTGGTTCCAAACCTTGTCATAGTTGGAAATCCATTATCCAATACGTGCTTGCGATTTTGATTGTATATTATATATGTAGAACGTGAGATGAAAGCGTTTCTGCTAGATTGATATCTATTTGTACTTAGACATTATTATAATATCAGAATGATATTGCTTGTCAAAGATGTTTGGATTCTCATAAGGGAAAAACCCGTTCCGTATTCACGGCGTGGTCTTATGAGATATCATATACCTGTTCAACTGTTTAAACTGTTTTACACGTACCAGTCCATGACTGACCCGGAGTTTGTTTTGTTTTGTCTTCTCTAAACTCTTGGGTGCCCAATTTTGTACGGGCAGTCAAGTAGTCAGGAATTTACAGATATACTTGGAGAGCTTGGAGCAGGAGGCTTCAAGATCATATAGCTATAGTTTATTTCCGCTGTGTTGTAAGTGCTGTACTCTGATAAGTGCTATTGTATACATAACTGTTATATTTCAAAGTTATGTTATCTATTATATGTTATTCGTTCCGCTATGAGGTTCGTGTTACTCTGATGTTGTGTACTTCTTCTTCTATTCTAAGTTTCTATCTTATCTATTCTCACCCTTTAATTTCTTTCATTAATTACTGGGATTTTTCGATGTTTTGGTTATCGACATCGAGCTTATGTCGATAACCAAAGTCACTCAAAATCCGGGTCGTTACACCGACCACCGCACTGCCACTCCCCACCTCCGCCGGCGCGCAGCCTCCCCTGCCTCCCCCCTTCGCTGCGACTTCCCCCTCCTTCTTCAATCTGCGCTGAAACAGTCCTCGCCCCCCTCTTCTTCTAACAGTAAGTCTTCTTTATTTTAATTATTTTTATTTCAGTTTTTGGATGTAAGGAGTATTGTTTTCCTATATGATTTTAGATTGAAAAAAATATAATCTTTAAGTTATTAAAGAAAAGGTAAGATTGTTATAAAAGAAAGGTTAAAATTTTTATGAAACAAAAATTGATTTTTCCTTTAATATGACAAGGACTTGATTTTTATAGCGATAAAGAATTGATTTTGTTCATGTAAAAGAATAGATTTTGGTATGATAAATGCATAGATTTTTATATACGAAAAGATTATATTTTTAAATATAAAAAGGCGATAGTTTTAAATATAAAGAAGCGATAGTTTTAAATATGAAAAGGCGATATATTTTTTAAGTGATAAGGCGAGATTTTTAAATATAGAAAGAACGGATTTTTATATATGGAAAAACAATATAAAAAAACATATATAATCCTTTCTACTTGTAGCTAAATAAAAATACGATTTTTATTTATTAGAATGAGGTAGTAAAAATATATTTTTTTATTTGAACAGCGTGAAAAGACTGTATTGGATTTACAAATGGATGCAGGCGATTCAGCAGTTCAATAGCAAAGCATGGCGGAGTGGATCCCTCTGTGAGAACTTCTCACTTTAACTTTTCTTTTCTAGTTATATAAATATATACTAGGATGCAGACGGTGTTTAGTAGCACCCGACACCATCGTCCACAGACCATGGACTTGTTTGTTTGGTTGTGTAGTTGGTTAGATTATTTGATTTGAATTTGATTGTTTGGGGAAATGGAATGGAATTGATTGATATGTGTATGGCGTAGGCCATTATTAGACCGGGGATAAGGCTAGGCCTCGTCCCGTTTCTAGTATCGTGCCGTTATGCCGCCGAAATTTTCTAAAATAAGTTAGAAAAATAAAAATATCATTTTATTTGATAAATGAACCGAATAGAATATTCATAGGTTGAATAAAATAATTTGGTCATTAAAAATATAATTTTTAACGTGAACGTGAATAAATAAATATTCATTTACAAACCGGACGGTTTGTTTATGTACACCTATTTGAAGGACATTGATTGGGACGATAAATTTTACACATCGCCCAACTTCACAAATAACATCTGTGTTTGATTGTTTGAAACCCCACACGGGTATTGGGATAAAATATGGCATACACCAATCCCATTAATTAGTTGTATGTCGATCGATTGATTGACTGGCTGTTATAAGCGTTAGATATCTATATTTGATGCTTATACAGTGTAGTGCACTTTGGATGATGGTTGATTATGTATCATTGCTATTATATACATGTGTTGTATGGAATCCATATAATTAACTTTGTATGGTAATTGATTGGGCCTCATTCCAATTTAGAAAATAAAGAATATTATAAAATAAAGGTTCATGTGTTGACCGTACTCATCCGTTGAGATTAGTCATGTGTTGAACGAAATATTTTAACAATAAAATTTACATCTTTATCATATATAAAATTAGAAACTAACTGGAAAATAGATAAGATGAGTGGTCTCCTGGATATTGATCTGATGTTGGTTTTGGCCTTCGGGGTTAATAGTTAGGTAATCGTTCTTTTACTAATTTACGGTTGGAGTCTAATTTGAAATCAAACGAAAGATACCATAATTTTTTATAAAACATATTAAATAACAAAAATAGTCACACGGGGACAGTACTCATTCGTTGAGATTAGTCATGTGTTGATAAAAATATAGATTCATGTATTGAATGGGATAAATATTCATTTGTTGAATAGAATAACGGAATTATTGAAATATATAAAGCCGTGTTGATTAGAGATGCACTATTTTGACGCGAACGATATTTATATCGATTATATTCGTTTTTATAATTGAATAGAATATAAAAGAAATTCGAATTGAATTGAATATATAACAAATTGGAATTGAATAGAATATAAAAGAAATTCGAATTGAATTGAATATATAACGAATTCGAATTGAATATAAGACGAATTCGAATTGAATTGAAAACGAATTGAAATAGAATAAAAATCGATTTGAAATGAATTCAAATTGAATCGAAATTTGAATTAAATTGAAATGAATTTAAAACGAATTTATAAGGAAAAATTCAATTTTGATTTGAATTGGAAATGGAAGTTGAAATGTTTTTGAAACGAATTTAAAACTATTTATAAAATTCGTTTTGAATAGAAATCGACGAAATATACATAATATATATATATATATATATATTATGTATAATGGCCCGAATAGAACGCGCCGCGCCGCGATAGTTCATAAATTTCGACCATTGACTTCGAACGGACATTACGGGAGATCCGACCGTCGGATTCTCCTAAAACCGGAACCGTTGGGTTCGTATCGAAAAGAGCTTTCTAGCGAATATTAGAAATTTGAAATCTAACGGTTGTATTTGGAGATACGTCCAAATCAAATTTGGAAAAAGTCGCTGTAAGTGCAGTTCGTTGGCCATTGATGGAAATCCACTGTATGGGCCTTGATAAAATTGTTAGAAATAGTAATAATTTGTGTAAAATCATAAAAAATTATTTGGGAAAAATTGGGATGAAAAACTCCATATTTGAAAAGATAAAAATAGATTTTTATCGAAATGAACTAGTTTTGAACTAGAATTAAGATCCAATTATTTTTAAATAAATAAATTGAATTGGAATTGATTTGTGGGTTTATCGTAAACGGTGTTTTAAATAACACTTGTTCTTTAACCCGGCAATAAATAGGATGTGATTTGGGTTTATCGTGAACTATGTTTTAAACGACATTAGGTCTTTAACCCAGTAAAAGGAGTTTTAATGAATCTTTGATTAGATTGAAATGTGGATTGATAATATAAATTATCAAATCTAGAAAAGGATCGAGAATGGAGTATCACCAGTTTTGCTCCAAAGCGATAGTTAAATCTTTAATTAGATTTGAACGTGAAATGGTAACTAATTTTACCAATAACACTGTGGTGTTAGATATGGAGTATTACCAGTTTTGCTTCATGGGATGAATAGGGTGGGATTGGAAAATAAAATAAATAATTACTTCGGTGTGGTTCGCTAATCTCGACTAGTTTGGAAAACCATAATTTGGTTTGATATGACATCTAATGGAAGATTAAAGAATAAATTTTAAAGAATTTATCTTTAATAAAATTAATGGGAACCTTTCCCTAAGATTATGAAATTTAGAAACTAGCTGTAGGCTAGCTAAGAAGAATGGTTTCCAGGGTATTGTTCTGATGTTGATTTCGGCCTTCGGGGTTAATATTTGGGAAATTGTTCTCTTGTTGATTTATGGTTAGTGACTGCTGAATTGGAATGAGGCATATGTTGTGTTTGTGTAACATTTGTTTACTATATACGCGGGTTGTTCGGAAAGGCCGGGTTTATACCCATTCTGAATAACTAATTCGAAGATAAGTCGAAGATGAAGACGGTGGTTGAAGACCGGAAGTCTTCACATCGTTTGGGTGATTACTGATGATCTTGATTGGGCTGTACACCCAAGATGAGGGAATCAGTTGGTGGTCGTCCAGGCGTACTTGGAGATCGATGGATATGCGAGGAAAGTGCCTCCGGTTTCGTTCAGACCCAGAACGAACTTGTAAATGGACTGTGTGTCTGACATTGGATTTTATTCTGTGTTGATTGATCTCTTTTAAATATACATCAGTTTGGCGGCAGAGAATTTATTATCTTGCTTAACACCCTTCTCTGAGACGTACGAGCTCAGAGGTTATATATCGATAGATATCAGTTGCATAGCATGAATTGCATGTGTGGCATGCCTAAGTGGAAATTGATCAAGGCTTCTATTGAAAAGCAAAGTCTTGTGGTTGATGATCAAAGCACGGCCTTTGTGGCGCAGCTTTGTGTATAACGTGAATTCGCGAGCCTCACACCTCGGTATGAGTTAAAAACGGGATAAGGACTGCAGGGAGAGCATGATGTTTCTTTCTAGCTTTGGTGGTGTCAGTGACTTACCAGCCCTGACATTTATATACTTTTCACCTATGTGGTTGTTGGATGCGAGGCGCCTCGATTTTAGTTCTGAAAGGACCGGGTAACGTGTGTTCAGGAATTGCCAATCCTCAAACATAAGAGAGGACCGACCCTGAAGATCCAGGGGTTACCCAGAGTGTGTAGTCCCGAGACATTTGCTAGAGTGTCTCGAAGCGGAGAGGAGCTTGCCCCTTGCCTCGACTCATGACGGAAATCCAATTTCCAATACGAGATATTTCGGTTTTATTTGTAGAGCCTAGTGTGGCGACATGATAGATGGTACCCATGCCGCCTAGGATTGATATTTATGATTGAAATTGTTTTGACACTATACACTTATAATAGTATCAAATGATTTGTTTTAAACGTACCAAGCATGTTTGGCTATTATAAGGGAAAACCCTATCCTCCGGCTTGCGTTGCATTGTGTGATGGGACCTGGGTCTTATAATAGCTTCATTTTTCAAAAAAGCATTGCGTTGTTTATTGATGTGCACTGGTATTCTTGGGAGGAAACCCGTTCCGTATTATACGGCGTGGTCCCTTGAATTACTCGCTTTTAAAATAAAGTTTAATAACTGATTTGTTCTCACACCAGTCACATGACTGACCTGGAGTTTATTGTTTTAACCTAAACTCTGGGTGCCCCTATTTTCGACACGGGCAGCTAGTAGTTTTGGTTTTGCAGATTTATGTTCATAGGATCCTGGTTAACAGCCGGAACGATACTCGAAAAGCTCTGTATCCGTGTATTATTTTCAGTTGTGTGTTGTATTACTTTTCCGCTGCTATGTAATTTATTGTAATCTCTGATATTCTTTGTTGTATAATATTTATTCATACTCTGTATATTCTTGTATTCTGATGGAATTGTTGTAATAAGCAATGAAATGTTCTTCTGTCTGCGTTCTGTTGTGGGTTGTTCTCAAGGTAATCCGCTCTTTCCTTACCCGGGAAGTTACGGGTCCTTACATAAAATATTAAGTAGTTTACAAAATAAATAGTTGATTCTTAAAATAGTTTATTCAAAATTGTGTATGTGTGTATATATATACATATACAAGTTAAAAATAAACGGTTTAAAATGTAAAGATAGTTGTTTATTAAAGTATTTTATCAAAATAGTAACTATGTATAAGTTAAAAATAGCATAGTTTATAAAGTAAAATAATTGCTAGGGAAAATTAGTTATAGAAGGGTTCAAATAAATTAATTTGAATTAGAATTTTTTTCTTCTAAATTTTAACTAAACTGTAAATCATATTCCAGTTTCAGATCAGTTCGACTAAACATCAAAATTTCAATTCAAATCAATCCAACTACCCACTTATATTTCAATTCGATTCAAACAATTCGATTTAACAACTCGATTTAATTATTATAAATTACATTTATAATTCTCACTTTGAATTATTCAATTCATAAAAATATTGAGTTCACAATTCAATTATCATTTCCAATCAAGCTAATTTAATGCAAATATCAAAGATGGACAAACAATTCAATTTCAATAAATTCAGATCATATTCAATCTCATTTTAACTTCAGTTTACAGCATCAAATAATTTCCTTTAGCTTTATATTTCAAAATCAAAATTCATAGGAAATTAATTTATAAAACATTGTCTATATTGTATTTAAAACAATATTTCAAGATTCAAGGCTAAAACAATTTTTATTTAACCAACCGGTGTCCATATATAATTTTCTATCATATCGCCAAGTAATACTTAAAATTTAAATTTTAGTATTTTGGGAAAGGATGTATATCATTTCAATCCAGATAAGGAATCATAGGTATTTATCATTTCAACCTACATTTTTAAGTCATTTTAATGATTAATCTCAGGTTTATTTAATGCCTGTAACATCTAGGGTAAATGATTGGGATTCATCCACAAAAACAATGATCGTATATAATCAAGGTGAATAACGGGTAAATTCACACAATTAAACATCAATATGTCAAACATATCAAACTAAGCCATTCATCAAATCAATACATCCAAACAATTCAATATCATATAAATTTACTTGTTATTTGATGTCGGTTTTTAACTAGCAATTAAATGTCGAATTTTAACTTAACTTAAAAAATTTAAACTAACAGTCAAATTAAATTACACCGTAGATGCCAATTAACATGAATATGCAAGTTTAACTATCAAACAACAATCAATACAGTCATATCATAACATGATTTTAATTTAACTAATATTTGAATACTTTAGTTAAGCGTGAGTGAGTCTAATCACTAACCATTGGTTTTGAACGCTTTTGAACTCCATAATAGATCCAAAAATATATCGGCCTCCAAATCCAAGCAAACCAGCTCCATGTCGTCCGGAATTTCGATATGGTCCTGGTGCAACTGACGGCGTGTCAGTCCGATGTCGTATGGACTAGGTATGATATTTACAAGTTAATACAAAATCAGAATACAATTAAATTAACTTATTTAAATAAACAATCACCAACCCTACTCCTCACGAACATGACTCCTTCTTCCCCAACTCAAGTCGCGTTCCCAGATAGCTCAAACACGTGTGCACATTCATCAATGATACAGAGCCTCGCTGCACGATTCATCAAACTGACATGCTGATTGTTTTGCTCGCCTAAATCTCTACATATTGATCACCATTTCAAAACACTCGATACCTCCATGCCAGATCCGACCTGCTGCTCCGTTCATAGGTCCCAGATGTCGCATTTTTCCTTGAACGCCCTTCGTTCACCAAACCACCACCAACTTGTTCCCTACATCCCCTTAAACACAACCAAACACCACGATTTCACCTCCGACTCCCGCTATCCTCTACACACTCGAACCCTAGATCCACTATACAAACTCGATCTCAAAAGAATATGATCGCACTTTACATCGTCCATATCAATGCGAAGCTCTCAAGCTTGTGAGCTCAGCAGATCTGAAATGGGGTGATTTCATTGAGTAATGAACGAGTTTTAATTTTTTAAATTTTCATGAGTGTGGCGGCTTCTACTATTTTGCAAAAGTGAAGTAGTTAGGTTTTAAGGAGTTGAGGATGGCATATTTATTGACAAATGATTTTGGATATTTATATTATTAATTTGACTTAATTGTCGTCAAATGTTTTAAGCTCGCATGACTATGTATCTCATCCGATTGTCGTGAAACTTTAAATTCTCCTATTTTTTAATATTCCGGACTCGATGAAACAAGTTTTTTCGAAATATGAGGTCGTTTGAAAAATGACTATTTTAAATCTCAAATTTTTAATCAATATGCGTTTATACGGCGCACAATCACATAGTAACTTTGATTGACGCGAAACTTGAAAACTTACAATTATTTACAATTTTGGATCCAATGAAACTGATTTCAACGAATTCCGAGTTCGTTTGCAAAATGTCAATTTTAATAGGTAAATTAATATATTTCTATTTTCGTTTGTACACTTTCTTTTTAAAAAAAATCCAAAGTTCATTAAATTCATTCAAATTATAATAGAATTTGAATCAACTTTATAAATCAAATTTATATTTATCGAATCTAATTCAAAGTTTACATATTTTATTCAAATCAAAAATAGAATTCAAATTAACTTTATGAATCAAATTTCATTTAACCTAAATTCCGTCTTTAATTATTTATCAAATTCAATTTGGATTCCAATTACAATTTAAACAAATCAATTTCATTCGAATATTTAAATATTTAAATTTCAACTTTCAATGTTTATCAGTATAAACTAACTCATAATTTTATTTGCAATCGATAGAAGTTACTGTTGCTAAAATAAGTTGAATTTCATTATTTAAACAGTTATATAAAGTTCACACCATAAATTTCAAATTAATTCATTAATTTTTACTTATAATAATAAAATATTCGAAAGTCATACTAATTTAATAATTTAAATATTCAGAAAAATATGGGTTGTTACACTCTCCCCTACTCAAAACTTTTCATCCTCGATAAGGGCGTAGTATGGAACTTGTTAACTGATATATTCAATCATATAATTTTAAATTCAGCTTAGAAACATTAACTTGTACAATAGTTTTATATAGGTTGAAAATTTAAAGTTCCATAAAAATTTCTAAGTCATAAATTTACAAAAAAAAAAAAATCAACAGAGTCTCCTTTGTATGGTTAGGTTCCGAAAACCACAATACATATATAACCGCAAATATATATCTCATCACAATGATGAGGGATCCCAAACCATGGGAAAACAGTATATATAACCCAAAAACAATATATAATCCGAGATATGCACCTTTTATTAGTGTTATTGGCAATTTAGCTTACTTTAGCAAGCAAAAGTAATAATTCGAATAACAAACACAACCAAAGAAACAAATAAACATCTAACAATAATATTCATCCAACCAAGTCATAATTTCAAGTTGGCAGTGTCAGTATATTATTTATACAATTTCATTTGGTTCATTCCATTTGTATACAATCCACATTTCCAAATGTTAATATTTTAGTTTGATGACCTTATTATAAGCATAGTCTATTTCATATATGTTTATAATTCATTCAATGGTTATTCAAAATTTCAACATACACTAATATTATCTAAGTGCATAAACACCAACATGCTCAATTTACTCAACTCAATTGGTTTAAAATTTTCAAAACCGGTTTTAACTTCTTTTTTTTAAATTTTATATTTTAAACATCTATTTTATTAGTATTTTAGTCCGGAATCACGAACTACCAAACCGCAATTTTTCTAAGAATTTAATTTACATATATCTTAAAATCTACAAGTTGAAAACTATTTTTTTTCTCTTTCATAAGAAAACTATATTCCAATAGATCAAGAAGATTCTTGTTATAAAGAATTCCTATTTATTTTAGATCACATATATTAATTTAAACTTCAATTCGAAAAATTATGAACTGCCGCTACGCGGCTAGCTCGTTTTAATTAAATTTAATTAATTTGTTCAACCTTTGTTATGTTTATAAATTATAAACCTATTCTCTTATATTTTCATATAAACCAGTTAAACATCCATATTCAACTTGGAAATATCGACTACTCTAAAT
The DNA here is from genome assembly GCA_030737875.1 of Allium sativum. Classification (NCBI taxonomy): domain Eukaryota; kingdom Viridiplantae; phylum Streptophyta; class Magnoliopsida; order Asparagales; family Amaryllidaceae; genus Allium; species Allium sativum. The sequence goes on along the minus strand of CM060913.1, from coordinate 267,350,576 downwards.
CCTCGAACATCCAACCATCAATACCAATACATTTGATTTGTAACCAAACAATTCACTTTATTAGCTTATTTCATCGATTTGGTTTATTTTCCTTACTTAGTTGGATTTAATTTCATAACGTATCAATATATATATATATATATATATATATATATATATATATATATATATGTCATTTATTGTCAAACTTAAGTTTTATTCATATTTATAAACCATCAATTTTATTTCACCATTCATTATCCATACTAATACTTGTAATTTATTAAACTGCTTATTCCTATAACATTTTAACTTCTTAAATATTTGGTAAGTTATATCTATCCCATAAAAATTGATTCTTTAAAAATTCAACAGTTTAGTTTTTGTTCAAATTCATTAACTCATATTTCTAAGAGTTTCAACTTTACTTTATTTCTCTTAGGTTTTTTTTTCTTATTTGACAATTCAAAAGTTTCTAAAATTTCAAGTTTAATTCATTTCAATAATTCGAAAATCATTAATTATTATAGAACTTAAGAATTCAACACTAGGTCATTTCCAAAATAACTTTTAAAATCATATATATGATACTTTTATATCAAACCATAATTTAAAGATTTAAATGAAATTCAATTTCTCAAAAAAAGATATAAAAATTTCTAAGTGGTCTCCCCCACTCAAACTCTTGAAAATAAACGTCGATGATGCGTGCACTTATCACCGAAATCATTTCCATAGACAAGAGGGAGCACACACTTGTAAAAATTCATTTGGAAACAATTTCTATTCAAAACTGCTTCCATATTATACTTATACAATTTCAAACTATTACAAATCAATATTTCAAAGCACCATAATTTAAATCATCAATTCCATATTTAAATTCGTTTTATTTCATTATCAATAAATCTACAATATTCCATTTTCTTAAAAGCATTCAATAGTCAATACATTAGATATATTTCCTAATCAAACAATAAACGACGGTAATCGAGGATTATCATCTCATAATCAATCAATGGAATCAAAGTTAATAGGTTTCCAAGATAACTTCTCATATATATAAAATATATATTCAAAACAATATTATGTCGATCTGTCATATTCGAGTGTTTAGAAATCCCTATTGACGCCTTGACCTCCCAAGTACCGACCAGAATTCATAAATACTCAACAGAACAAATTAACATAATACAAAATCATTTTTATATCAAAATTACAAGTACACTCTCTCATATACACTCAAACTCATTCTAGGGTATTTCTACACTTTCTCTAATGAGCTAACCCCGAACAGAGCCAAGGTTATCGTATACCAACTATAACAACTGTATTTTCGACTGTTCAAATCGATAATAATCTACACATGTCGACCCAAACAAATCAAAGATACAGATAGTTACTGAGGTAAATATAAGAAAAGAAAGAAAGAAGAAAAGCATTCACAGAATCTCACAATGAAAGGAAAAAATATAATAAATAAATAATAGTTCATGAAACTGTTAAAACATACTATGGATTATACTTTACAACAATTAACAGAATTCTATCATACAACATACCAAATTATGCAGTAGAATTATACAAGTAGGTACGTCAATCGGGCTCCATCTTCATCTTTATAACAAGGTCTTCAATAACTGAAAACTCAGGCTGACCCAAGCACAAATGAAAATACAAAAATAATCGGATCAGAACAAGATATTCTCATATCAGTCAAATAAAAACTAGGTAATAATATGAGTGTAACGACCCGCATTCTACGCATCATAGGATCGTAGAATATTTATTTCTGTCACATACAAAGTCGTAAGATCATGTAACTTTGGGGGACGACTATTGCGGTCATTTCCCATGTTCATGATTTTTCCCGATTTTTAAATGTCCATTTTACCCCTAGTTATCACTGTTTTGGCCATAACTTTTGACTGGAAAAGAATTTTGACATAAAACCACTTCCATTGGCTCCGGATGATGGTTTACAATTCCGTAGAGTGGTCACATTAGCCAAACGGACTCACCGTTTGGGAGATATGGCTGAAACAAGTTTCAGATGGTGAAAACAGCTTAATTGGGCTTAACCGGGTGATTAGCAGCTAGGCCCAGAGGGGAATTTCGGGTTTAGGGGTATATAGGGGCTGATTAGGGTTAGAAAACATTTCTTTAGACATTTTCCAGCCGCCACTTTCATCCTTAGACACTCTAACAATGGCCTCCTACATCTAAAACACCCCAAATCACTTTCTAATTGAAGATTAGGCTTAGCAACATCAAATTAAAAAGAAAAAGCACCAAAGCAAGGCTAGAGCTGCTGTTGGACATCAGTATTCGTCCCAAATCAGAGGAGTTTCAGTTCTGAGAATTTTGTTTGTGGCCAAGGTGAGTGATTTGCATGATTTCTCACTAATTACGGTTGATTAAGGGGTAATTAGTGTTGATTAGCGAATTTATACACTAATAAATTCTGGAAAAATGTTTAGAAATTCTTAAATAATGTTTTATGCCTCTAGTTGAAATTTGGTTCGATTTGATTAAGTTTTGTTAACTCTATGATTAGATTTGCTTAAACATGCTTAAGGGAAAATAAGGGGTTTTGGGCACATTTGATCCATTTTGACATATGAATTCATTGTTTTGGTGTTTGTGGTTAGTTTGCTATGTTGTTATGACTATTTGACATGAATTGTGATTGATTAGAATAGTTAGATTTTTCAAAAACGTCGTCGAACGGCGTGAACAAGTTGCTGGAAAAAGTTGCAGAAAGTTGTGCAGGGCTTCGGATCGGATCGGATGAGGGCTCGGATCGGATATGTGAACTGGGCAAGAAAACCCGACCCGAACTGGAGTTTGGCACATAAAAGACTTGGCAAAAAGGAAGGCCGTTTACTTAGAGTTGGAGTGGATAAGGGGATCGGATCGGAAGAACAATGGAGGCCAGATCGGATCGGAAGAACATTGGGAGCAGATCGGAGTAAGCTAGGGAGCGGAGCGGATCGGACTGGAGTAAGGCGAAGGGATCGGATCGGAGTAGATGGAAAACGAGGGAGCTGATCGGAGGAGCATGAACTGGAAGGAAGACGACAACCCGACCCGACTCAGAGGAGGACACCGACCCGACCCGGAGTGAAGTACCCGACCCGAACTGAATGGAAGATGACAAGGATGGAGGACCGAACCGAACCGACGAGGGCAATGACTACCGAACCGAACCGAGTTCTAGGACTGTTACTGCACAACAACTCTTCTGAAGACCCACTCCAATTCGACCAAACCCGAGATGCAAAGAAAGTCCAAATGAGACGTTAGAGCTCAAGATTCAGATGGGAATCAACGAGTTTGCTTCATGGTTAGGCTTTGCTGCGGGACGCGTGCTAAGGGGTTTACGATGTCTGTAGCTTTGGACCACTATGGTAGGAGGTACAAAGGCGGATTCAGGGCCATTATGGCATCGGTAGAACCGAGGGCTACGACCAATGAAGTGGGTCATTGAAATGTTTGGTCATGACTCCAAGTGTTTGGCTTGGTCATAGCAGGGTTTCTACAAGTCGGGATCCGTCGTTACCTCAATTTGTCTAGTGTTCCAAAGTGGTAGATATCGTATTCTTTACGCATTGAGTGAGAGATGTGAGGATGGTTGCTATGGTTGATTTTTTTGCTATCATTATGACATGCACACCCCACCTTCGTAATCTTACACTATTTATTATGGCACCTTAGAGTATTGTACGGTATGTGGTACTAACTCTTTGGTTGCAGGTCCAGGTTCAGGTATGGTTTAGTATACCTGTTATTATTTTGTTTATATGCTTATCGCTCATACCAGGCTTTATGTCTGACCCAGAGTTTTATGTCTCCTCTTATTACTCTGGGTGCTCACACGAGCAGACTAGAGACAGGTTAGCTGGTGATGCACGGGTAGATGATCCGGAGACGAGCAGGAGGCTTCCACGTAACATATATATATATATAGTATTCTCCCTGTGTTGTTGAAGATCACTTCTTGGGCATTGGTGGTGCATCTTCCGCTTTAGCTTTCTTTTGTTAGAGACAGTAAATTTGGAAAGTTGTAATAAGCTGTATTTGGATTTCCGCTGCTTTGATGTTGATGTTGATTTTAGTTATCAGCTTATGCACTGTCTCACCTGTTTTATGTCAAGTATATTATTATTATTATATTTTATTCCATGCGCTGTGAGACATTCTACAGGTTCCTTGATTAGTTCATTGTCTTCTTTCTTTTCTACTGACGACCGTCTTGTGCTAGTCGGGCATGTGTACAGCGCACTTTTGGAGGAAATGCAGGCTGGTGCGGGGCGGGCCGTCACACTTGGTATCAGAGCTCTAGGTTGCGTAGTTAACCTAGGGAGATTATCAGGGAGAGATAATACACGTATACGAGAGAGCGTATTTGTGATTATTTTGGTTTTTCAAAAACTATATATATACTATTAGTAGTATTAGGATGAAGTCGTACTGCACTAGCACCACTATGGGGTCGTTAATCGTTTCCTTTTTCAGATTGACGATGAGCCGATATGTTAGAGGTACCGGTAGAGGGGCCAATAATGGGAATGCTGCTGACATGAGGACGATGTTTACTGACCTCATGAGAGAGATGCTTAGAGATGTACAGAGGACAGCTCCCAATGATGGAAATGGTGGTGGTCCAATAGTGCAGGCGCCGAGGGTCGACTTCGCCAAGCTAAACAAGGATTATACTAGCCTTGGTGGGAAGCCGTTTCACGGAATGGAGTCGGCCACGGATGTTCAATATTGGTTGGATAGTTGCGAACGTATCTTCGAGGATTTGGGTATCGAGGATGCGATGAAGAGAAAGCTAGCGTCCCGTCAGCTGCAAGGGCGGGCAATGAATTGGTGGAATGCTATAAAAGCAGCTACTCCCGAAGATCAGATTACTTGGGAGCAGTTTGAAGCTCGCTTTAGCGAGAAGTTCATTCCAGCTGCTCAGAAGTCAGTGCTGTTTAAGAAATTCTTAGAGCTCAAGCAGAATGGCAGAGCTGTCTCGGAGTACATTGCTGAATTCGACACTTTATCAAAGTATGGGTTATCTCTTATTGATACTGCCGAGAAGAAGAATGAGAAATTCATAACTGGGTTAGATCAGTACTTAGGGGAAAGGCTTATTAACCACATTGATGAGACGTTTGAGTCGATTGTGGGGAAAGCATTAAGATCAGAGAGTCTCTACCTTAAGCCGAAGACTGAGGTTGCATCCGCAGATGAGCCAAAGCCACAAGCAAGTGGTGGAGGCAAGGGTGGTTCCCAGAATAAGAGAAAGCAGAATCAGACTAAGGATGGCCAGAAGAAAACGAATAAGCAAGATGTTGAGTGCTTCAGCTGTGGTAAGAAGGGCCATTATGCTAGTAATTGTCGGGCCCAGCCAGCGGATAGGAAGTGCTTCAATTGTGGCCAATTGGGACATCACAAGGACAAGTGTCCACAACCCCCTAAAGAAAAACAAATGGTGAAAGCATATGCCCTTAATGCTATTCCTTCTTCGTCGAATGCCCCAACTGCGGCGGAGAAGGGAAAGAATGTCGTCATTCAAGGTATGCTTTCTGTTTATGATGTTCCTGTTAGAGTTTTGTTTGATACCGGAGCTTCCAGTTCTTTCATATCTAGTGACCTGGTAGATAGGTTGGGATTGGAGCCCGAGATTGTCGATAGACCTTTAGTAGTGACGAACCCGATTGGTGGTTCAACTAGCCTTAGCATGATTTGTCGTAATGTGATCTTATCGAGTCATGGATGCATGTTTGTTTGTGATTGCTTTGTTTTGGGCTTTACTGGGTTTGGCATTATTTTGGGAGTAGATTGGCTCCAAAGATACGGGGTGGTGGTAGACTGTGAGGGCTTGTTGGTGACAGCTAGAGCGGATGATGGGCGGAGGATGGTGTTTGGTGGTCTACCCAGTAAGGGGGTATTGGCTAGTTTTCTAAACTCCCTCGACATTCCGCATAGTGAGTTGTCAGGTTTGCCCGTGGTTGGCCAGTATCCGGATGTTTTCGAAGAAGTGACCGGACTTCCACCACACCGAGAGATTGAGTTCCGTATTGATTTGGTAAAAGATGCCAGACCTATAGTGATGCCACTTCGCCGTATGGCATCAAGAGAGCAGCGGGAGCTCGAGGTGCAAGTCAGCGATCTGTTGAAGAAGGGATTTATCAGAAGGAGTGTTTCTGAATGGGGAGCACCAGTTGTGTTTACTACCAAGGCGGATGGTTCCCTTCGTTTGTATGTAGACTACCGCGAATTGAATAAAGTGACGAGGAAGAACAAGTATCCTCTATCGTGGATAGATGATTTGTTTGATCAGTTGAGTGGCGCGAGAGTATTTTCTCAGTTAGATCTCGCGACAGGTTTTCATCAGCTTAGAGTGGAAGCTGAGAGTATAGCTAAAACGGCATTTTGGACGCCGTCTGGGTTTTATGAGTGGTTGGTCATGCCATTCGGGCTGACCAATGCCCCAGCATATTTTGTGCATCTTATGAATAGGGTATTCAGAGATCAGTTGAATAAGTTTGTCCTTGTGTTCGTTGATGATATTTTGGTCTACTCAAGGACAGAGGAAGAACACAAGGGACATTTAAGAATAGTGATGGAGGTGTTGAGAAAACACCAATTGAAAGCAAAGTTTTCTAAGTGTCACTTCTGGAAGAGGGAAGTGAGGTTCTTGGGCCATGTTGTATCAGAAAATGGGATTGCCGTGGACCCGGCGAAGGTGGCTACGGTACAGGATTGGCCTACGCCCAAGAATGCAACAGATGTAAGAAGTTTCTTGGGATTAGCTGGATACTATCGTAAGTTTATCCAAGGTTTCTCCAAGATAGCAGCGCCATTGACCCAGTTAACTAAGAAGAATCAAGCTTTTGTCTGGGATGGAAGGTGCGAGAATGCATTCAAGAGTCTAAAGGACAAGTTGACGAGCGCACCAGTGTTAGTCATTCCTAAGGGGAATGAAGAGATGACGGTATACACGGATGCCTGTGGTACCGGACTGGGTGCTGTATTGATGCAAGGCGGTAGGGTTGTAGCTTATGCAAGTCGGCAATTGAAACCACACGAGAGAAGATACCCTACCCATGATTTAGAATTGGCAGCAATCGTGTTTGCGTTGAAGATGTGGAGACACTATCTCTTGGGAGAAAGATTTGAGCTGTTTACAGATCATAAGTCGTTGAAGTATCTCTTCTCCCAGAAGGATCTAAATCTCCGGCAACAAAGGTGGTTAGAATTCTTGGCTTCCTATGATTTTGACATTGCATATACACCGGGCAAGGGAAATGCGGTGGCTGATGCATTGAGTAGAAGACATGCCAGTTTAGGGGCTATGTTTTTAGAATGGAAGCAACTGGAGTATATCGCGAGGTTTGATTTCAATCCAAAGTGCGAACTGGATCCAGAAATGTTAGCAAGTTTGACGATCAGACCCACTTTGATTGAGCGGATCGGCTCTAGTCAGAGGGACGATCCTAACCTATTGGAAATCATCTCCAAGTTAGAGATGGGTATCGATAAGGAGATGAACAAGTATGGGCTTGATCGAGATGGATGGCTTAGAAAGAATGGAAAGCTTGTTGTACCCAATGTCGATGGATTGAGGGATGAAGTGCTTAGGGAGTGTCATCACTCAAAACTGACTATACACCCCGGTGGTAATAAGATGTGTAACACCCCACGTCCATTAATGTCACTCACAAAGGAAATGCATTAACTTCCATGGAGGTTTTAAGTGAATATAGAACAGTAAAATTACAACAAGACAGATATAAAATAGTACTTGGAAATTCAAAAACTTTATTTCATTGTAGCAGAAGTCAAAACATGTTTGATTACATCATAACACCATATTCAATGTCAAGTACAATATCTATCTTGATAAAACAAGTACATAATCCCATTACATGAATAGCCATTAAAAAGAAAGATAACAAGCTGGACTTTACTTCAGCAGTCCAAGCTTTCCAGAAGATAAGGGATCCAACTAGACTCCACTAGAACTTGGCCCAACCTGCGGACCTGAAGGGAGAAAAAGGATGGAAAAGAGGGGGTCACACATAAAGTCTGGTGAATATGATAATTCTACAATACTATTACCAAAATAACTGGACTAAGGCATAAGCTGGAAAACAAGAAAATGTCTATGAAGAGCAGATTAAGGACATAGACAATCGCTAAAGGCAACGTTATAGGCGCTCCTAAATACTAAAGGATAAACACTATACTGCACCACACCAGTCACCCTAAAGATTCATCCCACTTAGCTTCACTTAGAAACTTTCCCAATGGCTTTACGTACCCCTAGCTGACTACATAGGTGCCGCCTGCCCCTATCTCTACTAGGTGTACCCTACTTCCCATTATTCGATCGGCTCCCTAACTCGTAGATACCCATGCTGGCCCCACAGTGGGGTGTATCACTCCCCTAAAGTGGCAACCTGATACAACGGACATGCACGGCTTATACCTACACGATGCAACAACGTCTTACCTACCAGCCCGGGTCCACACACGCATATGAAACCCGTTGGACTTGCGTTGCCACCGCTCCCTGTTTTGGCCTCTTATAGTCAAACCCAGTATGCGTGTCCCGTCCTCGACTTGGGTCGAGCCCACAAAGATACGTTTTGGGATACTGGTTGAAATGGGCCCCCACTATTTACCACAAGCATTCCACCTAAGCTTGTCCCCATTAGTCCATCCCACTTAACCCACTTAGTCATGTTCATTTACATGTGTGTTTGGCTAAGTCTAATCGTATTTCAAATGCCTCTAAAGTGAACCACCAGATTCCTCATGCCAGCCAAGGCACCTACTTAACCCCCATGTCCCACCTTACATGATTATCTGGTTAAGTATTTCTTAGTTCATTAAGGCCATAACCTCATAAAGACCTCTCACATTAGACTGGCATTTATGGCAGCTGGATTTGCCGGGCGGGTCCGGGCAGTCTTACACCATAAAAGAGTCTAACCTCGTGTCTTTACAACTGTTATGCTTTAGTTTGGGCCTAGGACCTCTCACATTGGGCCGACATTTGTGACTACTGGATTTGCCGGGCGGGTTTACATCACAAACGGGTCCAACCTCGTGTCCTAAGCATTGATTATTAATAATAATCCACTTTCCCCCAATTTTAATAATTCCCTACTTGAATTATTAATTACTTCCAATTTTTAACAATGTCCATAATTGACTCAATTATGGACATCCATTCATGGTATGCAAAATCTTACAAAATTGCACCCAATTTATCAATTCCTAATATTACCCCTACCCCACGTTTGAACGTTTATTCGCAAAATATATGTTAGACTCGAATAGCCTAACTCATAGCATAAAAGAGATTATCATAATAACAACATGTATATGTGACCAAATGAATCATAATAAGGGGTGAAACTTGCATATGTCCAACTTGCATAGATTATACATGTCATGGACCTAAAGGTGTCAACTTGTTCAAAATTCACCTAATATAATCTCAATCAATTTTCATAAACTTAAATATGAACATGTGTGAATCAACATCATCTAATTTTTTAACAACATGGTTTTATATGGGTACACCTAACTCAATAGGCAAATTCCCATATTCAAGTTTTATTTAATTATAGTTTCAAGTTTATGGGTACACCTAACCTAATAGGCAAATTCCCATAAACAAGATCCATTTAAATTAAGAAAAAAAACATAACTTTAAGCATGATCCAACAGCATGATTTTTCAACATAATATAGCATGATTTATAACATGGTATAGTATGATAGTATAACATAGCTTGACATGATTCTCAACATAGCACGACATAGCATAAGAGAATTTACAACATAGCATGACATAGCATATATAATTTACATCATACGACAACATAATAACATAATAAGAGATCCACAATATATAGAATTTACAATTACAAATCACATCACTTTCTTGTGATCCATTCATAACTGAGTCAAATTAGTTTGTAATAGTCTTGTGAGAATCATCATACTCAACAACAAAAGAAAAGAATTAGAGAAAGAGAGATCTTTTGATTTGATTTGTGTAGATTTAGTTGTAGATGATTAGGCTTCCTCTTCTTAGTTTGTGACGGCTACGCTGAACTCCATGGCAGCAGCATGACGGTAGCTTCTCTAATTTTACAAGTGATTTAGGTTTAGGGTCTACCCACTTATTTATAGATTTTAGAATGCATTTAGGCCATTAGATTTAACCTAGAAATAACCGCAGCCGTTCAGACAAGATGGGGTTTATCTTGTTGACTCAGCAATGAGTCAGAAGTGACTCAGCAAACACTCAGCAATATATATATATATATATATATATATTCTACAATGTACACATTAGATACATCCCCCCCTTTTACACACTTACTATTGTTTTTATATACATATTAGATACATCCCCTCTCTTACACACTTATTAATATTTTTATATTCATATTAGATACATCCCCTCTCTTACACACTTATTAATATTATTATATTCATATTAGATACATCCCCTCTTCTACACACTTATTATTATTTTAGCAACTTTAGTGTTAATAGAAAATTCGGGGTGTTACATTCTCCCCTCCTTTTAGGATTTCGTCCCCGAAATCTTCAAGTCTGGAAGAATGTATATCCTACCATCCAAACGTCCATCTACTCATCCATCATACACAGGCATCCATTGTCCTTAAAAGACTTCTAATGCTTTATGATCATATGCAATTGTGTGTACATGTCCTTACCTAATGCGAAATCAGGCGGTCTACTGATCCAGTTGACCTCCTTAATGCAAATTATGTAAGTGTCATGAATCCATTATGTATGCAAAAGATCCTAATTGCTTACATACTACATCTATATGCGTGCACACCCATTCAACCGAATGCAGCATCCATATGATGGTACAACCATTATACATCCATTATACTAAATACATCCATATATATGCAATATGCAATATGAAGTGACTGAGCCGATCTAGTGCCTAAAGTGTGTGTATATATGCATCCACGAGCAACCACTAGCAAACACTTGCATCCATTTTGCATCCATCATACATAACATGTCTCAAACACATGTTTCAACCATAGGATTATCCTAACTAAAGGTCAAAGATACTAATGAGAGGACATACTAAAGATAAGATAAGATAAGCTAAGCGATAAAGGAGAAATTAAAAGACATACCCTCAAAAAGAAAAGGGTACAACGAACGCATCTTCTCTTCTGTCTCCCAAGTTGCGTTGCTCTCATCATCTCCCCATTGCACTTTAACCAGTCTGACCTCTCGATTCCTCAACTTTTTGATCTCCGACCCAAGAATGCATGTAGGAGCTCGTCTAATTGTTGCATCACGCTCTATTTCCACCTCTTTAAGCAAGCTCGGCTCTACCCCCTCCGCGGTCTTGTGCAAACACTTCCTCAAATGTGATACATGGAATACGTCGTGTACTCCACTAAGTTTCTCAGGAAACTCCACCGTGTATGCCATCTTCCCAATCCTGTTTTTTACAGGAAACGGCCCTACAAACCTTGGTGCTAATTTCCCCACGGACCCAAAGCGAACAACATTCTGTAACGGAGATACTTTGATAAAAACCATGTCCCCAATGTCAAACTCAAGATCTGTCCTCCTCTTATCAGCATACGATTTTTGCCTATCTTGTGCTGCTTTCATCCTCCTTCGAATCAACTCAATCTTCTCCGAGGTTTCCCTAACCATATCGGGCCCAAGTAGGATTTTATCGGTAGATTCCCACCAACATGTAGGCGAACGGCAAGGCCTTCCATAAAGAGCTTCGAAAGGTGCCATGCCAATACTAGACTGAAAGCTATTGTTATATGCGAATTCTACTAACGGAAGGTGCTCTTCCCATGTACCCCCAAAGTCTAGGATACAAAGCCTTAAAAGATCCTCTAGAATGCGATTCACCCTCTCGGTCTGGCCGTCTGTCTGAGGATGATATGCGGTGCTCAAACATAGCTGAGTCCCTACCGCCTCTTGTAAACTCTTCCAAAATTCGCTAGTAAAGATGGGGTCACGGTCGCTTACTATACTAGAAGGAATACCGTGCAAACGAACTATCTCCTTAATGTATAAAGAAGCCAACCACGGAGCAGTCCTCTTACTTTTCACGGGAATAAAATGGGCGCTTTTAGTAAGTCTATCTACTATAACCCAAATCCCCGTGTTACCCTTCCTTGATCTTGGTAATCCATCCACAAAATCCATTGAGATGCTTTCCCATTTCCATAGTGGAACTTCTAATGGGTGAAGCAACCCACTGGGTTTCTTTTGTTCTGCTTTAACTCGTTGGCACACCAAGCATCTAGCGACGTACTCGGCCACATCCTTTTTCATACCGGCCCAAAAGAAAACCCGCTTCATATCTTTGTACATCTTATCCCCGCCGGGATGAATGGTCATTTTTGAGCGATGATCATCATCAAGAATGGCCTTCCTTAAGTCTTCGTCTTGCGGTACACAAAGTCTATTATCCCTTCGTAACCAACCCTTATCGTCTAGGGTATACCTACGAAGATGGCTTGACGACTCCCCCCCTTTGAGCTTTTCTACTATCTCAACCAACCGTGGGTCGTCTCGCCGTGCCTCACCAACCCGTCCTAGAAGTGTAGGTCTAACCTCCAAGGATGCTAACAGACCGGGTACTAAGTCAACGGAGGGTCTAAAGTCAAACATAGAGATGAATTCTAAGCCTTGTCGTTCAACAAACAACGGACTCAAGGACAACCTTTTCCTACTTAAGGCGTCTGCCACCACGTTACCCTTGCCCGGGGTATATGCTATTTCAAAATCGTAGGAGGCTAAGAATTCCATCCACTGTTGCTGCCTTAAATTCAAATCCTTCTGAGAGAATAAGTATTTTAATGATTTGTGGTCAGTGAACAGTTCGAATTTCTCACCAAGAAGATAGTGACGCAAGACTTAAGCGCGAAAACAATTGCGGCTAGCTCTAAGTCATGCGTGGGGTAATTCTTTTCATGAACCCTCAACTGCCTTCCACCATAGGCTATTACTCTTCCCTCTTGCATGAGGACCGCACCAAGTCCCGTCCCACAAGCATCAGTATAGATGGTAAACGGTTTATTCCCGTCTGGCAGCACTAAGACTGGGGCTGAAGTTAAGGCTCTCTTTAAACGTTGGAACGCATCATCGCAATCTTTGTCCTATGTAAAAACCAGGTTCTTCTTCGTTAACTGTGTTAATGGAGCTGATATTTTTGCGAAGTCTTTGATAAACTTCCTATAATAGCCAGCCAACCCCAAGAAACTTCTTACTTCGGTTGCATTTTTAGGGACCTTCCAATCTTGGATGGCCACCACCTTTGCGGGATCCACCGCTATCCCTTCTTTGGAAACCACGTGCCCTAAGAACCGTACTTCCTTCCTCCAGAAGTGACACTTAGAAAATTTTGCCTTAAGGTTATGCGCTCGAAGGGTTTCCAACACTTCCCTAAGATGTAGGGAGTGCTCTTCTTTATTCTTAGAAAAGACTAAGATGTCATCCACAAAGACTACCACGAATTTGTTAAGGTATTCCCTAAACACCCTACTCATCAAATCAACAAAATATGCAGGGGCGTTTGTCAAACCAAAGGGCATCACTAGCCATTCATATAATCCGTCAGGAGTCCTAAAAGCAGTCTTATCTATACTATCCTCAGCCACTCTCAGTTGATGAAAGCCAGTGGCTAAGTCCAACTGCGAAAACACTGAGGCGCCAACTAACTGATCAAAGAGATCGTCAATCCTCGGCAGTGGGTGTCGGTTCTTTTTAGTAAGCTTGTTTAGTTCTCTATAGTCCATACAAAGTCTAAGAGACCCATCCGCCTTTGTGGCAAAAACTACTGGAGCACCCCACTCCGATATACTACGTCTTATGAACCCCTTCTCAAGCAACTCCTTTACTTGCTTATTGAGTTCCCTCCTTTCACGAGGAGCCATGTGGCGCACTGGCAAAGATACGGGTTTAGCATTATCCACAAGATAAATTCGAAAGTCTATCTCCCGCTTTGGAGGTAAGCCCTTCAACTCCTCAAGCACATCCGGATATTCCCGGACCACTTCTACCGATCGCAGGTTCTCTACAGACGCGTCAAGCAATTCAAGATAACTTAGCATAACGGAATTTATGGGATTACAAAAGATGTCGAGAGCATTACCAAGGCGAGTCACAAGCCTAACTACTCTCCTTTCACAATCAAGAATGGCCCTATTTCTAGACAACCAATCCATTCCTAAAATTAGCCCATAGCCCGTGAAGCCCAATACATAAGCATCACATCTAAATTCAACGCTAAGTATAGAGATTTTCAAATCCAAACATATCATGGTCAAATGAGCCGAACCCCCAATTGGATTTGAAACGACCAAGGGATCCTCTACTAAACTGGTGTTCAAGTGCAGTGATTCAACTAATGATGCAGAGATAAACGAATGAGATGCGCCAGAATCGAATAAGGTACGGACAGGATGATCAAACAGAAAAACTAAGCTTTCAACAGAAATTGTTCTACCTCTTTCTTGCAGCGGTGGGGCCGCAATAGCCTGAACTTGCCCCCTTGCCTGCCCTGGTGCCATAAGAGCCTGCACCTGTCCTCCCGAGGTAGACCCTGCCCTCTGCCCCTTCTTTGGACAGTCCTTCACTAAATGTCCCGCATCTCCACAATGAAAACAACCAGTCTTCTTTTTCTTTCTACAATCTTTGCTGAGATGGCCAGGCGTCCCACAATTGAAGCATTTCTTCTTCCCTTTGCCATTATTGTTTTTACCACCCTTCTTATTTTGCTGTTGGGGTTTCTTCTGATCCCCTTTCTTTTCAACTGCCTTATCCTCATGCATAAGTGCCATTTCTACTAGCTTTTCAAAGGTGGCTCCCATAGGGATGTGGGTCATAGCCAACCCTTGCAACGGTTCATTCAAGCCTCTAACGAACCTCAAAGCTTTCTTCTCTGGCGTGTTCACCAACTCCAAGCCAAACCTTGCTAACTGATTAAATTTATTGACATATTCCTTTACTGATGAGCTCCCTTGCTTTAGTGCCAGGAATTTTTCCATATTTAAGTTCTCCTCTGCCCTTGAAAGAAACTTTGCCTCAAACCTTCGTCTGAAATCCGCCCATGAATCAACTGGACGTTCCCCGTTAGTGACCTCCCACCAAAACGAGGCCTCTCCCTTCATTAACCAAGCAGCTAAACGGACTTTCCTCCCATCTTCCACTTCAAAGATATCCAACAATTCCTCAGTCTCCTTAAGCCAATCTCTGGCCTCCACAAACGTCTCAGTCCCTTGAAAAGTTTTTCCTCCCATAGCCTTGAATTCCTTGCACGTCTTTGCAAAAGTGTCAACACGAGGAGGAGGAGGAGGAGGAATGGGTGCAACTAGGGGTGGAGGAGTATCCGCTGGGCCTGCAGTGGTGGCCCTAGCCTCCAAGTATCTCCTAAACCACCCTGGAATCGTCACGCCTTCTGGGAGATTAAGATCTTCAGTCATGCTGAAACGAAAAAGGAAAGATTCAAAATGGAGAATTCGAAAGATAAAGATAAGGATGTGGCTATTTGGGATTATGTTTTTCATAAAAACTCTCTTTAAATAACATGTTTTTTTTTTGAAAGCACTTCTTCCAAAAATACTTTAGAAAAAAAATATTTTTCTAAAAATTTTTTTTTATCTGTTCTGGTAACCTTATGCTCTGATACCACGTGTAACACCCCACGTCCATTAATGTCACTCACAAAGGGAATGCATTAACTTCCATGGAGGTTTTAAGTGAATATAGAACAGTAAAATTACAACAAGACAGATATAAAATAGTACTTGGAAATTCAAAAACTTTATTTCATTGTAGCAGAAGTCAAAACATGTTTGATTACATCATAACACCATATTCAATGTCAAGTACAATATCTATCATGATAAAACAAGTACATAATCCCATTACATGAATAGCCATTAAAAAGAAAGATAACAAGCTGGACTTTACTTCAGCAGTCCAAGCTTTCCAGAAGATAAGCGATCCAACTAGACTCCAAAAGAACTTGGCCCAACCTGCGGACCTGAAGGGAGAAAAAGGATGGAAAAGAGGGGGTCAGACATAAAGTCTGGTGAATATGATAATTCTACAATACTATTACCAAAATAACTGGACTAAGGCATAAGCTGGAAAACAAGAAAATGTCTATGAAGAGCAGATTAAGGACATAGACAATCGCTAAAGGCAACGTTATAGGCGCTCCTAAATACTAAAGGATAAACACTATACTGCACCACACCAGTCACCCTAAAGATTCATCCCACTTAGCTTCACTTAGAAACTTTCCCAATGGCTTTACGTACCCCTAGCTGACTACATAGGTGCCGCCTGCCCCTATCTCCACTAGGTGTACCCTACTTCCCATTATTCGATCGGCTCCCTAACTCGTAGATACCCGTGCTGGCCCCACAGTGGGGTGTATCACTCCCCTAAAGTGGCAACCTGATACAACGGACATGCACGGCTTATACCTACACGATGCAACAACGTCTTACCTACCAGCCCGGGTCCACACACGCATATGAAACCCGTTGGACTTGCGTTGCCACCGCTCCCTGTTTTGGCCTCTTATAGTCAAACCCAGTATGCGTGTCCCGTCCTCGACTTGGGTCGAGCCCACAAAGATACGTTTTGGGATACTGGTTGAAATGGGCCCCCACTATTTACCACAAGCATTCCACCTAAGCTTGTCCCCATTAGTCCATCCCACTTAACCCACTTAGTCATGTTCATTTACATGTGTGTTTGGTTAAGTCTAATCGTATTTCAAATGCCTCTAAAGGCAACCACCAGATTCCTCATGCCACCCAAGGCACCTACTTAACCCCCATGTCCCACCTTACATGATTATCTGGTTAAGTATTTCTTAGTTCATTAAGGCCATAACCTCATAAAGACCTCTCACATTAGACTGGCATTTATGGCAGCTGGATTTGCCGGGCGGGTCCGGGCAGTCTTACACCATAAAAGAGTCTAACCTCGTGTCTTTACAACTATTATGCTTTAGTTTGGGCCTAGGACCTCTCACATTGGGCCGACATTTGTGACTACTGGATTTGCCGGGCGGGTCCGGGCAGGTTTACATCACAAACGGGTCCAACCTCGTGTCCTAAGCATTGATTATTAATAATAATCCACTTTCCCCCAATTTTAATAATTCCCTACTTGAATTATTAATTACTTCCAATTTTTAACAATGTCCATAATTGACTCAATTATGGACATCCATTCATGGTATGCAAAATCTTACAAAATTGCACCCAATTTATTAATTCCTAATATTACCCCTACCCCACGTTTGAACGTTTATTCGCAAAATATATGTTAGACTCGAATAGCCTAACTCATAGCATAAAAGAGATTATCATAATAACAACATGTATATGATGAATCATAATAAGGGGTGAAACTTGCATATGTCCAACTTGCATAGATTATACATGTCATGGACCTAAAGGTGTCAACTTGTTCAAAATTCACCTAATATAATCTCAATCAATTTTCATAAACTTACATATGAACATGTGTGAATCAACATCATCTAATTTTTTAACAACATGGTTTTATATGGGTACACCTAACTCAATAGGCAAATTCCCATATTCAAGTTTTATTTAATTATAGTTTCAAGTTTATGGGTACACCTAACCTAATAGGCAAATTCCCATAAACAAGATCCATTTAAATTAAGAAAAAAAAACATAACTTTAAGCATGATCCAACAGCATGATTTTTCAACATAATATAGCATGATTTATAACATGGCATAGTATGATAGTATAACATAGCTTGACATGATTCTCAACATAGCACGACATAGCATAAGAGAATTTACAACATAGCATGACATAGCATATATAATTTACATCATACGACAACATAATAACATAATAACATAATAAGAGATCAACAATATATAGAATTTACAATTACAAATCACATCACTTTCTTGTGATCCATTCATAACTGAGTCAAATTAGTTTGTAATAGTCTTGTCAGAATCATCATACTCACCAACAAAAGAAAAGAATTAGAGAAAGAGAGATCTTTTGATTTGATTTGTGTAGATTTAGTTGTAGATGATTAGGCTTCCTCTTCTTAGTTTGTGACGGCTACGCTGAACTCCATGGCAGCAGCATGACGGTAGCTTCTCTAATTTTACAAGTGATTTAGGTTTAGGGTCTACCCACTTATTTATAGATTTTAG
The DNA here is from genome assembly GCA_030737875.1 of Allium sativum. Classification (NCBI taxonomy): domain Eukaryota; kingdom Viridiplantae; phylum Streptophyta; class Magnoliopsida; order Asparagales; family Amaryllidaceae; genus Allium; species Allium sativum. Next base: position 267,332,321 of record CM060913.1, on the reverse strand, counting down.
AATGCATTTAGGCCATTAGATTAAACCTAGAAATAACCGCAGCCGTTCAGACAAGATGGGGTTTATCTTGTTGACTCAGCAATGAGTCAGAAGTGACTCAGCAAACACTCAGCAATATATATATATATATATATATATATATATTCTACAATGTACACATTAGATACATCCCCTCCCCCCTTTTACACACTTATTATTGTTTTTATATACATATTAGATACATCCCCTCTCTTAAACACTTATTAATATTTTTATATTCATATTAGATACATCCCCTCTCTTACACACTTATTAATATTATTATATTCATATTAGATACATCCCCTCTTCTACACACTTATTATTATTTTAGCAACTTTAGTGTTAATAGAAAATTCGGGGTGTTACAAGATGTATCGAGATATGAAGCAGACTTACTACTGGGAAGGGATGAAAAGAGACGTTGGGAAGTTTATATCCAAGTGCATGAATTGCCAGCTAGTTAAAGCCGAGCAAAAGAAACCTAGTGGGTTATTGCAACCATTAGAAATTCCCGAATGGAAATGGGAGCAAGTCTCGATGGATTTCATCGATGGTTTACCAAGGACTAGATCGGGACATGATAGCATTTGGGTGATTGTGGACCGATTGACCAAAAGTGCAAGATTTATACCAGTTAAATCGACCAGAACGGCAGCTAAATTAGCAGAATTGTATATGAAATGGGTAGTGAGATTTCATGGAGTACCTAAAAGCATTGTGAGTGACCGAGACCCATTGTTCACTAGTGGGTTTTGGAACAGCTTACAAGAGGCTCTAGGGTCAGAGTTACATCTCAGTACCGCATATCATCCCCAGACCGACGGTCAGACGGAGAGGGTGAATCGTATTTTGGAAGATCTCTTTAGAGCATGTATATTGGATTTTGGTGGATCATGGGATGACCATTTGCATCTAGTAGAGTTTGCATATAATAATAGCTACCAATCCAGTATCGGTATGGCTCCGTTTGAAGCCTTGTACGGAAGACCATGTAACTCACCATCATGTTGGATAGAGACTGGCGAGAAGTTTATGCTTGGACCGGATGTGGTGAGGGAAACTTCAGATAAAATCAAGACCATTCAACAACGAATGAAGGTTGCCCAAGATAGGCAGAAGAGTTATGCTGATAAGAGGAGAAGAGACTTAAAATTCTCCGTTGGCGACTTGGTGTTTGCCAAGATTTCTCCGTTGAAGAGCATAATAAGATTTGGTAGGAGAGGCAAGTTGGCACCAAGATTTGTTGGTCCATTCCCTGTTCTTGAACTAGTCGGGAATTTGGCATATAGAATTGACTTACCAGAGAAGACGGCAGGAGTTCACAACGTATTTCATGTTTCCCAACTAAGGAAGTTCGTTCACGACTCAGATATGACTATTTCACCTGATCAGTTAGAGGGCTTCGAAGTAGAACCAGAGGCGGTTGGGAACCGCAAGCTGGCCCGTATTGTCGAGTACGACATGAAGCAACTTCGAAGGAAGGCGGTGAGGCTAGTCAAGGTTCAGTGGGGCGAGGACGAGAATGATTGTACTTGGGAGACAGAGGAGAACATTAGGAAGACACACCCAGAACTCTTTGCCTGGTAAGATTTTGACTTCGACTTAGTTTTCCGCATGCTAGGATAGGCTTGTTTTGCATGTTTGATTGTTGTATGTGGTTGTTAGGCATGCGGGATCCTTTGTATGTTTTGGGTTAAGGAATTTCGGGGGCGAAATTTCTTAAGGGGGGAGAGTGTAACGACCCGCATTCTACGCATCATAGGATCGTAGAATATTTATTTCTGTCACATACAAAGTCGTATGGTCATGTAACTTTGGGGGACGACTATTGCGGTCATTTCCCATGTTCATGATTTTTCCCGATTTTTAAATGTCCATTTTACCCCAAGTTATCACTGTTTTGGCCATAACTTTTGACTGGAAAAGGATTTTGACATGAAACCACTTCCATTGGCTCCGGATGATGGTTTACAATTCCGTAGAGTGGTCACATTAGCCAAACGGACTCACCGTTTGGGAGATATGGCTGAAACAAGTTTCAGATGGTGAAAAACAGCTTAATTGGGCTTAACCGGGTGATTAGCAGCTAGGCCCAGAGGGGAATTTCGGGTTTAGGGGTATATAGGGGCTGATTAGGGTTAGAAAACATTTCTTTAGACATTTTCCAGCCGCCACTTTCATCCTTAGAAACTCTAACAATGGCCAATGGCCTCCTACATCTAAAACACCCCAAATCACTTTCTAATTGAAGATTAGGCTTAACAACATCAAATTAAGAAGAAAAAGCACCAAAGCAAGGCTAGAGCTGCTGTTGGACATCAGTATTCGCCCCAAATCAGAGGAGTTTCAGTTCTGAGAATTTTGTTTGTGGCCAAGGTGAGCGATTTGCATGATTTCTCACTAATTACGGTTGATTAAGGGGTAATTAGTGTTGATTAGCGAATTTATACACTAATAAATTCTGGAAAAATGTTTAGAAATTCTTAAATAATGTTTTATGCCTCTGGTTGAAATTTGGTTCGATTTGATTAAGTTTTGTTAACTCTATGATTAGATTTGCTTAAACATGCTTAAGGGAAAATAAGGGGTTTTGGGCACATTTGATCCATTTTGACATATGAATTCATTGTTTTGGTGTTTGTGGTTAGTTTGCTATGTTGTTATGACTATTTGACATGAATTGTGATTGATTAGAATAGTTAGATTTGTCAAAAACGTCGTCGAACGGCATGAACAAGTTGCTGGAAAAAGTTGTAGAAAGTTGTGCAGGGCTTCGGATCGGATCGGATGAGGGCTCGGATCGGATCGGATGAGGGCTCGGATCGGATATGTGAACTGGGCAAGAAAACCCGACCCGAATTGGAGTTTGGCACATAAAAGACTTGGCAAAAAGGAAGGCCGTTTACTTAGAGTTGGAGTGGATAAGGGGATCGGATCGGAAGAACAATGGAGGCCAGATCGGATCGGAAGAACATTGGGAGCGGATCGGAGTAAGCTAGGGAGCGGAGCGGATCGGACTGGAGTAAGGCGAAGGGATCGGATCGGAGTAGATGGAAAACGAGGGAGCTGATCGGAGGAGCATGAACTGGAAGGAAGACGACAACTCGACTCGGAGGAGGACACCGACCCGACCCGGAGTGAAGTACCCTACCCGAACTGAATGGAAGATGGCAAGGATGGAGGACCGAACCGAACCGACGAGGGCAATGACTACCGAACCGAACCGAGTTCTAGGACTGTTACTGCACGACAACTCTTCTGAAGACCCACTCCAATTCGACCAAACCCAAGATGCAAAGAAAGTCCAAATGAGACGTTAGAGCTCAAGATTCAGATGGGAATCAATGAGTTCGCTTCATGGTTAGGCTTTGCTGCGGGACGCGTGCTAAGGGGTTTACGATGTCTGTAGCTTTGGACCACTATGGTAGGAGGTACGAAGGCGGATTCAGGGCCATTATGGAATCGGTAGAACCGAGGGCTACGACCAATGAAGTGGGTCATTGAAATGTTTGGTCATGACTCCAAGTGTTTGGCTTGGTCATAGCAGGGTTTCTACAAGTCGGGATCCGTCGTTACCTCAATTTGTCTAGTGTTCCAAAGTGGTAGATATCGTATTCTTTACGCACTGAGTGAGAGATGTGAGGATGGTTGCTATGGTTGATTTGTTTGCTATCATTATGACATGCACACCCCACCTCCGTAATCTTACACTATTTATTATGGCACCTTAGAGTATTGTACGGTATGTGGTACTAACTCTTTGGTTGCAGGTCCAGGTTCAGGTATGGTTTAGTATACCTGTTATTATTTTGTTTATATGCTTATCGCTCATACCAGGCTTTATGTCTGACCCAGAGTTTTATGTCTCCTCTTATTACTCTGGGTGCTCACACGAGCAGACTAGAGACAGGTTAGCTGGTGATGCACGGGTAGATGATCCGGAGACGAGCAGGAGGCTTCCACGTAACATATATATATATATAGTATTCTCCCTGTGTTGTTGAAGATCACTGCTTGGGCATTGGTGGTGCATCTTCCGCTTTAGCTTTCTTTTGTTAGAGACGGTAAATTTGGAAAGTTGTAATAAGCTGTATTTGGATTTCCGTTGCTTTGATGTTGATGTTGATGTTGATTTTAGTTATCAGCTTATGCACTGTCTCACCTGTTTTATGTCAAGTATATTATTATTATTATATTTTATTCCATGCGCTGTGAGACATTCTACAGGTTCCTTGATTAGTTCATTCTCTTCTTTCTTTTCTACTGACGACCGTCTTGTGCTAGTCGGGCATGTGTACAGCGCACTTTTGGAGGAAATGCAGGCTGGTGCGTGGCGGGCCATCACAATGAGTGTCACGGCATCAATGATTCTTACGTTAATCAATATCTCATACCCAAGGTGTTCGTGAGTGTAATAACTTAAGATATTAAGGGAAATTTCCATCTCCTACGGATCCGTGAAATGAAATACTATAAAATATAATTTTTCTATCATAATAGTGTCAATTCAGTAATGTAAAGTTTCAAAATAGTGTAAGCGGATTATTACCTTACACCGTTTATATATTCCTGTAGTGTACAGTACTCTAAGCCCCTCCAAACCAGTGGGATACACAAGGAGCACTCCATAGGTACGGTACAAACCAAACTCGTACTCGACTCGTATATGGCATGTGACAAGGCACACAAGGAACGCCAAGGTGGATACACCATTGGCAGAGCCGGACAGGTGGTAATGCATAACAACTACTACTGCCCACCTCGAGACATACTCCCATAATCAAAATCGAAGGGTTGTTACCAGATCACATCACAAAATTAATTTAAATGTATCAAAAAATTATGCTCGATAGAAGGAATGACCTCACTTGGTCTTGGCGTAGATCATGTTTTAGTCATATCAAGATGACTCACGGAAGTCAGGATCACGTAAATACCATGTATCAGAATCGTTAGCCAAATCATCTTACTTTGTTCTTGATTCTCCACCACGTACACATTTGTTAAACTGGTTTTCGGTATTAACAAAGTATGAAAATATCTGATCTCGATCTTTTTAACAACCAAACGCTTGCATTTTTTCGCACCGGTCAGAATTTTCATTTCAAAGGTTCATAATTCATATCAAAATATCAGATTTGTTTTAAAGTAATTCATATTTGAAATAAGATATACTTTCATATTAAATCTCAATTTAAACAAAGCTCAGCATCTTGAAACAATTCTAATTTAAAATAATTTGAAAATTTAAAATAGTTGAAATGTATATTAAAATATTTTAGATATATATTTGAAATAGTTTGAAAATGAATAATTAGGATAATAAAAGTTTATATAAATGGTTTGTATTTAAAAAAATAGGATTATCAAAATTTAGTTAAATATATAGTTAAAATATTAAGTAGTTTATAAAATAGATAGTTGATTGTTAATATAGTTTATTCAAAATAGTGTGTGTGTATATAAGATAAAAACAAATAGTTTAAAATGTAAAAATAGTTGTTTATTAAAGTATTTAATAAAAATAGTTACTATGTATAAGTTAAAAATAACATAGTTCATAAAGTAAAATAATTGCTAGGTAAATATATATATATATATAAGTGTTTAAATTAATTAATTTGAATTCAAATAGTTTCTTTTAAATTTTAACCATATTGGAAATCATATTCCAGTTTCAAATCAATTCGACTAAATTTCGATATTTCAATTCAAATCGATTCAACTTCCCATTTATATTTCAATTTCGATTCAAACACTTTGATTCAACAATTCGATTTAAATATTTGAAATTCCAATTATAATTCTCACTTTGAATTATTTCAATTCAAAGAAATCTCGAGTTCACAATTCAATTATCACATTAAAGCAGTTTAATTTAATGTAAATTTCAAAGATGGATAAACAATTCAATTTCGATAAATGCAGTTCATATTCAGTCTCATTTTAACTTTCGTTTACAACATCAAATAATTTCCATTAGCTTTATATGTCCAAATCCAAATTTCAAGTTCAAAGGAAATTAATTTATAAAACATCGTCTTTATTGTCTTTAAAATAGTATTTCAAGATTTAAGGCTGAAACAATTTTTATTTAACCAACCGGTGTCAATATATAATTTTCTATCCTATGGCCAAGTAATACTTAAAAATTAATTTTAGTATTTTGGGAAAGGATATACCATTTCAATCCAAATTAGGGGACGTAGATATTTATTATTTCAACCTACATTCTTAATTCATTTTAATGATTAATCATCAGTTTATTTCATGCCTGTAACATTTATGGTAAATGATTTGGATTAACTAACACAAACAATGGTCATATATAATCAAGGTGAATAACAGGTAAATTCACGTAATTAAACATCAATATGTCAAACATATCAATCAAAGCCATCCATCAAATCAGTACATCCAAACAGTTCAAATCATATAAATATACTAGTTATCAGATGTCGGGTTCTAAAATAGCAATTAAATGTTGAAATTTAACTTAATTGAAAATTTTAAATTAACGGTAAAACTAAATTACATTGTGATGCCAATTAACATAAATATTCATGTTTGACTACTAAACAACAATCATATCATATACTGATTTTAATTTACTAGTGATCAAATAATTTAGTCAAGCTTGAGTGGATTTAATCACTCACCTTTGGTTTTGAACTCCAACATAAACCCAAAATTGAACGGTCTTCAAATCCAACCAAACCAGTTCCATGTCGTCTGGAATTTCGATACGATCCTAGTGCAACTGACGGCGTGTGAATCTGATGTCGTATGGACTAGATATGATATTTACAAGTTAATACAATTAAATTAACTTATTTAAATAAACAATCACCAACCCCACTCCTTACGCATGCACATTCATAAGTGATACGGAGCCTCACTCCACGATTCATCAGACCGACCTGCTGATTGTTTTGCTCGCCTAAATATCTACCTATTGATCACCATTTCAACACACTTGATACCCACAAGCCAGATCTGACCTGCTACTTCGTTCGTAGGTCCCAGATGTCACACTTTGCCTCGACCACCCTTTGTTTACCAAACCACCACCGACTTGTTCCCTACACTCCCACAAACACAACCAACACCATGATTTCACCTCTGACCCCCACTATCCACCACGCACTCATGCACTAGCTTCACTGTACAAACTCAATCTCGAAAGAATTTGATCGCACCATACATTGTCCACATCACTGTAAATCTCTCGAGCTTGTGAGTTCAACGGATCTGAAATGGGGTGATTTCATTGAGTATTGAGCGAGTTTTAGTTTTTTAAAGTTTCATGAGTATGGCGGCTTCTTTTATTTTGTAGAAGTGAAGTAGTTAGGTTTTAAGGAGTTGAGGATGGCATATTTATAGACAATTGATTTTAGATATTTATATTATTAATTTAACATAATTGTCATCAAACGTTTTAAGCTTGCATGACTACATATCTCATCCGATCGCCGTGAAACTTGACATTCCCCTATAATTTAATATTTCAGACTCGATGAAATAGGTTTCATCGAAATCAGAGATCGTTCGAAAAACGACTATTTTAAATCTCAAATTGTTAATCGATGTGCGTTTATATGATGAACGATCATATAATAAATCCGATTGACGCAAAACTTGAAAACTTACAATGATTTACAATGTTGGATGCAATGAAACTGATTTTTTCGAATTCCGAGATTGCTTGCAAAATGTCAATTTTAATAGGTAAATTAATATATTATATTTCAATTTTCATTTATTCACTTTTTAAAAAAAATCCAAAGTTCATTAACTTCATTCAAATCAAAATAGAATTCGAATCAACTTTGTAAATCAAATTTATATTTATCGAATCCAATTCAAAGTTTATAAATTTTATTCAAATCAAAAATAGAATTCAAATTAACTTTATAAATCATTTAATCTGAATTTCAGAATTAATTATTTACCAAATTCAATTTGGATTTCAATTACAATTTAATCAAATCCATTTCGTTCAAATATTTTAATATTTAAATTTCAACGTTTAATGTTTATTAATATAAACTAAATCATAATTTTATTTGCCATCAATACAAGTTATTATTGTCGTAATAAGTTAAATTTCATTATTTTAAACAATTAAATAATGTTCACACCATAAATTTCAAATAAAATCATTATGTCTTATTTATAACAATAAAATATTCAAAAGTCATATTAAATTTAATAATTTAAATATTCGAAGACTAAGTACAAAGAATGGTGAAATAGACATCTACAAAATAGCTATGGTACGCGAGAGGAGGACAAGAGACTTCAACCACGTTAAATGCATTCAAGTGGAGAACAATAAACTTTTGGTAAAGGACGACGAGATTAAAAATAGGTGGAGAGAATACTTCGATAAGCTTTTCAACCAAGAAAGTGATAACTCCTCAATCGAGTTGGAAGAGTCTGCCGACATCACCGATAGATACTTTGTTCGGAGAATTCACTACAACAAAATGACCCTATTACAACGGTGGAACACCGTTGTAATATACATTTTACAACGGTTGGCAAACCGTCGTGTATTAAGAAGTTGTAATAGACTAATATCTTTTACAACTTTTTTTCACTGTTGCAACACCGTTGTAATATGTATATTTTACAACTTTTTTCCACCATTGTAATAAACTTTATTACAACAGTTATGCACCGTTATAATAAAATCTACTACTATGTTATGCATTGTTGTGATTGACATTTGGGTTTTAAAAAAATAAACATCTTTTGCAACTGAAAAGAACAATACACTAAATATTGCAATACTCCATAAGCAAATCCGATATTATAGTTATTTGCAAACTAATTTATTGAAATACTCAAATATTCAGTATTACAAACAATAAGTTTTAGACAACACCGTTGTATTACAAACAATAATTCAAAATCTTCAACAAGTTCTACGATTTTTATAAGAACTGGAAATTTACGTGATCCTTTGGCTTGTGAGACCTTCATACTCAATTTGTAATGCTTGTGGAAGATCAAAGTGATACGATGTAACATGAGGCTCAGTACTTGCAAGTATTGAAATCTCTTATTCTAATTTACAAATTTCAAAGAGACTGGATTACTTGAAAATTTCAGCTGTTAATACCATAGCTAACAAGTGCATCAATCAGATCGTTGTAGTGTTGTAAACCTTTGGGATTTACAGGCCCTCTTCCATCTACAAAAAGAATATTTATTACTATTGATTTTTGTTGTTAATGTTTACTATTTTTGTCTATATAAAAATGAAACCAAGTGATTATTTTACCAGGAATAAGCTGAGACCAAGATATTGAGAATCGGTAGACAGCCAAACCTATATCAAGCATCAACCTTACATCTTCCTGTCATTGTACAGAAGTCACAAATGATCAGTAAACAAAATAAAATAAGAAGACTGTGATTTATTTTCATCTATACTAGGTGTACAGCTATCCATTTTTATTGTATATCTCAAAAACTTTTCTTATTCAAAAGTTTTTATTTTTATTTTTTTAAATAAAAGTATACACTGAAAACTTACCTTGTATCAGTAGATTTGGTATAGAGTTGCATAACATATGTAAAAGATTGACAAAGGTATTGAGTTTTTCCCTCCTACTATACACAATTATAACTTGAAATGTGCTCAGGTGGATGATCATCTAGTTCAGACGGCAAGACAAAGGTAGAGGAATGAGGAAATGTTAATTCAACAAAGTAGGAGAGACTAGTTAGTGATAATGTGTAGTCCAGAAAATTACGTATGGTTACAAAATCATCAAATAGATGGCCTACAACCAAGTTGATAGCTAAACCACTCCACAAATAAATACAGAAAACAGTACAATTAATTTAACTGAGCCAGTCGGGACCAAATGTACGTATGTTTCTTCTCAGAATCACTTGTTATCACATGATCAGGTTGTGTAACCAGAGCTTACTACTTTTTCCAAACACTTCATATTACAAAGAAATCTACATGCTACTTTTGCTACTTAAAATCTATTGCTACTTACAATCTATTGCTAAACACCCTTTAAATTCTGAAATATGGCAGGATACTGGAAGTAGGGTAACACCAATATTAGGTCGATGGTAAGGCCACTCGGTAAGTAACAGAAGCGGTGTATATGGAGCAACAATTGCAGAAGCGGACACCATAGCTTTACTTGAAATGGACGACAAGGGCCAATTAATTCAGGTTTGCAGTATATACACGCTTGCTCCTTGTATAAACGACAATATATGTGATTACCAATGTTATTGTAAAGACCCATAACTTCCCCGGTAAGGAAAGAGCGGATACTTTGAAATCAAATTTTCAAACTACCCCGCCATTTTCAATTCCTTTTATAATTAATATAAAATATTTATTTTCTAACGACGATCTATATAAATATATACATTCTAATTCTATTCAAAATAAATTTCTCGTCGTTATTATTTAAAATAATTCATTTTAAATATTCAAAATTCATTAAAATTGCCAAAATAAAAATTTTAAATCGGCTCGGATTTTCGGGTTATTACAATCTCCCCCACTTAAAACTTTTCGTCCCCGAAAAGGAACGAAGCCGAAAGTTTTTTAACTAATCAACTCAACTTTCATTATTTTCATTACGGCTTAAGTTCTTCAACTTTTCAGTTTCTAAGAACTTTTCAAATTTTTCAAAAATTTGGCTAACATCCTAAATTTTTGAAAAATTTCGCCATAACCTCCCCTTCACCGGGGACTTCGGGATATTTCATATAGCCTCCCATGGCCTTCTTCAATCCAAAAGGAAAAATAAACAATCAAGCGGCTAGCCAATCGGGTCATAAAATCATCCAAACCCAAGGAAATACAATAAACATGTACCTATTTGTCGGGCAAACAATTTTATTCCTCTTCTCTAGCCTCCTTGCTATGACCTATTCAATGTAAGTACATGTATATACAAGCAAATGCGACTAATTTTCAGTACACTCACTATTTGGTTCAATTTGGCTAAAGGTTCAATATTTTAATTAATCAAACAATAATCAAACAACACAACCAGCAATCAATTAGTTGATTATCATTTCAAATTCATAATTTTGATACATATATAGAAAATCATGTTCTTGATGCCAAATCACAACAATAGGCCCTATCTAATTTTGGTTCTCACACCAGTCAATTGGAAATATATAGAAATCTCACTTTCGTCACTCGAACAAAAACTACTGATGTTATACAGTCATCAATAGTTTCATCCCTGGGCGACTAGAGTGTGATTCTATATTAAAACTTCGAATACCCGTGGATCCGACGTATATGCGAAATCTTTATATGTTGGATTGTCCAAATTCAATATAAAATAAATATTCAAATACGAATAATTGATTTAAATTTTCAAAACAAAAATTGATTTCAATTCAAAAATATACTCTTCACACCCGTTCTAGGATACTACTGATCTTATCTCTAACGAGTCATTCTCATTGGGTATTACTAATCCAATCTCTGATGAATTCTTTCGTTCGGTTCTAATGTGTCTTGTTCTCCGAGCTCTGTAAACCAAACCTCTGATACAAAATGTAAAGACCCGTAACTTCCCCGGTAAGGAAAGAGCTGATACTATGAAATCGAATTTTCAAACTACCGCGCCATTTTCAATTCCTTTTATAATTAATATAAAATATTTATTTTCTAATGATGATCTATATAAATATATACGTTCTAATTCTATTCAAAATATATTTCTCGTCGTTATTATTTAAAATAATTCATTTTAATATTCAAAATTCATTAAAATTGCCAAAATAAAATTTTTAAATCGGCTCAGATTTCCGGGTTATTACAGTTATGACCTTAGTTATATGATATATGTACTAACATATATATATATATATGCTTGACTCAGGACATAACATCGACAACTGCAAATGGCACAACAAATGTCCATTGGACAGGCAAAGTATCCAACAACCTATGAATTTTGATAAAGGATATCATGTTACTTTATTACCTGGAGGAATGTACATGGGATACCCACGCGACATTGCCAAAAGCATAGCTCAGTCCCAATGCTTCTGAGAAATAATGCCACTGCTTCTGAGGAATATTGCCACGATTGAGCTCCATATACTGATCCCCCCATACGTCGATAGCACTGACGTCTCTCCGTTGCTCCAGCAATCTTCCCTGTATGGCGGCGAGGAGTTCGGCGCTCCTCGTAACGGTGGCGTTCTCTTCCGATCCATCGACAAACCCTAACCCTAGTTCTGATCCATCGGCAAATCTTAACCCTAGATTAACCTTGCGAGGTGAAATCAATTGGGGGAGAATGACTTGATTAAGGAAATTTGGGAACTGGAGGGTGGTGAGGAAATTTTTTAATTAAAGATTAACCAACGACTAGAGAGGTGAAATAAATTGGGGGAGAACGAGTTCGAATTTTGGGGAACTAGAAAGCGCGGCCCTTTGAAAATTTTACTTGCCGCTTTTTTCCCTTATAAATTTTGAACCTAGTTAATTTTGTTTTAATCAACGCTATGGGTTCATGACCGTTAATGTTTCAATGGTTTGTAAATAACATTGACTCTTTGATTGATTAACCACTCTTAACAATTAAATCAATTCTATAGTTAAGCCACTCAAATATTTCACTTCGACTTTGAAGTTCATTCATTCTAAAAAAATAGAGAGAGTTTAACGTTAAAATTTTGCAAAAAAGGGAATTAACAAGTCTTCATAAATTTTAATTATTTTATAAACTTCTAAATTTACATTAAATTTTTTTTTCTTTTACTAATTTATGAAAATTTCAAAATTTTATAAATATTTTAAAATAAAATTAAGAGATTTCCAAAAATTTAAACTTTATGGTAGCAACATTTAAATACTAATGATAAATGTTACCTTTATATACTAAAGTTCACTTAAGTGCAAAATATTAAATGTTGTTCATACTTGTTAATTTTACTTCTTAATTATTAACAGTAATTTTTAAGACGTACGGGATCAGAGGTTGTATATCGATAGACATCAGTCCATGGCGTAAATTTCCTGTATGGCATGCCTAAGTGGCAAATGATCAAGGCTTCTGTTGAAAAGTAGAGTCTTATGGTTGATGATCAAAGCACAGCTTTAATATAGCACGGCTTTGTATAGCGTTAATTCGCAAGCCTCGCACATCGGTGTGGTGGTAAACTGATGGTTAGATCAGTATGCTTTTGAGATGAGGATAGACACCTTAGTGGTGTCATGGATTCGGTCGACCGAGGTGAGGGATAGGGCACACCCCCCGATTCCCGGATGGATAGAGTTAGCGGTGTTTTTGCATGCCTACGACGTAAGCCGCGGTAACTTGTTTCCTGGATAGTGCGGATGTGCGTTACAGCGTTTTCGCATGCCTGTGACGTAAGCCGTTGGGAATTGTACTACGCGATCGATCTTTCGAATCAGTAACCACCAGTATGGAAATCCAAACATCCAATATGACATTTTGCAGTTTTCTTTGTATACTATATATGGAGACATAGTGGTATGGGACATTCATGCCGCCTATGATTGATACATTTATATTTGAAGTTGTTTTCTTCACTTATAGTAATAATAAAAGATGAAATTTCACGTATCAAGCATTATTTGGCTATTATAAGGTAAAAACCTATCCTCCGGCTTGCGTTGCATTGTGTGATGGGACCTGGGTCTTATAATAGTTTCATTGTTCTTTATTTAGCATTGCGCTGTTTGTTTATGCACTGGTATTCTTGGGGTTAAAACCCGTTGTGTTATACGGCGTGGTCCCTTGATTTATCTAACTTTAAAATCAAGTTAATAACTGTTATAGTTCTCACACCAGTCACATGACTGACCTGGAGTTTATTGTTTTAACCTAAACTCTGGGTGCCCTTATTTTCCACACGGGCAGTTAGTAGTTGGGTTTTTGAAGATATTATATTCACAGGATCCTGCTTTATAGCTGAAGGGATATTCAGAAAGCTCTGTATCCGTGTATTTCTTTCAGTTGTATTTTGTATTATTTTTCCGCTGCTATGTATTTAAATGTAATTTCAAACTCTGATATTTTCTGTTGTATAATATTTATTCATTTATACTCTGTTATATTCTTGTATTCTGATGGAATTGTTGTAATAAGCAATGAATTTTTTTCTTTTTGTGTTCTGATTTGTCGTGTTCTCAAAGCAATCCGTCCTTTCTCTTCTCTTCGGAGACTGGGGAAGTTTAGGTCGTCTCATTGACCTTCCAGGCATGAAACCAAATTGATTCCTAGAGACACTTGTCAACCTCCTCAAACACTGCTCGCAAATTCTCTCCCAAAGCTTCATTGTATGACTCATAAGCTTAATTTCTCTATAGTTTGTGCAACTTTGAATATCTCCTTTTTTTCTTGAAAATTGGAACTAAAATGCTTCTCCTCCACTCATCTAGCATTAATTTGATTTGAAAAATATTATTAAACAACATAATTAGCCAGGTTATCCCTGCTTCTCCAAAGCATCTCCACCCCTCAATAGGGACGTCATCAGGCCCTACAGACTTGCTTGTTTTCATCCGTTTTAATGCCCTGTTCACCTCAGCCTGTTGAATCACTACAACAAAAACACCATATTACAATTTAATTTTACAACGGTGGAAAAAGCACTGTTGTAATAAATGTTTTTTACAACTTTTTTCCAAAAAAGTTGTAATAAATTTATTTTTAACAACTATGTTATTTTGACGGTACTAATAGAAGCCTATCACAACTTTTATTTTTTGACTGTTGTAATATATGACTATATTTTAATATTAATTATTTTCATTAAATAATTTTCAATAATTAATATTAACAACTAATTAGTAATTATTAATTAATAACTGATATATTAATTATCTAAATTGATTATTTAAAATTAACAAATAATAAATTGTATTAATAATCAATCAAGAAGTAATAATTAATATTAACAGTTAAAAATAATATTTAATAATTATGAAGAATTACTAGTAAAAATATAAAAAGTAAATAATACTAAATAATTTATTAAATCATTACTATTATATATTGAAAAAATAAATATAATAATTATTATTTTATAATTATAATTGATTATTAATATTATAAAAGGGTGAAGTAAGGGAATAAATTCCCCTTCATCGGGCAGATGTATATTTAATAGAGATCAATCAGCACGGAATAAAATCCAATGTCAGGCACGCAGTCCATTTACCACTACAAGAAATATGTCTATTCACAGCGTTGAAAAAACGTTGTTTATAGCCTTTAACAGCGTTTTGATGAACGTTGTCTACCAACATGCTATTATAGGTCCCTGGATATATTACAGTGTTTTCAAAAATATTGTAGAAAATTGACATATTACAGTGTTTCAAATGTTGTTGTCCTTATGTTTATATAGCGTTTTATATTGTTTCAGAAATGTTGTTATCTTCCCTTTTCTACAGCGTTTAGCCACATATCACAGCATTTCTCGAAGTTTACAAGTTCTTTACTATCACAGCATTTTGCCACATATCACAGCATTTCTAGAAGTTTTCATGTTCTTTACTATCACAGCGTTTTGCCACATATCACAACATTTTCTGCATCTATCACAGCATTTACATATTGTAGTATCAAAATATTCATGGACAAACATATCAACAACATGTAAATATATATCAACCAACTAATTATATAACATAATATTCATACACAAAGACATCATCAATAAACAAACTTTACATAATTTCCATAAAAAATAACACTATAAACTAAATTTACACAATATCCATCGAACAAAGTCACGATATCTACAAATAAAACAAAATTTCCATAAAACAAGTTTGCGCCGAATACCTACAAAATGAACATCTAAAAGTTACCGCTTTCTCCGTAATTAGCTGCCACAAGCAGTCTTATTGTTGAGGAATCTTCAGAAGCACCTAACGATATTCTGATTATAGCCGAATGCACAACAATGCTCATCTCCAATACCTATATACATGTGTTCATGTTAGCAATTGGCCATATTTGGTAATTTTTTATATTTTTATATACTTAGTTAACTTTTATAAACTAAACTTCTAATTTTTTATAAATTTAGTAAACTTAGGTAATTTTTATAATACTTAGTTAATTTTTATAATAGTTAGATAATTTTTATAATAGTTAGTTGATTTTTTATAAAATTAGTAAACTAAGTTAATTGTTATAATACTTAGTTAATTTTTATAATAGTTAGTTAATTTTTACAAAATTAGTAAACTTAATTAATTTTTTATAATAGTTCGTTAATTTTTGTAATACTTAGTTAATTTTATAATACCTAATACTTAGTTAATTTTATAATACTTAGTTATTTTTTTATGAAATTAGTAAACTTAGTTAATTTTTATAATACTTAGTTAATTTTTATAATAGTTAGCTAATTTTTATGAAATTAGAAAACTTAATTATTTTTATATAATAGTTAGTTAATTTTTATAATACTTAGTTAATTTTATAATACATGGTTAATTCTATAATACCTAATACTTAGTTAATTTTATAATACTTAGTTAGTTTTATAGTACTTAGTTAACACTTAGTTAATACTTAGTTAATTTTTTATAAAATTAGTAAATTTAGTTAATTTTTATAATACTTACTTAATTTTTATAATACTTAGTTAATTTTTATAATAGTTAGTTAATTTTTATAAAATTATTAAATTTAATTTAACTTTTATAATGGTTAGATAATTTTTATAAAATTAGTAAACTTAATTTATTTTTTATAATAGTTAGTTAATTTTATAATACATAATACTTAGTTAATTTTATAATACTTAGTTAATACTTAGTTATTTTTTTATAAAATTAGTAAACTTAGTTAATTTTTATAATACTTAGTTAATTTTTATAATACTTAGTTAATTTTTATAATAGTGAGTTAATTTTTATAATATTTAGTTAATTTTTATAAAATTAGTAAAATTAATTAATTTTTATAATAGTTAGTTAATTTTTATAATACTTAGATAATTTTTAATTATTACTATTATTATTATAGAATACTTGGTAATATTTATATTTTTATATACTTAGTTAACTTTTATAAATTAAACTTCTTAATTTTTATAAAACTAGTAAACATAGTTAATTTTTTATAATAATTATTTAATTTTATAATACATAGATAATTTTTAATTCTTGCTATTATTATAGAATACTTGGTAATATTTTATATTTTTATATTCTTAGTTAACTTTTATAAACTACTTCTTCGTTTTTATAAATTAGTAAACTTAGTTAAAATTGTATACTATTTAGTTAATTTTAATAATACATAGTAAAATTTTATAAGTTTTTTTAGTTAATTTACTACTATTATAAATCTTATTGTTATTATTATTATAGATAGAAGTTTACTTATGTGTTGTATTTTTATATACTTTTGTTAATCCTACATGTATGTCATGAACATGAAGTGTGATGAATATAATTACATATAGAAAAATATGCACCAGCATCGTCATCGTCATTAGAAAAGCTCAAGGCATGTCTCATTAACAAAAGGGCCATAAGTTGCACAAGAAAAACAAGTAATAAGTTGATATCGCATACAACCAACCGGTCGATAGAAGTCAAACTAGAAACAACAACAACTTTCAAACATCTGAACTTATTTTCAGACGTCTGACCTGGTTCAAACGTCTGAAATTTGGTATCAAACGTCTGAAATGGATTTCGGCTAATGCCCTGAGACCATTCAGACGTCTGAAATATATTTTAGACATCTGAAAATGTTCTCGGGCAATTCCTAAACCTGGTTCAAACGTCTGATATTTATTTCAGACGTCAGACCTGCTCTTATATTGTTTTATACATGGACCTTTAACATGGAAATCAACAAAAAAAAATAAACTGAACCTGTTCCATTCACTCATCTTCGCTTCATAATTCCTATGGAACACACGGAGGTAGTGTAGAATAAGACTACATAAGTAAATAAATAAAACTCACAATGTTATAGTTAGTTCATAAGATTCATCATTTTATATTAAATGAATGACAGAAGTATACTAAATCTAACTTAAATGTGTTGAAAAAATTAAACAAATATGGTAACTGAATCCAGGTTTAGTTACACGTTAATTGAAGCCAAATTGTCTGCTACTCCTTGCAAACTGACCAGACCAAAATCATCAAAAAAACTAGAGAATGAGAAAAGTAAGCATACCTTATATCTTCAATCAATTGGCGTGCACATGCAACCAGAAGTGGCTAAGATATCAAAACTGAATTAATTTAGATTACGCCATAATGGCAAAATGTTTTAAAAAGAGCGAACTAGAAGGCGAATCAACCACAAAGATAACCTCAAATTCCGATCAACAGAAAGGATTCAATTATTACTCTAAGATAATATAATGTTAATTAGGTACAAGCCCGTTTTATGGCATAATTATAACGCACAGAACATTGTGCCTAACTGATGATATCCAAACAAAAAATGGTATACATAGCAAACAGAACAGAACAGAACCTGATAAACTAGTAAAAGCTCCCTTATGCTTGAGGATGAACTTCTAAGAATTTACCAGACAACAAAAAAAAATGGTATACATAGCAATTCAATGATAATGATTCATTGATTGCCGAGGCATCATTTGTGCGCACTCAGCCTGGAAACACAATTTAAATAGAGGCAAAAACTTTGTTAAGTATAAGACCGACTGCTGGTTATAAGGTAAAACAAGCATCTGTAAAACACAGACCTAAGGTTTCGGTCACACGCTTAACTCCTAAGAACTTAGCAGTAAACCTCCATGCAACAACTGCAGCTGCATTTGCAGGAAATGCTGTGACTAATGTTGGTCCAAGGCGTCAGTCCAGAAGGTAAATCTGCTTAAATTTTAAAAAATTGATAAAGTAGTATTCAGTGCATGTTTCTAAGTACCAAAAGAATAATTTGAATAATCAATATGCTGATCCTGATTGACCTAAATATACAACATACATACCACCATACATACCACCACCAACAAGGACATGAGTACCCATAGAGTCCATCAGAATTCTCCAAGTCCTAAAAATGCTACAACTCCACAACCAGTATTTTCAATACAAAGCTCAGCTAAAAAATTACACTCAAACAAGACGCACCCCAGACCATTTCTTCGCTCCATAATGGTTCACGATGTATAAATAAGCATCTAGCGTTAGACGCGACTAAATACAAGTGTTCATTAAGTAGGCGCTCATGGAAACTGAACATTACCCTTTAATATCAGCATGAACTGCTTTTTGGAAGGCCAAAATCACTGTTAGGAACGCTACCATAAAGACTAATCTACCTGAAAACTTACACTTGAAAAGTTCATAAATGGATCTCAAATAATGACGAATTGGCCCAAGCAACTGAATTTATTAAGGTAAATATAAATATTGAACACGAAAACTCACGTTCTCATTATCACATGCAATCATGTCTCCATATGAAACCTGTAAGTGGGGAACATAAATCAAAAACAATATATTGTGTGCCAATTAAAAAAAGGTCAAAGTTACTGGTAATCATAACCTGATGACAAACACAATATGTTGGATGACCCAGGAGGTGGCGTTAGCTCTTGGTCCTCTCTGTCCCAGTCCCTATGTCAGTATATTTCACTGTGTATTTGATAACATGCATAACATATCCATTAAAAAAAATATTGATTAAAAGCTAAGTCAGTATAAAGAAAAGATTTCAAATAACCCTCACTGCAATGATTGATACACAGCCCTGCATCTTTCTTTTGTAATTGGTTTGGGGATTATACGCAGCATGCAACGCTGGGAATTCAGTCATGTATTGTGCCTTTTGAAAATCAAGCAATCCTCTATTAATCTTCGAAGATTGAAGGGAAGACTGGTCGCTCTTGCATGTAACTAGATGAAATGCTGCCATGTCAGTCACTGGCAAGGAATCGTCAGAGGCAGGAGCTGTATCAGCTGGCACAGGCGATTGTTAATCCATCGTCGATTGGTTTATTTTGGCTATAACATATGATATTATGGTTGTCAAAATGTCCAGAAAGAAAGATATTACCAAAGGATAAAATGAGCTACTGGTAAACACGAAATGCTAATTTTATATGATAAACTACAATTATAATTATAATTACCATTGATGATGCAGAATACAGTGATGTAGAAGACTAGCTTCAACTCCTGCAGTCCTAATATATTTGCAGTTTTTCTTTATGTACTTATGCTTTTTTTACATATAACACAAAAAGTTTTTAACTTAGAAGAATAATACTGGTTATATCGAATGAATTGTGTCATATTATGTCAAAATAATGTTTATCACTTTAATACTAATATAACAGACCAGGGAACTCGGACATGGGAAATAATTTCAGTCAAAATCGCATAACTGGGAACAAATATCAGACCAGTGAACTCAGACCTGGGAAATAATTTCACACATCATTGGATTTGATCTTATGGACTCCATGTTTATTCACCAAAATGCAAAAACAATCTTATTTCTGAACTTTCTCGAGTGATGCTTGAAACTATTGGATATTTGTTTAAAACCCTCTTTAATGAGTGCTTGAAACAATAAATAACTTGTGAACTTTCTAAACTCTAGTTACTATTGGATGTCAAAAAATTTATCATTTTACTTATGTTCCACCGAAAAAAGAACCATTAGTTAACTAGAGAGATTCCAGGACTTTGTGTACTAAGAGTGGATGTTAGTGGTCTAATAGTCAAACATTTAGACAGATGAATAGTTTACAGTAAAGAAAATATAAGAAGTAGTAACACTACGGGTGATAAAATTACAACATCCCATTGACAAATCGGCCAACCTATAACACAATATAACAAATAAATTTCAATTGGCCAGGCATAACTGAACACAAAGGTTTTCAATTATGAGATTGTTGAACCTGAAACGACCCATTGGCATTCTGGATTTGGTTATTGCTCGTTCAGTTTGATACACGCCCGAGCCCCAATCAACAAGGAGAAGGGCTGATTGGGTATAAGGAAAGAATATACAGTTGATAGCAAACCAAGTGCAATTTTCAATTACTACAATTGTTTTTCATATTTTCTTTCCAATATCTAATAGATCAACTACAACTTGAAGAGATGTCTTTTGATTACAAACTATCTCCAATAATGGCATTATATGAGCAGGGCTGTGAAAATTTGTGTTAGTAGGAAACCTAAGCACTAATGATTGAGTTCAGCTTTCAGAATTTTGCACATGGGAACATGCTAACTAATAAGTTTAATAGCAGAAGAGAGCAACAAAGTAGAATTCAAGTTCATGAGTCCACAAATATGAAATAATTTACGGAAGGGAAAACATACCATGTTGCTTTTGCACTTTACCAATTCGATTTCATCTCCTGTTCGACCCTGAAATTAGGGCAAGTTTTATTCATCTAGTCCTTGAAATCGAGAAAATCAACATCAAAAGAGGTATAAAATTTCACCTTGGTTTACTTCCTATTTATTAATTTATCTGGAAACCGTTCCCCTTCTACTAAATTCCAACACGCGATTTTCATGAAGTTCCGTTCTAGGACATGCCGGAACCATAACGAAATCGACGACGATGGACAGACGATAGAAATTTAATTTGAGGAAAAGAGAATTGGTAAAGTATTTTAAATCTTGTAGGAGATTCTTTTCCTAGGGATAGACGAAATAGAGGGAACGAAATTGTAGGAGGGAAAGTGAAATTTTAGCGTGAATCTAACAGCGATAGGATGAAATTTTAGCGCTAAAATCATTTGTTTTTATGACGAGGATGTCAAAAATTTATCACCTAGTATTGGGGATAATCACATTTCTTGTAGTATACAAGTCTGTTCTGGGTTTGAACGAAACTTGAGGCACCTGATTCCTCGTCCCATACATCCAATACAGAAGATAGGCTCTCGCATATCCATACAATCAACAAGTACGTCCGGGCGGCTACCACTTTAGCCCCTTCAAGGTAGCTCCTCCAATCGTGAGCATCAGTAGCACCCATCCATTCGATGTGAAGATCATCGGTCTTACACCGTCTTCAATCTCTTCGACTTTTCGTCGTATCAGTTATTCAGAATGGGTTAAACCCGGCCTTTCTGAATAACTCGTGTATCTTATAATCAAGTGCTATAACAACACATCATACGCCTCATTCCAATCCATAATATTCTTTTATTCAAATATTCTCTTCATTAGGGAATAGGTTCCCATTAATTTTATCAAAGATAAATTCTTTTAAATTTATTCTTTAATCTTCCTTTGGATATCAAACCATATTAAGGTTTTCCAAACTAGTCGGGATTAGCGAACTACACTGAAGTAATAATTTATTTTATTTCTCAATCCCAACCTATTCATCCCATGGAGCAAAACTGGTAATACTCCATATCTAACACCACGGTGTTATCGGTAAATATTAATTACCATTTCACGTTCAAATCTAATTAAAGATTTAGCTATCGCTTGGAGTAAAACTGGTGGTACTCCATTTTCGATCATTTTCTTGAATTGATAACATTCACTTTTCAATCTAATCAAAGATTCGTTAAAACTCCATTTAGTTTTAATCTTCCCAAAAATCAATATTAATGATTATTCAAAGCTAAGAAATTAATCTTATCTTTAACTGGGTTAAAGAACCAATGTCATTTAAACACGGTTCATGATAAACCCAAAATCACATTCCATTCCATCAGTCTCTAACCGTAAATTAGTAAGAGAACAATTCCCCAAGTATTAATCCCGAAGGCCGAAACCAACATCAGATCAATACCCAGGATACCATTCAACTTAGCTAGTCTCCAACTAGTTTCAAATTTTCTTAACTCCATTGGGTTTAAGAACAGTATTTTTAAAGGTACCATTCACGACAAACCCAGAATCCCATTTCCATTGTTAATCGGGTTAAAGAACAAGTGTTATTTAAAACACCATTCACGATAAAACCAAAAAAAAATTCAATTTAATTCCAATTAAATATTAATTAATTGGTAAACTTCTACTTTAAATCTTAATTAAAAGATTTATTCTTTTCACACGGGGTTTAAGAACAGTGTTAATGAAGACACCGTTCACGATAAACCCAAAATCCCATTTGATATTAAATACAAGGCTCTGAATAGAAAATATATCGGCTTATATTGAATATCAACTTCTGAAATCAACAAATATCGTATTGGAATAACGATATATATATCTTCAAAATTCCTCCACAATATACGTATAATCACGGAATCCCATATCGAAATATTCCAAAGATAGTTTCGATTCAAATCTATTCAAATCTATTTCAATTCGAAGTCAATGGTCGAAATTCGCGAACGGTCGGTGTGCAGCGCGTTCTATTCAGGCCATTATAATAATATATATATATATATATATATATATATATATATATATTATTCCGTCGATTTCCATTTGAAATGAATATTCTAAATCGTTTTAAAAACGATTTCCACTTCCATTTCAATTTCAAATCAAAATTGAATTTTTCCTTTTAAATTCGTTTCAAATTCATTTTTACAACGATTTCAATTCCATTTCTAAATTCAAATCAAATTTAAATATTCTTTATAACTTCGTTTTAAATTCATTTTAAAACGTTTTCCATTTCCTTTTCAAATTCAAATCAAAATTGAATATTCCATATATATTCGTTTTAAATTCATTTCAAATCGATTTCAATTTTATTTTCACATTCAAATCCAAATTGAATATTCCACATCATTTCAATATTAAAATGATAATATTTTCAAAATATCAGATTTTGAAATCACTTTTCGATATTCATTATAAAATGAATAAAATCGACCAAATTCCCGTTCGTGTTAAAATGGCGTTTAACTACTCAACAAGGCTTCACATTTCAATATTTTCAGAATATTGTTTTAAAATATTCGATAATTCTGAATTGGAATCGGACTCAATCAATTACCATATAATTTTATTTAGATGAATTTCAACATCACATGTATACAATAATAATGATAAACAATCATTAAATATTCATACAACACCCAGAGTGCATTCTACAACCGTGTAGGCATTAAAATAAATAAATAACACTTATACAGCCTGTCAACCCATCGATTGGCATATCACAAATTATCGGGATCAGTGTATGTCAAATATTATCCCAATACCTGTATGGGGTTTTCAAACAACAAATACTGTTTATTATTTGTGCAGTTGGGCAATATGTAAAATTTATCGTCCCAAGCCATATCAGTCAAATCAGTGTACATAAACAAACCGTCCGGTTTGTAAATGAATATTTATTTAATTTCACGATAATTTAGACATATATATATATATTATAAATAATTTTAATATACAGTTCATATATAATTTTTATATACAACAATAACAATCCCAATCACAACAAACAAACAATCAACTGGTCTGTAAAATAAATAGTGTCGGGGGCTTCTAAGCCATGTATGCAACCTAGTATATAATAACTGTAATTTAAACTGAGTGTGAGAGAGTTCTCACTTTCGTTTTCCACTCCTTCGTTCTTTTATTCTGAAATTATGTTCTGTTTTGAATTTAAATTTTCTTGAAATTCCAATCTTCTCCGTTCTTGTCCCGGTCAGTTCCAAGGTGTAGCATTCGTGAGGACGATTCCAACGCATCTGACGGTTCGTCAATCCGACTTCGTACAAGCTAGATATGACGTTTCAAAGTTAGCACATGATTTAAATAAAATTAACTTTATTTAAATTAAATAATTCATCACCCCTCATCACACATGTGCACTGCACGCTCCCCCCTTCCATCCTTTCTTCCTCATTCTACCTGTAACGATGAACCCAACGCTCCATCGAGACTCCCACATGCGCCCACCGCTACAGGCCACCATCGGCCGATCTGAGGTCACCACAACGTAGCCGCCAACTCCGTGCACTATCCCCCTGAGCCGCTCCCAATTCGGTGGGACCTATCTCACCCACAACGACGACGAACGCCAGCCCTTTGTGGCATTATTTCTCTTGATTTACTCACCGAAACTCGATCAACCTAGTATTGATTTGAAGAGCATACTAAGATCTACCATATTCCTTTTATTTGTTTTTGAAATCATCGAATAGATTAGGAGAATTAATGGGTTGAAATTCAGATGATATTGGCCCTCGAAGAAGAAGGGCGGCGGCTGAACAATGATGGGCTAGGGTTTAGTTCTTGCCCTTTTATAATAATTATTTAATAATATTTAATTCTAAAAATAGTTGATTGTCAATCCGAACTTCAAATCAAATCCAATGACTATCGCCCTTAGCCAAATACCCCCATTCCGAACACAATGGGATATGTCTCGTAAGCCAATTCGACTGTTACGAGCAGTTTTTCTTTAAATTAAAATATAAATCAATGTAAATTGAATTTGAACGCACATTTTAAATTACCGGGGCCACATACTGACTCTAAAAATTCCCAAAAAATTATTTCTAGCTTTGTATTGATGATACGGTCCAAACAAAACTAATTTCGTTAAATTTGAAAATCGTTTGAAAAATGGTCATTTTCTGGTCGATTCAAATTGACTAAAACTGACAAAAAAACGTTTTCTTCTGCCACGCTCACATATTGATTCTAAAAATTATGAATTTTGGAATCTAGCCATAATTTGATATCCCGGATCCAACAAAAGTGGTTTCGTTGAAAACGGAGGTCGTTTGCAAAATGGATATTTTTAAGGCCTTTATATATATTAAAAAAAAATCCATAGCGACTTTTCAGAATTTTAATCTAGGCATAACTTACAACTTGTAAAACGAAATTTGGATTTGAAACATTCGTTAGAAAGATATCATTAAACAGATTCTAATATTTCTGGTTTCGTCCAATTCTGACTCATATTGAATTATGTATATTCGTTTGAAATTAGAAATCAAATTTTCAAACTGTCGCGCCATTTCAGGCTCATTTTATTTTTAAAATAAATTTATTCGTTTTACCTTTGTCGAAAATAAATTTTCCATCGTTATTATTTAAAATAATTCATTTTAAATATTCTAAATTCTTTAAAATTGCCAAAATAAAAATTTTAAATTGGTTCTGATTTTCCGGGTTGTTACAATCTTCTGCACTTAAAATCTTTTCGTCCTCGAAAAGGAACGGAGCTGAAAGTTGTTTAACTAATCAACTCAACTTTCCTTCTGGCGTTCATTCTTCAACTTTTCAGTTCCTAAGAATTTCTAATTTTTCAAAAATTTGGCTAACACCCTGAATTTTCGAAAAATTTCGCCATAACCTCCTTTGTACGGGGAGCATCGGGGAAATCCCCAAACCGCCACACAGGCCCTCTCATCTCAAAAAGAAAAAGAAAAATCCAATCGGACCATTAAATCATCCAAACCCAAACAAAACAGTAAATATGTACCTATTAGTCGCGCATACAAATTTATTCCTCTTCTCTAGCCTCTTTGCTATGACCTGTTAATTGTATATGTATATGCATGCAATTTCAACCAATTTTCAATTCAGTTCAATATTAGATTTAATTTGGATAAATGGTTCAAAATTTTAATTAATCAAACAACACGACCAGCAATCAATTTGTTGATTAAATTTTCAAATGTATACTTTTATATACTCAAACATCATATTTCAGTGTCAAGTCCCAAACAGTAAATTCTAGCTAAGTTTTGGTTCTCACACCAATCGATTGGAAATTATATAGATATTCACTTTCGAAACTCGAACATAGACTCTAATGATGAGGCCTCATCATTAGAATCATCCCCAGGCGACTAGAGTGTGATTCTATATCTACCCAGTATATTTGAGGCTTCGAATACACGTTAATTACGCGTATATTCAAAATCTCTATATAATCGATTGCCCAATTTCAATATTAATAAAATACTCAAATACGTATTATTCGATTTAATTTTCAGAACAAAGTTTGTTTTCATTTTCTTTTTTAAAACAACACCCTTCCATCTCATTCTGTGATACTACTGATCCCATCTCTAACGAGCCATTCTCATTGGATATTACTAATCCAATCTTTGATGAATTCTTTCAATTGGTTCTAATGTGTCTTGTTCTCGAGCTCTGTAAACCAAAGCTCTGATACCAAATGAGATAACCCGAGCTTCCTCGGTCTCCGAAGAGAAGAAAAAGGATAGATTGTTTTGAGAACACGACAAATCAAAACACAAACAGAAAAACATTTCATTGCTTATTACAATAATTCCATCAGAATACAAGAATATAACAGAGTATAAATGAATAAATATTATACAACAGAAAATATTAGAGTTTGAAATTACATTTAAATACATAGAAGAGAAAAAATAAAACAAAATACAAATGAAAGAAATACACGGATACAGAGCTTTCCGAATATCCCTTCAGCTATAAACCAGGATCCTGAGAATATATTATCTGCAAAAACCCAACTACTAGCTGCCTGTGTGGAAAATAAGGGCACCTAGGGTTTAGGTTAAAACAATAAACTCCAGGTCAATCATGTGACTGGTGTGAGAACTAAAACAGTTATTAACTTTTTTTAAAGTTAGATAAATCAAGGGACCACGCCGTATAACACGGAACGGGTTTTAACCCCAAGAATACCAGTGCATAAACAAACAGCACAATGCTAAATAAAGAACAGTGAAGCTATTATAAGACCCAGGTCCCATCACACAATGCAACGCAAGCCGGAGGATAGGGTTTTACCTTATAATAGCCAAATAATGCTTGATACGTGAAATTTCATCTTTTATTATTACTATAAGTGAAGAAAACAACTTCAAATATAAATGTATCAATCATAGGCGGCATGAATGTCCCATACGACTATTTCACCATGTATAGTATACAAACAAAATCGCAAAATGTCGTATTGGAAGTTTGGATTTCCATACTGGTGGTTACTGATTCGAAAGATCGATCGCGTAGTACAATTCCCAACGGCTTACGTCGTAGGCATGCGAAAACGCCGTAATGCTCATCCGCACTATCCATGAAACAAGTTACCGCGGCTTACGTCGTAGACATGCGAAAACACCGCTAACTCTATCCATCTGGGAATCGGGGGGTGTGCCCTATCCCTTACCTCGGTCGACCGAATCCATGACACCACTAAGGTGTAACACCCCGTAATTCTGTGACATTAAGATTCTCAAATTAAAGTACAATTAAATTTTAAAAGAAAAATTAAAAGAAAAAGATCCATGCAGTTGTTTAATTTAAGTATTGTAACTAACATGAAAAAGAGAAGTAAGGAGAGAACACTAATTATTATTGTTCTAAGACTTATTAACAAAAGCCTTTGTAGCTCAGTTGGTTAAGGCATTGGATTTGTAGCATGGAGGTCGGGGGTTCGAACCCCGGCGGTGGCATAATTTTTTACCTTTGTTTTAGAGAGGGCCAACTGAACATGCAAATATATGTACATATACAAATTCAAAATTTGAAAGGATAAGAACGTACATATAAGGAAATAAAGAAAATATATATATACATATGAGAATATAAATATATATATATGCAAAAATATATGTATACGAAAGATAAAATTCAAGATAAGGCTACAGTCAATGAAATATGACAACATCATTTGAATTTTGAAAATAAAATGAAAGTTGTGCGTATATATATACGCGTAAAATGGTCGTTAGAGGAATTGTATACATATAATAATATTTCATGTGAATAAAACAGTTAAATAAATTCCAGAAATTCAAAAGTTCGAAAATCAAACTTCTACGCCAAAACAATTCATTCGAAATTCAAATTTCTACGCCAAAATAGCTTGTAGGACCCAATGCTGACTCAGTACTGCATGTATGATAAGGTTTGGCTAGATTCATCTACGTACCTAGACTATTTTCTTAACTAGGTTCAATGCTGACTCAGCGCTGCATGTACGATAAGGTCTTGAGCAGCTATATAAACAGCCCTAGTCTTCATTCTCTTTGCACCAATTCTCTTCTATCCTTATGCTGCTAAGATTCATGGCTTCTTCCCCTCCTCTAAATTTTCTTAAATAATTAAAATAAAATATAAATTCAATACATGGAGATGCTGCTCAAATCTGTTCAAGAGAAGATTCAAATCAAAGTGAAGAATTCAAAGGCTAAATCAACAAACCTCGAGCAACGACATACGAATCTTAGCATCGCCTTTCTTCTATTCTAGATCTAATTTCTGTAAGTTGGTTATTTCTAGACTTGAACGTTTTATTTTTATTTGTGACATGAAATTAAAAGGATATAAGAAAAATTCCTAATCTCTTCACTTGGATCTGTGTTTATTTAAGTTTTTGGATCTAATTCTTGACTATGGCCCAGAACATACTATGACTTTGATTGACGGCCTATGACTATTGAACAAAGAGGATATGCCTATGCCTATGATCATGATTATGAGAACTATGACCATGAACCTATTGCCTTTGAATTACGAACATGAACCTTGATTTGGGACATACAACATATGACTATGACATTGCCTATGACAATGACTTATGACTACGGGAATTATTTTCCCTTTTGGACTATGAACATTGCCTATAACTATGAACTTTGCCTGTGATTCATAATTAGGAAAATTGTTGCTTAAGTTTTGTGGCTATGAAATTGGGTCTAAACCCGATTATCCATTTTATCTGTTCCTTGTTTTTCTTTGGGTTTAGACTGTGGGAATTTACCTATTCAGTTAGGTCTACCCATGTTCTTGAACCTATTGGTTTTAGACCGTGGGAATTTACTTATTAAGTTAGGTCTACCCATATTCTTGAACCTACGTCGTTATCCAAACCTTTTATGCCAGTTATTATCCCTTTTCATAGCATCTTTGGTTCATTCCCTATTTTCTACGAATCTAGATTTATTTACAATCTAGGTTAAATCACGATTATACGAACGGTGTGAATGCAATTTAGGGAAAATATGAAAATGAACATAAATGTACTTATAAGCTTGGAAATTGGCATAAATTGGGAATATGTATTATGGCATGTTCATAGGAATGCAAATTGGATAAGTTTGACATATTAAATTTAGTATTAGCAAGTAAGCTAAATTTTAGGCATGAAATGTAAACTAGAATAATAATTCTAGTCTTACCATAAACTGTGAATTAGGAATGTTAAATCAAAATTGTGTTAATTAAACATTTGGAATAAGTATATTAGCACAATTTTGAATTTAGCCATAATTGTGAGAAATTGTCATGTTTGGAATAAATTATGGTTAGTGACACTTAATTTGGTATAATTTACATACCAAAAAGTATAAATATGATAAATAAGAGGGAACGGGCCATAATAATAAATGTGACAATGTACATTAAAAGTGTAATAATGAAATAAGTAAATTAGGAGTAAACTTACTTATAGAATTTGTCATAAATGATAAATTGTTCATTTACCACAAAATATGTAACTTGCATGTAGGTAAAGTTTTGGCCATAAATTATAAACTAGGATATTTAATCTAGTTTTGGCAATGAAATAGGAAATGGCCTGAACTGCAAGTTGGGTTAGGACTTGGGCCTAGAATATAATATACTAGTGGGCAGGACAAAATGAAAATTGTACAGGCCAAGTTTATTTAAAAAGGGAAAATGGACTTTGAAGATAAATTGTTGACAATTTATATATGGACAAAAGAAAGGTTTTCTCTTTGAATAACACATACACCTGAAAGTTCTAGGGTGACAGAGAGGATAGTGTCTAGGCTTGGGTTTGGAAAATACAAGTTTCCTGCCCTCCCTGGCTATCCCTAACTGATCCGAAGGACGGGATGGTTGTTTTCAAAACCAAATTTGGAAATTAATCAAAAACCCTTTGAACTTAGAAAACATGAATATGCCTAACCCGAGGTTAGACTGAGTTGCGGTGTAAACCTGCCCGGAACCGACCGGCACATCCAGTAACCGCAGCAATATCTGTCTAATGTGAGAGGTTGCGGCTTTAATTTATTAATTAAAGCTAGAACAAGAATGGGAGAGTTAGGTCCATAGGAACACTAAACCAACTTAACACAGTTAAGCTAGAATGGGAAGGTTAAGGAACACTTAACGAACTTAGCACAGTTAAAGCTAGAATGGGAGGGTTAAGTCCATGGGAATACTTAGCCAAATTAACATGTTGACTAGACTAGAAGGTGGGGTTAAGTAAAGTCAATACACTTAGCCAATTTAACATGTTAATTAGACTAGAGGTTGGGGTTAAGTAATACACTTAGCCAATTTAATATGTTAGCTGGGTTGGACGGTAGGGTCAAGTAAACTTGAACACTTAACCATCAGAATATGATAAATGAATAGGGTTAAGTCTAAGACACGAAGAGATAATACTTAACCATTAATAACAGGTTTAGTTAAAACCTGTGGGAAAGGTTAAGTTAAAAAGGGAACACTTAACCAATACAGGATGAATGGGTAGGGTTAAGAAATACTTAACCAATATGACTTGGTTTGTGGTGGGGTTAAGTCAACATGAATACTGACAACACTTAACCAGTTTAACAGGATAAGGGAAGAGGGTTAGTTATCTTGAATCGACTAAAGACACTTAACCAATCCAACTTAACGGGAAAGAGAACTAAGTAGTAAATCTTAGTTAAGAAGACAATGATCCTGGAAACTAAGTGGTAAAACTTAGTTAGTAGAACTAAGTTGTAATTCTTAGTATAACACGAAGGAGCGGACGTCCATCTGATTTTAAAGAAGACTCCAACGAATTGGGATACGAAGCCCGAGGCTTCGAGGGGACGTGAGGGTACTCTTGGTATCCCTCTGTGAGGCTGCAGATGATCCGCCTGGGCGCACAGAGGTTAAGGTCTGCGGTAGAAGAGCCAAGGGTATGCCTTGGTTGCAATATATAGCAACCAAAAGACTAGGATGGACCAGCGTGATTCGGCGAGAAGACGGAAGCCCTGTGATAGCAACTCGTCGTGTACCTACCATCTTCAGTCAAGCAAGACACGTGAAGCGGGAAGGCTGGAGGACTCATACGGACCACATACTTGCTATCTAGTTGTGGTTGCGGGGTGTTGTTGGCCATAGAATTAGTGGGGCAGATAGGGGCCTTCGTACAGTTCTCATTTTACAAGGGTGGCCTTCCATTAGTTGAGGGAGGGGTCGAGTGGGACCATAGCCACTAGAAAAACAGACCTTAACATCTACATCGGCGGATATTGAAAGCTCCCGACCGAATTCCGTATTTCTAGAGTAGCCCTGACACGGGACTCGGGTAGCACATTACAGGACACGTGCATCTAGACAAGCGATAACGATTCGCGATACATGCGTGGGGAAAGTCTAGGAACATATACCACTCTAGGTAGTGTATCCTAGACTAAAGGGCATCGTTCGACAGTTAGCATAATCCCTAGTTTGGAACTAGGTGGCATAAATCCTGAATACAAGAAGCGTTCAACAAATAGCGTAAACTCTAATTGAATCTAGAAAGCACTTGATATAAAACCTAGACTAGATCTAGGTAATAAATAATCAAGGTACGCCTGAAGGCGACGGAAACTACAGGGATTGGGATCACGTTATCGTTACTAGTTAGGTGGTGCAGAGATATATAAACGAGTATATCGCGGTAAAAGCGAAGCGGAGAAAGTGTTGTAGTATATCCAGTTTATCTTGTCTTAGCATGTCTTGTGTGAACTTATCTTGTTAGCCTTATCATCATGGTATTATCTTGTATTCAGTTAATTCATGTCGTTCTGTTTGCCCTGTTCACATGCTAGAAGTTACTGACTTACTCAGGCTTTATGTCTGACTCTGTTTTTCTTTCGCTTCTTTTCTTCCGTTCCCCCCCCCCCAGGTAGTTGAGGAGGGAATAGTATAACTCAGGATTAAATTGGACCGTTGCTCTTTCCCGGCATGAAGATTTGACGAAGTTGTCCTTGGATTCTCTTTCAGATGCTATGGCTGGCTTATGCTACATTGGGGAATATAAATGTATTTTTATGCTTCTTTATCTAGTAAAGACAGATGATACTCTGATATTGTAAAGCAATCTTGTACAGTCTATTTTATCAATAAAGCAAAGTTTTATTTTCCGCTGTTAATTGTTTGTCTGTCTTGTAATTTATCTGCATCTTTTACCCATAATGCTCCACAGAACTTAGTGCATTCCCTTTGCGAGTGACACTAACGGACGTGGCGTGTTACACGTGGTATCAGAGCTGAAGGTTACCGGATCAGATGAAAGATTTGAAAAAATATTTTTCAAAACGGTCTTTAAAGAAGCATTTTCAAAAGAAAAGTTTTGTTTTAAAGGCATATTCCCCAAAGCCATACGCGCTATCTTCTCTTCCTCTGTTTAAATTCTTGTCTCCTTCTTTCTTGAGTCTCTGGGGCTCCTGGCTTTCTGGGAGGTAACCTCATCGAAGGGCAAAGTAGTGTCCGACTTTCATCCATAGCCGTAGTTGTTTCGTCTACGGGCAGTTTTCTTTCAAAGCTTATAAGGTTTTCCGGACGATGGAGGCAGTTTTTGAGAGATTTGTCAACATGACTACACACGGAAGGGGATGAGAAGTTTGGCTAAGGAGCATAACCCTAGGATGAGGAATTCATGGATGTAGACTTAGCACACGAAGGAGGAAGAAATTATAAAACCTAAGACAAGAGGAAGTATCTTTACTAGGGTAAGATAGGGCATATACTTAAGGACAAGGGCAAGAACGAGGACAAGATTTTCAGAAGGGCAAGTACATACTTTCACCACCAAGCGTACCTAGGAGAAAGGTAGTAAATTTCTGTTGGAAGAGTCTAGTTTTGCTGTTCGTACTATTTCCTTTGGTTTTAGAGCTTCGCATTTGTTCATATCCACTTCCATAGTTGAGTCTCTGCACCATAGTACTTGTATAGTAGAAAGATCCCACTAGAGTCTCAAATCCCATTTGGTGGTCCGACCAGTTTATTTTTGGTTAGTAGGGATTTGGGGATAGCTATCGGGTTTATTTATATCATCTCACGAGGATCGTCTAAATTCGGAAGAGATATTCTTTGGGTGTTTGTCTGATATTGGTTTAGGCCTTTGGGGCTTGTACTTGAGGAATGTCGAGTTCGGTTTGGATGGTTTGCGTGAAAGATGAATAGTTGTGGCAGGTACTCTAAAAAGCACGAAGTGATCTTTTGACTCTCATAGTTATGGCGTGATGGATAAGCTAAGAGGGAGACCTCTAATCATCTTAGTACGTATATTTGGTACCGTGATTGACATCTGTTTATTTTGGAAATAGAGATCCGGTATTTCACAATCGTGAAGATAAATTGGTTCAGATACAGTGGAGTAAAGCTCAAGAAGGCTAGATACTAGCAACATGCCCTTTTTCCTTAAGGGTGCATCCTTGATTTCTCTGTTTAGGAGCTTTACGCGTAGTTGTTTCTCCCTTTCCAAAGTATATCCTCTAGGTCGTATCTGCGATCCTTAGGTAGAAGCCAATGGATGTAAACATGTATTTGAAACATGTTATGGTTGAATGGTTGCAAGTGGTTGCTCGTGGATGCATATGCATACGTATTAGGCAATAGATCAAGTTCAGACGCTCTCATATTGCATTTACATATATGCATTTGTTTATAAGTTGAACTTGATATGATATCATATGGACATTGCATATGGATGAATGGCTATGCACGCATGTAATATTTACATGACTAGGGATGTTTGCATGCATGATTGGACGCATGGCACTAACATGATTTGCATTAAGGAGGTCAACTGAATCAGTAGACCGCCTGATTTTGCATTAGATAGAGACATATACACACACTATGCATATGAACATGAAAGCATTAGAAATCTTTTAAGGAAAATGAATGTATGTGATTGAATGGTTGAGTAGATGGGTGATTGGATGGTAGGACACATTCTTCCTAACTTGAAGATTTCGAGGACGAAATCCTTTTAAGTGGGGGAGAATGTAACACCCCGTAATTCTGTGACATTAAGATTCTCAAATTAAAGTATAATTAATTTTTAAAAGAAAAATTAAAAGAAAAAGATCCATGCAGTTGTTTAATTTAAGTATTGTAACAAACATGAAAAAGAGAAGTAAGGAGAGAACACTAATTATTATTGTTCTAAGACTTATTAACAAAAGCCTCTGTAGCTCAGTTGGTTAAGGCATTGGATTTGTAGCATAGAGGTCGGGGGTTCGAACCCCGGCGGTGGCATAATTTTTTATCTTTGTTTTAGAGAGGGCCAACTGAACATGCAAATATATGTACGTATACAAATTCAAAATTTGAAAGGATAAGAACGTACATATAAGGAAATAAAGAAAATATATATATACATATGAGAATATAAATATATATATGCAAAAATATATGTATACGAAAGATAAAATTCAAGATAAGGCTACAGTCAATGAAATATGACAACATCATTTGAATTTTGAAAATAAAATGAAAGTTGTGCGTATATATATACGCGTAAAATGGTCGTTAGAGGAATTGTATACATATAAGAATATTTCATGTGAATAAAACAGTTAAATAAATTCTAGAAATTCAAAAGCTCGAAAATCAAACTTCTACGCCAAAACAATTAATTCGAAATTCAAATTTCTACGCCAAAATAGCTTGTGGGACCCAATGCTGACTCAGCACTGCGTGTATGATAAGGTTTGGCTAGATTCATCTACGTACCTGGACCATTTTCTTAACTAGGTTCAATGCTGACTCAGCGCTGCGTGTACGATAAGGTCTTGAGCAGCTATATAAACAGCCCTAGTCTTCATTCTCTTTGCACCAATTCTCTTCTATCCTTATGCTGCTAAGATTCATGGCTTCTTCCCCTCCTCTAAATTTTCTTAAATAATTAAAATAAAATATAAATTCAATACATGGAGAGGCTGCTCAAATCTATTCAAGAGAAGATTCAAATCAAAGTGAAGAATTCAAAGGCTAAATCAACAAACCTCGAGCAACGACATACGAATCTTAGCATCGCCGTTCTTCTATTCTAGATCTAATTTCTGTAAGTTGGTTATTTCTAGACTTGAACGTTTTATTTTTATTTGTGACATGAAATTAAAAGGATATAAGAAAAATGCCTAATCTCTTCACTTGGATTTGTGTTTATTTAAGTTTTTGGATCTAATTCTTGACCATGGCCCAGAACATACTATGACTTTGATTGACGGCCTATGACTATTGAACAAAGAGGATATGCCTATGCCTATGATCATGATTATGAGAACTATGACCATGAACCTATTGCCTTTGAATTACGAACATGAACCTTGATTTGGGACATACAACATATGACTATGACATTGCCTATGACAATGACTTATGACTACGGGAATTATTTTCCCTTTTGGACTATGAACATTGCCTATAACTATGAACTTTGCCTGTGATTCATAATTAGGAAAATTGTTGCTTAAGTTTTGTGGCTATGAAATTGGGTCTAAACCCGATTATCCATTTTATCTGTTCCTTATTTTTCTTTGGTTTTAGACTGTGGGAATTTACCTATTCAGTTAGGTCTACCTATGTTCTTGAACCTATTGGTTTTAGACCGTGGGAATTTACCTATTAAGTTAGGTCTACCCATATTCTTGAACCTACGTCGTTATCCAAACCTTTTATGCCAGTTATTATCCCTTTTCATAGCATCTTTGGTTCATTCCCTATTTTCTACGAATCTAGATTTATTTACAATCTAGGTTAAATCACGATTATGCGAACGGTGGGAATGCAATTTGGGGAAAATATGAAAATGAACATAAATGTAGTTATAAGCTTGGAAATTGGCATAAATTGGGAATATGTATTATGGCATGTTCATAGGAATGCAAATTGGATAAGTTTGACATATTAAATTTAGTATTAGCAAGTAAGCTAAATTTTAGGCATGAAATGTAAACTAGAATAATAATTCTAGTCTTACCATAAACTGTGAATTAGGAATGTTAAATCAAAATTGTGTTAATTAAACATTTGGAATAAGTATATTAGCACAATTTTGAATTTAGCCATAATTGTGAGAAATTGTCATGTTTGGAATAAATTATGGTTAGTGACACTTAATTTGGTATAATTTACATACCAAAAAGTATAAATATGATAAATAAGAGGGAACGGGCCATAATAATAAATGTGACAATGTACATTAAAAGTGTAATAATGAAATAAGTAAATTAGGAGTAAACTTACTTATAGAATTTGTCATAAATGATAAATTGTTCATTTACCACAAAATATGTAACTTGCATGTAGGTAAAGTTTTGGCCATAAATTATAAACTAGGATATTTAATCTAGTTTTGGCAATGAAATAGGAAATGGCCTGAACTGCAAGTTGGGTTAGGACTTGGGCCTAGAATATAAGTATACTAGTGGGCAGGACAAAATGAAAATGGTATAGGCCAAGTTTATTTAAAAAGGGAAAATGGACTTTGAAGATAAATTGTTGGCAATTTATATATGGACAAAAGAAAGGTTTTCTCTTTGAATAACACATACACCTGAAAGTTCTAGGGTGACAGAGAGGATAGTGTCTAGGCTTGGGTTTGGAAAATGCAAGTTTCCTGCCCTCCCTGTCTATCCCTAACTGATCCGAAGGACGGGATGGTTGTTTTCAAAACCAAATTTGGAAATTAATCAAAAACCCTTTGAACTTAGAAAACATGAATATGCCTAACCCGAGGTTAGACTGAGTTGCGGTGTAAACCTGCCCGGAACCGACCGGCACATCCAGTAACCGCAGCAATATCTGTCTAATGTGAGAGGTTGCGGCTTTAATTTATTAATTAAAGCTAGAACAAGAATGGGAGAGTTAGGTCCATAGGAACACTTAACCAACATAACACAGTTAAGCTAGAATGGGAAGGTTAAGGAACACTTAACGAACTTAGCACAGTTAAAGCTAGAATGGGAGGGTTAAGTCCATGGGAATACTTAGCCAAATTAACATGTTGACTAGATTAGAAGGTGGGGTTAAGTAAAGTCAATACACTTAGCCAATTTAACATGTTAATTAGACTAGAGGTTGGGGTTAAGTAATACACTTAGCCAATTTAATATGTTAGCTGGGTTGGACGGTAGGGTCAAGTAAACTTGAACACTTAACCATCAGAATATGATAAATGAATAGGGTTAAGTCTAAGACACGAAGAGATAATACTTAACCATTAATAACAGGTTTAGTTAAAACTGGTGGGAAAGGTTAAGTTAAAAAAGGAACACTTAACCAATACAGGAT
This sequence comes from Allium sativum, assembly GCA_030737875.1. Lineage (NCBI taxonomy): Eukaryota > Viridiplantae > Streptophyta > Magnoliopsida > Asparagales > Amaryllidaceae > Allium > Allium sativum. The sequence goes on along the minus strand of CM060913.1, from coordinate 267,294,106 downwards.
GAATGGGTAGGGTTAAGAAATACTTAACCAATATGACTTGGTTTGTGGTGGGGTTAAGTCAACATGAATACTGACAACACTTAACCAGTTTAACAGGATAAGGGAAGAGGGTTAAGTTATCTTGAATCGACTAAAGACACTTAACCAATCCAACTTAACGGGAAAGAGTACTGAGTAGTAAATCTTAGTTAAGAAGACAATGATCCTGGAAACTAAGTGGTAAAACTTAGTTAGTAGAACTAAGTAGTAATTCTTAGTATAACACGAAGGAGCGGACGTCCATCTGATTTTAAAGAAGACTCCAACGAATTGGGATACGAAGCCCGAGGCTTCGAGGGGACGTGAGGGTACTCTTGGTATCCCTCTGTGAGGCTGCAGATGATCCGCCTGGGTGCACAGAGGTTAAGGTCTTCGGTAGAAGAGCCAAGGGTATGCCTTGGTTGCAATATATAGCAACCAAAAGACTAGGATGGACCATTGTGATTCGGCGAGAAGACGGAAGCCCTGTGATAGCAACTCGTCGTGTACCTACCATCTTCAGTCAAGCGAGACACGTGAAACGGGAAGGCTGGAGGACTCATACGGACCACATAATTGCTATCTAGTTGTGGTTGCGGGGTGTTGTTGGCCATAGAATTAGTGGGGCAGATAGGGGCCTTCGTACAGTTCTCATTTTACAAGGGTGGCCTTCCATTAGTTGAGGGAGGGGTCGAGTGGGACCATAGCCACTGGAAAAACAGACCTTAACATCTGTATCGGCAGATATTGAAAGCTCCCGACCGAATTCCGTATTTCTAGAGTAGCCCTGACACGGGACTCGGGTAGCACATTACAGGACACGTGCATCTAGACAAGAGATAACGATTCGCGATACATGAGTGGGGAAAGTCTAGGAACATATACCACTCTAGGTAGTGTATCCTAGACTAAAGGGCATCGTTCGACAGTTAGCATAATCCCTAGTTTGGAACTAGGTGGCATAAATCCTGAATACAAGAAGCGTTCAACAAATAGCGTAAACTCTAATTGAATCTAGAAAGCACTTGATATAAAACATAGACTAGATCTAGGTAATAAATAATCAAGGTACGCCTGAAGGCGACGGAAACTACAGGGATTGGGATCACGTTATCGTTACTAGTTAGGTGGTGCAGAGATATAGAAACGAGTATATCGCGGTAAAAGCGAAGCGGAGAAAGTGTTGTAGTATATCCAGTTTATCTTGTCTTAGCATGTCTTGTGTGAATCTTATCTTGTTAGCCTTATCATCATGGTATTATCTTGTATTCAGTTAATTCATGTCGTTCTGTTTCCCCTGTTCACATGCTAGAAGTTACTGACTTACTCAGGCTTTATGTCTGACTCTGTTTTTCTTTCGCTTCTTTTCTACCGTCCCCCCCCCCCAGGTAGTTGAGGAGGGAATAGTATAACTCAGGATTAAATTGGACCGTTGCTCTTTCCCAGCTTGAAGATTTGACGAAGTTGTCCTTGGATTCCCTTTCAGATGCTATGGCTGGCTTATGCTACATTGGGGAATATAAATGTATTTTTATGCTTCTTTATCTAGTAAAGACAGATGATACTCTGATATTGTAAAGCAATCTTGTACAATCTATTTTATCAATAAAGCAAAGTTTTATTTTCCGCTGTTTATTGTTTGTCTGTCTTGTAATTTATCTGCATCTTTTACCCATAATGCTCCACAGAACTTAGTGCATTCCCTTTGCGAGTGACACTAACGGACGTGGCGTGTTACACTCTATCCTCATCTCAAAAGCATACTGATCTAACCATCAATTTACCACCATACCGGTGTGTGAGGCTCGCGAATAATGCAACACAAAGCCGTGCTATATTAAAGCTGTGCTTTGATCATCAACCACAAGAATCTGCTTTTTAACAGAAGCCTTGATCATTTGTCACTTAGGCATGCCACACAGGAAATTTACGCCATGCAACTGATGTATATTGATATACAACCTCTGATCCCGTACGTCTCAGAGAAGTGTGAAGTAAGGGAATAAATTCCCCTTCACCAGGCAGATGTATATTTAATAGAGATCAATCAGCAGAGAATAAAATCCAATGTCAGGCACACAGTCCATTTACAAGTCCGTTCTGGGTTTGAACGAAACTCGAGGCACCTGATTCCTCGTCCCATACGTCCAATACAGGAGATAGGCTCTCGCATATCCGTACAATCAACAAGTACATCCGGACGGCTACCACTTTAGCCACTTCAAGGTAGCTCCTCCAATCGTGAGCATCAGTAGCACCCATCCATTCGATGTGAAGATCATCGGTCTTGCACCGTCTTCAATCTCTTCGACTTTTCGTCGTATCAGTTATTCAGAATGGGTTAAACCCGGCCTTTCTGAATAACTCACGTATTCTATAATCAAGTGCTATAACAACACATCATACGCCTCATTCCAATCCAGAATATACTTTTATTCAAATATTCTCTCCATTAGGGAATTGGTTCCCATTAGTTTTATCAAAGATAAATTCTTTTAAATTTATTCTTTAATCTTCTTTTGGATATCAAACCATATTAAGGTTTTCCAAACTAGTCGGGATTAGCGTACTACACCGAAGTAATCATTTATTTTATTTCCCAATCCAAACCTATTCATCCCACGGAGAAAAACTAGTAATACTTCATATCTAACACCACGGTGTTATCGGTAAATATTAATTACCATTTGACGTTCAAATCTAATTAAAGATTTAGCTATCGCTTGGAGTAAAACTGGTGGTACTCCATTTTCGATCATTTTCTTGAATTGATAATTTTAATTATCACATTCACTTTTCAATCTAATCAAAGATTCGTTAAAACTCCATTTTGTTTTAGTCTTCCCAAAAATCAATATTAATGATTATTCGAAGTTAAGAAATTAACCTTATCTTTAACTGGGTTAAAGAACTAATGTCATTTAAAACACGGTTCACGATAAATCCAAAATCACATTCCATTCCATCAGTCTCTAACCGTAAATTAGTAAGAGAACAATTCCCTAAGTATTAATCCCGAAGGCCGAAACTAACATCAGATCAACACCCAAGAAACCATTCAACTTAGCTAATCTCCAGGTAGTTTCTAATTTTCTTAACTCCATTGGGTTTATGAGACGACCTGAACTTCCCCGGTAAGGAAAGCCCGGATCAAATTGAGTACAAGCCACATCGGAACGCAAACAGAAGAACATTTCATTGTATATTACAACAATTTCATCAGAATACAAGAATATTACAGAGTATGAATAAATAGTACACAGAAAATATCATATATTTAAATTACATTACATAGCAGCGGAAAATAATACAATACACAACTGAAGGAGATATACGGATACAGAGCTTTCTGGATATCATTCCAGCTGTAAACTAGGTTCCTATGAATAAAAATCTGCAAAACCAAAACTACTAGTTGCCCGTGTCAAAATAAGGGCACCCAGAGTTTAGGTTAAAACAGTAAACTCCAGGTCAGTCATGTGACTGGTGTGAGAACTAAAACAGTTATTAATCTTTATTTTAAAGTTATGTAAATCAAGGGACCACGCCGTATAACACGGAATGGGCTTCCTCCGAAGAACACCAGTGCATAAAAAAATAGCACAATGCTAAATAAAGAACAATGAAGCTATTATAAGATCTAGGTCCCATCTCACAATGCAACACAAGCCGAAGGATAGGGTTTTACCTTATAATATCCAAAGAATGCTTAATACGCTAAATTTCATCTTTTATTATTACTATAAGTGTATAGTGTCAAAACAATTTCAATCATAAATATTAATCACAGACGGCATGGGTACCATATATCATGTCGCCAATACTAGGCTCTACAATCAAAACCGCACATGTCACGTATTGGAAGTTCGATTTCCATCTGTGAACCAAGGCAAGGGATCATCCTTACCGAATTCGAGACGCTCTAGCCCGTGTCTCAGGACCCAGACTCAGGTGGTCCCTTGGATTGTCAGGGCCAGTCCACCGATGTGGATTAAACTTAAACCCTGGACACTGTGTTTCCCCACCCTATGGGGTGTCAATAAGTCCAATGACTCCACCGGCTCCACACAGTCACCGATATATCCGAGGCGCCTCGCAACAGAAACAATCACATAAGTCAAACTTGTCAGGGCATGTAAAACCACTGAAGCCACTTCTAGCTAGAAGGAAACGCATTCCCTCCCTGAATTCCTCTCCCGTTTCTGGTTCACAACCGGGGTGTGAGGCTCGCGAATCAATGCTACACAAAGCTATGCCACACAGGCCGTGCTTTGATCATCAACCACAAGACTTTTCTTTTCAATAGAAGCGTTGATCATTTGCCACCTAGGCATGCCACACGGGCAATTCACTCCAAGCGATTGATATCCATCAATATATAACCCCTGAGCTCGTACGTCTCAGAGAAGGGCGTTAAGAAAGAGAATAAATTCACCGTCGCCAAACAGATATATATTTAATAGAAATCAATCACACAGAATAAAATATAATGTCAGACACACAGTCCATTTACAAGTTCATTCTGGGTCTGAACGAAACCGGAAGCACCTGGTACCTTGCATATCCATCGATCTCCAAGTACGTCTGGACGATCACCAACTGATTCTCTCCTCTTGGGTGTACAGCCCAATCAAGATCATCAGTAATCACCTAAACGATGTGAAGACCTCCGGTCTTCGACCACCGTCTTCATCCTTGACACCACGTCGAATCAGTTATTCAGAACGGGATAAACTCGGTCTTTCTGAATAACTTGCGTATATAATAAACAAGTGTTACACAAACACAACATACGCCTCATTTCAATTCAGAATATTCTTTTATTCAAATTTTCTTACACTTTGGGAAAGGTTCCCATTAATTTTATCAAAGATAAATTCTTTAAATTTATTCTTTAATCTTCTTTGAATATCAATTCAAACTAGTTGGGATTAGCGAACCACACCGAAGTAATCATTTATTTTATTTCCCAATCCCAACCTATTCATCCCATGAAGTAAAACTGGTCATACTTCATATCTAACACCACGGTGTTATCGGTAAATTCAATTACCATTTCATGTTCAAATCTAATTAAAGATTTAACTATCGCCTAGAGAAAAACTGGTGATACTCCATTCTCGATCACTTCAATCTAATTAAAGATTCATTAAAACTCCACTTGGTTTTAATCTTCCCAAATATCAATATCCTATCTTTAACTAGGTTAAAGAACCAATGTCATCTAAAATACGGTTCACGATAAACCCAAAATCACATTCCATTCATCATCGGGTTAAAGAACAAATGTCGTCAAAACACAGTTCACGATAAACCCAATTCCTATTTGATATTAAATATAAGGCTCTGAATAGAAAATATATCGGCTTATATTCAGCATCAAATTCTACGACCAACAATATCGTATTGGAAATAACGATATAAATATATCTTTCAAATTTCCATCACGATATCTGTATAATCACGAAATCCAACATCGAAATATTCCAAAGACAATTTCGATTCAAATCCATTCCAATTCAATTATTGGAAATTCTGGTTATTTTCAAAACCATTTCAAATCCAATTTATTTATTTTAATGGATTTAAATTCTAGCTCAAAACCCGTTCATTTCGATAAAAATCTATTTTTATCTTCTCAAATTTGGAATTTTTTCGTTCCAATTCTTCACAAATCATTTCTTATGATTTTACACAAATTATTACTATTTATAATAATTTAATCAAGGCCCGTACAGTCGATTTCCATCAACGGCCATCGAACTACACTTACAACGACCTTTTTCAAATTTGATTTGGACATAATTCCAAATCCAACCGTTAGATTTCAAATCTCCAATATTCATTAGAAAGCTCTTTTCGATACGAACCCAACGGTTCTGGGTTTAGGAGAATCCGACGGTCGGATCTCCCGTAATATCCATTCGAAGTCAATGGTCGAAATTCGCGAATTGCCGCGGCGCGGCGCGTTCTATTCAGGCCATTATATATATATAATATATATATATATATTATATATTTCGTCGATTTCCTTTCAAAATGTATTTTATAAATCATTTTAAATTCGTTTTCAAAACGATTTCAACCTCATATTCAATTTTTAATCAAAATTGAATATTCCATATCATTAATCTATAAATGATAATATTTTCAAAACGTTATATTTTGAAACCACTTCCTCTTCTATATTCATTTTAAAAAATGAATATAATCAATATAAATATCGTTCGCGTCAAAATAGTGCATATCTAACCAATAAGGCTTTATATATTTCAATAACTTCGTTATTCTATTCAACAAATGAATATTTTCTTCAACACATGAATATATATATACTTTTATTCAACACATGAATATTTATTTTATTCAACACATGAATTTTCTTTCTATTCAACACATGAATTTATATTTCTATTCAACACATGAATATATATTTCTATTCAACACATGAATTTATTTCTCTATTCAACACATGAATTTATATTTTTCTATTCAACACATGAATATTTATTTTTCTATTCAACACATGAATTTATATTCTATTCAACAAATGAATTTATATTTCTATTCAACACATGAATATTTATTTCTATTCAACACATGAATATTTATTTTTCTATTCAACACATGAATATTTATATTTCTTATTTTCCAAATTGGAATGAGGCCCAATCTATTACCATATAACGTTAATTATATGGATTCCCTACAACACATGTATACAACAGAAACGATAAATCATCAACCATCATCCAGAGTGCACCACACAACTGCATAAGCATTAAATATAAATAATTAACACTTATACAGTCTATCAACCCATCGATTGACATACAACTAAACAATCGGGATTAGTGTACGTCAAATATCATCCCAATACCAGTGTGGGGTTTCAAATTAACAAACACAGATTTTATTTGTCCAGTTGGGCGATGTGTAAAATTTATCGTCCCAATCAATATCAGTCAAACCAGTGTATATAAACAAATCGTCTGATTTGTTTATTACTATTTATTTTATATACACGTTAAAAATCATATTTTTAACTATAAAATATTTTCCACTATAAAATATTTTATTTCATCCCACATCACACAATCAAATTTCACAACACAACAATTAAACAAACAAGTCATTCATGGTCTGTGGATGACGGGTGTCGGGTGCTGCAAAGCACCGTCTGCATCCTAATATATACTTCAAACTAGAAATTAAATTAAAAGTGAGAAGTTCTCACTGACTAGCTAAACCAATACACCGCGACCCTTCTAATGTACAAAATCTTCGTCGCTCGCCTTTTGTCGCTTTCGTCGTCCGTGTTCGCTACCTATATAAAAATCACATTTTTATACCGCTACTATATAGATAAAAATTCTATTTTTATACCGCTACTATATAGATAAAAATTCTATTTTTATCTCGCTAGTAATATAATAAAAATTATATTTTTATTACTCTACATAAATAAAAATCGTATTTTTATTCTTCCTATGATATAAAAATCATATTTTTAATTTGCTACATATATAAAAATCATATCTTTATTATCCCTAGTTTCTTTATAAAGATTATATTTTTACCACTGATTTTTATATATGCTATTTTTACTTTATACAATCAAGGTATATTTATTTTTAAAAAAAAAGTATATATTTTTCTATGTTATATATGAGAAAAAGCACGTTTTTATTAATTACCAAATTAGTTAACTAATTACTTAACAAAATAAATAAATTAACTAAAGGAAAACTTACTGTTACGTTTTCTAGAGGGAAAGGGGGTCTTACCATCGGCGAGGGGGCGCCGGAGCTTCGGTGGTCGGCTAGGGGAGGTATGGTGGCGGTGACAGGTGGTGGGTGGCCTCGATTTCGGGCTGAGGGGGTTGTGGCGGTTAGGGTTGTAACGACCCAGGATTTTAGGGCCAATTTAAAATTTTAATTTTAATGAATTTAAAGTATTTTAAATGATTAATTTATTTTAATCGAAGTTAAAACGAATAAATTTAATTTATATATAAAAGGAATTGAAACAAGCGCTGCAGTTTGAAATTTTGATTTGAAACTTTGACTGAATGTACAGGATTCAAAATAAAACGAATTTTAGTGAAACCAAAAATATTTAAATCTGTTTCAGAATATCTTTCTAATGAATCTGAAAAATTGAAATTTCACTTTATAATTTATAAGTTATGTCAAAATTAAAATTTAGAAAAGTCGCTATGAAATGAATATATATTATATATAAAGGTCAGAATGGCCACTTTTTACATACGAAGGAATCGGAACTCGAAACCACTTCCATTGAGTTCAGAAGGACGTTTCTGCATTGAAAAACAGTAAACACTTATATATTTTGAGTTTCAGAAATTACTATTTCCAAATTGTATTTTTAATATTAAATATATTCGCCCTGAAAATAGCCATTTTTAAAAAAGTCACAGAATTGAACGAAACGAATTTTGTTGTGATCGTATCGGCATAAGAAAGCCAAAAATAATTTTTCCGGATTTTTCTGACTTCGTATGTGGCCCCGGCAAAATTATATTTACGTTCGAATTTAAAATAAAGGATTAATTTGAAAATAAAAGAAAACCTGAATGTAACTTCAGAATTGGACCATGGGGATAGCGCCATCGCGTTCAGAAGACGTGAAAACATTAAGATCGACAGTCGTTGAGCGCAAATCGGAGGTCGTATGAAGAAACGGTATTTTCTGGAATTATTGGAATTAAAAATAAAAATAAATTAAACCCTAGAATACGGTATAAATACAGGCCGTATAGATGAACAGTACCTTCTTCTCCACGTTCAGGTTTTGGCCGCCGACACCCATTATACATCAAAACTTTGACCTCACTTTTCTCACTCGATACTCGACGGTTTTCTACAAACTATATACCGTTTCGAAGAGGAGATCGAGACCTTCGCAACCATACCAATCTCGGCCGCCACCATCGCCCGAGCCGCCGCCACCAGCGCCACGAACGTGCGCCGCACGCACTTGGACCGCGCCACCACCGTGCGATCGCACCCCCTCCTCTTCCCGGCGAGCGTAGCCCTCTCCGAGCCGGTCGTTGTCCAACAAACGGTTCGCAAAACCATTGATTACAGATTGCGAAAACTGGAATTGAAAATTTGAACAAATTCTGGAAATTCAAAGGTATAATTTGGTTCAGATTTTGCGACGCTTTTGAATGTCGCTGAGTCAGTTGTTAAAAGTCAGCTTATTTAAAACATCAATAACTTTTTCATATAAACACCGATTCTGAAAATTTCAGATCCGATGGAACCGTGACTTCGAATACAACTTTAATACAGAGCAATTGGGAACAAACTCTAATCTAATTGAGGTGAGAATCCTATTTATTTTATTTAAGTAATTATGTTTTAATTATTGATGTTCGCATTCATAATCATATATGTATGTGTTATTCTGCGCTGTGATAACTTAGATGTTATTTATGTTTTATTGTTGTTATGGCAAATATATTCGCTTGGTTTGATGCGATAAATCTCATAATAAATTGAGATTCTAAATTTGTGAATACGCGATGAAAATTATAATTATTATATGCTTATCCAAGCAATGTGAGAATTCACTTAAACTTAAATTGAATTGATTTAATTTATAAAGCTGTATGTGAATCTGCTATGATATAAACTGTATGTGAATCTGCTATGACATAATCTGTATGTGTATGCTAGGACTAAAACCACTGCATGTTGATTGACAATTTTTGTCAATATTAGAATAAGAAAATTTTTACTGTATGTTGATTGACATATTTGTCAATATTTAAATAGGAAATGTTGAAATTGTTCATTGTATGTTAGAGTGACATTTTGTATATATTATAGAAAATGACATCGTATGGTAAAAATAACATTTTGCTATGTTATATTATAGAAAATGACATCGTATGGTAAAGATAACATTTTTTATATATATGTTAAAATAGAATTATATATAGTATGTTGAATAGACACTATTTTTGTTATGTTAAGAATGAGAATTAACACCGTATGTTAATGAACAATTTTTGTTCATATTTGAATAGAATTTACACACCGTATGTTAATGAACAATTTTTGTTCATATTTGAATAGAATTTACACACCGTATGTTAATGAACAATATTTTGTTCATTATTAAAATAAGAAAAGCACCGTATGTTAATGAATAATATTTTGTTCATTATTAAAATAAGAAAAGCACCGTATGTTAATGAATAATATTTTGTTCATTATTAAAAATAAGAATATGGCACTATATGAAATGAACTAATTTTTGCTCATTATAAATTATAGAATATGCCACCGTATGTTGATGAACGTTATTTTTGTATCATTATTAAAATAGTATTATACACCGTAGGTTGATGAACGCTATTTTGTTCATTATTAAATTAGTATTACACACTGTATGTAAGAATGACAAATTTTGTCAATATTAAAAGTAAAATTTGCCACTGTAGGTTAATTGACAAATTTTGTCATTATTAAAAATAGGATTTGTCACTATATGTTAAATGACAAATTTTGTCAATATTGAAATAGAAATTATTCACCTTATGTTAATGAGCAACTTTGTTAATATAATGTTCACCGTATGAAATTAACATTTTTATCTAATGTTATTATAAAGAATGGTCATCTTATGATAATGACATTTATGTCAAATGTTGATAGGTAAGAATATAAAATGATATTGTATGTAAATAGTATTTTTGGCAAATAAAAATACAAAATGGTCATTGTATGAAAATATTATACTTGTCATGTTAGAAAATAAGGAAATGCATGGTATGTAAAAATAGTATTTTTGTTATTGTAAATAAATAGAAAGAGTTAAAATGTGGCATTATGTAAACTTACATTTTCTAAATGTGAAGTGAAGAAAACAGAGATTTACATTTTCTAATGCAAAAGATATAGTAATGATATTGGGAAATCTATATTTTCTAATAATATTGGGAAATCTATATTTTCTAATAATATTGGGAAATCTATATTTTCTAATAATATTGGAAAAAATATATTTTCTAATAATATATTTTCAATGTTATAAAAGGGAAAATGAAGTGTATGTACAATTTAACATCATTCACAATGTTAAATAAAAGGAAAATTCCACCGTATGATAGTTACACTATTTTATAATGTTAAGAGTTAAAGAACTTGACCGTAGGAAGTATATACATTATTTATAATGTAAAATAAAAGGAGAATTTGCATTGTAAGATCATATACATTATTTATAATGTAAAATAAAAAAGAGAATTTACATTGTAAGATAATAAACATTTTTCTTTATGTATATAAAAAGGGAATTTACCTCGTAGGAAAAGAATTAACATTATTTATAATGTTAAATAAAAAAAGAAATGAAACTGTATGTAAGATTTAACATTATTTATAATGTTAAATAAAAGAAATGAAACTGTATGTAAGAATTAACATTATTTTTAATGTTAAATAAAAGAAATGAAACTGTATGTAAGAATTAACATTATTTATAATGTTAAATAAAAGAAATGAAACTGTATGTAAGAATTAACATTATTTATAATGTTAAATAAAAGAAATGAAACTGTATGTAAGAATTAACATTATTTATAATGTTAAATAAAAGAAATGAAACTGTATGTAAGGTTTAACATTATTTATAATGTTAAATAAAAGAAATGAAACGTATGTAAGAATAACATTATTTATAATGTTAAATGAAAGGTAAGGAACTGTATTGAAACATTAACATTATTTATAATGTAGGTAAAAGGGAACTTACACCATAGGAAAGTGTTCATTATTCATAATGAAATTGGAAAAGAAATATATAAAGAAATGAATGGGATGGTACATTATAATTTACATTCTTAAATGAAAATTATAAAGTATAAAATAAATAATAATGAATTAAAAAGGGAAGAATTATCGTCTAATCCTAAACTACATTGTCATGTAAGTAGAAAGGTGAAAGTTAAGAGAAATGTAAGCTGCACGTAGGGACGATAAACTAAACGAATTATTTATATATATTTATATATATATAATTATAATATAACGAATCGAGCGCAGTAGTTCGTGTTTTGAAATCGAACTTTTAAACGAATATACCGGAAGATCCGACCGTCGGATTTTCCCAAAACTGAAACCGTTAGGACCGTCTTGGAAAAATCTTTCCAACGATATAAGCTACGCTAAACTCCAACGGTTAGATTTTGAGGAAAGTGAAAAACAAAATTGATTGAAAACAGCGCCAAGGTCGCCCTTGACCTGAAGCGTCGTTAAATAAGGAATTAATTATATTAAATAATTAAGGCAAGAATTAATCGTTATAAAATAAAATAACGATATGAAATATGTTTTTCTCAAAATATATGAATGCGAGATTATTTGGAAAGACCAGGTTAATCCCATTCCAAATGATCGTACGATTTCAAGAATTCAAGTATGAAGACGGCGTATGAAGACCGTAAATCTCCCCTCGAATGGACAACGATCAAGACTCTGAATTGGTTTGATCCCAATTCAAGGGTCGGGGTAATTGCCCAAACGTACGTGTTGATTTCACGGGTTTGACCCTAGTTCAGACCTAGAGCATGGGTATAAATGGATAGTGTGTCTGACATCGTACCCCACAAAATATTATGTTGTTGATATTCAGTTAATATATAAACGATTGGTGGCAGAGAATTTATTCTCTACTTAACACCCGTTTATATAGTGACGGAAGATCAATAGTACGGTATGGAGTGACGGTGTGGCATACTAAGATGCAATGATCAGGGTTTCTTGTTGAAAAGCAGAACCTTGTGGTATGAAGAACATGACTTCACGAGCCTCACAAACTGGTAGAGTCTAAAAAGGGGGAAGGGAACGCAGGGAAAGTAGCACGTTTCTTTCTAGTTAGTAGTCGTTTTACTTTTGGAGGATGATGAAATGAGGCGCCTCGGATAGGTCCTATAGGACCGGGGAACGTGTGCTTAGGAATTGCCAATCCTCTAAGCTGTATGTGAGGACCGGCCCTGCAGGATCCAAGGGTTAACTGCGGGTAATCCTGAGACGTTAACTAGAGCGTCTCGAATCGGTAAGGAGTCCTCCCTAGCCTGGACTCATGATGGAAACCCAAATTTCCAATACGACCCCGACGGATTTGATTGTATTACTAGTATTGGAGGCATAATATATGGTACCTATGCTTCCTAGGATTAATACATTGCTTTGAATTGTTTTAAAACATATACACCCTAATAATAGTATTAGTTTCGTATTTGGCGTATTTAGCATGTTTAACCACCATAAGGTAAAACTCTATCCTCTTGGTGTGCGTTGCATTGTGTGATGGGACCTGAGTCTTATGGAGGTTCCATTTTTCAAAAGACATTGCGTTTTGTTACGTTTTACTTATCTGTATTGACACTATAGTTATGCACGGCAATCCATTGGTACAACCCGTTCCGCGTTAGCGGCGTGGTCTTTGGATTTGCCTTATTAGTATAAGTTATTTAAGATTTCTCACACCAGTCCCACGACTGACCCATAGTTTGTTTCACCTTTTTGCAAAATTGGGTGCCCTCTCTTCTACACGGGCAGCCAAGTAGACAGGTTCATTCTTTGCTTGGAGCTTTTCTTTGAAGCTGCTTATTTTCTCTCTCTTGGATTCTGCTTGGGAGAAGAGGTGATGACTTGGAGCTTAAAGACTTTTTGTTTCTATTGGCATCTATTCTTTTCTTTTTAGACATCAAACTTATTTCTTTTCTGCAAACTTGTTGTAATAGCTTAGATTCTGTGACTGTGGATTTTCTGTGATTGATGACATTATATTTTTCCGCTGCTATAATGTTATTACTCTATGAATCTCCTTTGCTATATTGTATCTGTGTTCTGTTTTATTGTATTTATGTTGTATTCCATATGATTTCTCCTTGCTTTCACTTGTGGAAGTTTGGGGATATCACAGTTGGTATCAGAGCTTTGGTTTACAAAGCGGAGTACAACATATCTATAATAATTCGTTTACATAGAATCACTATATTCTATGGCGAACAGTTCATGAGATACATAATAGCCAGTCACTTTATCGTAATCTTTTCATTCATCCTTCGATCTTTTAGAATCACCTTTTCTGTTGTTTTGAATCTTTCCTTGATCATACGTTCGAAGAAGACTAAGAGAAGTGGCGATGCTCAATTGGCACATATGTACGAAGGAGCGAAAGGACCAACTTCTTCGATGGAAGGCCTGATGTTATAGGCGGTACTATTTCTGTTAAAACGTTTCAACATTCTCTGTGTTTATTCTTCCTCTTCTCCTCTTTTATTTTCTTTTTTCCTTTTCGGGGACGAAAAGTTCTTAAGTGGGGGAGATTGTAACGACCCAGGATTTTAGGGCCAATTTAAAATTTTAATTTTAATGAATTTAAAGTATTTTAAATGATTGATTTATTTTAATCGAAGTTAAAACGAATAAATTTAATTTATATATAAAAGGAATTGAAAACAAGCGCTGCAGTTTGAAATTTTGATTTGAAACTTTGACTAAATGTACAGGATTCAAAATAAAACGAATTTTAGTGAAACCAAAAATATTTAAATCTGTTTCAGAATATCTTTCTAATGAATCCGAAAAATTGAAATTTCACTTTATAATTTATAAGTTATGTCAAAATTAAAATTTAGAAAAGTCGCTATGAAATGAATATATATTATATATAAAGGTCAGAATGGCCACTTTTTACATACGAAGGAATCGGAACTCGAAACCACTTCCATTGAGTTCAAAAGGACGTTTCTGCATTGAAAAACAGTAAACACTCATATATTTTGAGTTTCAGAAATTACTGTTTCCAAATTGTATTTTTAATATTAAATATATTCGCCCTGAAAATAGCCATTTTTAAAAAAGTCTCAGAATTGAACGAAACAAATTTTGTTGTGATCGTGTCGGCATAAGAAAGCCAAAAATAATTTTTCCGGATTTTTCTGACTTCGTATGTGGCCCCGGCAAAATTATATTTACGTTCGAATTTAAAATAAAGGATTAATTTGAAAATAAAAGAAAACCTGAATGTAACTTCAGAATTGGACCATGGGGATAGCGCCATCGCGTTCAGAAGACGTGAAAACATTAAGATCGACAGTCGTTGAGCGCAAATCGGAGGTCGTATGAAGAAACGGTATTTTTTGGAATTATTGGAATTAAAAATAAAAATAAATTAAACCCTAGAATACGGTATAAATACAGGCCGTATAGATGAACAGTACCTTCTTCTCCACGTTCAGGTTTTGGCCGCCGACACCCATTATACATCAAAACTTTGACCTCACTTTTCTCACTCGATACTCGACGGTTTTCTACAAACTATATACCGTTTCGAAGAGGAGATCGAGACCTTCGCAACCATACCAATCTCGGCCGCCACCATCGCCCGAGCCGCCGCCACCAGCGCCACGAACGTGCGCCGCACGCACTTGGACCGCGCCACCACCGTGCGATCGCACCCCCTCCTCTTCCCGGCGAGCGTAGCCCTCTCCGAGTCGGTCGCTGTCCAACAAACGGTTCGCAAAACCATTGATTACAGGTTGCGAAAACTGGAATTGAAAATTTGAACAAATTCTGGAAATTCAAAGGTATAATTTGGTTCAGATTTTGCGACGCTTTTGAATGTCGCTGAGTCAGTTGTTAAAAGTCAGTTTATTTAAAACATCAATAACTTTTTCATATAAACACCGATTCTGAAAATTTCAGATCCGATGGAACCGTGACTTCGAATACAACTTTAATACAGAGCAATTGGGAACAAACTCTAATCTAATTGAGGTGAGAATCCTATTTATTTTATTTAAGTAATTATGTTTTAATTATTGATGTTCGCATTCATAATCATATATGTATGTGTTATTCTGGGCTGTGATAACTTAGATGTTATTTATGTTTTATTGTTGTTATGGCAAATATATTCGCTTGGTTTGATGCGATAAATCTCATAATAAATTGAGATTCTAAATTTGTGAATACGCGATGAAAATTATAATTATTATATGCTTATCCAAGCAATGTGAGAATTCACTTAAACTTAAATTGAATTGATTTAATTTATAAAGCTGTATGTGAATCTGCTATGATATAAACTATATGTGAATCTGCTATGACTTAATCTGTATGTGTATGCTAGGACTAAAACCACTGCATGTTGATTGACAATTTTTGTCAATATTAGAATAAGAAAATTTTTACTGTATGTTGATTGACATATTTGTCAATATTTAAATAGGAAATGTTGAAATTGTTCATTGTATGTTAGAGTGACATTTTGTATATATTATAGAAAATGACATCGTATGGTAAAAATAACATTTTGCTATGTTATATTATAGAAAATGACATCGTATGGTAAAGATAACATTTTTTTTATATATGTTAAAATAGAATTATATATAGTATGTTGAATGGACACTATTTTTGTTATGTTAAGAATGAGAATTAACACCGTATGTTAATGAACAATTTTTGTTCATATTTGAATAGAATTTACACACCGTATGTTAATGAACAATTTTTGTTCATATTTGAATAGAATTTACACACCGTATGTTAATGAACAATATTTTGTTCATTATTAAAATAAGAAAAGCACTGTATGTTAATGAATAATATTTTGTTCATTATTAAAATAAGAAAAGCACCGTATGTTAATGAATAATATTTTGTTCATTATTAAAAATAAGAATATGGCACTATATGAAATGAACTAATTTTTGCTCATTATAAATTATAGAATATGCCACCATATGTTGATGAACGCTATTTTTGTATCATTATTAAAATAGTATTATACACCGTAGGTTGATGAACGCTATTTTGTTCATTATTAAATTAGTATTACACACTGTATGTAAGAATGACAAATTTTGTCAATATTAAAAGTAAAATTTGCCACTGTAGGTTAATTGACAAATTTTGTCAATATTAAAAATAGGATTTGTCACTATATGTTAAATGACAAATTTTGTCAATATTGAAATAGAAATTATTCACCTTATGTTAATGAGCAACTTTGTTAATATAATGTTCACCGTATGAAATTAACATTTTTATCTAATGTTATTATAAAGAATGGTCATCTTATGATAATGACATTTGTGTCAAATGTTGATAGGTAAGAATATAAAATGATATTGTATGTAAATAGTATTTTTGGCAAATAAAAATACAAAATGGTCATTGTATGAAAATATTATACTTGTCATGTTAGAAAATAAGGAAATGCATGGTATGTAAAAATAGTATTTTTGTTATTGTAAATAAATAGAAAGAGTTAAAATGTGGCATTATGTAAACTTACATTTTCTAAATGTCAAGTGAAGAAAACAGAGATTTACATTTTCTAATGCAAAAGATATAGTAATGATATTGGGAAATCTATATTTTCTAATAATATTGGGAAATCTATATTTTCTAATAATATTGGGAAATCTATATTTTCTAATAATATTGGAAAAAATATATTTTCTAATAATATATTTTCAATGTTATAAAAGGGAAAATGAAGTGTATGTACAATTTAACATCATTCACAATGTTAAATAAAAGGAAAATTCCACCGTATGATAGTTACACTATTTTATAATGTTAAGAGTTAAAGAACTTGACCGTAGGAAGTATATACATTATTTATAATGTAAAATAAAAGGAGAATTTGCATTGTAAGATCATATACATTATTTATAATTTAAAATAAAAAAGAGAATTTACATTGTAAGATAATAAACATTTTTTTTATGTATATAAAAAGGGAATTTACCTCGTAGGAAAAGAATTAACATTATTTATAATGTTAAATAAAAAAAGAAATGAAACTGTATGTAAGATTTAACATTATTTATAATGTTAAATAAAAGAAATGAAACTGTATGTAAGAATTAACATTATTTTTAATGTTAAATAAAAGAAATGAAACTGTATGTAAGAATTAACATTATTTATAATGTTAAATAAAAGAAATGAAACTGTATGTAAGAATTAACATTATTTATAATGTTAAATAAAAGAAATGAAACTGTATGTAAGAATTAACATTATTTATAATGTTAAATAAAAGAAATGAAACTGTATGTAAGGTTTAACATTATTTATAATGTTAAATAAAAGAAATGAAACGTATGTAAGAATAACATTATTTATAATGTTAAATGAAAGGTAAGGAACTGTATTGAAACATTAACATTATTTATAATGTAGGTAAAAGGGAACTTACACCATAGGAAAGTGTTCATTATTCATAATGAAATTGGAAAAGAAATATATAAAGAAATGAATGGGATGGTACATTATAATTTACATTCTTAAATGAAAATTATAAAGTATAAAATAAATAATAATGAATTAAAAAGGGAAGAATTATCGTCTAATCCTAAACTACATTGTCATGTAAGTAGAAAGGTGAAAGTTAAGAGAAATGTAAGCTGCACGTAGGGACGATAAACTAAACGAATTATTTATATATATTTATATATATATAATTATAATATAACGAATCGAGCGCAGTAGTTCGTGTTTTGAAATCGAACTTTTAAACGAATATACCGGAAGATCCGACCGTCGGATTTTCCCAAAACTGAAACCGTTAGGACCGTCTTGGAAAAATCTTTCCAACGATATAAGCTACGCTAAACTCCAACGGTTAGATTTTGAGGAAAGTGAAAAACAAAATTGATTGAAAACAGCGCCAAGGTCGCCCTTGACCTGAAGCGTCGTTAAATAAGGAATTAATTATATTAAATAATTAAGGCAAGAATTAATCGTTATAAAATAAAATAACGATATGAAATATGTTTTTCTCAAAATATATGAATGCGAGATTATTTGGAAAGACCGGGTTAATCCCATTCCAAATGATCGTACGATTTCAAGAATTCAAGTATGAAGACGGCGTATGAAGACCGTAAATCTCCCCTCGAATGGACAACGATCAAGACTCTGAATTGGTTTGATCCCAATTCAAGGGTCGGGGTAATTGCCCAAACGTACGTGTTGATTTCACGGGTTTGACACTAGTTCAGACCTAGAGCATGGGTATAAATGGATAGTGTGTCTGACATCGTACCCCACAAAATATTATGTTGTTGATATTCAGTTAATATATAAACGATTGGTGGCAGAGAATTTATTCTCTACTTAACACCCGTTTATATAGTGACGGAAGATCAATAGTACGGTATGGAGTGACGGTGTGGCATACTAAGATGCAATGATCAGGGTTTCTTGTTGAAAAGCAGAACCTTGTGGTATGAAGAACATGACTTCACGAGCCTCACAAACCGGTAGAGTCTAAAAAGGGGGAAGGGAACGCAGGGAAAGTAGCACGTTTCTTTCTAGTTAGTAGTCATTTTACTTTTGGAGGATGATGAAATGAGGCGCCTCGGATAGGTCCTATAGGACCGGGGAACGTGTGCTTAGGAATTGCCAATCCTCTAAGCTGTATGTGAGGACCGGCCTTGCAGGATCCAAGGGTTAACTGCGGGTAATCCTGAGACGTTAACTAGAGCGTCTCGAATCGGTAAGGAGTCCTCCCTAGCCTGGACTCATGATGGAAACCCAAATTTCCAATACGACCCCGACGAATTTGATTGTATTACTAGTATTGGAGGCATAATATATGGTACCTATGCTTCCTAGGATTAATACATTGCTTTGAATTGTTTTAAAACATATACACCCTAATAATAGTATTAGTTTCGTATTTGGCGTATTTAGCATGTTTAACCACCATAAGGTAAAACTCTATCCTCTTGGTGTGCGTTGCATTGTGTGATGGGACCTGAGTCTTATGGAGGTTCCATTTTTCAAAAGACATTGCGTTTTGTTACGTTTTACTTATCTGTATTGACACTATAGTTATGCACGGCAATCCATTGGTACAACCCGTTCCGCGTTAGCGGCGTGGTCTTTGGATTTGCCTTATTAGTATAAGTTATTTAAGATTTCTCACACCAGTCCCACGACTGACCCATAGTTTGTTTCACCTTTTTGCAAACTTGGGTGCCCTCTCTTCTACACGGGCAGCCAAGTAGACAGGTTCATTCTTTGCTTGGAGCTTTTCTTTGAAGCTGCTTATTTTCTCTCTCTTGGATTCTGCTTGGGAGAAGAGGTGATGACTTGGAGCTTGAAGACTTTTTGTTTCTATTGGCATCTATTCTTTTCTTTTTAGACATCAAACTTATTTCTTTTCTGCAAAATTGTTGTAATAGCTTAGATTCTGTGACTGTGGATTTTCTGTGATTGATGACATTATATTTTTCCGCTGCTATAATGTTATTACTCTATGAATCTCCTTTGCTATATTGTATCTGTGTTCTGTTTTATTGTATTTATGTTGTATTCCATATGATTTCTCCTTGCTTTCACTTGTGGAAGTTTGGGGTTATTACAAGGGTTTCGTTTGGGGGTCTGCAGATGGACGGTGGAGGAGGGAGGTGGGGCGATGTCGACTAGGGATGGCGGGGCGCGATGGCATCGACGGTGGAGGACCACCTTCGAGTTCCGTCGCTTTTGTTTTTGTTTTTTTTTCTTTTATCGATCTGATTTGGCAAATGGATGGGAGAGAGAAGGTATGGGGGTGGGAGTTATATAATTAATTATTATTTTATTCTTTTGATTTTTAAAAAAGTTGAATTTTAATTCAGAATCTAAATCGAACCCAACGACTATCGCCCCTAGTGTATTACCACCATCCCGAACACAATGAGATATGTTTCGTAAGCCAGTTTAGCCATTTCGATCAGTTTTCTTCAAAATCAAAATATAACTCTATATATTGAGTTTGAACACACATTTCAATTTACCGGGGCCACATATTAACTCTAAAAATTCCCAAAAAATATTTTCTAGCTTCGCATTGACGATACGGTTCTAACAAAACTAATTTCGTCAAATTTGAAGACCGTTTGAAAAATGGCCATTTTCCAATCGATTAAAATCAACTGAAACTGGTCAAACGCGTTTTCCTTTTCCACACTCACATATTGATTTCAAAAATTATGAATTCTGGAATTTAGCAATAATTTGACACCCCGGATCCAACAAAAGTGGTTTCGACGAAAACAGAGGTCGTTTGCAAAATTTCCATTTTTAAGGGCCAGAATTCCATAACGATTATTCTGAATTTTCAATTGGACGTAACTTTTTATTCCCGCTATGAAATTTCAATTTTTCGGATTCGTTGGAAAGATATTCTCAAATAGATTCTAATATTTTTCGTTTCACTAAAATCCGGTTTATTTTGAATCTTGTACATTCATTTGAACTTTGAAATCGAATTTTCGAACTACCACGCCATTTTCAATTCCTTTTATAATTAAAATAAAATATTTAAGTTCTAACGACGATCTATATAAATATATACATTCGAATTCTATTCAAAATAAATTTCTCGTCGTTATTATTTAAAATTAATCATTTTAAATATTCAAAATTCATCGAAATTGCCAAAATAAAAATTTTAAATTGGCTCAGTTTTCTGGGTTATTACAATCTCCCCCACTTAAAACTTTTTGTCCCAGAAAAGGAACGAAGCTGAAAGTTGTTTTACAAACCAACTAAACTTTCATTATTTACGGCCTAAGTTGTTCAACTTTTCAGTTTCTAAAAACATTTCAAATTTTTCAAAAATTTGGCTAACACCCTAAATTTCCAAAAAAAATCGCCATAACCCCCTATGCACCGGGGACTTCGAGATATTTCAAATAGCCTCCCATGGCCCTCACCAATCCAAAAAGAAAAAGAAACAGCCAAGCGGCTAGCCAATCGGCTCGTAAAATCATCAAAAACCCAAGAAATACAATAAACATGTACCTATTTGTCGGGCAAACAATTTTATTCCTCTTCTCTAGCCTCCTTGCTATGACCTGTTCAATGTAAGTACATGTATATGCATGCAAATGCGACAAATTTTCAATACAATTCACTATTTGATACAATTTAGCTAAATGGTTCAAATTTTAATTAATCAAACAATAATCAAACAACACAACCAGCAATCAATTTGTTGATTATCATTTCAAACACATAATTTTGATACATATATAGAAAATCATGTTTTTGATGCCAGTTCGCAACAATAAGCCCTACCTAGTTTTGGTTCTCACACCAAACAATAGGAAATATATAGGCGTCCCACTTTCGAAACTCGAACATGAATACTGATGATGCGATCGCTATAGCGATCATCAGAACCATCTTCGGGCGACTA
Organism: Allium sativum; assembly: GCA_030737875.1. NCBI lineage: Eukaryota > Viridiplantae > Streptophyta > Magnoliopsida > Asparagales > Amaryllidaceae > Allium > Allium sativum. The sequence goes on along the minus strand of CM060913.1, from coordinate 267,271,837 downwards.
GAGTGTGATTCTATATATATCCAGTATATTAACACTTCAAACACATGCGGATAGACGTACATGCAAAATCTTTATATATTGGATTGTCCAAATTCAGTATAAAAATAATATTCAAATACGACTAATTTAATTTAATTTTTCAAAACAAAACATGTTTTCAATTTTTATTTTAAAAACAGTACTCTTCACACTCGTTATAGGATACTGCTGATCCCATCTCTAACAAGTCATTCTCCTTGGATATTACTAATCCAATCTCTGATGAATTCTTTCGTTTGGTTCAAACATGTCTTGTTCTCTGAGCTTTGTAAACCAAAGCTCTGATACCAAACTGAGACGACCCGAACTTCCCCGGTAAGGAAAGCCCGGATCGAATTGAGTACAAGCCACATCGGAACGCAAACAGAAGAACATTTCATTGTATATTACAACAATTCCATCAGAATACAAGAATATTATAGAGTATGAATAAATATTACACATAAAATATCAGAGAATTAAATTACATTACATAGCAGCAGAAAATAATACAATACACAACTGAAGGAGATAAACGGATACAGAGCTTTCCGGATATCATTCCAGTTGTAAACCAGGTTCTTGTGAATATAAATCTGCAAAACCAAAACCACTAGCTGCCCGTGTCAAAATAAGGGCACCCAGAGTTTAGGTTAAAACAATAAACTCCAGGTCAGTCATGTGACTGGTGTGAGAACTAAAACAGTTATTAATCTTTATTTTAAAGTTAGGTAAATCAAGGGACCACGCCGTATAACACGGAACAGATTTCCTCCCAAGAACACCAGTGCATAAAACAACAGCGCAATGCTAAATAAAGAACAATGAAGCTATTATAAGACCCAGATCCCATCACATAATGCAACACAAGCCAGAGGATAGAGTTTTACCTTATAATAGCCAAAGAATGCTTAATACGCTAAATTTCCTCTTTTATTATTACTATAAGTGTATACTGTCAAAACAATTTCAACCATAAATATTAATCATAGACGGCATGGGTTCCATATATCATGTCGCCAATACTAGGCTCTACAATCAAAACCGCACATGTCACATATTGGAAGTTGGATTTCCATCTGTGAACCAAGGCAAGGGATCGTCCATACCGAATTCGAGACGCTCTAGTCCGTGTCTCAGGACCCAGACTCAGGTGGGCCCTTGGATCGTCAGGGCCAGTCCACCGATGTGGATTGAACTTAAACCCTGGACACTGCATTTCCCCAACCTATGGGGTGTCATTGAGTCCAATGACTCCATCGGCTCCACACAGTCAACGATATATCTGAGGCGCCTCGCAACAGCAACAACCACATAAGTCAAACTCGTCAGGGCGTGTAAAACCACTGACGCCACTTCTAGCTAGAAGGAAACGCATGCCCTCCCTGAAGTCCTCTCTCGTTTCTGGTTCACAACCGGGGTGTGAGGCTCGCGAATCAACGCTACACAAAGCTATGATACACAGGCCGTGCTTTGATCATCAACCACAAGACTTTGCTTTTCAACAGAAGCCTTGATCATTTGCCACTTAGGCACGCCACACGGGCAATTCACTCCATGCGATTGATATCCATCAATATATAACCCCTGAGCTCGTACGTCTCAGAGAAGAGCGTTAAGCAAGAGAATAAATTCTCTGCCGCCAAATAGATATATATTTAGTAGAAATCAATCACACAGAATAAAATCCAATGCTAGACACACAGACCATTTACAAGTTCATTATGGGTTTGAACGAAACCGGAGGCACCTGGTACCTCGCATATCCATCGATCTCCAAGTACGTCTGGATGATCACCAACTGATTCTCTCCTCTTGGGTGTACAGGCCAATCAAGATCATCAGTAATCACCCAAACGATGTGAAGACCTGCGGTCTTCGACCACCGTCTTCATCCTCGACACTACGTCAAATCAGTTATTCAGAATGGGATAAACCCGGTCTTTCTGAATAACTCGCGTATATAATAAACAAGTGTTACACAAACACAACATACGCCTCATTTTAATTCATAATATTCTTTTATTCAAATTTTCTTACACTTTGGGAAAGGTTCCCATTAATTTTATCAAAGATAAATTCTTTAAATTTATTCTTTAATCTTCTTTGAATATCAATTCAAACTAGTCGGGATTAGTGAACCACACTGAAGTAACCATTTATTTTATTTACCAATCCCAACCTATTCATCCCATGAAGTAAAACTGGTCATACTTTATATCTAACACCACGGTGTTGTCGGTAAATTCAATTACCATTTCACGTTCAAATCTAATTAAAGATTTAACTATCGCGTAGAGCAAAACTGGTGATACTCCATTCTCGATCACTTCAATCTAATTAAAGATTCATTAAAACTCCACTTGGTTTTAATCTTCCCAAAAATCACTATCCTGTCTTTAACTGGGTTAAAGAACCTATGTCATCTAAAACACTATTCACGATAAACGCAAAATCACATTCCATTCATCATCGGGTTAAAGAACAAATGTCGTCAAAACACAGTTCACGATAAACCCAATTCCCATTTGATATTAAATATAAGGCTCTGAATAGAAATTATATCGGCTTATATTCAGTATCAAATTCTACGACCAACAAATATCGTATTGGAAATAACGATATAAATATATCTTTCAAATTTCCATCACGATATCTGTATAATCACGAAATCCAACATCGAAATATTCCAAAGACAATTTCGATTCAAATCCATTCCAATTCAATTATTGGAAATTCTGGTTATTTTCAAAACCATTTCAAATCCAGTTTATTTATTTTAAAATAAATGGATTTTAATTCTAGCTCAAAACCAGTTCATTTCGATACAAATCTATTTTTATCTTCTCAAATTTGGACTTTTTCGTCCCAATTCTTCACAAATCATTTCTTATGATTCTACACAAATATTACTATTTTTAATAATTTTATCAAGGCCCGTACAGTCGATTTCCATCAACGGCCGTCGAACTACACTTACATCGACCTTTTCCGAATTTGATTTGGACATAATTCCAAATCCAACTGTTTGATTTCAAATCTCCAATATTCATTAGAAAGTTCTTTTCGATACGAACCCAACGGTTCCAGTTTTAGGAGAATCTGACGGTCGGATCTCCCGTAATATCCATTCGAAGTCAATGGTCGAAATTGGCGAACTACCACGGCGCGGCGCATTCTATTCAGACCATTATATATAATATATATATATATATATATCATATTTCGTCGATTTCCTTTCAAAACGTATTTAATAAATTGTTTTAAATTCGTTTTCAAAATGATTTCAACTTCATATTCAATTTCTAATCAAAATCGAATATTCCATATCATTAATCTATAAATGATAATATTTTCAAAACGTTATATTTTGAAATCACTTCCTCTTCTATATTCATTTTAAAAAACGAATATAATAGATATAAATATCGTTCGCGTCAAAATGGCGCATATCTAACCAATATGGCTTTATATATTTCAATAACTTCGTTATTCTATTCAACAAATGAATATTTTCTTCAACACATGAATATATATATTTTTATTCAACACATGAATATATTTTTGTTCAACACATGAATTTTCTTTCTATTCAATACATGAATATATATTTCTATTCAACACATGAATTTATTTCTCTATTTAACACATGAATTTATTTCTATTCAAAACATGAATTTATATTTTTCTATTCAACACATGAATATTTATTTTTCTATTCAACACATGAATTTATTGTAAGGACCCGTTACTTCCCCGGTAAGGAAAGAGCGGATACTTTGAGAACAACACACAAAAGAACGCAAGTAGGAGAACATTTCATTGTTTATTACAACAATTCCATCAGAATACAAGAACATATAGAGTATGAATAAATATTACACATTTGACAAATATCAGAGATTACAATAAATTATATAACAGCGGAAAAACAATACAAAACACAACTGAAAGTAACACACGGATACAGAGCTTTCCGAGCATCGTTCCAGTTGTAAATCAGGATCCTGTGAATATAAATCTGCAAAACCAAAACTACTAGCTGCCCATGTCAAAATAAGGGCACCCAGAGTTTAGGTTAAAACAATAACTCCAGTTCAGTCATGTGACAGGTGTGAGAATTAAAACAGTTATTAATCTTTATTTTAAAGTTAGGTAAATCAAGGGACTATGCCGTATAAAACGGAACTGGTTTCCTCCCAAGGACACCAGTGCATAAAACAACAGCGTAATGCTAAATAAAGAACAATGAAGCTATTATAAGACCGGGGTCCTATCACACAATGCAACGCAAGCCGGAGGATAGGGTTTTTACCTTATAATAGCCAAGAATGCTTGGTACGTGAAATTTCATCTTTTATTATTACTATAAGTGTATAGTGTCAAAACAATTTCAAATAATAAGTATCAATCATAGACGGCATAAGTGCCCCATCCCACTATGTCGCCATATTAGGCTCTACAAATAAAACCGCAAAGTCACGTATTGGAAGTTGGATTTCCATCTGTGAACCGAGGCAAAAGATAGTCCTCTACCGATTCGAGACGCTCTAGCCCGTGTCTCAGGATCAGAATGCATCAACCCTTGGATCGTCAGGGCCGATCCACCGATGTGGATTATTATGCCTCAACACTGCGTTTCCCCGCCCTTTGGGGCGTAAATGAGCTAAAAATGACTCCATCGGCTTCACATAGTCACCGATATAGCTGAGGCGCCTCACAACAGCAACAACCACATAAGTCAAACTCGTCAGGGCATGTCAAACCACTGACGCCACTTCTAACTAGAAGGAAACGCATGCCCTCCCTGATGTCCTCTCCCGTTTCTGGTTCACAACCGGGGTGTGAGGCTCACGAATCAACGTTACACAAAGCTATGCCACACAGGCCGTGCTTTGATCATCAACCACAAGACTCTTCTTTTCAACAGAAGCCTTGATCATTTGCATCTTAGCATGCCACACAGGCAAACCACTCCATGCAACCGATATCCATCAATCACACAGAATGATATCCAATGTCAGACACACAGTCCATTTACAAGTCCGTTCTGGATCTGAACGAAACTGGAGGCAAATTGTACCTCGCAAATCCATCGATCTCCAATTACGTCTAGACGATCACTAACAGATTCCTTCCTCTTGGGTGTACAGCCCAATCAAGATCATCAGTAATTATCCAAACAACGTGAAGACCTCCGGTCTTCAACCACCGTCTTCATCTTCGACACCACGTCGAATCAGTTATTCAGAATGGGATAAACCCGGTCTTTCTGAATAACTTGCGTATATAATAAACAAGTGTTACACAAACAAAACATACGCCTCATTCCAATTCATCAGTCACTAACCGTAAATTAGCAATAGAATAATTACCCAAACATTAACCCCGAAGGCCGAAACCAACATCAGATCAATGCCCAGGAAACCATTCTTCTTAGCTAACCTATAGTTAGTTTCGAAATTTCACATTCTCAGGGAAAGGTTCCCATTAATTTTATCAAAGATAAATTCTTTTAAATTTATTCTTTAATCTTCCTTTGAATATCATTTCAAACTAGTCCGGATTAGCGAACCACACCGAAGTAATCATTTATTTTATTTCCTAATCCCAACCTATTTATCCCATGAAGTAAAACTGGTCATACTTCATATCTAACACCATGGTGTTATCGGTAAATTCAATAACCATTTCACGTTCAAATCTAATTAAAGATTTAACTATCGCCTGGAGCAAAACTGGTGATACTCCATTCTCGATTTTTTCAATCTAATTAAATATTCATTAAAACTCCACTTAGTTTTAATCTTTAACCGGGTTAAAGAATCAACGTCATTTAAAACACGGTTCACGATAAACCCAAAATCACATTCCATTAATTATCGGGTTAAAGAACAAGTGTCATTTAAAACACCGTTCACGATAAACCCAAAAATCAATCCCAATTAAATTATTGGAAATTCTGGTTCCTATTAAAACCATTTCAAATCCAATTTATTTATTTAAAAATAAATAAATTATTATTCTAGTTCAAAACTAGTTCATTTCAATAAAAATCTACTTTTATCTTTTCAAATATGGAGTTTTTCATCCCAATTCTTCACAAATCATTTCTTATGATTTTACACAAATTATAACTAATTTTAATAATTTTATCAAGGCCCGTACAGTCGATTTCCGCCAACGGCCATCGAACTGCACTTACAACGACCTTTTCCAAATTTGATTTGGACATAATTCCAAATCCAACCGTTAGATTTCAAATCTCTAATATTCATTAGAAAGCTCTTTTCGATACGAACCCAACGGTTCCAGTTTTAGGAGAATCCGACGGTCGGATCTCCCGCAATGTCCATTTGAAGTCCATGGTCGAAATTCGCGAACTGCCGCAGCGCGGCGCGTTCTATTCAGACCATTATATATATATATATATATATATATATATATATATATATATATATATATATATATAGTCGATTTCCTTATAAAACGTATTTTATAAATCATTTTAAATTCGTTTTCAAAACGATTTCAACTTCTATCTCAAATTCAAATCAAAATTGAATCTTTCCAATATAAATTCGTTTTAAATTCATTTCAACTCAATTTCAATTCAAATCCATTTCAATTCAAATCAATTTTAGTTCAATTTCAATACGTTTTAAATTCAATTCAAAACGATTTCAATTCTATTTCAATCTATTCGAATTTCAATTCTATTCAGTTTAATTCTAATTTCAATTATTTTCAATTTAATTCGAATTTCAATCCTTTTCAATTTAATTTAATTCGAATTTCAATTCTTTCCAATTTAATTTAATTCGAATTTCAATTCTTTTCAATTTAATTTAATTCGAATTTCAATTCTTTTCAAAATATCAGATTTTGAAATCGCTTTCGATATTCATTGCAAAATGAATAAAATCGACAAAACTCTCGCTCGGGTTAAAATGGCGTTTAACTACTTAACACGGCTGCACATTTCAATATTCACTGAATATTATTTTAAAATATTCGATAATTCTGAACTGGAATCAGACACAGTCAATTACCATATAATGTGATTATATGGATTTCACACAACAAATGTGTATAACAATAATGAAAATAGCAATCCATCATCCAGAGTGCATTCTACACTGTATAAGCGTTAAATATACATAATTAACGCTTACACAGTCTGTCAACCCATCGATTGACATAAAACTATACAATCGGGATTAGTGTACGTCAAATATCATCCCAATACTCGTGTGGGGTTTCAAATCAACACACACAGATTTTATTTGTGCACTTGGGCGATGTGTAAAATTTATCGTCCCAATCAATATCAGTCAAATCAGTGTATATAAACAAATCGTCCGATTTGTTTATAAATATTTATTTCATATACGTTAAAAATTATATTTTTAACTATAAAATATTTTCCACTATAAAATATTCTATTTCATTCACCATCACACAATCAAATTTCACTACACAACAATCAAACAAACAAGTCATCCATGGTCTGTGGACGACGGGTGTCGGGTGCTACTAAGCACCGTCTGCATCCTAGTATATATTTCAACTAGAAAATAATCTAAAAATAAATAATAAATAAGAAGTTCTCACCGACTAGCTAAACCAATACACCGCGATTCTTCTTATGTAGGAATCTCCGTTGTTCTCGCCTTTTGTCACTTTCGTTGCCTGTAGCCACTACATATATAAAAAATCACATTTTTATATTGTTGCTATGTATATAAAATCACATTTTTAATTCGCTCTATATGGATAAAAAACACATTTTTATACTGCTACTATTAGATAAAAATTCTATTTTTTCACCGCTACTATGTAGATAAAAATTATATTTTTATCTTGCTAGTAATATAATAAAAATTATATTTTTATTACTCTACATGAATAAAAATCACATTTTTATTCTTCCTATGATATAAAGATCGAATTTTTTTATTATCTATATAATATAAAAATCATATTTTTATTCGTATACAATCAAAATCAAACCCTTTGTGATGCAAAACGATGTGTATATATTTTCCTTTATATAAAAATCAGATTCCCAACTTGGTTAGACTAAACTAAGTATTTTAAATAAATTAAAATAATATAAGGACTTACAGCGAAAAGGGGATAAGGGGGTGAACTGGCGGCCACAGGAGGAGGCGCAGGCGGAGGAGAAGGGGGACAAGACGATGGGAGGAGGAGGGAGGGGGAGCGGGGAATCGCGTCGCGCGCAGGTGGAGGGGGGGTATCGCGTCGTGCGCAGGTGGAGGGGATAGCGGCGGTGGGTGGCGGCTAGGGCTCTGGCGATTTTTCCCTTTCTTTTTTTTATTTCTTCTTTTTCTTCTTCTGAGAATTTACGGAGGGGGGGGGTTAAAGGAGAAAAAGGGGTGTTGATTTTTTTTATTTAATTTATTATTTTAATTTTCAAAAAGTAACTTTTTATTTCGACCTCCAAACGAGGCCCACCAACTGTCGTCCATAACTAATTACCCCCATTCCGAACACAATGGGATATGTATCATAAGCTGATTCAACCGTTTTGATCAGTTTTCATCAAAATCAAAATATAACTATATATATTGATTTTGAACGCACATTTCAATTTACCGGGGCTACATACTAACTCTAAAAATTCCCGAAAAATATTTTCTAGCTTCGTATTGACGATACGGTCCCAACGAAACTAATTTCATCGAATTCTGAGACCGTTTGAAAAATGGCCATTTTCCAGTCGATTAAAATCAACTAAAACTGGCCAAACATGTTTTCCTTTGCCACGCTCACATATTAATTCGAAAAATTACGAATTTTGAAATCTAGCGATAACTTGACATCACGGATCCAACAAAAGTGGTTTCGTCGAAAACCGAGGTCGTTGGCAAAATTTCTATTTTTAAGGGCCAGAATTCCATAGCGACTATTCTGAATTTTCTACTGGGCATATCTTTTGATTCCCGCTATGAAATTTCAATTTTTCGGATTCGTTGGAAAGGTATTCACAAATAGATTCTAATATTTTTGGTTTCACTGAAATCCGGTTTATTTTGAATCCTGTACATTCATTTGAAATTTGAAATCGAATTATCGAACTATCGCGCCCTTTCTAATTCCTTTTATAATTATAAATAATTATTTATATTCTAACGACGATTCAAATAAATATTGACGTTCGAATTCTATTCAAAATAAATTTATCGTCGTTATTATTTAAAATAATTCATTTTAAATATTCAAAATTCGCTAAAATTGCCAAAATAAAGTTTTTAAATTGGCTTAGATTTCCGGGTTATTACAATCTCCCCCACTTAAAACTTTTCGTCCCCGAAAAGGAACGAAGCCGAAAGTTGTTTTACAAATCAACTCAACTTTCAATATTTTCATTACGGCTTAAGTTCTTCAACTTTTCAGTGTCTAAGAACTTTTCAAATTTTTCAAAAATTTGGCTAACACCCTTATTTTTCGAAAAATTTCGCCATAACCTCCCCTGCACCGGGGACTTCGGGATATTTCATATAGCACCCCATGGCCTTCTTCAATCTAAAAGAAAAAGAAAAGGCCAAGTGGCTAGCCAATCGGCTCATAAAATCATCCAAACCCAAAGAAATACAATAAACATGTACCTATTTGTCGGGCAAACAATTTTATTCCTCTTCTCTAGCCTCCTTGCAATGACCTGTTCAATGTAAGTACACGTATATGCATGCAAATGCGACTAATTTTCAATACAATTCACTATTTGGTTCAATTTGGCTAAAGGTTCAACATTTAATTAATTCAAACAATAATCAAACAACACAACCAGCAATCAATTTGTTGATTATCATTTCAAATTCATAACTTTGATACGTAATTCAAAAACTAGATTTTTGATGCCAAATCACAACAATAAGCCCTATCTAATTTTGATTCTCACATCAGTCTAATGGAAATATATAGATATCACACCTTCGAAACTCGAAATTGAATACTGGCGATGGTTCCCCGTCACCAGAATTATTCCCGGGCAACTAGAGTGTGATTCTATAACTATCCAGCACATTAAAACTTCGTATACACGCTAGCTTGGCGTATATGCAAAATGTTTATATATCGGATGGTCCAAATCAATTTAAATATTCAAATACGTATACAACGATTTAAATTTCAAAACAAAAATTGTTTTCATTTTTATTTTTAAAAACAACACTCTTCACACTCGTTCTAGGATACTACTGATCCCATCTCTAACGAGTCATTCTTATTGGATATTACTAATCCAGTCTCTGATGAATTCTTTCTTATGGTTCTAATGTGTCTTGTACTCTGAGCTTTGTAAACCAAAGCTCTGATACCAACTGTGAGGACCCGTAACTTCCCCAGTAAGGAAAGAGCGGATACTTTGAGAACAACACACAAAAGAACGCAGGCAGGGGAACATTTCATTGTTTATTACAACAATTCCATCAGAATACAAGAATATACATAGTATGAATAAATATTACACATTTGACAAATATCAGAGATTACAATAAATTACATAGCAGCGGAAAAACAATACAAAACACAACTGAAAGTAACACACAGATACAGAGCTTTCTGAGCATCGTTCTAGTTGTAAATCAAGATCCTGTGAATATAAATCTGCAAAACCAAAACTACTAGCTGCTCGTGTCAAAATAAGGGCTCCCAGAGTTTAGGTTAAAACAATAAACTCCAGGTCAGTCATGTGACTGGTGTGAGAACTAAAACAGTTATTAATCTTTATTTTAAAGTTAGGTAAATCAAGGGACCACGCCGTATAAAACGGAACGGGTTTCCTCCCAAGGACACCAGTGCATAAAACAATAGCGCAATGCTAAATAAAGAACAATGAAGCTATTATAAGACCCAGGTCCCATCACACAATGCAACGCAAGCAGGAGGATAGGATTTTTACCTTATAATAGCCAAGAATGCTTGGTACGTGAAATTTGATCTTTTATTTCTACTATAAGTGTATAGTGTCAAAACAATTTCAAATCATAAGTATCAATCATAGACGGCATAAGCGGCCCATCCCACTATGTCGCCATACTAGGCTCTACAAATAAAACCGCAAAGTCACGTATTGGAAGTTGGATTTCCATCTGTGAACCGAGGCAAAAGACAGTCCTCTACCGATTCGAGATGCTCTAGCCCGTGTCTCAGGATCAGAACGCATCAACCCTTGGATCGTCAGGACCAGTCCACGATGTGGATTATTATGCCTGAACACTGCGTTTCCCCGCCCTTTGGGGCGTAAATGAGCCAACAAATGACTCCATCGGCTTCACATAGTCACCAATATATCCAAGGCGTCTCGCAATAGCAATAATCACATAAGTAAACTCGTCAGGGCGTTTCAAACCACTGATGCCACTTCTAACTAGAAGGAAACGCATGCCCTCCCTGATGTCTTCTCCCGTTTCTGGTTCACAACCGGGGTGTGAGGCTCGCGAATCAACGTTACACAAAGCTATGCCACATAGGCCGTGCTTTGATCATCAACCAAAAGACTCTTCTTTTCAATAGAAGCCTTGATCATTTGCATCTTAGCATGCCACACAGGCAAACCACTCCATGTAACCGATATCCATCAATCACACAGAATGATATCCAATGTAAGACACACAGTCCATTTACAAGTCCGTTCTGGGTCTGAACGAAACCGTAGGCACCTTGTACCTCGCAAATCCATCGATCTCTAAGTACGTCTGGATGATCACTAACTGATTCCCTCCTCTTGGGTGTACAGCCCAATCAAGATCATCAGTAATTATCCAAACGACGTGAAGACCTCTGGTCTTCAACAATTGTCTTCATCTTCGACACCACGTCGAATCAGTTATTCAGAATGGGATAAACCCGGTCTTTCTGAATAACTCACGTATATAATTGTAACACCCCACACCCGCTAAGGTCACACACTAAGGGAATGCCTTAACTTTGGTGGAGTATTTTAAGTGAATATAGAACAGAAAAATTACAACAAGACAGATATAAATAATACTTGAAAATCTAAAACATGATTTCATTGCAGCAGAAGATAAACATGTTTGGTTACAATACCAAAACCAACTAAAACAAGAGTCAAGTACTAAATATCCATCCTGATAAAAAAACATAAGTACATAATCCAACTACACAACTAATAGCCATAATAGAAAAGATAAGCTGAGTTTTACATCAACGGTCCAAGCTTCAAAAGATAGATAAAGCAATCTGATCAAAGCCCACTAGTGCTAGGCCCACTCTGAGAACCTGGGGGTTGGGAAAAAGATAAAAACAACGGGGTCATGCATAAGTCTGAGCGAGTCCTACAACTTTAACAATACAATCATTAAAGTAATTAGGGTATGATATAAACTTGGTACGGTAACGACTGGGGATAAATGACTAAACTAAGCAGCCAACTGGACATAGGATGAACTAAGATAACGATAAAGACGCATCTACCCACCCAAGGGTAATTTCTACACTGCACCACACCAGTCATTCCTAACTCAAAGGTTGATCCCACTAAGTGTACTTAGTAATCTTAATAGTAGTTTCGTGTACCCCTAGCTGACTACATAGTTGCCGTCTGCCCCTATCTCCACTAGGTGTACCCACTACTCCCCAAGCAATCGGCTCCCTAACGTAGATACCCGTGCTGGCCCCACAGTGGGTTGTATCACTCCCCAAAGAGGCAACCCGATACAACCAACGATGCACGCCTTATACCTACACGATGCAACAACGTCTTACCTACCAGCCCGGGTCCACACACGCATATGAAACCCGTTGGACTTGCGTTGTCACCGCTAACCCGTTTTGGCCTCTTATAGTCAAGCCCAGTACGCGTGTCCCGTCCTCGACATGGGTCGAGCCCACAAAGATACATATGGGTTACTGGTTGAAATGGGCCCCCACAAGCTACCCACCTAAGCTTGCTCCTTTTCTAATGCATCCCACTTAACCCTTTAATCATGTTTAATTACATGTTTCCGCTTTGGTTAAGTATTCTAATCGTATTTTCTATTGCCACCCAAGACAACCACTAGATTTCCACATGCCACCCAAGGCACCCACTTAACCCCTCATTCCCCACTACATGCTTATCTGGTTAAGTGTTTCTTAATTGATTAAGAACGTAACCTTTGTAAAGACCTCTCACATTAGACTGACTTTTATGGCAGTTGGATTTGCCGGTCGGGTCCGGGCAGCCTTACGCCATAACAGAGTCTAACCTCGTGTCTTTGCACTTGTCGCGTATTTAGTTTATGCCTAAGACCTCTCACATTGGGCCAATCATTTGTAGCCGCTGGATTTGTCGGTCGGTTCCGGGCAGTCTTATGCTACAAAAGGGTCCAACCTCGTGTCTTAGTCGATTAATTACACCTAATTAATCACCCCCATAATTTGTATTAATTATCCCTAATTAATTACAAATTTAACCATGTACATAATTGACTCAATTATGTCCATCCACTTTATGGTATGCATAATCATACCAACTTCACACAATTTTGTTAACATGAATATTAACCCCATCGTTCCTCACGTATTACGCTAACATGACATATTTAAATGGGAAGATTCATCACAAATACAATGGGTTCCACTTAGCATAATATTAGCATCAACATGGGTTTTAAAGGTGTCAACTTGCATATATGACCATAGCATCAAACCCAACTAGCCTAAATAATCAACCCAAACTTGCATGAATCACATATGTCATAAAGAGGATAACTTGCATAAGTTACTTATGTCATACAAAGGGGTAAACTTGCATATGTATGTATGACATACAAAGGGGTTAACTTGCATATGTATGCATATCATACAAAGGTGTAAACTTGCACATGTTACTTGCATATAATCAAACACCAAACTTGCATAACATGTCATATGTTAACTTGCATATAATCAAACACCAAACTTGCATAACATGTCATATGTTAACTTGCATATAATCAAACACCAAACTTGCATAACATGTCATATGTTAACTTGCATATAATCAAACACCAAACTTGCATAACATGGTGTCATATTGGATCAATGTTTATCATAGTGATTTGCATAACTAGCATCATGAACATATAGCATAAATTACACCCAACTTGCATAACTAGCTTCATGAGCACATAGCATCAAACTTGCATAACTTGCATCATGAACATATAGCATAAAACTTGCATTGATCCACAAACATAACCATAACCTCATTATATCCTATCATAATTAGTTTAGCAATTGCTTGCTAAAGGCATAGAAACTCACAACTTGTTGATTAGCACTCCTATGAAGAAGATTTAGTTGCTAGAGTTGATTAGGAGTTTATTTGGGAAGCTATCTTCCTCTCTAATTTGTGGAGGCTCCTTCTAAGTTGCATTTTGACGGCATGACGGCCTTGTGTTTATTTTTAGTATGGATTAGGGTAGTCTTAGGGTGTATTTATAGATTTAGGATGTAGTTTAGGCCCTTAGATTAACCCTAGAAGCCATCAGGTCCGTCCAGCACATCAAAAATCGTCACAAGCCACCAAAACACAGCCCTACAGCCAAAACAGTGCACCCAGGCCAAACTGGCTCGACATGGGCGCACTTCACAGGTGCGCCAGTGTATTTTTGTGCTGGCGCACTTCACAAGTGCGCCAGTGCATTTCTGGCCTGTTTTCGGTTTTTCTGCCTAACTTCGTTCGTCCATATCTTCTTCATACGGAATCCGATTTTCGAAAACTCGGACTCTATTTCGCGTATTTTTCCGAGATGAACGCAATGGCGCAGCCCGTTTCCCTTGATTCAGATTTTAAAATTTAATTCTGCCTTGATTTATGTTATAATAAGTTATTCAAAATACGGGTTGTTACATTCTCCCCTCCTTAAAGGATTTCGTCCCCGAAATCTCTAAGTTAGGAAGAACGTATCCTACCAACCAAACAACCATCTACTAAACCATCAAACACTGGCATCCATTGTCCTTAAAGTTTCTAATGCTGTATGAACATATGCAAAAAGTGTGTGTATATGTTCCCTGTCTAA
The DNA here is from genome assembly GCA_030737875.1 of Allium sativum. Taxonomy (NCBI): domain Eukaryota; kingdom Viridiplantae; phylum Streptophyta; class Magnoliopsida; order Asparagales; family Amaryllidaceae; genus Allium; species Allium sativum. The sequence continues at coordinate 267,256,781 of CM060913.1, read as the reverse complement.
TGCAAAATCAGGCGGTCTACTGATTCAGTGGACCCCCTTAATGCAAACCATGATAGTGCCATGCATCCAATATGTATGCGAAAGAACCCTATCGACACATACTATATCTACATGTGTGCACAATCATACACCAAAATGCATCATCCATATGATAACACAACCATTATACATCCATTAATATAGCTACCTACACACAATTATATGCATTATGCAATATGAAGTGACTGAGCCGATCTAGTGTCTAAAGTGTGTGTATATGCATCCACGAGCAAACACTTGCATCCACACGCAGCCATCAATCATAACATGTCTCAAACACATGTTTCAACCATAGGTTTACCCTATCTAAAGGTCAAAGGTACTAATGAGAGGACATACTAAAGATAAGATAAGTACTAGACAAACGATAAAGGAGAAATTAAAAGACATACCCACAAAAAGAAATGGGTACAATGAACGCATCTTCACTTCCGTCTCCCAAGTAGCGTTGCTCTCGTCATCTCCCCATTGTACTTTGACTAGTCGGACCTCTCGGTTTCTCAATTTCCTAATCTCTGACCCAAGGATGCAAGTAGGAGCTCGTCGAATCGTCGCATCACGCTCTACTTCCACTTCTCTCAGCAAGCTCGGCTCTACCACCTCTGTGGTCTCATGTAGGCACTTCCTTAAATGTGACACATGGAAAACATCATGTACACCACTAAGTCTCTCGGGCAAATCCACTCTATATGCCATCTGTCCAATCCTTTCCTTAATAGGAAACGGCCCAACAAACTTTGGTGCTAACTTCCCAACGGACCCAAAGCGAACAACATTCCGTAATGGAGATACTTTGACAAAGACCATGTCCCCAACATAAAACTCAAGATCTGTCCTCCTCTTATCCGCGTAAGATTTCTGTCTGTCTTGCGCCGCTTTCATCCTTCTTCGAATCAAATCAAACTTTTCTGAAGTCTCTCTAACCATATCGGGCCCAAGCAAGATCTTATCCGTAGATTCCCACTAACATGTATGTGATCGACAAGACCTTCCATAAAGAGCTTCGAAAGGAGCCATGCCAATACTAGACTGAAAGCTGTTATTATATGCGAACTCCACCAATGGAAGATGCTCCTCCCATGTACCTCCAAAATCTAAGATACATAGCCTCAAAAGGTCTTCTAGAATACGATTCACCCTCTCGGTCTGGCCGTCCGTCTGAGGATGATATGCGGTGCTCAAACACAACTGAGTCCCTACCGCCTCTTGCAAACTCTTCCAAAACTCGCTAGTGAAGATAGGATCTCGATCACTCACTATGCTAGAAGGTACACCATGCAACTGAACTATCTCTCGAAGATAAACTGAAGCTAGCCATGGAGCAGTCCTCTTACTCTACACGGCTATGAAATGGGCGCTCTTAGTAAGTCTGTCTACCACCACCCAAATTCCCGTATTACCCTTCCTCGATCTCGGTAACCCATCAATAAAATCCATCGAGACGCTATCCCACTTCCATTGCGGAACCTCCAATGGGTGAAGCAACCCACCGGGTTTCTTTTGCTCCACCTTCACTTGTTGGCACACCAAGCATCTAGCGACATACTCGGCCACATCTTTCTTCATACCGGTCCAAAAGAAAACTCGCTTCATGTCTTGGTACATCTTGTCCCCACCGGGATGAATGGTCATCTTCGAACGATGTGCATCATCAAGAATAGCCTTCCTCAAACCCTCGTCTTGCGGTACACAAAGTCTACCGTCTCTACGCAACCACCACCTATCGTCTAGGGTGTACCTACTCAAATGGCTGGACGACTCCCCCCTTATGAGCTTCTCTACTAACTCAACCAACTGTGGGTCGTCCCACTGTGCCTCGCCAATCCGTCCCAAAAGAGTAGGTCTGACCTCTAAGGATGCTAGCAAATCAAGTATAAAGTCAACGGAAGGTCTGAAGTCAAACATCGAGATAAATTCCAAGCTTCGTCGTTCCACGAACAATTGACTCAAGGACAACCTTTTTCTGCTTAAGGCATCTGCCACCACGTTACCTTTGCCAGGGGTATACGCTATCTCGAAATCATAGGATGCTAAGAACTCCATCCATCTTTGCTGTCTTAGGTTCAAATCCTTTTGAGAAAACAAGTACTTCAAAGATTTGTGGTCAGTGAACAATTCGAACCTTTCGCCAAGAAGATAATGGCGCCAAGACTTAAGCGCAAAAACAATAGCGGCCAACTCTAGATCATGTGTAGGGTAATTTTTCTCATGCGCTCTCAACTGCCTTCCACCATAGGCTATTACCCTTCCCTCTTGCATTAAGACCGCGCCTAGTCCTGTCCCACAAGCATCGGTATAAACAACAAACGGCTTACTCCCATCTAGCAACACTAAAACTGGAGCGGTGGTTAAAGCTCTCTTTAACCGTCGGAACGCATCCTCACAATCTACGTCCCATGTGAAGACTAGATTCTTCTTCGTCAAGCGAGTTAATGGGGCTGATATCTTCGCGAAGTCCTTGATAAACTTCCTATAGTAGCCAGCCAACCCCAAGAAACTCCTCACCTCGGTAGCATTCCTCGGAACCTTCCAATCTTGGTTGGACACTACCTTCGCGGGATCCACAGCTATCCCTTCCTTGTAGACAACGTTCCCTAAGAACCGCACTTCCTTCCTCCAAAAGTGACATTTAGAGAATTTAGCCCTAAGGTTATGCGCTCGAAGAGTCTCCAACACTTCCCTAAGATGTAGGGCATGCTCTTCTTCACTCTTAGAAAAGACCAAGATGTCATCCACAAAGACCACCACGAATTTATTAAGGTACTCCCTGAACACCCTACTCATCAAATCAACAAAATATGCGGGGGCGTTCGTCAAACCAAAGGGCATCACCAGCCACTCATAGAAACCATCCGGAGTCCTAAAGGCAGTCTTGTCTATGCTATCCTCAGCCACTCTCTACTGATGAAACCCCGTGGCTAAGTCCAACTGCGAAAAAACTGAGGCGCTAACCAACTGATCAAAGAGATCATCAATCCTCGGCAATGGGTGTCTATTCTTCTTTGTAAGCTTGTTGAGTTCTCTATAGTCTACACAAAGTCTGAGGGACCCATCCGCTTTTGTGGCAAAAACTACTGGAGCACCCCACTCTGATATACTTTGTCTTATGAACCCCTTCTCAAGCAACTCCCCTACTTGCTTATGGAGTTCCCTCCTCTCACGAGGAGCCATGTGGCGCACTGGCAAAGATACTGGCTTAGCATTGTCCACCAGATATATTCGAAAGTCTATCTCCCGCTTCGGAGGTAAGCCCTTCACCTCCTCAAACACATCCGAGTATTCCCGGACCACTCTAACAGATCGCAAACTCTCGACCGAAGCGTCAAGCGATTCAAGATAACTTAGCATAACAGAATCCATGGGATTACAAGAGATCTCGAGAGTGTTACCCAAGCGGGTCATGAGCCTAACAACTCTCCTTTCACAATCAAGAACGGCACCATTACTGGATAACCAGTTCATACCCAAAATCAACCCATAGCCCGTGAAGCCCAAAACAAAAGCATCACATCTAAACTCAACGCTAAGTATGGAAATCTTCAAACCCAAACATATCATGGACAAATAAGTGGAGCCCCCAATTGGGTTTGAAACAACCAAGGGATCATCTACTAGACTGGTGTCTAAGTGCAGTGACTCAACTAATGATGATGAGATAAACGAATGCAATGCGCCAGAGTCAAATAAAGTACGGACAGGATAATCAAACAGAAAAACCAGACTTTCAACAGAAATATTTCTACCTTTTTCCTGAATCGGTGGAACCGCGAGAGCCTGAACTTGCCTCCTTGCCTGACCTGGTGCCATAAAAGCTTGCACCTGTCCTCCTGAGGTAGATCCCGTCCACTGCCCCTTCTTAGGGCAGTCCTTCACTAGATGCCCTGCTTCTCCACAGTGGAAGCAGCCAGTCTTCTTATTCTTCCGACAATCCTTGCTTAGGTGGCCTGGTGTCCCGCAATTGAAGCACTTCTTCTTTCCCTTGCCACCGTTGCCTTTCCCACTCTTGTTTTGTTGTTGCTGTTGAGGTCTCTTCTGATCTCCTTTCTTCTTGGGTGCCTTATTAGCATTGGGACCCTTCTCTTCCTCATGCATAAGTGTCATGTCTACTAGCTTCTCAAAGGTGGCCCCCATAGGGATGTAATTCATAGCCAATCCATGCATCGCTTCATTCAAGCCTTTAACGAACCTCAAAGCCTTCTTCTCTGGTGTATTCACCATGTCTATGCCAAACCTTGCCAACTGATTAAACTTGTTGACATATTCCTTCACCGATAAGTTTCCTTGCTTTAGAGTTAAGAACCTTTCCATATACAGATTTTGTTCCGCCCTTGAGAGAAACTTTGCCACAAACCTTTGTCTGAAATCCGCCCAAGAGTCAACAGGGCGCTCTCCATTAGTGACCTCCCACCAGAACGAGGCCTCTCCTTTCATTAACCAAGTAGCTAACTTGACTTTCTTTCCTTCTTCCATCTCAAAGATGTCTATCAATTCTTCCGTCTCCTTAAGCCAATCCCTAGCTTCCATAAAAGTTTCTGATCCTTGAAAAGGTTTCCCTCCCATAGCCTTAAATTCCTTGCAAGTCTTAGCAAAAGTATCCGCGCGAGGAGGAGGAGGATGATCGGGTGCAACTGGTGGTGGAGGAACATTTGCTGGACCCGCAGCGGCGGCCCTAGCCTCCATCAACCTCCTATACCATACTGGTATCGCTACACCCTCCGGAAAATTAAGATCTTCAGCCATGCTGAAACGAAAAAGGAGAGATTCAAAACGGTGAATTCGAAAGATAAAGATATGGCTATTGGGGATTATGCTTTTCTTTCAAAAACTTTTCTCTTAAAAGACATGTTTTTGAAAATACTTCTTCCAAAAATGTTTTTAGAAAAATTGTTTTTCTAAAAAAATTATCTGTTCTGGTAACCTTCATCTCTGATACCATGTGTAACACCCTACACCCGCTAAGGTCACTCACTAAGGGAATGCCTTAACTTGGTGGAGTATTTTAAGTGAATATAGAACAGAAAAATTACAACAAGACAGATATAAATAATACTTGAAAATCTAAAACATGATTTCATTATAGCAGAAGATAAACATGTTTGGTTACAATACCAAAACCAACTAAAACAAGAGTCAAGTACTAAATATCCATCCTGATAAAAAAAACATAAGTACATATTCCAACTACACAACTAATAGCCATAATAGAAAAGATAAGCTGAGTTTTACATCAACGGTCCAAGCTCCAAAAGATAGATAAAGCAATCTGATCAAAGCCCACTAGTGCTAGGCCCACTCTGAGAACCTGGGGGTTGGGAAAAAAATAAAAACAACGGGGTCAGACATAAGTCTGAGCGAGTCCTATAACTTTAACAATACAATCATTAAAGTAATTAGGGTATGATATAAACTTGGTACGGTAACGACTGGGGATAAATGACTACACTAAGCAGCCAACTGGACATAGGATGAACTAAGATAACGGTAAAGACGCATCTACCCACCCAAGGGTAATTTCTACACTGCACCACACCAGTCATTCCTAACTCAAAGGCTGATCCCACTAAGTGTACTTAGTAATCTTAATAGTAGTTTCGTGTACCCCTAGCTGACTACATAGGTGTCGTCTACCCCTATCTCCACTAGGTGTACCCACTACTCCCCAAGCGATCGGCTCCCTAACGTAGATACCCGTGCTGGCCCCACAGTGGGGTGTATCACTCCCCAAAGTGGCAACCCGATACAACCAACGGTGCACAGCTTATACCTACACGATGAAACAATGTCTTACCTACCGGCCCAGGTCCACACATGCATATGAAACCCGTTGGACTTGCGTTGCCCCCGCTAACCCGTTTTGGCCTCTTATAGTCAAGCCCAGTATGCGTGTCCCGTCCTCGACATGGGTCGAGCCCACAAAGATACATATGGGTTACTAGTTGAAATGGGCCCCCACAAGCTACCCATCTAAGCTTGCTCCTTTTCTAATGCATCCCACTTAACCCTTTAATCATGTTTAATTACATGTTTCCACTTTGGTTAAGTATTCTAATCGTATTTTCTATTGCCACCCAAGGCAACCAGTAGATTTCCACATGCCACCCAAGGCACCCACTTAACCCCTCATACCCCACTACATGCTTATCTGGTTAAGTGTTTCTTAATTGATTAAGAACGTAACCTTTGTAAAGACCTCTCACATTAGACTGTCTTTTATGGCAGCTGGATTTGTCGGTCGGGTCCGGGCAGCCTTACGCCATAATAGAGTCTAACCTCATGTCATTACACTTTTCACGTATTTAGTTTATGCCTAAGACCTCTCACATTGGGCCAATCATTTGTAGTCGCTGGATTTGTTGGTCGGTTCCGGGCAGTCTTATGCTACAAAAGGGTCCAACCTCGTGTCTTAGTCGATTAATTATACCTAATTAATCACCCCCATAATTCGTATTAATTATCCCTAATTAATTACAAATTTAACCATGTACATAATTGACTCAATTATGTCCATCCACTTTATGGTATGCATAATCATACCAACTTCACACAATTTTGTTAACATGAATATTAACCCCATCGTTCCTCACGTAATACGCTAACATGACATATTTAAATGGGAAGATTCATAACAAATACAATGGGTTCCACTTAGCATAACATTAGCATCAACATGGGTTTTAAAGGTGTCAACTTGCATATATGACCATAGCATCAAACCCAACTAGCCTAAATAATCAACCCAAACTTGCATGAATCACATATGTCATAAAGTGGATAACTTGCATAAGTTACTTATGTCATACAAAGGGGTAAACTTGCATATGTATGTATGACATACAAAGGGGTTAACTTGCATATGTATGCATATCATACAAAGGTGTAAACTTGCACATGTTACTTGCATATAATCAAACACCAAACTTGCATAACATGCCATATGTTAACTTGCATATAATCAAACACCAAACTTGCATAACATGTCATATGTTAACTTGCATATAATCAAACACCAAACTTGCATAACATGTCGTATGTTAACTTGCATATAATCAAACACCAAACTTGCATAACATGTCATATGTTAACTTGCATATAATCAAACACCAAACTTGCATAACATGTCATATGTTAACTTGCATATAATCAAACACCAAACTTGCATAACATGGTGTCATATTGGATCAATGTTTATCATAGTGATTTGCATAACTAGAATCATGAACATATAGCATAAATTACACCCAACTTGCATAACTAGCTTCATGAGCACATAGCATCAAACTTGCATAACTTGCATCATGAACATATAGCATAAAACTTGCATTGATCCACAAACATAACCATAACCTCATTATATCCTATCATAATTAGTTTAGCAATTGTTTGCTAAAGGCATAGAAACTCACAACTTATTGATTAGCACTCCTATGATGAAGATTTAGTTGCTAGAGTTGATTAGGAGTTGATTTGGGAAGCTATCTTCTTCTCTAATTTGTGGAGGCTCCTTCTAAGTTGCCTTTTGACGGCATGACGGCCTTGTATTTATTTTTAGTATGGATTAGGGTAGTCTTAGGGTGTATTTATAGATTTAGGATGTACTTTAGGCCCTTAGATTAACTCTAGAAGCCATCATGTCCGTCCAGCACATCAAAAATCGTCACAAGCCACCAAAACACAACCCAACAGCCAAAACAGTGCACCCAGGCCAAACTGGCTCGACATGGGCGCACTTCATAGGTACGCCAGTGTATTTTTGTGCTGGCGCACTTCACAAGTGCGCCAGTGCATTTCTGGCCTGTTTTCGATTTTTCTGCCTAACTTCGTTCGTCCATATCTTCTTCATACGGACTCCGATTTTCGAAAACTCAGACTCTATTTCACGTATTTTTCCGAGATGAACACAATGGCGCAGCCCGTTTCCCTTGATTCAGAATTTAAAATTTAATTCTACCTTGATTTATGTCATAATAAGTTATTCAAAATACGGGTTGTTACAATAATAAACAAGTGTTACACAAACATAGCATACGACTCATTCCAATTCATCGGTCACTAACCATAAATTAGCAATAGAATAATTCCCCAAACATTAACCCCAAAGGCTGAAACCAACATCAGATCAATACCCAGGAAACCATTCTTCTTAGCTAACCTACAGTTAGTTTCTAAATTTCACATTCTCGGGGAAAGGTTCCCATTAATTTTATCAAAGATAAATTCTTTTAAATTTATTCTTTAATCTTCCTTTGAATATCATTTCAAACTAGTCGGGATTAGCGAACCACACCGAAGTAATCATTTATTTTATTTCCCAATCCCAACCTATTTATCCCATGAAGTAAAACTGGTCATACTTCATATCTAACACCACGGTGTTATCGGTAAATTCAATTACCATTTCACGTTCTAATCTAATTAAAGATTTAACTATCGCTTGGAGCAAAACTGGTGATACTCCATTCTCGATCTTTTCAATCTTATTAAAGATTCATTAAAACTCCACTTAGTTTTAATCTTTAATTGGGTTAAAGAATCAACGTCATTTAAAACACGGTTCACGATAAACCCAAAATCACATTCCATTAATTATCGGGTTAAAGAACAAGTGTCATTTAAAACACCGTTCACGATAAACCCAAAAATCAATCCTAATTCAATTATTGGAAATTCTGGTTCCTTTTAAAACCATTTCAAATCCAATTTTATTATTTAAAAATAAATAAATTATTATTCTAGTTCAAAACTAGTTCATTTCGATAAAAATCTACTTTTATCTTTTCAAATATGGAGTTTTTCATCCTAATTCTTCACAAATCATTTCTTATGATTTTACACAAATTATTACTATTTTTAATAATTTTATCAAGGCCCGTACAGTCGATTTCTGCCAACGGCCATCGAACTGCACTTACAGCGACTTTTTCCAAAATTGATTTGGACATAGTTCCAAATCCAACCGTTAGATTTCAAATCTCTAATATTCGTTAGAAAGCTCTTTTCGATACGGACCCAACGGTTCTAGTTTTAGGAGAATCCGACGGTCGGATCTCCCGCAATGTCCATTCGAAGTCAATGGTCGAAATTCGTGAACTACCGCAGTGCGGCGCGTTCTATTCAGGCCATTATATATATAATATATATATTATATATATTTCGTCGATTTCCTTATAAAACGTATTTTATAAATCGTTTTAAATTCGTTTTCAAAACGATTTCAACTTCCATCTCAAATTCAAATCAAAATTGAATCTTTCCAATATAAATTAGTTTTCAATTCATTTCAACTCGATTCAAATCCATTTCAATTCAAATCGGTTTTAATTCAAATCGGTTTCAGTTCAGTTTCAATACGTTTTAAATTCAATTCAAAACGATTTCAATTATATTTCAATTTAATTCGAATTTCAATTCTATTCAGTTTAATTCGAATTTCAATTCTTTTCAATTTAATTCGAATTTCAATCCTTTTCAATTTAATTTAATTTGAATTTCAATTTTTTTCAATTTAATTTAATTCGAATTTCAATTCTTTTCAATTTAATTTAATTCGAATTTCAATTCTTTTCAAAATATCAGATTTTGAAATCACTTTCGATATTCATTGTAAAATGAATAAAATCGACAAAATTCCCGTTCGGGTTAAAATGGCGTTTAACTACTTAACACGACTGCACATTTCAATATTCACTGAATATTATTTTAAAATATTCGATAATTCTGAACTGGAATCAAACACAGTCAATTACCATATAATGTGATTATATGGATTTCACATAACAAATGTGTATAACAATAATGAAAACAGCAATCCATCATCCAGAGTGCTAACTACACTATATAAGCATTAAATATACATAATTAACGCTTACACAGTGTGTCAACCCATCGATTGACATACAACTACACAATCGGGATTAGTGTACGTCAAATATCATTCCAATATCCATGTGGGGTTTCAAATCAATACACACAGATTTTATTTGTGCAGTTGGGCGATGTGTAAAATTTATCGTCCCAATCAATATCAGTCAAATCAGTGTATATAAACAAATCGTCCGATTTGTTTATAAATATTTATTTCATATACACGTTAAAAATTATATTTTTAACTATAAAATATTTTCCACTATAAAATATTCTATTTCATTCACCATCACACAATCAAATTTCACTACACAACAATCAAACAAACAAGTCATCAATGGTCTGTGGATGACGGGTGTCGGGTGCTACTAAGCACCGTCTGCATCCCAGTATATATTTTTCCACTAGAAAATAAATTAGAAATAAATTAAAAATTAGAAGTTCTCACCGACTAGCTAAACCAATACACCGCGATTCTTCTTATGCAGGAATCTTCGTCGTTCTCGCCTTTTGTCACTTTCGTTGCCCATAGCCACTACATATATAAAAAATCACATTTTTATATTGTTGCTATGTATATAAAAATCACATTTTTAATTCGCTCTATATGGATAAAAATCACATTTTTATACCGCTACTATGTAGATAAAAATTCTATTTTTTCACCGCTACTAAATAGATATAAATTATATTTTTATCTTGCTAGTAATATAATAAAAATTATATTTTTATTACTCTACGTGAATAAAAATCACATTTTTATTCTTCCTATAATATAAAGATCGAATTTTTTTATTATCTATATAATATAAAAATCATATTTTTATTCGTATACAATCAAAATCAAACCCTTTGTGATGCAAAACGATGTGTATATATTTTCCTTCATATAAAAATCAGATTCCTAACTTGGTTAAACTAAACTAAGAATTTTAAATAAATTAAATTAAATTAATATAAGGACTTACAGCGAAAAGGGGATGCGGGGGTGAACTGGCGGCCACAGGAGGAGGCGCAGGCGGAGGAGAAGGGGGACGAGGCGATGGGAGGAGGAGGGAGGGGGAGCGGGGTATCGCGTCGCGCGCAGGTGGAGGGAGGTATCGCGTCGCGCACAGGTGGAGGGGGGTAGCGGCGGTGGGTGGCGGCTAGGGCTTGGGGCTCTGGCGATTTTTCCCTTTCTTTTTTTTTATTTCTTCTTTTTCTTCTTCTGAGAATTTACGAGGGGGTAAAAGGAGAAAAAGGGGTGTTGATTTTTATTCATTTAATTTATTATTTTAATTTTCAAAAAGTAACTTTTTATTTCGACCTCCAAACAAGGCCCATCAACTGTCGTCCATAACTAATTACCCCCATTCCAAACACAATGGGATATGTATCGTAAGCTGATTGGACCGTTTTTATCAGTTTTCGTCAAAATCAAATTATAACTCTGTATATTGATTTTGAACGCACATTTCAATTTACCGGGACCACATACTAACTCTAAAAATTCCCGAAAAATATTTTATAGCTTCGTATTGACGATACGGTCCTAACGAAACCAATTTCATCGAATTATGAGACCGTTTGAAAAATGGTCATTTTCCAGTCGATTAAAATCAACTAAAATTGGCCAAACGCGTTTTCCTTTGCCACGCTCACATATTAATTCGAAAAATTATGAATTTTGAAACCTAGCAATAACTTGACATCACGGACCCAACAAAAGTGGTTTCGTCGAAAACCGAGGTCGTTTGCAAAATTTCTATTTTTAAGGGCTAGAATTCCATAGCGACTATTCTGAATTTTCAATTGGGCATATCTTTTGATTCCCGCTATGAAATTTCAATTTTTTGGATTCGTTGGAAAGATATTCACAAATAGATTCTAATATTTTTGGTTTCACTAAAATCCGGTTTATTTTGAATCCTGTACATTCATTTGAAATTTGAAATCGAATTATCGAACTACCGCGCCATTTCTAATTCCTTTTATAATTATAATTAATTAATTATATTCTAACGACGATTCAAATAAATATATACGTTCGAATTCTATTCAAAATAAATTTCTCGTCGTTATTATTTAAAATAATTCATTTTAAATATTCAAATTCGCTAAAATTGCCAAAATAAAAAATTTAAATTGGCTCAGATTTCCAGGTTATTACATTTATATTCTATTCAACAAATGAATTTATATTTCTATTCAACACATGAATATTTATTTCTATTCAACACATGAATATTTATTTTTCTATTCAACACATGAATATTTATATTTCTTATTTTCCAAATTGGAATGAGGCCCAATCAATTACCATATAACGTTAATTATATGGATTCCCTACAACACATGTATATAACAGCAACGATAAATCATCAACCATCATCCAGAGTGCACCACACAACTGCATAAGCATTAAATATATATAATTAACGCTTACACAGTCCGTCAACCCATCGATTGACATACAACTAAACAATCGGGATTAGTGTACGTCAAATATAATCCCAATACCCGTATGGGGTTTCAAATCAACAAACACAGATTTTATTTGTGCAGTTGGGCGATGCGTAAAATTTATCGTCCCAATTAGTATCAGTCAAACCAGTGTGTATAAACAAATCGTCCGATTTGTTTATTACTATTTATTTTATATACACGATAAAAATCATTTTTTTAACTATAAAATATTTTCCACTATAAAATATTTTATTTCATCCCACATCACACAATCAAATTTCACAACACAGCAATCAAACAAACAAGTCATCCATGGTTTGTGGACGACGGGTGTTAGGTGCTGCTAAGCACCGTCTCCATCCTAGTATATATTTCAAACTAGAAATTAAATTATAAGTGAGAAGTTCTCACTGACTAGCTAAACCAATACACCGCGACCCTTCTAATGTAGAAAATCTTCATCGCTCGCCTTTTGTCGCTTTCGTCATCCGTGTTCGCTACATATATAAAAATCACATTTTTATACCGCTACTATATAGATGAAAATTCTATTTTTATACCGCTACTATATAAATAAACATTCTATTTTTATACCGCTACTATATAGATAAAAATTAGATTTTTATACCACTACTATATAGAATAAAATTCTATTTTTATACCAATTCTATTTTTATACCGCTACTATATAGATAAAAATTCTATTTTTATACCGCTACTATATAGATAAAAATTCTATTTTTATACCGCTACTATATAGATAAAAATTCTATTTTTATCTCGCTAGTATTACAATAAAAATTATATTTTTATTACTCTACATAAATAAAAATCATATTTATATTCTTCCTAAGATATAAAAATCATATTTTTAATTCGCTACATATATAAAAATCATATCTTTATTATCCCTAATTTCTATATAAAGATTATATTTTTATCACTGATTTTTATATATGCTATTTTTACTTTATACAATCAAGGTATATTTATTTTTAAAACAAAGTATATATTTTCCTTAACCAAGTATATATTTTTCTATGTTATATATGACAAAAAGCACGTTTTTATTAATTACCAAATTAGTTAACTAATTACTTAACAAAATAAAGAAATTAACTAAAGGAAAACTCACTGTTACGTTTTCTGGAGGGCAAGGGGGGTCTGACCATTGGTGAGGTGGCGCCGGAGCTTCGGTGGTCGGCTAGGGGAGGTACGGTGGCGGTGACAGGTGGTGGGTGGCCTCGATTTCGGGCTGAGGGGATTGTGGCGGTTAGGGTTTCGTTTGGGGGTCTGCAGATGGACGGTGGAGGAGGGAGGAGGGGCGATGTCGACTGGGGATGGCGAGGCGCGATGGCATCGACGGTGGAGGACCGCCTTCGAGTTCCGTCGCTTTTTTTTATCGATCTGATTTGGCAAAATGGACGGGAGAGAGAAGGTGTGGGGGTGGGAGTTATATAACTAATTATTATTTTATTCCTTTGATTTTTAACAAAATTGAATTTTCATTCGAAATCTAAATCGAACCCAACGACTGTCGCCCCTAGCATATTACCACCATCCCGAACACAATGGGATATGTCCCATAAGCCAGTTTGGCCATTTCTATCAGTTTTCGTCAAAATCAAAATATAACTCTAAATATTGAATTTGAACGCACATTTCTAGCATATTACCACCATCCCGAAAAATATTTTCTACCTTCGCATTGACGATACAGTTCTAACAAAACTAATTTCGTCAAATTTGAAGAACGTTTGAAAAATGGCGATTTTCCAGTCGATTAAAATCAACTGAAACTGGTCAAATGCGTTTTCCTTTGCCACACTCACATATTAATATCAAAAATTACGAATTTTGGAATTTAGCAATAATTTGACACCCCGGATCCAACAAAAGCGGTTTCGTCGAAAACAGAGGTCATTTGCAAAATTTCCATTTTTAAGGGCCAGAATTCCATAGCGACTATTCTGAATTTTCAACTGGACGTAACTTTTTATTCCCGCTATGAAATTTCAATTTTTCGGATTCGTTAGAAAGATATTTTCAAATAGATTCTAATATTTTTGGTTTTGCTAAAATCCGGTTTATTTTGTATCCTGTACATTCATTTGAACTTTGAAATCGAATTTTCGAACTACCGCGCCATTTTCAATTCCTTTTATAATTAAAATAAAATATTTATATTCTAACGACGATCTATATAAATATATACGTTCGAATTCTGATCAAAATAAATTTCTCGTCATTATTATTCAAAATAAATTATTTTAAATATTCAAAATTCATCGAAATTGCCAAAATAAAAATTTTAAACTGGCTCAGATTTCCGGGTTATTACAGTTTAAGAATAGTATTTTTAAAGATACCGTTCACGACAAACCCAAAATCCCAATTCCATTGTTAATCGGGTTAAAGAACAAGTGTTATTTAAAACACCATTCACGATAAACCCAAAAACAAATTTCAATTCAATTCCAATTAAATATTAATTAATTGGTAAACTTCTACTTTAAATCTTAATTAAAAGATTTATTCTTTTCACACGGGGTTTAAGAATAGTGTTAATGACATGACAAACCCAAAATCCCATTTGATATTAAATACAAGGCTCTGAATAGAAAATATATCGGCTTATATTGAATATCAAATTCTGAAATCAATAAATATCGCATTGGAATAATGATATATATATATATATCTTCCAAATTCCTCCACAATATCCGTATAATCACAGAATCCCATATCGAAATATTCCGAAGATAATTTCAATTCAAATCCATTCCAATTCGTATATCGGAAATTCTGGTTATTTTTAAACCCATTTCAAATCCAATTTATTTATTTAAAAATATTGGATTATAATTCTAGTTCATAGCTAGTCCATTTATTTATTTTTAAAAATATTGGATTTCAAATCCAATTTATTTATTTTTAAAACGATTTCTATTGACATATTTTTTGGCAAAAGCTGTCACACATGGAATTCCTGAATGATAACATGCCCAAGCGGTGGAAACAACGTCAGAAGACATTGAGAGATTTGGTCAAAATCGCATCCTCAACATAAACAGGTCCGAAACTCCTATCAGACCACCTCTTTTGGGCCTGAAAACAGCGATTATGGAGCTTAGCTCCATAACTTTTGTAGATCTCTGAGTTAGCTTCAGTTTGTGCTTCGGTTTGGCTCAATCGGACTTACGGTTTGAAAGTTATGCCCATTTCCGTGAATGGGTGTAATCTAGCATCGAAGACTCAGAACCATCGCACCGGATCGCTCCCATCGGCTCGCCCACGATTGGATCGCCCCCTCGGATCGCACTCCTGCATCACGATTTGATCCGTACTGCGTCACCTTCAGCGCCCGAGCACCACGACCGGATCGGCTCGCCCTGTCTCCTCACGATCTGATCCCATGAACACGATCCGACCTTCAGACCTGCAGATACGCTCCCTGTTTTGACCTATTCTCATGCCACATCTTGCTCCTACTTTCCCAGATCGCGTGCCACGTACCCAATCACGATCCGGTCAACCCAGAGGCTCTCCTACAGCTATAAATACACCATTTGAAGGCATTTTCAAGGAAACTTTTGGCCATTCTTCTTCACTGCTTCCACCATTACTGAAGTGCAAGAACTTTGCACTTTCCTACAGTAAAATTCTTCTCTTTTCTACACAATTAACACGTGGATTATGTGTATAAACCCTTGTAATCTCAATTAACACACGGATTGTGTGCCTGCATGTAACTGATTCTTGTAATCTGTCAGTATAACAATAAGATTATAAAGTGGACGTAGGCTACATCTACAGCCGAACCACTATAAAAACTTCGTGTGTTCCCTCTTATTTATCATTTTTTGCATTCTGTGATCTGCATTTGGGTGTTAGTTCCAATTTTTGGTCTAACAATTTCCACTTCCATTTCAATTTCAAATCAAAATTGAATTTTTACTTTTAAATTCGTTTCAAATTCATTTTTACAATGATTTCAATTTCATTTAAATCAAAATTGAATATTCTTTACAACTTCGTTTTAAATTCATTTTAAAACAATTTCCATTTCCTTTTCAAATTCAAATCAAAATTGAATATTGCATATATATTCGTTTTAAATTCATTTCAAATCGATTTCAATTTTATTTTCACATTCAAATCCAAATTGAATATTCCACATCATTTCAATATTAAAATGATAATATTTTATCAGGTTTTGAAATCACTTTTTGGTATTCATTATAAAATGAATAAAATCAACCAAATTCCCGTTCGTATTAAAATGGCGTTTAACTACTTAACACTACTTCACATTTCAATATTTTCAGAACATTGTTTTAAAATATTCGATAATTCTGAACTGGAATTAGACTCAATCAATTACCATATAATTTTATTTATATGGATTTCAACATCACATGTATACAATAATAACGATAAACAATCATTAAAAATTCATACAACACCCAGAGTGCATTCTACAATCGTGTAAGCATTAAAATAAATAAATAACGCTTATACAACCTGTCAACCCATCGTTTGGCATACCACTAATTATCGGGATCAGTATATGTCAAATATTATCCCAATACCCATGTGGGGTTTTCAAACAACAAATACTGTTTATTATTTGTGCAGCTGGGCAATGTGTAAAATTTATGGTCCCAATCCATATCAGTCAAATCAGTGTACATAAACAAACCGTCCGATTTGTAAATGAATATTTATTTTATTTCACGATAATATATATATATATTATATAAATAATTTTTATATACAGTTCATATATAATTTTTATATACAACAGTAACAATCCCAATCACAACAAATAAACAATCAACTGGTCTGTAAAATAAATAGTGTCGGAGGGTTCTAAGCTCCATCTGCAACTTATTATATAATAACTGTAATTTAAACTAAGTGTGAGTGAGTTCTCACTTTTGTTTTCCACTCCTCCATTCTTTTATTCTGAAATTCTGTTCTGTTTTGAATTTAAATTTGCTTGAAATTCAAATCTTCTCCGTTCTTGTCCTGATCAGTTCCATGGTGTAGCATTCGTGAAGGCGATTTCAACGCATCTGACGGTTCGTCAATCCGACTTCGTACGAGCTAGATATGATGCTTCGAAGTTAGCACATGATTTAAATAAAATTAACATTATTTAAATTAAATAATTCCTCACCCCTCATCACACATGTGCACTGCACGCTCCCCCCTTCCTTACTTTCTTCCTCGTTCTACCTGTAACGATGAACCCAACGCTCCATCGAGACTCCTACCTGCGCCCACCGTTACAGGCCACCATCGACTGATCTGAGGTCACCACAACGTAGCCTCCAACTTCATGTACTAGCCCCCCGAGCCACGCCCAACTCAGTGGGACCTATCTCACCCACGACGACGATGAACACCAGCCCTTTGTGGCATTATTTCTCTTGATTTACTCATCGAAACTCGATCAACCTAGTATTGATTTGAAGAGCATACTAAGATCTACCATATTCCTTTTATTTGTTTTTGAAATCATCGAATAGATTGGGAGAATTAATGGGTTGAAATTCAGACGGTATTGGCCCTCGAAGATGAAGGGCGGCGGCTGAACAATGATGGGCTAGGGTTTAGTTCTTGCCCTTTTGTAATAATATTTAATTCTAAAAATAGTTGCTTGTGAATCTGAACTCCAAATCAAATCCAACGAATGTCGCTCCCAGCCAAATACCCCCATTTCGAATGCAATGGGATATGTCCCATAAGCCAATTCGATTTTTACGACCAGTTTTTCTTTAAATTAAAATATAAATCAATGTATATTGAATTCAAACGCACGTTTTAAATTACCGAGGCCACATACTGACTCTAAAAATTCCCGAAAAATTATTTCTAGTTTTGTATTGACGATACGGTCCTAACAAAACTAATTTCGCCAAATTTGAAGACCGTTTGAAAAATGGCCATTTTCTGGTCAATTCAAGTTGACTAAAATTGACAAAACACGTTTTCTTCTGCTACGCTCACATACTAATTCTAAAAATTATGAATTTTGGAATCTAGCCATAATTTGACATCCCGGTTCCAACAAAAGTGGTTTCATCGAAAACGGAGGTCATTTGCAAAATGGCTATATTTAGTGTCCAAACTCAAGCATCGAACATCCATAAAGTTATTAGAAAGAAGTTAGAGGGTGAGATAAGAAAGAAATATTAGAATAGAAGAAGAAGAAGAAGAAGAAGAAAACACCACAACACAGAGTCTCACATAACAGCGGAATAAAATATAATATAGAAGAAAAAAATCTTTATTGAGAGCTTGAAAATACTTACAAGCATCAGAGTACAGCTCACAACCAACACATCTGGACAGTTATAATAATCTGTCCTCATATACAATACACAGCGGAAAAATGTAATATCATACGTCTGAAACCATCCACCTCGTCTCTGGACTTCGCAGCATCCGATAACCTAGACCTGTACAACCCGGTCTAACTCGAGCATTACAAATACCGGGTCAGTCTGGTGAACCAGAGTGAGAACAACTCGCAAAGTTTAAGGGGATCATCCAACTTGAATTTAAAGTTCAAAATCTTTTCGAAAGAAAAGGATAATAGTAAGACCAGCCCACACATAAACACGGATGGTTATTACCTTACTATAACCAAAAATAGTTTTGAAATCATATACTTCTCTGATATTATACTAGTGTCTAAATACAAATAAATAACAATCTAGCGGAACGCTTGCATCTCACGCTCCACATGTATAGAATACAATCAAAACCGCAGGCGCTTATTGGAGATTGGATTCCGACTATGACAAGGTATGTAACCACCTGCTGATAGTGTATCTCTAGTGACGAATACATTAGGTTCAACAAGAACATCTTGCAACTCGGCCCACACATGACCGACCACTCATTTCGCTTGAGTGTATCGAATGTATATCACCAACGGTTGGGATCAGCAACCGTTTCTTGAAAAGGGACAGCATCGATAGGTTAAAGAAGGAAAAGGAATTTCTCTAGATAGGTGATTATACACCCTAATGGGAGCTACCCACATAGCCATGCTACCTGCCCGATTTTTGTCATTTCCCGGTTGTGAGGCTTGAGGTCAACGTATCTTTTGGAATACCTGGCCACCATGCACTCTGAATGCCACATCATTAAATCCACCAAAAATCACTTATTGATTTCCACAAAAATGATCGGGCTGTTAAGTTAAGAGAATGTGTCTTCTCTGCCACCACAGAAATATGTTTGATGAAATCAACGTATGTAATCTCTTTTGGAAATACTCAGTCAGACATTCGTCCATACAATTTTTCCTGGGACTGGACAAACCGAAGGCACTCTCCTACCACATCCTTGGATTACCCTATGGATCAATAGTGAGTAGTCCTTGCAAACCGTATAATCTCACTTACGACCGAATCACATCAGAATACCTCTAGCTATACACCCAGAGAATATTCGACAGCAACCCTTCCGCTTATGAAGATCCACAGTCTTCCATTGCTTCATCTCGCTCAGCATCTGGTATCTCCAACATTTACGTATTCATTGGTCGGAATGGTTTTCGAATGTAAATTCGATCCCGGTCTTTCCGCACCAGCAACCGTATTGGACAAATTTGATAGTCGGTTATTTGACTATCGAATGAACAACCATTCGATCATGAAAATGAAATGAAATCATTGATTCAGTACTCAGCAACATTTGGCCCTTTTTATTATAAATAATCATCAATTGATTAATTCAACTTCTTATTTCGACTCGTTATCAAACCATATTATATTCCACTTCTAATTCATTTAATCATTTCCACTTTGAAAATCTCATTTTCAAACTCCAATGTTAAATAACGTTAATTTAAAACTTAACGTTTTGGGCTCACGCTCCCTTTTATAAACATCGTTTATAAAACTCTGGCTTAATATGCATCCCTTTTAATTCGCTTTCCTTTCTTAATACAAACACTTATTTTAAGCTATCATATCAGCTTAAAAATCTCTCTTATAACTTAGTTATAAAACTCGGTTTAGTATAAAATTATTCATCAATTCTTTTCAAAACCTTATTAAAGTTAAAGCAATATTCATAAATCTATTTCATTAGATCAATTAATACCAAACTAAATTAATCAATTTTAAAAAATAATCATCTCATTAACCAATTCAAATTATTCATTCTTTTTAAATTAATAACATAATTAATTTAAATAAATTCCATTTTATTGTTTCTTCAAACAATTACTTTAACTCTTGCATTAGTTTTTGCTTGTCTCTTTATAAATCTCATTAACGGAAAACTTTGATTTGTCAACTATTTAATAATACTTAAAACTTATAAATAAATAATAAACCTTAATTTCCTTTGTTGAACTTTAATTTAAATATATAGATATAAAAATCTATCTTCGGTTGTAAAATAAATTTCATAACTTGATTACCGTCCATTCAACCGACGGTAAATCGATATTTGTAACACCATTAATTTTTCGGCCAACTGCTGCCAATTACCCAACCAATACTGTTTCTTGGTTAGAACAAAACAACCGTTGAATTTAGATTCAACAAACCATGATAAACCAATCATATTGGCAGTTCAAATACATGCAATATGAAAATAAAAAATAAATTTGAGGAATCTAGTTGGATCCCTCCAACCTGTTTCTCCCTACATCCAAATATGTTATCTCAACAATATCATTTCAATAAACAGATAAAAATTCAAACATCAAACAATAATGGCAATCCAAACATCCATCAACCAATGTAGAATCATAGCACACAAATATTTAAAACCCAACTTATATAAAATATAAGTGGGATAAAACTGAGTGAGTTGAACTCACCTTGATTCGTTCGTCGTTGAAACAGTTTGTTTTACTTAAATTAAACTGATGTTTAATTTAATTAAAAACTCCAATTACTGCCAACCCTGATCAGACTAGTCTCATTGTTTGATACGGTTCCGACATCAACTTGCATTACCCAACTTCGTTGCTGTATGACAAAATTATAAATTTAATACGGTATTCAATATTATTTAATACTAGTTAATGGTCATGATAACCACATTATTTATAAATGAATTAGTTTAAAAATAGTTTAGCATTTTAAAAAGGTTAAATAATAATACTAAGGCATGTTTAAGAATCCTCTCGGGTACCATGTTAAATATGTATATACCATTTCCCTAATGCTAACTTACCTTACCTAATTTGGATGGTCACTAATAGGCTTTGAAATCACGTTATACTATATATAATAAATTAGGCATAGTAGTGTAAATTAACATTCAAGTTATTATAATTGACTCCCCTAAACATTAGTAACCGCGTTATTTTGTACTGGTCACGTGGTATATGTAGGCAAGTTCAGGCGTGTTAAACCTTAACAACCGAAAGTCATGTTACACGTAGAGGGAATTGGTAGATAAGACTAAGGTCATATATTATTTGATTAAGTATGATAAAAGTTAAATAGTCGGCCCACGTAAAACTAGGACCAGGCATATTGTTTAATTCTTCTCACCTGCACTGTTCAACTTCACTCTCGTTCTGTTCGAAACCGCTGCTCTCCTTCCACCTCTTCTTAAGCCACTGCATCATCTCTCTTACCCTATTCCAACACATCTTTTTATACACGAGCTCACGTCGTCTCGTGCACTGCTTACCGTCAGTCCATCCACAACGCGCAGCAACCCATCATTCTTCTCTCTACCGTTGTTTCTTTATTCGAAACAATATGCCTAGGTCCTCCTCCATTTCAATGCCGCCACCAATCTCCACCCGCAAGAGACAACATCACGACGTAGATGTACTTCCTGTTACTGCGTTTTCAGACGTAGCCAAAATGGTGTCTGAGTTCAACGTAAATAATATCAGCATCAGGAGCAGATTCGTATGGGATTAATGAAATAGACATTAATTTTTTTTAATAGTGGAATATACAGTGAGTTTGAATTCTTCCATTGAAGCTTTCGGTTTGATTTTAGAAGTGAGAGTTAGATGCAGTATATATGGAGGACGAGCCTTGTTTCCCAAGGTTCTTAGCTTATGACTGCGGTACTATACGATGTAGCATGAGTTGTCATAGACAATAGGGTAGCTGAGCTTGAAAGAACTACTCGCTAATGTACCTTACTTTGCTTAAACATTAAGTTATTATATATTTATCTTCCCAATTCGAGTAGCTCACAGCTTCCCTCTTTATAGCCTGCGTTCCAGATGGTTTGGCTTGTGTCTTTTCTTTTCACAACGCGAGCAACTGAAACAATAGACATAGGGGTACGTAGGTTAGAAGATAGCTGCAAGTTTAAGCTTCTGTTGTATTTCATTTCAAGAGGTGCGTAGCTGGGTATCTTACATTGCTGCAAGACTTAGAGATGTAGGCAAATTTGGGTAGGTGTGTAGCTGTGCTTGAGTTTTCATTCGTTGATTGCACTTGCATGTGCAAAGGTCTGTGTCAAAATATAGATTAGTTGTGTATTTACAGCAGCTGTGTTATTCCATGAATGGACTGGACATCCTAGTGTAGGGTAGCCGCAGCAGGCTCTGAGGTCGGTTAGCACTGGGAAGAAAAGAAGTAGAAAAGAGGTGAGTTGAGGTGTACAGACCTGGAGGCAGTACGGCACGTTTTAATGTAGCATTTGACTTATGCAAAAGTGAAATAATTGGTTGGCTACAGTTTTGGGTAGGTTAGCATACAATAAGTATAAGGTCTGAAGTGGCCATGTAGCTATATTTTCATGTGAAATAAAGATAGGTAGCTGTGTTTTGATACGAACGGTTACAGCAACAGCTGTTCAATAGGGTAGGGAAGAGTTTCCGGGATAGGCTATTAGAAAATAGTTACGTACATGCGTGTATGTGACTTAGGGGTGAAGTTTTCATATATTTTTATTTTAGTTTTATGGTAGTATTTATTTATTTATTACAATCAGTTAAATTTTACCGTTATTTAACGTTACATGTTAAATATACGCATCGTCACACACAGTTTCTAAATTCCACGAATACGGACACACTGTTACGTCTTAACGTCCCGGGTCCAATGAAATTTGTTTCATTGAAAACCCACTCCATTTGCACAACGTTGTTATTTTAAATTATCGGTTCATCTTTATATTTCACGCACCGGTAAAATAACACTGGTTGGCTTTAAATTGGAAATCAAACAAAAATTAGTCATACGTATCACAATAAAATTCGTTTCATCGAAAACGAAAGTGTTTTAAAAGATAACATTTTTAAGGCCTATAGAATATATCGAACAATTTCTCGTGTGCGGAGCACGGGCATTATCGTAAGATAAGCAATGCATTGAATATTTAAAATAATAAAATAAAATTTAGATATCTAACTAGCAAAAATACGGGTCGTTACATTCCTTCCCCCATAAAAGAATTTCGTCCCCGAAATTACTAAGACATAAAGAATATTATAATCATTAACTTTTCAAAAATTCAATTTATTATAAATCGAAAACTAATTCATTGAACTCTCATTAAACCATCGATGAATTATATTCAACTAACTTATCTTCAAACAATCAACAACCAATTATCAACCAATGTATAATCAACTTAACCCAATCAATCGAGTTTCTCTTTAATACTAATATCAACTACGCCCATTTTTAGTTTAACCCACTTACCCAAGTTAAATTCCGATTCCATATTCAATAAACTAATTGATTTTCTAATCAATTCACTTCTATTTCAGAATCAAATTATTGACTTTATTTCCAAAATCATCCATTTCTCTTTTAGTGTCATTTAACTTATTTTTTAAGTTAAAGTTCCGGTTCATTCAATTTCATATTGAATTGCTCCTTTTCTAATTTTATATTGAATTTACCCTTGGTTATATTAAACCAATCTGAACTCTATAATCCAATTTGAACTTCGTTCAAATCAATCAAACCAATTAATATCTCAATAATCTGAGAGAATTATTTCTTTTCTATATAAAAATATAATTTGGCCAAAATTATTTCATTTGACCTTTTTTACAAAATGATATTGTACAAGTTGATAGTTCAAATGCTTCTCAACACTAGAACCAATCAGATAGCACAATACAAAACACTTTTATATAAAATTTACAAATACGATCTCATATATATACACTCAAACTCAATCCAGGGTATTACTAACCCCATCTCTATCGAGTTACTCCACAGAGCCAAGGTTATTCTTAAAACTCACTCTGATACCACTGTAACGACCCAGAAAATTCGATGCTCGAATTTTCGACACAATTAAATTTAGTGTCCAAACTCAAGTACCGAACATCCATAAAGTTATTAGAAAGAAGTTAGAGGGTGAGATAAGAAAGAAATATTAGAATAGAAGAAGAAGAAGAAGAAGAAAACACCACAACACAGAGTCTCACATCACAGCGGAATAAAATATAATATAGAAGAAAAAAAATCTTTATTGAGAGCTTGAAAATACTTACAAACATCAGAGTACAGCTCACAACCAACACATCTGGACAATTATAATAATCTGTCCTCATATACAATACACAGCGGAAAAATGTAATATCATACGTCTAAAACCATCCACCTCGTCTCTGGACTTCGCAGCATCCGATAACCTGGACCTGTACAACCCGGTCTAACTCGAGCACTACAAATACCGGGTCAGTCTGGTGAACCAGAGTGAGAACAACTCGCAAAGTTTAAGGGGATCATCCAACTTGATTTTAAAGTTCAAAATCTTTTCGAAAGAAAAAGATAATAGTAAGACCAGTCCACACATAAACACGGACAGTTTTTACATTACTATAACCCAAAACAGTTTTGAAATCATATACTTCTCCGATATTATACTTGTATCTAAATACAAATAAATAACAATCTAGCGGAACGCTTGCATCTCACGCTCCACATACATAGTATACAATCAAAACCGCAGGCGCTTATTAGAGATTGGATTCCGGCTATGACAAGGTATGGAACCACCTGTCGATAGTGTATCTCTATAGACGAATACACTGGGTTCAACTAGAATGTCTTGCTACCCGGCCCACACATGACCGACCACTCATTTCTCTTGAGTGTATCGAATGTATATCACCAACGGTTGGGATCAACAACCATTTCCCGAAAAGGGACAGCATCGATAGATTAAAGAAGGAAAATGAATTTCTCTAGAAAGGTGATTATACACTCTAATGGGAGCGACCCACATAGCCATGCTGCCTGCCCGATATTTGTCATTTCCCGATTGTGAGGCTTGAGGTCAACGTATCTTTTGGAATACCTGGCCATCATGCACTTTAAATGCCACGTCATTAAATCCACCAGAAATCACTAATTGATTTCCACAAAAATGATCGGACTGTTAAGTTAAGAGAAGGTGTCTTCTTTGCCACCACAGAAATACGTTTGAAGAAATCAACGTACGTTATCTCTTTTGGAAATACTCTATTAGACATTCGTCCATACAAGTTGTCCTGGGACTGGACAAACCAAAGGCACTCTCCAACCACATCCTTGGATTACCCTATGGATCAATAGCGAGTAGTCCTTGCAAACCGTATAATCTCACTTACGACTGAATCACGTCAGAATACCTCTGGCTGTACACCCAGAGAATATTCGACAGCAACCCTTCCACTTATGAAGATCCACAGTCTTCAATTGCTTCATCTTGCTCAGCATCTGGTATCTCCAACGTTTACATATTCATTGGTCGGAATGGTTTTCAAATGTAAATTCGATGCCGGTCTTTCCGCACCAACAATCGTATTGGACAGATTTGATAGTCGGTTATTTAACTATCAAATGAATAGCCATTCAATCATGAAAATGAAATGAAATCATTGATTCAGTACTCAGCAACATTTGGCCCTTTTTATTATAAATAATCATCAATTAATTAATTCAACTTCTTATTTCGACTCGTTATCAAACCATATTATATTCCACTTCTAATTCATTTAATCATTTCCACTTTGAAAATCACATTTTCGAACTCCATTGTTAAATAACGTTAATTTAAAACTTAACGTTTTGGGCTCACGCTCCCTTTTATAAACATCGTTTATAATACTCTGGCTTAATATGCATCCCTTTTAATTCGCTTTCCTTTCTTAATACAAACACTTATTTTAAGCTATCATATCAGCTTAAAAATCTCTCTTATAACATAGTTATAAAACTCGGTTTAGTATAAAATTATTCATCAATTCTTTTCAAAACCTTATTAAAATTAAAGCAATATTCATAAATCTATTTCATTAGATCAATTAATAACAAACTAAATTAATCAATTTTAAAACATAATCATCTCATTAACCAATTCAAATTATTCGTTCTTTTTAAATTAATAACATAATTAATTTAAATAAATTCCATTTTATTGTTTCTTGAAACAATTACTTTAGCTCTTGCATTAGTTTTTGCTTGTCTCTTTATAAATCTCATTAACGGAAAACTTTGATTTGTCAACTATTTAATAATACTTAAAACTTATAAATAAATAATAAACCTTAATTTCCTTTGTTGAACTTTAATTTAAATATATAGATATAAAAATCTATCTTCGGTTGTAAAATAAATTTCATAACTTGATTACCGTCCATTCAACCGACGGTAAATCGATATTTGTAACACCATTAATTTTTCGGCCAACTACTGCCGATTACCCAACCAATACTATTTCTTGGTTAGAACAAAACAACCGTTGAATTTAGATTCAACAAACCATGATAAACCATTCATCCAATCATATTGGCAGTTCAAATACATGCAATGTGAAAATAAATAATAAATTTGAGGAATCCAGTTGGATCCCTCCAACCTGTTTCTCCCTGCATCCAAATATGTTATCTCAAAAATATCATTTCAATAAACAGATAAAAATTCAAACATCAAACAATAATGGCAATCCAAACATCCATTAACCAATGTAAAATTGTAGCACACAAATATTTAAAACCCAACTTATATAAAATATAAGTGGGATAAAACTGAGTGAGTTGAACTCACCTTGATTCGTTCGTTGCTGAAACAGTTTGTTTTACTTAAATTAAACTGACATTTAATTTAATTAAAAACTCCAATAGTTGCCAACCCTGATCAGACCAGTCTTATTGTTTGATACGGTTCCGACATAAACTTGCATTACCCAACTTCGTTGCTGTATGATAGAATTATAAATTTAATACGCTATTCAATATTATTTAATATTAGTTAATGGTCATGATAACCACATTATTTATAAATGAATTAGTTTAAAAATAGTTTAGCATTTTAAAAAGGTTAAATAATAATACTAAGGCATGTTTAAGAATCCTCTCAGGTACCCTGTTAAATATGTATATACCATTTCCCGAATGCTAACTTACCTTACCTAATTTGGATTGGTCACTAATAGGCTTTGAAATCACGTTATACTATATATAATAAATTAGGCATAGTAGTGTAAATTAACATTCACGTTATTATAATTGACTCCCCTAAACATTAGTAACCGCGTTATTTTGTACTGGTCACGTGGTATATGTAGGCAAGTTCAGGCGTGTTAAACCTTAACAACCGAAAGTCATGTTACACGTAGAGGGAATTGGTAGATAACACTAAGGTCGTATATTATTTGATTAAGTATGTTAAAAGTTAAATAGTCAGCCCACGTAAAACTAGGACCTAGCATATTTTTTAATTCTTCTCACCTGCACTGTTCAGCGTCACTCTCATTCTGTTCGAAATCGCTGCTCTCCTTCCACCTCTTCTTGAGCCACCGCATCATCTCTCTTACCATGTTCCAACTCATCTTTTTCTACACGAGCTTGCGCCGTCTCGTCCACTGCTTACCGTCAGTCCATCCACAACGCGCAGCAACCCATCATTCTTCTCTCCACCGTTGTTTCTTTATTCGAAACAATACGCCTAGGTCCTCCTCCATTTCAATGTCGCCACCAATCTCCACCTGCAAGAGACAACATCACGACGCTGATGTACTTCATGTTACTGTGTTTTCAGACGCAGCCAAATTGGTGTCTGAGTTCAACGTAAATAATATCAGCATCAGGAGCAAATTCGTATGGGATTAATGAAATAGACATTAATTAATTATTATTATTATTTTATAGTGGATTATACAGTGAGTTATGAATTCTTCCATTGAAGATTTCGTGTTGATTTCAGAAGTGAGAGTTAGATGCAGTATATATGGAGGACGAGCCTTGTTTCCCAAGGTTCTTAGCTTATGACTGCAGTATTATACGATGTAGCATGAGTTGTCATAGACAATAGGGTAGCTGAGCTTGAAAGAACTACTCGCTAATGTACCTTACTTTGCTTAAACATTAAGTTATTATATATTTATCTTCCCAATTCGAGTAGCTCACAGCTTTCCTCTTTATAGCCTGCGTTCCAGATGGTTTGTCTTGTGTCTTTTCTTTTCACAATGCGAGCAGCTGAAACCATAGACATAGGTGTACGTAGGTTGGAAGCTAGCTGCAAGTTTAAGCTTCTGTTGTATTTCATTTCTAGAGGTGGGTAGCTGGGTATCTTACATTGCTGCAAGATTTGGAGATGAAGGCAAATTTGAATAGGTGTGTAGCTGTGCTTGAATTTTCATTCGTTGATTGCACTTGCATGTGCAAAGGTCTATGCCAAAATATAGATTAGCTGTGTATTTACAGCAGCTGTGTTATTCTATGAATGGAATGGACATCCTAGTGTAGGGTAGCCACAGCAGGCTCTGAGGTCGGTTAGCACAGGGAAGAAAAGAAGTAGAAAAGAGGTGAGTTGAGGTGTACAGACCTGGAGGCAGTATGGAACGTTTTAATGTAGCATTTGACTTATACAAAAGTGAAATAATTGTTTGGCTACAGTTTTGGGTAGGTTAGCATGCAATAAGTATAAGGTCTGAAGTGGCCATGTAGCTGTATTTTCATGTGAAATAAAGATAGGTAGCTGTGTTTTGATACGAACGGTTACAGCAACAGCTGTTCAATAGGGTAGGGAAGAGTTACCGGGATAGGCTATTAGAAAATAGTTACGTACATGCGTGTATGTGACTTAGGGTTGAAGTTTTCATATATTTTTATTTTAATTTTAGGGTAGCATTTATTTATTTATTACAATCAGTTAAATTTTACCGTTATTTAACGTTACATGTTAAATATACGCATCATCACACATAGTTTCTAAATGCCACGAATATGGACACACTGTTACGTCTTAACATCCCAGGTCCAATGAAATTTGTTTCGTTGAAAACCCACTCCGTTTGCACAACGTCGTTATTTTAAATTATCGGTTCATCTTTATATTTCACGCACCGGTAAAATAACTCTGATTGGCTTTAAATTGGAAATCAAACAAAAATTAGTCATACGTATCCCAATAAAATTCGTTTCGTCGAAAACGAAAGTGTTTGAAAAGATAACATTTTTAAGGCCTACAGAATATATCGAACAATTTCTCGTGTGCAGAGCATGGGCATTATCATAAGGTAAGCAATGCATTGAATATTTAAAATAATAAAATAAAATCTAAATATCTAACTAGTAAAAATACGGGTCGTTACAAAGTATTTCTAATTTTTCAAAAATTTGGCTAACACCCTGAATTTTCGAAAAATTTCGCCATAACCTCCTTTGTACGGGGAGCATCGGGAAAATCCCCAAACTACCACACAGGCCCTCTCATCTCAAAAAGAAAAGGAAAAAGCCAATCGGCTCATAAAATCATCCAAACCCAAACAAAACAGTAAATATGTACCCACTTGTTGGGCATACAATTTTATTCCTCTTCTCTAACCTCTTTGCTATGACCTGTTAATTGTATATACATGTATATTCATGCAATGTCAACCAATTTTCAATTCAGTTCAATATTTGATTCAATTTGGATAAATGGTTCAAAATTTTAATTAATCAAACAACACGACCAGCAATCAATTTATTGATTAAATTTTCAAATGTATACTTTTATATACTCAAACATCATATTTCAGTGTCAAGTCACAAACAGTAAATTCTAGCTAAGTTTTGGTTATCACACCAGTCGATTGGAAATTATATAGATATTCACTTTCAAAACTCGAACATAGACTCTAATGATGAGGCCTCATCATCAGAATCATCCCCGGGTGACTAGAGTGTGATTCCATATCTACCCAGTATATTTGAGGCTTCGAATACACGTTAATTACGCGTATATTCAAAATCTCTATATAATCGATTGTCCATATTCAATATAAATAAAATACTCAAATACGTATTATTCAATTTAATTTTCAAAACAAAGTTTGTTTTCATTTATTTATTTATTTTTTAAAAACAACACTTTTCTGGCTCATTCTGTGATACTACTGATCCCAAACGAGCCATTCTCATTGGATATTACTAATCCAATCTCTGATGAATTCTTTCAATTGGTTCTAATGTGTCATGTTCTCGAGCTCTGTAAACCAAAGCTCTGATACCAAATGAGACGACCCGAACTTCCCCAGTCTCCGAAGAGAAGAAAAAGGACGGATTGCTTTGAGAACACGACAAATCAGAACACAAACAGAAAAACATTTCATTGCTTACTACAACAATTCCATCAGAATACAAGAATATAACAGAGTATAAATGAATAAATATTATACAACAGAAAATATCAGAGTTTGAAATTACATTTAAATACATAGCAGCGGAAAACTATTACAAAATACAACTGAAAGAAATACACGGATACAGAGCTTTCTGAATATCCCTTCAGCTATAAACCAGGATCCTGTGAGTATAATATCTGCAAAAACCCAACTACTAGCTGCCTGTGTGGAAAATAAGGGCACCCAGAGTTTAGGTTAAAATAATAAACTACAGGTCAGTCATGTGACTGGTGTGAGAACTAAAACAGTTATTAACTTGATTTTAAAGTTAGATAAATCAAGGGACCACGCCGTATAACATGGAACGGGTTTTAACCCCAAGAATACAAGTGCATAAACAAACAACGCAATGCTAAATAAAGAACAATGAAGCTATCATAAGACCCAGGTCCCATCACATAATGCAATGCAAGCCGGAGGATAGGGTTTTACCTTATAATAGCCAAATAATGCTTGATACGTGAAATTTCATCTTTTATTATTACTATAAGCAAAGAAAACAACTTCAAATATAAATGTATCAATCATGGGCAGCATGAATGTCCCATACCACTATGTCGCCATATATAGTATACAAACAAAACCGCAAAATGTCGTATTGGAAGTTTGGATTTCCATAATGGTGGTTACTGATTCGAAAGATCGATCACGTAGTATAATTCCCAACACATCGCAGTCATGCGAAAACGCCGTAATGTACATCCTCATTATCCAGGAAACAAGTTACCGCGGCTTACGTCGCAGGCATGCGAAAACACCGCTAACTCTATCCATCTGGGAATCGGGGGGTGTGCCATATCCCTCTCCTCGGTCGATCAAATCCATGACACAACTAAGGTATCTATCCTCATCTCAAAAGCATACTGATATAACCATTAGTTTACCACCATACCGGTGTGTGAGGCTTGCAAATTAACGCTACACAAAGCCGTGCTATATTAAAGTTGTGCTTTGATCATCAACCACAAGACTCTACTTTTCAACAGAAGCCTTGATCATTTGCGACTTAGGCAAGCCACCCAGGCAATTTACGCCATGCGACTGATGTCTATCGATATACAACCTTTGATCCCGTACGTCTCAGAGAAGGGTGAAGTAAGGGAATAAATTCCCCTTCACCAGGCAAATATATATTTAATAGAGATCAATCAGCACAGAATAAAATCCAGTGTCAGACACACAGTCCATTTACAAATTCGTTTTGGGTTTGAACGAAACCGGAGGCACCTTATTCCTCGTCCCATATGTCCAATACAGGAGAGAGGCCCTCGCATATCCATACAATCAACAAGTACGTCCGGACGGCTACACTTTAGCCCCTTTACGGTAACTTGTAACGACCCGCATTTTTGGCAGCCAAATATTTTATTTAATTTATTATTTTAAATATTTTATTTGGAATATTAAGGGATTTAATATTTAAATCATTATTTAAAACAAAGTTTGAACGTTATATATTTATATAATTATAAAACGAGCTCGAAATCGCGTGGCAGTTCGTAAATTGGAGTTTTGAACTTCAACTGAATATACAGGATCCGATATAAGTCGGATTTCTGTGAAACGAGAAACACTGGAACCATGTTGATGATAATTTTCATATAAAAGAGAAAAAATCAGATTTCGGGTTATAGTTTGTTAGTTATGGCCAAATCAAATTTTAAAATAGTCGCTGTGAAAAATCGTTATTTAAATATCGGCCTTTAAAATAGCCATTTTGCAAACGGTCGCCGATTTCGACGAAATCAGTTTCATTGGGACTGTAACGTTAAATTATTGTACGGTGTTAAATGGCGTGGCAAACCGATGTTGTATGTGACCACGGCAGCCGCAAGTGCCCAGTTATTTTCTATAGCGTGTAATTAAATTTATTTAATCTAATAGAGGGATATTTGAGTGTAACTTGAACAGACGATCGAATCAGGCCGCGAAACCAATTCCGTTGAGTTCGTATCGTCGATTATAGTCAGGATAGGTATATAGTTTGTTATTTTTGGAGACCGGCTAATTGGGTGTCCAGAATGGCATTGCGTTGCGCGTAAAAATAGCCTACTGGGGAAACAGACTCAGAATGCGATGAAACTAGTGCCGTTGGGTTCGTATTGAAGAATTATTATAGGATTGCAGGGTTTCAAGATGATTTGATTTATCTGGTGACCGTCGAAAAATTAAACGCGTGTTTATTTCTAGTTTTATAAAAGGAAAATTTTTCATACGACCTTGGATTTCAACGAAACTTGTCCCATTGGATCCGGAATATCATTTTACACCAAGATTAGCTTTTTTATCAGTAGACAGAAATCATTTGTAGGGGTTTTTATCAACTACTTCACCCGTAAGTTTCGTAAAATAATATAATAATATTTGTCCACTATATAAATACCCTTCCATTATCAGACAAACCCTAACTTTCAACGCCGCCACTACACTAAAATGAACGAACAGAAATTCACTGCGCTTCCTTCTCATTATCTCACATTCCGTCCAACTTCTCACCTAAATTTCAACCACGAACATGAGGAGCTCGAAGAGGGCAAGTGGTTGGACGGCTATGATTTTTTTTAGGGCACTGTGGCGATCGGGGTTAAGCCATGAAGGCGCTGAAGTTGGGGATGTTTTCTGATCAACGAGATAGCCGAGCCGAAGGGAGTTTGGGACAGTGGTCAAGCTGGACGAGGCGCGTCTACTGGCGGTTCCCGATGGCCTTCTAGGGGTCTGTGCTTTGTGCGTTTCTGAGAGGTTGAGGTGGACTGGGTTCAGGAAATAACACGGTGAGGTATCCATTAGAGAGAAGCAACCAAATTTCCTTCAGTAACGTAAATTGGTTTTTTTAAACAATTTAAATTATTAAACAATAATTAGTCTAATTAAATTAGTAATGTAAAGCATGAATTTTTGTTACAGGCGTTTTGATATTTTAGTGAAGAATGAAGGATTAAGTAAGGGAAACGGTTAAAATCTTGGGAAGGAAAGTTTATCTAAAGGGAAATGGATACAACGTGGTGTGAAAGTTTGAACGTAGGAATGGTTCTTTTGAAGGAGTGAACAACCGTGAAAGGATCAGGCTATTCACACAGTGAAGACACACGAAGTGGCATTTCAGGAACCAAGGAGTAAACGCAGTAGTAAATTCTGTGTTAAATATACCGTAACTTATACCTTAACAATTATATTAACTATATAACGTATATTGTTCAATTCCATGAAATTGTGATCAGGAACTTGAACAAAGCATATGCAGCATACCAGGTTCGAACGGGTTGAAACAAGAAGAATGGAGGTCTACCGAATATTCTTACCTAATGTAATTAAATTAAATAATTAGGAAATTTAAACGTATAATTATAACAGTGATAACCGATGTATATCTTATCAAAATTTGTCAAAAACAAGGTGCCACTAGAGTCGCACTGATGAACATTACGCCACGGAACAGAACCGGACAAGATTGGAATCAATCGGGGTTTTTAATTAAATAAACACCTATTTAATTTAATTAAAACCAACTATCTCATAAGGAAATCAACTCAAGGTGAGTTAAACTCACTTAGTTTTCCCATTTATATTTTTATATAAATTGGGTTTTAATTTTGTGTGCTTTGCTTGCCAATGGTTGACTGTTTGCTAATTATATATTTATTTGTTGATTTAACTGATGAAATTAAACCGTCGTTTAATTTCAGGGAAATACCAAATCGTTATTCTAACGATTGGTTCCAATAAAGGTAACTTACCATGTTGTTTACGTTTATCAATAAACATGTTTAATGGTTTGGATTGTTAGATCTGTTTGTATTGTTTGATCTGTTTGAATTGTTTGAACTGTCTGGAGATAACCGTTTGTATATAGGGAAGAACAGGTGGGAGGAATCCAACCGGTTTCCTAAAAATATACTGTTTAATTCATATTATCATATGAACTATCATGTTTGGGTGACCAATGGGTTATATTGGTTGAGTAATCGACAGTAAATGGCCTAAAAGTAAATTTGTTTTGTTTATATTGATTTGCCGTGAGGTGAATTGATAGAACTAAAGTTATGAAATTTATTTTCTGACTAAAGATAGATTTTGAAATATATTATTTGAATAAAGATTTATAAAAAAGGAAATTTAGATAAAAGAGTTTTATAATAAACCAGGGTTATATTAATGAGGTTTAAAGTGTTAAAGCGTCGTTACTTAATAACGAGATTATGTAAGAAGGGAAAATTAAAAATAAAATTTCTAAAGCAAAGATGGATGAATGGGTTGAAGGAGAATTAGTGGAAGTGGAATTGGTAAAAGAAAGGGATCATCAAATTTTGTAAACAAAATCTAAATTATGAAATGAAATTGTTTAAAAAGGGTAAAGGTCAAAAGGGTGTTTATAAGGAATTACTTAATTATTAAATTAAGGAAAATGTTATATTCAAGAAAGGGATTTTTAAAGAGTAAGAAGGTCGTATGAAATCATATTTTGTATAAAATAGTTTAATGGTATTTGAATTTGATATTGGAATGAAGAATCGGGTTTTGAATTACGACTTGTGTCAATCTTCAGATATGAACGTTGTTGATCAAGGTCTGAGAGGTAATTAAAATATCCTAACTTGAACGACTTCAGAATTATCTGAGAATGGTATACGTTGTAATGGTAAAAGAGATTAGTAAAATTATCATTTCATTAGAGAAATAATAACGCAGCATTTGTGATGAAGGTTTGAGGATTTCAAAGTAAAAGGGAAATGAAAGGAGTTGCCGAAAATATAATGATATTTTTGAATCAGAAGGAAATGTGAAGGATAGGTTTTATTCTATTAGAATAAGCATTGGTATTGTTTCAAGTAATGAAATAAAATGAGATTTCATGTAACACCCCATATGTTGAATAACTTACTATAATATAAAACAGGGCAGAATTAAATTTAAAAATCTGAATCAGAGGAAAGAGGCTATGCCATTGCGTTCGTCTCGGAAAAATACGCGAAATAGAGTCCGAGTTTTCGAAAATCGGAGTCCGTATGACCCAGATAAGGCCCAAAGAAGTTTTCAGAAATTAAAAACAGAGTTTAAAACAAAAATTTCAATTTTCAGAAGTGGCGGGAAAAATCCAGCCAGACCCAGGGAGTCGACCTGGGGGTCGACTGGGGAGTCGACCTGCCCACCAGGTCGATTGGGGAGTCGACCCTAGGGTCGACCTGGGGGTCGACCTCCCTGGTCGAGCCCAGGTGACCTGGGTGCACCTATTTGGCTTTTGGGCTGTGTTTTGGTGGCTAGGACGTGATCTGACGGCTCTAATCTGATTTAGGGTTAATCTAATGGCCTAAAACACCTAACTACTCTATAAATACACCCTAAGACTACCCTAATTCATACTAAAAATAGAAACAATGCCGTCATGCCGTCAAAATGCAACTTGAAGGAGCCTCCATCAATTTGTAGAAGAAGATAGCATCTCAAATCAATCTCTAATCAACTCTAGCAACTTAATAATCTTCTTAGGAGTGCTAATCAACAAGTTGTGAGTTTTCTATAGCCTTAATGACCAATTATTGAAATGATTATGATAGGATATAATGAGGTTATGGCTATGAATGTGGATCAATGCAAGTTATGCAAGTTATATGCTATGTGTTAATGATGTTATGCATGTTATGCAAGTTATATGCTATGTGTTAATGATGTTATGCATGTTATGCAAGCTATATGCTATATGATCATGATGTTATGCAAGTTATACAAGTCATATGCTACATGTTCATGATGTTATGCAAGTTATGCAAGTCATATGTTACATGTTCATGATGTTATGCAAGTTATGCAAGCTATATGCTATATGATCATGATGTTATGCAAGTTATGCAAGTGTTCATGATGCTAGTTGCTATAATAAACATTGATCCATTATGACACCATGATTATGCAAGTTTGGTGTATGATTATATGCAAGTTCATATATGATATGTTATGCAAGTTTGGTGTATGATTATATGCAAGTCCATATATGACACGTTATGCAAGTTTGGTGTTTGATTATATGCATGTTCATATATGACATGATATGCAAGCTTGGTGTTTGATGATATGCAAGTAACATGTGCAAGTTTACACCTTATTATGATATGCATACATATGCAAGTTAACCCCTTTGTATGTCATACATACAGATGCAAGTTTACCCCTTTGTATGACATAAATAACTTATGCAAGTTAACCTCCTTATGACATATGTGATTCATGCAAGTTTGGGTTGATTATTTATGCTAGTTGGGTTGATGCTATATGCATGTTGACACCTTTAAAACCCATGTTAATGTTATGCAAGTTGAACCCATTGTTTTTGTGATGAATCTTCCCTTTTATGTCATGTTAGCGAATTACGTGGGGAACGATGGGGTTAATATACATGTTAATGAAATGGTGTGAAGTTGGTATGATTATGCATACCATAAAGTGGATGAACATAATTGAGTCAATTATGTACATCGTAAAAATTGGAATTAATTAGGGAAAATTAATTCGGGGGTGATTAATTAGGTGTAATTAATCGACTAAGGCACGAGGTTGGACCCTTTTGTAGCGTAAGACTGCCCGGAACCGACCGGCAAATCCAGCGGCTATAATTTGATTGGCCCAATGTGAGAGGTCTTAGGCACAAACTAAATACGTGACAAGTGTATAGACACGAGGTTAGACTCGGTTATGGCGTAAGACTGCCCGGACCCAACCGGCAAATCCAGCTGCCATAAAAGATAGTCTAATATAAGAGGTCTTTACAACGGTTACGTTTTTAATCAATTAAGAAACGCTTAACCAGATAAGCATGTAGTGGGCATGAGGGGTTAAGTGGGTGCCTTGGGTGGCATGTGGAAATCAAGTAAGTGCCTTGGGTGGCATGAGGAAATCTAGTGGGTTGCCTTGGGTGGCAATAGAAAATACGATTAGAATACTTAACCAAGTGGAAACATGTAATTAAACATGATTAAAGGGTTAAGTGGGATGCACTAGATATAATGACAAGCTTAGGTGGTAGCTTGTGGGGGCCCATTTCACCCAGTAACCCATATGTATCTTATTGGGCTCGACCCATGTCGAGGACAGGACACGCATACTGGGCTTGATTATAAGAGGCCAAAACGGGTTAGCGGTGGCAACGCAAGTCCAACGGGTTTCATATGCGTGTGTGGACCCGGGCTAGTAGGTAAGACGTTGTTGCATCGTGTAGGTATAAGCCGTGCACCATTTGTTGTATCGGGTTGCCACTTTGGGGAGTGATACATCCCATCGTGGGGCCAACACGGGTATCTACGGTAGGGAGCCGATCGCTTGGGAGTAGTGGGTACACCTAGTGGAGATAGGGGCAGACGGCACCTATGTAGTCAGCTAGGGGTACACGAAACTACTGGGTAAAGTTTCTAAGTCCTTGGGAGGGATCAACCTTTAAGTAGGAATGACTGGTGTGGTGCAGTTAGTAATTATCCTTGGGTGGGTAGATGCGTCTTTACCGTTATCCTAGTTCACCTCATGTCTAGTTGGCTACTTAGTGTAGTCATTTATCCCCAATCATCCCGTGCCAAGTTTATATCATACCCTAATTACTTTAATGATTGTGTTGTTAAAGTCATAGGGCTCACTCAGACTTATGTCTGACCCCGTTGTTTTTATCTTTTTCCCCCTCAGGTCCTCAGGTTGGGCCTAGCACTAGTGGGCTTTGATCAGATTTCTTATCTATCTTCTGGAGCTTGGACCGTGATGTAAAGCCCAGTTTATCTTTTCTTTTATGGCTATTGTTTATGTAGTGGGATTATGTACTTATTTTTTTATCAGGATGGATATTTAGTACTTGACTCTTTATGGTGTTGTAACTAAACATGTTTACCTTCTGCTGCTATGAAATGATGTTTTAGATTTTCAAGTATTTATATCTGTCTTGTTGTAATTTTTCTGTTCTATACTCACTTAAAATGCTCCACCGAAGTTAAGGCATTCCCTTAGTGAGTGACCTTAGCGGGTGTGGGGTGTTACACGTGGTATCAGAGCAAAGGTTACCAGAACAGATATAATTTTTAGAAAACTATTTTTCTAAAAACATTTTTGGAAGAAGTATTTTCAAAAACATGTCTTTTAAAGAGAAAAGTTCTTGAAAGAAAAGCATAATCCCCAATAGCCATATCTTTATCTTTCGAATTCTCCGTTTTGAATCTTTCCTTTTTCGTTTCAGCATGGCTGAAGATCTTAACTTTCCGGAGGGTGTGACGATACCAGTATGGTATAGGAGATTGATGGAGGCTAGGGCCGCCACTGCGGGTCCGGCAAATGTTCCTTCACCAACCGTAGCACCCGATCTTCCTCCTCCCCCTCCTCCTCCTCGCACGGATACTTTTGCTAAGACTTGCAAGGAATTTAAAGCTATGGGAGGGAAACCTTTTCAAGGATCAGAAACTTTTGTGGAGGCTAGAGATTGGCTTAAGGAGGTGGAAGAGTTGATAGACATCTTTGAGATGGAAGAAGGAAAGAAAGTCAAGTTAGCTGCTTGGTTAATGAAGGGAGAGGCCTCATTCTGGTGGGAGGTCACTAATGGAGAACGCCCCGTTGACTCTTGGGCGGATTTCAGGCAAAGATTTGTGGCAATGTTTCTCTCAAGGGCGGAGGAAAACTTGTATATGGAAAGGTTCTTAACTCTAAAGCAAGGAAATCTCTCGGTGAAGGAATATGTCAACAAGTTTAATCAATTGGCAAGGTTTGGCATAGACATGGTGAATACACCGGAGAAGAAGGTTTTGAGGTTCGTTAAAGGCTTGAATGAACTGATGCATGGATTGGCTATGACTCACATTCCTATGGGGGCCACCTTTGAGAAGCTAGTAGACATGGCACTCATGCATGAGGAAGAGAAGGGTTCCAATGCTAATAAGGCACCCGAGAAGAAAGGAGATCAAAAGAGACCTCAACAGCAACAAAACAAAGGTGGGAAAGGCAACGGTGGCAAGGGGAAGAAGAAGTGCTTCAATTGCGGGATACCAGAACACATAAGTAAAGACTGTCGGAAGAAGAAGAAGACGTGCTGCTATCACTGTGGCGAAGCAGGGCATCTAGTGAAGGATTGCCCTAAGAAGGGGCAAAGGACGGGATCTACCTCAGGAGGACAGGTGCAAGCTCTTATGGCACCGGGTCAGGCAAGAGGGCAAGTTCAGGCTCTCGCGGTTCCACCAACTCAGGAAAGAGGTAGAACTATTTCCGTTGAAAGACTGGTTTTTCTATTTGATCATCCTGTCTGTACATTGTTTGACTCTGGCGCATCGCATTCGTTTATCTCATCATCATTTGTTGAGTCACTGCACTTAGACACCAGTCTAGTAGATGATCCCTTGGTTGTTTCAAACCCAATTGGGGGCTCCACTTATTTGTCCATGATATGTTTGGGTTTGAAGATTTCTATACTTAGCATTGAGTTTAGATGTGATGCTTTTGTTTTGGGCTTCACGGGCTATGGGTTGATTTTGGGCATGGACTGCTTATCCAGTAATGGTGTCGTTCTTGATTGTGAAAGGAGAGTTGTTAGGCTTATGACCCGCTTGGGAAACACTCTCGAGATCTCTTGTAATCCCATGGATTCTGTTATGCTATGTTATCTTGCATCGCTTGACGCTTCGGTCGAGAGTTTGCGATCTGTTAGAGTGGTCCGGGAGTACCCGGATGTGTTTGAGGAGGTGAAGGGCTTACCTCCGAAGCGGGAGATAGACTTCCGAATATATCTGGTGGATAATGCTAAACCTGTATCTTTACCAGTGCGCCACATGGCTCCTCGTGAGAGGAGGGAACTCCATAAGCAAGTAGGGGAGTTGCTTGAGAAGGGGTTCATAAGACGAAGTATATCGGAGTGGGGTGCTCCAGTAGTTTTTGCCACGAAGGCGGATGGGTCCCTCAGACTTTGTGTAGACTATAGAGAACTCAACAAGCTCACAAAGAAGAATAGACACCCATTGCCGAGGATTGATGATCTTTTTGATCAGTTGGTTGGCGCTTCAGTATTTTCGCAGTTGGACTTGGCCACGGGGTTTCATCAGTTGAGAGTGGCTGAGGATAGCATAGACAAGACTGCCTTCAGGACTCCGGATGGTTTTTATGAGTGGTTGGTGATGCCATTTGGTTTGACGAATGCCCCTGCATATTTTGTTGATTTGATGAGTAGGGTGTTCAGGGAGTTCCTTAATAAGTTCGTGGTGGTCTTTGTGGATGACATCTTAGTCTTTTCTAAGAGTGAAGAAGAGCATGCCCTACATCTTAGGGAAGTGTTGGAGACTCTTCGATCGCATAGCCTTAAGGCTAAATTTTCTAAATGTCACTTCTGGAGGAAGGAAGTGCAGTTCTTGGGGCACGTGGTCTCCAAGGAGGGGATAGCTGTGGATCCCGCGAAGGTAGTATCTATTCAAGATTGGAAGGTTCCAAAGAATGCTACCGAGGTGAGGAGTTTCTTGGGGTTGGCTGGCTACTATAGGAAGTTTATCAAGGACTTCGCGAAGATATCAGCCCCATTAACTCGCTTGACGAAGAAGAATCTAGTCTTCGCATGGGACGTAGATTGTGATGATGCGTTCCGACGGTTAAAGAGAGCTTTAACCACAGCTCCAGTCTTAGTGTTGCCAGATGGGAGTAAGCCATTTGTTGTCTATACCAATGCTTGTGGGACAGGACTGGGCGCAGTCTTAATGCAAGAGGGAAGGGTAATAGCCTATGGTGGAAGGCAGTTGAGAGCACATGAGAAAAATTACCCTACCCATGATTTACAGTTGGCCGCTATTGTTTTTGGGCTTAAGATTTGGCGCCATTATCTTCTAGAAGAGAGGTTCGAATTGTTCACTGATCACAAATCATTGAAGTACTTGTTTTCTCAAAAGGATTTGAACTTGAGACAGCAAAGGTGGATGGAGTTCTTAGCATCCTATGATTTCGAGATAGCGTATACCCCTGGCAAGGGTAACGTGGTAGCGGACGCCTTGAGTAGAAAAAGGTTGTCGTTGAGTCCATTGTTCGTGGAACGACGAAGCTTGGAATTTATCTCGATGTTTGATTTCAGACCTTCCGTTGACTATATACCCGGTTTGCTAGCATCCTTGGAGGTTAGACCTACTCTTTTAGGGCGGATTAGCGAGGCACAGCGGGACAACCCACAGTTGGTTGAGTTGGTAGAGAGGCTCATAAGGGGGGAGTCGTCCAGCCATTTGAGTAGGTACACCCTAGACGATAGGGGGTGCTTGCGTAGAGACGGTAGACTTTGTGTACTGCAAGATGAGGGTTTGAGGAAGGCTATTCTTGATGATGCACACCGTTCTAGGATGACCATTCATCCCGGTGGGGACAAGATGTACCAAGACATGAAGCGAGTTTTCTTTTGGGCCGGTATGAAGAAAGATGTGGCCGAGTATGTCGCTAGATGCTTGGTGTGCCAACAGGTGAAAGTGGAACAAAGAAACCAGGTGGGTTGCTTCACCCATTGGAAGTTCCGCAATGGAAGTGGGATAGCATCTCGATGGATTTTATTGACGGGTTACCCAGATCGAGAAAGGGTAATACGGGAATTTGGGTTGTGGTAGACAGACTTACTAAGAGCGCCCATTTCATACCTGTGAAGAGCAAGAGGACTGCTCCATGGCTAGCTTCAGTTTATCTTCGAGAGATAGTTCGATTGCATGGGGTACCCTCTAGCATAGTGAGTGATCGAGATCCTATCTTCACTAGCGAGTTTTGGAAGAGTTTGCAAGAAGCAGTGGGGACTCAGTTGTGTCTGAGCACCGCATATCATCCTCAGACGGACGGCCAGACCGAGAGGGTGAATCGTGTTCTGGAAGACCTTTTGAGGCTTTGTATCCTAGATTTTGGAGGTACATGGGAAGAGCATCTTCCATTGGTAGAGTTCGCCTATAATAACAGCTTTCAGTCCAGTATTGGTATGGCTCCTTTCGAAGCTCTTTATGGAAGGCCTTGTCGATCACCTACATGTTGGTCGGAATCTACGGATAAGATCTTGCTTGGGCCCGATATGGTTAGAGAGACTTCGGAAAAGATTGATTTGATTCGAAGAAGGATGAAAGCAGCCCAGGATAGGCAGAAATCTTACGTGGATAAGAGAAGGACGGATCTTGAGTTTGATGTTGGGGACATGGTCTTTGTCAAAGTATCTCCATTACGGAATGTAGTTCGCTTTGGGTCCGTTGGGAAGTTAGCTCCAAGATTTGTTGGGCCGTTTCCTATTAAGGAAAGGATTGGACGGATGGCATATAGAGTGGATTTACCCGAGAGACTTAGTGGGGTACATGACGTATTCCATGTGTCACATTTGAGGAAGTGCCTACATGAGACCGCAGAGGTGGTAGAGCCGAGCTTGCTAAAAGAAGTGGAGGTAGAGCGTGATGCAACTATTCGACGAGCTCCAACCCGCATCCTTGGGTCAGAGATTAGGAAGTTGAGGAACAGAGAGGTGCAGCTGGTCAAAGTGCAATGGGAAGAAGATGAGAGCAATGCTATTTGGGAGACAGAAGCGAAGATGCGTTCATTATACCCATTCCTTTTTGAGGGTATGTCTTTTAACTTCTCCTTTATCGTTTGTCTAGTACTTATCTTATCTTTAGTATGTCCTCTCATTAGTACCTTTGACCTTTAGATAGGGTAAAACCTATGGTTGAAACATGTGTTTGAGACATGTTATGTTCGATGGATGCGTGTGGATGCAAGTGTTTGCTAGTGGTTGCTCGTGGATGCATATACACACACTCTAGGCACTAGATCGGCTCAATCACTTCATATTGCATATTGCATATTGCATATAATTGTGTGTAGGTAGCTATATTAATGGATGTATAATGGTTGTGTTACCATATGGATGATGCATTTTGGTGAATGATTGTGCACTGATGTAGAAATAGTATGTGTCGATAGAGTTCTTTCGCATACATATTGGATGCATGGCACTATCATGGTTTGCATTAAGGAGGTCAACCGAATCAGTGGACCGCCTGATTTTGCATTAGACAGGGAACATATACACACACTCCTTGCATATGTTCATACAGCATTAGAAACTCTAAGGACAATGGATGCCAGTGTTTGATGGTTTAGTAGATGGTTGTTTGGTTGGTAGGATACGTTCTTCTTGACTTAGAGATTTCGGGGACGAAATCCTTTAAGTAGGGGAGAATGTAACACCCTGTATGTTGAATAACTTACTATAATATAAAACAGGCCAGAATTAAATTTAAAAATCTGAATCAGGGGAAACGGGCTATGCCATTGCGTTCTTCTCGGAATAATACGCGAAATAGAGTCCGAGTTTTCGAAAATCGGAGTCCGTATGACCCAGATAAGGCCCAAAGAAGTTTTCAGAAATTTAAAAACAGATTTTAAAACAAAAATTTCAATTTTCAGAAGTGGCGGGAAAAATCCCGCCAGACCCAGGGAGTCGACCTGGGGGTCGACTGGGGAGTCGACCTGCCCACCAGGTCGACTGGGGAGTCGACCCTAGGGTCGACCTGGGGGTCGACCTCCCTGGTCGAGCCCAGGTGACCTGGGTGCACCTGTTTGGCTTTTGGGCTGAGTTTTGGTGGCTAGGACGTGATCTGATGGCTCTAATCTGATTTAGGGTTAATCTAATGGCCTAAAACACCTAACTACTCTATAAATATACCCTAAGACTACCCTAATTCATACTAAAAATAGAAACAATGCCGTCATGCCGTCAAAATGCAACTTGAAGGAGCCTCCATCAATTTGTAGAAGAAGATAGCATCTCAAATCAATCTCTAATCAACTCTAGCAACTT
Source organism: Allium sativum (assembly GCA_030737875.1). Classification (NCBI taxonomy): domain Eukaryota; kingdom Viridiplantae; phylum Streptophyta; class Magnoliopsida; order Asparagales; family Amaryllidaceae; genus Allium; species Allium sativum. The sequence goes on along the minus strand of CM060913.1, from coordinate 267,212,014 downwards.
AATCTTCTTCTTAGGAGTGCTAATCAACAAGTTGTGAGTTTTCTATAGCCTTAATGACCAATTATTGAAATGATTATGATAGGATATAATGAGGTTATGGCTATGAATGTGGATCAATGCAAGTTATGCAAGTTATATGCTATGTGTTAATGATGTTATGCATGTTATGCAAGTTATATGCTATGTGTTAATGATGTTATGCATGTTATGCAAGCTATATGCTATATGATCATGATGTTATGCAAGTTATGCAAGTCATATGCTACATGTTCATGATGTTATGCAAGTTATGCAAGTCATATGTTACATGTTCATGATGTTATGCAAGTTATGCAAGCTATATGCTATATGATCATGATGTTATGCAAGTTATGCAAGTGTTCATGATGCTAGTTGCTATGATAAACATTGATCCATTATGACACCATGATTATGCAAGTTTGGTGTATGATTATATGCAAGTTCATATATGATATGTTATGCAAGTTTGGTGTATGATTATATGCAAGTCCATATATGACATGTTATGCAAGTTTGGTGTTTGATTATATGCATGTTCATATATGACATGTTATGCAAGTTTGGTGTTTGATGATATGAATGTAACATGTGCAAGTTTACACCTTATTATGATATGCATACATATGCAAGTTAACCCCTTTGTATGTCATACATACATATGCAAGTTTACCCCTTTGTATGACGTAAATAACTTATGCAAGTTAACCTCCTTATGACATATGTGATTCATGCAAGTTTGGGTTGATTATTTATGCTAGTTGGGTTGATGCTATATGCATGTTGACACCTTTAAAACCCATGTTAATGTTATGCAAGTTGAACCCATTGTTTTTGTGATGAATCTTCCCTTTTATGTCATGTTAGCGAATTACGTGGGGAACGATGGGGTTAATATACATGTTAATGAAATGGTGTGAAGTTGGTATGATTATGCATACCATAAAGTGGATGAACATAATTGAGTCAATTATGTACATCATAAAAATTGGAATTAATTAGGGAAAATTAATTCGGGGGTGATTAATTAGGTGTAATTAATCGACTAAGACACGAGGTTGGACCCTTTTGTAGCGTAAGACTGCCCGGAACCGACCGGCAAATCCAGCGGCTACAAATGATTGGCCCAATGTGATAGGTCTTAGGCACAAACTAAATACGTGACAAGTGTATAGACACGAGGTTAGACTCGGTTATGGCGTAAGGCTGCCTGGACCCAACCGGCAAATCCAGCTGCCATAAAAGATAGTCTAATGTGAGAGGTCTTTACAACGGTTACGTTTTTAATCAATTAAGAAACACTTAACCAGATAAGCATGTAGTGGGCATGAGGGGTTAAGTGGGTGCCTTGGGTGGCATGTGGAAATCAAGTAAGTGCCTTGGGTGGCATGAGGAAATCTAGTGGGTTGCCTTGGGTGGCAATAGAAAATACGATTAGAATACTTAACCAAGTGGAAACATGTAATTAAACATGATTAAAGGGTTAAGTGGGATGCACTAGATATAATGACAAGCTTAGGTGGTAGCTTGTGGGGGCCCATTTCACCCAGTAACCCATATGTATCTTATTGGGCTCGACCCATGTCGAGGACGGGACACGCGTACTGGGCTTGATTATAAGATGCCAAAACGGGTTAGCGGTGGCAACGCAAGTCCAACGGGTTTCATATGCGTGTGTGGACCCGGGCTGGTAGGTAAGACGTTGTTGCATCGTGTAGGTATAAGCCGTGCACCATTTGTTGTATCGGGTTGCCACTTTGGGGAGTGATACACCCCACTGTGGGGCCAGCACGGGTATCTACGGTAGGGAGCCGATCGCTTGGGAGTAGTGGGTACACCTAGTGGAGATAGGGGCAGACGGCACCTATGTAGTCAGCTAGGGGTACACGAAACTACTGGGTAAAGTTTCTAAGTCCTTGGGAGGGATCAACCTTTAAGTAGGAATGACTGGTGTGGTGCAGTTAGTAATTATCCTTGGGTGGGTAGATGTGTCTTTACCGTTATCCTAGTTCACCTTATGTCTAGTTGGCTACTTAGTGTAGTCATTTATCCCCAGTCATCCCGTGCTAAGTTTATATCGTACCCTAATTACTTTAATGATTGTGTTGTTAAAGTTATAGGGCTCACTCAGACTTATGTCTGACCCCGTTGTTTTTATCTTTTTCCCCCTCAGGTCCTCAGGTTGGGCCTAGCACTAGTGGGCTTTGATCAGATTTCTTATCTGTCTTCTGGAGCTTGGACCGTGATGTAAAGCCCAGTTTATCCTTTCTTTTATGGCTATTGTTTATGTAGTGGGATTATGTACTTATGTTTTTATCAGGATGGATATTTAGTACTTGACTCTTTATGGTGTTGTAACTAAACATGTTTACCCTCTGCTGCTATGAAATGATGTTTTAGATTTTCAAGTATTTATATCTGTCTTGTTGTAATTTTTCTGTTCTATACTCACTTAAAATGCTCCACCGAAGTTAAGGCATTCCCTTAGTGAGTGACCTTAGCGGGTGTGGGGTGTAACATTTCATAACATTGCTTGATGAGTAGTGAGACAAAATGATTTTCCAATATAATAATAACATGGCTAATGTTTGAAAGTGAAAATATGATATAAGATTTTCCTAAGTGTTAAGGTGAATTTGTTTATAGAAAAATCTTATGTTAAATAAGAAGCGACAAGCTATATTTATAATATCGTAATATTTAAGAGTTTGAATTTACATTCGTTTTAAAATAAAAAAGGCCAAGTGGTGCTGAATATTGAACCAGTGACCTCATTGGATTGTCATGATTGAAACACTATTTATTTTGATAGTTAAATCACCGACTATCAAATCTGATCCATACGATTGTTGGTAAGGAAAGACCGGGATCGAACTTAGGTTCGAAAAATCATTCCGACCAACAAAGACGTGAAGATATCAGAAGACGGTCGAGATGAAGCATTGAAGACCGTGGATCTTCATAAGCGGAAAGATTACTTATAATCTCTGGCTTAGTGGCTCGAGATACACTGTGATTCTGTCGTGGTTGGAATCCACAGATTGCAAGGACTTCTCACTACTGATCCATGGGGTGATTCCTAAATTGGATGCAGTAGGAGAGTACCTTCTGTTCATCCTGTTCCTGGATGACTTGTATGGACGAGTGTCTGACAAAGTATTTCTAAAGGGATCACGTATATTGATTTTCTACAAACGTATCTCTGTTGGTGGCATAGAAGGCTATACACCTTCTTTAGCTTAACGCTCAGAGTATTTTTGTGGAAATCAACATTTAGTGATATCTGGCGGATCTGACAATGTGGCATTCAAAGTGAATGGTGGTCATATGTTCTGAAAGATAATCTAAACCTCAAGCCTCACAACCGGGAAATGACAGAAATCGGGCAGGCAGCATGGCTATGTGGGTCGCTCCCATTAGGGTGTATAATCACCTATCTAGAGAAATTCCTTTTGCTTCTTTAATCTATTTCGATGTTGTCCCTTTTCGAGAAACGGTGGTTTGAGCTCAACCGTTGGTGATATACATTGGATACACTCAAGCGAAATGAGTGGTCGGTCATGTGTGGGCCGGGTTGCAAGACGTTCTTGTTGAACCCAGTGTATTCGCCTCTAGAGATACACTATCGGCAGGTGGTCCCATACCTTGTCAAGGTCGGAATCCAATCTCCAATAAGCGCCCGCGGTTTTGATTGTATACTATATGTGTATAGCGTGAGATGCAAGCCTTCCACTAGATTGTTATTTACTTGTATTTAGACATTATTATAATAATAGAACAAGCTATTGTTTTCAAACGGTTTTGGGTTATTGTAAGGTAAAAACCGTCCGTGTTTATGTGTGGATTTGGACTTACGATTATCCTTTTCTTTCGAAAATAATTTTACTTTAAAATCAAGTTGTGTGTTACCCTTAATACTGTGCGAGTTTTACTCACTCTAGTTCACCAGAGTGACCCGGTATTTTGTAAATGCTCGGGTTAGCCCGGAGCGTACAGGTTCAGGTTATCGAAGGTTGTGAGGAGACAAGCTGGAAGGGTCCAGACATATGATATTATATAGCTACTATTCCGCTGTGTGTTGTATATGGGAACAGGTTATTATGACTGTCCCGTTGTGTGATGTACTCTGATATTGTAAGTATTTTTGAAGCTCTCAATAAAGATTTATTTTTGTATTATATTTGTTCCGCTGCGATGTGAGACTCTGTGTTGTGTTGTTTCTTCTTCTTCTATTCTAATATTTCTTTCTTATCTCACCCTCTAAATTCTTTCTAATAATGCTCCGGTGTTTTCGGTGTTGGAAGGTCGGCATGAGTTACGGTAAATGTATTCATGTCGATTTTCGGGCCGGAAATCTGCTGGGTCGTTACAGTGGTATCAGAGTTGTTGGTTCAGTAATAACCTTGGCTCTGTGGTGTATCTCAATAGAGATTGGGTTAGTAATACTCTAGATCGAGACTGAGTGTATATATATGAGAGCGTATTTGTAAATTTTATATACAAATGTTTTGTATTGTGTTTATTGATCGGTTCAAGTGTTGAGAAGCATGGAACTGACAAGGGATACAATATTGTTTTGAAAAGAGGGTAAATGAAATAATCTTACCCAAATTATATTTTTGTATAGAAAAGAAATAATTTTATTAAATTATTGGGATATTAGTGTGTTTTATTGTTTAGAATGGAGTTCAAAATGGCTTGAAAATTGAAAACTTAATATGGTTAAGTGAAATTAAAATTAAGAATGATATTGAAATTGAAATTTGGAATTTGAATAAATAATAATCAAATAGAAATCAATCGGAAAAATCGATTGATGTTCAATTATGTGGAACCAAAGTAAAATATTAGTATTGAATATAAATTCAATTGATTTGGTTGATTGGTTGAGCATTGATTGTTGATTGTGAATTGTTTGTTATTGGATGATAGTTTGTTTAAATAGAAATAATCAACAGTTAATTGGAACTGAATGAATTATAAACTAAAGAATAATTTCTGGTATAATTAAACTGGAATAAAACTACATATGAATTGGAATTTACAATTAAACCTTGTATTTGATAAGGAGTTGATGCTATGTGGTTGATTCTAGAATTGGTATAGTTATACCAGTTGTTTAATGAAATATTATTTAAGAATTTCATGTTTTGGCTACTCATATGTGAATTGAGTAAGTACAGATGCCTGACGGCTAGGCAGATTGATATTGGTTGAGTAAATCGCATATATGTGAGTAAGTATGCTCAATAGCGCTCGAAAAGGTACGCCTACGCGAAAATATAAATTTTGGGGTTTTTGATTTTTGTTTTCCGACCGTTGGTCGATGAATATATATTATTTGTTCCTGCGATATCGCATATGTCACTCCGTGCAGGGGAGACTCTGCCGAATTTTCCCGGGAATTTAAGGTGTTAGAAAATTTTCGAAGATTTTTGAAAAAAAATTATTTATGATATTGAATCGGTTTTTGATTTATAATAAAATGGATTTAGAAATAAATGGGTTTGTAACGTTCTTTCTTACCTTAGCAATTTCGAGGATGAAATTATTTTAAGGGGGGAAGAATGTAACGACCCGCATTTTTGGCAGCCAAATATTTTATTTAATTTAAAATAATAAATATTTTATTTGGAATATTAAGGGATTTAATATTTAAATCGTTATTTAAAACGAAGTTTGAACGTTATATATTTATATAATTATAAAACGAGCTCGAAATCGCGTGGTAGTTCGTAAATTGGAGTTTTGAACTTCAACTGAATATACATGATCCGATATAAGTCGGATTTCTGTGAAACGAGAAACGCTGGAACCGTGTTGATGATAATTTTCATATGAAAGAGAAAAATTCAGATTTCGGTTTACAGTTTGTTAGTTATGGCCAAATCAAATTTTAAAATAGTCGCTGTGAAAAATCGCTATTTAAATATCGGCCTTTAAAATAGCCATTTTGCAAACGGTCGCCGATTTCGATGAAATCAGTTTCATTGGGACCGTAACGTTAAATTATTATACGGTGTTAAATGGCATGGAAAACCGATATCGTATGTGACCACGGCAGCCGCAAGTGCCCAGTTAATTTCTATAGCGCGTAATTAAATTTATTTAATCTAATAGAGGGATATTTGAGTGTAACTTCAACAGACGATCGAATTAGGACGCGAAACCAATTCCGTTGAGTTCGTATCGTCGATTATAGTCAGGATAGGTATGTAGTTTGTTATTTTTGATGACCTGCTAATTCGGTGTCCAGAATGGCATTGCGGTGCGTGTAAAAATAGCCTCCCGGGGAAACAGTCTCAGAATGCGACGAAATTGGTGCCGTTGGGTTCGTATTGAAGAATTATTATAGGATTGCAAAGTTTCAAGTTGATTTGATTTATCTGGTGACGTGGAAAAATTAAACGTGTGTTTATTTCTGGTTTTATAAAGGAACTTTTTTCATACGACCTCGGATTTCGACGAAACTTGTCCCATTGGATCCGGAATATCATTTTACACCAAGATTATCTTTTTTATCAGTAGACTGAAATCATTTGTAGGGGTTTTTATCAACTACTTCACCCGTAAGTTTCGTAAAATAATATAATAATATTTGTCCACTATATAAATACCCTCCCATTATCAGACAAACCCTAACTTTCAGCGCCGCCACTACACTAAAATGAACAGACAGAAATTCACTGCATTTCCTTCTAATTATCTCACGATCCGTCCAACTTCTCACTTATGTTTCAACCACGAACATGAAGATCTCGAACAGGGCAAGTGGTTCGACGGCTACGATTTGGTTTAGGGCACTGTGGCGATCGGGGTTAAGCCATGAAGGTGCTGAAGTTGGGGATGTTTTCTGATCAACGGGATAGCCGAGCCGAAGGGAGTTTGGGGCAGTGGTCAAGCTGGACGAGGCGCGTCTACTGGCGGTTCCCGATGGCCTTCTGGGGGTCAGTGATTTGTGCGTTTCTGAGAGGTTGAGGTGGAGCTTTATGGTCACGGTGAGGTTAAAGGAAGAAGGCGCGAATGAGGGAGGTTTCTGAGTTCAGGAAATAACACAGTGAGGTATCCATTAGAGAGGAGCGACCATATTTCCTTCACTAACGTAAATTAGTTTTGTTAAACTATTTAAATTATTAAACAATAATTAGTCTAATTAAATTAGTTATGTAAAGTAAGAATTTTTGTTACAGGCGTTTTGATATCTTAGGGAAGAATGAAGGATTAAGTAAGGGAAACGGTTAAAATCTTGGGAAGGAAAGTTTATTTAAAGGGAAATGGATACAACGTGGTGTGAAAGTTTGAACGTAGGAATGGTTCATTTGAAGGAGTGAACAACCGTGAAAGGATCAGGCTATTCAAACCGTGAAGACACACGAAGTGGCATTTCAGGAACCAAGGAGTAAACGCAGCAGTAAATTCTGTGTTAAATATACCGTAACTTATACCTTAACAATTATATTAACTATATAACGTATATTGTTCAATTCCACGAAATTGTGATCAGGAACTTGAACAAAGCATATGCAGCATACCAGGTTCGAACGAGTTGAAACAAGAAGAAAGGAGGTCTACCGAATATTCTTATCTAATGTAATTAAATTAAATAATTAGGCAAAAAAGTATAATTATAACGGTGATAACCGATGTATATCTTATCAGAATTTGTCAAAAACAAGTTGCCACTAGAGCCGCACTGACGAACATTACGCCATGGAACAGAACCGGCCAAGATTGGAATCATTCAGGATTTTTAATTAAATTAAACACCTGTTTAATTTAATTAAACCCAACTATCTCAACGGGAAATCAACTCAGGGTGAGTTAAACTCACTCAGTTTTCCCATTTATATTTTTATGTAAATTGGGTTTTTATTTTGTGTGCTCTGCTTGCCAATGGTTGACTGTTTGCTAATTATATATTTATTTGTTGATTTAACTGATGAAATTAAACCGTCATTTAATTTCAGTGAAATACCAAATCGTTATTCTAACGATTGGTTCCAATAATGGTAACTTACCTTGTTGGTTACGTTTATCAATAAACATGTTTAACGGTTTGGATTGTTAGATCTGTTTGTATTGTTTGATCTGTTTGAACTATCTGGAGATAACCGTTTGTATACGGGGAAGAACAGGTTGGAGGAATCCAACCGGATTCCTCAAAATAAATTATTTAATTCATATTATCATATGAACTGTCATGTTTGGGTGATTGGTTTGAGTATTGATCATTGATCAAAAAGTCAACCTTTGTTGTGATTTGTAACGTCCCGCCATTTTGACCGCTTTGAATTGAAAATTTAACCAACTTAAAACGCCCAAAACGACGGATCGTTATTTAGCTTATCGAGTTTAATAACAGAATTAACACAAAATAAATAAATTAAATAACATTGTATTGAACAGCAAAACAGAACCTTTATATATATATATATATATATCAGAATTTTGATAAAGTACAGTGGAATGAAAATACGGTTTGAAAACAAGAAAATATTTACTGTTTGAAATCTTCAGAGTGCGCTCGTCTTCAGAATCCCAGCTTCGTAAATCTTCGAGTCGTAAGCTGTGATCTTTAAAATCTGTAACACTCGGGTTTGACCCGAGCGTTCCATGCAAAAACATAAAACACTCGAGTCAGGATTAATCATAGTTCAAGTAAAATAATTTCAGTATAAAATGAACAAATTATTAATTTTGAATACATTAAATCCATGAGAAACTGCCAAGATATAATTTCCAAAACCATAGCAACTTGGAATAAAACGAGTCAGGCAACATAGATATTTACGTATATATGTATGCCAATGACATGTATATACACGTACAATAGTACGTATATACACATGTGTGCATCGGCCACCACATATATACCAAAATCCATATTTACAATAGTACTAATTCGTGTGTCTTCATCAACCAACTAAAGCTATAGAAAATTCAAAAGAACATCTAATATTTTATGTGTTGTTTTTCAAACACATGGATTTTGTATTCCTGCTACATTCAGAGCATGAAGCTCTATGTAAAGGAGCGTATATGATGTATTCACAAACGCAACTTTAGTTTCCTTTTCAGGATAAACTTTTGTTCAAATAGTAGTATAAAACACCAAAGTAGGGTTTTAATTTGCAACTTTCATTCAAGAATGTCAAACAATCGTTCTAAAAGAACTATGCATGCCACTGTAGTCTCAGGCACCTTCAAGGACGGATTGTATTAGCAAAACACTAAAGGGGAATATTGCTTTATGCGCTCAACGTTATAGGAATAGTGTTATATTGTTATATAACCTTCTAAGATCATAGGACAGACTGTATTCAAGGGTGCAAGACGTGGTATGTACATGCAACTACCATTTAGTTATGACAACAGTCAATGCATGAAATGAAGGTTATAGCTTTACTGATTTCAGTTATGTAATTAATGCCAGAAAAAATTATGCATACTGAATGGTTTCAAACGCCAATATATATATATATATATAATGCAGACTGAATGGTTCAAGCAAATCTTATTTTAGAGAATGAATGGTTTTGGTTTCAGCAACCTTATTTCAGTGGACAAATGATTTCAGCAAACTTATTTCAGTTTAAAATAAAACATAGGCAGTTGCTCTGATTCGCAGAGCAGGTTCAGTAAAGTGAGTATATCCAGATCAGTGTGTGTGTGTGTGTATATATAGGCGTATATACATCAGTGTCTATATCAATGTGTGTGTATATGCTTTGGTTTACTGGGAATATATGTGAACATGCAGGTTCAACAAAGTGGGAACATATGTATAGCAATGTGTATATATATGTTTTCAGGTTTACTAAGCATATGAGTTTTGCATGCTCATATAATGAGTTGCTACAAAGCAAAAGCATATTCATGCTCCTGTATTTGACATATGCAAGATAATATACAAATATGGTTTGATAAGTTGTAGCCAGTGTCCATTAAGCTTTCAAAAGTCCAATGGAATAAAGTGGATAACCATACAGTGGGTAACCCAAATATTTAACACATACTGGAAGACACTGCCTATTACTAAAATCATACAAAGTGAATTGTCAGGCTATTCCCAATCAAAAGCATATAAACAGTAGAAAAAGCAAAATAAACATAGCCTATGAAACAATAATGTTCAGTTTGATAAATGCATGTAGAACAAGAGATACTGCATCTACCCAAAACAAGTTAAAAGTGTACTACACATGTGGTACTTAAATGTCTAAAGGTGTGAATCTTGTAAACTAGCTCCAAACTAAGACACACCCATATTTTATATTTAAACAAATCATAGGGATGGAGTTTTAAGTCACCAACTAAATAAATTATGCGTACAGAGTACCTCAAGTTTACTAGCAATAAGTCAGCAAACGATCCATGCATAATCCGAGATAACATACTGCCAGATTTCAGGTTTGCAAAAGCAAAGTAACAAGGTGTATATATGTGAATACGACAAGTGTTTTATGGCATACATATATCCAAATGAAGTCATAAGTCAAGTGATATTCACAGCAAATGCAATACAAGCCTAATGTATCTATAGTTCCAAGGTGGCCTGTGACAATTATCTCTCGTCATCATCTCAATATACTACTAACAAGAAGTTATTCATTTGTGATTGTATTCCTAATGCTACAAATCGGGATAAACACAGCAGAACACCATCTTTCTACATAAGCTACAAACCATAATAAACACAGCAACACATATGTAAATCAATCCAACAGAAATTATGGCAACTTCATTCAAAATATTAAGAAATTTAGTTACTTGAACTGGGTTCATTATTTTATTCAATTTAATTGAAATCAATTACTTGAAACCAAGACTAATCGTGAGTGAGATAACTCACCTTATACCGCAGCGAAGAGGACAATGGAAATCAGCGAACTTCGAAGGTGCTTGCCTCCAAGGACTCGTGAAGAACAAGTGTACTTGCGGCGGCAAAGAAAGGCTTCGATTTCTGGTAGGAGAAAATTGACACGAACCTAGAGTCGAGCGACTCAGTTTTGTCGAGATCTAGTAAATGAATCAACGGTGGAAGTGACGCGGTTCTCGATTTCAGTTGGAGGAGCGATTTAGGCCTTCGGTCATTGAAGTTCAGAAAGGAGTGAAGAGAAACGATTTTTGGGGGAAATAGGGTTTTCTTTCTTTGGTCATTAAAAGAGAAACGATTATGATTTGGGGGGAAAATTATTTGTTGAAAGAATGTAAGAGGGACGCAGTTTTTATAGAGTAAACTGTGAAGATAACAACGACGTAACATCAATAGGTTATAGGGAGCGCGATAGGTCTGCGAAGTATTTCCGGTGTAGGTGATAATCGATTTAGTAATATACTAAGGTAGGTACTATTTAATTTTCAACTGTACCCTAAACTGACGTTGAACACTCAATATCCAAACACAACAAAAATCATATGTATGCCTTCGTTTCAATGTTCTGAATCCATTAAAATTATTCTGGTTTTAATTCGACTATGTTAGTATATGGCGATATTTCATTTTTAAATTATTTATCTGTTTCATTTGTTCACAACCAATTCCGTTCAATTTCAATTTGTTTATATATATGAATGTACCATATCGAAGCCAATTTCTGATATGTTTCAACAAATATAATTTCTAATTTACTTACTGTTTATATTTTTAAATTAGATCGTTTATATTTACACTCGGGTTACAGTTCAAATTCAAATATCCAACTCAATTCAATTCAAATATTTAACAACAAATATTTGATTCGTAACCGACCATTCTGAATTTAATTCATACACAAAACCATATATTCGATTTTAACTTTCTAATCCAAGTCTCAATATAAAATTAATAATTAATTTTTTTCCCCGAATTCCATATCTTAGTTGTCGAAATTTCCGGGATATTACAATCTTTCCCCCTTTAAAACTTTTCGTCCTCGAAAAGGAGCGATCGTTAGTGATACCAATGTATATTTCAACTGTCCATATTTGTTTGAAAATTTTCCACAAGCAACTTAAATATCGATATTTAAATCATCGACAAACATATTCAATTGACTCGGAAAAATCAAATTTCTTTTCAAAACCGATCTCTTTTTGAATTTCAAATTCTGCATAAATCGGGTTTATGCATCTCAAATTATCCCAAATTTCTGTATAACCCTTATCTGACAACGTTCTTATCCATTTTCACACTTCAACCCAATCTCCTCCCTTTCAACCCATTAAATCTTTTCCAACACTCATTGAAGAGTTTAAATAAAATCCCTTCTTTAAATTAAAAATTGTCGACTTGAAAATTTTCCAAAATTCTCAATCTTTTATAACCTTTATACCCAACCATGAAATCTGTGCAAAACAATGGACTCGAAAATACTTGAAATTCTCTTTATCAACTTATTTAGTTAAGTATAGTTTAATTTCAAATTGTTCATTTAAAAATACTTGATAACTCGAAGTTTGACAAGTATATTGTCGTCCTTGCAGATGTTAGATATACGCTGGCCAGGCGCACGACTAAAATTTCTAAGTGCTAAATATCCTTGCTTCAACTCCTAGTGAAAATATTTCAAAAATTCTTTTTAAGAAAAGGATACAGAAAGTACCAATGTGATGTTGATATTGATTGTTCATGAATCGCATATACACAATGGTTCCGTCTGGATCTCCCAGAAAACATCCGTATCCGTAGGAATTCACTTCCCTGTGAATTTCATCATGGACAAATCAACAGAAGATATTTACGAATCAAAACACAATCTTAGGTCATTGAACATTGGTTGCTATATCTCAGAATCAAGAAATCAATTATCAAAAGAAGTTAACTCAAGCGATGAGGACCAATTAAGTCACGAAGACAAATCCAATCACAAAGACAAACTGCTGCATTAACCGGTGGCTCACTATCACTAAGATATCTCAAATACTGTGGACCGCAGGTACACAATGGTTACGCCTGGATCCCCCAGGAAACATCCGTACCCGTAAACTGTAAGGACCCGTGACTTCCCCGGTAAGGAAAGAGCGGATACTTTGAGGACAAGACATATCGGGACGCAAACAGAAGAACATTTCATTGTTATTACAACAATTTCATCAGATTACAAGAATATACAGAGTACGAATAAATATTACACATAATAAAATATCAGAGATTACAATACATTACATAGCAGCGGAAAATAATACAATACACAACTAGAAGTAATACACGGATACAGAGCTTTCCGAGTATCGTTCCAGCTGTAAATCAGGATCCTGTGAATATAAATCTGCAAAACCAAAACTACTAGCTGCCCGTGTCAAAATAAGGGCACCCAGAGTTTAGGTTAAAACAATAAACTCCGGGTCAGTCATGTGACTGGTATGAGAACTAAAACAGTTATTAATCTTTATTTTAAAGTTAGGTAAATCAAGGGACCACGCCGTATAACACGGAACAGGTTTCCTCCCAAGAATACCAGTGCATAAAACAACAGCGCAACGCTAAATAAAGAACAATGAAGCCATTATAAGACCCAGGTCCCATCACACAATGCAACACAAACCGGAGGATAGGGTTTTTACCTTATAATAGCCAAAAAATGCTTGATACGCTAAATTTCATCTTTTATTATTATTATAAGTGAAGAAAACAATTTCAATCATAAATATTAATCATAGACGGCATAAGTGCCCCATACCACTATGTTGCCATATATAGGTATACAATCAAAACCGCAAAATCACGTATTTGGAAATTGGATTTCCATCTATGAACCGAGGCAAAAGATAGTCCTCACCGATTCGAGACAATCTAGCCCATGTCTCAGGATCAGAGCTCGAGTGACCATTGGATCTTCAGGGCCGGTCCACCAATGTGGATTAAAATGCCTGAACACTGCGTTTCCCCGCCCTTTGGGGCGTAAATGAGCCAACGAATGACTCCACCGGTCCTGGATCGACCGATATACCCAAGGCGCCTCGCAACAGCAACAACCACACAGGTGAAAATAATATAAATGTCAGGGCTGGTAGGTCACTGACACCACCCTAGCTAGAAGGAAACGCATGCCATCCCTGCAGTCCTCTCCCGTTTCTGGTTCACAACCGGGGTGTGAAGCTCACGAATCAACGTTACACAAAGCTATGCCACACAGGTCGTGCTTTGATCATCAACCACAAGACTTTACTTTTCAACAGAAGCCATGATCAATTGCCACTTAGGCATGCCACACAGGCAATTCACTCCATGCGATTGATATCCATCAATATATAACCCCTGAGCTCATACGTCTTAGAGAAGGGCGTTAAGCAAGAGAATAAATTCTCCGCCGCCAAACAGATATATATTTAATAGAAATCAATCACACAGAATAAAATCCAATGTCAGACACACGGTCCATTTACAAGTTCGTCCTGGGTCTGAATGAAACCGGAGGCATCTTGTACCTCGCATATCCATCGATCTCCAAGTACGTCTGGACGATCACCAATTGATTCCCTCCTCTTGGGTGTACAGCCCAATCAAGATCATCAGTAATCACCCAAACGATGTGAAGACCTCGGGTCTTCAACCGCCGTCTTCCTCTTCGAAACCACGTCGAATCAGTTATTCAGAATGGGATAAACCCGATCTTTCTGAATAACTCGCGTATATAATAAACAAGTGTTACACAAACACAACATACGCCTCATTCCAATTCATCAGTCACCAACCGTAAATTAGCAAGAGATTATTCCCCAAACATTAACCCCGAAGGCCGAAACCAACATCAGATCAATACCCAGGAAACCATTCTTCTTAGATAACCTACAGTTGGTTTCTAAATTTCACATTCTTAGGGAAAGGTTCCCATTAATTTTATCAAAGATAAATTCTTTAATCTTCCTTTGAATATCACTTCAAACTAATCGGGATTAGCGAACCACACCGAAGTAATTATTTATTTATTTCCCATTCCCAACCTATTCATCCCAAGGAGCAAAACTGGTAATACTCCTTATCTAACACCACAGTGTTATCGGTAAAGTTAATTACCATTTCACGTTCAAATCTAGTTAAAGATTTGACTATCGCTCGGAGCAAAACTGGTGATACTCCATTCTCGACCTTTTCAATCTAATTAAAGATTCATTAAAACTCCACTTAGTTTTAATCTTTAACTGGGTTAAAGAACCGATGTCATTAAAACATGTGTGACGTCCCCAAACCCCGTACTGACGGTGGCAAGGGTAATCTTTGGAATATAACACATGAACAGATAATAGCAGAACAGAATAAATAATTACACCAGATAATGAACAAATAATACATTGGATAAACGTAATCATCAGAGTTACACATTATACAGGATCATACTTAGTACAAATACAGTTCAGCTATACATAAATGTCTACAGCGGAAAACAAGCATAATATGTATAATAGGAGCTGAACAGCATAAAAAGAGATAAATGATAGAATCCATCTTCAGCTCCAGCTATCCAGAAAGAGCTTGCTAAAACCTGAACACAAGGTTGCCCGTGTAGAAAAAGGGGCACCTGAGTTTGCAAGTGAAACAAACTACGAGTCAGTCATGGGACTGGTATGAGAAATCTGCTTAACACATTTTATAATATGGTCAATCACAGGACCACGCCACTTTCGCAGAACGGGTTTACTCCATTGGATTGCCAGTGCTTTAAAACAAATAATTCTTTTAAAACATCGCAATGCTTTTTATAAAAATGAAGCCATTTTAAGACTCAGTTCCCATCACACAATGCAACGCAAACCGGAGGATAGAGTTTTTTCCTTATAATGGCCAAATATGCTTGATACGAATAAAACAAAAGCATTTGATATTACTACTAGTGTTTATATGTTTCGAAAAACAATTTCAAATCATAAGTATCAATCATAGACGACATGAGCGTCCCATGCCACTATGTCACCAAATATAGGTTTACAATCAAAACCGCACGGTGTCGTATTTGGAAATTGGATTTCCGTCATAAACCAAGGCAAAAGATAGTCCTTACCGAATTCGAGACGCTCTAGCCCATGTCTCAGGACCCAGACTCAGGTGGGCCCTTGGATAGTCAGGGCTTGTCCACCGATGTGGATTAAAATGCCTGAACACTGTGTTTCCCCGCCCTTTGGGGCATCAATGAGCCAACGAATGACTCCATCGGTCCCGGGTCGACCGATATAACCGAGGCGCCTCGCAACAGCAACAACTACATAGGTGAAAATAATATAAATGTTAGCCAGTTTAAGCACCGACACGACCTCTAGCTAGAAGGAAACGCATGCCTTCCCTGATGTCCTCTCCCGTTTCTTGCTCATACCGGGGTGTGAGGCTCGCGAATTCACGTTATACACAAAGCTACGCCACACAGGCGGTGCTTTGATCATCAACCACAAGACATTGCTTTTCAACAGAAGCCTTGATCACTGCATCTTAGCATGCCACACAGGAAATTCACACCATGCAACTGATGGCTATCAATCACACAGAATGAATTTCCATGTCAGACACACAGTCCATTTGCAAGTCCGTTATGGGTCTGAACGAAACCGGAGGCACTATATCCTCGCATACCCATCGATCTCCACGTACGTCTGGACGATCACCACTCATTATCCATATTTCGGGATGCCTCCCAATCAGGACATCAGTTATCATCCAACCGAGGTGAAGACCTCCGGTCTTCGACCACCGTCTTCATCATTGATTCCTTATCGTCGATTCAGTTATTCAGAATGGGATAAACCCGGTCTTTCTGAGCAACTCGCGTATATAATAAGCAAGTGCTACACAAACACAACATACGCCTTATTCCAATTCATTAGTCACTAACCGTAAATCAGTAAGAGAACGATTTCCCAAATATTAACCCCGAAGGCCGAAACCAACATCAGATCAAAACCCAGGAAACCATTCGACTTAGCTAACCTTCAGTTAGTTTCTAAATTTCACAATCCATATAGTTTATAATATTTTATAATGATTTATCGCTATTTTTATTTATTTAAAAATAGCCAATTTATTTAAACGATGCTTCAGGCCATAACGCGGCCGTGGCGCTGTTTTTCTTCAGATTTGATTTACACATATCTGAAAATCTAACCGTTGGATCTTCACCAAATTTATGTCATTAGAAAGATCTTTTCAAAATGAATCCAATGGTTCCAGTTTTGGGAAAATCCAATGGTCGGATCTCTCAGTACAATCGTTTGAAGTTTCGATTTCAAAATACGAACTACAGCGTCGTTATTCGATTTAATTTAATTATATTTATATATAAATATAATCAATTCTGGCGCTGTTTTTCTTCAGATTTAAATTAAACATTCCAGACAATCCAACCGTTGGATCTTTACAAAGTTGGTTTAGTTGGAAAGATATTTCTAAAGCGAACTCAACGGTTTCGGTTTCGGGAAAATCCGATGGTCGGATCTCCCGCACTAATCGTTTGAAATCACGGTTTCAAAACACGAACTGCAGCTTCGTTATTCGATTCGTTTAAATTATATTTATATATATAAAAATAAAATCTATTATTCGATTTCAAAACCATATTCTTTTCATACCTTTGATAAAAATGATATTTTTATCCAACCGACATTTATTTCAACACTTCACTATTTTTAACAATTCATGTATATGATAAAAATGTGATTTTTATTGTAAAACAATTTATTTCAAAACACAACTATTTTATATAGTTCATATAGATGATAAAAATATGATTTTTATTATAAAACAATTTATTTCAAAACACAAATACCATTCAACACATGAATTTCTATTCAACGAATGAATTGCTATTCAACACATGAATGTTTTCTGTAGTTTGTATATGTACAATAAAAAGGTGATTTTTTATATTTAAAACAATTTATTTAAAACACGAATACCATTCAACACATGAATTTCTATTCAACGAATGAATTTCTATTCAACACATGAATGTTTTCTATAGTTTATATATACACAATAAAAATGTGGTTTTTTATATTTAAAACAATTTATTTAAAACACGAATACCATTCAACGAATGAATTTCTATTCAACGAATGAATTTCTATTCAACACATGACTGTTTTCTATAGTTTATATATACACAATAAAAATGTGGTTTTTTATATTTGAAACAATTTATTTAAAACACGAATACCATTCAACACATGAATTTCTATTCAACACATGAATGTTTTCTATAGTTTATATATACACAATAAAAATGTGGTTTTTATTGCAAAACAATTTATTTCAAAACTCGACTATTTTATATAGTTCATATAGATGATAAAAATATGATTTTTATTATGAAACAATTTATTTCAAAACACAAATGTTGTTCAACACATGAATTTCTATTCAACACACGAATATAGTTTCAACACATGAAAATAATTCTAACACATGAATATTATTCAAAATTTCGGCAGCATAACGACAGGGTAGTTAAAACCGGGGTCGTCCCTAGTACGGCTCCTCGCTCTACCTTAAAGCCTCGCAGCTTTTGACAACGGAGATTTCATGCATCTAGTTCGCACGCAGGCGGCATGTATATTTTTTTTCTTTTCCACAAACTAATCTTATGTGGTTTCAACCAAATTATTCTCAACCACAAACGGGTATTTTTCAACCACAATCAATCAATTTCAACCACAAACAATTCAAATCAACCATTCGCTATCAACCAATTTTCACACCAATCACAACCAATAAATATCGTCCATGGTTTGTGGACGAGGGGCGTATATATATATATAAGCATTTCACTTCTATTTCAACACATATATAATTTTTACAACGCATATATAACTTATACATCGAACGTACAACTTATACAACGCTTATACATGTGGTGTACAACGCTTATATAACTCACACATCGACTATATAATTTATAAATCGTCGTTTTCCATATCGTTTATAATTCAGAAATCTCACATTGGGTTCCACTCCACCAAAAATAGCAGAAGGCTCGGAAAAATATGCGGTCTCTTCTAGAATGTAGAAGACGTCCACACGAGTCCACTGTCTCTTGTTTCACTGAATTTCGTCAACAAAAGAAAAAGATAAGATTTTTACAGTGAAATCAAAAACTGTAGCGCTTTAAAGTGCTATAATATAGTTTATTTTAAAATAGGCCGTACCTCAGCTGATTTGTTCAAAACTAGGTTTAGCTTTTTCTCGAAATCCGTGTAGTTTGGACCCGATCAGCCTGCGCCACCTGGAAGAGGGTCGAGAGGTGCCTGAACGGGGGGTGGAGAGGTCGAACTCGGTGGCAGATCGGAGCTCCGGTGGTGCGATGAAGTTCGTAACTTTGGGGGCTCGGTTCTCCCCAAATACACTTCGAAAAAATGCAAATCCTATATGGATTTAAAGCTTGCACAAATCTCTACAAAATTGTCAATAGGGCCATTCTATTTTATTACGTGGATGTGGAGTTTTTGAAGAGAGAAGGTTTCCACCCTTTTCCGTCGTCGGTTTCAGAGAGAGTCGGGGAGAGAGAAGAATGCGTGGACCAATAGGATTTTTTTATTAATTTATATATTTTTAAATTTCTAAAAATGCCATCTTTCACACACGAACCCCAATCGAAACCCAACGACTATCGTCCTTAGCTAAATACCCCCATTCCAAACACAATGGGATATATTTCGTAGGCCCATTCGACTGTTTGAGTCAGTTTCTCTTCAAATTAAAATATAAAACATTCAATATTTAATTTGAACGTACATTTCAATTTGCCGAGGCCACATACTGATTCTAAAAATTCCCGAAAAATAAATCAAGCTATGTTTTGACGATACAGTCCCAACAAAACTAGTTTCATCTAATTCTGAGACCGTTTGAAAAATGGCCCTTTTCTGGTCGATCCAATTTAATAGAAATCGACCAAACACATTTTCCTTTGCCACGCTCACATACTAGCTTCAAAAATTATGAAATTTGAAACCTAGCAATAATTTAACATCCTGGATCCAACAAAAGTGGTTTCGTCGAATTCCGAGGTCGTTTACAAAATGGCCATTTTCACGGGCTATATAAACTCTATAGCGACCTTTCTGAAAATACATTTGGCCATAACTTTTGCTTCCCACTACGAAACTTCGATTTTTCAGATTCGTTAGAAAGATATTCACTAACAGATTTAAATATTTTTTGTTTCACTAAAATCCATTTTAATTTGCACCGGTACAGTCAGTCAAAGTTTGAAATGAAAATTTGAAACTATCGCGCCATTTCAGGCCGTGTTTATAATTCAAAGTAATTATATTTATTTTCAAACTTTGATTGAAACTCACTTTTCGTCGTTATTATTTAAAATATTTATTTTAAATATTTAAAATCCACTAAAATAGCCAATTTAAAATTTTTAAATTGGTTCAGATTTTCCGGGTTGTTACAACACGGTTCACGATAAACCCCAAAATCACATCACATTTCAATCAGTCCCTAACCGTAAATTAGTAAGAGGACGGTTCCCTAAAATATTAACCCCGAAGGCCGAAACCAACATCAGATCCATATCCAAGAAACCCTCCAACTTAAGTGATCCCCAGTTAGTTCCTAATTTTCTTAACTCCATTTGGGTTTAAGAACAGTATTATTAAAGATACCGTTCACGACAACCCAAAATCCCATTTGATATTAAACACAAGGTTCTTAATAGAAAATATATCGTCTTATATTCAATATCAAATTCTGAAACCATCAAATATCGTATTGGAAATAACGATATAAATATATCTTTCAAATTTCCATAACAACATCTGTATAATCACGAAATCCAACATCGAACTATTCGAAAGATGATTTCGATTTAAATCCATTCCAATTCATATATTGGAAACTTCTGGTTATTTTAAAAACATTTCAAATCCAATTTATTTATTTTAAAAATAAATAAATTATTATTCTAGTTCAAAACTAGTTCATTTCGATAAAAATCTACTTTTATCTTTTCAAATATGGAGTTTTTCATCCCAATTCTTCCCAAATCATTTCTTATGATTTTACACAAATTATTACTATTTTTAATAATTTTATCAAGGCCCGTACAGTCGATTTCCATCAACGGCCATCGAACTGCACTTACAGCGACCTTTTCCAAATTTGATTTGGACATAATTCCAAATCCAACCGTTAGATTTCAAATCCCTAATATTCATTAGAAAGCCCTTTTCGATACAAACCCAACGGTTCTAGTTTTAGGAGAATCCGACGGTCGGATCTCCCGTAATATCCATTCGAAGTCAATGGTCGAAATTCGTGAACTGCCGCGGCGCGGCGCGTTCTATTCAGGCCATTATATATATATATATATATATATATATATATATATATTTCATCGATTTCCTTTCAAAACGTATTTTATAAATCATTTTAAATTCGTTTTCGAAACGATTTCAAATTCATATTCAATTTCTAATTAAAATTGAATATTCCACATCATTGATATACAAATGATAATATTTTCAAAACGTTATATTTTGAAATCACTTTCTTTTCTATATTCATTATAAAAATGAATAAAATCGATATAAATATCGTTCACGTCAAAATGGCGTCAATCTAATCAACATGGCTTTTATTCAACACATGAATGTTTATTCTATTCAACACATGAATATTTATTCTATTCAACACATGAATTTATTTTTATTCAACACATGAATTTATTTTTATTCAACGCATGAATTTATTTCTATTCAACACATGAATATATTGTTTCAATTCAACACATGAATTTATTTTCAATTCAACATATGAATTTATTTTCTAAATTGGAATGACGCCCAATCAATTACCATATAACGTTAATTATATGGATTCCCTACAACACATGTATATAACAGCAATGATATATCATCAACCATCATCCAGAGTGCACCACACAACTGCATAAGCATTGAATATAAATAATTAACGCTTACACAGTCTGTCAACCCATCGATTGACATACAACTAAACCATCGGGATTAGTGTACGTCAAATATCATCTCAATACCCGTGTGGGGTTTCAAATCAACAAACACATATTTTTATTGGTGCAGTTGGGCGATGTGTAAAATTTATTGTCCCAATCAATATCAGTCAAATCAATGTATATAAAAAAATCGTCCGATTTATTTATAAATATTTATTTTATATACACATTAAAAAAATTTAACTATAAAATATTTTCCACTATATAATATTTTATTTCATTTCACATCACATCATCAAATTTCACAACAAAGCAATCAAACAAACAAATCATCCATGGTCTGTGGACGACAGGTGTCGGGTGCTACTAAGCACCGTCTGCATCCTAGTATATATTTCAACCAGAAATTAAAATAAAAGTGAGGAGTTCTCACTGACTAGCTAAACCAAATGCCACGACTCTTCTTATGTATAAACCTTCGTTGTGCTCGACTTTTGTCAATTTCATTATCCGTAGCCACTACATATATAAAAATCACATTTTTATAATCACTCTATATAGATAAAAATTCTATTTTTATACCGCTACTATATAGATAAAAATTCTATTTTTATACCGGTGTTCATATAATAAAGATCATATTTTTATCACGCTAACTTCATAATAAAAAATTTATTTTTATATCGCTTCCACATATGTAAATACCACTCCTTTACAACGCTACTTCCATGATAAAAATTATATTTTTATCTTGCTATTAATATAATAAAAATTATATATTTTTATATCGCCTATATATAAAGATCGAATTTTTAACTTATCAAAGATCGTATCTTTACTTAATCAAAGATCTAATCTTTCCTTACACAAAAATCTATCCTTTTTATTTTATAAAAATCAAATCTTTTCATATGGAAAAATCATATCTTTTAGTTCTTTTTAAAGATCTATTCTTTGTCATAAAAATCAAACCTTTTCAGTTTTTAAAAATCAATCACTACATAAGAAAATTACTGAAATAAAATAAACAAAATAAAAAACTTACTTTTGCTTATTGAAAATCGGATCTTACTACTGTAGGGGTTTTTGTTGAGGGGCACGCCGGAGTCTGCAGCGGCGGGGGTGTCTTCGGAGGTCGGAGGCATCGGGATAAGTGGCAGGGGCGACGTGGGTTTTCCTAGGCTTGGGGGTGTCGCGTTTTAGCTTGTGGAAGGAGGAGGAGATGAAGAGGAACGGAGACGAGGAGGGGTGCCGAAGTGGAGGCGGCGACGCGCTGCTGGGGGCGCGCGGCTCCTCCCCGTTCGTCTCTTTTTCTTCTCATTTTGATTTGAACGACAGTAGGGGGGTTAGCCGGTTATAGGAGAATATAAGGGGGGTTTATATAAAATATATATATATATATATATAATTATTTATTGATTTCAAAAAGCAACCTTTTATTTCGAACTCGAAATCGAACCCACCCACTGTCGTCTATAGCTAATTACCCTCATTCCGAACACAATGGGATATCGTAAGCTGATTCGATCGTTTTGATCAGTTTCTATCCAAGTCAAAATATAACTCTATATATTGAATTTGAACACACGTTTCAATTTACCGGGGTCACATACGGACTCTAAAAATTCCCGAAAAAATATTTCTAGCTTCGTATTGACGATACGGTCCTAATAAAACTAATTTCGTCAAATTCTGATATCGTTTGAAAAATCGCCATTTTCCAGTCGATTAAAATCAACTAAAACTGGTCAAACGCGTTTTCTTTTGCCACGCTCACATATTGATTCAGAAAATTACGAATTTTGGAATCTAGCAATAACTTGACATCACGGATCCAACAAAAGTGGTTTCGTCGAAAATCGAGATCGTTTGCAAAATTTCCATTTTTAAGGGCCAGAATTCCATAGCGACTATTCTGAATTTTCAACTGGACGTATCTTTTGATTTCCGCTATGAAATTTCAATTTTTCGGATTTGTTGGAAAGATATTCTCAAATAGATTCAAATATTTTTGGTTTCGCTGAAATCCGGTTTATTTTGAATCCTATACATTCATTTGAAATTTGAAATCGAATTTTCGAACTACCGCGCCATTTTCAATTCCTTTTATAATTATAAATAAATAATTATATTCTAACGACGATCTATATAAATATATACGTTCTAATTCTATTCAAAATAAATTTCTCGTCGTTATTATTTAAAATAAATCATTTTAAATGTTCAAAATTCACTAAAATTGCCAAAATAAAAAAATTTAATTGGCTCGGATTTCCGGGTTATTACATAAGCTTTCACAGCTCTGCGGATTATGCCCTTATAATTCGACTGTAGATCGCAACAGTCACAATGGTTACGCTTGGTTCCCCCAAGAAATATCCGTCCGCCGTAGACTATCTGCAGCCCTGCGAATTTCGCTACACGGTCAAATTCTAACGACTCTAGATTGCAGCGATCACAATGATTATGTTTGATTCCCTCAGGAAACATCCGACCACCGTAGGCTATTTGCAGCCCTGCGAATTACGCTAGCAGTCGTGCTCAATGGCAACTCATGAGTTTTATGTCCAGACAACCTACTACCACCAGCAGCATATTTCAGCTAAGCTCGAAATTCATAGAAGAAGGAAGGTACTTTCCTTATCTTGATTTGAAAACATATAATACTATATATATAGTATTTCATTTTTCATATATCACATACTTATGTATACATTGACATAAGATTTTTCTCAACAAATTCACATTTTCCAAATTGTGTTTTTCAACATCCCATATCATTGGTTGCATAACAAAAAAATTCTCCAAATATCCAATTTATAGGTTCATCCCTTAATTCAATCCGGCCGATTATTTAAAAACAAAAAGTACATAGTTGATTCCCACGAATATTTTTTTTTTAAACAATCCCTTATTTGATAATATATCCCGAACTTCGAAAAAATTTCATCTGATTTATATTCTAAACTTCAGAATAAATTTATCGTACTAGTCCACTCCATTTCCTTTATCTCCAATTCCATTTCAACATTTTCGCTTTCCAACGTTATTTACTTCCAAAAGGTAAATATTATCCCTTTTATATGAATTTGGACTCGTCACATCAAATTAACTTTTGATTCGTTTAAATATAGGTTCATAGCACTTTAAAATCTTCATTCAT
The DNA here is from genome assembly GCA_030737875.1 of Allium sativum. Taxonomy (NCBI): domain Eukaryota; kingdom Viridiplantae; phylum Streptophyta; class Magnoliopsida; order Asparagales; family Amaryllidaceae; genus Allium; species Allium sativum. The sequence continues at coordinate 267,186,943 of CM060913.1, read as the reverse complement.
ATCTTGCTTCACTTCATTCACGATTCTCATAATTTAAAACTCTCGTTAACCATTCGCTTCTTGTTTATTAATTAACAAGTTTATATCTTGCTATCGAATTCATATATTCTATTATACCTTATTGGTTTGAAACCAATTATAATTTATCTTGCCAAGTTAGTAATACAATTTAACATAATCGAATTCCAAATATAACATTCTTGATTTTATTATCATTCACTTATATTTCGTATATCGAAATAAAATTCATCGTTTCTTTTTTTGAAGCGATTTCAAATTTCCCCTTTATCATTCAAATTTTTAATTGAATTCTTACTTCCAATAAATTCAGTTATCTTTTATTGCTAAAATACATGATTAGAGAATTTAATTCATCGATTCTCTTATACTTATCTTTCTTGGATACCATTCAATGGTGGATTCAAGATTCAAATCTAAGGGGATCTTATCGAAGAACAATTCTCGCAAACCTGGATTCGAAGACTTCTGAAGACTGGGGATTCCGAACAAAATTTTAAATTTCAAAATTCTTTTCCGCTGTATTAGTTTCAAAATAATACTTCCAAAATAATTTACCTTCAAAATCTAGTTTAAAAATACTTTCAAATTTTATATTTCAAAACCTTTTATTTTTTCAAGATTCGTTTTTAAACTCGATAAGCTAAGCTTTGAATAAACCAAAGCTCTGATACCAATTGTAATGTCCCGCCATTTTAACCGCTTTGAATTTGAAAATTTAACCAACTTGAAACGCCCAAAACGACGAATCGTTATTTAGCTTATCGAGTTTAATAACAGAATCAACACAAAATAAATAGATTAAATAAATTTGTATTGAACAGCAAAATAGAACCTATATATATATATATATATATATATATATATATATATATATCAGAATTTTGATAAAGTACAGCAGAATGAAAATACTGTTTGAATACAAGAAAATATTTACTGTTTGAAATCTTCAGAGTGCGCTCGTCTTCGGAATCCCAGCTTCGTAAATCTTCGAGTCGTAAGCTGTGATCTTCAAAATCTGTAACACTCGGGTCTGACCCGAGCGTTCCATGCAAAAACATAAAACACTCGAGTCAGGATTAATCATAGTTCAAGTAAAATAATTTCAATATAAACTGAAAAAATTATTAATTTTGAATACATTAAATCCACGAGAAACTGCCAAGATATAATTTCCAAAACCAAAGCAACTTGGGATAAAATGAGTCAAGCAACATAGATATTTACGTATATATGTATGTCAATGACATGTATATACACGTACAATAGTACGTATATACACATGTGTGCATCGGCCACCACATATATACCAAAATCCATATTTACAATAGATACTAATTCGTGTGTCTTCATCAACCAACTAAAGCCATAGAAAATTCGAAAGAACATCCAATATTTTATGTGTTGTTTTTCAAACACATGGATCTTGTATTTCTGCTACATTCAGAGCATGAAGCTCTATGTAAAGGAGCGTATATGATGTATTCACAAACGCAACTTTAGTTTCCTTTTTCAGGATAAACTTTTGTTCAAATAGTAGTACAAAACACCAAAGTAGGGTTTTAATTTGCAACTTTCATTCAAGAATGTCAAACAACCGTTCTAAAAGAACTATGCATCCCACTGTAGTCTCAAGCACCTTCAAGGACGGATTGTATTAGCAAAACACTAAAGGGGAATATTGCTTTATGCGCTCAACGTTATAGGAATAGTGTTATACTATTATATAACCTTCTAAGAGCATAGGACAGAGTGTATTCAAGGGTGCAAGACGTGGTATATACATGCAACTACCATCTAGTTATGACAACAGTCAACGCATGAAATGAAGGTTATAGCCTTACTGATTTCAGTTATGTATTTAATGCCAAAAAAAATTATGCATACTGAATGGTTTCAAATGCATATATATATATATATATATATATATATATATATATGCAGACTGAATGGTTCAAGAAAATCTTATTTTAGTGAATGAATGGTTTTGGTTTCAGCAACCTTATTTCAGTGGACAAATGATTTCAGCAAACTTATTTTAGTTTAAAAAAAACATAGGCAGTTGCTCTGATTCGCAGAACAGGTTCAGTAAAGTGAGTATATCCAGATCATTGTGTGTGTGTATATATGTATATATATATATATATATATATATATATACATATATAGGTGTATATACATCAATGTCAGCAAACGATCCATGCATATGTATAGCAATGTGTATATATATGTTTTCAAGTTTACTAAGCATATGAGTTTTGCATGCTCATATAATGAGTTGCTACAAAGCAAAAGCATATTCATGCTCCTGTATTTGACATATGCAAGATAATATACAAATATGGTTTGATAAGTTGTAGCCAGTGTCCATTAAGCTTTCAAAAGTCAAATGGAATACAGTGGATAACCATACAGTGGGTAACCCAAATATTTAACACATACTGGAAGACACTGCCTATTACTAAAATCATACAAAGTGAATTGTCAGGCTATTCCCAATCAAAAGCATATAAACAGTAGAAAAATCAAAATAAACATAGCCTACGAAACAATAATGTTCAGTTTGATAAATGCATGTAGAACAAGAGATACTGCATTTACCCAAAACGAGTTAACAGAGTACTACACATGTGGTACTTAAATGTCTAAAGGTGTGACTCTTATAAACTAGCCCCAGACTAAGACACGCCCATATTTTATATTTAAACAAATCATAGGGATAGAGTTTTAAGTCACCAACTAAATAAATTACGCGTACAGAGTACCGCAAGTTTACTAGCAATAAGTCAGCAAACGATCCATGCATAATCCGAGATAACATACTGCCAGATTTCAGGTTTGCAAAAGCAAAGTAACAAGGTGTATATAGGTGAATACGACAAGTGTTTTATGGCATACATATATCCAAATGAAGTCATAAGTCAAGTGATATTCACAGCAAATGCAATACAAGCCTAATGTATCTATAGTTCCAAGGTGGCCTGTAATAATTATCTCTCGTCATCATCTCAATATACTACTAACAAGAAGTTATTCATTTGTGATTGTCTTCCTAATGCTACAGATCGGGATAAACACAGCAGAACATGATCTTTCTACATAAGCCACAAACCATAATAAACATGGCAACACATATGTAAATCAATCCAACAGAAATTATGGCAACTTCATTCAAAATATTAAGAAATTTAGTTACTTGAACTGGGTTCATTAATTTATTCAATTTAATTGAAATCAATTACTTGAAACCAAGACTAATCGTGAGTGAGATAACTCACCTTATACCGCAGCGAAGAGGACAATGGAAATCAGTGAACTTCGAAGGTGCTTGCCTCCAAGGACTCGCGAAGAACAAGTGTACTTGCGGCGGCAAAGAAAGGCTTCGATTTCTAGTGGGAGAAAATTGACACGAACCTAGAGGCGAGCGACTCAGTTTTGTCGAGATCTGGTAAATGAATCAACGGTGGAAGTGACGCGGTTCTCGATCTCAATTGGAGGAGCAATTTAGGCCTTCGGTCATTGAAGTTCAGAAAGAAGTGAAGAGAAATGATTTTTGGGGGAAACAGGGTTTTCTTTCTTTGGTCATTAAAAGAGACGATTATGATTTGGGGGGAAAATTATCTGTAGAAAGAATGGAAGAGGGACGCGGTTTTTATAGAGTAAAATGTAAAGATAACAACGACGTAACATCAATAGGTTATAGGGAGCGCGATAGGTCTGCGAAGTATTTCCGGTGTAGGTGATAATCGATTTAGTAATATACTGAGGTAGGTACAATTTAATATTCAACTGTACCCTAAACTGATGTTGAACTGAGGTTGAACGCTCAATCTCCAAACACAACAAAAATCATATGTATGCCTTCGTTTCAATGTTCTGCATCCATTAAAATTATTCTGGTTTTAATTCGACTATGTTAGTATATGGCGATATTTTATTTTTAAATTATTTATCTGTTTCATTTGTTCACAACCAACTCCGTTCGATTTCAATTTGTTTATATATATGAATGTACCATATCGAAGCCAATTTCCGATATGTTTCAACAAATAAAATTTCTAATCTACTTACTGTTTATATTTTTAAATTAGACCGTTTATATTTACACTCGGGTTACAGTTCAAATTCAAATATCCAACTCAATTCAATTCAAATATCCAACTCAATTCAATTCAAATATTTAACAACAAATATTTGATTCGTAACCGACCATGCTGAATTTAATTCATACACAAAACCATATATTCGATTTTAACTTTCTAATTCAAGTCTCAATATAAAATTGATAATTAATTTTTTTTCCCCGAATTCCATGTCTTAGTTATCGAAATTTCCGGGGCATTACATGTTTTAACCAATGGGTTATATTGGTTGAGTAGTCGGCAGTAAATGGCCTAAAAGTAAATTTGTTTTGTTTATATTGATTTACCGTGAGGTGAATTGATATTACTGAAGTTATGAAATTTATTTTCGGACTAAAGATAGATTTTGAAATATATTATTTGAATAAAGATTTATAAAAAAGGAAATTTAGATAAAAGGGTTTTATAATAAACCAAGGTTATATTAATGAGGTTTAAAGTGTTAAAGCATTGTTACTTAATAACGAGATTAAGTAAGAAGGGAAAATTAAAAATAAAATTTCCAAAGCAAAGATGGATGAATGGGTTGAAGGAGAATTAGTGGAAGTGGAATTGGTAAAAGAAAAGGGATCATCAAATTTTGTAAACAAAATCTAAATTATGAAATGAAATTGTTTAAAAAGGGTAAAGGTTAAAGCGGTATTTATAAGGAATTACTTAATTATTAAATTAAGGAAAATGTTATAATCGAGAAAGGGATTTTCAAAGAGTAAGAAGGTCGTATGAAATCATATTTTGTATAAAATAGTTTAATGGTATTTGAATTTGATATTGGAATAAAGAATCAGGTTTTGAATTACGACTTGTGTCAATCTTCAAATATGAACGTTGTTGATCAAGGTCTAAGAGGTAATTAAAATACCCCAACTTGAACGACTTCAGAATTATCTGAGAATGGTATAAGTTGTAATGGTAAAAGAGATTAGTAAAGTTATCATTTCATTAGAGAAATAATAACGCAGCATTTGTGATGAAGGTTTGAGGATTTCAAAGTAAAAGAGAAATGAAAGGAGTTGCCGAAAATATAACGATATTTTCGAATCAGAAGGAAATGTAAAGGACGGGTTTTATTCTATTAGAATAAGCATTGGTATTGTTTCAAGTAATGAAATAAAATGAGATTTCATAACATCGTTTGGTTTTCCAATATAATAATAACATGGCTAATGGTTGAAAGTGAAAATATGATATAAGATTTTCCTAAGTGTTAAAGTGAATTTGTTTATACAAAATCTTATGTTAAATAAGAAGCGACAAGCTATATTTATAATATCGAAATATTTAAGAGTTTGAATTTACATTCGTTTTAAAATAAAAAAGGCCAAGTGGTGCTGAATATTGAACCAGTGACCTCATTGGATTGTCATGATTGAAACACTGTTTATTTTGATAGTTAAATCACCGACTATCAAATCTGACCCATATGATTGTTGGTAAGGAAAGACCGGGATCGAACTTAGGTTCGAAAAACCATTCCGACCAACAAATACGTGAAGATATTAGAAGATGGTCGAGATGGAGCATTGAAGACCATGGATTTTCATAAGCGGAAGGATTACTTATAATCTCTGGCTTAGCGGCCCGAGATACACTGTGATTCTGTCGTGGTTGGAATCCATGGGTTGTACGGGCTTCTCGCTACTCATCCACGGGGTGATTCGTATATTAGATGCAGTAGGAGAGTACCTTCGGTTCATCCTGTTCCTGGATGACTTGTATGGACGAGTGTCTGACAAAGTATTTCTAAAGGGATCACGTATATTGATTTTCTACAAACGTATCTATGTTGGTGGCGGAGAAGGCTGTACACCTTCTTTAGCTTAACGCTCAGAGTATTTTTGTGGAAATCAACATTTAGTGATATCTGGCAGATCTGACAATGTGGCATTCAAAGTGAATGGAGGCCATATGTTCTGAAAGATAATCTAAACCTCAAGCCTCACAACCGGGAAATGACAGAAATCGGGTAGGCAGCACGGCTATGTGGGTCGCTCCCATTAGGGTGTATAATCACCTACCTAGAGAAATTCCTTTTGCTTCTTTAATCTATTTCGATGCTGTCCCTTTTCGGGAAACGGTGGTTTGAGCCCAACCGTTGGTGATATACATTCGATACACTGAAGCGAAATGAGTGGTCGGTCATGTGTGGGCCGGGTTGCAAGACGTTCCTGTTGAACCTAGTGTATTTGCCTCTAGAGATACACTATCGGCAGGTAACCCAAAATCCCATTTGATATTAAATACAAGGCTATGAATAGAAAATATATCGGCTTATATTGAATATCAAATTCTGAAATCAACAAATATCATATTGGAATAACGATATATATATCTTCCAAATTCCTCCACAATATCCGTATAATCACGGAATCCCATATCGAAATATTCCAAAGATAATTTCGATTCAAATCCATTCAAATTCGTATATTGGAAATTCTGGTTATTTTTAAAACCATTTCAAATCCAATTAATTTATTTAAAAATATTGGATTAAAATTCCAGTTCACAACTAGTTCATTTCGATAAAAAAAATATTTTTATCTTTTCAAATATGGAATTTTTCATCCCAATTCCTTCCAAAGCATTTATTATGATTTTACACAAATTATCGATATTTTTAATAATTTTATCAAGGCCCTTTCAGTCGATTTCCATAAACGGTCATCGAACTACACTTACAACGACCTTTTTCAAATTTGATTTGGACATAATTCCAAATCCAACTGTTAGATTTCAAATCTCTTATATTCATTGGAAAGCTCTTTTCGATACGAACCCAATGGTTCTGGTTTTAGGAGAATCTGACGGTCGGTTCTGCCGTAACGTCAATTCGAAGTCAATGGTCAAAACTCACGAACGGTCGCTGCGCGACGCGTTCTGTTCAGGCCATTATAATATAATATAATATAATATATATTATATTTCGTCGATTTCCATTTAAAATGAATTTTATAATTCGTTTTAAAAACGATTTCCACTTCCATTTCAATTTCAAATCAAAATTGAATTTTTCCTTTTAAATTCGTTTCAAATTCATTTTTACAACGATTTCAATTCCATTTCTAAATTCAAATCAAATTTGAATATTCTTTATAACTTCGTTTTAAATTCATTTTAAAACGATTTCCATTTCCTTTTCAAATTCAAATCAAAATTGAATATTCCATATATATTCGTTTTAAATTCATTTCAAATCGATTTCAATTTTATTTTCACATTCAAATCCAAATTGAATATTCCACATCATTTCAATATTATAATGATAATATTTTCAAAATATCAAATTTTGAAATCACTTTTCGATATCCATTATAAAATGAATAAAATCGACCTAATTCCCGTTCGTGTTGAAATGGCGTTTAACTACTTAACACGGCTTCACATTTCAATATTTTCAGAATATTGTTTTAAAATATTCGATAATTCTGAATTGGAATTAGACTCAATCAATTACCATATAAATTTATTTATATGGATTTCAACATCACATGTATACAATAATAACGATAAACAATCATTAAAAATTCATACAACACCCAGAGTGCATTCTACAACCGTGTAAGCATTAAAATAAATAAATAACGCTTATACTGTCTGTCAACCCATCGATTAGCATACCACTAATTATCGGGATCAGTGTATGTCAAATATTATCCCAATACCCGTATGGGGTTTTCAAACAACAAATACTGTTTATTATTTGTGCAGTTGGGCAATATGTAAAACTTATCGTCCCAATTCATATCAGTCAAATCAGTGTACATAAACAAACCGTCCAGTTTGTAAAAGAATATTTATTTTATTTCACGATAATTAATTTATATATATATATATATTATATAAATGATTTTTATATACAGTTTATATATAATTTTTATATACAACAGTAACAACCCCAATCACAACAAACAAACAATCAACTGGTCTGTAAAATAAACAGTGTCGGGGGCTTCTAAGCTCCGTTTGCAACCTAGTATATAATAACTGTAATTTAAACTGAGTGTGAGAGAGTTCTCACTTTTATTTCCACTCCTCCGTCCTTTTATTCTGAAATTCTGTTCTGTTTTGAATTTAAATTTGCTTGAAATTCGAATCTTCTCCGTTCTTGTCCCGGTCAGTTCCATGGTGTAGCATTCGTGAAGACGATTCCAACGCATCTGACGGTTCGTCAATCCGACTTCGTACGAGCTAGATATGACGTTTCGAAGTTAGCACATGATTTAAATAAATTAACTTTATTTAAATTAAATAATTCCTCGCCCCTCATCACACACGTGCACTGCACGCTCCCCCCTTCCATCCTTTCTTCCTCGTTCTACCTGTAACGATGAACCCAACGCTCCATCGAGACTCCCACCTGCGCCCACCGCTACAGGCCACCATCAGCCGATTTGAGGTCACTACAACGTAGCCGCCAACTCCGTGCACTAGCCCCCTATGATGCGCCCAACTCGGTGGGACCTATCTCACCCACGACGAACGCCAGGCCTTTGTGGCATTATTTCTCTCGATTTACTCACCGAAACTCGATCAACCTAGTATTGATTTGAAGAGCATACTAAGATCTACCATATTCCTTTTATTTGTTTTTGAAATCATCGAATAGATTGGGAGAATTAATGGGTTGAAATTCAGATGATATTGGCCCTCGAAGATGAAGGGCGGCGGCTGAACAATGATGGGCTAGGGTTTAGTTCTTGCCCTTTTATAATAATTATTTAATAATATTTAATTCTAAAAATAGTTGCTTGTCAATCCGAACTTCAAATCAAATCCAACGACTATCGCCCTTAGCCAAATACCCCCATTTCGAACACAATGGGATATGTCCTGTAAGCCAATTCGACTGTTACGACCAGTTTTTCTTTAAATTAAAATATAAATCAATGTACATTGAATTTGAACACACATTTTAAATTACCGGGGCCACATACTGACTCTAAAAATTACCAAAAAATTATTTCTAGTTTTGTATTGACGATACGGTCCAAACAAAACTAATTTCGTTAAATTTGAAGACCATTTGAAAAATGGTCATTTTCTGGTCGATTCAAATTGACTAAAACTGACAAAACACGTTTTCTTCTACAACGCTCACATATTGATTCTAAAAATTATGAATTTTGGAATCTAGCCATAATTTGACATCCCAGATCCAACAAAAGTGGTTTCGTCAAAAATGAAGGTCGTTTGCAAAATAGCTATTTTTAAGGCCTTTATATATATATATATATTGAAATACATATATATATATATATATATATATTCCACAGCGACTTTTCAGAATTTTAATCTGGCCATAACTTACAACTTATAAAACAAAATTTGGATTTTGAATATTCGTTAGAAAGATATCATTAAACAGATTCTAATATTTCTTTTTTCGTCCAATTCTGACTTATATTGAATTATGTATATTCATTTGAAATTAGAAATCGAATTTTCAAACTACTGCGCCATTTCAGGCTCGTTTTTATTTAAAATAAATTTATTCTTTTAAATTTGTTAAAAATAAATTTTCCGTCGTTATTATTTAAAATATTTCATTTTAAATATTCAAAATTCTTTAAAATTGCCAAAATAAAAAATTTAAATTGGTTCTGATTTTCCGGGTTGTTATAGTCAACCACTGAGGTGATTTACTTGATTATGCAACTTACGGAGAGGTACAAGGAGCAGAAGAAAGATCTTCCCATAGTTTTTATTGATTTGGAGAAAACTTATGACAGAGTACCGAAGAAGGTTATGTGATGGGCGCTAGAAAGGAAGAGGGTGCCATCAAAGTACATTATCCTTATCAAGGATATGTATGAGGGGGTTGTGACTAGCGTCAGGGGATGTGATGGTGAGACCAGTGATTTTCCCATTAACATAGGGTTACATCAAGATTCGGCTTTGAGCCCCTATATTTTTGCATTAGTGATGGATGAAATCACAAAAGGTATACAAGAGGAGATTCCTTGATGTATGCTCTTTGCTGATGATGTTGTCTTGATTGGTGCAAGTAGAATAGAGGTTATTAGACAACTAGAATTGTGATGGAGACCTAAGAATCGAAGGGTTTCAGGCTTAGCAGAACTAAAACAGAGTATATGAAGTGTGAGTTCAGCGGTGTCAGGTCAGATGACAGAGAGGTCGCCGTGGTCGGTCGAGTAGTACCTAAGAAGGAATCCTTTCGATATTTAGGATCTATGTTGCAGTTTGATTGGGAGATTATATTGATATTAGTTTTAGAATTCAAGCAGGATGGATGAAATGGAGACTAGCATCTGACATTCTCTGTGATAGGAAGATGCCTTAAAAGCTTAAAGGAAAGTTATATAGAGCAACAATCAGACTGTGATGTTGTATAATGCGGAATGTTGGTCTACTCAAAGGCAACACGTCTAAAAGATAAGTGTAGCAGAGATGTGTAAGTTGCATTAGAGTTGTAGGCATACCATACGAGATCGGATTAGAAATGATGATATTCGAGACAAACTTGGAGTTGCACCTATTGTAGAGAAGTTAGTTCAATGCCGCTTGAGATGGTTTAGACATCTCCAACGTACACTGCATGATGCACCTATGCACGTTGAAATTATAGGTCGCGCCGAAGGCCCAAAAAGAGGTAGAGGTCGACCTAAAATGAATTGCGAGGAGATAGTAAAAAGTGATTTAAGAAATTGGAGAATATCTGAAAAGCTTGTATCGAATAGGAGTGCGTGGAAGTTAGCAATCCATGTAACAAAACATTATGATTTCCAACATTTTTTTTATTTTTTATGATTCCATCTCTAGTTAACCCCAACTTGTTTAGGATTAATGACTTAAACAAGTTGTTCATTCACTGGTGGGACAACCACATGTTCATTTAATTATGGTGGAAGATCTCCTTGAACAACATCCTAATGTTGTTCTTGATAATTGCTATTCCAACCTACATCAGTGTCATCAATATTCGTTGGAACATGATGGTGGGGGTTGCCAAAATCGAAGCCAAGAGAGAAAGACCAAGAAGGCATTGTTAAGAGAGAGTATAAAGTAGGTAAGTCTGAATCAGAGTCAAGAACAAGGCTTACCACTGCTTATAGATGAGCTCATGATACTTTGACGAATTTCAAAAATGCACCTATTGGCAAATTCCCAAAATTCACTAACATTGTCATGCGAAAACATGTATTTATTTGTAAATACTTCCAAAACAAAAGTAATTTTGTTATAACTTCTAAAAAACAACCTAATTATGAAAATTTCCCTTTGTAATAATATCAATACTTTTAAATCAACTCAATGCTAAGTTAACTAAAATAGAACTACGTTTGTATTTAGTTTCGAAACCATTTAGTTTTGAAACCACTATAAACGTGATAAGTTAAGAAAAACAGACCAAAATTTTTAAAAAGTTTCCTTTACTGTGAGGTGAAAAATTCATTTAGTGTGCACATATTAGTATACAAAACTGGAAAACACACCAAAAAACCCAGAAGATAAACAAATCTCACGAGATGAGGATAAAATAACGTAATTCGGAAATTTTATACAAACAAGTCCACAAACTTGCAGGCAATTCATTCATTGTCCGAGTATGCTTTCAGGTTATATTTCAGAGTGTAAACAGTACATGTGAACGATAAATGGGGGCATTGCTCCATGCTCAAAACTGAAATCATAGACCGACCCAACACAAAATTGATATAATCAACACATTGACCTAAATAGGACGCTCAACGACTTATACCTCCATTTCTTATATAAACAAGCCACGCATGTTCCCTTGTGCTAAATTACAGACGTTCTACTCTGCCTTATAAGTTGTCATCTTGGCTTTGCTTCATTTGGTCTGCTTCGAAAGGATGAGAGTGAGAAGAAGGAACGCGGAGCTACAAGAATTAACCACATAATCAGTCAGTCAATTACATCAATCACAGGGTTATATGACACCACTGTTTGAGCACCCCTTTTGCATTTGAATTCTGAACCACAAAAAATTGTATATATTTAAATAAGGAGTGAATGTAAGTGAGATTCAGTAGCTGGAAAGAGAAATGAGGGGAAATTAACCACAAAAACACAAGATTAGACACAAACAACGGAACACGCAATCTGGACCGTAAAATCATTGTCTTTACACGAGAAGTGGAAATCAGGAGGGCAATCTGACGGTGAATATTCATTGTGTCACCGTTTGTATCTATTTTAGTGGACAGGATCAAGGAGCCCCCTGAATTTTAACCCTCCATTTGCACCCGAACCATAGCCACATATTTATATTTAAAAAATTTAGTGGAATGAGAAAGATTGAGTTTGAAATAATTGATTGTTGTTGAGGGGCTTTTGAGGTGCTGTACTGTTTGGGTGTTGTTGAACCTATCATATATATATATATATATGTATATATATATATATATATATGTATATATATATGTATATATATATATGTATGTATGTATGTATGTATAGACGAGCGTTCAGTGACACCCGAAACAGTGCATCACCCCTAAATGCCTCCTGATTATCACCACAAATCTCGTTTCTCTCTTCTTCCACTCATTCTCTCACCTCTGACTAACTTATGGGGTGCTCACTATTTGAGGTTGCATTGAACGCTTCTCATATATATATATATATATATATATATATGTGTGTGTGTGTGTGTGTGTGTGTGTGTGTGTGTGTGTGTGTGTGTGTATATATATATGAGGAGGGTTCCGCTACACCTCTTATATTGTACGTGAACTCTCCCCTTAAGCTCCACCACTCATTCTCTCTCTTCCTATTTCAATATTATTTCTTAAGGTGAAGAGAAAGAATGAGTGGAAGAATGAAGGGTGGAGATTAAGGTGGAGAGTTCACGTGCAATATAAGAGGTGTAGCGGAACTCTCACACACTCTCTCTCTCTTTATATATATATATATATATATATATAAATTATATTTATATATATATATATATATAGCGTTCCGTTGCACTCCAAAATGAAGCACCCTGCTAGCCCCTTTGAATTTCACCACAAATTTATATTTAAACATGTTGAGTGGAAAGAGAGAGAATGAGTTGAAGGGGAGAGAAGGTGAATTTGTGGTGGAAAATAGAAAGACCAGCAGGGGTGCATATATATGTATATATATATATGTATGTATATGTATGTATGATCAAGAGCATCCGAAACAGTACAACGCCCCTATAACCATTTAATTTTCACAACATTCTCGTTTCTCTCATCCCACTAACTTTCTTCCTCCAGTAACTTATTAAAATATAAATGAATGGTCTAAAACGGGATGCAAACGTGATGTTACAAATAGAGGTGCCCTGGAACGTGTGTGTGTATATATATAGAATCACGGGCACCTCAAACAATGCAACACCCATATTGCCCTGATATCCACTGCACATTCATGTTTCTCTCTTTCCATTAATTCTCTCTTCCCCCACTAATTAATTATGAATGCCCTAAATGGGGTGCCCCGAAGCGTGCCTCTCTCATTATGTACATACATACACATAGTGTGGGTGCGTGCGTGTTCATAGCCCATGTGCAGAGCTTGTATTAGCGGCACTGATTGTAAACCATCTTCAAAAAGATGTTCATCTTACATCTATCAAAATATATTCTCACCATAGGATATTGCTTGGATTGTTATTTGGTTTGATTAATTGTAAACAACTGCCTTTGAAAAAATGAAGTACGTTAAAGTGGAATATAACAATTGATGTCACTATTATTTTTTGAATGTTTAAAGTTTAAACATATATTTTCAAAGAAATCATAACTTTGTGACTTGATATTGTTTTATTAGCTGTTATATGTCATACGTTAACAGCTGATGTCAAAGACAAAACACAACACCACCAATTTTGGATCAACAAACATTGAAAGACGCTGAACACAATTTTCATTATGAAGATTGATTGATAAAAATAGGGCATTCCAAAGCCTAGGATTGGGCTAGCTCATATGAACAAAACATCATGTCACCAATCAAAAGTTTTATATAAATTGATTTTAGCTTACCACCGGACACTCAAAAAATATGAAATCTGTTGGCATCGGTATCCAAAAAACGAATAAATATCCAATATCCAGAAATCAAATATCGAGGCAAATACGAATGCATTCTCTTCCAAAAAAATTACATCTAGTTTCTATCAAGATTATAGGTTATATATTATGTGCATTTCAATACAAGAAAATATATGTATTTATCGTTTTATTGAGTTAATAGTTATTATTATATGAATTTAATGCATATTAATTGCTAAAAGCCATTTAGCATCATCGCATTTATTGATTTTGCGCACTTTTATAATTAGTGAGACTGAAAAAAAAATGTAAAACCAAAAATTCATGTTTATGTCTCTTGATTTATCGTTCATTGGCAAAAAAGATAATCACCCGATATCCGTCTGTATCCACAGACGTGGATATCCCAAAAAAATTCAAATGCAGATACAAATGTGAAAGTATCGATGACATGTTCTTACCGAATAAAATTTCCAATTTAGAAATCATTACACACATAAAAAGGGTAGAAGATAATTCATATCTCAACAAGCTTCATAAACCGATTAAGATAATGAAAGAAACAGTACCTGAACTATAGACGAGGTAAAGATTTAAAAAAAAAAAACTGAAAAAAAAACTAAATTGATTTATCAATGCCTGAGCAATTCAATTTTCCACCATGTGGTTGTGAATCCGATCAAGCCCTATATAACAAATCAGAATCATTGTATTAGTTGAAAAATGTTTCATGTAAGATTTTTCTTGTTCTGAAACTGATTTGGTTGAGATCGATTAATAGTAGTCTATGGTAGAGAATGTAATAAATCAATTGGTAAGTATGATCGTCCAATTTGATAATAAGTTTGTGCTCTTCTGTTGATAGGTTCGCTTCATAACTATTGGACAGCTTTAAATATCATTAATATAAAAAACAATGGGGTTGTCTAGTTCGATACAGTTTGAAAGCGATTCCAGAATGATGAGCTTAGAAGGAAAAGGTCAATTAAAATGTTAGTTCAAGATAAGATTGCACCGAGGAAATTGAAGAGAAATATATGGTAGAAAGGAAAGATTTGTTATGGTAGAAGAATGAAGAGCGAAAATATTGTCAAGTGAAAGACCACATGCACAACAACCATTATGTTTACACATACATAGATATATAGATACAAAATTAGACACAAAATCCAAACCGTTTGATCAATTTGTCTTTATGTGAGAAGTGAAGATCAAAAGACAATCTAATGGTGTAGATTTATTGTGTCACCCGTTTGTGTCAATTTTTTGTGTTCAAATAAACTTTTCATATGTATAGAAGAATGGGTACATGCGCGCGAACATACATACACACACATACATATGAGCGACTATTGGGACACAAAAATATGACACAAATTAGGGGTGAAAATCAGGGGAAATCTAGACTTTATATATATATATATATATATATATATATATGTGTGTGTGTGTGTGTGTGTGTGTGTGTGTGTGTGTGTGTGTACCAAAGGAAGATTGAACATAGTGAAATAGGCAATGATAGTGATATGCTGACCAGCATAGCTGAAGCTTCAGAAGATAAATCTGTATATATATGTATGCATGTATATATATGTATGTATGTATCAAAAGAAGATTGAACATAGTGAAATAGGCAATGATAGTGATACACTGACCAGCATAGCTGAAGCTTCAGAAGATAAATCTGATGCCATTTTTACATTTGCAGTGAGCTATGTTATTTTTAAATTTGAATATGACCATCAATTGAAAAGTGCTGCATATTTGAAGCGTTGGGTTTGTCAGGTTTCACATGTATGAGTGTGGCTTGAGATATCCCAAGTGTGAGACATACCATCTCTCCGGATTAGATGGACTGCCACGATTGCTCTCATCTCTCCGGATTAGATGGACTGCCACAATTGCACTCATTAGACTTGAGGTGAAGTACAGAGAGTGGCAAAGGATGATCGCAGTGAGATATGAGAAGTAGGTTTCACAACACAAAAAGTGTATATGATAGTTGGAATAACTAGTCCGCAATTAGATGGAAATGTGAATTTTTGAAGTGTGATGATCATGTTGATGGTCGTGCAACCAGTCGAGATCATTCATGTTAATGATGCTCAGGATATCGATTGTATGATGAGTTTACAGATATAGTAATGGACACATGTCAAGCTGGAAAATCCACAAATTCCAAATGGAGATCCTCATGAAATCAGAAGAGCACTTCTAAGGTCAACTAGTGTGATGTACCCCATGATGGAAAATACAGTACTCGTATGCAATGGTGGCAATTTGTGATTTGCTATTATAAAAAATCTGAGTTGTGCGATAAATCTAAGAATGGTAAGCTCGTGTACTATTCAAGTTGATTGACTGGCTTTCTCGAGCTTGCTTCGTATGGCTGAACCATTTAAAGATCGATATAATATTTGTTGAAATGATTGTACCAAGGTGGACTGTTGAAGATTGTGGCACTAAATAGCATTAAGACAAGAAGAACTAAAACTAAAATAGAAATATTATAAGGTGGACCAAGCACATAAAGATATCTCATATGTTCATGTTACGGATTCGTAACATCCATAGTTGTCAAGGGGCGCACCTAGGCGCCAAAGGCACAGGCAAGCCTGCTGCACCTTTCTCGACGTCATGGTGCCTTAGCTAGCGCACGAAAAGCACACTAAAGCGCAACTTTTTAAGGCACCAAAGTGCACCTCGAGCAGGCAACCGTGTTTTACAGGCCAACCCAAACTGTAAACCCACTCGAACCCGTTTCCTAATTGACATTGAAAGTCATCTAAAGTTGACATTCCATTTTAGGTTTTTCAAAAAGTTCGAGCATAAAAGAAGACTGCTGTCATCCATCATCAGCGCTGCAGCCTCCGCTCCCTGCTGCCAAGCCGGTGTTGCCACCACCCTCTGTCGCCAAACCTAACAGCATCTGAGAGCTAATGGTTTTTCTTCTTCTTACAATTCATAGTTTAAATTAGTTGACAGTAGTATTTAATTTGTTAACAGCTTTAAACTTTGAAGTTGATTTTAATTACTTTAAAGTTTAGATTCTAAAGTTAATTTTAAGGCATTGTTATTCGCACTCCAAAATTGGTTAAGAGCTGACTCATTTTTTATTTTATTTTTAAATTTACTAAGGGGAGGACATTACAAAGTGACCCTCCCTTAAATTTAAATTATAATATGACCAAATCACCCTTACCTTAATAATTAGGGCAT
The DNA here is from genome assembly GCA_030737875.1 of Allium sativum. Lineage (NCBI taxonomy): Eukaryota > Viridiplantae > Streptophyta > Magnoliopsida > Asparagales > Amaryllidaceae > Allium > Allium sativum. The sequence goes on along the minus strand of CM060913.1, from coordinate 267,169,557 downwards.
GTGTTTATCAGTTGTTACTGACACTCCACTTTTTGTTAAGGGAGAACTCAGTTGAAATTCGGTAAAGTGCTGCCGAATTTATCAATGAAATTCGGCAGGGGTGTGTCGAGCTTAGGTCTGAAAATTGGAGAAAAGCAGCCGACAATGATTAAAATGGAAAACAGTGGAGGTACACCGAATTTTCATTTTTGGATGTGACGTCCCTTGACCAAAAATAGAGCGTCGATAACACCCGAGAGGTAAAGTAGGGTTATTTTTTTTTTACAAATTTTTGTGTTCAGTACGCCCCATAACAATTCTAAATATGACTGAAGTGCCCTTAAAATTGACCACCCCTTAACCAATTTTGGAGTGCGAATTACAATGCCCTAATTTTAATCAGTTTCTACAAAGCAGGGGTGTGGACATACGAATTCGTACGGCGTGCGGGAGTACATGGGGGTGCGGCGGAATTCGTATGGGGTGCGACATGAGGCGTGTCCCCGTATTTGACGAAAGGGGTGTGGTTGGGTGCGGAAAAAAGGGTGCGAGAGGGGACAAAGATGTAATTTTTTAATCGAAAACCCTAACGATTCAGTATTGATTGTGCATGCGAAATCAAAGCAGAAGAAATAGAAATCGAGAATGGGATGAAATCAGAAATCGAGAACGAGAATGGAGAATTAGAAATCAAACGAGAATCGAGAATAAGAAATTGAGAACGAGAAAAGAGAAACGAGAAACGAGAATCGAGAACGAGAATGGTGACTTTCTCTTCTTTCTCTCGTTTTTTCTCTCTTTTTTTTTCTTTTGCTTTTTTGCATTGAAGTACAGGTCAACAAGTTATTTTATAATATGAACTAGTCCATGTTCCGTTCACATAATTTGATAAGGGCATAGGCTGTTGTGCTGCATAAATAATTAAATACTCTTGTCCTTTTTATATAGTATAAACTATAAAGCATAATCAACTTGATAATGTGAACTAGTTTGACCAGTCCAAGTTCACAAAAAACAAATTGGAACTTGTTGCTACCATTTGCTGTCAACACGGCAGTTTTTCACATTATTTAATTAGTTTGATTGTTAGCTAGTTGTTAATTGATGTAAATGAGAGATATACAAATATGTACATCCAATAAATAAATTGTTTCAATTTTCTTTATATATTAAAATAATTAAGATGCATCTATTGGATTATATATATAGGCGAGCATTCAATGACACCTCAAACATTGCAGCACCCCTAAATTCCCCATGATTTCCACCACACATTCCGTTTCTCTCTCCCTCCACTACTTCTCTCTCCTTCCACTAAATTAATTTATATTAAATGAGAGGATGAGAGAGGGGGGCAAATGGGGTACTCACTATTTGGAGTATCATTGAACGCTCCTTATATATATAGGAGAGTTCCACTACACCTCTTTATATTGCACGTGAACTCTCCCCCTGAATCTCATCCACTCATTCTCTCTCTTTCCACTAAGAAAGAATATTCAAATGGAAAGAGAAAGAATGAGTGAGGAAATGGGTGGTGGAGATTAAGGGGAGAGTTCACGTGCAACATAAGAGGTGTAGCGGAACCCTCTTCATATATATTATATATATATATAATTAAAATGCATCTGTTGGATTATATTTATATATATAATATATTTTTAACATTTTAATATTTGTCGTATCCCTCCGCACCCGTATCCTCATATTTTTGAATTTGCCGAATTTGTGTATCCTCGTACCGCGCACCCACACCAATGCTTTCTAGATCAGTTTATACCAATGTTTTAAAACGCAAAAGGCGTACGTGAGGCGTTTTCGGGTCCGTGAGGTATTCAGGCTAAAAAAAAAATGCAACACATATACTTATTTTTTAATATCAAATAACATTAAACGTCAAGTACTAAGTAAAGATATCAAGTTCAAAAGTAGTATCGTCATCTCCTACGCTTTCACACCTACCAATTTAAGAAAACATATCAAGTTTTGATTGTTTAACATGTTTAATTTTCTTTAAAGCCTCAATGCATTCATTTTTCACATCTTGTGGGACTTTTGGACACGGAATAATCCCAACATGAGTGCATGCTAAATGTTGTTTAAAACGAGCAATCCCTCCGGTGCATTTATGATCACAAAATGCACAAAGAAAATTTTTGAATTGGTAGAATTCGGTATATCTTTAACCTACTTTCATGCAATATCCCGTTTGCTCATTTTTTTAACTAGCCTGGACATTAACAGAGAATTAAAAATTTAAGTAGCTCCAGTCCAGACACACAGCAGTTAAAAAAGAAAAGAAAAAAAAAAAAACCTTTCTTTCGATTCTCACTGGAATCGGTTACAATTTCAGTACACTTAATCGAGTTCGATTCCAGTACACTGGAATCGAGTTCGATTCCAGTACACTGGAATCGAGTTCGATTCCAGTACACTGGAATCGAGTTCGATTCCAGTGAGGAATCGAGTTCGATTCCAGTGAGGAATCGAGCTCGATTCCTGTTAAGGAATTGAGTTCGATTCAATAACAGGAATCGAGTTCGACTCCTGTTTGAATGGCATATTCAAAAAAAAAAAATTTACCTCTTTCGCAATCTGCAGCGTGAAGTAAAAGTGAAAGAAAGCAACGTAAAAGTAAGGTAAGTTCTGAAAGTAGGGTTTTTTTTATATATATACACGCGCACGCCACAGATGGTTGAGGCTCTGAGACGTCCGTTTTTTGCGATTTCTACGCCTCAAACCATTGAGGCATAAGCCTCACGAGCAAAACGCCTTTCTCGAAGCACGCCTCAAGGCGTTTTAGCCTCCACCTTCGCACAGGCGCGTTTTTTAATACATTGGTTTATACTCTTAAAAGTTAATTTTAATTAGTTTAAACTTTTAAAAATTAATTTAAACAAATTTATACTTCAAAAATAATTTATTCACTTTAAAATTTAGACAGCTGTCAACTATTGTCAACACCGCTAGCCGCTGCCGCTGCCGCCCGCTGCCGCCCGCTGCCTAGCTGTTGTCACCACCACTCCGTGTGGCAGAACATGAGTGCCTGAGAGCTAATGGTTTTTGCTTGGTTAATAGTTTAAATTAGACTGCCAGCAATATTTAATTTGTTTTAACTTTAAACTTCGAAGTTGATTTTAATTAGTTTAAAGTTTAAATTTGAACTTAATTTTAATTACTTTAAACTTTTAAAAGTTAATTTAAATTAATTTAGACTTTAAAATTAATTTGATTAATTCAGTTTAAAATTTAAATAGTTATATTTTCAATTGGGAAAGTCTACATAAACACAAAAATTAGATAGAAATTGTGACACAATGAATATCCACCGTTAGATTGCCCCCTGAATTCCACCCCTCACATAAAGACAAACTTATTCAATGGCTCAAATTTTGTGTCTTTCTATTTGTGTCAAATTTTGTGTCCCAATAGCCGCTCCCTTTTCAATTTTAAACTTTTTCATTGATGAAATAGTTAAGTTTAAATTTTACTGAATAAAGTAGTTAAATAAAAAATTAATCCATGTTTTTTTATTTGCAAAAAAGGGTTACCAATGCTAAATTTATGATTATTAGTAGTAGTTTATAGTGCAATCCTTTTTCTTTCCCACCAAAAAGCATAAAAGGCTCACAAAAAACCCAAGCTGCAAAAATTCCCAAGGCGCAGACCTTGCACGTTTACACCCTTGACTACTTTGGTAGCAACAACTATTGTGGGGGCACAGAATATATATGTTGTGGGTTAAGAAGGCAAATGAAGGACAACTGCATAATTTAGTACATAGATGCATATTTTAATTTGCTCTCAGTTAACTGGTGTCATGGAAAATAAAAGTGTTTCTATAGCTGATTGTTTTGTTGTCTTCAATACAACTGTTCTCTTCAAGCACAAAGAAGTCACTGTCGGAGAGATTAGAATATATTCTCAAATTAGGTTTTTGATTTGTTTGTATTTGTTTACTTTTATTTGATCATATTAATTGTATTGCTCGAGTTTCAATTAAGATAATGGTTATGTGGAATATTATTTGTGTTGGGTTATTCAATTTTGGAAATTAATAATTTTTTTGTCTCTAGTGTTTGCATATTATTTTGTATCAAAATCATTGGTTGTGGCTTCAGTTTAAGAAAATATATTCGCAACTATTTCATCATTTGCTAGGTTCTGCACATTAAATCCTAGTGTGATTGTTGAATCTTCAGTCAAATTTTTAAATCTTGGATTGACATCTCGCTCCATATCTCCGTTTGATATCTTAGTATTTCAGCGAGATGAGTGTTGAACAAGTTAAAAAATACATTTAGAAATCTCATCTCATCTCGCTAAAGTTCTCAAGTGAATGCACGAGATCTCAGGTGAGATCTTAAGCGAGTTGATGGAGATTTAGACAGTGTAGTCAAGGCGAAAAAGCCCCAGGCTGGCGCCTAGCGCTTTTTGGCGCCTAGCGCTTTTTTGAGCGCCTTGAGCATGACTTTTGCTGTTTTACAGAGAAAAAAAAACTGCACTTAGAAAATGGCATAAAACTTCATTTTGGCTTTTAAAAAGTGTTTATAAATGCAATATTGAGATTAAAATATCACACCATCATCATAAACCAAACAAAGAAGGCATAAAGCCATTCACTTTAAGTCTACAAACGATAGAAATAGTTAAAATAACGAAATTACAACATCATTACTTAGTCCTAAATAGAGTTTTAAACTTGCATAATTTTTTAATCACTCAAATAGAGTTTTAAACTTGCAATAGTTTTAAAAAAAAAACAGCATTTGTTCAAAACAAAAAGCTGCATTTTTTCCAAAAAAAAAAAAAAAAAAACTGCATTTGTTTTACAAAACGACTACACTGAACTTGTTCAAAAAAAAAAAAAAAAAAAAAAAAAAACTGCACTGATTTTTAATAAAAAACTGCATTTGTTAAAACTAAAAAAAAAAACAGCATTTTTTCGAAACTGCATTTAAAAATAATCTGCATTTAAGAAAAAAAAAGAACAGCATTTGTTTTGAAAAGGAAAACCGCATTTCTTCAAAGAATCGAAAAAAAAAAAAAAGGACTGCTGTACAAAACCGGCTCGATTTGGGCTGAACACAAATAAAAAAAAAAACCTAAGAGAAGCGCGCTTTTTTAGGGCTTTGTCGCCTCGAGCGCTTTTCTAGCGCCTCGAGCACGGCTGGCGCCTTGACAATCAAAAAAGCCCTAGGCTGGCGCCTAGGGCTTTTTGGCGCCTAGGAGCGCCTAGGCGAGCGCCTTGACTACACTGGATTTAGAACTACGAGATTCTACACAAAATTTGAACGACGTACAAAGTACAAACTCGTGTATGTGATGGATAAAACAGTTAAATTTTGTGCTAATAAAATTTCCAGATAATTTCTATCACAGTTACCACTGTGATTTAAGTGGTATTAAGATGATGGGAAAAAGCTCCTGCAACAATATCTCCATTTGCTAGGTTTTGCACACTTGCACATTTCCCCACGATCTTCACAAACTTATAATAACCTACAAAATTATGTATGCAATGCACATAGAAAGTCCTGAAATTTAGTGCTAGTAAAACCCAAAATATCCATATGGGTTCTTGAAAAAGAAAATCGTGCCAGCAAACCATTCCTTACTCTGAATGGTTATTCTAAGGGATGTTCAATTCAATTTTTTCTATAATGCCAATTCAAAATTCTTTTTCAAAGGTGTTTGATGAGAAGGGGTGCATTGTTTACAAAGCAAAACTGCAAAAGTGGTATTTTAAAAGGGTTGTGAACAAAGAAAGTGAATGTAATATTGTATTTGCATGCACTTGAATGGACCTTGGAAAAAATGAGTAATTTAATTTTATATTTCAGGTGATCGTTGCTAATGATTATGACTAACTTGATATAGTATGTATTACATTACATTAGGTATGATATTTGTGTTATATGCTGATTTTACATATAAACACACTCAAAATACACACACACACACAGAGAGCGAGGAACGTTCAATGGCAACCCTATTTTGCAGCACCCTGATTTCCACCATATAAACCGATTCAAATAATAGTATGATGTGAAAAACAGCGAGATATTCAGATCGAATTGTGTGGTGGAAATCAAGAGGCTACATTCGTGCTGCAAAATATTAGTCATTGAGATGTGTGTGTGTGTGTGTGTATGAGGAGCGTTCAATGGCACTCCAAATAGTGTAGCACCCCTTTAGCCCCCCTGATTTCCACCACACATTCACGTTTCTCTCTCCTTCCACTAATTTTCTCTCCCTCCACTAACTTATTTACTATAAATACTTGGCCACAAGTTCCTATTTGAATAATCATAGTTTCTCCCTCTAGTCACTTAGATTATTCAAATCAAAACATGCACTAAAAGACATGAGGACTTGAGGTGTAGCAAGAACGAGGTCCAAGCACATGTTCATACAACACCACACCCCCCCCCCCCCCACACACACACACACAAAACACGATGTTGTTTGAGGTGGAGCAGAGTACTACGCGCTAAGAATGTCTTTAGAGTCCAACGGAGCTTGGACGAAAATAAGTGCTTGCCGCATAATTTGATATTACTTCAAAATTTGAGTAGCAATGAAAACACTAACCAAATATAATGAGAGGGTCAATTAGTGATAATTAGATCATCGCAGCTTATTATTGTAATCTGGATCATATGTGTAGCCCAATTAAAGTTTATCGTCAATAAATTAAAAAATAACAAAAATCCTATTGTAGTTTACAAATAAAACTTGTACATAATGAAATCTATGTCATATGATAACTATAATCACATATTTGTTTGTTTAACAATCATGACTTCATATACCACAATAATTGTGAATAATTTATTTATTAATTAACTGTAGTAGAATACTCCAAGTTATATTCCAAAATGTTTAAAATGGAATCTAAAAATAGTTCAATTAAAATAGTATAAAGAAGAGCCGTTAAAATCATATCTTGAAGAAGTGAAAACTAATGAGTAACTATTTACATATACTTATTTATTTTTGAGCCAGAAAATCAATTAAGTAAGCTTTGAGAAACGCCAAAACTGCACGTTTATTTCAAATTACAAAAAGTAACGAAATATATAAAGTATATTAAATACATTTCAAACTTATATATGAAGAAAAAGAACTTCAGCAAATAAACAAAATGATTGAGCTTTTTGGTGATATAATTTAGTCGAAGTCAAAAAAAAAAAAAAAGATAAAAGTGTCTTATTTAACACCTCAAGTAAAGATGCTTAGACGGTGTCTCAGACAAGGGGTGGAATAAAGAGCAAAAAGAAAAAAAATAAGAACACAGCACACAAGTTATGTCTGCTCACTTTCGATGCATCGGACGCCATAAACGCTAAAAAAGAATATGAACATACCCCAGATGTATGGATTTTAGAGTTTGGCAGAGTTATCCAAATCTAGTGTAGGATAGATGACAAGTGATGCGATAACATACATGCATAGTATTTAGAAGTGATTATTAGTGACTTGGCTTTCACTGTCTATAGACATGCAGAAAGGATTGAATGATACCTTTAGAAACGAAATAGTATCAATTCCAAAAATGTTCTTATAGATTTACAATAGAAAACTAAGCATGCATATTTCAATTTCTCCGTTATCTTGAAACCTTGATACCAATTCATTGTCTTTAAAGCACATCAGGATGGAAAATCATATGATACCATATTAGAACTCCTGAAACAGGATGCTATTACAGCAGTGGAAAGCTATGAAGAAAGAATAGAATATAACCTTTTAGAGAGCTTCCAGACAGATGATCTTCCCTGAATTTGAAGTTTGCAGGAGCATTAGGAATGGAACTTCGTATAGATCGAGCTACATAGAACAATATGATATATACTTGATAAGAAAGACAGGAACAAAATGGGTTCACTGAAATACAATCAAAAGGTACTTTTTTTTCCATACATAGAATTGTCCCAACTGTTTTAAAACAATGTAACTCCACTAAGAACCATGCCCAAAATTCTGTATCAATAACTACCATTGTCACTAGTATTTATTAAATTTTATCATATTCAATGGCATAACTATAGGTAAAGAATGCCAAGTACAATTTTATTAAAAGGCTGCCAATTTTAACGATTTTTTGAAATCACATAATAGAACTTGAGAAGCAGCTTTCGGTAGGCAAAGCATACCTTGTTCAGGAAATTTGTCGGTGTCATTAAATTTGTCATAAGAAGTGATGGTATTCCCCATCCTTGACTTCCTTAACTCATCAAAGTTCCTTGATCCCAACTCCTTACAATCATCTACTTCCTCATCGTCAGAAGCAGTCGAGGCAGACACCCAATCATTTACCAAATAATCTGAACCTTTACTTTTCCTACCAAACTTCAGTAAGCGCTTAAACCCTTTAGTCACATCTTTACGTGTGTTATCCGGAGCATTAGCAACAAGAACAGGTATCTGAGCACTTCCCCATTTCTTTCTCATGCGTGCTGCATCAGCCTCCATCATTTGATTCAGTGGATGAGAACTCCAAGACGTGGGACTTCCAACAGGAGAGTCAACAGAAACATCGATATCAGATGTTTCATTCACATAAGAAAATGAATCGCGTGAACTCACGTTCCATGGGCTTTCCCTAAGAGACTCCTGTATATTTTCCTGATTGGGTTCGACAGGAAATACTAAAGGTTCAGCATCAAATTCGACAGATGTTCTAAATATATCTTCATGTTCATTGATTCCACTGAGTAAATTTTCTTGATATTCTGTGAGGCCTTCAGAATCCTCTTCCTCTTTCAAAATCTCTCTGTTTGTGCATGGTTTTGGTATGATTTTGCCTGATCTTGCACCAGAGCCTCTTCTATTACTCTTTCTAACAAATGGTCTAGACTCGTTATTCCTCTCAATATCTTTAACATTCTGCTCTAGTTGGTCTTTTGAAGAATCACTTGCTGAAATTTTCTTCATGGAATGCCTACGTGACTTTTCAGCTCTAACAAGATTTGTTTCATCGGTAAAACCTTTGCTTTGGATTAATTTCCTTGGTTGTGTGATTTTTCCTAGCCCTAAAGTAGGTTTTGTGTTTTCTTTTCTAAGGTCGGAGAAGTTGGGAACCGACTGAGCAAGTGTTTTTTCGGATAGGTCGGACCTACGTCGAGTGGAATTAGAGTTTGGAGGTTTAACAGATGGTTTAGGGATTAAGGGAATATGTGTCCTAGCAGTTGAGGAGGATAAGCTTTTGGAATATGAAAGTCTTTTGGAGCTTGTAGACGATTCATTGCCAGAGAGAGTATCACTGTATGATTTACCTGCTACATCTTCTCCTTCTCTACTTAAGAGGCTTATCGTCTTTTTCCACCAAAATAGAAAAAAGAAAAATGTAAAAATTAGGAGTAACACACCAGTTTCTTTTTTCCTACAACTGTGAGTGCAAAATTGTTATTCGGGATAAATAACATTCAACATCAACTTCTTCCAACGCAAACAATGTGTACAGATATAACCATGCATGTATATACAAATACACACAGAGATAAGGGTATGTGAGTGTGTATGGTCCACTAGCAAAGTACTCGTGTGTGTGTGTGTGTGTGTGTGTGTGTGTGTTCAGCAAGGTTTTAAATCTCGCTCATCTCGCCCGAGATGAAAATCCGAGATTTTACCCGAGATACGAGATTTAGTAGTGATTTTAGTTATGAGTGTTTTAAATATCGTCCATTTTGACAGAGATATAAACCAGAGATTTTCTTCAAAATCCGAGATCCGAAACCTTGGTTTTCAGTTTGTATTCATGACCACTTGATGCCAATTATCTGTTTTCATGCATGTATGTAAACGAATGAATATGCAAGAATTTGTATGTATGAATATGTATGCACCTACACGCAGAGAGCGAGAGAGAGAGAGAGAGAGAGAGAGAGAGAGAGAGAGCAGTGGGATTCATAGTCCCCTCTTTATGCAATCTTCCTGCACTTCCGTCCGTCTTTCTGGATCTTTTATTTATTTATTTTTGGATGGAACAATACTTCATAGATATGAAGTACAAACTAGCAAGATCGTGTACACAAAAATTTGGATCGTTTTAAAACAGCTAAAGTGCATTTTAAATCGATGGGGTGTGTGTATTTGATGACTCATATTGAGTTGCATTGTATAGGGATGGGTGTGTTTTTGGTGAATGGGAATTTTATTTTATTTATTTATTTTGGTGGGGGGGGGGGGGTTAGGGGATGGGTGACATGTGACGATAAAGATTTCTTCTGTTACAATAACTGTTGTCAACACCATATACATGCCCAATGAGGGATGTTCGAAAATTTCAATCAGAATATAGCAAAGGGAACTTCATTCAAAGGTCTTCCAAGGCCCACTCAAGGAAAAATGCATGAAAAGGTGCATATGTAGTATATGTACATATAAATGATGGCAAGCCATGGCGGTACACTACACATTATGCTAGATCGGCATGGGAATGCATAAAAAAGGGAATGCAGAATTATTCGAAGACAAAATAATGTATTCAAATGGCAACTACAACTATGCTAAACAGCATTCTATATTTGTAATGCCTACAAAAGAAAATCTCAAAGCAAAAACCACCCTCGAACAGAGTAAAAATCAAATGAACTGTAAAAAAAAAGGAAGCTAAAAATGCAATAAGCAAGAAAACAGTGACAAGTCAATACCTCTTCTTGGGCTTTCATAGATGAGTGTACATTAAAAGATCTCACTTTTCCAGCATGCTTTCCTGCAAGGTCTGAATCACGTTTATACGCTGAATTTGCAAGCATTGCATTTATCTCAGCCAAACTATGTTGCAAACTATCCTGCATTGCCTTCAATTTTGCTTCCTTCTCTGCCCTTTTCGACCCCAGTTCATTCTTAAACTTTTCATCTCGTTTCTGCATATATGTTGCATAATGTTTTCCTCTTAATTCATCCGAGGGACCAAATCCATCTAGCTTCTTCATACTGTGGGTGGGGTCTAAACTGTTAGCTAGCTTTCTTAGCAAATCATTTTCAGTTTCCACTTCAATTTCTTTTTTTCCAACTGCAGGTTGATCAGACATAGTAGCTTCTTGCTGCTTTTTTGGGTTACAGTTACGTGTTTGAGAATCCAGGGTTTTGCTTTTTCTTGAAGATGATCCTTGGTCTGCATGGACTCTAAGCATATGTGCTGCAAATAGCTTCTCAAGTTCATCTGCCTTCGTTTGTAGTTCATTGTTAGTGACTTGAGTCTTTTGAACAGCAAGTGCGGAGGCATGTGACTGATTAAGTTGCATTTTTTGAAATTTAGGACCACTTTCAGTTGAAATAATTATTGGCTTATGAGATGCAGTAACTTCTCCATTTTTCACTGCCTCTTGGTTTCTTGCATGTGCATTTGATTGAACTTGAAATTCACATTGCCTGCTTGTGTTTTCAACTTTGTCCAATGATGATTTTGATTGCGAAGGAGAGAGTATTGTAACTTTCTTTGTCCTGTCCTCTTCTGTTTTTGTTACAGATGCCTCAAACTTTGTGTCACAAGGTGCATGATTCTTTACCAGTGTTAGTGAAACAGGAGTCTTGTAACTTGTTACATTAGCACTGTTTTCTGATTCTGTACCAGTATTGAATTCATTATCATGTATCTTCTCCTTTGAGAAAAGATTTTGGTCATAAGATAAAGATGGAGATAAACAAGGCAGCTGCGGACTATCTTTAGATCCCAGATTAGATAAATATGTATAAGTGTCTTTATAACTCTCAGATGAAGTTGGGGTGGCTACAGCACTGAAGAAACTGTTGCTGCTGCTTGTAACATCAGTGCTCATGTCGCTTGTGCTGCTCCATCTGCGTAAAACTGATTTCTCCACTGATGCATCAGACGCTTGTCTGCTATGTTCCCCTTTTACAAGTACACCCTTACTGGTCCCACCTCCATTTGAACTGTTGCTGCTAATGGCAACACTTGTGGTTTGTTCTTTCTGCTTGCTTTCAAATAGATTGATCCGGTCCTGAACACTTAGCCGTCTGGACCCCCCAGTGATTGGTTGAGCAGGCACGTCTTCTGTAGGATCACTTGTATCTTTTCCAATTACTGTCTCAGAACTAGTAAATGGTTTTGGGGTAGTAAGATCAGTTTCAGCTTCATCGATTGACATGTTGGAGTCAGATGAAGAGCGTAATTTATTGTTTTCAGTTCCCTTCAATGACTGATGAGTTATCAGATCAGGTCTATTCTGACATAGTGAGATGAACTTGGTACAGGCGTCTCTATGACAACAATAATATCACAAAATTTGTTTACGATAAATAAGAATTACATCATGGGAAATGTAGCACAGAAATACATCGCCGGTAGAAACTTTAAGTGATGCTGTTTGCAGTAGTTCAATTAGTTAAGCCCTGCTATATCTGATTTCATCATATGTATGTGCTACCTTTAAATCTGAAATAAAATGGCGTGTGGCTTTTTTCCTTTTCTTTTCCATTGTAAATTGGTACCAATTATGTCAGTTTATCTTTTATCAAAGTGTTTAATAGCTATTTCAACAAGTTCAATCACACTTGTACGAATTTTCCATATTTGGAAAAATTTAACTGGAACTAAGAGTTTTTACATAGAGGAGCATTCATAAGTTCAGGGTGGAAAAAATAAATTAACATGTGTGAACTTATGGGGAACTACTATGTAGTGTCTTCTGCAACAACGCTTTATATCTCCCACACTATATCATAACCCATTGCTCTGTGTTATATATCAAGTTGAAACTGGAGATAGATACAGGAACTTACCTTAAGCGGTGTGCACCAAATCTATCTGCAAAGAGGAGAAGTTCAGAGACTCTGTCGAAAGAAAAGCTGGCAGATGATGCCTGAGCAAAAGCTTTTGCAAGGTCCTGCTTAACAGCAGCAAGCCGTAAATCAATGGCACGAAGCAACTCTTTCCTGCAACCCAATAAAGGATTGAAAGTAGTTTAAAAAAATCATTTATTTTAATATGAAACAAGGCATTATTTCGAGTTTAAGCCAAGATAAGAAGTTTGTGCCCCATGTTTATGCATGCTTTATCCTTCAATCCACCATATACAACAAATAAGAACAAATTCTAAAATCCCAGCAAAGTTAAACTGACCACAGTAAATTTGAGTGTGTGCAGAAATAAGAACAAAAAAAGGCAGCATATCTTCAAAATAGTCTTAGAAGCATACTTCGTCAAATCTGCAACTGCAGCAGAATCCCTTTCACCTGAATTCATTCCAAAATAACAATGAAAAAGAGTTAAGATAAATATAATGCTACCAGACACAAAATGAAAAATAATTAATTTAAAATTAAAAATTAACCTCAAAAGAAGTATATTTGCCTAACAATACCCCAGGAGAGGAATTACATCCAAATGTAGTAATTTATTTGAAGGAAATATGTGTGCGTATGAGATGGGTTCCACTACACCACATCTACATCACTACAAATTTCAAGCTATACACTTCTAAAATCAAACGAAAAGGTGAAGATATGTTCTTACATTATATGCCAAATTGACGGTTAAAATATTATAATGGTCAATATTAACTTGACATTTTAAACATGTTACTAGTTTTAAAATGATTTCATTCTTTGTGTGCAAGATGTTCATGTGCAGAAAACTGAACATTCTCAAAACACTGAAACGCATAGGGGTGTAGAATGAAATATAGCAAAAGAGGGGTTATGCAGATCCTTACCATACAAGGGTTTGTGTATTTGTGTGTGTGTGTGTGTGTGTGTGTGTGTGTGTGTGTGTACGGTGAGTAATCATTGACAAACCGAACATAGTCATCCATCAAAAAGCTGAACAAAACCTGCACATTAACACCCGTACACTATACATGTTTGGAACTAATCATTATCATCGTATCCACATTTAGAAACATTTGTACATTCACAACAAAGTTTGCTAAGCATCATGAAATACCAGTGTGTTGAATGGTTCAAGTCATCAGTTTTTATAATATTCTAAATGACTGAAAAAATTTTGCTTGCACAGAGTCGTTGATAATGAGATTTGAAAGTAGAATTATGTGGTGAAGAAACAAAAGCTTTAATACATAGTGATTATGTATATATAGTGCAACACTACAAGCCATTGACAATCAACCTTATTTTCAAGAACCTTCAGGTAAAAAAATACAGGTTATTGACTTTTTGAATAAATGCAAATATGTGTATGAACAAACGTAAATAGGCGCAGGAAAAATTTATATGAGAGTGAAATGGATTACCATTAAACACGTACAATAAAATTCAATGGATTATTGCAAATTAATAATGAAGAAAAACACAAACAACTTACCAAGTTTAGCACAATGTTGACTTTCTGACCCCTGAATAACATGTAATTTTATTAAGAATCTATTTTAATAAATATCTGACCAACTGCTTCAATAATAAAATTTACAAGTAGCATTACCCGGGAATATATATTTCTAGCCTCTTCCAACTCTGACACCTCCGCATCAAAAGTGTTAACTGATTCCAACACCTCAGGTGTGCTTACATAGCGCACAAACCTACACATTTATTTTGGAAATTCGCGAATAAGACTTTGTTCACACGCCTAATTTCCATGCTAAATAATAATCAAACTCAATTGGTCGTTAATGATTGATATCATGCTTATAGTAACTTATATGCTCAGTTTGTTCACCACCACGAGTAATCTTTTTGTTCGCACTTATAGGGAAAAAATGATGATTGACAATAGTTTATATTTATTTTAGCAGAAAAAATAGCTCATAATTTTTTAATAACTTTTTGAAATAAAAATAGTAAACAAAGTTACGAGTCATAAGTAAGAAAAACTTGTTTACGACTTGTTTATTTATTTGTTTGAAATATACAACTTACTACATGTCAAATATATATTCGATCATGCAATGCAAGTTCTGATCCTAAGACCTCTTGCACCAAGCAAGAACGCTTAACTAGCGGGACAATGGTGCATGTTTTTGTTTACGACTTGTTTCTTCTTTTACTACTGAATTTAATCATACATTCCGACTTATTCCTCCAAACAATTCTACTTTTTGTGTTCATTTAAACTGACATAAAGTTGCAACTTGCAACTATTTTTAAGTAGTTGAAAAAAAAAAAAAAGCTGCCGGAAAGGGATCTCCGAGTGTAAGTGAAAATTGAACTCCGCTTTCGTGAAACAGCCCAATACTTTTTCAGACACAATCGAATAGTCTTAAATAGGTCGTGAAATTACCATGAACTCATAGTATAGTAATTTATACTTGATATATTCCCACCCCAAAAAAAAAAAAAAAAAAAAAAAAAAAAAAAAAAAAAAAAAATCACAAACAAAGAGGCTATTCCTAAATTTTCTTACCTTTTAATCACTCTCCAAGTTCATTCAACCAACAAGCATTTCTCTTAGTTTTACATGAAGCTATATTAGTTTTACCAGATTTTCTTGGATTGCAAGACTATTAATACTGCTAAATAAATAACTATCTAGTAAATATTAAAAACCTTTCAAGAGTTCCTTTGTTGAACCAGTCCTTCCTTTTCTCTGTTTTAAGGTTAATCAAGGGAACTGACTGATTAACCTGTTCTTCCACAATGTTCAAATGTGTCAGAAATGGTTTTATGAAGCCAGACGCGATCTTCTCGGTCTTACCACCTCCAGAAATGAACAATTCACACCTACCAAAATTCAGTCTTTCTATAAATTTTACTACCAAATATATTGAAAGTGAATGTAGTCAACAGAATGAGAACATCAACTCCTATCATCTTCACTACTAAGACGAAGTTAAGAATATTCTTGTGATTCACATTCATTAATTTAAACAAGCAAAATTTAACGTGGAATAGCTCAAATTACAACGAAATGTAAACAGAAGACAAAACTGGACTTTATTTCAAAATTAATCGATTTTACCTTGATTTCCGTGGAGACAACTGAAACTGAGCGATATCAAGCACAGTATCCGAATCCATCCCCTCCACCTAAACAGTTTCCGCAGGGTCCTCCAGATCTACCAGCTCAAATCCATACCCAGTGGAAATACCTTATCAAACCCTACAAGCAAATTTATGAAGAAGAAGAAAAATATCTACACATAATGCAGAAGCAATCATAAAGGTCGATTACCACGCCGATTCAGTCTTACAATGGGCAAAAAAGGAAAAAGAAAAGAATAGCTCGAATAGTTCCAATACAACAATCGCAGAATTCTTGCGCCTTCTTTATCTACAGAATAAATTGAGTTTGGTGAAACCTAATTTAAGCGAATACATATATTGTTGGTGATGCTGCTTGCATTCCTATCTCTAGCTGCTTTGCTTGCTTGCTTTCCTTCTATCTTTGAGGTCAGGATTGGAATTTTCAAGCAAAAGTTTGAAGTAAATCAATTAATTTTCTATCTTTAATTTAGTGGATTTTTGAATATAGGGAGTGTTACCGGAAACGCCCTCAATGCTTAGCTGAATAGCTCACCCATTAATATGTATACAAGTTCGTGTATGTTAATAAATTAATGGCGTTAATGGCTTGACTTTGTTTCGCCTTTGATCGTGATGCTTTTAGCCAGAATTCATAGACTACCATATTAACTAACAACTGCATAAGCCGCCTAATTGGCTAATTTGTGCATGCAACATTTATTGAGCAGAAGAAATTTGATAATGTTAAGGATGATACTTATATTCTAAAAGACAAAAAAATTAATTTGAAATGGCTGTTTTATGCACATAATATAAAAATGCATGGAATTTAAGTGAGTTACATGGGGAATTTAGTCAATTTTAATATATCTTTATGACATATAATGACGTTTCCAATAAATAAATAACTTAAATTGTGCATCGAAAATTTAATGTTCTTTGAAAATTTTAATATTTACCAAAATTGTTGTTTTTATTTTATTTTAACATCTCTTCCTTCCTTAATGCTCGAATTTTTCAAAATGAATCATTTTGTTTAAGCCGTTATGGCTTTTAACGTTATTTGATTATTGAAAATGTTAACATCCGCATAGTTATTCATATATAACGTGAATTCCGCCCAACCTATTTAATTTATATGGATTTAACAGGATTTTCTCATTTAACTTTTATTTCTTTTATGAGTATTAACACACGAAACCAGTAACACCATCAATGTTAAATAATTACAGGAAATTGGTTTGACAGATTCATGAAAAAAAAAACTTTTCTAAAAGTTATTTTGCATGACTATGGTAAGTTGAACGCATGTGTTGTCAGGTAATCAATTAATTTGATTGTACGATAGCGTAAAGTAATTGATAGTTGTTTCCTTATTTTGATTTGAAAAATTAACTGTATAATAATTGAATTCTCTGAAGAGATTTTTGTTTTTAACGGAACTTCGATATAAATATCTTTATTAAATTATAATCACTTGAATTTGTACTTATTTGTTCGTTCAAATAAGTATTAAATGGAAGAAGATTTGAGTGAGAAACATCCCAAGAGGGAGAAACTAAACCAAAAACATGACAAATTTGAACGCACAAATAGATTAGCCTGACATGCACAAAACTTATGCATTAGTAGTTAATGTACTTATCAAAGGGAGTGGATCCAATGTATATCCATTTTGAAATTCATAGTGTTGGCTCATTATATGTCAGTAGCATTTGTTTTTCTTTTAAATATACATTTATGACCAATGGATCATATTTTTTCAGGTACTGTTACAAATCTTAATATAATGAATGAGATATAAGTCCCACATCATGAAAAACAACCATGTGTTCATGCTTAAATAGTAGATCATCATTGCTTATATTGGTCCTTAGGGTCAGACAATTTTGTACGAAGAGGAGAACCTATATGGCCATGGATTAAAACACACGCGCGTCGCCGTCTGCCTGTCCCGTACCGAACTGAAACGAGCAAGTCGGATAATTGGACGTGATGTCTTGCCAATGAAAATGACTGTTGCAAATTAAACATTGTGGCATATGTATTCGCAAATGGAAATAATTGTTGCAAGCATTGCAAATTTAAACGTTGCAAATGAAAAGACCTGGGTATTCGCAATGAAAACGACCGTTGTGAATTATTGTTGCAACTGCTAAAGGGACGCGGCCAAGCGTTGCAATTGTTAGAAGAGACGCGACCTTTTTCCAATAGAAATAAGCATTACAAATGCGAACTGAAGAAATGCGACATTTCCCAACGGAAACAACTATTGAGAATAATAAGTCTACAAATAGAGAAGGAAATTTGATCACTTTCCTCACTCGAAAATTTCCAAATTATTTCTTCTTCCTCTTCATTTGTACAAAAATCTCAATAGTTCTTCAAATCATACACAAGATCACACACACCACAATCTCGAGTAGATTACATATGTTGTATATTGGGAGACTTTGAATAAAGTCCTAAGGAAATTGTCACGACAAACCTGAAACGAAATTTCATTCTGTATCCCGGTTAGATTATGTTTCTTGTAAATTTATTTACATATATTGCTGTTATCTTTGCTATTAGAAGGTATATCGTTTTTACTTAATTGATCATTGTTGTTTAATACAACACCTTGTTAATGTCGTATTAACTTAATTTGTTGTTGTACATTCGTTTAGGACAATGGTTATTGTTTAAAAATAAAAAATCTAAGATCAAATTTTAAAATACTGGAAATTTAATTTATAAACTTGTGTAAGGAGTTTATAATTGTTTGGTCTCTGTTTTGGTATGCTAATCATGTAACATCTTAAAACTTTTCTGTTTTCACTAAAACAAAGATGGCGGCAGTTGAATTATCAGCAAAGACTGCTACTCGCAACTGGCATGATCCGTTTAAAGGAGATGATGATGACTTCCTGACATGGCAAAATAAAATGATGTTTTATATCACTACGTTGAGGCTGCAAAAGTGCATTAAGGTGGATGAACCAAAGATAGACAAATGAGAGAAAAGATGCAAATGTTTTACTCAAGATTGACTCATGGAAACATTTAGATTTCGTGTGCCGAACCTACATTCTGAACTGTTTAGATAAAATATTATACAAAGTATATTCACCACACCAGGCAACAAAATCCCTCTGGACTACACTTGCAAATAAATACAAGACGCAGAATGTTAGTTTGAAGAAGTTCATAGTAGATAAATTTGTGGAATACAAGATGGTGGATTCCAAATCCGTAAGTACTCAAGTGAAGGAACTTCAACTCATAATTCATGAGTTTGAATCAGAAGGATATCAAGTTGGAGAATCTTTCCTTGGTGAAGCAACAAAAGGAAAATTACCATCATCCTTAGGAGACTACCGCAATTATCTAAAACATAAGAAAAAGGAGTTTTTCTTAGAAGATCTCATTGTCAAATTAAAGATTGAAGCAGATAATTCAACTTAAAGGCGAAGAGGCATTTGTTACTGAAGGGTCAAAGAAGAAAGGAAACTTCAACAAGGAGGAAAACTTCTCTAAAAAGGAGAAAGGCCCCAGAAAATCAATCTAAATATAACCAAGCCAAGAAGATCAAAGGAGAATGTTGGATCTACGAAAAGATTGGACATGCCGCTAAAGATTGTGTAACACCCCATGAATTCTATAACATTAAGCTTCGCAAATTAAAGTGTAATTAATTCTAAATGGAAGAATTAAGGGAAATGGGTTATGCCATTGCGTTCGTCTCAGAATTCTGCTTGAGATAGAGTCCGAGTTTGCGCGAATCGGACTCTGTATGAAGGAGTTATGACCTTCGGAAGTTTCAGAATAAAATTTAAATTCAAATAGCTCAGTTCAAATTCAAAATTCGAAATCGGACTCAAACTGGGCTGGGCGAGAAAATTCCCGCCCAGTGACCAGGTCGACCATAGGGTCGACCATGGTGTCGACCTGGCCACCCCAGGTCGACCATAATGTCGACCTGGGTGTCGACCTGCTAGTCGACCTGGCTAGCTAGGTCTGGCTCTGGCTCGAATTTCTGTGGCTCGGTGTGTCACTAGGGCTGACATGTCACCTCTTGATTGGCTCTTTGAACTTTATATGGTCTAGATTCCTCCTGTCTCCATCTGACGGCTCAAAACAATTTAAAAATCTATAAATACACCCTAAGTCTCAACTGAAAATTCACATAAAAAAATAAGATGGGAGTCGTCATGCTGCCAGGGAGGAATTGAGCATAGCCGTCAAGAGAGAAAAGCTTAAAGACGAATCAAATTAAGAAGAAGATTAAAGTTTAATCAAATTAATCAACGCAACGTTAGTCTACCCAAAGGAGCGCATCTCAATTTCAGAATTCAAAATCCAGAATTCAAGATTCTGCATTCGTTGTAAGTATAGTGACCTTTCAGAATATGAATAAAAATTGTGATGTGATTCGATGTAAATGAAAATAGAATTGTGTTATTATATAAATTCTGTGTATTGTAATGGTTCTATCATGACTTGTGTATTGATGTTTGTGACATAAATTTGATTGATGCAAGCCTATTGAACAATTGTATATGAAAACAATGGCACTTGCAAGTTTGTGGAAAAACTATAATTTGATCCCTTTATGTTTATACCTATGGCATGGACTATATACATTCACTAAGTCTAAATTAAGGCTTATGTAAACATGTTCTAGATTTGAAACCTTTTATGCCTACTTGACTCAAAAACTATGATATCATTCTCATGTTTATTTGCAAGTATAATTGGATCTATGTTAAGTATCGTTTAGGTCTCATAAACTATGCAAGTTCATGTTTATTTGCAAGTATAATTGGATCTATGTTAAGTATCGTTTGGGTTTCATAACCTATGCAAGTTCATGTTGAAATAGGCTATGTGATTAGATGTTATAATTGGACATTTTGGTGAATATACAACATGCTAGTTTTGTGGTTGACATTATGTCAAGTTAAACATGTTTAAACACAAGTTTGTATTAGCCTAAACTATGCCATTTCATATGTTACCTACTTAGTTATACTTTGATTTGAATGCAAGTTCACATGACCCATCATTTATGTTAGTATCGCTAAATTGCAAGTTCATGCGCCACACACCTTTATGTATTACATGTTCTTGATTTCCCCTTTTTCTCACGTTTATAAAGTTGGGCTGAATTGTGACAAGCCCAACACATGTTGCGAACAAACGGGGGTAATAACGTTGGGTGTGAAACATGAAAATATATGTTGGCATGGTTCGCACATGCCAACGACAATGACATTTAAGTGGTATGAATTGATATACCCAAGAATAAAAGATATGACATTTACATATATAATTGTGAAATAATAAAATATGTAAATTTAGAAAACACGATATGCTTAACCCGAGGTTGGATTGAGTTGTGATGTAAACCTGCCCGGACCCGCCCGGCTTTCCAGTAGTCACAACAATACCTATCCAATGTGGGTGGTTAAGCATTGAGCCCAATAATGACCCGAGGTTAGACTGAGCTACGGTGTAAACCTGCCCGGAACCGACCGGCACATCCAGTAATCGTATCAACATCTGTCTAATGTGAGTGGTCAGGTGCTCTAAGAGGCTAAGGACAGATGGTAGGGTTAAGTCAACTATAACACCTAACCAAATTCAACATGTTAACAAGAACTGATGGGTGGGGTTAGGTAAATACAGACACTTAACCACTTAACATGTTTGACTAGAAAATCCTAGTAACGAGGTACCCATTTCAGCAGTAACCCAAGTTAGGAATCATGGTACCCTGAAACTAGGCAGGGTGGGGCACGATTACTGGGATGATTGTAAGCGGTCAAACGACGACGGTGGGTGCACAGTGTAGGTCTAACGGGGTGCGGGCGTGCATACACTCTGGAGTAGACAACCAGGGCACTGGGGACACCAGTAGTATAACCTATGCCTTCTAGAATTTGTGTCGGGGCCGCCGCCATGGGTCTTGATACACCCCATGGTGGGACCAGCATAGGTATCTACAATTCTTGGGGGCCGTATGACACATGTTAACGCGAGTAGGAGCCGATCTTTAAATAAAAATGGGGATCACTTCATCCTCAGCATGGGGTGCCAGTTAGAATAAACTCAAGTAGGGGCAGAGATATAGTATGGGTGCGATAGTACAATCGACACTACCTTAGCTTGTGACACTTTCCTATTTTCAGTTTATGTCTATCATGCCCTTTTCTTATTCACATACTGAAGAGTTACTAGATTTACTCAGGCTTTATGTCTGACTCTATTTTCTTTTCATCTTCTTTTCTTTCGTTTCCCCTCCAGGTCCACAGCGAGGAAACAACTCAGCTCAGTCAGACTCTTTACAAGCTCCAAGAACGTAGATGTATGATTTGGATCTCTTTTGCTCGGATTATGGCTTTGGATATCACTATGGGGATTTTTGTCACTTTATTTATGTTTTATGCTTCTTTAATAATCAAGACAGTAATGTGGTTGTAATGTTGGAAGTATATTGAGACAATTATGGAATGTTTTGTTTGAACACGTATTGATGAAATAAAAGTCTGTTTGGTTTCCGCTGTTCAAAATATGTGTATTTATATCTGTCTTGAGTTTATCTGTGGCTTTTACTTATAAACCTCCACCAAAGTTAAGGCATTCCCTTTGTGAGTGACCTTAACGGAGGTGGGATGTTTCACTTGGTATCAGAGCATAGGTTTACCAGACAAGATAAAAGTTTTTGGAATTGTTTTCAAAAAGAAAGTTTAAAGAAGCATTTTTCAAGAAAAAGTGTTATATTTTAAAAGACATAATCCCCCAAAGCCATATGCACTATCTCTCTCTATCCTTTGTTTTGAGTCTTTCCTTTCTGTTTCAGCATGTCTAAGGACCTTACTCCCCAGCTACAGATGCTTTTACTCCTCCTCCTCCTCTACGTGAACCAGCAAACGGAAGAATCACCGAACAAGAAGACGGATAATAGTCGAGGAGGAAAGGACCACAACAATAATAACAATACACGTGAGAAAAGGAAATGCTATTTCTGTGGCATTATTGGACATATGGTGAATGACTGCAGGAAGAAGAAGAGGAAAATGAGTGCTACTTGCTTCCATTGCGGTGAGGCTGGACACATGGCTAAGGACTGCCCTAAGAAGCAAGGGCAAGGCCCGCAAGCAGGACCTTCTGGGGGTACCTCTTTAACTTCTTCTCCTAGATGCTTTGTTTTATCCTGCTTATCTTCTCAATTCTATCTTGAGAACTTTAGGTAGTAATATTTCTGTAGAAAGTGTAGTTTATCTTTATGATCATCCAGTTCGCACACTTTTTGACTCTAGCGCATCACACTCTTTTATTTCATCTGCCTTAGTAGAATCTCTACATCTAGACACTAGTATGGTAGAAGATCCCTTAGTAGTTTCAAATCCAATTGGGGGCTCCGCTTACTTGTAAATGGTTTGTTTGGGTTTGAAAATCTCTATTCTCAGTGTTGAGTTTAGTTGTAATGCCTTTGTTTTGGGCTTCTCGGGATATGGTTTGATCTTAGGCATGGACTGGTTATCCAGTAATGGGGCCATCCTTGATTGTGAGAAAAGAGTAGTTAGACTCTTGACTCGGCTTGATAACACTCTAGAAATTTATTGTAATCCCTTGAATGCTGTTATGCTTAGTTATCTAGAGTCGCTTGATGCTTCTGATGAGAATTTGCAATCAGATAGAGTTGTCCAGGAATACCCGGATGTCTTTGAGCAGGTGAAAGACTTACCTCCAAGACGGGAAATAGACTTCCGCATATATCTTGTGGATAAGGCAAAGCCTGTAGCTTTACCTGTCAAACACATGGCTCCAAAGGAGAGAAAGGAGCTCAGCAAGAAGGTTAAAGAACTTCTCGAAAAGGGGTTCATTAGACGGAGCATTTCGGAATGGGGTGCCCTAGTGGTGTTCGCAACCAAAGCGGACGGTTCGCTTCGCCTTTGCGTCGACTATAGGGAGTTAAACAAATTGACCAAGAAAAATAGGCACCCTCTTCCCTGAATCGACGATTTGTTTGATCAGCTTGTAGGAGCATCGGTCTTCTCCCAACTTGATCTGACAACTGGGTTCCATCAGCTAAGAGTAGCTGAAGATAGCATTGATAAGACGGCGTTCAGAACCCCAGACGGTTTCTTCGAGTGGGTTGTCATGCCTTTCGGCTTGACAAATGCACCCACTTATTTTGTAGACCAAATGAGCAGGGTGTTCAGAGAATTCCTCAACAAATTTGTGGTTGTCTTCATAGATGATATCTTAATCTTTTCAAAGAGTGAGGAAGAGCATGCTCAGCATCTGAAAGAAATCATGGAAACTCTCCGTTCACATCAGTTAAAAGCCAAATTCTCCAAGTGCCACTTTTGGAGAAAGGAGGTAAGATTTCTGGGGCATATAGTGTCCAAAGAGGGGTTGGTTGTGGACCCCGCGAAAGTGGTGGCAGTACAAGATTGGAAGACACCAAGAAATGTAACCGAAGTTCGAAGCTTTCTTGGGCTAGCCGGTTTTTACCGAAAGTTTATTAGGGATTTCGCGAAAATCACAGCCCCACTCACAAGGCTAACAAAGAAGAATCTGGCGTTCACTTGGGATTTGGACTACGAGTTTGCTTTCCAACGATTAAAAAGGGCTCTCACAACAGCCCCAGTTCTGACCTTGTCAGATGGAAGCAAAATGTTCACAGTATACACGGATGCATGTGGAACGGGACTAGGCGTTGTTCTAATGCAAGAAGGAAGGGTAGTATCTTATGGCGGAAGAAAATTGAAAGTTCATGAAAAGAACTACCCAACCCACAATCTTGAGTTAGCCGCCATCGTCTTTGCGCTTATGTAGTAACCCGCATTTTTTAGCTGTTGAACAATTAATTTATTTAATTATTAAATATCGATTTATCGATATCGAGAACGTGAATCAAATAATATTGAGTATTAATTAATAGTTATAATATAATAAAATATATTATAATGTCGAAATAATCAAAAATATTGGAAATCACAATATTCTGTGAACGGGGTCATCCCTAAGATGTAATTCAGCTTAGAGTTGAATTATACTGACGAATATATTCAATCGACGTCAGTTTGAAACGTAGAATTATAATATAATTAAATTCGAGCGCGTAACGACGCGGCAGTTTGCTATTTGACGATTTGAACTTCAACTGAGTATACAGGATTCGTTTTAAATCGGATTTCTGTGAAACAAGAAACGTGTGGAGCTAGTGGAGTATATCTTTCTAGTGGAAGAGAAAAATCGGGATTTCGTCGTGTAGATTTTGAGATACGTCCAAATCAAAATTTAAAAAAGTCGCTATGGAATTCGTATATAATTTGCAACGCTTTATATACATTATAAATGGATTTTCAGTATAAACTGAATATCGGGATAATCTGGAATCTGAAATATCAAACTGTATATTCTGATATGATATTCTGAAGCTGTACGATATCATATGTGAAGATATACGATAATATTTAATTTTTAATATTAAATTTAATTATATTTAAATATATTTATATATTTAAATGGTCTATTCAGCGCTTTAAAAAAATAGCCAGTTTTGCAAACGACCTCAGAATTCAACGAAACCAGTTTTGTTGGATCCGCAATGTAAAATAGTTGTTAGATTTCAAGTTTCGTGATTTTTAGTGTCACCGTGTGGCCGTACGGATTTTTAAAGTGGAAAACAAGCAGTATTTTGACAGTTAAAAATACGCTGTGTGAGCAAACGGAGTCGGAATTCGACGAAACCAGTTTCGTTGGGTCCGCAATGTCGAACTCTAGCTACGTGTCCAGTTTGGTGATTTTTAGGTATCGTATGTGAGCACATAGATTTTTAGAAGACAAAAAAAAATATAAAATGTTGAAAATAAAATATCTAAAATATCCTAAAATATTTAACTTAAATATCTAAATTCCACCCCCAATAAATACACCCTCTAACACACCCTTCTAACCTAATTCTCCTCAGAAGTCAACAAAAGAAATCTACCGTATCTCTTTTTCATTTTTACAGTAAATGTCCGAGCAAAAGAAATCCTCAACAATTCGAATTAATTATTATAAATCATCATAGAAGTAGATTTGTGATCCTTTGGAATTTATCTTCATACTAGTACCCATCACAAAGGGTTCGACGCATAATTTGGTCGATGGATTTTTGGCAGTAGATTTAGGGTTGAGATTCATTGCGAATGGGATCATCAATGCTTGTTTGTGGTTGTATATTCGAAACCGTAGCAAGGTTTAACATCAGCGTGCCAAAGATTGGGAGATTCAGTGCAAACTGGGTTCGATGTCTGTACAGTAGCTTCCGCGTGAAGTGTAGAACGGGATTTGAAGGACTGACGCGAGCTGGTTGTTATGGATACGAGGGGAGAGAGCTCGAGAAGAGGAGTCGAACGGTGAAGACGAGAGATGATTTCGTGTATCATGGAGGGAGAACGAGGTCGAGATTCATTTGGGAATGGCTGTTGATTGTTACGGGTGTAAATCGAGTTTGGGAAGAAGACTTAAACGAGCGGGCCTGGTTTTTGAAGGTGGGGTATTGGGCCAGGTGAGAGGATTAAGGCCCGGTTAAGTTAGAGTCCAAAGTTTTATTTAATTTAAAGCAGTTCAAAACTTCTAATAACCATATCTTTCTCGTATGACATCGAAATCCAGTGAAACAAGTTGCTTTGGGACCGTATGGATGAGAGCTACACACTGGAACTGACTGGAAGTCCATCGGAGCTCGTTACAATTTATGGCGAAATAAATTGTCCGTCTCAAACAACGAACGCAAACCGTTATTTAACGGCTAACGCGCAAATGTGAGTAAATCTCACCAACTATAAACAGTTTATAATTTCATGTTGTATTTTTAGAACTGTTAGAAATTGTCTGATTTACTGTGTGTTGACTGTTTGATTGAACTGCTAGTCAGTTAGTTGAATTTCTATATGGATTCTGTTTAACAGAATATATCATATGGAACTAAAGGTGATGTTATCTATATTGTCTAACATCTGTGATGCAGGGAAACAGGTTGGAGGAATCCGACTGGATTCCTCAACAGTTATTTTATTGTTTTTCATATGTTTTGATATATGATGTGAATTATAACCTGTTGTTGATTGTGTGTGTATGGACGATATTGAACATCGTGATTTGATATGATTGAATACCATAACATACGGGATGTTGATAAGGAGATTTTCAAAGTGATATTGAAAACAGAGATATTTATAAATTGAAATATTTATAAATAAGAAATATTTATAAATGGGAATATTTATAAATAGGAGGAATTTTAAAAAGGAAATAAATTCAAATCATTTTCTTTTTGGAATGGAAAGGCCTGTGTGGCGAGTTTGGGGATTTTCCCGATGCTCCCGATACAAAGGAGGTTATGGCGAATTTTCCTGGAAATTTAAGGAGTTAGAATATTTCGAGAATAAATTTGAAAAGGAAATATTTGTAAACCATTTACAAATAGAATTGAAAAGGAAACGTTATAAAAGGGAAATCATTTTTTTTAAAGTGTAGAACCGTTATTTAAAAGTAAATCTTTTCAAATGAATAAAACGTCGTTAAAAAGGAAATCTTTATAAAGTGAATAAAGTAAATCGAATATAGACATTCGAAAGGAGTTAATCGAATAGGGTATTCGAAGTTAGTTAATCGAATATGGTATTCGAAGTTAGTTAATCGAATATGGTATTCGAAAGTTAGTTAATCGAATATGTTATTCGAAAGGGGTTAGTCAAGTCGAGTTAGTCAAATAAAGTTAACCAGTTAGAGTTAATCGGTTAGAGTTAACCAGTAGGAGTTAATTAGTTAGAGTTAATCAATTAGAGTTAAAACGAACTAGAGTTAATCAAATATAGTTATTTGAGACAGAGTTAGTCAAACATAGTATTCAGGGTAAGTTGCCATCTTATACGACTGCTAGCGTAATTCGCAGGGCTGTAAATAGCCTACGGCGGTCGGATGTTTCCTGAGGGAGTCAGGCGTAACCATTGTGATCGCTGCGATCTAGAGTCAAGCGAATGGAGTTTAATCGAATATTAGTTATTCGATAGGAGTTGATCGAGTTGAGAAATAAGTTAAGTTAAATAAGTTGAGTTGATCGGGTGGTTCGACCAAGTTAGTCGAGCCTAGTTAATCGAATCGAATTGGTCGAACCAAGTAAGTCGAGTTAAGTTAGTCAAGTTAGTCGAGCCTAGTTAATCGAATCGAATTGGTCGAACCTAGTAAGTCGAGTTAGTCGAGTCAAGTTAAGTTAGTCGAGTTAAGTTCGTCGAGTTAAATAAATCGATGTTGGTTTCATCGAAAGGAGTTATCGATGTTAGTTTCATCGAAAGGAGTTATCGATGTTAGTTCCATCGAAAGGAAGTTATCGATGTTAGTTTCATCGAAAGGAGTTATCGATGTTAGTTCCATCGAAAGGAAGTTATCGATGTTAGTTTCATCGAAAGGAGTTATCGATGTTAGTTTCATCGAAGGGAGTTATCGATTATAGTTTAATCGAAGTGAGATTTTCAAATATGAGATATTTGAAAAGGAAGAGTTATCTAATATTAGTTATTCAAAGAGAGATTATCGAATATCGTTTATTCGAGAAGGAGTTAATCGAATATAGGTTATTCGAAGAAGAGTTAATCAAATAGAGATTTTCCGAAGAGAGTTAATCGGTAAATTCGATTATATCGAATTCGGGAAAGTACTTATACTTTCCAGTGTTTAAATAGAGGTTTATTTATTTATAAATAATTAAGTATTAGGTTAATTATTCACTAATAAGAATAGAAGTTATAATTAAAGTTAGATAATTCGAAAGGAGGGATTATAACGTTATCGTTATAACCAATGTTTAAAATATAGAAGTGGATTAGTAAAATTGAATCCGAGAAAGGCGTAAAGAAGTTGTTAAAGAGTAAAAGATAAACTTTGACCATTTCGAAGTTATAACGTTGTTCAGTTAAGGTCTGAGAGGTAATTATACCCCAACTTGAGTGACTTCCTTCTTAACTAAGAAATGGCAAGGTTTGATCGTAAAGGAGTTTTGGAAATATTTTCCAAACGAGAATCAGAAATGTTTTCTGATAAAAGAAAATAAGAATTTAGAATATAGGGAAACAGGAGATAAGTAAATAAATGAACTAAAGAGATTTATGTTAAATGATGTTTGTTCGATATAATTTCCATTTGGAAATAATATCGTTGTTTGCACACTTGTTTTTCTTTGATAGTTAACTCACCGACTATCGAAGTTTTGATCATTTTAACGTTGTTAATATGGAGAGACCGGTTGGATTATTATCCAAAGAACCACTCTGTATTGGCATAAGCATCGCGAATCATATGTGCCAAAGATAATTGAAGATGGAGTAAAATGCAAGGACTATCCTGTCTACAGAATAGTGCCTTCGGTTTGTCCAGTCCCAGGACAACTTGTATGGACGAAGGTCTGACAGAGTATATCCAATGGATCGCGTAAGTTGATCTGTTCAAACGTATTCATGTTTGGTGGCGAAGGAATTCGTTTCTCTTAGCTGTATACCCGTGTTATTTTTGGACAAGTCAATTTGTGATTTGGCGGGTATGATGATGTGACATTCTAAGTGAATGAAGATGGATGTCTGACAGAGTATTTCCAGAAAGGTCACGTACATTGATTTCTTCAACCGTATCAAGAGTGGAAGCGGAGAAGGAAACTTCTTTTAGCTGACACGTAATGTATTGTTGTAGACGTCAATTAGTGATTTTCGATGGATTTGACAATGTAGCATTCGAAATGAATCTGATGTAATGATAAAGCGTAGCTTCTAGCCTCATCAACCGGTAAATGACAGAAATCGGGCAGGCAGCATGGCTAAGTCGGTCGCACCGAAGTAAGGTGTATAATCACCTATCTAGTGAATATTCATTTGTTTCTTAAATCTATCAAAGCTGTCCCATATATATATATATATATATATATATACACATATATATATATACGGGAACGGTTGCTGATCCCAACCGTTGGTGATGTACATTCGATACACTCAAGCGAAATGAGTGGTCGGTCATGTGTGGCTGAGTTACAAGATGTTCTTGTTGAACTCCAGTGTATCGTTCCTAGAGTACACTGACCGGAAGGTGGTTCCATTCCTTGTCATAGTTGGAAATCCATTATCCAATACGTGCTTGCGATTTTGATTGTATACTATATATGTAGAACGTGAGATGAAAGCGTTTCTGCTAGTTGATATCTATTTGTACATAGACATTATTATAATATCAAAAGGTTTTTGATATAAAGATATTTTGGATCCTCATAAGGGAAAAACCCGTTCCGTTCCGCGGCGTGGTCTTATGAGATATAGTTTACTTGTTCATATACCTGTTTAAACTATTTTACTCACACCAGTCCCATGACTGACCCGGAGTTTACTTTGTTGTTTTCCCTAAACTCTTGGGTGCCTAAATTTGTACGGGCAGTCAAGTAGTCGGGTTTTACAGATACATTGAAGAGCTGGAGCAGGAGGCTTCAGGATCATATAGCTATAGTTATTTCCGCTGTGTTGTAAGTGCTGTACTCTGATAAGTGCTATTGTATACATAACTATTGTATTCCAAAGTTATGTTATCTATTATATGTTATTCGTTCCGCTGTGAGGTTCGTGTTACTCTGATGTTGTGTTCTTCTTCTTCTTCTATTCTAAGTTTCTATCTTATCTATTCTCACCTTCTAATTTCTTTCATTAACTACCGGGATTTTTCGATGTTTTGGTTATCGACGTCGAGCTTACGTCGATAACCAAAGCCGCTCAAAATCCGGGTTACTACAGTTGGTATCAGAGCTTAAGTTAAGAATTACTTGGCTCTGTGGCGTGACTCGGTAGAGAAAGGGTTAGTAATACCCTAGATTGAGTTTGAGTGTATATATACGAGTGCGTATTTGTATTTGATATAGAAATGGTTTTATATTGTGGAGATTCATTGGCTGAGTTGTTTATGAGTTCTGGTCGATCAGTTCGATCCACTGTATCGGTAGGAGTAAATAAACACTTGAATACGATGGACCGACACAGTATGGATATGTGATATATTATCATATATTGGTTGTAATTATAATCGAATGAGATTATAAAGTGAAATGGTTATATATAACTAATCAGAATAATATAAGTAAAGTATATGAAATAAGATGAATTAAACATGAATTTAAATCAGATTTGGAATTAAAATAAGGAAATTTTAAGTTCCTGGTGGATTTTGAAATGTTTTCAAAATGGAAGTATTTAGCAATGGTTTTGGAAATGAGATAGTATTGAAATCACTTGGGTCGCTGGAAGATAATTCCGATGATGACTGCGCAGTATCATCGGTGTGATTTTCGAGTTCTAAGTGGTGGATTACTACAAAAGATTTTGATTTGAATTGTTTTGAGAAAACAAGCTGTTTGGAGATTCAAAGGTTTTGAATTGGCATTATGATTTCAAATTGATTTGAAATTTACCCTGGGATTTAAGTTCTGGAATTAAAATTTAACGTATGAAGTTAAATAGACTGAGATGACAAATGTGAATAAGTGAATTAGAATTAAACTTGAACTAAGTTAAATAAAATTGAATTGGATTAAATATAATCTAGAATGGAACCAAATTGATAAGTCAATAATTTGGAATTTGATATTGGGGTTCGAATGAAATTCGATTTGGATTTGAGGATATGAACTGATTGAAATTTGATGGAAATAACACTGGTATATGCTGAGTTGATAGCATATGGAAGTGATAGAGTTGATATGCCCGACAAAATGGTACAAGTTTATATTTTATATGAGTTTGGAATTTATGAGCCGAATTGGCAAGCTGCTTGGCGTTTTGATTTTCTTTTGGGTTAAAGAAGGCCCGGAGAGGCGAGTTGGAGATTGAGATATCGACCAGTACAAAGGAAGTGCTGGCGAATATATTTTTTTCAAAAGTTAAGGCGTTAGAAAATTTTGAGGATTTTTGAAAATTTAGTTAGTCGAAATAAATTAATATTTTAGTCGATATTAATTGGTTCATTTGAAACCAGAGATAAGGGGTAAACAGATAAATTTTTACCCAGAAGATAGGGTCGCCCCCTAGCTTAGCAATTTCGAGGACGAAATTTTATTAAGGAGGGAAGATTGTAGTAACCCACATTTTTTAGCTGTTGAACAATTAATTTATTTAATTATTAAATATCGATTTATCGATATCGAGAACGTGAATTAAATAATATTGAGTATTTAATTAAAAGTTATAATATAATAAAATATATTATAATGTCGAAATAATCAAAAATATTGGAAATCACAATATTCTGTGAACGGGGTCATCCCTAAGATGTAATTCAGCTTAGAGTTGAATTATACTGACGAATATATTCAATTGACGTCAGTTTGAAACGTAGAATTATAATATAATTAAATTCGAGCGCGTAACGACGCGGCAGTTTGCTATT
Organism: Allium sativum; assembly: GCA_030737875.1. Taxonomy (NCBI): domain Eukaryota; kingdom Viridiplantae; phylum Streptophyta; class Magnoliopsida; order Asparagales; family Amaryllidaceae; genus Allium; species Allium sativum. The sequence goes on along the minus strand of CM060913.1, from coordinate 267,137,229 downwards.
TGACGATTTGAACTTCAACTGAGTATACAGGATCCGTTTTAAATCGGATTTCTGTGAAACAAGAAACGTGTGGAGCTAGTGGAGTATATCTTTCTAGTGGAAGAGAAAAATCGGGATTTCGTCATGTAGATTTTGAGATACATCCAAATCAAATTTTAGAAAAGTCGCTATGGAATTCGTATATAATTTGCAACGCTTTATATACGTTATAAATGGATTTTCAGTATAAACTGAATATCGGGATAATCTGGAATCTGAAATATCAAACTGTATATTCTGATATGATATTCTGAAGCTGTACGATATCATATGTGAAGATATACGATAATATTTAATTTTTAATATTAAATTTAATTATATTTAAATATATTTATATATTTAAATGGTCTATTCAGCGCTTTAAAAAAATAGCCAGTTTTGCAAACGACCTCAGAATTCAACGAAACCAGTTTTGTTGGATCCGCAATGTCAAATAGTTGTTAGATTTCAAGTTTCGTGATTTTTAGAGTCACCGTGTAGCCGTACGGATTTTTAGAGTGGAAAACAAGCAGTATTTTGATAGTTAAAAATACGCTGTGTGAGCAAACGGAGTCGGAATTCGACGAAACCAGTTTCGTTGGGTCCGCAATGTCGAACTCTAGCTACATGTCCGGTTTGGTGATTTTTAGGTATCGTATGTGAGCACATAGATTTTTAGAAGACAAAAAAAACATATATAAAATGTTGAAAATAAAATATCCTAAAATATTTAACTTAAATATCTAAATTCCACCCCAATAAATACACCCTCTAACACACCCTTCTAACCTAATTCTCCTCAGAAGTCAACAAAAGAAATCTGCCGTATCTCTTTTTCATTTTTACAATAAATGTCCGAGCAAAAGAAATCCTCAACAATTCGAATTAATTCTTATAAATCATCATAGAAGTAGATTTGTGATCCTTGGGAATTTATCTTCATACTAGTACCCATCACAAAGGGTTCGATGCATAATTTGGTCGATGGATTTTTGGCAGTAGATTTAGGGTTGAGATTCATTGCGAATGGGATCATCAATGCTTGTTTGTGGTTGTATATTCGAAACCGTAGCGAGGTTTAACATCAGCGTGCCAAAGATTGGGAGATTCGGTGCAAACTGGGTTCGATGTCTGTACAGTAGCTTCCGCGTGAAGTGTAGAACGGGATTTGAAGGACTGACGCGAGCTATTTGTTATGGATACGAGGGGAGAGAGCTCGAGAAGAGGAGTCGAACGGTGAAGACGAGAGATGATTTCGTGTATCATGGAGGGAGAACGAGGTCGAGATTCATTTGGGAATGGCTGTTGATTGTTACGGGTGTAAATCGAGTTTGGGAAGAAGACTTAAACGAGCGGGCCTGGTTTTTAAAGGTGGGGTATTGGGCCAGGTGAGAGGATTAAGGCCCGGTTAAGTTAGAGTCCAAAGTTTTATTTAATTTAAAGCAGTTCAAAACTTCTAATAACCGTATCTTTCTCGTATGACATCGAAATCCAGTGAAACAAGTTGCGTTGGGACCGTATGGATGAGAGCTACACACTGGAACTGACTGAAAGTCCATCGGAGCTCGTTACAATTTATGGCGAAATAAATTGTCCGTCTCAAACAACGAACGCAAACCGTTATTTAACGGCTAACGCGCAAATGTGAGTAAATCTCACCAACTATAAACAGTTTATAATTTCATGTTGTATTTTTAGAACTGTTAGAAATTGTCTGATTTACTGTGTGTTGACTGTTTGATTGAACTGCTAGTCAGTTAGTTGAATTTCTATATGGATTCTGTTTAACAGAATATATCATATGGAACTAAAGGTGATGTTATCTATATTGTCTAACATCTGTGATGCAGGGAAACAGGTTGAAGGAATCCGACTGGATTCCACAACAATTATTTTATTGTTTTTCATATGTTTTGATATATGATGTGAATTATAACCTGTTGTTGATTGTGTGTGTATGGACGATATTGAACATCGTGATTTGATATGATTGAATACCATAACATACGGGATGTTGATAAGGAGATTTTCAAAGTGATATTGAAAACAGAGATATTTATAAATTGAAATATTTATAAATAAGAAATATTTATAAATGGGAATATTTATAAATAAGAGGTATTTTAAAAAGGAAATAAATTCAAATCATTTTCTTTTTGGAATGGAAAGGCCTGTGTGGCGAGTTTGGGGATTTTCCCGATGCTCCCGATACAAAGGAGGTTATGGCGAATTTTCGTGGAAATTTAAGGAGTTAGAATATTTCAAGAATAAATTTGAAAAGGAAATATTTGTAAACCATTTACAAATAGAATTGAAAAGGAAACGTTATAAAAGGGAAATCATTTTTTTTAAAGTGTAGAACCGTTATTTAAAAGTAAATCTTTTCAAATGAATAAAACGTCGTTAAAAAGGAAATCTTTATAAAGTGAATAAAGTAAATCGAATATAGACATTCGAAAGGAGTTAATCGAATAGGGTATTCGAAGTTAGTTAATCGAATATGGTATTCGAAGTTAGTTAATCGAATATGGTATTCGAAAGTTAGTTAATCGAATATGTTATTCGAAAGGGGTTAGTCAAGTCGAGTTAGTCAAATAAAGTTAACCAGTTAGAGTTAATCGGTTAGAGTTAACCAGTAGGAGTTAATTAGTTAGAGTTAATCAATTAGAGTTAAAACGAACTAGAGTTAATCAAATATAGTTATTTGAGACAGAGTTAGTCAAACATAGTATTCAGGGTAAGTTGCCATCTTGTACGACTGCTAGCGTAATTCGCAGGGCTGTAAATAGCCTACGGCGGTCGGATGTTTCCTGAGGGAGTCAGGCGTAACCATTGTGATCGCTGCGATCTAGAGTCAAGCGAATGGAGTTTAATCGAATATTAGTTATTCGATAGGAGTTGATCGAGTTGAGAAATAAGTTAAGTTAAATAAGTTGAGTTGATCGGGTGGTTCGACCAAGTTAGTCGAGCCTAGTTAATCGAATCGAATTGGTCGAACCAAGTAAGTCGAGTTAAGTTAGTCAAGTTAGTTGAGCCTAGTTAATCGAATCGAATTGGTCGAACCTAGTAAGTCGAGTCAGTTGAGTCAAGTTAAGTTAGTCGAGTTAAGTTCGTCGAGTTAAATAAATCGATGTTGGTTTCATCGAAAGGAGTTATCGATGTTAGTTTCATCGAAAGGAGTTATCGATGTTAGTTCCATCGAAAGGAAGTTATCGATGTTAGTTTCATCGAAAGGAGTTATCGATGTTAGTTCCATCGAAAGGAAGTTATCGATGTTAGTTTCATCGAAAGGAGTTATCGATGTTAGTTTCATCGAAGGGAGTTATCGATTATAGTTTAATCGAAGTGAGATTTTCAAATATGAGATATTTGAAAAGGAAGAGTTATCTAATATTAGTTATTCAAAGAGAGATTATCGAATATCGTTTATTCGAGAAGGAGTTAATCGAATATAGGTTATTCGAAGAAGAGTTAATCAAATAGAGATTTTCCGAAGAGAGTTAATCGGTAAATTCGATTATATCGAATTCGGGAAAGTACTTATACTTTCCAGTGTTTAAATAGAGGTTTATTTATTTATAAATAATTAAGTATTAGGTTAATTATTCACTAATAAGAATAGAAGTTATAATTAAAGTTAGATAATTCGAAAGGAGGGATTATAACGTTATCGTTATAACCAATGTTTAAAATATAGAAGTGGATTAGTAAAATTGAATCCGAGAAAGGCGTAAAGAAGTTGTTAAAGAGTAAAAGATAAACTTTGACCATTTCGAAGTTATAACGTTGTTCAGTTAAGGTCTGAAAGGTAATTATACCCCAACTTGAGTGACTTCCTTCTTAACTAAGAAATGGCAAGGTTTGATCGTAAAAGAGTTTTGGAAATATTTTCCAAACGAGAATCAGAAATGTTTTCTGATAAAAGAAAATAAGAATTTAGAATATAGGGAAACAGGAGATAAGTAAATAAATGAACTAAAGAGATTTATGTTAAATGATGTTTGTTCGATATAATTTCCATTTGGAAATTATATCGTTGTTTGCACACTTGTTTTTCTTTGATAGTTAACTCACCGACTATCGAAGTTTTGATCATTTTAACGTTGTTAATATGGAGAGACCGGTTGGATTATTATCCAAAGAACCACTCTGTATTGGCATAAGCGTCGCGAATCATATGTGCCAAAGATAATTGAAGACGGAGTAAAATGCAAGGAATATCCTGTCTACAGAATAGTGCCTTCGGTTTGTCCAGTCCCAGGACAACTTGTATGGACGAAGGTCTGACAGAGTATATCCAATGGATCGCGTAAGTTGATCTGTTCAAACGTATTCACGTTTGGTGGCGAAGGAATTCGTTTCTCTTAGCTGTATACCCGTGTTATTTTTGGACAAGTCAATTTGTGATTTGGCGGGTATGATGATGTGACATTCTAAGTGAATGAAGATGGATGTCTGACAGAGTATTTCCAGAAAGGTCACGTACATTGATTTCTTCAACCGTATCAAGAGTGGAAGCGGAGAAGGAAACTTCTTTTAGCTGACACGTAATGTATTGTTGTAGACGTCAATTAGTGATTTTCGATGGATTTGACAATTTAGCATTCGAAATGAATCTGATGTAATGATAAAGCGTAGCTTCTAGCCTCATCAACCGGTAAATGACAGAAATCGGGCAGGCAGCATGGCTAAGTCGGTCGCACCGAAGTAAGGTGTATAATCACCTATCTAGTGAATATTCATTTGTTTCTTAAATCTATCAATGCTGTCCCATATATATATATATATATATACGGGAACGGTTGCTGATCCCAACCGTTGGTGATGTACATTCGATACACTCAAGCGAAATGAGTGGTCGGTCATGTGTGGCTGAGTTACAAGATGTTCTTGTTGAACTCCAGTGTATCGTTCCTAGAGTACACTGACCGGAAGGTGGTTCCATACCTTGTCATAGTTGGAAATCCATTATCCAATACGTGCTTGCGATTTTGATTGTATACTATATATGTAGAACGTGAGATGAAAGCGTTTCTGCTAGTTGATATCTATTTGTACATAGACATTATTATAATATCAAAAGGTTTTTGATATAAAGATATTTTGGATCCTCATAAGGGAAAAACCCGTTCCGTTCCGCGGCGTGGTCTTATGAGATATAGTTTACTTGTTCATATACCTGTTTAAACTATTTTACTCACACCATTCCCATGACTGACCCGGAGTTTACTTTGTTGTTTTCCCTAAACTCTTGGGTGCCTAAATTTGTACGGGCAGTCAAGTAGTCGGGTTTTACAAATACATTGAAGAGCTGGAGCAGGAGGCTTCAGGATCATATAGCTATAGTTATTTCCGCTGTGTTGTAAGTGCTGTACTCTGATAAGTGCTATTGTATACATAACTATTGTATTCCAAAGTTATGTTATCTATTATATGTTATTCGTTCCGCTGTGAGGTTCGTGTTACTCTGATGTTGTGTTCTTCTTCTTCTTCTATTCTAAGTTTCTATCTTATCTATTCTCACCTTCTAATTTCTTTCATTAACTACCGGGATTTTTCGATGTTTTGGTTATCGACGTCGAGCTTACGTCGATAACCAAAGCCGCTCAAAATCCGGGTTACTACAGTTGGTATCAGAGCTTAAGTTAAGAATTACTTGGCTCTGTGGCGTGACTCGGTAGAGAAAGGGTTAGTAATACCCTAGATTGAGTTTGAGTGTATATATACGAGTGCGTATTTGTATTTGATATAGAAATGGTTTTATATTGTGGAGATTCATTGGCTGAGTTGTTTATGAGTTCTGGTCGATCAGTTCGATCCACTGTATCGGTAGGAGTAAATAAACACTTGAATACGATGGACCGACACAGTATGGATATGTGATATATTATCATATATTGGTTGTAATTATAATCGAATGAGATTATAAAGTGAAATGGTTATATATAACTAATCAGAATAATATAAGTAAAGTATATGAAATAAGATGAATTAAACATGAATTTAAATCAGATTTGGAATTAAAATAAGGAAATTTTAAGTTCCTGGTGGATTTTGAAATGTTTTCAAAATGGAAGTATTTAGCAATGGTTTTGGAAATGAGATAGTATTGAAATCACTTGGGTCGCTGGAAGATAATTCCGATGATGACTGCGCAGTATCATCGGTGTGATTTTCGAGTTCTAAGTGGTGGATTACTACAAAAGATTTTGATTTGAATTGTTTTGAGAAAACAAGCTGTTTGGAGATTCAAAGGTTTTGAATTGGCATTATGATTTCAAATTGATTTGAAATTTATCCTGGGATTTAAGTTCTGGAATTAAAATTTAACGTATGAAGTTAAATAGACTGAGATGACAAATGTGAATAAGTGAATTAGAATTAAACTTGAACTAAGTTAAATAAAATTGAATTGGATTAAAGATAATCTAGAATGGAACCAAATTGATAAGTCAATAATTTGGAATTTGATATTGGGGTTCGAATGAAATTCGATTTGGATTTGAGGATATGAACTGATTGAAATTTGATGGAAATAACACTGGTATATGCTGAGTTGATAACATATGGAAGTGATAGAGTTGATATGCCCGACAAAATGGTACAAGTTTATATTTTATATGAGTTTGGAATTTATGAGCCGAATTGGCAAGCCGCTTGGCGTTTTGATTTTCTTTTGGGTTAAAGAAGGCCCGGAGAGGCGAGTTGGAGATTGAGATATCGACCAGTACAAAGGAGGTGCTGGCGAATTTTTTTTTTCAAAAGTTAAGGCGTTAGAAAATTTTGAGGATTTTTGAAAATTTAGTTAGTCGAAATAAATTAATATTTTAGTCGATATTAATTGGTTCATTTGAAACCAGAGATAAGGGGTAAACAGATAAATTTTTACCCAGAAGATAGGGTCGCCCCCTAGCTTAGCAATTTCGAGGACGAAATTTTATTAAGGAGGGAAGATTGTAGTAACCCACATTTTTTAGCTGTTGAACAATTAATTTATTTAATTATTAAATATCGATTTATCGATATCGAGAACGTGAATTAAATAATATTGAGTATTTAATTAATAGTTATAATATAATAAAATATATTATAATGTCGAAATAATCAAAAATATTGGAAATCACAATATTCTGTGAACGGGGTCATCCCTAAGATGTAATTCAGCTTAGAGTTGAATTATACTGACGAATATATTCAATTGACGTCAGTTTGAAACGTAGAATTATAATATAATTAAATTCGAGCGCGTAACGACGCGGCAGTTTGCTATTTGACGATTTGAACTTCAACTGAGTATACAGGATCCGTTTTAAATCGGATTTCTGTGAAACAAGAAACGTGTGGAGCTAGTGGAGTATATCTTTCTAGTGGAAGAGAAAAATCGGGATTTCGTCATGTAGATTTTGAGATACGTCCAAATCAAATTTTAGAAAAGTCGCTATGGAATTCGTATATAATTTGCAACGCTTTATATACGTTATAAATGGATTTTCAGTATAAACTGAATATCGGGATAATCTGGAATCTGAAATATCAAACTGTATATTCTGATATGATATTCTGAAGCTGTACGATATCATATGTGAAGATATACGATAATATTTAATTTTTAATATTAAATTTAATTATATTTAAATATATTTATATATTTAAATGGTCTATTCAGCGCTTTAAAAAAATAGCCAGTTTTGCAAACGACCTCAGAATTCAACGAAACCAGTTTTGTTGGATCCGCAATGTCAAATAGTTGTTAGATTTCAAGTTTCGTGATTTTTAGAGTCACCGTGTGGCCGTACGGATTTTTAGAGTGGAAAACAAGCAGTATTTTGATAGTTAAAAATACGCTGTGTGAGCAAACGGAGTCGGAATTCGACGAAACCAGTTTCGTTGGGTCTGCAATGTCGAACTCTAGCTACATGTCCGGTTTGGTGATTTTTAGGTATCGTATGTGAGCACATAGATTTTTAGAAGACAAAAAAAACATATATAAAATGTTGAAAATAAAATATCTAAAATATCCTAAAATATTTAACTTAAATATCTAAATTCCACCCCAATAAATACACCCTCTAACACACCCTTCTAACCTAATTCTCCTCAGAAGTCAACAAAAGAAATCTGCCGTATCTCTTTTTCATTTTTACAATAAATGTCCGAGCAAAAGAAATCCTCAACAATTCGAATTAATTCTTATAAATCATCATAGAAGTAGATTTGTGATCCTTGGGAATTTATCTTCATACTAGTACCCATCACAAAGGGTTCGATGCATAATTTGGTCGATGGATTTTTGGCAGTAGATTTAGGGTTGAGATTCATTGCGAATGGGATCATCAATGCTTGTTTGTGGTTGTATATTCGAAACCGTAGCGAGGTTTAACATCAGCGTGCCAAAGATTGGGAGTTTCGGTGCAAACTGGGTTCGATGTCTGTACAGTAGCTTCCGCGTGAAGTGTAGAACGGGATTTGAAGGACTGACGCGAGCTGGTTGTTATGGATACGAGGGGAGAGAGCTCGAGAAGAGGAGTCGAACGGTGAAGACGAGAGATGATTTCGTGTATCATGGAGGGAGAACGAGGTCGAGATTCATTTGGGAATGGCTGTTGATTGTTACGGGTGTAAATCGAGTTTGGGAAGAAGACTTAAACGAGCGGGCCTGGTTTTTAAAGGTGGGGTATTGGGCCAGGTGAGAGGATTAAGGCCCGGTTAAGTTAGAGTCCAAAGTTTTATTTAATTTAAAGCAGTTCAAAACTTCTAATAACCGTATCTTTCTCGTATGACATCGAAATCCAGTGAAACAAGTTGCGTTGGGACCGTATGGATGAGAGCTACACACTGGAACTGACTGGAAGTCCATCGGAGCTCGTTACAATTTATGGCGAAATAAATTGTCCGTCTCAAACAACGAACGCAAACCGTTATTTAACGGCTAACGCGCAAATGTGAGTAAATCTCACCAACTATAAACAGTTTATAATTTCATGTTGTATTTTTAGAACTGTTAGAAATTGTCTGATTTACTGTGTGTTGACTGTTTGATTGAACTGCTAGTCAGTTAGTTGAATTTCTATATGGATTCTGTTTAACAGAATATATCATATGGAACTAAAGGTGATGTTATCTATATTGTCTAACATCTGTGATGCAGGGAAACAGGTTGGAGGAATCCGACTGGATTCCTCAACAGTTATTTTATTGTTTTTCATATGTTTTGATATATGATGTGAATTATAACCTGTTGTTGATTGTGTGTGTATGGACGATATTGAACATCGTGATTTGATATGATTGAATACCATAACATACGGGATGTTGATAAGGAGATTTTCAAAGTGATATTGAAAACAGAGATATTTATAAATTGAAATATTTATAAATAAGAAATATTTATAAATGGGAATATTTATAAATAGGAGGTATTTTAAAAAGGAAATAAATTCAAATCATTTTCTTTTTGGAATGGAAAGGCCTGTGTGGCGAGTTTGGGGATTTTCCCGATGCTCCCGATACAAAGGAGATTATGGCGAATTTTCCCGGAAATTTAAGGAGTTAGAATATTTCAAGAATAAATTTGAAAAGGAAATATTTGTAAACCATTTACAAATAGAATTGAAAAGGAAACGTTATAAAAGGGAAATCATTTTTTTTAAAGTGTAGAACCGTTATTTAAAAGTAAATCTTTTCAAATGAATAAAACGTCGTTAAAAAGGAAATCTTTATAAAGTGAATAAAGTAAATCGAATATAGACATTCGAAAGGAGTTAATCGAATAGGGTATTCGAAGTTAGTTAATCGAATATGGTATTCGAAGTTAGTTAATCGAATATGGTATTCGAAAGTTAGTTAATCGAATATGTTATTCGAAAGGGGTTAGTCAAGTCGAGTTAGTCAAATAAAGTTAACCAGTTAGAGTTAATCAGTTAGAGTTAACTAGTAGGAGTTAATTAGTTAGAGTTAATCGATTAGAGTTAAAACGAACTAGAGTTAATCAAATATAGTTATTTGAGACAGAGTTAGTCAAACATAGTATTCAGGGTAAGTTGCCATCTTGTACGACTACTAGCGTAATTCGCAGGGCTGTAAATAGCCTACGGCGGTCGGATGTTTCCTGAGGGAGTCAAGCGTAACCATTGTGATCGCTGCGATCTAGAGTCAAGCGAATGGAGTTTAATCGAATATTAGTTATTCGATAGGAGTTAATCGAGTTGATCGAGTTGAGAAATAAGTTAAGTTAATTAAGTTGAGTTGATCGGGTGGTTCGACCAAGTTAGTCGAGCCTAGTTAATCGAATCGAATTGGTCGAACCAAGTAAGTCGAGTTAAGTTAGTCAAGTTAGTCGAGCCTAGTTAATCGAATCGAATTGGTCGAACCTAGTAAGTCGAGTTAGTCGAGTCAAGTTAAGTTAGTCGAGTTAAGTTCGTCGAGTTAAATAAATCGATGTTGGTTTCATCGAAAGGAGTTATCGATGTTCGTTTCATCGAAAGGAGTTATCGATGTTAGTTCCATCGAAAGGAAGTTATCGATGTTAGTTTCATCGAAAGGAGTTATCGATGTTAGTTCCATCGAAAGGAAGTTATCGATGTTAGTTTCATCGAAAGGAGTTATCGATGTTAGTTTCATCGAAGGGAGTTATCGATTATAGTTTAATCGAAGTGAGATTTTTCAAATATGAGATATTTGAAAAGGAAGAGTTATCGAATATTAGTTATTCAAAGAGAGATTATCGAATATCGTTTATTCGAGAAGGAGTTAATCGAATATAGGTTATTCGAAGAAGAGTTAATCTAATAGAGATTTCCCGAAGAGAGTTAATCAGTTAATTCGATTATATCGAATTCGGGAAAGTACTTATACTTTCCAGTGTTTAAATAGAGGTTTATTTATTTATAAATAATTAAGTGTTAGGTTAATTATTCACTAATAAGAATAGAAGTTATAATTAAAGTTAGATAATTCGAAAGGAGGGATTATAACGTTATCGTTATAACCAATGTTTAAAATATAGAAGTGGATTAGTAAAATTGAATCCGAGAAAGGCGTAAAGAAGTTGTTAAAGAGTAAAAGATAAACTTTGACCATTTCGAAGTTATAACGTTGTTCAGTTAAGGTCTGAGAGGTAATTATACCCCAACTTGAGTGACTTCCTTCTTAACTAAGAAATGGCAAGGTTTGATCGTAAAGGAGTTTTGTAAATATTTTCCAAACGAGAATCAGAAATGTTTTCTGATAAAAGAAAATAAGAATTTAGAATATAGGGAAACAGGAGATAAGTAAATAAATGAACTAAAGAGATTTATGTTAAATGATGTTTGTTCGATATAATTTCCATTTGGAAATAATATCGTTGTTTGCACACTTGTTTTTCTTTGATAGTTAACTCACTGACTATCGAAGTTTTGACCATTTTAACGTTGTTAATATGGAGAGACCGGTTGGATTATTATCCAAAGAACCACTCTGTATTGGCATAAGCATCGCGAATCATATGTGCCAAAGATAATTGAAGACGGAGTAAAATGCAAGGACTATCCTGTCTACAGAATAGTGCCTTCGGTTTGTCCAGTCCCAGGACAACTTGTATGGACGAAGGTCTGACAGAGTATATCCAATGGATCGCGTAAGTTGATCTGTTCAAACGTATTCACGTTTGGTGGCGAAGGAATTCGTTTCTCTTAGCTGTATACCCGTGTTATTTTTGGAGAAGTCAATTTGTGATTTGGCGGGTATGACGATGTGACATTCTAAGTGAATGAAGATGGATGTCTGACAGAGTATTTCCAGAAAGGTCACGTACATTGATTTCTTCAACCGTATCAAGAGTGGAAGCGGAGAAGGAAACTTCTTTTAGCTGACACGTAATGTATTGTTGTAGACGTCAATTAGTGATTTTCGATGGATTTGACAATGTAGCATTCGAAATGAATCTGATGTAATGATAAAGCGTAGCTTCTAGCCTCATCAACCGGTAAATGACAGAAATCGGGCAGGCAGCATAGCTAAGTCGGTCGCACCAAAGTAGGGTGTATAATCACCTATCTAGTGAATATTCATTTGTTTCTTAAATCTATCAATGTTGTCCCATATATATATATATATATATATATATATATACACATATATATATATACGGGAACGGTTGCTGATCCCAACCGTTGGTGATGTACATTCGATACACTCAAGCGAAATGAGTGGTCGGTCATGTGTGGCTGAGTTACAAGATGTTCTTGTTGAACTCCAGTGTATCGTTCCTAGAGTACACTGACCGGAAGGTGGTTCCATTCCTTGTCATAGTTGGAAATCCATTATCCAATACGTGCTTGCGATTTTGATTGTATACTATATATGTAGAACGTGAGATGAAAGCGTTTCTGCTAGTTGATATCTATTCGTACATAGACATTATTATAATATCAAAAGGTTTTTGATATAAAGATATTTTGGATCCTCATAAGGGAAAAACCCGTTCCGTTCCGTGGCGTGGTCTTATGAGATATAGTTTACTTGTTCATATACCTGTTTAAACTATTTTACTCACACCAGTCCCATGACTGACCCGGAGTTTACTTTGTTGTTTTCCCTAAACTCTTGGGTGCCTAAATTTGTACGGGCAGTCAAGTAGTCGGGTTTTACAGATACATTGAAGAGCTGGAGCAGGAGGCTTCAGGATCATATAGCTATAGTTATTTCCGCTGTGTTGTAAGTGCTGTACTCTGATAAGTGCTATTGTATACATAACTATTGTATTCCAAAGTTATGTTATCTTTTATATGTTATTCGTTCCGCTGTGAGATTCGTGTTACTCTGATGTTGTGTTCTTCTTCTTCTTCTATTCTAAGTTTCTATCTTATCTATTCTCACCTTCTAATTTCTTTCATTAACTACCGGGATTTTTCGATGTTTTGGTTATCGATGTCGAGCTTACGTCGATAACCAAAGCCGCTCAAAATCCGGGTTACTACAGCTTAAGTCTTGACGCCATTATCTCCTATGTGAGAAGTTTGAATTATACACTGACCATAAATCGTTGAAATATCTCTTCTCGCAGAAGGATCTTAACTTGAGGTAGCAAAGATGGATGGAGTTTCTTGCCTCGTATGACTTTGAAATTTCCTATACTCCCGGAAAAGGCAACGTGGTAGCAGACGCGTTGAGCCGAAAGAAACTGACCTTAAGCCCGCTCTTTGTGGAAAGGCAAAGCTTGGAGTATATCGCCAGTTTTAACTTTAGGCCCTCCTCAGATTTTGTACCGGGTTTGTTAGCGTCTCTCGAAGTACGCCCTACTCTCTTGGACTCAATAGGCGTTGCACAACGTGAAGACCCTCAGCTTATTGATGTGATTGATAAACTTATTAGGGGTGAGACTTCTGGTCACCTCAGTAGGTACGCCATCGATGATAAGGGTTGGCTGAGGCGAGATGGAAGATTATGCATCCCACAAGCAAGGGAGTTGACAAAGAAGGTTCTCGAGGAAGCGCATCATTCCAAGATGACTATGCACCCTGGCGGTGATAAGATGTACAAGGATATAAAAAGGACTTTCTTTTGGAGCGGCATGAAGCAAGACGTGGCAGATTTCGTTTCTAAGTGCATGACCTGCCAACAGGTCAAGGCGGAACAGAAGAAGCCTGGAGGACTACTTCATCCTTTAGAGGTCCCACAGTGAAAGTGGGATAGCATTTCAATGGACTTCATTGATGGACTGCCTAGGTCGAGAAGAGGCAACACTAGCATTTAGGTAATAGTGGATAGGCTTACTAAAAGCACCCACTTTATACCTATCAAGAGTAGAAGGACTGCCACATCTCTAGCATCTCTTTATCTCAAGGAAATAGTTCGACTCCATGGGATACCCTCCAGCATTGTTAGTGACCGAGACCCTATCTTCACAAGTGAATTTTGGCGGAGTCTGCAAGAAGCTGTAGGCACACAGTTATGTTTAAGCACGGCCTATCACCCCCAAACCGATGGCCAGACGGAAAGGGTGAATAGAGTTTTGGAGGATCTTTTAAGACTTTCCGTTCTTGAATTTGGAGGGACGTGGGAGGATCACCTTCCTTTAGTAGAATTTGCCTACAACAACAGCTACCAAGCTACCATAGGAATGGCACCCTTCGAAGCCTTGTATGAAAGACCGTGCAAATCACCAACTTGTTGGTGGGAGTCTACAGATAAGCTTATACTTGGGCCAGACATGATTCAAGAGACTTCAGAGAAAGTGGACTTGATACGTAGGAGAATGAAGACTGCCCAAGACAGACAGAAATCCTACGCCGACAAAAGGAGGACCGACCTTGAGTTTGAGGTTGGGGACAGGGTTTTCCTTAAGGTATCTCCTTTAAGTAACGTCATTCGCTTTGGATCCATAGGAAAGCTAGCACCAAGATTTGTAGGACCGTTTCCTATCATCGAGAAGGTTGGGAAGATGGTCTATAGATTAGAGCTACCCAAGAGACTGGCCGGAGTTCACAATGTCTTTCATGTATCTCACCTTCGGAAGTGTTTGCATGAGTCTGCGGAAGTAGTGGAACCTAGCATCCTAGAAGAAGCCGAAGTGGAACGTGAAGCAACTGTGAGGAAAGTTCCAACACGCATCTTAGGAACTGAAGTGAAAAACCGCGAAGTCAAACTCATTAAAGTTTAGTGGAGCGACGCCGAGGAAGACACGACTTGGGAAACTGAGGACAGAATACACGCTGCCTACCCTCTTCTTTTTGAGGGTACATCTTCGATCTCTCTTTTTCCTTAAGTTATGCTTTATCTATCTTTTTTTAGGTATATCTCCTCGGTCCTTTTCCTAACTCCTTAGGTAGAAAACAAATGGATGCAAACATGTATTTGAAAACATGTTATGGATGATGGCTGCAAATGGTTGCTATTGATTGCTAGTGGTTGCTCGTGGATGCATATACACACACACCCTAGGTTATAGATCGGCTCAGTCACTTCATATTGCATATGCATATATGTAATCTCATTTGTATATGGTTGAAACTTGATATGTTGTCATATGGTCGTCGCATTTGTATGAATAGTTGTGCACTCATGTAGAATTATGAGTAGGAAAAGTTTGCATACATAATGGATTCATGACACTTACATGATTCGCATTAAGGAGGTCAACTGAATCAGTAGACCGCCTGATTTCTGCATTAGATAAGGACATGTACACACACTATGCATATGATCACGAAGCATTAGAAGTCTTTTAAGGACAGTGGATGCCTGTGTTTGTTGGTTGAGTAGATGGACTGTTGAATGGTAGGATATACATTCTTCCTAACTTGAAGATTTCGGGGACGAAATCCTTTTAAGGGGGGAGAATGTAACACCCCGTGAATTCTATAACATTAAGCTTCACAAATTAAAGTGTAATTAATTCTAAATGAAAGAATTAAGGGAAATGGGTTACGTCATTGCGTTCGTCTCAGAATTCTGCTTGGGATAGAGTCCGAGTTTGCGCGAATCGGACTCCGTATGAAGGAGTTATGACCTTCGGAAGTTTCAGAATAAAATTTAAATTCAAACAACTCAGTTCAAATTCAAAATTCAAAATCGGACTCAAACTGGGCTGGGCGGGAAAATTCCCGCCCAATGACCATGTCGACCATAGGGTCGACCATGGTGTCGACCTGGCCACCCCAGGTCGACCATAGTGTCGACCTGCCTGGTCGACCTGACTAGCTAGGTCTGGCTCTGGCTCGAATTTCTGTGGCTCGGTGTGTCACTAGGGCTGACATGTCACCTCTTGATTGGCTCTTTGAACTTTATATGGTCTAGATTCCTCCTGTCTCCATTTGACGGCTCAAAACAATTTAAAAATCTATAAATACACCCTAAGTCTCAACTGAAAATTCACATAAAAAAATAAGATGGGAGTCGTCATGCTGTCAGGGCGGAAATGAGCATAGCCGTCAAGAGAGAAAAGCTTAGAGACGAATCAAATTAAGAAGAAGATTAAAGTTTAATCAAATTAATCAACGCAACGTTAGTCTACCCAAAGGAGCGCATCTCAATTTCAGAATTCAGATCCAGAATTCAAGATTCTGCATTCGTTGTAAGTATAGTGACCTTTTAGAATATGAATAAAAACTGTGATGTGATTCAATGTAAATGAAAATAGAATTGTGTTATTATATAAATTTTGTGTATTGTAATGGTTTTATCATGACTTGTGTATTGATGTTTGTGGCATAAGTTTGATTGATGCAAGCCTATTAAACAATTGTATATGAAAACAATGGCACTTGCAAGTTTGTGGCAAAAACTAGAATTTGATCCCTTTATGTTTATACTTATGGCATGGACTATATACATTCACTAAGTCTAAATTAAAGCTTATGTAAACATGTTCTAGATTTGAAACCTTTTATGCCTACTTGACCCAAAAACTATGATATCATTCTCATGTTTATTTGCAAGTATAATTGGATCTATGTTAAGTATCGTTTGGGTTTCATAAACTATGCAAGTTCATGTTTATTTGCAAGTATAATTGGATCTATGTTAAGTATCGTTTGGGTTTCATAACCTATGCAAGTTCATGTTGAAATAGGCTATGTGATTAGATGTTATAATTGGACATTTTGGTGAATATACAACATGCTAGTTTTGTGGTTGACATTATGCCAAGTTAAGCATGTTTAAACACAAGTTTGTATTAGCCTAAACTATGCCATTTCATATGTTACCTACTTAGTTATACTTTGATTTGAATGCAAGTTCACATGACCCATCATTTATGTTAGTATCACTAAATTGCAACTTCATGCGCCACACACCTTTATGTATTACATGTTCTTGATTTCCCCTTTTTCTCACGTTTATAAAGTTGGGCTGAATTGTGACAAGCCCAACACATGTTGCGTACAAACGGGGGTATTAACGTTGGGTGTAAAACATGAAAATATATGTTGGCATGGTTGGCACATGCCAACGACAATGACATTTAAGCGGTATGAATTGATATACCGAAGAATAAAAGATATGACATTTACATATATAATTGTGAAATAATAAAATATGTAAATTTAGAAAACACGATATGCTTAACCCGAGGTCGGATTGAGTTGTGATGTAAACCTACCCGGACCCGCCGGCTGTCCGGTAGTCACAACAATACCTATCCAATGTGGGTGGTTAAGCATTGAGCCCAATAATGACCCGAGGTTAGACTGAGCTACGGTGTAAACCTGCCCAGAACCGACCGACACATCCAGTAACCGTAGCAACATCTGTCTAATGTGAGTGGTCAGGTGCTCTAAGAGGCTAAGGACAGATGGTAGGGTTAAGTCAACTATAACACTTAACCAAATTCAACATGTTAACAAGAATTGATGGGTGGGGTTAGGTAAATACAGACACTTGACCACTTAACATGTTTGACTAGAAAATCCTAGTAACGAGGGACCCGTTTCAGCAGTAACCCAAGTTAGGTATCATGGTACCCTGAAACTAGGCAGGGTGGGGCACGATTACTGGGCTGATTGTAAGCGGTCAAACGACGGCGGTGGGTGCACAGTGTAGGTCTAACGGGGTGCGGGCGTGCACACACTCCGGAGCAGACAACCAGGGCACTGGAGACACCAGTAGTATAACCTATGCCTTCTAGAATTTGTGTCGGGGCCGCCACCATGGGTCTTGATACACCCCATGGTGGGACCAGCATAGGTATCTACAATTCTTGGGGGTCGTATGACACATGTTAACGCGAGTAGGAGCCGATCTTTAAATAAAAATATGGATCACTTCACCCTCAGCTTGGGGTGCTAGTTAGAATAAACTCAAGTAGGGGTAGAGATATAGTATGGGTGCGATAGTACAATCGACACTACCTTAGCTTGTGACACTTTCCTATTTTCAGTTTATGTCTATTATGCCCTTTTCTTATTCACATACTGAAGAGTTACTAGATTTACTCAGGCTTTATGTCTGACTCTATTTTCTTTTCATCTTCTTTTCTTTCATCCCCCCCCCCCCCCAGGTCCATAGGGAGGAAACAACTCAGCTCAGTCAGACTCTTTACAAGCTCCAAGAACGTAGATGTATGATTTGGATCTCTTTTGCTCGGATTATGGCTTTGGATATCACTATGGAGATTTTTGTCACTTTATTTATGTTTTATGCTTCTTTAATAATCAAGACAATAATGAGGTTGTAATGTTGGAAGTATTTTGAGACAATTATGGAATGTTTTGTTTGAACACGTATTGATGAAATAAAAGTCTGTTTGGTTTCCGCTGTTTAAAATATGTGTATTTATATCTGTCTTGAGTTTATCTGTGGCTTTTACTTATAAACCTCCACCAAAGTTAAGGCATTCCCTTTGTGAGTGACCTTAACCGAGGTAGGGTGTTTCAGATTGTAGGCACAAGAAGACAAGTGGAAAATCGGTAGCAAATATAGTGGAAAATTTGAGTTCAAACATTGAGGAGTTGGACTTTTCACCAATTGTTTCAGAATGCAACTTAGTCAAGAACCCTGCATAGTGGTGGGTAGACACAGGCGCTATAAATTTCTTAAAAATGAAAAATTTAGTAGATAGAAACTATCAATGTAGATTAGGGCATATAAATTTCTTAAAAATGAAAAATTATCAAACTTGAGACTAATTCCTAAATTCCAAGTAGATAGAAACTATAAATGTGAGACGTGTGTAGAAGCAAAAATGGTCAAAAAACTATTTCATACTATCAATGGAAAACTGAACCACTAGGTTTTGGTTCATACTAATTTATGTGATTTTAAATCATTACCTACAAGAGATTGGAAAAGTAATTTATCACTTTTATTGACGACTATACATGGTATTGCTATGTATATGTTTTAACAAGTAAACATGAAGAATTACAACGTTTATAAAATATAAGGCTGAAGTAGACAACAGTTAAATAAAAAATCAAGATATTGAGATCTGATTAGGTGGAGAATATGAATCACCATTTAAAAAATTCTGTGCAGAAAATAGTATAATTCACTAAATAACAACCACATATTCATCACAACAAAATTATGTTGCCAAGAGAAAGAATAGAACGTTAAAAGATGTGATTAATGCAAGGTTATTAACCTCTGACTTACCGATGATCTCGTGGGGGGAGCCTTAAATATATCAAATCACATATTAAATAGGGTTCCCCACAATAAAAAAAGAATAGTTTGTTAGGATTGCTTCGCATGTTGTTAAGGAGGAATGATGGTCTGGATGCAAAGTCCCACATCACAAAATAAATTAGAGGAGGCAAGTACAAATATGAGCTGGTAGGCACGTAACATCAGGGACTCCTTTTATTACAAGGATGTGTGTGCGCCAACTCATATGCATACACCCTATGAGGAAGGAAGAGGGGGATTTGTTCCGACTGTCGTTACATAACAGTAGTATCAGAATTGAAGGTTACAGACTGGGCTATGCAAGCAAGGCAGTGCTCTCAAAAGTTACTTGTAGGATGCAAGTAAAGGGGGGACTGTTAGGATTGCCTCACATGTTTTTACGGAGGAATGATGGTTTGGATGAAAATTCCCACATCACGGAATAAATTAGAGGAGGAAAGAACAAATATGAGTTGGTAGGCTTGTACATCAGGGATTCCTTCTGTTACAAGGATGTGTGTGCCCCAACTCATACGCGTACACCCTATGAGGAAGGAAGAGGGGGATTTGTTCCGATTGTCATTACATAACAGTGGTATCAGAGCCGAAGGTTATGGACTGGGCCATGCAAGCAAGGCAATGCTCTCAAAAGATACTCGTAGAATTGTGAATCAAGAGGGAGGATTGAGTGACATTTTGTTAAGGTAGGAATGTTGGTCTGAATAAATAGTCCGACATCACGGAATAAATCGAAGGAGTGGAGTACAAATATGAGTTGGTAGGCACGTAACATAAGGGATTCCTTTTGTTACAAGGATGTGTGTGCCAACTCATATGTGTGTGTCATATGCAGGAAGAGGGGGAGCTTTGTTACGACCATCGTTACATAACACAATTCCATATGAGCTATGGAAAGGATATAAACCAAGTTTCAAATACCTCAAAATGTGGGGTGCATGGAAAAAGTTCTGGTTCTGCCTCTCAAGAAAGTCTAACTTGGACAAAAAACTGTAGGTTCTTGCTATCTAGGGCCAGCCCAAAATAGTAGTGCCTACGGATTTTTAGTATTCAAGTCTAATATAGTTGATATCAGTGTAAATACAATCATAAAGTCAAGAGATGCCTCACTCTTTGAAGATGTGTTTCCGCACAAAAAGAGTAAAGGAAATTTTGTTCCTAAAATGACAAAAGAAGAATAAAGCAAGTCACATGAAGATGAAACTCATCGTGAAATTGAGGATGTTGAATCAAGAAGAAGCATAAAGGAAAAAACTTCTAAGATACTTGATTTGGAATGATTCAATACTAAGTAGTAAAACTTGAGAAATAGTTGATTTTCTACCCGAAATAAAACCAAGTGGTAGCAAATGGATCTTCAAAAGAAAGATGAAACCAGATGGCTCTATTGACAAATATAAAGAAAGATTAGTAGCCAAAGGATATCGTCTAAAAGAAAGTGTAGATTTCTTTGATACCTACTCACCGATAACACGAGTGACCTCTATAAGAATGTTAATAGCAATTACATCCATCTATAATTTAGAGATTCATCAAAATGGATGTAAAAACAACATTCTTAAATGGAAACCTTGATTAGGAGATCGACATGAGCAACCTGAAGGATTTGTTCTCAAAGAAAATGAAAATAAAGTATGTAGATTAGTCAAATCATTATATGGACTAAAACAAGCTCCAAAACAATGGTATACAAAATTTGATAGAGTCATGAGGCAAAATGGTTTTGGTATGAATGAATGTGATAAATGTGTTTACTATAAACAAGTTGGACAGTCGTGCATGATGATTTTCCTATATGTAGGTGATATGCTAATCTTCGGTCCGAATAGTAAGGTAATAAAGACCATAAAGAAGGTTATGAACAATTTCGATATGAAAAACTTACGAGTTGCAGACGTTATTTTGGAAATCAAAATAATAAGAACACCTAATGGAATTGAATTATCCCAGTCACACTATGTGGACAAAGTAATTGAAAAGTTCCTGATTTTTAGAATTAAAGGAGTAAGAACAACTTTTAATCCATCAGAAGTACTGCATAAAAACACTAATGAGAGTGTAATGCAACTGGAATAGTCTCATGTAATAGGATGTCTAATGTATCTTTTGAAGTGCACTAGACTAGATATAGCTTATGTAGTAAGTCAATTGAGAAGGTATACAAGGAACCCAGGAAAGGAACAGTGAAAAACACTAATGATAGTGCTGGGATATGTAAAAAATACCAAAAACTTTTCCTTATATTATGGAAAATATCATGCCGTTTAGAATGATATAGTGATGCAAACTGAATTTTGATTCAGAGGACTTAAAATCAACTAGTGGTTATGTATTCATCATAGTAGGAGCAATAGTTTCATGGAAGTCTACTAAACAAACATGCATAGCTCGATCCACTATGGAATCAGAGTTCATCACTTTAGAAAAAGTAGGCAAAGAAGCAGAATGTCTTCGTCATTTTCTAGAGGATATTCCATTTTGGCCTAAACATGTACTAGCCATATGCATACACTGTGATAACCAAACAACATTATGTAGAGCGCAAAACTTTGTGTATAATGGAAAGTCATGGCACATTCGTAGACGCCATAACATAGTTAGACAATTACTCTCAAATGGAACTTTTACCATTGGTTATGTGAGAACAAGTGATAACCTAGAATATTCATTTACTAAAGGTTTATCAAGAGAGAAAATTAACTATGCATTGATGGAATGGGTTCAAAATCCTAAACCAACAAGAGTTATCTTATATGAAAATCTATCCTAGCAACTGGAGATCCATGGACTAAGATCAATAGGCAGACCAGTTCTGAGTAACTCAAGAAGTAATGCATTTGTTTGGGACTTGGTCTCTTCATTCCTATGGTGCACAATAGATTGCATGCCTACAAAAGTATTTAAAGGCTAAAACTATGTTATGATGACCATATCTTGAAAAATACAAGTAGGGTGTACGTAGGGTGTTCTTAATGGTTGCGATCACATATGTTAGTGTGAGTTGGGTCAGCTCTATGAGAATAATCAATGCTTAAATTCACCAAAACACTCGTTGAAATGAATTTGTGTAGGACCAAAATGAACACAACCAAGAGATTGGATGTGAATGGAAAAATGCTTTGTAAAGTTTATTATCTGGTCATGCAAAAAGGCTGATGGTTCAAGATGAAATAATTCACCGATTGTAACACCCCACATCCGTTAGTGTCTCACAAAGGGAATGCACTAAGTTCTGTGGAGCATTTAGGGTAAAAGATGCAGATAAATTACAAGACATACAGAAATTAAACAGCGGAAAATAAAACTTTGCTTTATTGATAAAATAGTTTGTACAATGATTTTACAATATCAGAGTATCATCTGTCTTACAAAATAAAGAAGCATAAAACAACATTTATATTCCCCATTTTTAGCAAGAGCCAGCCATAGCATCTGAAAAGAGAATCCAAGCAAACTTCGACAAATCTTCAAGCTGGGAAAGAGTGACAGTCCAACTTAACCTAAGCCATACTATTCCCTTCTTTACTACCTGGGGGGGGGGAACGGAAGAAAAGAAGATGAAAGAAAAACAGAGTCAGACATAAAGCTTGAGTAAGTTCAGTAACTTCTAGCATGTGAACATGGAAAAACAAAACGACATGAATTAACTGAATAGAAGATAACACCATGATGATAGGGTTGGCAAGATTAGACAAGATTAACACAAGATATGCTAAGATAAGATTAACTGGATATGCTCTAATACTTTCGCCGCTTCGTTATTTCCTAGTTATACTGGTTTCTATATCTCTGCACCACCCAACTAGTGTCCCAACTAGTAACGACAACGTGATCCCAATCCCTGTAGTTTCCGTTGCCTTCAGGCATACATTTATTATTTGTTATCTAGATCTAATCTAGGGTTTCTATGAAGTGTTTCTAGATTCAACTAGAGTTTACGCTATCTGCTGAACGCTTCTCGGATTCAGGGTTTATGCCACCTAGTTCCACTAGGAATTATGCTACCTGTCGAACGATGCCCCCAAGTCTAGGACACACTACCTAGAGTGGTGTATGTTCCTATACTTCCCCACGCATGTATCGCGAATCGTTATCGCTTGTCTAGATGCACATGTCCTGTAATGTGCAGCCCGAGTCCTGTGGCAGGGCAAATCACGGAATACAGAACTCGGTCGGGAGCTTTCAGATATCTGCCAATGCAGATGCTAAGGTCTGTTTTTATTCCAGTGGCTATGGTCCCACTTGACCCCTCCCTCAACTAATGAAAGGCACACCTTGAGAAATGAGAACAATACGCAGGCCCCCGGTGCCCTACTATCCTATGGCCATCCTCACCCATAACTAGATAGCAAGTATATGGTCTTTTGGAGTTCTCCTTCTTTCCGCTTCACGTATCTCGATTGACTCAAGATGGATGGTAGACGACGAGTTGCTATCACAGGGCTACCGTTTTCTCGCCGAATCACGCAGGTCCATCCTAGTCTTTAGGTTGCCATATATTGCAACCAAGGCATACCCCTGGTTCTTCTACGCAGACCTTAACCTCTGTGAGCCCAGGAGGATCATCTGCAGCCTCACAGATGGATACTAAGAG
This sequence comes from Allium sativum, assembly GCA_030737875.1. Lineage (NCBI taxonomy): Eukaryota > Viridiplantae > Streptophyta > Magnoliopsida > Asparagales > Amaryllidaceae > Allium > Allium sativum. Next base: position 267,113,510 of record CM060913.1, on the reverse strand, counting down.
TACCCTCACATCCCCTCGAAGCCTCGGGCTTCGTAACCCAATTCGTTGGAGCCTTCTTTTTACTCAGACGGACATTCTCTCCTTCTTTTGTTATAATAAGAATTACTACTTAGTTCTACTAACTAACATTTACCACTTAGTTTCCAGAATCGTTGTTTTCTTAACTAAGGTTTACTACTTAGTTCCCTTTCCCGTCAATTTGGATTGGTTTAGTGTCATTAGTCAATTCAAGCCAACTTTACCCTCTTCATTTATCCTGTCAAACTGGTTAAGTGTTATCAGTAATTCATGTTGACTTAACCCCACCACAAACCAAGTTATATTGGTTAAGTATTTCTTATTACTTAACCCTACCCATTCACCCTGTATTGGTTCAGTGTTCCTTTTTAACTTAACCTTGCCCGTCTGTTTTAACTAACATGTTATTAACGGTTAAGTATTATCCCTTCATGTTTAGACTTAACCCTATTCCTTTATCACAATCTGATGGTTAAGTGTTCAAGTTTACTTAACCCTACGGTCTAGCCCAGCTAACATATCAAATTGGCTAAGTGTATTTACTTAACCCCAACCTCTAGTCTAGTTAACATGTCAAATTGGCTAAGTGTATTAACTTTACTTAACCCCACCTTCTAGTTTAGTTAACATGTTAATTTGGCTAAGTGTTTTCTTAGTTACTTAACCCCTACAAATCTGGTCTTGTTACCATAAGTTTGGTTAAGTGTCCCTATGGACTTAGCCCTCCCATTCTAGCTTGACTGTGTTAAGTTGGTTAAGTGTTCCTATGGACTTAACCCTCCCATTCTAGCTTAACCGTGTTAAGTGTCCGTATGAACCTAACCCCGCCCATCGGTTTGGTTATCTTGTTGAATTGGTTAAGTGTCTTAGTTAACTTAACCCTACCATTCTTGTTCTAGCTTTAATTAAATAGATTAAAGCCGCGACCACTCACATTAGACAAATATTGTTGCGAATACTGGATGTGCCGGTTGGTTCCGGGCAGGTTTACATCGCAACTCAGTCTAACCTCGGGTTAGGCATATTCGTGTTTTATACGTTCAAAGGGTTTTGATTAATTTTCAAATCACGTTTTGAAAGCAACCATCCTGTCCGTCGGATTAGTTAGGGATAGCCAGGGAGAGCAGGAAACTTGTATTTTCCAAACCCAAGCCTAGACACTATCCTCTCTGTCACCCTAGAACTTTCTAGTGTGTTATTAAAAGAGATGTCGTTAAGAAACCTTTAGTTTGTCTAAATTCACATTTTCTCATTTAGGACAAATTCTATAAGTAAATTATTCCTAATTTACTTATCTCCTAATTACTCTTTTAATGTAAATTGTCAACCTTTATTCTTATGGCCCATTTTCCCCTCTATATCATATTTATGCTTTTTGGTATGTAAACTATACCAAATCAAGCGTCACTAACCATGATTTTGCTAGACATGACAATTATTCCCAATTACGGCCAATTTCAAATTTATGCCAATATACCTATTATGCCAAATTAGCTAATCCAATTCTGATTTAACATTCTAATTACAGTTCATGTCAAACTAGACTTATTATTCTAGTTCACAATTCATGTAAATGCTAGATTTACAAGTCACTACTAGATTCAAATTACACATCCTATAACTCATGTAAAATTTATCCAATTTGCTTATTTATGAACATGCCATAATACATGTTCCCAATTTATGCCAATTCCCAAGTTAAAACCACGTTTTTAGTAAATTTCATATTTTGCCCAAATCGTATTCCCACCGTTCGTATAATCGTGATTCAATCTAGATTATAGATAAATCTAGATTCGTAGAAAATAGGGAATGAACCAAAGATGCTATGCAAAAGATAGACATAATAACTGGCATAAAAAGGGTTGAATAACGACGTAGGTTCAAGAACATGGGTAGACCTAACTTAATAGGTAAATTCCCAAGGTCTAAAAGCAAAGAAAACCAAGAATAGACAGAATAGAGACGTAGGTTCAAGAACATGGGTAGACCTAACTTAATAGGTAAATTCCCAAGGTCTAAAACCAAAGAAAACCAAGAATAGACAGAATAGAAAATCAGGTTTAGACCCAATTTCACAGTCACAAAACTTAAGTAGCACTTTCCTAGTCATGAATCACAGTTGTTCTTATTATGTCATAGGCAATAGTTTATCTTTCCTAATCAAAGGTATAGGCATGTGTTCATAGTCAAGGAAATAATTCTCATAGTCACAGTCATAGGCAATGTTCATAGTCATAGGCGATGTTTATAGTCATAGGCAATGTTCATAGTCATAGGCGATGTTCATAGTCATAGGCAAGGCCTAATTGGTCATCGAATCATAACAGTTCTTAATCAGGTCCAAAGATATAGGCACAGATTCGAATAGAGAGAGATTTGGCATATTCTTTTATTCCTTTAATTTCATGTCACGAATAGAGAAAGCGTTCATATCTAAAAATAACTGACTTACAGAGATTACATTAGAATAGAAAGATGGCGATGCTATGATTCGTGCGATATTGCTCGAAATCGTTTGAGGTAGCCTTTGATTCTCATTCTGAAGCCTTAATCTTGATTCGAACCTCCTCTTGACAACTTGAGCAGCACTTCCTCGTCTTGATTTATTTTATATATTACTTATTTATATATTTTCTAAGTGGCAGCATAAGGATAGAAAAGAATTGTGAATAGAGAAGAAGACTAGGGTTGTTTATATAGTGTAGAAGTCAACGAATCTGGTCAGAAGGGCGTCCGGATACAGAGAAACGAATCAGGTTCAGAAAGCTGGAAAAAGCAGGGGGGGGGGTCGACCCCCAGGTCGACTACCCAGTCGACCTGGGTGCCTTGGGCGGGAAAATTCCCGCCCAGCCCAATCTGGGTCTATTTTTGAATTTCGAACTCGTTTTCTGACCTGTTTTGAAATTTGAACTTCGCTGAATCTTCCGGAGGCCATATCTTCCTCATAAGGACTCCGATTTACGCAAACTCGGACTAGTTTTCATGCAGAATTCCGAGACGAACACAATGGCACAGCCCGTTTCCCTTGATTTTGATTTTAACTTTTAATTATGCCTTGATTTGTAAATCTTAGTGTTGCAAAATTACGGGGTGTTACATTCTCCCCCACTTAAAAGGATTTCGTCCCCGAAATCTCCAAGTTAGGAAGAATGTTTCCTACCATCCAATCACCCATATACTCAACCATTCAATCACAGGCATCCATTGTCCTTAGAAAGACTTCTAATGCTTTCATGTTCATATGCATAGTGTGTGTATATGTCTTTATCTAATGCAAGATCAGGCGGTCTACTGATTCAGTTGACCTCCTTAATGCAAATCATGTCAGTGCCATGCGTCCAATCATGTATGCAAGCATCCCTAGTTATGTAAATACTACATGTGTGCATAGCCATTCATCCATATGCAACATCCATATGATAATCATATCAAGTTCAACTTACAAACAAATACATATCTGCAAATGCAATATGAAAGCGTCCGAACTGATCTAGTATCTAATACGTATGCATATGCATTCACGAGCAGCCATTAGCAACCACTTGCAACCATCAACCATAACATGTTTCAAACACATGTTTACGTCCATTGGCTTCTACCTAAAGGATCGAAGGTACGACCTAGAGGATATACTTTGGAAAATGAAACAATTATGCGTAAAGCTCCTATAGAAAACGAAATCAAGAATGCACCCTTAAGGAAAAGGGTATGATGCTAGTATCTAGCCTTCTTGAGCTTTACTCCACTGTATCTTAACTAATTTAACTTCACGATTGTGAAGTTTCTGACCTCCATTTCCAAAATAAACAGATGTCAATTACGGTATCAAGTGTATGTACTAAGATGATTAGAGGTCTCCCTCTCCTCCACCATGTCATAACTATAAGGGTCGAAAGGTTACTACGTGCTTTTTGGAGTGCCTGCCACAACTATTCATCTCTCACGCAACCCATCCTAGTCGAACTCGACATTCCTCAAGTACAATCCCCAAAGGCCTAAACCAATATCAGACAAGCACCCAAGGAATATCTCCTCCGAATTTAGACGATCTACGTGAGATGATATAAGCAACTCGCTAACTATTCTCAAATCCCTACTAACCAAAAATAAACTGGTCGGACCACCAATTGGATTTGAGACTCTAGTGGGATCCTTTTACTATACAAGTGCTGTGGTGCAGAGACTCAGCTATGGAAGTGGGTATGAACAAATGCGAAGCGCTAAAACCGAAAGGGTACGGACAGAAAACTAAACTCTTCCAACAGAACTTTAATACCTTTCTCCTAGGTGTGCTTGGTGGTGAAAGTATGTACTTTCCCTTCTGAAAATCTTGTTCCTCATTCTTGCCCTTGTCCTTAATTATATGCCCTATTATACCCTAGTAAAGATACTTCCTCTTGTCCTAGGTTTTATAATTCCTTCCTCCTTTGTGAGCTAAATCTACATCCATGAATTCCTCATCCTAGGGTTGTGCTCCTTTGCCAAACTCCTCATCTCCTTCCGTGTGTAGTCATGTTAACAAATCTCTCGAAAGCTGCTTCCATCGTACAGAAAACCCTACTAAGCTTGAAAGAAAACTAACCGCAGGTGGAACTACTACGGTTATAGATGGAAGTCGGGCACTACTTCGCCCTTCGATGAGGTTACCTCCCCGAAAGCCAGGAGCCCCCAGAGACTCAAGAAAGAAGGAGACGAGAATTCAAACAGAGGAAGAGAAGATAGTGCGTATGGCTTTGGGGAATATGCCTTTAAAACAAAACTTTTCTCTTGAAAATGCTTCTTTAAAAACCGTTTTGAAAATAATTTTTCAAATCCTTTATCTGATCCGGCAACCTTCAGCTCTGATACCACGTGTAACACCCCACATCCGTTAGTGTCACTCACAAAGGGAATGCACTAAGTTCTGTGGAGCATTTAGGGTAAATGATGCAGATAAATTACAAAACAGACAGAAATTAAACAGCGGAAAATAAAACTTTGCTTTATTGATAAAATAGTTTGTACAATGATTTCTTTACAATATCAGAGTATCATCTGTCTTACAAAATAAAGAAGCATAAAACAACATTTATATTCCCCAATTTTCGCAAGAGCCAGCCATAGCATCTGAAAAGAGAATCCAAGCAAACTTCGACAAATCTTCAAGCTGGGAAAGAGTGACAGTCCAACTTAACCTAAGCTATATTATTCCCTCCTTTACTACATGGGGGGAGGGGGGAACAGAAGAAAAGAAGACGAAAGAAAAACAGAGTCAGACATAAAGTCTGAGTAAGTTTAGTAACTTCTAGCATGTGAACATGGAAAAACAAAACGACATGAATTAACTGAATACAAGATAACACCATGATGATAGGGTTGGAAAGATTAGACAAGATTAACACAAGATATGCTAAGATAAGATTAACTGGATATGCTCTAATACTTTCGCCGTTTCGTTATTTCCTAGTTATACTGGTTTCTATATCTCTGCACCACCCAACTAATGTCCCAATTAGTAACGACAACGTGATCCCAATCCCTGTAGTTTCCGTTGCCTTCAGGCATACATTTATTATTTGTTATCTAGATCTAATCTAGGGTTTCTATCAAGTGCTTCTAGATTCAACTAGAGTTTACGCTATCTGCTGAACGCTTCTCGGATTCAGTGTTTATGCCACCTAGTACCACTAGGAATTATGCTACCTGTCGAATGATGCCCCCAAGTCTAGGACACACTACCTAGAGTGGTGTATGTTCCTATACTTCCCCACGCATGTATCGCGAATCGTTATCGCTTGTCTAGATGCACATGTCCTGTAATGTGCAGCCCGAGTCCTGTGGCAGGGCAAATCACGGAATACAGAACTTGGTCGGGAGCTTTCAGATATCTGCTGATGCAAATGCTAAGGTCTGTTTTTATTCCAGTGGCTATGGTCCCACTTGACCCCTCCCTCAACTAATGAAAGGCACACCTTGAAAAATGAGAACTATACGCAGGCCCCCGGTGCCCTACTATCCTATGGCCATCCTCACCCATAACTAGATAGCAAGTATATGGTCTTTTGGAGTTCTCCGCCTTTCCGCTTCACGTATCTCGATTGACTCAAGATGGATGGTAGACGACGAGTTGCTATCACAGGGCTACCGTTTTCTCGCCGAATCACGCCAGTCCATCCTAGTCTTTAGGTTGCCATATATTGCAACCAAGGCATACCCCTGGTTCTTCTACGCAGACCTTAACCTCTGTGAGCCCAGGAGGATCATCTGCAGCCTCACAGAGGGATACCAAGAGTACCCTCACGTCCCCTCGAAGCCTCGGGCTTCGTAACCCAATTCGTTGGAGCCTTCTTTTTACTCAGACGGACATTCGCTCCTTCCCGTGTTAAACTAAGAATTACTACTTAGTTCTACTAACTAAGATTTACCACTTAGTTTCCAGAATCGTTGTTTTCTTAATTAAGGTTTACTACTTAGTTCCCTTTCCCGTCAATTGGGATTGGTTAAGTGTCATTAGTCAATTCAAGCCAACTTAACCCTCTTCATTTATCCTGTCAAACTGGTTAAGTGTTATCAGTAATTCATGGATACTTAACCCACCACAAACTAAGTTATATTGGTTAAGTATTTCTTATTACTTGACCCTACCCATTCACCCTGTATTGGTTCAGTGTTCCTTTTTAACTTAACCTTGCCCGTCTGTTTTAACTAACTTGTTATTAACGGTTAAGTATTATCCCTTCATGTTTTAGACTTAACCCTATTCCTTTATCAAAATCTGATGGTTAAGTGTTCAAGTTTACTTAACCCTACGGTCTAGCCCAGCTAACATATCAAATTGGCTAAGTGTATTTACTTAACCCCAACCTCTAGTCTAGTTAACATGTTAATTTGGCTAAGTGTATTAACTTTACTTAACCCCACCTTCTAGTCTAGTTAACATGTTAATTTGGCTAAGTGTTTTCTTAGTTACTTAACCCCTACAAATCTGGTCTTGTTACCATAAGTTTGGTTAAGTGTCCCTATGGACTTAGCCCTCCCATTCTAGCTTGACTGTGTTAAGTTGGTTAAGTGTTCCTATGGACTTAACCCTCCCATTCTAGCTTAACCGTGTTAAGTGTCTGTATGAACCTAACCCCGCCCATCGGTTTGGTTATCTTGTTGAATTGGTTAAGTGTCTTAGTTAACTTAACCCTACCATTCTTGTTCTAGCTTTAATTAAACAGATTAAAGCCGCGACCACTCACATTAGACAGATATTGTTGTGAATACTGGATGTGCCGGTTGGTTCCGGGCAGGTTTACATCGCAACTCAGTCTAACCTCGGGTTAGGCATATTCGTGTTTTCTACGTTTAATGGGTTTCGATTAATTTTCAAATTAGGTTTTGAAAGCAACCATCCTGTCCGTCGGATCGGTTAGGGATAGCCAGGGAGAGCAGGAAACTTGTATTTTCCAAACCCAAGCCTAGACACTATCCTCTCTATCACCCTAGAACTTTCTGGTGTGTTATTAAAAGAGATGTCGTTAAGAAACCTTTAATTTGTCTAAATTCACATTTTCTCATTTAGGACAAATTCTATAAGTAAATTATTTCTAATTTACTTATCTCCTAATTACTCTTTTAATGTAAATTGTCAACCTTTATTCTTATGGCCCATTTCCCCCTCTATATCACATTTATGCTTTTTGGTATGTAAACTATACCAAATCAAGCGTCACTAACCATGATTTTGCTAGACATGACAATTATTCCCAATTACGGCCAATTTCAAATTTATGCCAATATACCTATTATGCCAAATTAGCTAATCCAATTCTGATTTAACATTCTAATTACAGTTCATGTCAAACTAGACTTATTATTCTAGTTCACAATTCATGTAAATGCTAGATTTACAAGTCACTACTAGATTCAAATTACACATCCTATAACTCATGTAAAATTTATCCAATTTGCATATTTATGAACATGCCATAATACACGTTCCCAATTTATGCCAATTTCCAAGTTAAAACCACGTTTTTAGTAAATTTCATATTTTGCCCAAATCGTATTCCCACCGTTCGTATAATCGTGATTCAATCTAGATTATAGATAAATCTAGATTCATAGAAAATAGGGAATGAACCAAAGATGCTATGCAAAAGATAGACATAATAACTAGCATAAAAAGGGTTGAATAACGACGTAGGTTCAAGAACATGGGTAGACCTAACTTAATAGGTAAATTCCAAAGGTCTAAAACCAAAGAAAACAAAGAATAGACAGAATAGAGACGTAGGTTCAAGAACATGGGTAGACCTAACTTAATAGGTAAATTCCCAAGGTCTAAAACCAAAGAAAACCAAGAATAGACAGAATAGAAAATCAGGTTTAGACCCAATTTCGCAGTCACAAAACTTAAGCAGCACTTTCCTAGTCATGAATCACAGTTGTTCTTGTTATGTCATAGGCAATAGTTTATGTTTCCTAATCAAAGGTATAGGCTTGTGTTCATAGTCAAGGAAATAATTCTCATAGTCACAGTCATAGGCAATGTTCATAGTCATAGGCGATGTTCATAGTCATAGGCAATGTTCATAGTCATAGGCGATGTTCATAGTCATAGGCAAGGCCTAATTGGTCATCGAATCATAACAGTTCTTAATTAGGTCCAAAGATATAGGCACAGATTCGAATAGAGAGAGATTTGGCATATTCTTTTATTCCTTTAATTTCATGTCACAAATAGAGAAAGCGTTCATATCTAAAAATAACTGACTTACAGAGATTAGATTAGAATAGAAAGATGGCGATGCTATGATTCGTGCGACGTTGCTCGAAATCGTTTGAGGTAGCCTTTGATTCTCATTCTGAAGCCTTAATCTTGATTCGAACCTCCTCTTGACAACTTGAGCAGCACTTCCTCGTCTTGATTTATTTTATATATTACTTATTTATATATTTTCTCAGAGGCAGCATACGGATAGAAAAGAATTGCGAATAGAGAAGAAGAGTAGGGCTGTTTATATAGTGTAGAAGTCAACGAATCTGGTCAGAAGGGCGTCCGGATACAGAGAAACGAATCAGGTTCAGAAAGCTGGAAAAAGCGGCGGGGGAGGGGGGGAGGGTCGACCCCCAGGTCGACTACCTAGTCAACCTGGGTGCCCCAGGTCGACTACCCAGTCGACCTGGGTGCCTTGGGCGGGAAAATTCCCGCCCAGCACAATCTGGGTCTGTTTTTGAATTTCGAACACGTTTTCTGACCTGTTTTGAAATTTGAACTTCGCTGAATCTTCCGGAGGCCATATCTTCCTCATACGGACTCCGATTTACGCAAACTCGGACTCGTTTTCATGTAGAATTCCAAGACGAATGCAATGGCACAGCCCGTTTCCATTGATTTTGATTTTAAATTTTAATTCTGCCTTGATTTGTTAATCTTAGTGTTGCAGAATTACGGGGTGTTACACCGATAAACCAAGCATATCTGATAAAGTTTTAACTAGGGAAAGATTCAATGTGATATATCTAGTTATTCACGACACAACATTATTTTCATATGAACTGTGTGATTTTACACTTTGTGTGGGGAGACATATATCGTCATTCATGTAGGGGATTGTTACAAATTTTAATATGGCGAATGAGATACAAGTCTCACATCGCCAAAAATAACCATGTGTCCATGCTTAAATAGTAGATCCTTGTTTCTTATATTGGCCCTTAGGATTAGAAAATTTTGTACGAGAGGGAGGACCTATATGGTCGTGGATTAATACACATGCGCGCGTCGCCTCTTGCCCATCTCGTATTGAACTGAACTAGGCCAGGTTGGATGCGGATGGGGACCCAAAAAGGCTGGACTGTGTTATATTTTCTCTACATAAAAGTGAATGGTTTCCAAACAGGAATAACTTTTGTAAATATATGAATGGACGTGATTGTTTATAAATGGAAATACCTGTTGAAATGATTGGATGTGACGTTTTGCCAAAGGAAGTGGTCACTGCAAATTAAACATTGCGACACATGTATTCGCAAATGGAAATAACCGTTGTGAATCACTGTTGCAGGCGTTGAAAATTTCAACATTGCAAATGAAACGACACGAGTATTCGCAATGGAAATGACCGTTGTGAATTACTGTAGCAGTTGCTGAAGAGATGCAGCCAAGAATTGCAATTGCTAGAAAAGAAGTATCCTTTTTTCCAATAGAAATAAGCGTTGCAAATTAAAGAAATACAACTTTTCCTAATGGAAACAACCGTTGAAAATTATCTATAAATAGAGAAAGAAACCTAATCACTTTTCTTACTCAAAAATTTCAAAATTATTTCTTCTTTCTCTTCATTTTTACAAAAATCTTAATAGTCCTAAAAATCGCGTAGAAGATCATGTACAACACAATTTAGAGAATATTATGTCTTCATATCTTGGGAGACTTTGAATAAAGTCTCAAGGAAATTATCACGACAAGCCTCAGATGAAATTTCCTTCTATATTGCGGTTAGATTTTGTATCTTGTAAATTTATTTACATATATTGCTGCTATCTTCCCTATTAGAAGGTGTATCGTTTCTGCTTAATAGTAAAACGATGTTTATTATTGTTGTTTAATATAATAGCTTGTTGTTGTCGTTATTAACTTAATTTGTTGTTGTACATTCGTTACGATAACGACTATTGTGTAAAAAATTACTAAGATCATATTCCAAAATACTAAAAATTTGATTTATAAACTTGTGTAAGGAGTTTATAATTGTTTGGTCTCTGTTTTGGTGTACTAATCGTATAGCAAGTACAACTACCAAAACCATATTTTGATAATATACTAGGAACCTTTTTTGGATGTGTGCATCATATCATACTATAGAGTTATTGCTCATAATGGTTTAATTAAACAATTAAGGATTACTTGTTTTAACACGAATAAAAAAATCATAGTTTCTCTTTGACGAGAAATTCTGTCAATTTAAAAATATCGTCGAATTTATATATCATTATAAAACTACAAGCACACAACATACAATCGTAGTACGTGCTCGGGTCGATCGGTAGATAAAGTTTTTAAAATTCAAAATTACTCAATCAAATTAGACCAAATTTTAAGCTTGTATTAACTAACTAAAAAAATTAACAAAAACTAGAAAAGAAGTTAAGAATTAATTAGAGGTCAGAGAGCAATTTATATGCAAATTCACTCTCATAATTACACAAATTAACAAAGAATGATTTTATAATTTTTTTTAAATCTCCTGTGTAACTGGCTGATGTTTTATTATAAGAATGATCTAATTGTTTTATTAACTAACACAACTTAAACCATTTATGTATAGTACACCCTCTAACTAACTTACATACTTTCATGAAAATGACAAAAAGTTGAAAATAAAATTTACTTCAAGCATATTATATTTACTAGTTGAGTTAGTAACATGGAGTATCAGATTTGAAAATAATCTCAACCTAGCTACAATAGTCATATGTTGATGAAGAGATAATTTGTGTTTATCCTTGATTAAGCATAGCCTATTTAGTTTGAATAGCATAAACTATCAAACTCGATATTAAACAATAAATGTACATAAGCATTCAACTTTCATTAAACACAACAAGAGATTATAAGTAAGGTAGCATTCGAGCAAGCAAATCGCCCAGTTTGGGTTTTGGACGCTTCCGTTGATCCAAAACCAAACCGGACAATTTGGCCCTCTTCTTTAACGTAGTGGGACACATCCGACGATAGCAGTTATTTTTTTTGACTCTTTTTAACCCGTTAAACCCATTTTTTTTCTTCCTTAATTACCTCATTTCTTTCCTAAGTTACCACGTTTAATTGTCATGTTTAAATGCTCTTTTTAACGCCGCAAATGCATACTTTGTTTAATATTCAACCCCGTTTTAATAGCTCATTTAAATACCCATTAAAATGTCCTGTAACTGTTTACTAAAAAGGCACCCTAAATCACTTATATTAATGTTTTAATGATTCACAAGTGCTTCATTACTCATAAATTAAAGGGGTTTAGCTACTCATAATTGAATAGATGTTAAGATAAGTAGATTTGACATATATAAAAAGAGAAGGTAATGAATGTGTGGAATAAAAACAATTTAATAACTTGCATAAAAGAAACTAAATTACTTGCATAAGAAGAAAAGATAGCATGGAAGACAACATAAGCATAAAAAGAACATAAAAGAAAGTTGCATAAAAGTAAAGAACATTAAAATAAATGACAAGCCTTAGAAAGTCGTTAACAAGGAACCAATTACTTCTATTCTTTATTTTGATGTACAACTTGCATGAAAGAAAAAGTAGATTACTACATGATATAAGAGGGTTATTAATAGATGCCTAAAACATAATTTATATTTAGCGTGCTATCCGAAATGTCATTGAGATGGTGTGTAGTCTCTAAGTAATAGTCAGTCTTTAACTAATCAGTCACTAACTTCACTTTTGCTTTTGATCTGTTTTATGTTAAGTAGTGGGTAGGTGAGCTACTCCATGTTACAAGAACTGATTTATTTCTTCATGTTTTTTGCTATAAAAATTATGTATGCATATATCTTCATGTAGATTTTTCATTTGCACTCATTTTCCTACAACATATAATAAAATTGTGCAAGTAAATTTTCTTTTAATTAATTCATACTCAAAATTATCGTATCACCCTTATGAAAATGAATGAACGATGACAAGAAAATAGTTTTCAATTTTTGTTTAAGACATGTAAAGACACACTGATATGTTATGTACTTATTAAAAAAAGAATAATTATGTATGTAAAAATATGCACTTTTACCTGTAAATCAAATACCCCAGATTTTTCTTTTTATTCATCTTCGAATAAACTAAACTAAAATAAATCCACTTTCATACGAAGCATGATTGCATTGAGCGTGTGCAGCTAGCCACTAAAGCTCTGCGTGTCCCTTCTAGGACAAGTGTTGTCTCGTAAGGAATTTCAATGGATACTACCCACAAAATCCATATGCAAAATGCAAAAAATGAGGGGTATTTACAAAGATATGAGTGCAACTTTATTTATAAAATGAAATTTTACTTTAAAGTAGGATGCAATAGTAAGGTACAATGGTCATTATCATAAAATTATAGATTTTACAAGTCAAAATTTCAAACGAAAATAAGTTTTCATTACTTTTTGACTCTAGCTTGATTTGGTCGAATCACAATACAAATATAAAATAAATTCTTTAATTGATTATCAAAGTTTGCACAGTGGTATTCTTGTTTCTTTTTACATAAGAAATTCAATCGATAGAGTTAAGATGATTCTTGACTTTGAATTTCTTACTCTCTCTTTTTATTATTTTACAGAAATTATTAATTTTAACATTAAATAAATAAGCCTAGCTCAGGTAAACTAAGGAAATGGTCAAGCATTTTCGAACCATGCATAACCGTGAGAATTTTTAAATGAGATTAAAAAAATATTTATACTTTTAATACTTAGACTTTAATTCTTCTCTTATATGAATATCCATCGTAACCGTAAGGAATTTCAAATGAGAATGGAAACACATGTATAGAGAGATTAAAGTTATTTGCTCATGCATAATCGTGAGGACTTCAAAGTGAGGGTGAATACACAACCACAAGGACTCTGAGTGTTTTTTTTTAATTTATATACATACACCTAACTCAGGTAAACCGAGGTTGGATGTATCATCCATGCACTGTCTTATAGGATTACGCGAGAAGAGTACAGAGCATGGCGGGTACATATAAGTGCAATGTATACACATGACTATAGATGTTAAAAATATATACATAATACACAATTTTTTGAAGAGAAGAGGGATATGTAAATACATCTCAGCACAACCTAATACTAAACATGTAAATTGTTAACTCGTTTACTTTAAATCAACCATTCCTTTAAATAATGACCGCAATTTAGAAAACATTTCATCTCTATGAATCTCCACATATACTAGTTACACTAAATTGCTTGCGATTTAAACTTTTCTTTTGATTATTCGTTAAGATAAGTAAAATCCTAAAAAAATAAATATAACAACTGAACTTGTATACTATAGTATTGCGTCTATTTAATAAATTATGATGCTACTTTATGGTCTTTTGTGGTATTAAAATTTATGGATAAATAAAAGAAACTGCAAAAAATCAAACCAAGAAGAATCAAAATAAACATGAACCCCTCCCCAACACACTTGGTTTTGACTGTGTCTCCACAATCAATACGTGGTATTATGAGAGTAAAGAAGAAAAACATACGCATATTTACAATAGAAGGTTTATTAAAAACTTGATTGAAATCATAACCACCTAATCATTCGAGCATTTGGTAAATTAAGTAAATTGGATCTTGAATGATTGTAGGACCGATTCCCCTAATATCGGTGATTGACCACTCAATCACATTCTTATTTTTCAAAAGCCTTGAAAGAAGAAATGCCTCTTGCTCAAGGCACTACAAAACATGTCATTTGCATTGGTTGTTCAATCAGTTTTTAAGACAGATGCAAATGCTGATTATTTGCATCGATTGTTTGGTACAACCGATGCAATAGAGCAGATGCAAATGACTATATTTGCTTTTCAAGGATGGATGTACTGCATCGGCCCTTTTAAACAACTGATGCTACTAAATAGATGCAAAAACAACATTTGTAATGACACTAATGTATTGCTTCAGTTGCTTATGTTGTTACAACCGACGCAAATTAATCTGAAGCAATTTTTTTCACTAAACTCTAAAACAATATCGAATAAAAACTAAAGTTATGAAAATGCATTATTGCCACGAATCTGATCAAATAAACAATATACTTGTATTATCAATCAACATAGTTCATGTGTGCAAAAACAAAACAAAAACATATATGCACACTCGTCAAAAAACAAAAGTCAATGTACATAACAAAAGATTAACATATACATAACAAAAGATCAACTACATCCAATTATATATGATATAACTGACTAAGTTATCCCGAACTCGTCTATCTCTTGTTGGTTATATGAACCACGTTGTGCAAAGTCCAGCAATTTATAAGATAATACTATTTCAAAACGTACGTGATTAACATATAATAGCTAGGAATGAAACAAATTAAAGTGGTACCTTTTGTAAATCGATACTTTGATTGTGGTATTTTACAATGTGATGCATATACCTCATTACATAATATACACAATCTATTGCTTCAAATTGCTGCAGACACTGGCAAGATTACAAAATAATGTAAGTAATTTTAAAATGAATAGGAACAAAAAAGGATACTTTGAAAAAAAGTGAACATATTATCTACAGAACAAATGAATTAAAAAATATGGACATATTGCTCAAATTAGTTTAATACCTGGAAGTTGAATTGTATATAATGTTGAACAGTTACATGCGGATTGAAAACTTACAGATTAAAAAAAGTATTTGATAGCTAAATACCAAAATTACGACATCTTAATTATATGAGCACCAGGCCAGTTACGAATATAGAGAGGTGTATAAAAAAACAAAAAATTACATTTTATGAGGAATGAACTAATATAAGACGTCTGTACATTCATTAGTGAATCAATGATATAGACTTCGACGATTAAAACTATTTACTATTTAGTGAATATTAAATATATGATCCTACATAAAGGATCATGAACATAATTTCAAAGTACATGACATGATGCAGGCTAGATTTTTTTTCAGATAGAGAACCTCAAGTTATCACAAAATGTGAAGGGGTGAACCCTTAATTTTATACTGACTTTATTTAATAAATTCCCCGGTGTGGGACTTCTCTCGACACGCCCCCGCATGTGTGGATCTTGAGCCTATCACGCGTCTTAGTGGGTGACGTGGGCAAATGTGGCTTGTGCACACGAATTATTCCATGGTCTGATACCAAGATAGAGAACCCCAAGTTATCACAAAACCAATTAGCGATGTGAAGGGGTGGACCATTAATTTTATACTGACTTTATTTAATAAATTCCCAGGTGTGGAACTTGTCTCAACATTTTCAACTATCATCATTCTCTCTCAAGTATAACTAAAAGATTATTTGTTTATGAAATTAATGTTGTACAATAATAATTATCAGTCATCCAAAACGATATTTCTTTACTTTGCTTACTTGTTTTAAGTGACAGAAAAAGGCTCCTCATGTAGTGAAGTAACAAACTGTTTTTTGTTCATTGTATTTCATTGTAACTAATACTGTTTTCGGCATTAGCGACAACAATCACATTGGGAGCTTGCTCATGCAGTTTAGTCTTGCTATAGTCTAAAATCCCCAAAGGTATACAACTCTGTTGCTTCTTACATTGTGCAGTAGCTAATACTGTTGGATTGGTCTTAATTTTAGCCACGATAATCTCCTGCTATTTAACATATTACCTATGAACATGAATTATTGTTTAGACATTTAACAGTAGTTAAAAAACTCAATTCTAGCCACGATAATCTCCTGCTATTTAACATTTTGCATGTTAAATGACTATAGATGTTCATATATGTTCTACAATACTTGTGATTTTCATACTACTCTTTTCTTACATACATATTACCTATGAAATTATGTACTTTTTTTTCTACTTGTGTTGAACTTTTTAATGTTGTGGACCTTTTTTATGTCTTTTTGTCTTAACAATAATTCATGTTCATGGATCATGTGTTGTAAACACTAATCTATTTGCATTGTGTTATATTTCTATTTAGGCATGTTACAATTTAGATTATGAATGATCTTTGGTAAAATAAGAATAATGAAATAATTTTGCAATTCAAGTTTAAATTGTTATGTTTATAATAGCATTCATAAAAATTATTTTATTAGAATATCAATTTTTAACATATCATGTACCCCGAGATTGTTCCGGAATTAACTTTCAGACCGATATGAAAATCCGAGACGAACACCCGAGTTAGACTCATCTCATCCGAGATCTCCCCTGATACGAGATGAAGTCTCTAAAATCCCCGAGACGAAATGCGACTGATATCCGAGATTTAAAACCTTGATCAGAGCTACTCTTTAACCCAACATCCGATGTATTTAAGAGTTATCAGAATAGGTACAAATAACAACATATTCCTAGACTCTAATATGGTATTAATAGTAATAACGTATCTACCATTCGGTATATTGATGTCATGTTATATATATTCTTCTATACATACTCACCTAAACACATTTCCACACTAAAATTAATCTTATATAGCTTCTAATTTCTTTTAGTACTTTGTTTCTTCGTAGAAGCTTAGTTCTTATACTGAACGATAAATTGAATCTGAAAAATGAAATTATAATGCTTTGATCTAAAGTACATAACAATTCCATGTAAATTACTTAGGTGTTCCTATTTAACTAACTATACCAAAAAAAATGAGGACCAATACATTATTATCGATAAAGTCAACAAAAGATTAGCGCGTTGGAAAGGCAATTTCCTATTAATGTCGAATTATACTTAATCCCCGTCTTGTTGTTTGAAACAACAAACCCGGGATTGATGTTTCACAGCAAGCTTGCTTGCTGTTTGAAACAGCAAGTTACTAAATATTTTATGCATTTTTAGATAAACAAATTATATTTCATTATTTATCTTCAACACACCTCAGCCTCATCTTTGCTCATGCCTTCCTTCCATGCTTGATTATAAAATCCATAAAGATAGCAAAATCATCTCCATCAACTCACCACAACTCTGGCCATCAAACTAACATCGCGTATCCATGACCTTCTATTCAAACACCACTTCACCTGACAACTAAACTGCATGTACACCTGACCTCTATCCACAGTCAACATCAGCCATTCAACAATTTCACCTCCTCAATCATCATTCAACCCAAGCATCACAATCCACACAGCAAGCAATAAACCCCTCAACAATTCCATAATTCACCGCCTTACCGCTGTAAAACCAAAATGATCGCCCTATCATAACCATAGTTCACCTTATTTCAACCAGAAACAAGCACCACACTCTCACCAATACATTACACTCTTACTTCACCACTAGGAACAACAACACTATGTAAACCACTTCTCTTGTACCTTCATCATCAAACAAATAAACTCTCCGACTACGCAATAGGCACCGTAGACAAACACCGCTTTAGCCAAACAAATTCCAGTTCACCTTCAACATTCCCTCAAACCACGATCTTGACATATGACTACAATGCTTCTTAACTTCCATCACCACCTTCATCCGTCACCTAATTTCGTACAACATTTCAGCTCATTTCCAGCACCAACCTTGACTCATTCACCATCCCTGAACCAAACAACTTCCATCAAAACAATCCCCTTCGACCTAGAAATCATCCATGCAACCATTCTCTACTTACAAATGCCGCCGCACACAAAAATTTCCTTGCTCGAGAGATCTTCAATTACCATGCCCTACAATCCCAGAATCAAATCATCTCAACTTACGCCTCACTCTACCGAAAAATTTCGATTACTTATCTCCCTTTTGCAATTCCACTGAATCTGCAGTCGATTTAAATCCCTTTTCTTTCTTCGTTTTCTTTTTCAATTAGAATAAAAGAGAAATCAAAGTTAGAGAATGAGGGAAAAATTCGATTGGACCTTAGATCTGGAAGCTCTGCCTTTACATTTGAAAGCTCTGTCTTTAATTAAGGGAAACTCGATGCACATTCGATCATCCATGGCAACTTCAAGTTTGAGATAAGCACGGTATCATCGATCTTAGATCGAGGCGACATTGAATCGACGCTTCTAAACATTAGCGAGATCCAGAATGAAGCAACGCATGATGTCAACTCAGTAGAAGAAGTAGCATGAAAAAAAGGCATGTTTCTATTTTTGATTATTTTTAGAGCGATGATGTTATCTGGGAATGAAAAGAAAGAAAATGACGTTGGAGGAGGGATAAAAGAAAAATTAAGCGGAAAAGGTAAATTAACGGATGGAAAGCGAAAATACATTCAGCAAGCTAGATGAAGCGGAAAAAAGAAGGGCAATGTAGTTAATTATTAACAATTAGTAAAAAATAATAAAAATTTGTACTTATAATTTATCAACAATTATTTATTAATCAGTACTTGTTATTTCTAAATTATAACTTAATATTAATTTCTAAATTTTAATTATTATGCATATTTTTTTGGCAAAGCATTATTATGTATATTATTACTTATTAATAGTAATATTAACTAGTAATTATCATAACTAAATTAGTATCGAATGTAAATATTTTTATTGAATTTGAATGTTTTTATTGAATTTTTTATTTATTAAAAAAAGTATCAATTATAATTTTTTTATCAATTATTAATTATTTTTTTCCTAATTTGGTTTTGGAATTTAATGAATTTTTTAATTTTATTTTAGATTACATAATAAGTAATAGTTCTTACAACTTAATCATTTCATAGTTATTATTATTTAGTATTAATTATTAATTAAAAAAGTTAGTTATTCAATATTTATTAATTATAAAATACTAAATACTATTTGTTATTTATTATTTATTTAAAGTAATTATTCAAAATAATAATTTAGTGGTAATTATAAAATAATGAATATTAACTATTAAATAATGGATAGTTTTCATTTATGATTTATAATTACTACATAAAAATCTCTATTTTATATTTTATTAAATATTAAATATAGGAGCGACTATTTCGACATGGAATTACACACAAATTTGTGTACACAAAATCTAGACCACAAGATTTGTTTGTCTTTATGTGTGAGGTGTAATTCATGGGAAGATCTAATGGTTTAGATTTTGTGTGTTTAATTTTGTGTCCACATTTTTTGCGGGCATTGTTATTGACACTCCGTTTTCTATTAAGGGGAGGCCAAATTTTAAGGACACTCCACTTTTTTTAAATTGTTAAGGGAGGGATCAATGTAGGTGACTATTTTTTTTACTTTTTATGTTTTTGCCCTTACTTCTAAAAATTACTCACCATAAAGGCAAATTCTATTTATACACCAAAAATTCCTTAACATACACCATTATTTTTTCTGTAAAATTTTATTACTAAATTACACCATTATTTTTTCTATAAAATTTTATTACTAAATTACTCTTTTCTCATAGTTGCTTTTTTAATACTTCGGCATATAAAAAGTCAAATTATTCTTAAATGTATTGAAATTTGATACAAACTAGATATGTTAATAAATTATTTAATCATGAAATCTAAAATTTTAATTAAGAAAACATCCATAAATAACGGTCTAATTTAGAACTGTTGATTTATTTTGTAAAATTACAGTAATCTTGTTGAAATTGAATTT
Source organism: Allium sativum (assembly GCA_030737875.1). NCBI lineage: Eukaryota > Viridiplantae > Streptophyta > Magnoliopsida > Asparagales > Amaryllidaceae > Allium > Allium sativum. The sequence continues at coordinate 267,093,251 of CM060913.1, read as the reverse complement.
TTTTCATAAAGTTAATAAAAGTTGCAATATTAGTACAAGAAATATATTTCATTTTGTAAAATTTTACTCAGTTTGATGCAAAAAGTTTCTAATTTTTGGTAATTGTGTTTTAAGTTTGAAAAAGGAAAGAAAAAGAAGATGAGAACATGGATTTTAGTAAAAGAAATGGTGTATGTAAAGTAATATATGGTGTATATTGGTTTATTATAATTTTTGGTATATGTTTAGCAATTTTTGGTGTATAAATAGAATTAGCCAATCGTAAAATCATAAGTCTCCTAAATCACAAAAACCCAAATTAAGCCTAAATGGATAATAATGTAAAAGTACATTTATTTGTTAAGGGGCTACTTTCCTCCTTGGTATTCCCCTTAACAATTTTTTTAAAAATAAAAAATTGGCCTCCCCCTAACAATATTTGGAGTGTCAATAACAATGCCCTTTTTTGCTCATTTAGACTTTTGCATTAAATATAGTTATTAATTATAAGTAAAAAACTTTAAATGTTACTTATCAATTATTAATATTCCTTATTAATTATGTATTATCAATATTAATGTTACTATTTATCTAAAATATAATTACTCCCTTAACCAAAAAAATATAATTACTTAATAAAAATTACTAATTATTAAGTAATCATTTTAATTATTAAATGGTCAGCAATATTCATCAAAAAAATTTATTCGATAGAAACTTATATTTATTATTTTAAATTTGTTTAATTATTAAATATAATTATTAATTATAACTATAAAACATTAAATGCTTAATGTTAATTCTCAATCATTAATATTTCTAGTTAATTACAAATTATTAAATATTTTTCTTGATTATTGGTTATTTATTAATTGTTTGTTTAATAGTCATAATTAATTATTATTATTTATATCTAATTATTGAATACTAAATATCACCTCATAAGTATTAAATTTTATTATTAATTACTGAATATTAGTTTAAATTGTTACATAATTACTAAAATCAATTATTTATCTATAATTATTAATTAATGATTGTTGAAAATTGATTGTTTAATACTATTATTACTTATTAATTATTAAATATTCATTATTTATTAAACAATAAATGTTAAACATTAATTATTGAATATCGATATTAATCATTCAATACTAATTATCAATTAATAAATAATTAATATTTGTTGTAACATAATCAATAACATTCCAAAATTGTATTGAATTATTAATTATTATTAAATATTACTTATTAATTATATTTATTTATTATTTCTTTAATAATAATCTTTTAACAAGTTAATAATTATTAATTATTTATTACTAAATAGATTTATTACTTATTATTAATTACTAACTTTATTTAATTATTAAATAATACTTATTAATTAAAATTAATTATGAATTATTGAATTTTAAAAAAACATTTAATGAGTTACTTTTTGGTTACCATTAATTATTAGTTATATTTATTATTTATTAATGATTAATTATTGATAATGCTTAGTAATTCTAAATTATTTATTAACAAGCCTTATTCATTAATTATAGATAATTTCCTATCTAATTATTTGATCATAAATTATTAATTTTTAAATAATCTTTATCTACTAATAATTATTTGAAATAAATTGTAACACCCCACCTCTGCTAGGGTCACTCACAAAGGGAATGCACTAGTTTTGGAGGAGTGTTATCGAGGTAAACAAACACAGAAATATTACAAGACAGAACATAAATAAAACAGTGGAAGATTCAAGAGCTAAATTTCATTACTTTCAAAAAGAGTCAAAACCTTTTACATCAAATAGCCAAGGTCATTATTTTCCATTACAACAAATTCTGTCTTGCATAAATAAAGAAGCATAAACTTAAAACATCAAAAGTAGCTTAATTCCCCAAAGGTAGCAGAAATGCAGCCATAACATAGCTCAAGATCAAACCGTACATGAGCTGAGCTGAAAGCAAACGAAATCCAAGCTAAGTGATAGAGTTTCCTCCTTAAGAACCTAGGGGGGAACAAAAGGAAAAGAGGCGAAATAAAACGGGTCAGTCATAAAGACTGGTAAGTCCTAGTGACTTTCAGCATAAAAACAAGTAAAGATAACATGACATGTATAAACTGAAAGTAAACACAAGGATGATGACAAGATGGGCAAGATAGAATAAGATAATATGATAAATCAAGTATAATCAAGTATAGCATCACATATTCAAGGTTCGCTTCACCAACTGTACTAGAATCCCAAACCCATGTCTTATATTAATCATGAAATAATACCTTGGGCCAATATCATGAAATGACCTATTACTAGGTCCAACAGAACGATCCACTAATCGATCGGTTCCCTACAAGCTCTAGCTCGTCGTGTGTCTCTGTGTCATACGGCCCTATCACGAATGTAGTCACCTGTGCTAGGTCCCCCATAGGGTGTATCAAGCCCTAGGGTGCCAACCACCGACACGAATCAAGCATGCACAAGTAAATCTACTGATGCCCAATGCCTGCTTTTTCAACTCCGGACCACGTGCACGACCATAGCCCGCCTGAACCTACACTGGCGCACCAACACAGCCATCGTTCTGGTCACTTACAATCAGCCCAGTAATCGTGCCCCACCCTGCCTAGTTCCAGGGTACCATGATACATCTAGTAGGTTACTGCTGAAATGGACCGTGTAACTAGGGTTTCGTCCAATAGGTTAAGTGTTGTCATTTAAATCCGTGACTTAACCCTTATCAGTCTAGCATGTCAAGTTGGTTAAGTGTTGTCATTCAAGTTCATGACTTAACCCGCCTATGTGTCATGTCAAATTGGCTAAGTGTTGTCGTTCAAGTTCATGACTTAGCCCTACGAATCGTGTGTCAAGTTGGTTAAGTGTTGTCTTTCATGTTCATGACTTAACCCTATCATGTGGCATTAATTCATTAATGCACCCCAACCTCTCACATCAGACCTGTTGTTGTGGTCACTGGATATGCCGAGCGGTTCCGAGTAGAATTACACCACACCTCAGTCTGACCTCGGGTTTTCAAGTGCGATATGACCAATTACCCACATTGGATCCTATTGTTTGCAGTAACTGGATTTGCCGGGCAGTTCCGGGCAGAATTACACTGCAAATTCAACCCAACCTCGAGTTGGCCATTTTCAGGTTCATTCTAGTGTCATGTCCATGTTCAAGATTCATGTCAAGTTCGTGTCAAGTTTCATGGCAAGTTTCATACCAAGTTCCCTATAATTACCAATTTTTCCCAACGTTACCCCGTCTAAATATTAGGCTAACAATCCTAGCCTAATTTTCCATCTGCATGATTTTATACATATAATATTAGGCTAAAAACTTAGCCTAATTTAACGTACACAAAATTTGCATAAAGAAATTCATTAACATAAACATGACATAGGTGTAAACTTGGCATTCTCGGCATAGTCAATATGAACACCATAGGTGTGTACTTGCAAAATAATCAACATGAATATCGTAGGTGTGATCTTGCAATGTAGACTAAATCAACATACATATATGTGAATTTGCAACATAGACTAAATCAACTTACATATATGTGAACTTGCAAATCAATCACGAGCATATGAATAAGTGTGATCTTGAAATATGACATAGGTTTAACATATACACATAAACATGTAGATCTAACATGTGGTCACATATGTGATATGATTTTACAACCTAAAACTTGCATAACATGATAAACTACACAACTTGTCGTAACAGGTTATACTCCAATATACATATGAATAGACTTATTCATTAATTCCCAACTCAACATGATAATAAAATAGAATATCATTCAACTTCACATATAACATAATAAACATTGTTTTATTATCAATTTATTTCCAAGGCATAACATAACTGAATAAATTGAGTAAAACATCGCAGGCATATAGATCTGATAACATTATGAACATGAAAAGGTTTGAATAATAATCTAGGTTCAAGAACATGGATATATCTAACTTAAATAGAAAAATCCCCAAAATCAAGATCCAAGGATAAAGAAAATAGGTCTGAATAGAAAATCAAGCTTAGATCCGATTTCATAGTCATAATCCTAGGCAATAATCTTATGGTCATGAATCATAGGTGATTAACCACAATTGTCCTTGTCATAGTTATAGGCAATAGTCTTATGTTCACAGTCATAGGCATAGGCATAGTCTTATGTTCACAGTCATAGGCATAGGCATAGTCTTATGTTCACAGTCAACAGTCATAGGCATAGGCATAGTCTTATGTTCACAGTCATAGGCATAGTCTTATGTTCACAGTCATAGGCATAGGCATACGCCAATAACAATAGTTTCAACGTCGTAGGCAATATTCCCAATAGTCAAGATCCAAGAAGAAAACAAGAATAGATATGAATCATACATAAATCAATTCCAATTTATAACATGCCCATATTAAGTTTATAGTTTTTATCTAAAAGTAACTGGAACTTACAGATCGTGGTCTAAGAAATTTAGATGCAGAAGTCAAGTCTAGAAATTTGTCGTTGAATTGTTGAATCGTTGTATCTTGCTTTGATTGTAGAAGCAAATCCCCAATTCCTAGCCGTAGTCTTCAAGAAATAATCTTCGCGTTTAGTTTAATTTATCATAATTTAATTTAGAGGAAGAAGAAGCCATGATCATCAAGTGTTTGTGTAGCATAAGGTTAGAGAAGAATGGTGTAAAGAGAATGAAGCTAGAAGGCTGTTTATATAGGATTAGGCAGACGAATCTGGACAGAAAACGAGTCTAAATACATCAGAATGCATTAGGTTCAAAAAGTGGGTTCGGGAGGCAGGTCAACCCCCAGGTCGACCTGGTCCCTGGGAGGTCGACACTATGGTCAACCCCTAGGTCGACCTGGTCCCTGGGCGGGAAATTTCCCGCCCAGCCTGTTTTGTGTTTTGAATTCGAATTTGAATTCGAATTTTCGGGCTGTTTTGATTCTGAAAATTTCTGAAACTTCGGAGGGTCATATCTCCCTCATACGGACTCCGATTTTCGAAAACTCGGACTCGTTTCCAAGAAAAATTTCGGGACGAACGCAATGGCGCAACCCGTTTCCCCTGATTCTTATTTTAAAATTTAATTCTGCCTTGATTTATGGTTTTAACATGTTATTAAAATTCGGGTTGTTACATAAATTATTAGATTTTTAATTCATATATTTGTAATGAAATCATTTTACTGTGACAATAGTTATATCTTAGGCCATATAAATGTTAATTGCAGTTATTATTATCATAAATGCATTGGTTATTATAAATTAAATGTTATATTTTCATGCTCAGAATATGGGTATATAATATAATGGAAGAAATAGGTTCAACAGCAACCTGAAGTTGTGTGAAGAAATTATTTTAACAAGAAGTTCTATAACTCAAAACCCAAGACCTGAAGTCTTTGATTATGAAAGAATAAAAAATAGAAACCCAAAGTTTTCTTAAAAGTTGTGACATGAAAAGATTGTACTTCCAGAAGAAGTTAAAAGAGACACACATATCATAATATGTGACAATAACATTGGATTTAATAGAAAATCTCTAAACGGGTTTCATCTAACTGGCATCTTTCACGTACAATTTATATTAACTGAATATCCTGAAGATATAGTATGCATATTAATGTAACACCCCATCTCCGTTAAGGTCACTCACAAAGGGAATGCATTAACTTCAGTGGAGCGTCATAAGTGTATAGAACGGATAAATTACAAAACAGACAAAATTTAAATAGCGGAAAATAAATAAAAATTTACTTTATTGATAAAACAGCAGCTTGGTAAAACAGCAGCTACAAAGATTGTTTTCCAGCACCAAAACACCAATACCTATTACAACAAAGCATCTTTCTTGTTTAACAAAATAAAGAAGCATGAAATGACAATGATATTCCCCAATAAAGCATGAGCCAGCCATAACAGTGGATAAGAGAATCCAAAGCAATACATCGTCTATCTTCGAGCTTGGAAAGAAAAATGAGCTAAGTGGTAATATTTCCTCGCTGTGAACCAGGCCGGGGGGGGGGGGGAATAGAAGAAAAGAGAGCGAAACAAAATAGAGTCATACATAACGCCTGGTAAGTCTAGTGATTATTCAACATGTAAACAGGTAAAAGGATCATGACATGAATACACTGGATACCAGACCATAACCATGATAATAAGCATAGTAAGACAACAAAAGATGATCGTTAGATATGACAAGGAAAGATACACTGAATGCGCTTCGGTTCTTTCTTTGATTTCCTATTTTCTCTGCACCACCCAACTAGCATCCTAACTAGTGTCTTTTATAGAACGATTCGTATTCCCTACTAGTGTCCCAACTAGTATCCTGTGAAAAAGGATATGTATCCCCTACTAGTGTCCCAACTAGTATCCTGTGTTATAAAATAAGGTGATCCCAACCCCGCAATTGTGGTAGCCTTCAGGTGTACATCTAGTATGAGGATCTTACCTCAACCAGCCTATTTGCCATGAAGATGTTAGATGTACCCTTACTACCCTATCAATCAGCTCCCTACTTGTATTAACTTTCCCTGTGTCTGTGTCAATCGACCCTCTCTTGCGTGTAGATACCCTGTGCTGGTCCCACCATAAGGTGTATCAATCCCTATGATAGCAACCCGACACAAATTCTAGATGCACAGTGTATACTACTGATGCCCAGTGCCTGCTTTTCCACTCCGGAGCACGTGCACGCCCATACTCCATCGGAAGTACACTATTTTACCCCCTGCCGCTATTTTGACCACTTATAATCAGCCCAGTAATCGTGCCCCACCCTACCTAGCTTAGGGTACCGTGATACATCCATGTGGGTTACTGCTAAATAGGTCCCCGTTACTAGGGATTCCCAGGGTCTATTCGTATACCCCCCAAATTGGCTAAGTGTTATCCAACCATTCAGGTTAACTTAACCCATCCACACGTCATGTCATGTTGGTTAAGTGTTTTCTATTAACTTAGCCCTTCTCGTTCATCATGTTGTAATTGGTTAAGTGTTTTCTATTAACTTAACCCTGTTCATTCATCATATTATGTGGGTTAAGTGTTTCCCATTAACTTAACCCCACTAGTTCATTGGTTAAGTGTTAACTTAACCCTACCACTGGTCATGTTACATTGGTTAAGTGTTGCCCTCTTGTGTTACTTAACCGTACCACTTGTCATGTTACATTGGTTAAGTGATGCCCTCTTGTGTTACTTAACCCTATCACACATCATGTTATATTGGTTAAGTGTTGCTCTCTTGTGTTACTTAACCCTACCACTTGTCATGTTACATTGGTTAAGTGTTTCCCTCTTGTGTTAGTTAACCCTATCACACATCATGTTATATTGGTTAAGTGTTGCTCTCTTGTGTCACTTAACCCTATCACACATCATGTTATATTGGTTAAGTGTTGCTGTTAAGTGTTAACTTAACCCTACCACTGGTCATGTTACATTGGTTAAGTGTTGCCCTCTTGTGTTACTTAACCCTATCACACATCATGTTATATTGGTTAAGTGTTGCTTTGATTAACTTAACCCTACCATTCTTAGCCTGTCTGTTTCTTTGCTTTAATTTATTCATTAAAGCACCAAACTCTCACATTAGATATATATTGTTGCGGCTGCTGGATGTGCCGGGCGGTTCCGGGCAGCCTAACACCGCAACTCAATCTAACCTCGGATTTTTGGGCTTAACTACGCTAACCTCTCACAATAGATCTATATTGTTGCGGTCGTTAGATGTGCCGGGCGGTCCGGGCAGTCTTACACCGCAACTCAATCTAACCTTGGGTTAGGCATGTTCATTTTTAGCCAATTTACATATTTGTCATATGTGTCCTAATCTATGTGTCAAATTTTCCACAAGTCTAGCCAATACAAGTTTATGCCACATTCCCATGCTATGCCCAAAATTTACTCAATTAAATTATACCCAATTTTTCCCCGCGTTGTAATCGCACGTACAATGAGATTCAATGTAAGTTCCGAATGAACTTAGTATTCACAAAAGCAAGTAAAAAGGGGAAAAATAGAGAAGAGGCATAAGAATTGACATAAGGAAAAATAGGCATGTAAAGATGTACCCAATTCAAGAATCACGTTTTAATGTTGTACATTAACAATATGGGTCGACAAGCTAAGCAATTTACACCATAGGTATAAAGATTAGATAGAACTATACTTAAGAGAATCACTAATTTTTATGTACACCACTATATCAATCACAATAGTCTCATAGGCATAGGATGTACAACATGATAGGTTCCATCATATAAAACACAACTGTCTCATAGGCATGAAAGGTTCCATTATGTCAATCCAACAGTCTCATAGGCATGATAGGTTCTATTAGGTCAGTCACAACAGTCTCATAGGCAGGATAGGTTCTATTATGTCAGTCCAACAGTATCATAGGCATGATAGGTTCTATTATGTTAGTCCAGCAGTCTTATAGGCATGATAGGTGTCATTACATCAATCACAATAGTCTCATAGGCATAAGCAATTCAGATTTGACAAAAGGATAGGCACGAATTAGAATTAGGCATCGTTCTAGATCCGATTATTACAGTCATGATTTCTATTAGATGTTTAAATCTAAATAATAACTGAACTTACAGAAAAAGGACGAATCTTGTATTCTGGGATCTGATTTCTGAATTTGAAAAGTTATCTTTGATGTAGACGTTTGATTTGAAGTTCTTTTTATCGATTACTAGTTTGGATTTAATTTTCTAGTTAGGAGAAGATAAACAAGGCTACGCTAGCTTATAGGCAAACAACATGACGACACCATAGTCTTAGGGTTATAAGGTTAGGGTCTAGATTTGGCTATGTATATGTAGATGTCTAGGATTAATTCTAGCCTTTAGATTAGTCTAGGAGAAATCAGAGCCATCAAACTGAAGAGATGTGTCATTCAGCCAACCATAGCACGACACATAAGCCCTAACACCTCATAAATTAGTCATTGGCCAATCAGACAAGGCCACATCAGCTCAAGACTACAGAAATTCGTCATAGGAAGCAGATCTAAAAAGTGGTCGACTCCCTACGAAGGGGGGGGGGTCGACATCTATGTCTACTCCCCTATAGGGGGGTCGACACCTATGTCGACTCCCCCTAGGGGGGTCGACAACCTGAGCGGGAAATTTCCCGCTCAGCCTGTTCTGTCTGAATTTTGAATTTTGAACTAGTTTTTGATTTTAATTATTATTTTCTGTTTATTCTTGAAATCTTCTGAACTCCATAACTTCTTCATACGGAGTCCGATTCACGCAAACTCGGACTCTATCTCAAGAAGAATTCCGAGATGAACGCAATGGCGCAACTCGTTTTACTTAATTCTCACATTTAAAATTAAGTGTTCTTATATTTGTTAATTTTAATATTCATAGAAAATACGGGGTGTTACATTCTCCCCTCCTTAAAGGATTTCGTCCCTGAAATCTCTAAGTTAAGAAGAATGTATGCTAACATCCAACATCCACCTACTCAACCATCAATCACAGGCATCCATTGTCCTTAAAAAAGATTTTCAAATGCTTTCATGATCATATGCATAGTGTTTGTATATGTCCTTATCTAATGCAAAATCAGGCGGTCTACTAATTTAGTTGACCTCCTTAATGCAATTCATGATAGTGCCATGCGTCCATTATGTATGCAAAAGAACCCTATTGATACATATCATTGTTATATGAGTGCACAACAATACATTCAAATGCAACATCCATATGATAACACATCAAGTTTCAATCCAAACATAAATACATATATGCATATGCAATATGAAAGTGACTAAGCCAATCTAGTACCTAGTGTGTGTGTATATGCATCCACGAGCAACCACTAGCAAACACTTACATCCACTTGCATCCACTTGCATCCACCAAACATAACATGTCTCAAACACATGTTTACATCCATTGGCTTCTACCTAAGGATCGAGGATAGGACCGAGAGGATAAACTTAAAAGATAAAGACTAGCATGCAAACAAACTTTACAGAAAAAGAGAGATCATGGATATACCCTCAAAAGGGTATGATGCTCATATCTAGTCTTCAGCCTTCTAAGTCGCATCTTCTTGAGCTTCATCCCATTGTGCTCTAACTGTCTTAACTTCACAATTGCGTAGCTTCTTAATTTTTGTTTCCAAAATATGAGTTGGAACCCATTACACTGTCGCCTCTCGTTCCACCTCTTCTCCTTCTAGTATACTCGGGACTACAACTTCTGCTGTGTCATGCTAACATTTCCTCAAAGGGTCTTCAAAATTCACTAGAGGGTATTCCATGTGGAATAACTATCTCTTGAAAATAAATAGATGCTAACCATGTTTCCAAGTGTAGTTATTAAGGTGATTAGAGGTCTCTTCTGTTGGATCTAGATTAACCCTAGAGGGGGGTGAATAGGGTTTATCACATTTTTTAAACCGAATTGAAAAACCGACAGAATATTAAAATAATGAACAGATAACCGAATATAGCAGAAATAAAAGTGCAGAAAATAAATCACACACAGATATACCCAGCTTCGGCAAAACCCTGCCTACTGCTGCATTCCTAAGATTTCTACTAGGTGTTATAAACAGATCCCGCATACAAGACCATGTACACTCGCAGCGCCTGCTCCTGTTCTGACCCTATGCTCAAAACCCTAGACTGACCGATATCAACTCGATCGAATTCCCCTGTTTACGACCACGTAACCAGTAACCCAGATTTTACAGATTCTGTCAACTGTCAGTCAACACCCTCAATGATTCCTCTAGTATTTTCCAGACCTAGAACTGATTTGGTTCGATTTACAAAACAAAATTAAAAATACAAGAAAAAAAATTAAAATAGAAAAACCCTAGGATATAACTAAGGGGTCATCCCCTTTTCATTTGAACACTTGGCCGACCCTTTTCAAATTAGTTCAGCCCGTTCTCTTTTGCTCTGGAACTCAAAAATGGTGGCCTCGATAGAAAACTAGGGTTTTCTGCTTCATCCCCAAATCGATCTATGAATTGATGTTGATCTCAATTTCTTTCTGATGCTGGAAACTATGTGGCTTTATCCTTGTCTTCGACTGGGAACTCTGATGGCTTTCGATCGAAACCCTAGAAGCTGTAAGCTCTCTGAAATTTTCTGAAAACCGTTTTAAATTGTTGCATTATAATGAAGAAAAAAATCGGTTTTGATTTGAAATATGTGTTGCCTTTTGTGTGATTGATTCCATAACAGAAATTGCCGAAAATAAAAAACATTTGCCCACTCTAAAAATTGATAATCTGTCCCTTAGGATATTTGGCAATTCTGGAAAAAGATATACTTGAAATTTTGCCAAAACTGAAATCAGTTTTCCTCCTTTTGCTCGACTAAATCTGGAAATAAATTGCCGTTTAAAACTGATTTCTTGCCTAAGTCTGAGTTTTCCAAAATCCTGAAAATGCAATCATGCCACATTGCACTGTATTCTTGCCACAAACTTCACTTTAGAATTTTGAAAAAAAAAATTGTCTTCTTGCCAAAAAAAACTGTTAGCTGTAATTCTGCAGTGAAATTTACATGCTGATGTCTTAGCTTTATTATCTTGGTGTAATGTTCACACATACCTGTTGCTTGTAAATGAATGTTGCTAAAAATCTTGTGCATCACTCATTTGGCTTGAGCTTGCTGAAATCACTTTGTTTAGCCTCTTGCATCTTTAAGCTGTCTCGACCAAACTGTTGCATATAATCTGAGACTTGGCTTTGTGCTTCAGAAATTCAGCCTAACTTGTATATGCACATGCATGTCATTGTTTTGGCTCCATACTGCTATCCCTGCACTTGTGTGATTGATATAAATGTACATTGCTGCATGTATTTGTTTGAGTCTTTACTATTTGCACTTGATCACTTGAAGACTGTAATGCTTCATGTGTATATTTGAGTTCACTTGTCCTGAAGTTGTGCATGTGTAGCTGCACCATCCATGAGTTGAATTGAACACCCATGCACTTGTATTTGTATATACATGTTGAGCTGCCATATTATCTGTTCTTTTACATCTTTAGGCCGACTCGACCATAGCTGACCTGTTTTGGTATTTCTGAACTTGATATTGTCTTGAACTATGTTGCCCTTGTGCATTCACTGCCTTGACATGAATCTGATACATCATCACCTATACATGTTCACACACCTGGGATGTTGAGTTGTATTGTTGCACTTGTCTCACCCTACATGCTGTAGCTCCACTTTGTATTGTTTTCCCTTTTCATCTTGAGCTCACTATCTTTATTACTTTGTTGTATATGTTTTTCAAACTAAAATCAATTTGCAGTTTTATTTGTGTTGACTGTCAAACTGCCATGCTTGCTGACTCATCCATGCTGCACCATACTCAACACGTACATGTTACACTTGTGCTTTTAGGCTTAGCTTGAGTGGATCATCACCATCTTGACCATGCATTCTTGCTATTCTATGTTGGTTTAGCTTGACCATTATTGTTGTTCTCGGCCATTTTGCATTGATGTATTTGCTGTGTGAACTTTGACTTGCTTTGTGCATTATCATACATGAACTATGTACTCTTGCACCATTTTGTACAGTTGTGTAGTTAACACCACTTGCACACCTCCTTGGCTCTTGTGACCTTGCTGTTCACTTTGACTTTTGCTTGGCTACCTTTCTTTTTGTATTGGCACCATGCTGAATCACTCCTTGTATTGCCTTGACTATTTATCACTCATGTCATGCTGTGTTATTGAATTCTTGTACTTGCTGAAATGTTTTTTTTTTTTTTTTTGCACTATCATTTATATTTTGCCTCTTTGCTGATTTTATATGCATATTTGATTTCCATTTCTCCTTTGACCTATCTTGTGTTGATTTTGACATTTGTGTTTATATGTATATCAGCAGACTAGTCACACTATGTTGAGGCTGATCAAAAATCAGCAAACTAGTGTGATTATGTCGAGGCTGATCAAATCAGATCGAGTCAGAAAAATGATGAGAAACACACCGAAATTCTGAGGCAAATAATTTTTCAAAAATAAAAATTATATTTGCATGTATTCTATTTCATTTCTATTGCAGTGTACTGTGTGTGTGTTTCTATATGTGACAGGTATGAAGACTGGACTGACTGTGAAGCTTATAGAAGACAGAAGACAATGAAACTGAAGAACAGAGAGACAGTGTATATGAGTGATTGTGTGACTGTAACTGAGTGTGAGAGTTGTAGTGAAGAGCAGTGTTTGAATATGTGAATTGTACTGAATATTGTAATAAACCAGTTTGATCGAAATAAAATATTATTTTATTGTGTTCAAATAAACTTGTCTATTAAATTCTGTTTATTTACAAGTACAATGTTCTGTGAATGTATATCAGTAATGTATTCAAATAGTGGAGTTATAAAAGATTGTATTGTTTGAAAGTTGAAATAGAATATTCAATATAAATAAAATACCGTATAAATATATGAATGTGTATACAGTCGTATTCTATTTAAATATAAATATTATATTTCAGTCTGTGTTGTAATGAACAGTACAATAACAAACAAATTTATATAAATATATAATTGGTTGTTATCATCAAACAAAAATCATATAATTGTGTATACAACACCGTTATATACAGCAATCTCCCCCTTTTGATGATGACAAACAAATAAAAGATTTTGAATATAATAAATGTGTTTGTTCGTGAATATTTGAACTCCCCCTATTTAAATGCTCCCCCTACAACAGAAACTCCCCCTATAACTGTGCATGAATGAAATGTATGAATAAATTTTCAAAATTAAAGATATTTATAAAATATTCACTAATAAATCAAAATCTCAACCCATTCTCCCCCTTTTGTTATCATCAAAAGGATACAGAAATTAAAATATAGATGAAAATTGACTAAAAATATAATTCAGCATAAGAGGAAGAAAGGTTATCATAAATCTCAACCAGTCAAACAAAAATCATAATATTCTGAGAACAGGTGACATATTTCACATTGTAGAGAATGACGGATTTACGATGAATTTTATAAAAATGAAGAGGAGAGAGTTTAAAAAAAAATTATTTCCAATTATTTTCAAAGGATTTTTATAAAAATAAAGCACAAAAAAAAAAACAGTGATGGATTTGGACTATAATAAATAATTCAATTTAAGTGAGAAAATCGAATAATCTCAAATCCCAATACCCATCAATCAACAAATCATAATACGTCATAAGATTTTAACACATTTCACGGATTAGAAGATGGATTAATAGGCTGGTTTTTATACTCAGAGGAGAATTTCAAATTTATTTCTATTTTTAGCACTATATTTCCTTTTTTTTAAGAGAACGCTGACCACGCATAACCAGAGCTTGGATTTTTAAATGGGATCAGTCGCAGCTTAAATTATAAGACGTCTCATAACCACGCATAACCAGAGCTTGGATTTTTAAATGAGGTTAGAGACACTCTTATATATTAATTATATTTTTATCATTTTCAGCTTTATAAAGGAAAAAAAAACTCCTCACTATATAGAACCAAAAATGGATGATAGAAATGCGGTAGGTACAGAAATGGTCTGTGAAATAAATTTCTAAATTAATTATATTATGAAATATGCTCGACTGTACCGGGATTATTGAAAATTTTCAATTATCACTAATTCTGAATAATAACATAGTCCAATTTCTATCATAAAAATTTGCATCGTTTATTCAAAAGAATTTTAAAACATATTAACTCTCCTCATTAATATAAAATTATCATGGATGGCAGAATGATGATAGATAAAGGAGATGGTCGTGAAATAATTCCCAATTCAAAGATATTATAATGAATGTTCAACCATCATGAAGAATTTAAATAAAATCTCCTCTTGTTGTGAAATATACTACAGTCACAAATAATCACAGTTTCAACATTCCGATAACAATTTTGATGAATTATAAATACAACACAAATTGGATATTGATTTCAATTTCTGAATGAATAAACAATAAATAATTTTAAAATTGAAAATCAAATACTAGAGGAATTTAGGGAGATATATACACCATAAAGAATATATACAAAAAAATATTCAACAATTCTAAACTGATACCACATGGTATCTCTATTTATGAGGAATTTTAACATGATACTGAACAAGAATGTCATAGACAAAAGAATTATTAAGTACAAAGCCCAAGCAGACGAGACAATAGATTATGCACATGTATCAGAGCAGCAAGCATGTGATTCCAGAACAAACATTTTTTTAAAGCAGTATCAGAGCAACACAGAACATAGTTTCAAATCATACTTGTCAAGATGATGGCCACATATGATGATTCATGATTTGATGATTGAAAAATACTGTTTATTTGAAATCATTTGATGGAAGATGAAGATATCAGTAAATCAATAAATTCAAATAATTTTAAACAAACAGATATTCAAACCAAATAATCATGGAATAACAGAGAATTTTAAGACCAGTTTTACAAAATATTTTTTCACAAGTATCTCTGACAAGTGTGGGATTAAATTCAAATCATTTACATCAAATTTGAGAGGTATTCATGAACTAGAAAATTAAAGTAATTTATTTGAAATCAGTTGAATCAATGTCAAGTTCTGGGATATAATGAATCAGTCACACAAGGTTGATAATTTCAAATTTCGGAGGTGTGTGAGATTCAAAACATCAGGAATTTCAGATGATTTCAAACAAACTAATTTCAACTGTACTAATCATGAATAAAAATGAATTTTAAGATGTATCACTGAGACAAGGTATTTAAAAAAAAATATTCAAGCCAATCTAAAAATTACTGAAATTGTCACAACTGATAAATAACAGTGTGCTGTAATGAGTATAATATCTTGAGCTTTTCTAAAATGAATTAGAATAAACTTAGAACAGCAAAGGTGTGTGAATTTCCATATAATTTTCAGATCTTCAAAACAATTAAGAATTCAGATTAACAGTGTTCAAGATATAATAAGAATACATCAACACCGTTAGGAATTCAGAAAACAGAAAAAAAAATTCAAAACAATCAGAATTCTATACACACAAAACAAATTTCCAGAATATCATGAATACTGCAATTCAACTACTGCAATTCAAGAAAAAAATATGGCAGTGATAAATCAAATCAGAAAAGGAAAGAGATAGAAGTGAAAAGAAGAAGAAATAACCCAAAAAAATCAAAACAGAAAATATTTACAGAGGTGAGTTTAGAGATCATACCAGAATCCAGTGTAAATCAATATCTCTAACTCAACAGTCTTGGCTAAGGAACTGTGAATATCCTGATGAAATGACGCAGTTTGAATTCAGTTTCTCTTTAACAAAGCAGTTCCTCAGCCTCCTCCGGTACCTAACAGTTTAGAGGGTTAAGTGGTTTAACAAAATTTGTAAAACCACTCTGAAATGTGTTTACTACTTTTGGTACCCAAACCTGTCTGTATAATAAACCATCTGAATTTACCTTTGTACCCTTAGGAACCCAACTCTGTTTGAGTTTAGCAAAGCCCGTCTTATTTCCTTTTGGGATTGAAGAATGTATAAATGGTTTATTATAAAACAAGTTCTCATATCTGTTGTGACTTAAAATTCTTTTCGAATTTTCAAAATTCAAATTTTCAGAACGACCCTTCTTGAAGCAATTCGAAGGATTTTTAGAAACAAAAGAATTTAAATTTTCAAAAACACTTGTCTTTCCAAAACCAAGACCTTGTTTATGACTAACCGTAAATTGGTTTTGTAACAGCATATTCAACGATTTTTCCCCATTAGAAAATTTATCCAAAGTTGATTCTAATCGTTGAATTTTGGATTTAAGATCAGAATTTTCTTTTATCAGATTTGAACAACGATTAATGCTGATCTTCCTCCTTTCAGTATCATTTTGTTTCAGAAACAAATTTTCGTTTTCAAGAAGTTTGACTTTTGTCTTGGACTCAAGGATTTCAGATTCAAATTTAATTTGTTTTTCAAATTCAAGTTTCTTAAAATTTTCAATCTCTTTTTCAAGCTCTTTTAAAATGAAATCACTTTTCAACAAGCTTTCTTTTTCAGCAATTTCATGTTTGGAATTCTTGATGGCCTTAAAATTATTAAATTCTTTTTGCAAAGAATTGTTTGAATCTTTTAGCTCAACCTCGTTATCTTTTAAAATCAAAATTTCCTCTTTAAGCCTTTGAATATTTTTGTTGAGATGAACGAGGTCAGTTTTCAATTTCAAACAACCTTCACAGTCAGAATTTTTCTAATTTCATGACATTTGTAAAATCTAATTCCAAACAGTTAATTTTGCTTTTTAACTCATGATTTTTCGATTTTAAAGATTTGTTTTTACGATGGAGTTTATCAACGATTTTTGTTTAATCAATACACTTATAAACCAACTCTTCATATGAGAAGCTCTCGGTCTCATTGTCTATTGAGTCTCCATCGTCTGATCTACTTGAATTTTCATTTGTTTCTTCTCCTGAGCATAGATCTGAATCTGAGTTGTCCATTTTGGATTTTGAGCTGTTGTTGTCAATCTTTCCATATTTCGTATCGAGAAAATTCCATATTTCCTGCACAGTCAAGCAATGAGAGATGAGGTTATATTGGACATCACCAATATAAGAATACAAAGTGTGAATAGCATGAGAATTAAATCCAATATCATTCCTATTGACCATATCATAACCATTAATAACAGTATCCCAACATTTCATATCAATAGATTTTAAATATAATTCCATTTCTATTTTCCAATTTAAAAAATTGGTACCAATGAAAATAAATGGAATACGACTGGACTGATCCTCAGAAGACTGGCAGCTAGTGAACACCATTTCTGTAGAGTTAAACAGAATACCCGCTCTGATACCACCTGTTGGATCTAGATTAACCCTAAAAGGGGGGGGGTGAATAGGGTTTATCACAGTTTTTAAACCGAATTGAAAAACTGACAGAATATTAAAATAATGAACAGATCACCAAATACAGCAGAAATAAAAGTGCAGAAAATAAATCACACACAGATATACCCAGCTTCGGCAAAACCCTGCCTACTGCTGCATTCCTAAGGTTTCTACTAGGTGTTATAAACAGATCCCGCATACAAGACCATGTACACTCGCAGCGCCCGCTCCTGTTCTGACCCTATGCTCAAAACCCTAGACTGACCGATATCAACTCGATCAGATTCCCCTGTTTACGACCACGTAACCAGTAACCTAGATTTTACAGACTCTGTCAACTGTCAGCCAACACCCTGACTGATTCCTCTTGTATTTTCCAGACCTAGAACTGATTTGGTTCGATTTACAAAACAAAATTAAAAATACAAGGAAACAAAAAATTAAAATAGAAAAACCCTAGGATATAACTAAGGGGTCATCCCCTTTTCATTTGAACACTTGGCCGGCCCTTTTCAAATTAGTTCAGCCCGTTCTCTTTTGCTCTGGAACTCAAAAATGGCGGCCTCGATAGAAAACTAGGGTTTTCTGCTTCGTCCCCAAATCGATCTATGAATTGATGTTGATCTCGATTTCTTTCTGATGCTGGAAACTATGTGGCTTTATCCTTGTCTTCGACTGGGAACTCTGATGGCTTTCGATCGAAACCCTAGAAGCTGTAAGCTCTCTGAAATTTTGAAATTTGGTTCCTTGAATTGATTTTGTTGGTTTTTGATTTCAAAATGACTTGCCGATGATGTAATGGGTGTGTCGAACATATATAGGAAAATATATCTTCCTATAAACACTCTGATTTCAAGAAAGTGACTTGCATCTGATTGTCCCTGATTTGTGCCTTGATTGAATCGGCCCATGAAAATTTTCTGAAAACCGTTTTAAATTGTTGCCTTATAATGAAGAAAAAAATTGGTTTTAATTTGAAATATGTGTTGCCTTTTGTGTGATTGATTCCATAACAGAAATTGCCGAAAATAAAAAACATTTGCCCACTCTAAAAATTGATAATCTGTCCCTTAGGATATTTGGCAATTCTGGAAAAAGATATACTTGAAATTTTGCCAAAACTGAAATCAGTTTTCCTCCTTTTGCTCGACTAAATCTGGAAATATATTGCCATTTAAAACTGATTTCTTGCCTAAGTCCGAGTTTGCCAAAATCCTGAAAATGCAATCATGCCACATTGCACTGTATTCTTGCCACAAACTTCACTTTAGAATTTTGAAAAAAAATTGTCTTCTTGCCAAAAAACTGTTAGCTGTAATTCTGGAGTGAAATTTACATGCTGATGTCTTAGCTTTATTATCTTGGTGTAATGTTCACACATACCTGTTGCTTGTAAATGAATGTTGCTAAAAATCTTGTGCATCACTCATTTGGCTTGAGCTTGCTGAAATCACTTTGTTTAGCCTCTTGCATCTTTAAGCTGTCTCGACCAAACTGTTGCATATAATCTGAGACTTGGCTTTGTGCTTCAAAAATTCAACCTAACTTGTATATGCACATGCATGTCATTGTTTTGGCTCCATACTGCTATCCTTGCACTTGTGTGATTGATATAAATGTACATTGCTGCATGTATTTGTTTGAGTCTTTACTGTTTGCACTTGATCACTTGAAGACTGTAATGCTTCATGTGTATATTTGAGTTCACTTGTCCTGAAGTTGTGCATGTGTAGCTGCACCATCCATGAGTTGAAATGAACACCCATGCACTTGTATTTGTATATACATGTTGAGCTGCCATATTTTCTGTTCTTTTACATCTTTAGGCTGACTCGACCATAGCTGACCTGTTTTGGTATTTATGAACTTGATATTGTCTTGAACTATGTTGCCCTTGTGCATTCACTGCCTTGACATGAATCTGATACATCATCACCTATACATGTTCACACACCTGGGATGTTGAGTTGTATTGTTGCACTTGTCTCACCCTACATGCTGTAGCTCCACTTTGTATTGCTTGCCCTTTTCATCTTGAGCTCACTATCTTCATTACTTTGTTGTATATGTTTTGCAAACTAAAATCAATTTGCAGTTTCATTTGTGTTGGCTGTCAAACTGCCATGCTTGTTGACTCATCCATGCTGCACCATACTCATCACATACATGTTACACTTGTGCTTTTAGGCTTAACTTGAGTGGATCATCACCATCTTGACCATGCATTCTTGCTGTTCTACATTGGTTTAGCTTGACCATTATTGTTGTTCTCGGCCATTTTGCATTGATGTATTTGCTGTGTGAACTTTGACTTGCTGTGTATTATCATACATGAACTATGTACTCTTGCACCATTTTGTATAGCTGTGTAGTTAACACCACTTGCACACCTCCTTGGCTCTTGTGACCTTGCTGTTCACTTTGAATTTTGCTTGGCTACCTTTCTTTTTTTATTGGCACCATGCTGAATCACTCCTTGTATTGCCTTGACTATTTATCACTCATGTACACGCATGTCATACTGTGTTGTTGAATTCTTGTACTTGCTGAAATGTTTTTTTTTTTGCACTATCATTTATATTTTGCCTCTTTGCTGATTTTATATGCATATTTGATTTCCATTTCTCCTTTGACCTGTCTTGTGTTGATTTTGACATTTGTGTTTATATGTATATCAGCAGGCTAGTCACACTATGTTGAGGCTGATCAAAAATCAGCAAACTAGTGTGATTATGTCAAGGCTGATCAAATCAGATCGAGTCAGAAAAATGATGAGAAACACACCGAAATTCTGAGGCAAATAATTTTTCAAAAATAAAAATTATATTTGCATGTATTCTATTTCATTTCTATTGCAGTGTACTGTGTGTGTGTTTCTATATGTGACAGGTATGAAGACTGGACTGACTGTGAAGCTTATAGAAGACAGAAGACAATGAAACTGAAGAACAGAGAGACAGTGTATATGAGTGACTGTGTGACTGTAACTGAGTGTGAGAGTTGTAGTGAAGAGCAGTGTTTGAATATGTGAATTGTACTGAATATTGTAATAAACCAGTTTGATCGAAATAAAATATTATTTTATTGTGTTCAAATAAACTTGTCTATTAAATTCTGTTTATTTACAAGTACAATGTTCTGTGAATGTATATCAGTGATGTATTCAAATAGTGGAGTTATAAAAGATTGTATTGTTTGAAAGTTGAAATAGAATATTCAATTTAAGTAAAATACTATATAAATATATGAATGTGTATACAGTTGTATTCTATTTAAATATAAATATTATATTTCAGTCTGTGTTGTAATGAACAGTACAATAACAAACACATTTATATAAATATATATTTGGTTGTTATCATCAAACAAAAATCATATAATTGTGTATACAACACCGTTATATACAACATCTTCTCCACTTAACTTATCTATTGCGTCAACTATTTGAGAGTCTTTTCTTTGTGAAGTCCCTATTTGATCCAAAAGCGTAGGTCTTACTCCTAGCGACGCCAACTACTAACTTAACCGAAGGTTTTAAAATCAAAGGTTGATATATATTTTGAACTTTTCCTTTTCACATAAAGAGGACTTGAAGTCAACCTTTTTCTTCTTAAGGCATTCGCTACGACCTTACCCTTCCTTCTTACATCAAAATGGCGCCTAGTCCCATGCCGCATGCATCCGTGTATATCGTAAACCTTTTACTACCGTAAGGTAAAAGTCAAAACTGGGGCCGTTGTAAGAGCCCTCTTCGATCGTTGGAAAGTGACATCACAATCAATACCCTGAGCAAAGGTTTGATTCTTCTTTGTTAATCTAGTAAGTGGGGGCTAATATCTTCGCAAAGTTCTTAATGAACTTCCTATATTAACCCGCTAGTCCACGAAAGCTTCTTACTCTTGTTGCATTCCTCGGGAGCTTTCAGCCTTGCACCACGACTACTTTTGCGGGATCTACTGCTATCCCTTCTTTGGATTCCACATGTCCTAGAAACCTTACTTCTTCTCTCCAAAAATGACATTTTTAAGAACTTCGCCTTAAGTTGATGTGCTCGAAGTGTATCTATGACTTTTCTTGAATGCAAAGCATGTTCTCCCTCGTTCTTTGAGAAAATCAAGATATCGTCCACGAAGACTAGTAAAAAATTATTAAGGAACTCCCTAAACACCCCACTCATTAAGTCAACAAAATGAGCAGGTGCATTCGTCAAACCGAAAGGCATGACGAGCTACTCAAAGAAACCGTCAGGGGTCCTAAAAGCAGTCTTGTCTATACTGTCCTCAGCTTCTCTTAGCTGATGAAACCCTGTAGCTAAATCTAGTTGGGAGAAAACAGACGCACCTACAAGCTGGTCAAACAAATCATCTATTCTTCGAAGTAGGTGCCTATTTTTCTTAATTAGCTTGTTTAATTCTCTAAAATCCACGCATAAGCGAAGTGAACCATCCGCTTTGGTTGCAAACACCACTGGAGCACCCCATTCAGAAATACTTCGCCTAATAAACCCCTTCTCAAATAACTCTTTAACTTTGCTTACTGAGCTCCTTCCTCTCCTTAGGAGCCATGTGTTGTACGGGTAATGCAACAAGGTTGGCGTTATCAACCAAGTATATGCAGAAATCTATTTCACGTTTTTAGGGGTAAACCCTTCACTTCGTCAAAGACATCGGGATACTCATGGACTACTTGAACAGATTGTAAATTATCAACAGATGTATCAAGAGATTCTAGGTAACTAAGCATGACAGGAACCTTAGGGTTACACGAGATTTCGAGGGTATTACCGAGGTGAGTCAAAAGTCTAACTACCCTCTTTTCACAATTGAGAATGGCACCATTACTGGATAACCAATCCATCCCTAGAATCAACCCATAACCCATGAAAATAAAAACGTAAGAATTACATCTAAACTCAACGCTTAGTATAGACATTCCCAAATCCAAACAAATCAAAGATAAATGAGTCGAACCATCAATTGGATTTGAGACAATAATGGGATCTTCTACTATACAAGTACTAAGGTGCAAAGACTCAACTATGGAAGCAGATATAAAAGAATGTGAAGCGCCATAATCGAACAAAGTTCTAACAGGATGATTGAAAAGAAAAAATAAACTTTCAACAGAAACATTCCTACCTCTCTTAGGTACACTAGTAGTGAGAGCATGCAATTGCCAGCTAGAAGATTATGTCCTTTGCCCTTGTCCTTCGATAATCCTTGATAAAATGCCCTGCTCCACCATACTGAAAACAACACCTTGCCTTCTTCTTCCAACAATTAAATGACAAACTATACCATAGAAAAGACACTCCCTCTTGTTGCGGGATCTACTATTTCTTCCATTCTTCTTGTATTCCAATCTCTTGTTTGTGATTCTTCCACTTTGGCATCTTTCTTTTCACCTTTCTCCTTCTGCGTGGATTAAGCCATATCAACAAGCTTCTTATCCTTGGGCTTGTGCTCCTTAGCCCAAACTCCCTTATTCTTATTCTTACTATCCTTATGTAGCTTGTTGACAAGTTCCTCGAAACTACCTCCATTGCACAGCAACCCACAAGGCTTGAAAGAAAATTAGCCGCAGGTGAAACTACTGCGGCTACAGATGGAGATTGGGCACTACTTCGCCCTTGACATGTGCCGTTTGCCTACGAAACTATGGCGAAAAGAAAGGAAGGATGGAGAGATTCAAATAGAGAATCGAAAGATAGTGCATATGGCTTTGGGGAATATGCCTTTTAAAAACAATACTTTTCTCTTGAAAAAAGCTTCTTTAAAACATGTTTTAGAAAATACTTCTTTATAAAAATGCTTTTGAAAACGGGTTTCAAAACCCTTTATCTGTTCTGGTAACCTTCAGCTCTGATACCACGTGTAAACCCCACTCCGTTAAGGTCACTCACAAAGGGAATGCATTAACTTCAATGGAGCGTCATATGTTTATAGAATAGATAAATTACAAAACAGACAAAATTTAAATAGTGAAAAATAAATAAAACTTTACTTTATCGATAAAACAGCAGCTTGGTAAAACAACTTGTACAAAGAATTTTTCCAGCACTAAATCTGTAGGATCTAGATTAACCCTAGAGGGGGGGGGGTGAATAGGGTTTATCGCAGATTTTCGTAGAGTAATTAAATAACAACAGCACAGATAATAATCAGAATAAATGCGGAAAATAAATAACACACAGATATACCCAGCTTCAGCAAAACCCTGCCTACTGCTGTATTCCCCAAGGTTTCTACTAGGAGTTAAAACAATCTATACGCTTCCCTGTAAACTCGCGACACTCGCTCCCAACTGTTCTTAACCCTACGCTCAAAACCCTGCACTGGTTTCTATCCCAGAAACCATATTTCCCTGAATTACAAATCCCGTAATTCGTCTCCCTAGTTTTACCGACAAACTAGAAAACTACAGATTCGATAACAAATTGAAATTGAAAAATGAACATGAAATAAAAACCTTTAAAAGTTTAAAATCTTAGGCTAAAATAAATAAATAAAATATCCTTGGCCCTTTTAACTTGGCCGACCACTTTGAAGTGATGCACCCCTCTTTGCTTTGTCCCGATCTCTTTGCTTTTTCTAGAAATAAAAATGGCGGACCCGATTTAGCTAGGGTTTTTTTCGTGTCCAAATCACGATGGCGATAGTGATCTAGGGTTCAATTCTCCTTGAATTTGGAGCTGCTGCTCTCTCTCTAATGTTCTTGAGTTTGCAGTTCCACTTGATTCAGATCCAAGCAATATTGGTATGATTTTACAATTCGAATTTCTTTTTAATTGTGCTTGAACTTGGATGCAATTGACGCCTGTGATGATTGGTGTATTTATAGGATTAAAAATCCTAAAATTTTGCTCTGATTTCGTATGGATTTGGTCATTATATATACGAAAATATTTGGAGCTTGATTTTATCGGCTTTGATTTGGTCTTGAATGTTAATTGTCGTGAGTTCTATAATTTGTTTCTTCCTTGATTTTGAATTCGCATGCCTCTTTCCTATTTTTGCTCTGCTCATAAATATTTCTGGAAAATATTTGTGCCAATGATTTCTGAAACTTTTCAACGCTTCCAAAAAAATTGAACCAATATTGCTCTTGATTTCTTGATAAGAACAAATATTATACTTGTTTTTACAAAAACTTTAACTGATGCTGTACTCTACTTTGATATTTGCCTTAACCAAGTTTTAGATAAGAACAGATACTATCCTTGACTTTGCCTTGCAAATTTCTGGTACTTTTGCTTGATAACTTTTTAAACTTGAGATGAGTTATTTACATTAATGTGCACTTTTAAAAATTATTGCCATTATACTGGCCTGAGTTTGATTAGTTATATACTGTTGCACTTGTTGCGTCGATCCATTTTATTCATCTTAAAGCTTTTACTACTAGAACTGAGACTGTACTTGATTCGTTTGTGTACTGCACTGTCTTACTGCTTGAACTTGTACCATGACTTGTTGTATGATCTTTGCACACTTGCATTCTTATGTTCATTTAGTCTGAACTTCTCTTTTAAAGAAAAACTGTAAATCTGCATTAGTAATCTTGATTGTATTGATGTTAAACTCTTTCATTTGTCTGTATGTTTCATTGATAAGGACTTGTATTACATGAACGTGATACTGCACTTGAATTTGCACTTCAGCATTCATGTTGCATACTTTTTACCCTCTTGCTGACATGTAACTCAGCCCTTATATTTACGCTTTCCATGATAAAGCCATGTCACTTGAATTTGCACTTTTCCGTGTTCCCTTTTGGTTGAGCTTGCTACACCACCACTTGCTATTATGAACCTGACCATGCTATTGTTAATGTGCAGTCTTGTCTACTCTTGTGCATTTCATTTATATGCTGCTACATGCCTTGTGCCCGACCTATGTTACATTCACTTTTTGTTGTTATGGCCTTATGTAATTGTTTTGTTCATCCTGCTCTTGAATTTGTGTATTCTGCCTTGTGCCTAAGCTGCCCATTTCCACTTGCATTTGAACATTTCTTTTTCTAGTGAGATGTTGAACCTGAACCTGAAAAAACATTTCTTGCTTGTGCTCTGTAGTGACCATACCCGAGCTTTGAACTTGCTGAAAAATGTGTGTTGGCTGCACTCAGTCTTGTTTACATTCATGTATATGCTGCAATTTTCTTGGTCATTTTGTCGATGCATTCTTGAAACTAAATCTGACTTGCCAACATATGTCGACATATACACTTGTACACAAGTTCTATGTACATGCTGCTTTGATGTGTAGTTGACACCACCTGATATAAATACTTGATGCTTATCACCATGTTGTATCACTATGTAAGCTAGCTTGACCACTTCACTGTTGTTTGACTTGAGTCTGAGCTCACTTGTAAACTGTTTTCACCATGCTGAAGGCTGCATTGACTTTTTTTTTGCTTAACTGATGCCATGCAACTTGTATTTTTGCTTATTTACCATGTATCCCAATGATGCACCTGCCTTTTATATTTGACATGCCTATTTTTCTTGTCATACTCATTTTGCTGTTGTGCCATGCACCTATTTATGCCTTTGAATTTTTTCGACCATTTTGGCTTTTTATTTTTATTTGCACTTTTGGCTCGACCATTTGCACACTGATTTGCAATAAGTTGAGAAAGTCCATGTGGCTACTCCTAACTTGCTCACTGATTGGCAAGGCAGTGCACACATGTATATTTATACACGTGTGTACATGCAGCCATCTGACAGTTTTTCCTGCCCCTGCATATCAGACCACGTCTAGAATAATGATGAGAAACACACTGTAATTCTGAGGTAAATAAAATTTAAAAATAAATTTTTTATTTGCTTTTATTTAATTTTATTTTTGTTGCAGTCTACTGTGTGTGTTCTTATGTATGTGACAGGTATGAAGATAACTGGACTGACAGAAGAATACTGTGAAGATAGAAGATTGAAGATGAAGACAAGAACAGTGTTTGTGTGTGTCTGTATTTGAAATGTCAACTGAGAAATAGTGTTAGTTTACAAAAGTGATTGTATAAGTGAGGAATTTCTGCATGAGAGTGATTGTAGACACAACTGAATAGAATTGTACTATTATTTGTAATAATCAAATTGATTGAAATAAAATATATTTTTGTTGTTCAATTCAATCTATTTATTTTGTTCGAATCTTTTAATAGCACAATTTCTGTGATATGTATATGTGTCATGTCGGAAATATTCAAAACTATTTGAATTGTAAACAGTGGAGAGATGTATATGTACTATTTCAAAAGCTGAAACAAAACATTTATAAAAATACCGTTTGAATATGTAATTCTATGTGATAGTATTAAATATTTGTTTCTGTGTGTGATGTGAAATATAGTACTGTTTACAAATACATTTATAAAATAATATATTTATCTGTTTGTTATCATCAAACAATAATCATATCGTTATACTCAACAATCTCCCCCTTTTGATGATGATAAACATATACAAGATTTTGAATGAGTTTAAAGGAAAAAATGTATCACTCCCCCTATTTGTTTTCTTCCCCTACAATTGAACTCCCCCTGTATATATGGAAAATATAAACAATGAAATCCAATTGACCATTCTCCCTCTAGATTTTTAATTTCCAATATTAAAATATTTTTGAATTAAATACTAATCAATCAAAATCTATTCATCAAACAAAATCCTGACAATTCTCTCCCTTTTGTTATCATCAAAAGGATAATAGAAATCAAAGCAGTGATGAATATAGACTAAAATATAAATTCAGATTAAGAGAGAGAATATATATCGTAAAACCCATTTAATCAAACAAAAATCATAATAATCTTTAAATCCGAAGAAAATTTTACTTTCAGAATGAATGGATTTACAATGGATTTTATAGAATGAGGAGAGTTCAATAACAATTGAATATTTGAATATGAATTTTGAAGATTTTAAAATATGCTCAAAATTTGTTAAGCACTTTCTAACCACGCATAACCCAAAGGTCTTTTAATTGGGGTTAGTAGTAACTTAACTTTATCCTCTCTAATGAGTTCAATCCATGCACAACCCAAAGGTCTTTTAAGTGAGAATGGAAGCACATAGAGATTAAGGTAATTCACCCATGCATAACCGCGAGGATTTTTAAATAGGAGCGAATACCAAGGATAAATTATTTATTTATTTATTTATTATTTTATTTTTAATTCCAAGAATAATTAGAACTCCCCAAATTAAATAAAACCATAATGAATGATAGAAATACGGTAGATATAGAAGATGGTCGTGAAATAAGCTCTAATTCAAAGATATTATAAAATCTATCCAATCATCATGAGATTTAAAATAACATCTCCTCTAGTTATGAATTATACCACAGTCATAACCCATCACAAATTCATAAATCTATTAATAATTTTGATGGGTCACAAAACGGTTTAAATCAATCAATAGTTTCAATTTTTGAATAAATAATCAAAAATAATTTTAAAATTGAAAATATCAATTCCAAGAGGAGTTTTTGAAAATATCAATGCAAGTTTCAAAATCAATCAGCAGAATATGAAATTATCTAATATTTCTAATGCTGATTGCTCCTAGACAATTTTAAAACCACTTATATATTTAATTTAAATTGTCTATGGAATTTAACAATATTTAATCACTGATTTTTCAATTTATCGTTCAGTCACCAAGATATTCAAACAAATCAAATCAATTTCCTTATTAGAGCAGCACAAAATCATTTTCAAAGCAAGAATCACAAGTGAATTTTTCAGAGAATTTTTAAACAAGCATAAGAAACATTCAACGATCAAATCTGAAGATGATTATTTAAAATCACTTAAAAAAATCAAAATTTTACAATCCAAGAATTTCAACAGTCAGTAACGAATGATTTCAAAATCAGCCAAGTAAAAAATAAAGAAAATAAAAACTAAAAAGGAAAATAAACTAAAAAAGGAATTGAAATAAAAATATGAGTTTAGAGATCATACCCGACTTACCATAATCGATGTGATCCAATGAATCTCCAACTCTAAATCTATGGCTAAGGAACTTCAAACAATTCAATAAAATGTTTATCTTTTAAACACAATTGTTCCTTAGCCTATCCCTGGTACCTAAATGTTTATAGGATCGAGTAGTCTAACAAAAAATGTTTTACCACTCTAATATTCGTTTACACGTTTTGGTACCTAAACCCGTTTATATAACAATCCACTACTATCACTAGCGTACCCTTTAGAACCCAAATTCGTTTAGATTTATTCTAATTCATTTTAATATTTTTTGGAATCCAAATTGAATTGTTTCTAAACGCGTTTTCATATCGTTTATGATTTAAAAAACCTTTGAAATTATTAGAGTTCAAAATTTCAATTTGATCAATTTCAAAGCCATTTAAAGGATTTTTAAAATCATTAGGATTTTGCTTTTCAACTGGATCATATCCAAAACCAAGTCCCTTTTTATTCTGAACAAAAAATTGATTTTTTAACAACATATTCAACGATTTCTCTCCGTTAGAAAATTTAGTCAAAGCTGACTCAAGTCGTTGAATTTTAAATTTAAGATCGCTATTTTCTTTCATTAAATTTGAATAACGATTAATAGCGATTTTCCTCTTTTCTGCATCAGTTTGTTTTAAAATCAAATTTTCGTTTTCAAGTGCTTTGATTTTAGCATTGGACTTAGAAATTTCAAATTCAAATTGTTTTCGCTTTTCAAAATCAAGTTTTTCAGATTCTCTAAACTTTTCAATCTCCTTCTCAAAATCACGATTTTTGTTTTTCAAATTCACGTTTTCACTTTTGACTAATTCAAAATTAGTTTTGAATTTCAAAGGATCATTACTCAAAAATTGACATTTTTCGCATTCTGAAAATGGTGAATTCTTAACCTTTTCAAGTTTTCTTTCTATACTGCTATTTTCTTGAACTAGTTTTGACCTATCAGATTTCAGTTTCTTAACTTTTAGTTCAAGAGAATCAACAGTTTTTGTGAGGTCATGACACATTAAAATTAATTCTTTTTAGGTAAAATTCGATACCTCACTAGAATCCTGTTCACTACCTTCCAAATCAGATTGAGCCATAAGAGACAAATTAGCTTCCTCTTCATCACTTTCAGAAACTTCTTCTCCTTCCTCGCCATCCCATGTAGCAGGAAAAGCCTTCTTCTTTCTTCTGAACTTCTTCTTCTTTTCATTTTTGAGCTGTGGGCAATTCGGTTTGATAGTCCGAGTTTCTTGCAATTTTAGCAAAACACTTCATCGTCTGAACTATCTGAACTTTCAGACTTGTCGGTTTTTGAATTCTTCTTTCGTGGCTTGTAATTTCCTTTGGCCCACTTTCTCAAAACCATGGCTAGCTCTTCGGAGGAATCTTCATCATCACTTTCAACAGTATTATTTAGAGCGATCGTCTTTTTCTGTGATTCAGAATTCTTTTGTTCTTCTCTTGCTTTAACTCCATCTCGTAAGTGATGAGATTTCCAATCAACTCCTCCATGCTTATTTTATTCAGATCTTTTGACACTTGTATCACCGTAACTTTTGCTTTAAAATTCATCGGTAGTACTCTCAATATTTTTTTGATCAATTCCACTTTGGTATAAGTTTTGCCAAGAGCTTTTGCATTATAGACTAGTGATGAGAAGCGTCCATACATCTCTTTTATATCTTCATCTCGTTGCATAGAGAAATTTTCATATTCGTTGCTGAGAAGAGCGAGACGAGATTCCTTCACTTGAGATGTTCCTTCATGTGTGACCTCCAACGTATGCCAAATTTCCTATGCAGTTTCATAATGAGAAATTCGATTAAATTCAGTTTATCAAGAGCATAAATTAAAGCATTCATCGCTTTGGCATTAGTTGAAAATAATTTTTTTTCATTAGCATCCCACCTGTCTTTTGATTTAGAAATTTCAACACCACTAACAATAACGGTAGAAGATCTATAACCTGTTTCTATAATATCCCACTCATCATAATCGACTGAACTCAAATAAATTTTCATCCTAGCTTTCCAATATGCATAATCAGTTCCATTAAACATTGGTGGCCTAGCTACGGACTGACCCTCAGAAAAAGCGTTATTAGATAGATTCATGACTCTAGAGTTAAAATAAAATAAAAAATACCTGCTCTGGTACCACTTATAGGATATAAATTAAGCCTAGAGGGGGAGTGAATAGGGTTTATCGCAGATTTTCGCAGAGTAATTAAATAGCAACAGCACAACTAATAATCAGAATAAATGTGGAAAATAAATAACACACAGATATACCCAGCTTCGGCGAAACCCTGCCTACTGCTGCATTCCCCAAGGTTTCTACTAGGAGCTAAAACAATCTCTACGCTTACAATCCCCTGAAACTCGCGACACTTGCTCCCAACTGTTCTTAACCCTACACTCAAAACCCTGCATTGGTTTCTATCCCCGAAACCAGATTTCCCCAAATTACAAATCCCGTAATTCATCTCCCTACTTTTAGAGACAAACTAGAAAACTACAGATTCGATTACAAATTGAAATTGAAAGATGAACCTGAAATAAAAACCATTAAAAGTTTAAAACCCTAGGCTAAAATAAATAAATAAAATATCCTAGTCCCTTTTAACTTGGCCGACCACTTTGAAGTGATGCAACCCTCTTTGCTTTGTCCTGATCTCTTTGCTTTCTCTAGAAATAAAAATGGCAGACCCAATTTAGCTAGGGTTTTTCTCCTGTCCAAATAACGATGGCGATAACGATCTAGGGTTCAATTCTCCTTGAATTTGGAATCGCCGCTCTCTCTCTAATGTTCTTCAGTTTGCAATTCCACTTGATTCAGATCCAAGCAATATTGGTATGATTTTACAATTCGAATTTCTTTTTAATTGTGCTTGAACTTGGATGCAATTGACGCCTGTGATGATTGGTGTATTTATAGGATTAAAAATCCTAAAATTTAGCTCTGATTTCGTATGGATTTGGTCATTATATATACGAAAATATTTGGAGCTTGATTTTATCGGCTTTGATTTGGTCTTGAGTGTTTATTGCCGTGAGTTCTGGAATTTGTTTCTTCCTTGATTTTGAATTCGCTTGCCTCTTTCCTATTTTTACTCTGCTCATAAATATTTCTGCAAAATATTTATGCCAATGATTTCTGAAACTTTTTAATGCTTCCAAAAAAACTAAACCAATATTGCTCTTGATTTCTTGATAAGAACAAATATTATACTTGTTTTCCCAAAAACTTTAACTGATGCTATACTCTACTTTGATATTTGCCTTAACCAATTTTTAGATAAGAACAGATACTATCCTTGACTTTGCCTTGCAAATTTCTGGTACTTTTGCTTGATAACTTATTAAACTTGAGATGAGTTATTTACATTCATGTGCACTTTTAAAAACTGATGCCATTATACTGGCCTGAATTTGATTAGTTATATACTATTTCACTTGTTGCGTCGATCCATTTTATTCATCTTAAAGCTTTTACTACTAGAACTGAGACTGCACTTGATTCGTTTGTGTACTGCACTGTCTTACTGCTTGAACTTGTACCATAACCTTGTTGTATCATCTTTGTACACTTGCATTCTTATGTTCATTTAGTCTGAAGTTCTCTTTAAAAAAAACTGTAAATATGCATTTATAATCTTGATTGTATTGATGTTAAACTCTTTCATTTGTCTGTATATATCATTGATAAGGAATGGTATTACATGAATGTGATACTACACTTGAATCTGCACTTCAACATTCATGTTGCATACTTTTTACCCTCTTGCTGACACGTAACTCAGCCCTTACATTTACACTTTCCATGATAAAGCTGTGTCACTTGAATTTGCACTTTGTCGTGCTCCCTTTTGGTTGAGCTTGATACACCACCACTTGCTGTTATGAACTTGACCATGCTATTGTTATTGTGCAGTCTTGTCTACTCTTGTGCATTTCATTTAAATGATGCTACATGCCTTGTGCTCGACCTATGTTACATTCACTTTTTGTTGTTATGGCCTTGTGTAATTGTTTAGTTCATCCCGCTCTTGCATTTGTGTATTCTGCCTTGTGCCTGAGCTGCCCATTTCCACTTGCATTTGAACATTTTTTGTTCTAGTGAGATGTTGAACCTGAACCTGAAGCTGAAAAAATATTTCTTGCTTGTGCTCTGTAGTGACCATACCCGAGCTTTGAACTTGCTGAAACATGTGTGTTGGCTGCACTCAGTCTTGTTTACATTCATGTATATGCTGCAATTTTCTTGGTCATTTTGTCGATGCATTCTTGAAACTAAATCTGACTTGCCAACATATGTCTACATATACACTTGAGCACAATTTCTATGTACATGCTACTTTGATGTGTAGTTGACACCACCTGATATAAATACTTGATGCTTATCACCATGCTGTATCACTATGTAAGCTAGCTTGACCACTTCACTGCCGTTTGACTTGAGTCTGAGCTCACTTGTAAACTGTTTTCACCATGCTGAAGGCTGCATTGATTTTTTATTTTTTTTTGCTTAACTGATGCCATGCAGCTTGTAATTTTGCTTATTTACCATGTATCCCAATGATGCACCTGCCTTTTGTATTTGACATGCCTATTTTTCTTGTCATACTCATTTTGCTGCTGTGCCATGCACCTATTTGTGCCTTTGAATTTTTTCGACCATTTTGGCTTTTTATTTTTATTTGCACTTTTGGCTCGACCATTTGCACACTTATTTGCACTGAGTTGAGAAGGTCCATGTGGCTACTCCTCAGTTGCTCACTGATTGGCGAGCCAGTGCACACGTGTATATTTATACACGTGTGTACATGCAGCCATCAGACAGTTTTTTCTGTCCCTGCATATCAGACCACGTCTAGAAAAATGATGAGAAAGACACCGTAATTCTAAGGAAAATAAAAGTTAAAAATAATTTTTTAATTTTCTTTTATTTTCTTTTATTTTTGTTGCAGTCTACTGCGTGTATTCTTCTGTATGTGACAGGTATGAAGATGACGGGACTGACAGAAGAATACTGTGAAGACTGAAGATTGAAGATGAAGACAAGAACAGTGTTATTGTGTGTCTGTATTTGAAATGTCAACTGAGAAATAGTGTTAGTGTACAAAAGTGATTGTATAAGTGAGGAATTTCTGTATGAGAGTGATTGTAGACACAACTGAATAGAATTGTACTATTATTTGTAATAATCAAATTGATTGAAATAAAATATATTTTTGTTATTCAATTCAGTCTGTTTATTTTGTTCGAATCTTTTAATAGCACAATTTCTGTTATATGTATATGTGTCATGTCGGAAATATTCAAAACTATTTGAATTGCAAATAGTGGAGAGATGTATATGTACAATTTCAAACGCTGAAACAAAATATTTATAAAAAAACCATTTGAATATGTAATTCTGTGTGATAGTATTAAATATTTGTTTCTGTGTGTGATGTGAAATATAGTACTGTTTACAAACACATTTATAAATAATATATTTATATGTTTGTTATCATCAAACAAAAATCATATCGTTATACTCAACAAAAACACCAATATCCATTACAACAAAGCATCTGGCTTGTTTAACAAAATAAAGAAGCATGAAATGACAATGATATTCCCCAATAAAGCATGAGCCAGCCATAACAGTGGAAAAGAGAGTCCAGAGCAATACATGTCTATCTTCGAGCTTGGAAAGAAAACTGAGCTAAGTGGTAATATTCCCTCCCTGTGAACCTTGGGGGGGGGGGGGGGGGAGGGGTGGAGAGAACAGAAGAAAAGAGAGCGAAACAAAACAGAGTCAGACATAAAGCCTGGTAAGTCCAGTGATTATTCAGCATGTAAACAGGTAAAAAGATCATGACATGAATAAAATGGATACCAGACCATAACCATGATAATAAGCATAGCAAGACAGCAAATGATGATCGTTAGATACGATAAGGTAAGATGCACTGAATGCGCTTCGGTTCTTTCTCTGATTTCCTATTTTCTCTGCACCACCCAACTAGCATCCTAGCTAATGCCTTTTATAGAACGATTCGTATTCCCTACTAGTGTCCCAACTAGTATCCTGTGAAAAAGGATCTGTATCCCCTACTAGTGTCCCAACTAGTATCATGTGTTATAAAATAAGGTGATCCCAACCCTGCAATTGTGGTAGCCTTCAGGTGTACATCTAGTATGAGGATCTTACCTCAACCAGCCTAATTGCCATGAAGATGTTAGATGTACACTTACTACCCTATTGATCGACTCCCTACTTGTATTAACTTTCCTTGTGTCTGTGTCAACCGGCCCTCTCTTGCATGTAGATACCCTGTGCTGGTCCCGCCATAAGGTGTATCAATCCCTATGATAGCAACCCGACACAAATTCTAGATGCATAGTGTATACTACTGATGCCCAGTGCCTGCTTTTCCACTCCGGAGCAAGTGCATGCCCATAACCCATCGGAACTACACTGCTGCACCCCCTACTGCTATTTTGACAGCTTATAATCAACCCAGTAATTGTGCCCCACCCTGCCTAGCTCAGAGTACCGTGATACATCCATATGGGTTACTGCTGAAATGGGTCCCCGTTACTAGGGTTTCCTAGGGTCTGTTCGTATACCCCCCAAATTAGCTAAGTGTTATCCATCCATTCATGTTAACTTAACCCATCCACACGTCATGTCATGTTGGTTAAGTGTTTCTTTTTAATTTAACCCTTCTCATTCATCATGTTGTAATTGGTTAAGTGCTTTCAATTAACTTAACCCTTCTCATTCATCATGTTGTAATTGGTTAAGTGTTTCCTATTAACTTAACCCTGTTCATTCATCATATTATATTGGTTAAGTGTTTCCCATTAACTTAACCCCACTCGTTCATTGGTTAAGTGTTAACTTAACCCTACCACTGGTCATGTTACATTGGTTAAGTGTTTCCCTCTTGTGTTACTTAACCCTACCACTTCTCATGTTACATTGGTTAAGTGTTGCCCTCTTGTGTTACTTAACCCTATCACACATCATGTTATATTGGTTAAGTGATGCTATCTTTTGTTACTTAACCCTACCACTTGTCATGTTACATTGGTTAAGTGTTGCCCTCTTGTGTTACTTAACCCTATCACACATCATGTTATATTGGTTAAGTGTTCCTCTCTTGTGTCACTGAACCCTATCACACATCATGTTATATTGGTTAAGTGTTGCTGTTAAGTGTTAACTTAACCCTACCACTGGTCATGTTACATTGGTTAAGTGTTGCCCTCTTGTGTTACTTAACCTTATCACACATCATGTTATATTGGTTAAGTGTTGCTTTGATTAACTTAACCCTACCATTTTTAGCCTGTTTGTTTCTTAGCTTTAATTTATTCATTAACGCACCAACCTCTCACATTAGATCTATATTGTTGCGGTCGCTGGATGTGCCGGGCGGTTCCGGGTAGCCTTATACCGCAACTCAATCTATCCTCGGGTTTTGGGGCTTAATTTCATTAACCTCTCACATTAGATCTATGTTGTTGCGGTCGTTGGATGTGCTGGGCGGTTCCGGGCAGTCTTACACCGCAACTCAATCTAACCTCGGGTTAGGCATGTTCATTTTTAGCCAATTTACATATTTGTCGTATGTGTCCTAATCTATGTGTCAAATTTTCCACAAGTCTAGCCGATAAAAGTTTATGCCACATTCCCGTGCTATGCCCAAAATTTACTCAATTAAATTATACCCAATTTTTCCCCGCGTTATAATCACATGTATAACAAGATTCAATCTAAGTTCCGAATGAACTTAGTATTCACAAAAACAAGTAAAAAGGGAAAAAATAGAGAAGAGGCATAAGAATTGACAAAAGGAAAAATAGGCATGTAAAGATGTACCCAATTCAAGAATCATGTTTCAATGTTGTACATTAACAATATGGGTAGACAAGCTAAGCAATTTACACCATAGGTATAAAGATTAGATAGAATTGGACTAAAGAGACTCACTAATTTTTATGTATAACATGATAAGTCCCACTATATCAATCACAATAATCTCATAGGCATAGGATGTACAACATGATAGGTTCCATCATATAAATCACAACTGTTTCATAGGCAGGATAGGTTCCATTATGTCAATCCAACAGTCTCATAGGCATGATAGGTTTTATTATGTCAGTCACAACAGTCTCATAGGCATGATAGGTTTTATTATGTCAGTCCAACAGTCTCATAGGCATGATAGGTTCTATTATGTTAGTCCAACAGTCTCATAGGCATGACAGGTGTCATTATGTCAATCACAATAGTCTCATAGGCATAAGCAATTCAGATTTGACAAAAGGATAGGCACGAATCAAAATTAGGCATCGTTCTAGATCCGATTATTACAGTCATGTTTTTTATTAGATGTTTAAATCTAAATAATAACCGAACTTACAGAAAAAGGACGGATCATGTATTCTGGGATCTGATTCTTGAATTTGAAAAGCTACCCTTTGATGTAGACGTTTGATTTGAAGTTCTTCTAATCGATTACTAGTTTGGATTTATTTTTCTAGTTAGGAGAAGATGAAGGAGGCTAGGCTAGCTTTTAGACGAACAACGTGACGACACCTTAGTCTTAGGGTTATGAGGTTAGGGTCTAGGTTTGGCTATGTATATATAGATGTCTAGGATTAATTCTAGCCTTTAGATTGTCTAGGAGAAATTAGAGCCATCAAACCAAGGAGATGTGTCATCCAGCCAACCATAGCACGACACATAAGCCCTAACACCTCAGAAATTAGTCATTGGCCAATCAGAGAAGGCCACATCAGCTCAGGACTAAAGAAATTCGTCACAGGAAGTATATCTGAAAAGGGGTCGACTCCCTACAAGGGGGTCGACACCTATGTCGACTCCCCTATAGGGGGTCGACACCTATGTCGACTCCCCTTGGGGGGGGGGGGTCGGCACCTTGAGTGGGAAATTTCCCGCTCAGCCTGTTCTGTCTGAATTCTGAACTGGTTTTTGATTTTAATTATTATTTTCTGTTTATTCTTGAAATCTTCTAAACTCCATAACTTCTTCATACGGAGTCTGATTCACGCAAACTCGAACTCTATCTCAAGTAGAATTCCGAGACGAACACAATGGCGCAACCCATTTTACTTAGTTCCCACATTTAAAATTAAGTGTTCTTAGATTTGTTAATTTAAATATTCACAGAAAATACGGGGTGTTACAATTAATCTCTTGAAGAGATGTTCTAAATATTTATTTTTATATAGAAAATCAAAAATCCTAGAAGAGATGGTAGAGATTTTTTTTGTTGCATTGCAATTACTTGAATAAAAGATATGTTCCCTGAAGTAATATCATACACTCCAGAAGTAGTGATTTCTTTTCTCTCTTGAATCTTATTTTTATTTAATGCATCTAATTTTGTTACTGCATTTAAGGTTTGATATGTATTTTTGTATATTATATGACATTTCAATAGTTTGTATATATTTATTTCTAGAGGAGATAAGTTCATCCCAGAAGCGGTGATAACAAAATATCTTTGGAGGATATTTGTATATTTGAAAATAATAAAATATCTCCAGAAGAGATTTCTATAATTAAAAGTGATAAAATATTTGTAGAAAAGTTCATAAATTTTTTCCTAAAAGAGAAAATATGTATTAAAACTCCATAAATGGCATTTATGGAATATCATAGAGGCGACATTATATTTTGATATATCTATAAAAGAATTTTCATTGAAATATTTTCAAATATCAAAGTTGATGATGCAAATTTAATGACTAAAAAAATATCAATGCAACGATGAATGAGATGTCAGATTTAATCAGTCAGAAGAAGCCTGAAGCATTATTGAAACTATGTGAAATAATAACAATGTACTTCTTAAAGAAGTTACATCATATGCGGCAATGACAATGTATCCAAAGATTTCACAATTTTCAAAATGAGTTGTATCTTGCTTGTATATTTATATTTATATATTGTATTGAAGAATCAAATTTAACAACTTGAAGTCGTTTATATATTTTCTTTGAACCAGAAGTTCAATACATTTGAACCAGAAGTTTAATACAATTTAACAACTTAAAGTTGTTTATATATTTTATTTGAACCAGAAGTTCAATATAGATTAACAAGTTGAAGTTGTTTATATATTTTATTTGAACCAGAAGTTCAATACAATTCCAAATCAGATATTTTGGATATTATGATAGATCTTTGAGATTCATATTGACATTGCTTGATATGAAAAAATTAATGCTTGGAACCTTATAAACAATTTATTCCAAGATCGATAACTCGAATGAGAAAGAATACGATATACATTACATATGTAATACATGGACGCACGTATATACACGTATATGCGAATATTTAATTAACAACCTGAAGTTGTTATGAGCTCATATTATAAATTATGCATATATTATTTAATATTTCAGAAAGTTGATTGACATCAATATTGAATGACCTGAAGTCATGTGCATATTCAAATAGTAGAAAATTCCTCCAAGTCATCAGATCAATGAAAGGGAATAAGAAATGAAATATGAATGCATCTTATCAACTAATAAGAGATTATCCTCCTACAATTGAAATACATCTAATGTATTTGCTAGCCGATAATGGATCAAAAATGAGAATCCATAGAAGGTTTATTATTTAAAGTGACAATGTTTATCAACATTGAGGGGGAGGATAAAGGAATCATCGATGTTTAATAATTGCTAACATACAGATTATGCAAAGTATTAAGTAACTTGCATAAATTATCAATTATGTCCCTAATAGATTTTCTCCAATATACATTTGAATCCCCGAAGGATCAAAAGGTGTAAATCACAACTAAAAATGTGGTACAAAAGTCAGTTCAAAATATTTTTGGAGTAAGTCATAAATATGCAAAATAAAGGAGGCGAGTTTCCTGAAGAAACACTTAAGGGTGCTTTGAAAGAAACCCATGACGTGATTGTCAAAATAACCCCAGAAGTGGATTAGGTACCTAAAGCATGATAATTTTTGAGATCTCAATAAATCATGTATAGAACTGGCAAGAAATAACCATCGATGATACATTAATAAACAATAAAGTGCTTATTTATAAATGGATTAAAAATCCCATATTAGAGAGAAACATGATTGGCCATCATGAAATTCTCCTAAATTAGATATATGGACCTGTAGCCCATAAGATATGAACCTGTAGTTCATAAGATAAAAATAGAAATATATAAGTTCCCGAAGAACATAAAAAACAATTCTTATTATAAAGAATACAAAGAACATGGATGATAGATTACAGCATTCTTCTAAGTATTGTTGTAATGAAAATTTTGATATGCTTCTAGATGAGTAGATTACTTCCTGCTTAGTGTTGCTGTAATGAAAGTTGTCTTATTCATCAAATGCGAATTGCAATATGCAAGCCCAGTTGAAACACAAAATTATAAGCACATGAAATGTATTCATAGATGAATATTAGTAGCATACAATCACAAAAACAAGGCATTTTAAATAAGAAAACATGCTTGAAGCATGGAAATGCACATGAAGTTTTTAAAGAAAAACTTCATTAAGAAGTATTTGAAAGAAATTTGAGTTATTGAAAGAAGAGTACAAATTCAGAGGAAATTATTAAATCAGGGGGAGCATCTATAAGTATGTTATAATGCACTCTTTTTCCTTAACTAAGTTTTTCCCTACTGGATTTTCTTAGTAAGATTTTAACGAGGCATTACATTGATCCAGAAGTATTATACTCCTTTAGATGTAGTAAATATGACATTTTGTATTGTACTCTTTTTCCTTCACAAAGATTTTTCCTATCGGGTTTTTCCTAGTAAGGTTTTGACAAGGTAACATTTTGATCCAGAAGTATCAAATATATTTTGATGCAGTAAACTATTATTTATGAAGATAAGGCAGTTTGCATGTGTAACAACACAGAATTTCTAAACCAATTTAATTTTTTTATTTTAGCTATTTTAATGGATTTTGATGATTTAAAATGATTTATTTTAAATAATAACGATTTAAAATTTATTTAAACGAAGCTAGAACGTATAAATTTATTTTAATTATAAAATAGAGTTTGAAATGGCGTGGTAGTTTGAAAATTCGATTTTAAATTTCAATTGAATGTACAGAATTCAAAACAAATCGGATTTCAGTAAAACTAGAAACATTTGAATCTGTTTAACAATATCTTTCTAACGAATGTGAAAAATTCAGATTTCGTAATATACATTGTAAGTTATGTCCAGTTTAAAATTTGAAATAGTCGCTATGGAAATTATATATATTTTTAATATTATAAGCCTTTAAATATAACCATTTTGCAAATGACCTTAGTTTACGATGAAATCACTTTTGTTGGATTCGGAATGTCAATTATTGTTAGGTTTCAAGTTTCTTAATTTTTGGATTTAATATGTGAGCGTAGTGAATTTAAATGTGTTTAGTAATTTCAGTTTGAATTTAATCGACTAGAAAATGGGCATTTTTCAAACGATCCCCAAATTCAATGAAATTTGCTTTGTTAGGACCATATCTTCAAAACTTAGTTGGATTAATTTTTCTGCAAATTTTGGAGTCAGTAGGTGGCCCCAGGAAATTAAAATGTACGTTCAAATTCAATATTGACCATTATATTAATTTATATTTTAATTTGGATAAAAACTGATCAAAATGATAGAATTGGCTGATGGAACATATGCCGTTGTGTCCGGAATAGGGGTATTTAGTTAGGAATGGCTGTCGTTGGATTTGATTTGGAGTTCATATGCAAAAACAGGTATTTTTGGAAATAAAATAATAATATATATAATAAATAAACCCTAATCCAATTCATTTTTTTCGTGGCCGCTGCCTTCTCTAAAACGAACGGCGATAAATGTTTGAAACAAATCCCCAATCTCTCCCAATCTGGATCGATTTAATCCATGAAATCAAAGAAAAAATTGTAGAGCTTTCCGAGCTATTTCCGTCTATACGGGGTTGATTGAAAACCGTGAAGCAAGGAGCTCGATTTTGGAGCGGGAAGGCCTGTCGTTCTTGGTGGATTTGGAGGCGGAGGGGGATGCGGTCTTCGAGGGGAGGGGCGATGCTGGTGCGTGACGCTCCGGTAAGTCACGTGGGATGGTCGGATCCGCCTCCGGTTGGCTGAAGCGGCGACAACGTTGGGGTTTCCAGATCGAGCAAAAAGGGGCAACGGGTTCGGTTAGTCTAGGAAGAAAGGTTTAAAGTTTCTAATTAATTAATTAATTAATTCTATTATCTAATTGTGTAATTTATGCATTAAATTTC
Source organism: Allium sativum (assembly GCA_030737875.1). NCBI lineage: Eukaryota > Viridiplantae > Streptophyta > Magnoliopsida > Asparagales > Amaryllidaceae > Allium > Allium sativum. The sequence continues at coordinate 267,051,085 of CM060913.1, read as the reverse complement.
ATATCTTTTTCAAACGAGGTCCAAATCCGACGATTTTAGTCTCTTGCGATCGTGGGATCGAACACTACGCAATGGAACTGACCAGAATGGAAAAGGAGCAAATTGGATTTTCAGGTAAATTAAACGCATGTTTAATTTAGTTGAAAAATACAATCTTCAAATAAAAACTGACAGAGTGGAAACGAAAGTGAGAATTCTCTCATTAATAATTTTGTACAGTTATTTGATTTATTTTATCATTGTATATATAGAATTGATAATGTAGATTTTTATCAGTTTTAATCATTATAAATTGTATACGGTGCCTTTTAGCTCACATTCCTCGTCCACAGACCATGGACGATTTAACTGGCTGTATCGTGTTTGGATTGTGATGCTGAAATGTTTGACATATTGAAAATAATGTTAACATTAATGGGGTAGTTGAAATTAAATTATAAATATCCATTTATAATTTAAACAGTGAAAATTGGTTAATTAGAAAAATAATTTAAACTGAATTAGAACTGGTTAAATTTATTAATCAGTGATGGGTTGACAGGCTGTGATGACAGGCTGTGATGAGCGTTATTTATTTATTTTAATGCTTATACAGTGGTAGAATGCACTCTGGATGATGTTTGAATTTTGAATGATTATTTATCATTATTGTTGTTACATGCGATGTATGAAATCCATATAACTGAAATTATATGGTAATTGATTGAGTCGCATTCCGATTCAGAAATAATGAATATTTTAAAATAATATTCAGTGAAGAATAAAATATGATTTTGATGTTTGATTTTGGATGGACACGAAAATATTGGAATCTATGAAGCCGAGTAAGTAGACATTCGCCATTTTAACCCGAATGGGTTTATTGATCGATTTTATTCATTTTATAATGAATACGAAAAGGAAATGGATTTCAAAATCAGATAAATTGAAAATATTATCATATTATAATGAAATGGAGTATTCAATTTTGATTTAAAATAGAAAATGAAGTTGAAATCATTTTAAAATGAGTTTATAAATCATTTATAAAATATGTTTTAAATGGAAATCGACGATATTATATATATATATATATATATTAGCCTGAATAGAACGCGCAGCGCATCGACTGTTCGCGAGTTTCGACCATTAACTTCAAATGAACGTAACTGGAGATCAGACAATCTAATTCTCCTAAAGCCGGAATCGTTGGGTTCATATCGAAAAGATATTTTCCATGAATATATGAGATTTAACTTTGAACGGTTAGATTTGGAATTATGTCCAAATCAATTTTAGAAATTGTCACTATGGTTGTAGTACGGTGACCGTTATTGGAAACCGACTGTAAGGGCCTTAATAAAATTATTAAAAATATGGAAAAATTGTGTAAAATCATAATAAATGATTTGGAAAGATTTTGGATGAAAAATTCCAGTTTTGAAAAGATAAAAATATATCTTTATCTAAATGAACTAGTTAATTACTAGAACGATAATCCAGGGATTTCTAGAAATAATAAATTGGATTAAAAAATAGGTTTTAAAATAACCAGAATTTTCCCAACGAATGAATTAGAATGGATTTGAATGGAAATCATCTTCGGAATATTTTGATACTGGATTCCATAATTATACAGATATTGTTGAGGAATTTGAAGATATATGTGTATATATATATATCGTTATTCCTAATACGATATTTGTTGTTTTAGAATTTGATATCGAATATAAGCCGATATAATTTCTATTTAGAGCCTTGTATTTGATATCAAATTGGATTTTGGGTTGTTATGAATGGTGTCTTTATTAACACTGTTCTTAAACCCAGTTGAGAAAAGAATAAATCTTTTAATTAAGATTTAGAGAAGTTTTCCAAATTAATTAACATTTTATTGGAAATTGAATTGAAATTGGATTTTTGGGTTTATCGTGAATGGTGTTTTTAATTAACACTTGTTCTTTAACACAATTAACAGTGAAGATATGATTTGGAATTTATAATCTTTTAATTAAGATTAGTAAATTTTCCAGAGTAAAGTTTTCCAATTTAATATATTAAAATGGAATTGAATGGAATTCGATTTGGTAATAATCGAGATGAGCTTCTGTGAAGGAAGAACGTTACTATATATGGAATTTAAAAGGCTTTGTCGTTATTCCATTTATATTATTAGTCAGATACAGGAATTTATATCGATTATACACTGTTATGATTTCCGTGTAGATTCCATTTTTATGGAAGATGATTTTGGGTTTATCGTGAACGGTGTTATATATAACATTAGTTCTTTAACCCAAGTAAAGATAGGATTTATTTCCAATATTTGAATAATCATTAATTAATGATTTTTGAGGATTAAAACTAAGATGGAGTTTTAATAATTCTTTAATTAGATTGGATGTTAATGTGGTGATTAAATTTGCTAAATTTGAAAAGTGTTCAAAAATGGAGTATCATCCGTTTTACTTCATGAGATAGTTAAATCTTTAATTAGATTTGAATGTTGAATGGTAATTGAATTTACCAATAACACGATAGGTGTTAGATATGGAGTACTAACAATTTTGCTCCACGGGATGAATAGGTTAGAATTGGAAAACTGAAATGAATGATTACTTCGGTAAGGCTCGATAATTCCGACTAGTTTAATAAACCTTAATTTGGTTTAAAGTTGTGAAAAGATAATACAAAATCTTTTGAAATGGTTCCCAAGTGAATTTTTGAACAAGAGGTTTAAATGAACTAAATCTTTTATAAGATTTATGGGAATAATCCCTAATGTAAAGAATATTTGAATAAAAAGAATATTCTGGATTGGAATGAGGGGTATGATGTGTTTTTATAGCATTTGATTATAATATACGTGGTTATTCGGAAAGACCGAGTTTATCCCATTCTGAATAATTGATACGACGACTAAAAGTCGAAGATATTGATGATGGTGGATAAAGACCCGCGATCTTCACATCGAATGGATTACTATTGATGCCTTGGATTTGGGTAGCTCCCACCGAGGGGTTACAGTGGTAGCGGTCCGTACGTACTTGTTGATTGTCCGGATATGCGAGGGACTCTCTCCTATATTGGACATATTGGATGAGGAATAAGGTGCCTCTGGTTTCGTTCAGACTCAGAACGGACTTGCAAATGGATAGTATGTCTGACGTTGTATTCTTTTATATTGTATTCGTTGATCTCTGCTAAATATATATCTGTTTGGTGGCGGAGAATTTATTCCCTTGCTTAACAGCCTTCTCTGAGGCGTACGAGCTTAGAGGTTATATATTGGCAGAAATCAATGGTATGGTATGGATTGACATTGTGACATGCTGAGATGCATGGATCAAGGCTTTTGTTGAAAAGCAGAGCCTTGTGGTTAATGATCAAAGCATTGCTTTAATTAGCATAACTTTGAGTAGCGTTAATTCACGAGCCTCACACACTGGTCTGATGGTGAACTGATAGTCAGGTCAGTACGCTTTTGAGATGAGGATAGACACCTTTATGGTTGTAACAGATTCGGTCGAATGAGATGAGCCGAGTTTGGTCGCTCCACGCTTAGAGGGATAGAGCACACCCCCCGATTCCATAGGGATAGAGTAAATGGTGTTTTCTCTAGTTGGGACGTAAGCCGCAGTGATACTTGATTTCCCAAAAGGGCGGATATGCATTACGTTGTTTACTCATGCACGGGACGTAAGTCGTTGGGTATTGCACTACGTGGTAGATCTTTCGAATCAGCAGCCATCATGATGGTAATCCAACTTTCCAATACGAGCTTTGCGGTTTTTGTTGTATACCTATATATATGGCAACATAATAGGATAGGGTATTATGCCATCTGGGATTGATACATTTACTTTCGAAATTGATTTCTACACTATACACTTATAGTAATAAAAGATAAATTTCGTGTATCAAGCATATTTGGCTATTATAAGGTAAAACTCTATCCTTTGGCTTGCATTGCATTGTGTGGTAAGACCTGAGTCTTATAATATCTTCATTTTTCTTGTATTTAGCATTGCATTGTTAATTTTCTGGTATTCATGGGGGATAAACCTGTTCCGTGTTATACAGCGTGGTCCCATGATTTACCTAACTTTAAAATAAAAGCTAATAACTGTTTTAGTTCTCACATAAGTCCCATGACTGACTCGGAGTTTATCGTTTCTACCTAAACTCTGGGTGCCCATATTTTCCACACGGGCAGCTTGTAGCTTTGGTTTTTTGCAGATATTTCTTTTCCCACGATCCTGCATTACAGCTAGAGCTATATTCGGAAAGCTTTTTATTTGTGTATTTCTTTCTTGTCTTAGTTGGTGTATATTCCACTGTGTATTGTATTTATACATTTTTATTTCTACTTTTATGTATTTTAAATCTCTGATATTTTTCTTCTGTGTAATATTTATTCAGACTCTGATATATTCTTGTACTCTGATGTAAATTGTTGTAATAGCAATGAAATGTTCTGTTGTTTGTGTTCCGATGAGTCGTGTTCTCAAAGCAATCCGAGGTTTCCCATAAGGGGAAGTTTAGGTCATTTCAGTTGGTATCAGAGCTTTGGTTTACAAGCTCGAGAACAAGACACATTAGAACCGAATGAAAGAATTCATCAGAGATAGGATTGGTAGTATCCTATGAGAATAACTCGTTAGAGATAGAGCAAGTAATACCCTAGAATGAGTTCGAAGAGTATTATTTATAAAAAAAGAATTTATTTTTGAAATTCATATCTTATTATATGTATTTGAGTATTTTATTTATATTTAATTTGGAAAATCGAGTATATGAAGATTTTGCATATACACGTCATGAACGTATATTCGAAGTCTCAACTATACTGGGTAGATATAGAATCACACTCTAGTCGCTCGGAGATAATTCTGATGATAGCGATCGCATCATTAGCATTTTTGTTCGAGTTTCGAAAGTGGAATATCTATATATTTCCAATTGACTGGTGTGAGAATCAAAACATAGTTAGATTTTATTGTTTGTGATTTGGCACTGAAATATGATTTTTGATTATATATAGAAAGTTATATGTATGAAAATTTAATTGACTAATTGATTGCTAGTTGTGATGTCTGATTATAAGTTTGACTAATAAAAATATTGGTATGATAATTAATTTAACCAACATGGGAATAAATGATAAATTAAGCCGAATCGGATCAAATATCTAACTGAATTGAAAATTGATTGGAATTGCATACACACACATGTATATATTCAACAGGTCATAACATGGAAGCTAAGAAGAGGAATAAAATTGTATGCTTGAAAAATAGGTACATGTTTACTATATTCATTGGGTTTGATGATTTTATGAGTCGATTGTCAAGCCGCTTGGCCTTTTCTTTTTCTTTTTTATTGATAAGGGCCCCTGTGAGGCAAGTTGTGGTTTTACCGATAGGGCTGTACAAAGGAGGCTATTGTGAAATTTTTCTAAAATTTAAGGTGTTAGCCAAATTTTTGAGAAATTAAGAAATTCTTAGAAACTGAAAAGTTAAAGAATGAAAGCCAGAATGAAAGTTGAGTTGGTTAGTTAAACAACTTTCAGCTCTGTTCCTTTTCGAGGACGAAAAAAATTTAAGTGGGGGAGATTGTAACTACACAGAATTTCTAAACCAATTTAAAAAAATTATTTTAGCTATTTTAATGGATTTTGACGATTTAAAATGATTTGTTTTAAATAATAACGATTTAAAATTTATTTAAACTAAGTTAGAATGTATAAATTTATTTTAATTATAAATAGAGTTTGAAATGGCGTGGTAATTTGAAAATTTGATTTTAAATTTCAATTGAATGTACAGAATTCAAAATAAATTGGATTTCAGTAAAACCAGAAATATTTGAATCTGTTTAACAATATCTTTCTAACGAATGTGAAAAATTCATATTTCATAATATACATTGTATGTTATTTCCAGTTTAAAATTTGAAATAATCGCTATGGAATTTATTTATATTTTTAATATTATATAGCCCTTAAAAATAGCCATTTTGCAAACGACCTATGTTTTCGACGAAACCACTTTTGTTGGATCCGGAATGTCAAATTATTGTTAGGTTTTGAGTTTCATAATTTTTGGATTTAATATGTGAGCGTAGTGAATTTAAATGTATTTTGTAATTTCAGTTTGAATTTAATCGACTAGAAAATGGCCATTTTACAAACGATCTCCAAATTCAAAGAAATTAGTTTTGTCAGGACTATATCGCCAAAACATAGCTAGATTAATTTTTCTGTAATTTTTGGAGTTAGTATGTGGCCCCGGTAAATTAAAACGTACGTTCAAATTCAATATTGACCGTTATATTAATTTGTATTTTAATTTTGATTAAAACTGAGTAAAATGATAGAATTGGCTTATGAAACATATCCCGTTGTGTCCGAAATGAGGGTATTTAGCTAGAAACGATAGTCATTGGGTACGATTTGGAGTTATGCAAAAACAGGTATTTTTGGAAATAAAATAGTAATAATATATATATATATATATATTAAATAAACCCTAATCCAAATCATTTTTTTCGTGGTCGTTGCCTTCACTAAAACGAACGGTGAAAATCGTTCGAAACAAAATCCTCAATTTGGATCTATTTAATCCATGAAATCAAAGCAAAAATTGTCGAGTTTTCCAAGCTCTTTCCATCTATACGGGGTTGATTGAAAATCATGAAGCAAGGAGCTCGATTTTGGAGTGGAAGGGCTGCCGTTCGTGGAGGATTTGGAGGCGGAGGGGGGTGTGGTCTTCGAAGGGAGGGGCGGCACTAGGGTGTGGTGCTCCGGCAAGTCACGTGGGATGGTCGGATCCGCCTTCGGTTGGCTGACGTGGCGGCGACGATGGGGATTCTATATCGAGCAAAAGGGGGCGACGGGTTCGGATATTCCAGGAAGAAAGGTTTAAAGTTTTTAATTAATTAATTCATTCAATTATCTAATTATGTAATTTACGCATTAAATTTCATATCTTTTTCATATGAGGTCCAAATCCGACGATTTCAATCACGTTGCGATCGTGGGATCGAACACTACACAATGGAACTGACCAGAACGGAAAAGGAGCACATTGGATTTTTAGCTAAATTAAATGCGTGTTTAATTTCGTTGAAAATTACAATCTTCAAATAAAGACCGACAGAGTGGAAACGAATGTGAGAATTCTGTCACTAATAATTTTGTACAGTTATTTAATTTATTTTATAACTATATATATATAGAATTGCCAGTGTAGATTTTTATCAGTTTTAATCATTATAAATTGTGTACGGTGCTTGTTAGCTCACCTCCCTCGTCCGCAGACCATGGATGATTTAACTGGCTGCATTGTGTTTGGATTGTGATGCTGAAAGGTTTGACATATTGAAAATAATGTTAACATCAATGGGGTAGTTGAAATTAAATTATAAATATCCATTTATAATTTAAATAGTGAAAATTGGTTAATTAGAAAATTAATTCAAATTGAATTAGAACCGGTTAAATTTATTAACCAGTGATATTTTAAATAGACTGTTATTTGAAAACCCCACACGGGTATTGGGATGATATTTGACATACACTAATCCCAATATTTAGTTGTATGTCAATCGATGGGTTGACAGGCTATGATGAGCGTTATTTATTTATTTTAATGCTTACACAATGGTAGAATGCACTCTGGATGATGTTTGAATGTTGAATGATTATTTATCATTATTGTTGAATACATGCGATGTATGAAATCCATATAACTGAAATTATATGGTAATTGATCGAGTCACATTCAGATTCAGAAATAACGAATATTTTAAAATAATATTCAGTGAAAAATTAAAATATGATTTTGATGTCCGATTTTGGATGGACAGGAAAATATTGGAATCTATGAAGTTGAGTAAGTAGATCTTCGCCATTTTAACCCGAACCGATTTATCAGTCTATTTTATTCATTTTATAATGAATATGAAAAAGAAATGGATTTTAAAATCAGATAAATTGAAAATATTATCATATTATAATGAAATGGAATATTCAATTTTGATTTAAAATTGAAAATGAAGTTGAAATCGTTTTAAAATGAATTTATAAACGATTTATAAAATACGTTTTAAATAGAAATCGATGATATATTTATGTGTATATATATATATATACATATAATGACCTAAATTGAATGCGCCGCGCAATGACCGTTCGCGATTTTCGACTATTAACTTCAAATGGACGTAATGGGAGATCGACCGTCGGATTCTCGTAAAACCCGAACCGTTGGGTTCGTATCGAAAAGATATTTTCAACGAATATATGAGATTTAATTTTGAATAGTTATATTTTGAATTATGTCCAAATCATTTTCAGAAAAGGTCGCTATGGATGCAGTTCGACAACCGTTATTGGAAACCGACTTTAAGGGCCTTAATAAAATTATTAAAAATATGGCAAAATTGTGTAAAATCATAATAAATGATTTGGAAATATTTTGGATGAAAAATTCCAGTTTTGAAAAGATAAAAATATATCTTTATCTAAATGAACAAGTTAATAACTAGAACGATAATCGAAGGATTTTTAGAAATAATAAATTGGACTGATAAATGGGTTTTAATATAACCAGAAATTTTCCAATGTATGAATTGGAATGGATTTGAATGTAAATTATCTTTGGAATATTTTGATATTGGATTCCATAATTATACGGATATTGTTGAGGAATTCAGAAGATATATATATATATATATATATATATATATATATATATATATATCATTGTTCCTAATATGATATTTGTTGGTTTCAGAATTTGATATTGAATATATGCCGATATAATTTCTATTCAGAGCCTTGTATTTGATATCAAATTGGATTTTGGGTTGTCGTGAATGGTGTCTTTATTAACATTTTTCTTAAACCCAGTTGAGAAAAGAATAAATCTTTTAATTAAGATTTAGAGAAGTTTTCAAAGTTAATTATCATTTAATTGGAAGTTGAATTGTAAATGGATTTTTGGGTTTATAGTGGCAGTGTTTTAAATAACACTTGTTCTTTAACCTAATTAACAGCGAAGATATGATTTGGAATTTATAATCTTTTAATTAAGATTAGTGGAATTTTCCAAAGTAAAGTTTTCCAATTTAATATATTAAGTTGGAATTGAATGGAATTCGATTTGGTAGTAATCGAGATGAGCTTCTATGAAGGAAGACCGTTACTATATATGGAATTTAAAAGGCTTTGTCGTTATTCCATTTATATTATTAGTTGGATACGGGAATTCATATCGATTATACACTGTCATGATTTCCATGTAGATTCCATTTTGATGGAATATGATTTTGGGTTTATCGTGAACGGTGTTTTAAATAACATTAGTTCTTTAACCCAAGCAAAGACAAGACTTATTTCCTAAATTTGAATAATCACTAAATATGATTTTTAAAGATTAAAATTAAGATGGAGTTTCAATAAATCTTTAATTAGATTGGATTGTTAATGTGGTAATTAAATTTTCCAAATTTGAGAAGTGTTCAGAAATGGAGTATCACCAGTTTTACTTCATGCGATAGTTAAATATTTAATTAGATTTGAACGTTGAATGGTAATAGAATTTACCAATAACATAGTAGGTGCTAGATATTGAGTACTACCAGTTTTGCTCCATGGAATGAATAGGTTGGGATTGGAAAAATGAAATGAATGATTACTTCGATAAGGCTCGATAATCCCAATTAGTTTGACAAACCTTAATTTGGTTTAAAGTTATGAAAAGATAATACAAAATCTTTTGAAATGGTTCCCAAGTGAAGATTTAAATAAGAGGTTTAAATGAATTAAATCTTTGATAAGATTTATGGGAATAATTCCCAATGTAAAGAATATTTGAATAAAAGAATATTCTGGATTGGAATGAGGCGTATGATGTGTTTTTATAGCACTTGATTATAAGATACGTGTGTCATTCGGAAAGACCAGGTTTATCCCATTCTGAATAATTGATACCACGACTAAAAGTCGAAGATATTAATGACGATGGATGAAGACCCACGATCTTCACATCGAATGGATTACTACTGATGCCCTGGATTTGGATAGCTCCCACGGAGGGGTTATAGTGGTAGTGGTACTGACGTACTTGTTGATTGTCTGGATATGCGAGGGCCTCTCTCTTATATTGGACATATGGGATGAGGAATAAGGTGCCTCTGGTTTCGTTCAGACCCATAACGGACTTGCAAATGGATGGTATGTCTGACGTTGTATTCCTTTATACTATATTCGTTGATCTCTACTAGGTATATATATATTTGGTGGCGGACAATTTATTCTCTTTCTTAACACCCTTCTCTGAAACGTACGAGCTTAGAAGTTATATATTGGTAGAAATCAATGGTATGGTATGGATTGACAATGTGACATGCTGAGATGCATGGATCAAGGCTTTTGTTGAAAAGCATAGCCTTGTGGTTGATGGTCAAATCATAGCTTTAATTAGCATAGCTTTGTGTACCGTTAATTCGCGAGCCTCACACACCGGTATGATGTGAACTGATGGTTAGGTCAGTATGCTTTTGAGATGATGATAGACACCTTTAGGGTTGTCACAGATTCGGTCGATCGAGATGAGCTGAGTGTGGTTGCTCCACGCTCAGAGGGATAGAGCACACCCCCTGATTCCCAGAGGGATAGAGTAAGCGGTGTTTTCTCTAGCTGAGACGTAAGCTGCAGTGATAGTTGATTTCCCAAAAGGGTGGATTTGCACTACGGTGTTTTCTTATGCACGGGACGTAAGCCGTTGGGTATTGCACTATGCGATATGTCTTTCGAATCAGCAGCCATCATGATGGAAATCCAACTTTCCAATACAAGCTTTGCGGTTCTTGTTGTATACCTATATATATGGCGACATAATAAGATGGGGGTATTATACCATTTAGGATTGATATATTTACTTTCGAATTTGATTTCTACACTATACACTTATAGTAATAATAGATAGATTCTGTGTATCAAGCATATTTGGCTATTATAAGGTAAAATTCTATCCTCCGGCTTGCATTGCATTGTGTGATGGGACCTGATTCTAATAATAGCTTCATTTTCCTTTTATTTAGCATTGCGTTGTTTTTTCTGGTATTTGTAATAACCCGGAAATCTGAGCCAATTTAATATTTTTATTTTGGCAATTTTGGTGAATTTTGAATATTTAAAATGAATTATTTTAAATAATAACGATGAGAAATTTATTTTGAATAGAAATAGAACGTATATATTTATATAGATCGTCGTTAGAATATAAATATTTATTTATAATTATAAAAAGGAATTGAAAATGGCGCGGTAGTTCGAAAATTCGATTTCAAAGTTTAAATGAGTGTGCAGGATTCAAAATAAATCGGATTTTGGCGAAGCCAAAAATATTAGAATCTATTTGGGAATATCTTTCCAACGAATCCGAAAAATTGAAATTTCATAGCGGGAATCAAAAGTTATGTCCAGTTGAAAATCCAAAATAGTCGCTATGGAATTTTGGCCCTTAAAATGGAAATTTTGCAACGACCTCGGTTTTCGATGAAACCACTTTTGTTGGATCCGTGATGTCAAGTTATTGCTAGGTTTCAAAATTCGTAATTTTCTGAATCAATATGTGAGCATGGCGAAGTAAAACGTGTTTTGATAGTTTCGGTCAATTTCGATCGACCAGAAAATGGCCATTTTTCAAACGGTCTCAGAATTTGATGAAATTAGTTTTGTTAGGACCGTATCGTCTATACGAGGTTAGAAAATATTTTTTGCGAATTTTTAGAGTCCGCATGTGGCCCCGGTAAATTGAAATGTGCGTTCAAATTCGATATATAGATTTATATTTTGATTTTGACGAGAACTGATCGAAATAATTAAATTGGCCAACGAAACATATCCCATTGCATTCGAAATGGGGGTATTTAGCTATGAGCGACAGTCGGTGGGTTCAGTTTGGAGTTCGAATACAAAAGTTGCTTCATATGGAATTAAAAGTTTTATATATATATAATAAAAATAAAAAGTCAAACCCCTCTTTAACCCATACCCCCCTCGTTCATTTTCAGAAGAAGAAAAATATATATAAAAAAGAAAATCGCACAGCCCCATCTCGATCTCGCTCGTCGCCCCTCCGCAGACCGTCACCGCGCTGATCTCCAGAGCTTCGCCCACCCCAGTCGCGGCTCACCTCGCCGCGCAAGCCACCCCTCATCGACACTCCGCCCCTTTCCCTTTCTTGACCTCGAACACGAGACCCCCAACCGACAACTCCATCGCGTCGCGCGCAATCCAACCGAGCCCTCTGCCTACTCATCAAACCCCTCCTCCCCTGCTGTGTTAAACCGAAGTCCACCTCTTTTGGAAAATAACTGTGAGTTTTAGTTTAATTTATTTAATTAAAAAGCATTGATTCAAATAAAATATAGATCCTTATGTTAGTAAAATTTAGATCCTTATGTTAGTAAAGGTTAGATCTTTATGTTAATAAAGATTAGGGTTTTAATTATATGAAGAAAGGATTTTTAAGTATAAAGAAGTGATCTTTGATTTTATAAAAATTTGATTTTTTATATATGTAAGAGAATAAAAATTTAATTTTTATATTATAGAGAGAATAAAAATTTGATTTTTATATTATAGAGAGAATAAAAGTTTGTTTTTTTATATTATAGAGAGAATAAAAATTTGATTTTTATATTATAGAAAGAATAAATTTTTTATTTTTATATAAAGTAGATAATAAAATTGTGATTTTTATATATGTAGTGGATGCGGACAACGAAAGTGATAAAAGGCGAGTGGCGAAGATTTTCTACATATGAAGAGTCGCGGTGTATTGGTTTAGCTAGTCGGTGAGAACTCCTCACTTTTATTTTGATTTCTAGTTGAAATATATACTAGGATGCAGACATTGCTTAGTAGCACCCGATACCCGTCGTCCACAGACCATGGACGACTTGTATGCTTGTGTGATTGTTTGTGTTGTGAAGTAAAATATATATTCATGTGTTGAAATAAAATATATATTCATGTGTTGAAATAAAATATATATTCATGTGTTGAAGTAAAATATATATTCATGGGTTGAAATAAAATATATATTCATATGTTGAAATAAAATATATATTCATGGGTTGAAGTAAAATATATATATTCATAGGTTGAAATAAAATATATATTCATGTTTTGAAATATTTGAAATAAAATATATATTCATGGGTTTAAGTAAAATATATATTCATGTGTTGAAATAAAATATATATTCATGTGTTGAAATAAAATATATATTCATGGGTTGAAGTAAAATATATATTCATGGGTTGAAGTAATATATATATATTCATGTGTTGAAATAAAATATATATTCATGTGTTGAAGTAAAATATATATTCATGTGTTGAAGTAAAAAATATATTCATGTGTTGAAATAAAATATATATTCATGTCTTGAAGTAAAATATATATTCATGTGTTGAAGTAAAATATATATTCATGTATTGAAGTAAAATAAATATTCATTTACAAATCGAACGTTTTGTTTATATACACCGATTTGACTGATATAGATTGGGACGATAAATTTTACACATTGCCCAACTACACAAATAAAACCTGTGTTTGATTGTTTGAAAGCCCCACATAGGTGTTGGGATGAAATTGGTCATACACTAATCACAACAACTAGCTGTACGTCGATCGATTGATTGACAGGCTGTTGTAAGCGTTAATTATTTATATTTAATGCTTATGCAGTTGTGTGGTGCACTCTGGATGATGGTTGATGATTTATCGTTGCTATTATATACATGTGTTGTAGAAAATCCATATAATTAACCTTATATGGTAATTGATTGGGCCTCATTCCGATTTGGAAAATAAGGAATATTATAAAAATAATATTCATGTGTTGAATAGAAAATAAATTCATGTGTTGAATAGAAAATAAATTCATGTGTTGAATAGAAAATAAATTCATGCGTTGAATAAAAAATATATTCATGTGTTGAATAGAAATAAATTCATGTGTTGAATAGAAATAAATATTCATGTGTTGAATAGAAATAAATTCATGTGTTGAATAGAATAAAAATTCATGTATTGAATAGAATAAAAATTCATGTGTTAAATAGAATAAAAATTCATGTGTTGAATAATATAAATTCATGTGTTGAATAGAATAAATATTCATGTGTTGAATAGAATAAATATTCATGTGTTGAATGGAATAAACATTCATGTGTTGAATAAAAGCCGTGTTGATTAGATTGACGCCATTTTGACGTGAATGATATTTATATCAATTTTATTCATTTTTATAATGAATATAAGAAAGAAAGTGATTTCAAAATATAACGTTTTGAAAATATTATCATTTGTATATCAATGATGTGGAATATTCAATTTTGATTCGAAACTGAATATGAAGTTGAAATCATTTCAAAAACGAATTTAAAACGATTTATAAAATACGTTTTAAAAGGAAATCGATGAAATATATATAATATATATATTAAATGGCCTGAATAGAACGCGCCGCGCCGCAGCAGTTCGTAAATTTCGACCATTGGCTTCGAATGGATATTATGGGAGATCCGACCGTCGGATTCTCCTTAAACTGGAACCGTTGGGTTCGTATTGAAAAGAGCTTTCTAACGAATATTAAAGATTTGAAATCTAACGGTTGGATTTGGAATTATGTCCAAATCAAATTTGGAAAAGGTCGCTGTAAGTGCAGTTCGATGGCCGTTGATGGAATTCAACTGTACGGGCCTTGATAAAATTATTAAAATAGTAATAATTTGTGTAAAATCATAAGCAATGATTTGTGAAGAATTGAGATGAAAAATTCCAAATTTGAAAAGATAAAAATAGATTTTTATCTAAATGAACTAGTTTTGAACTAGAATAGTAATTTATTTATTTTTAAATAAATAAATTAGATTTGAAAGGGTTTTAAACGTAACCAGAAGTTTCAATAATTGAATTGGAATGGAATGTAATTTTGGGTTTATAGTGAACTGTGTTTTAAATGACATTGGTTCTTTAACCCAGTTAAAGACAGGATATGATTTCCTAAGTTAAATAATCATTGATAGTGATTATTGGGAAGATTAAAACCAGGTGGAGTTTTAATGAATCTTTAATTAGATTGAAATGATCGAGAATGGAGTATCACCAGTTTTGCTCCAGGCGATAGTTAAATATTTAATTAGATTTGAATGTGAAATGGTAATTGAATTTACCGATAACACCGTGGTGTTAGATATGAAGTATGATCAGTTTTACTTCATGGGATGAATAGGTTGGGATTGGGAAAAAAAATAAATGATTACTTCGGTGTGGTTCGCTAATCCCGACTAGTTTGAATTGATATTCCAAAGAAGATTAAAGATAAATTTAAAGAATTTATCTTTGATAAAATTAATGGGAACCTTTCCCAGAGTATAAGAATATTTGAATAAAAGAATATTCTGAATTGGAATGAGGCGTATGTTGTGTTTGTGTAACACTTGTTTATTATATACGCAAGTTATTCAGAAAGACCGGGTTTATTCCATTCTGAATAACTGATTCGACGTGGTGTCGAGGATGAAGATGGTGGTCGAAGACCAGAGGTCTTCACATCGTTTGGGTGATTGCTGATGATCTTGATTGGGCTGTACACCCAAGAGGAGGGAATCAGTTGGTGGTCGTCCAGACGTACTTGGAGATCGATGGATATGCGAGGTACAAGGTGCCTCCGGTTTCGTTCAGACCCAGAACGGACTTGTAAATGGACTGTGTGTCAGACATTGGATTTTATTCTGTGTGATTGATTTCTATTAAATATATATCTGTTTGGTGGCGGAGAATTTATTCTCTTGCTTAACGCCCTTCTCTAAGAAGTACGAGCTCAGAGGTTATGTATTGATGGATATCAAACGCATGGAGTGAATTGCCTGTGTGGCATGCCTAAGTGGCAATATGATCAAGGCTTCTGTTGAAAAGCAGAGTCTTGTGGTTGATGATCAAAGCACGACCTGTGTGGCATAGCTTTGTGTAATGTTGATTCGCGAGCCTCATACCCCGGATGTGAACCAGAAACGGGAGAAGGATCCAGGGAGGGCATGCGTTTCTTTCTAGCTAGTGTGGTGTCGGTGACCTACCAGCCTTGACATTTATATTATTTTCACCTGTGTGGTTGTTGCTGTTGCGAGGCGCCTCGGATATATCGGTGACTGTGTGGAGCCGACGGAGTCATTTGGCTCATTTACGCACCAAAGGGCGGGGAAACGCAGTGTTCAGGCATTTTAATCCACATCGGTGGACCGGCCCTGTGGCTCCTAAGGCTTGACAGAGTACTTGCCTGAGGTTCGGGCTAGAGAGTCTCGAATTTGGTGGAGGACGATCCCTTGCCTCGGTTCATAGATGGAAATCCCATTTCCAAATACGTGACTTTGCAGTTTTGATTGTAGAGCCTAGTATGGCGACATGATATATGGTACCCATGCCGTCTATGATTGATATTTATGATTGAAATTGTTTTGATACTTATAATAGTATCAAATGATTTGTTTTAACGTACCAAGCATGTTTGGCTATTATAAGGGAAAACCCTATCCTCCGGCTTGTGTTGCATTGTGTGATGGGACCTGGGTCTTACAATAGCTTCATTTTTCCAGAAAGCATTGCGCTATTTGTTATTTGCACTGATATTCTTGGGACGAAACCCGTTCCATGTTATACGTTGTGGTCCCTTAATTTACTTTATTTTAAAGTAAAGCTTTAGATAACTGTTTTAGTTCTCACACCAGTCACATGACTGACCTGGAGTTTATTGTTTTAACCTGAACTCTGGGTGCCCTTATTTTGACACGGGCAGCTAGTAGTTTTGGTTTTGCAGATTTATATTCACAGGATCCTGGTTTACAGCTGGAACGATACTCGGAAAGCTCTGTATCAGTGTATTACTTTCAGTTGTGTTTTGTATTATTTTCCGTTGCTATGTAATGTAATTTAACTCTCTGATATTTTCTGATGTGTAACATTTATTCATACTCTGTATATTCTTGTATTCTGATGGTATTGTTGTAATAAGCAATGAAACGTTCTTCTGTTTGTGTTCCAATGTGGCTTGTCCTCACTTCAATCCGGGCTTTCCTTACCGGGGAAGTTCGGGTCGTAACAATATTCATGGGGGATAAACCCATTCTGTGTTATATAACATGGTCCTATGGTTTGCCTAACTTTAAAATAAAAGCTAATAACCGTTTTAGTTCTCACACCTGTCCCATGACTGACAAAAAGTTTATTGTTTCTACCTAAACTCTAGGTGCCCATATTTTCCACATGGGAAGTTTGTAGTTTTAGTTTTTCGTAGATATTTCTTTTTCCAGGATGCTGGATTACAACTGGAGCTATGTTCAGAAAGCTTTGTATCCGTGTATTTCTTTCAATTGTGTTAGTTAATGTATTTTCCACTGTGCATTGTATTTATACATTTTTATTTCCGCTACTATGTATTTTAAATCTCTGATATTTTTACGCTATGTAATATTTATTCAGACTCTGAAATATTCTTGTACTCTGATGTAAATTGTTGTAATAACAATGAAATGTTCTGTTGTTTGTGTTTTGATGAGTCGTGTTCTCAAAGCCATCCGGGCTTTCCCGTAAGGGGAAGTTTGGGTCGTTTCAGTATGGCTCAGATTCATGTGAATTATATCAAGGTGATAGGATGGAGCACATCTCTTGAATAGAAGTCTTCACACATGAATGAAAGGATAACAAGAAAAAGGAGAAATGAATTCAGTTTCAAGACAAGCGGGTAGATCTGTTCTTAAAGGCAATTTCCAAATCAACATTCCAGAAGATGATGTACAAAATTGGCATGCATCGACTACATCAATAGACTAATTGAATAATGAGTTATAAATAAGGGGAGCATATAAAATTATGCTATATTATACTATTTTCCTTCACTAATATTTTTCCTAATGGGTTTTTGTTAGTAAGATTTTTAATGAGGCATTATCTTGGTCCTGAAGTATCAACCCTTACTGTAACATTGTAAAACATGTTACCTAAATATGAAATAATTTTCACTCTTTTCCTTATTTTTGATTTTTACTACAGGGTTTTCATAAAAAGGTTTTTGATGAGGCATTGTTTTGATCCCAAGGCATCAAACTCTTTTAAGGAATATCATTTTAATATGATATCCATAATGTCAAACGTTGTGTATTCTTTTTCTCGTTCAAGGTTTTTCCCACGGGGTTTTCCTTATAGAGTTTTGAAGGCAACAGACAATAGTTGTATCGACTGAATGGATATATGCAAGCGAGATAATAATAAGGGGAGCAATCATCATATATGCTTTTAAAAGGGACAACTTAAAGTTAGCAGAGCATTCAAGATTTTGAAGATGCATATTCATAAGGGAATGTTGTAATATATAAGAGTGAATATGCTTTTGTAATATTCTACTTAGTCCCACATCATGCGAATAAGTTTAACATCAGCTCGAAGGCCTATATATAAAGAAGCCATTGTAATAGAAATAAGGGACACTAGAAGCAATATAAATAAAAGTCTCTCCCCAAACTCTTTTGTTCTCTCTAATGGCTTCTGCTTATTATCTGTTTTGTTTTATAACATTAAATACTAGTTATCACTTCATAAGCACTAAATTTTATTATTAATCAATAGTCTGCATTATTGAATAAGTATTTAAGTAAATTATGTGGTAATAATAATTAATTAATGGTTATTGAAAATTAACTGTTTAATACTAAATACTAACTATTGATTGTTAATTATAAATTATTTTTAAACATTAATGCTGCATATTAGATACATAATTAATATTTACTATTAATTATTCGATATTAACTATCAAATATTAATTATTTGATGTAACTGATAAAGTTTAACTATAATTACATTAGTTATTAATGTTGATCTTATTAAATAAAAATAAAAATATTGATATACTATAATACTTAGTAGTTATATATTATTTATAAATTAATAATCATTTGTTTAAATACTATATAATTAATTAATAAATACTTATTAAAAATTAATAATCATTTATTAATTATTAACCATTAATTATTTAATAATGTTATTGAATAATAATTTTTAATTGTTAAATATTACTCATTCAATAATAATTATTAATATTACTTATTAATCATTAATAATCAGATTTTATTATAAATAATAATTATTAAACACGGCTGATTAATTATTAAATATTACTCATTAATTAAATACTAATCATTAAGTATATGTATTAACTATAATTGCTAATTATAATAATTATTAATTAAATAAAAAATTATTCATTTTATAATATATTTTTATTGATGATTGTTAATTATAACAAAATATAAATAATGACATATATGAATGATCTTTTATGATTATTGATATGTGTATTTGCTTCAATTAAAATAATCAACAATTGCTTCAAAATTTAAAGAATCGATGCAGACAACACTATTCACTGCGATGCACTCGCATCGGTTTCTCATGATTCGATGCAAACCGATACAAATGACACTACTTTCATCGGTTGTCCGATGTAAATAATACTATTTGTTTCACTGCATTTGCATAGGTGCCTCAGGAGCTGATGCAAATAATCTTATTTGCTACTATGCATTTGCATCGCTTTCCGAGGAACCGATCCAAATAATGCTATTTGCATCAGTTATGAGTAAAACCGATGCAAATACTATTATCTGTGTAACGTCCCAGATTTCTGGTCGTTTAATATTGAACATTTAAATTTTTGAATGTTGAATTGGAATGATAAATGGATTTTTATATTGAATTTATCAATCTAATAACCGATATACGATTTGATTTCAAAGATTTTGAACTATAGTAATACGAAACGATAATAATTGAATGTCGAATTAAAACCGAGTCGAAACGATTCAGTCGACTAATATAGATTCTATATCGAACTAGAATGAATAAATTAGTATTGATGAATTTGATTGGTTTAAAATTTAAATTATATTTTAAACAATTTAATTTAACATATGAATACAATGTTTTTTCAAACAATCTCAGAATTTAATAAAACCAATTCCATCATATCTGCAATAGTGTATTATTATCGGATTTCAAACTTGGAAACGTTTCGATTTATCGTTTAATCGTACGATCAGAAAATGTCAAGAAATAATTAAATTAAATTAAATTTAAATCATCGATTTAAATTGTTATCTCCTCCATATGATCAAATTAAATTTCAGAACTAATTCAATTGAGTTCAGAATAGCGTTATAACCCTGTAACGTCGGTTATTACGTTAAAATAGCGATTCAGGAATGCAAGTTATGGGCAACGAGATATTTTGGAATATTATATTATAAAATCAAATAAAAATATATCCTTAAATCTATTTAATATATATCAACCGACCTAAGACTATAAACTAAGCCGACCTACATAGCACAACCTACTTTCTCGAGCAGAAACTTTGTTTCCCTCCTTCGCTTGCAAGCTAAACACAAAATTAATGGTGTATGTACTTATTGTTCCCTTCTCACCTTGTATATATACGTGGTGACCCCTCCCTTTCTTTTGGTTTTACAAAGCATTAGAATGAAATCCCCTTTCATTCGTTTCTTTCCACTCGTTCCTAATTCTAGATAAAAAATACATTTGTTCCAAACGAATTCGAATTTAGGTACCCAATTTTAGCGCATCGAGTTTCTCAGGTTCGGGTTCGAACCAATCACGATTTAATCTAAGATTTTTGGAGGTTTTGAGGAGTTGTAGGCCACGATGTTGGATTTGGGTGTTAGTTTTAGAATCATGACATCAAGGAGCTTCGATGTTTATTTTGAAGGATATCAGTAAAGAAAACGTATGAGGTCTTTACTGGAAGCTCGAGATCGGCTTATTCTTCTTTGCGTCGAGTCTGGTGTGAAGGATACAATGAGGTTGATCTTGCGAAGAGAGAGCTAACAGAGGTCTGGGTGATGTCGATGAACGGAGGTAGGGAAGAAGGTGTGTTTGTTGCTTGGTTGTATAAGGGCTAAAGGCTGTTTATGGCATGAATGGATGTGGGGAGTCGGTCGGTATTTTGGGGATAGTGGGTGTTAATGATGGGAATAGACAGTCGCTTGTAGGAGATGTGGACAGTGATGGGTATTGATGATGAACTAGGAACTAGGGAAGTCCGGTCAGTGAATTTCAGGGCTGATCTTTGGAAGAGCTTGTATGGACAATATGGCTGTTGGTTTATGGCATTGTAGTGATGAGGTTTGAGGCATTTTGGTGGTGATGCAATAGTATTGCTATTTGTAGGAGGCTGGTTCGATAGTGATGGTGATGTGTGATGTCAAAGGAGGAAGTTGTCAGTGCAACGTTTGGGGAAATGCTGATATGAATGGAGCAATATTTTAGGGCTGTTCAAAGATGTTCTTCATTATTGATCAAGTAATTTGCAAGGGAATAAGGTATACAATTTTACATAGTTTAAAGTACATAGAATTATTTGTTTATATTAGTAAGTTAATTTAAATCAATAATAGGTTGATCAGTAAATTAAATTAGTTAATCGTAGGTCCAAGATATACGATTCGAGTAGATTCGAAGTCTAGACGATATGGAATGTTAAATGGATATTCAACAAATAAAATCAAGGTGATTAAACTTACTCACTGGATTCGTTTATAATTTATTATAAACAAATTTTTATTTAAAATATTTTTTTATGTTGTTTGTTGGTTGTTTGGATGCATTAAACAATTATTAATCAATTGTGGTTATTATATATATTAGTTATATTTAGGCTTGGTGGTTGTGGCTAATATGTATATATTGGATATTTCCCGCAGTACTGTTACTAGATGATTTCCATATGCTCCCCACAATATATATAGTAGATGACCTTCATACCGCGATATCTTGCCTTGATGCAGGATTGGTATTATTTATGTTGACTAAAATATGTGGATGCTGGGAAAACATGTTGGAGGGATCCAATTGGATTCCTCAAATTTTATTTACTGTTATTTACATGTTTATATATGTGCGTTTTGTTGAACTGAATTGATGTTTTGCGTATTTGGATGTTTGAATATCACTAGCCCTGGATATTTTTATTTAAAAATATCATTGTAACGACCCGGAATTTTGGGGCCAATTTAAAATTTTTAATATAGAAATTTTAATGGATTTTATATATTTAAAATAATTTGTTTTAAATAATAATGACTAAAAATTTACTTTAAAACGAATAAATTTAATTTAATTATAAAAGGAGTTTAAAACAGCGCTGTAGTTTGAAAATTTGATTTTGAACTTTGACTGAATGTATAGGATTCATTTTAAGTCAGAATTGAGCGAAACCAGAAATATTTAAAACCGTTTAATCATATCTTTCTAACGAATCTGAAAAATTGAAATTTCACTTTGAAAAGAGAAAGTTATGTCCAGTTTAAAATTTTGAAAAGTCGCTGTAGAATTTATATATATTTTAATATAATATATTGGCCTTAAAAATAGTCATTTTTCAGACGACCTCGGTTTTCGACGAAACCACTTTTGTTGGAACTGGAATGTCAAATTATTGCTAAGTTTCAATTTTCATAATTTTTCGGATTAATATGTGAGCGTGGCAAAGGAAAATGTGTTTTGACTGTTTTAGTCAAATTTAATCGAATTAAAAATGTCCATTTTTCAAACAGTCTTAGAATTCAACGAAATTAGTCTTGTTAGAACCGTATCGTCAAAACATAGCTAGAAATAATTTTTCTGTAATTTTCTGAGTCAGTATGTGGCCCCGGTAAATTAAAATGTATGTATAAATTAAATATTTTTTTTATATTTTAATTTAAAGAAAAACATATCGTAACAACCGAATTGGGTTACGAGGCATATTCCATTGTGTCCGGAACGGGGGTATTTAGCTGGGGGCGTCACTCGTTGGGTTTGATTTCGGTTTGAGAGCGATATAGAAATTAAATTGAAATTAAATAAAATTAAAACAAAGATAAAATACGGTATAAATACCGTATACTATACCAAACCCTATTCCCATCGTTATACAGTCGCCTCTATTCCATCAATGGCTGAACTCGTCCAATCTTTCACCCTTAATGATTCTCAATCCGTTAAGTATTTTCCAACCATTACAACGAAAAGATTGAAGAGCTTCCTTGGCTCTTTAATTTGGTACGGCCATGATCGCCTCTGGGGGTGCGTGGAGTTCGAATTTCGATGGGGAACTGGCGACGTTCGCGGCGGATTTTGTGGAGGTGGAGTCCGCCGAGGTGGCGGTGGTTCTGGGCATGGAGGCAACGTTCGAAGGCGGTCATCGTGGTGTCGTCTGATCGGAGCACAGAGGACCGTGGGTGGTGCGGCGTCGGCATGAAGAATTCGAGGATGGGTTTCTCCAATTACAGTGAACAACCGAGAAGAAGAAGAAAAAGGACAGCGCATAAGGCAGCGCTTGTTTAACGTTATAAGAGGGTAATTTAGTTTTAATTATAATTTAACTATCTGATTATGTAATCCAAGTTTAAAATTCGATATCTTCTTCGTACGAGGTCCATTTTGCGAACCGTTAGTTGCGTTGGAATCACAATAGAGAACACTACGCCATGGAAAAGACTAGAACTGAAAACGGAGCAAATCTGAATTATGGAAATTTCAAACCTGAACTGTTCTGAATTAGACTGTCAGTGAGAAATCTATTTTATTTTTTCCCTTTATAATTGAAATAAATTCTGAAATTATTGTTATAAATTTGCAGTTAATTCATATTGTTATTATTCTGTGTTAATTGTAAATACACATCTGTTTGTTTGATGTTGATTGTGGCGATAGAATTGTTAAAAATTACATTTCTGTTGATTAGAATTAGATTGAACAAATTTATTATTTTGTACATTTTATTGTTAAAATTAACTTTTCTGTTAATTTGAATTAGACTAAACAAAATTATCATTTTGTTTCTTGTACTATCGAAATTGAAACATTTCTGTAAATTAGAAATTGGTTTAAACAAAAATACACCATTTTTGTTTATATAAAAAGAATCAAATGTGTATCACCCCAAATGTTGTAAATATGTTGAATTATAAATTTTCAACATACGTGTAACACGGAATTTTGATAATTTGTTAAATCAGCAATTTTTTTGATAAAATGTTAATATGATTAAAAAAAACATTTTGTCTATAAAATGTCAATATGATTAGAATGGACATTTTTGTCATATTAAAAGAACGAAGTAAAAATCACATTTTTGTCATTAATAAGGATTAAAACAAAAATATGCATTTTTGTTCATTTAGAAGAAAGATCACATTTTAGTCATTAAAAAAAGGATTAAAGAAAATTAGCATTTTTGTTTACTTTAAAAGAATGAAGACAAAAATGACATTTGTGTTTACATCGAAAAGATTAGACAAAATTATCATATTTTGTTACATTGAAAAGGATTTAACAAAAGTACCTTATTTTGTACATTAAAAGGAATTAGACAAAATTACAATTTTTGTCACTTTAAAAGAATTAGAACTAAAAGTACATTTTTGTTAGAAAATGTTTATTAAATAAAAACAATCTTTTTATTTGAAATGTGTTATGCAAACAAAATGACAATTTTGATTTGAAACTTGTTATGTAAATAAAATCAACATTTTTATTTGAAATGTATTATGCATATAAAAATGACATTTTGATTTGAAAGTTGTTACATAAATAAAAACCACATTTTTGTTAGAAATGGGTTTTGCAAATTAAAATATCATTTTGTGTAAAACATGATTAGTGAAGAAAAATATCATATTTTAAAAGATTAGACAAGAACTCACATTTTTGTTAATTTATAAAGAATTAGACAAAATTATCAGTTTTGGACAAGAATTGGAAATGTTCATTTTTGCAAATTAAATAGAATGAATTAAAAACATGCATTTTTGGCCATTTTATAGGAATGAAGTACAAACATTTGGTTTTTCCATTTAAAAATGGTTAAACCAAAATATACATTTTTGGTCACTTAAAATGATTAAACCAAAATATACCTTTTTGGTCATTAAAAAGAGTTACACCAAAATATCCATTTTTGGTCATTGAAAAGAATTAGATCAAGATTAGCATTTTGTTTAGAAATGTTAAATAGGATAAAAAGTACATTTTTGGTTAGAAATGTTAATGTGAAAAAAATACATTTTTGTTTATAAATGTTTAATATGACTAAAGGAACATTTTTGTTAGGCAATGTTTCTTAGGATTTAAAAATATCATTAAAGAGAATAGAATTAGAACATTGCATTCTCATGTAATATTGATTTCAATTGAAAGAATAGATTTTATTTGTCATTTGTTTACAATAACAAGAGTTAAAAACAAAAACTACATTTTTGTTAAATAAAAGAGTTAAGACATTTTTGTCAAATGTAATGGTTGAAAACTGTAATGACCGGGAATTTCGCTCGATCTGAATCAGTCGCTAAACCGATCAAGACCGTTCGAAACGCCTGATTGTTTTGAGAACACGACAAATTAGAACGCAGACGGAAGAACATTTCATTGTGTATTACAACAATTCCATCAAAATACAAGAATATACAGAGTATGAATAATTATTACACATTCGATAAATATCAGAGATTACAATAAATTACATAGTAGCGGAAAATAATACAAAATACAACTGAAGAAGATACACGGATACAAAGCTTTCCGGATATCGTTCCAGATGTAAACCAGGATCCTGTGAATATAAATATGCAAAACCAAAACTACTAGCTGCCCGTGTCAATCTAGCCTATCATGTCTCAGGATCAGAGCTCGAGTGACCCTTGGGTCGTCAGGGCCGGTCCACCGATGTAGATTAAAATGCCTGAACAGTACGTTTCCCTGCCCTTTGGGGCGCAAATGAGCCAACGAATGACTCCATCGGTTCGAGAACGACCGATATATCCGAGGCGCCTCGCAACAACAACAACCACATAAGTCAAACTCGTCAGGGCGTGTAAAACCACTGACACCACTTCTAGCTAGAAAGAAACGCATGTCCTCCCTGAGGTCCTCTCCCGTTTCTTGTTCACAACCGGGGTGTGAGGCTCGCGAATACACGCTACACAAAGCTATGCCACACAGGCTGTGCTTTGATCATCAACCACAAGACTCTGCTTTTCAACAGAAGCCTTGATTTTTTGCATCTTGGCATGCCACACAGGCAATTCATGCTATGCAATCGATATCAATCACACAGAATAAAATCCGATGTCAGACACACAATCCATTTACAAGTTCGTTCTGGTTCTGAACGAAACCGGAGGCGCCTAGTACCCCGCATATCCATCGATCCCCAAGTACGTCTGGACGATCACCAACTGTTTCTCTCCTCTTGGGTGTACTGCCCAATCAAGATCATCAGTAATCACCCAGACGACGTGAAGACCTCCATTCTTCGACCACCGTCTTCATCTTCGACACCACGTCGAATCAGTTATTCAAAATGGGATAAACCCGGTCCTTCCGAATAACTAGCGTATATAATAAACGAGTGTTACACAAACACAAAATACGCCTCATTCCAATTCATCAGTCACTAACCATAAATTAATCAAGAGAATAATTCCCCTAATATTAACCCCGAAGGCCGAAACCAACATCAGATCAATATCCAGGAAACCGTTCTTCTCAGCTAACCGACAGTTAGTTTCTGAATTTCACATTCTTAGGGAAAGGTTCCCATTAATTTTATCAAAGATAAATCCTTTAAATTTATTCTTTAATCTACTTTTGAATATCAATTCAAACTAGTCGGGATTAGCGAACCACACCGAAGCAATCATTTATTTTAATTTCCCAATCCCAACCTGTTCATCCCATGAAGTAAAACTGGTAATACTTCATATCTAACACCACGGTGTTATCGGTAAATTCAATTACCATTTCACGTTCAAATCTAATTAAAGATTTAACTATCGCCTGGAGCAAAACTGGTGATACTCCATTCTCGATCTTTTCAATCTAATTAAAGATTCATTAAAACTCCACTTAGTTTCAGTCTTTGACTGGGTTAAAGAATCAGTGTCATTTAAAACACGGTTCACGATAAACCCAAAATCACATCACATTTCAATCAGTCCCTAACCGTATATTAGAAAGTGAGCAATTCCCTAAGTATTAACCCCGAAGGTCGAAACCAACATCAGATCAATACCCAGGAAACCATTCTTCTCAGCTAACCGACAGTTAGTTTCTGATTTTCATAACTCCTTTGGGTCTAAGAACAGTATTATTGAAGATACCGTTCACGACAAAAAAAAATCACATTCCATTAATTATCGGGCTAAAGAACAAGTGTTATTTAAAACACTGTTCACGATAAACCCAAAAATCAATACCAATTCAATTTACAATTAAATATTATTTAACTGGCACACTACATTAAATCTAAATAAAAAGATTTAATCTTTCTTCTCAACTGGGCTTAAGAACAGTGTTAATGAAGACACCATTCACGACAAGCCCAAATCACATTTGATATTAAATACAAGGCTCTGAATAGAAAATATATCGGCTTATATTCAACATCAAATTCTACGACCTACAAATATCGTATTGGAAATAACGATATCTATATATCTTTCAAATTTCCATAATGCTATCTGTATAATCACGAAATCCAACATCGAAATATTCCAAAGACAATTTCGATTCAAATCCATTCCAATGCAATTATTGGAAATTCTGGTTATTTTCAAAACCATTTCAAATCTAATTTATTTATTTTAGAAATAAATAGAATTATAATTCTAGTTCAAAACTAGTTAATTTCGATAAAAATCTATTTTTATCTGTTCAAATATGGAGTTTTTCATTCCAATCCTTCACAAATCATTTCTTATGATCTTACACAAATTATCACTATTTTTAATAATTTTATCAAGGCCCATACAGTCGATTTCCACCAACGGCCATCGAACTGCACTTACAGCGACCTTTTCCAAATTTGATTTGGACATAATTCCAAATCCAACCGTTAGATTTTAAATTTCCAATATTCAATAGAAAGCTCTTTTCGATACGAACCTAACGGTTCCGGTTTTAGGAGAATCTGACGGTCGGATCTCCCGCAATGTCCATTCGAAGTCAATGGTCGAAATTCGCGAACTGCCGTGGCGCGGCGCGGCGCGTTCTATTCAGGCCATTATATAATATATATAATATATACTTCGTCGATTTCCTTTCGAACAAATTTTATAAATCGTTTTAAATTCGTTTTCAAAATGATTTCAACTTCCTTTTCAAATTCAAATCAAAATTAAAATTTTCAATATAAATTCGTTTTAATTTCATTTCAAATCGATTTCAATTCAATTCGAATTTAATTCGAATTTCAATTCATTTCAATTTAAATCGAATTTCAAATCCATTCAATTTCAAATCTATTCAATTATTCATTGAAAAATGAATAAAATCGATATAAATATCGTTCACGTCAAAATAGCGTCAATCTAATCAACACGGCTTCATATATTTCTATTTTCAAATATTTCTATTCAAATATTTCTTTTCAAATGTTTCTATTCAAAACTGGAATGAGGCCCAATCAATTACCATATAATGTTAATTACATGGATTTTCTACCACACATGTATAAAATAACAACGATAAATAATCAACCATCATCCATAGTGCATTCTACACTGTATAAGCATCAAATATAAATATTTAACGCTTATGACAGTCTGTCAATCAATCGATCGACATACAACTAATTATTGGGATTAGTGTATGTCATATTTCATCCCAATACCCATGTGGGGTTTCAAACAATCAAACACAGATTTTATTTGTGCAGTTGGGCGATGTGTAAAATTTATCATCCCAATCAATATCAGTCAAATGTGTGTATATAAACAAATCGTTCGATTTGTTTATATTAATTTATTTCATTTCATATACACGTTAAAAATTCTATTTTTAACTATATAATATTTTCCACTATAAAATATTTTATTTCGTTTCACATCACATCGCACAATCAACTACACATCAAAATCAAACAAACAAGCATACAAGCCGTCCATGGTCTGTGGATGACGGGTGTCGGGTGCTACTAAACACCGTCTGCATCCTAGTATATATTTTAACTAGAAAAATTAAAGTAAAAGTGAGAAGTTCTCACCGAGGATTCCACTCCGCCGTGCTTTGCTGTTGAACTGCTGAACCGTCCGGATTTGACTGAAATTCCAATGCAGTCTTTTCACGCTGTTCAAATAAAAATTACATTTTTATTTCAACATATCTATAATAAAATACAGATTTTTATTTTGCTACATATAAAAAGATAATATTTTTACTATCTATATAATATAAAAATAATATTTTTATTACTTCTACTTTATAAAAATCATAATTTTTTATTCTTTTTATATTATAATATCATATTTTTATAATCCCTACTAGATAAAAATCATATTTTTTTATCTCTACCTTATATAAAAATTATATTTTTATTTAATTAAAAATCCCTTCTATATATTATAAACATCGCCATTATATATGTGAAAATCACACTTTTACAACGATGTATATATAATAAAAATCCTATTTTTCCTTCGTTACTTCATATGAGAAAAATCACATTTTTTTCTTCTGCAGCAACTATGAACAAAAATCCAGTCTTTTCTATATTCGAAGGTCGAATCTTTAGGTGAAGAAAAATCTAAACTTGATTAAACAAAGATCTAAACTGATTTAAATAAATAAAATAAACCAGATTTTATATTAATAAAAATAATAATAAAAGGACTTACAGTAAAACGGTGAAAGGGGGCAGAACGTTGCGTCGGAGGTGGCACTGGGGTCTAACGGCGGCGGGGACGCTTGGTGGTCAGCGCGGAGGCAAGGGGGTGCAGGCCAGGGTGCTGCGATGGTTGGTGGAGCTGCTCGCGGGTTTCCAGGGTTTGGAATTTGGGGTTCTTCACGCTGGAGGAGGAGGAGATCGGGAAAGGAAGGGGATGGCCTGGGGGTGCTCGCCGAAGTTCGGGGGTGAGGTGGAAGGGACCGCGACGAAGGGGGAGGGACGGTTCGTCGATGGTGATGGGAGGGAGCTGAGCGGCGGTAAAAAAAAAGCTGATCGATTTTGGTTAAATAGAAAAAAATAGAGAGAGGGGGGGGGGGGGGGTTAGTGAATTTATATATTATTTTATTTTCTTTTTTAAATTCCCATTTAGTTGACTTTTATTTCGAATCCCAAACGAGGCCCAACGACTGTCGTCCCTAACATATTACCCCATTCCGAACACAATGGGATATGTATCGCAGGCCAATTCGATCATTACGATCAGTTTTTGTCAAAATCAAAATATAACTCTATGTATTAAATTTGAACGCACATTTCAATTTACCGGGCCCACAAACTATCTCGAAAAATTCCCGAAAAATATTTTCTAACTTTGTATTGACGATACGGTCCTAACAAAACTAAATTCGTCGAATTCTGAGACCGTTTGAAAAATGGTCATTTTCTAGTCGATTAAACTCAATTGAAACTGGTCAAACGCCTTTTCCTTTGCCACGCTCACATATTGAATTCAAAAATTGTGAAAATTGGAATCTAGCAATAACTTGACATCACAGATCCAACAAAAGTGGTTTCGTTGAAATCCGAGGTCGTTTGCAAAATGGCTATTTTTAAGGGCCAGAATTCCATAGCGACTATTCTGAAAATTCATTTGGACATAACTTTTGATTCCCGCTATGAAATTTCGATTTTTCGGATTCGTTGGAAAGAGGTTATCAATTAGATTCCATTATTTTTGGTTTCGCTAAAATCCGGCTTATTTTGAATCCTGTACATTCATTTGAAATTTGAAATCGAATTATCGAACTACTGTGCCATTTTCAATTCCTTTTATAATTTAAAATAAATATTTATATTCTAACGACGATCTATATAAATATATGTTCGAATTCCATTCAAAATAAATTTCTCGTCGCTATTATTTAAAATAATTCATTTTAAATAATCAAAATTCGCTAAAATTGCCAAAATAAAACTTTTAAACTGGCTCGAATTTCCGGGTTATTACAATCTCCCCCACTTATAACTTTTCGTCCCCGAAAAGGAACAAAGCCGAAAGTTGTTTCACTAATCAACTCAACTTCCAGTATTTTCACTACGGCCTAAGTTCTTCAACTTTTCAGTTTCTAAGAACTTTTCAAAATTTTCAAAAATTTGGCTAACTCCCAAAATTTTCGAAAAATTTCGCCATAACCTCCCCTGCACCGGGGACTTCGGGATATTTCATATAGCCTCCCATGGCCTTCTTCAATCCAAAGGAAAAAGAAAAAGCCAAGCGGCTAGCCAATCGGCTCATAAAATCACCCAAAACTCAAGAAATACAATAAACATGTACCTATTTGTCGGGCAAACAATTTTATTCCTCTTCTCTAGCCTTCTTGCTATGACCTGTTCAATGTAAATACATGTACATGCATCCAAATGCGATAAAATTTCAATACACTTCACTATTTGATTCAATTTGGTGATAGGTTCAACATTTAATTAATCAAACAATTATTAAACAACACAGGCAGCAATCAATTAGTTGATTAGCTTTTTAAATTCATAACTTTGATACATAGTCAAAAAATCAGATTTTTGATGCCAAATGACAACAATAATCCCTATCTAATTTTGGTTCTCACACCAGTCAATTGGAAATATATAGGCATCAAACTTTCGAAAATCGAACCCAAACGACTGATGCTGTACAATCATCAATAGTTTCATCTCCGGGCGACTAGAGTGTGATTTTGTATCTACCCAATATATTAAAACTTCGAATACACGCGGATCAGACGTATACGCAAAATCTTTATATACTGGATAGTCCAAATCATTATAAATAAATATTCAATTACGAATAATTTGATTTAAATTTTAAACAAAACTTGTATTCAATATAATTTTAAAAACACTACTCTTCACACTCGTTCTAGGATACTACTGATCCTATCTCTACCGAGTCATTCCCGTTGGATATTACTAATCCAGTTTCTGATGAATTCTTTCGCATGGTTCTAATGTGCCTTGTTCTCTAAGCTTTGTAAACCAAAGCTCTGATGCCACGTTGTAACGACTGGGAATTTCGCTCGATCCGAATCAGCCGCTAAACCGATCAAGACCGTTCGAAACGCCTGATTGTTTTGAGAACACGACAAATTAGAACGCAGACGGAAGAACATTTCATTGTGTATTACAACAATTCCATCAGAATACAAGAATATACATAGTATGAATAATTATTACACATTCGATAAATATCAGAGATTAAATTACATAGCAGCGGAAAATAATACAAAATACAACTGAAGAAGATACACGGATACTGTAACAACCCAGAAAATCTGCGCCAGTTTAAAATTTATATTTTGGCAATTTTAGTGAATTTTGAACATTTAAGATGAATTATTTTAAATAATATCGACGAGAAATTAATTTTGAATAGGATAGAACGTATATATTATATACGTCGTCGTTAGAATATAAATAATTATATATAATTATAAATAGAATTGAAAACAGCGCGGTAGTTCGATAATTCAATTTCAAACTTCAATTGAATGTACCGGGTGCAAAATAAACCGGATTTTAGTGAAACCAAAAATAATAGGATCTAATTGGGAATATCTTTCCAACAAATCCGGAAAATCGAGATTTCATAGTGGGAATCAAAAGATATGTCCAGTTGAAAATTCTGAATAGTCGCTATGGAATTCAGGCCCTTAAAAATAGCCATTTTGCAAACGACCTCGGATTTCAATGAAACCACTTTTGTTGGATCCGCGATGTCAAATTATTGCAAGGTTTCAAATTTCATAATTTTTCGAATCAATATGTGAGCGTGGCAAAGGAAAACGCGTTTGACCAGCTTCAGTTGATTTTAATCGACTGGAAAATGGCCATCTTTCCAACGGTCTCAGAATTCGACGAAACTAGTTTTGTTAGGATCATATCGTCAATACGAAGCTAGAAAATATTTTTCTGGGATTTATAGAGTTAGTATGTGACCCTGGTAAATTGAAATGTGCGTTTAAATTGAATATATAAAGATTTATATTTTAAATTCAACGAAAACTGATCGAAACAGTCGAATCAGCTTACGATACATATCTCATTGTGCTCGGAATGGGGGTAAAACGCTACAGACGACAGGCGGTGGGCCTCGTTTAGAGGTCGTATGAAAAAGTCAACATTTTGAAATTAAAATAATTAAAAAAAATAAAACCTTTCTCTCCTTCCCCTTAAAACCCGTTGCCCCCCCTCATTCTCAATTCAGAATCGAAAGAGAAAAAAAAGACGAAGCAGCAGGAGGAGCCGCCGCTCCTCCCGCAGCGCCACCGCGCCCCGACGAGCGCGCCACCGCGCAGCAGGCGCGGCAGCCTCCCCCTTCCCCTCCCCTCCTCCGTTCCCTCTTCTTCCTCTTTTTGCCCCCCCGACCAAATCGCCACCGCCCCCCCTAAACCCTAAGCCGCCGCGCCACCCACCTCGCCAGCACCCTGCGCCTCTCCCTCCTCTTCAAAAACCGCCGTGCTTTCCCCCCCTCGAGCTGTAAGTTTTTTTTTCTATTTTCAGTTATCATTTTATTTGATTTTAAAACTGATGTTATTTGATTTGAAAACTGAAATTTATTTGATTTTAAAATTGATTTTTAACTAAGTAAAAAGGCGGTGTTTTTAACATATAAAAGATACGATTTTTAACAAGTAAAAATTCGATTTTTATGTGTATACTAGCATGGTAAAAATATGATTTTTGTTGTAGCAAGATCGAATTTTTACAAAGTAGAAAGGGTGGATTTTAATAGAGAGAAAGATTTGATTTTTAATCTAGTAAAGAAATGATTTTTAATTATATAAAAATATAATTTTTATATGGTGTGAAAATGTGATTTTTGTAGTGATGAAATAAAAGGAAAAAAATTTAAATCTTTATATTTGAAAAGGTGAAATCTTTATATTTGAAAAGGTGAAATCTTTATATTTGAAAAGGTGAAATCTTTATAATTGAAAGGGTGGAATTTTTATCTATATAGTAGCGATGTAAAAATAGAATTTTTATCTATATAATAGCGATGTAAAAATAGAATTTTTATCTATATAGTAGCGATGTAAAAAAAGAATTTTTATCTATGTAGTAGTAGTATAAAAATATAATTTTTATATACATAGCAACAATATAAAAATGTGATTTTTATATATGTAGTGGCTACGGTCAACGAAAGTGGAAAAAGGCGAGAACAGCGATGACTTCTACACAAGAAGAGTCGTGGAGTTGGGATAGCTATTGGTGAGAACTTCTCACTCTAAATTTCTTTTTCTAGTTATATATATATATATATATATATATATATATATATATATTAGGATGCAGACGGTGCTTAGTAGCACCCGACACCCGTCATCCACAGACCATGGATGGCTTGTTTGTTTGATTGATGTGTTGTGAAATTTGTTTGTATTGTTGATGTGAAATCGATAATAAATTGAAGATGGTTGAAATAAATATAATATCGTTGAAAATATAATTTTTAACGTGAATGAGAATAAATAAATAAATATTTATAAACAAATTGGCCGATTTGTTTATAAACACTGTTTTGACTGATATTGATTGGGATGATAAATTTTACACATCGCCCAACTGCACGAATAAAAATATGTGTTTGTTGATTTGAAACCCCACACGGGTGTTGGGATGATATTTGGCGTACACTAATCCCAATTATTTAATTGTATGTCGATCGATGGGTCGACAGACTGTGTAAGCGTCGATTATTTATATTTGATGCTTATGCAGTTGTGTGGTGCACCCTGGATGATGGTTGATTGTTTGTCATTGCTATTATATACATGTGTTGTGTGGAATCCATATAATTAACATTATATGGTGATTGATTGGGCCTCATTCCAATCGGGAAAATAATGAATATTATAAAAGGGAATTCATGTGTTGAATATAAAAATAGTCATGTGTTGACGATGTTCATGTGTTGAATAAATATTTTAAATAATAAAAATTACATCTTTATCATATTTACAATTAGAATCTACTTCACGGTGGAGTCTAATTAAAATCAAACGATAGACACCATAATTTTATAAAATATTTTACATAACAAAAATAGTGATGTGTTGATAGTACTCATGTGTTGAGATTAGTCGTGTGTCGAAAGAAATATAGATTCATGTGTTGAATAGAATATCTATTCATTTGTTGAATAGAATAACGAATTTATTGAAATATATAAAGCCGTGTTGATTAGAGTTGCGCTATTTTGACGTGAACGATATTTATATCGATTATATTCGTTTTCATAATGAATATTGGAAAGGAAGTGATTTTAATATATAACATTTTGAAAATATTATCATTTATATAGTAATGATAGGAAATATTCAATTTTGATTTGAAATTGAATATAGAGTTGAAATGGTTTTGAAAACGAATTTAAAACGATTTATAAAATACGTTTTAAAAAGGAAATCGAAGAAATATATATATATATTATATATATATAATGGCCCGAATAGAACGCGCCGCGCCGCGGCAGTTCGTGAATTTCGACCATTGACTTCGAATTGACGTTGCGGGAGATCCGACCGTCGGATTCTCCTAAAACCGGAACTGTTGGGTTCGTATCGAAAAGAGCTTTCCAATGAATATTAGAAATTTGAAATCTAACGGTTGGATTTGGAATTATGTCCAAATCAAATTTAGAAAAGGTCGCTGTAAGTGCAGTTCGATGGTCGTTGATGGAAATCGACTGCGCGGGCCTTGATAAAATTATTAAAAATATCTATAATTTGTGTAAAATCATAAGAAATGATTTGGGGGAAAATTGGGCTGAAGAATTCCACATTTGGAAAGATAAAAATAGATTTTTATCGAAATGAACTAGTTTTGAACTAGAATTAAAATCAATTTATTTTTGAAATAAATAAATTGAATTTGAAAGTGATTTTAAAAGTAATCAGTATTCCCAATACGTGAATTGGACTGGAGTTGAATCGAAATTATCTTCGGAATATTTCGATGTTGGATTTCGTGACTATACAGATATTGTTATGGGAATTTGAAAGATATATTTTATATCGTTATTTCCAATACGATATTTGTTGGTTTCGAGATTTGATATTGAATATAAGCCGGTATATTTTATATTCAGAGCCTTGTATTTAATATCAAATGTGATTTGGGTTTATCGTGAATTGTGTTTTATATGACATTGGTTCTTTAACCCAGTTAAAGACAGGATATTTATTTTCGAAAAGATTAAAACAAAGTGGAGTTTTAATGAATCTTTAATCATATTGAAATGGGAATTGATAAATTAAATTATCAAATCTGAAAGGTGATCGAGAATGGAGTACCACCAGTTTTGCTCCAAAGCGGTAGTTAAATCTTTAATTAGATTTGAACGTGAATTGGTAATTAATTTTACCGATAATACTGTGGTGTTAGATATGGAGTATTACTAGTTTTACTCCAAGGGATGAATAGGTTGGGATTGGGAAATAAAATAAATAACTACTTCGGTGTGGTTCACCAATCCCGACTAGTTTGAAATGATATCCAAAGGAAGATTAAAGAATAAATTTAGAAGAATTTATCTTGGATAAAATTAATGGGAACCTTTCCCTAAGAATGTGATTTTGTGAATAAAAGAATATTCTGAATTGGAATGAGGTGTTCGTTGTGTTTTTGTAACATTTGTTTATTATATACGTGGGTTATTCAGAAAGGCCGGGTTATACCCATTCTGAATAACTGATTCAACGAGATGTCGAAGATGAAGACGGGGGTTGAAGACCGGAAGTCTTCACATCGTTTGGGTGATTACTGATGATCTTGATTGGGCTGTACACCCAAGATGAGGGAAACAGTTGGTGATCGTCCAGACGTACTTGGAGATGGATGGATATGCGAGGAAAGTGCCTTCGGTTTCGTTCAGACCCAGAATGAACTTGTAAATGGATTGTGTGTCTGACATTGGATTTTATTCTGTGTTGATTGATCTCTATTAAATATACATCTGTTTGGCGGTGGAGAATTTATTCTCTTGCTTAACGCCCTTCTCTGAGACGTACGAGCTCAGAGGTTGTATATCGATGGACATCAGTCGCATGGAGTGAATTGCCAGTGTGGCACGCGTAAGTGGTAATTGATCAAGGCTTCTGTTGAAAAGCAAAGTCTTGTGGTTGATGATCAAAGCACGGCCTGTGTGGCGTAGCTTTGTGTATAGCGTGAATTCGCGAGCCTCACACCTCGGTATGAGTCAAAAACGGGATAGTGACTGCAGGGAGAGCACGACGTTTCTTTCTAGCTAGGGTGGTGTCAGTGACCTACCAGCCCTGACATTTATATACTTTTCACCTGTGTGGTTGTTAGATACGAGGCGCCTTGGATGTAGGTCTGTAAGTACCGG
Source organism: Allium sativum (assembly GCA_030737875.1). Classification (NCBI taxonomy): domain Eukaryota; kingdom Viridiplantae; phylum Streptophyta; class Magnoliopsida; order Asparagales; family Amaryllidaceae; genus Allium; species Allium sativum. The sequence continues at coordinate 267,013,612 of CM060913.1, read as the reverse complement.
GAAACGTGTGTTTAGGAATAACTAATCCTCAAAAGTAAGAGAGGACCGGCCCTGAAGATCCAAGGATCAGAGTGGGGTCCTGGGACATTTGCTAGAGTGTCTCGAATCGGAGAGGAGCTTGCCCCTTGCCTCGGCTCATGACGGAAATCCAATTTCCAATACGTGATATTGCGGTTTTAATTGTAGAACTAGTACGGCGACATGATATATGGTACCCATGCCGTCTATGATTGATATTTATGATTTGAATTTTTCTGACACTATACACTTATTATAGTATCAAGTGATTTGTTTTAAACATACCAAGCATGTTTGGCTATTATAAGGGAAAACCCTATCCTCCGGCTTGCGTTGCATTGTGTGATGGGACCTAGGCCTTATAATAGCTTCATTTTTCCAAAAAGCATTGCATTGTTTTGTTATATGCACTAGTATTCTTGGGAGGAAACCCGTTCCGTGTTATACGGCGTGGTCCCTTGAATTACTATCTTTAAAGTAAAGCTTTAAATAACTGTTTTAGTTCTCACACCAGTCCCATGATTGACCTGGAGTTTATTGTTTTAACCTAAACTCTGGGTGCCCCTATTTTCGACACGGGTAGCTAGTAGTTTTGGTTTTGCAGATTTATATTCACAGGATCCTGATTTACAGCTGGAACGATGCTCGGAAAGCTCTGTATCCATGCATTACTTCTAGTTGTGCTTTTGTATTATTTTCCGCTACGATGTATTTAAATGTAATTAAATCTCTGATATTATTAGAATGTAATTTATTCATTTATACTCTGTATATTCTTGTATCTGATGGAATTGTGAAATAGATAATGAAATGTTCTTTCGTCTGAGCTTTTTTGTGTGTTTTTCTCAAAGTATCCGCTCTTTCCTTCACGGGGAAGTTACGGGTTCTTAAAGATACAAAGCTTTCTGGATATCGTTCCAGATGTAAACCAGGATCCTGTGAATATAAATCTGCAAAACCAAAACTACTAGCTGCCCATGTCAAAATGAAGGCACCTAGAGTTTAGGTTAAAACAATAAACTCCAGGTCAGTCATGGGACTGGTGTGAGAACTAAAACATTTACTAATCTTTATTTTAAAGTTAGGTAAATCAAGGGACCACGCCGTATAACACGGAACAGATTTCCTTCCAAGAATACCAGTGCATAAAACAAACAATGCAATGCTAAATAAAGAAAAATGAAGCTATTATAAGACCCAGGTCCTATCACACAATGCCACGCAAGCCGGGGGATAGGGTTTTTACCTTATAATAGCCAAAGAATGCTTGATACGTTTAAAACAGATTATTTGATACTATAGTAAGTGTATAGTGTATAAAACAACTTCAAATCATAAGTATTAATCATAGATGGCATAAGCGCCCCATCCCACTATGTCACCATATATAGGATTACAATCAAAACCGCAACGTCACGTATTGGAAATTGGATTTTCATCTGCAAACCGAGGCAAAAGATAGTCCTCTACCGATTTGAGACAATCTAGCCTACCATGTCTCAGGATCAGAGCTCGAGTGACCCTTGGATCGTCAGGGCCGGTCCACCGATGTCGATTAAAATGCCTGAACACTACGTTTCCCCGCCCTTGGGGGCGCAAATGAGCCAACGAATGACTCCGTCGGTTCGAGAACGACCGATATATTCGAGGCGCCTCGCAAAAGCAACAACCACATAAGTCAAACTCGTTAGGGCGTGTAAAACCACTGACGCCACTTCCAGCTAGAAAGAAACGCATGTCCTCCCTGAGGTCCTCTCCCATTTCTGGTTCACAACCGGGGTGTGAGGCTCGCGAATCCACGCTACACAAAGCTATGCCACACAGGCTGTGCTTTGATCATCAACCATAAGACTCTGCTTTTCAACAGAAGCCTTGATCATTTGCATCTTGGCATGCCACACAGGCAATTCATGCTATGCAATCGATATCAATCACACAGAATAAAATCCGATGTCAGACACACAGTCCATTTACAAATTCGTTCTGGGTCTGAGCGAAACCGGAGGCACCTAGTACCCCGCATATCCATCGATCCCCAAGTACGTCTAGACGATCACCAACTGTTTCTCTCCTCTTGGGTGTACTGCCCAATCAAGATCATCAGTAATCACCCAGACGACGTGAAGACCTTCGGTCTTCGACCACCGTCTTCATCTTCGACACCACGTCGAATCGGTTATTCAGAATGGGATAAACCCGGTCCTTCCGAATAACTCGCGTATATAATAAACAAGTGTTACACAAATACAACATACGCCTCATTCCAATTCACCAGTCACTAACCGTAATTTAATTAATAGAATAATTCCCCTAATATTAACCCCGAAGGCCGAAACCAACATCAGATCAATATCCAGGAAACCATTCTTCTCAGCTAACCGACAGTTAGTTTCTGAATTTCACATTCTTAGGGAAAGGTTCCCATTAATTTTATCAAAGATAAATCCTTTAAATTTATTCTTTAATCTACTTTTGAATATCAATTCAAACTAGTCGGGATTAGTGAACCACACCGAACCAATCATTTATTTTAATTTTCCAATCCTAACCTATTCATCCCATGAAGTAAAACTGGTAATACTTCATATCTAACACCACGGTGTTATCGGTAAATTCAATTACCATTTCACGTTCAAATCTAATTAAAGATTTAACTATCGCCTGGAGCAAAACTGGTGATACTCCATTCTCGATTTTTTCAATCTAATTAAAGATTCATTAAAACTCCACTTAGTTTCAATCTTTGACTGGGTTAAAGAATCAGTGTCATTTAAAACACGGTTCGCGATAAACCCAAAATCACGTCACATTTCAATCAGTCCCTAACCGTAAATTAGAAAGTGAGCAATTCCCTAAGTATTAACCCCGAAGGCCGAAACCAACATCAGATCAATACCCAGGAAACCATTCTTCTCAGCTAACCAACAGTTAGTTTCTGATTTTCTTAACTCCTTTGGGTCTAAGAACAATATTATTGAAGATACCGTTGACGACAACCCAAAATCACTTTCCATTAATTATCGGGTTAAAGAACAAGTGTTATTTAAAACACTGTTCACGATAAACCCAAAAATCAATACGAATTCAATTTACAATTAAATATTATTTAACTGGTACACTACATTAAATCTAAATAAAAAGATTTAATCTTTCTTCTCAACTGGGCTTAATAACAGTGTTAATGAAGACACCATTCACGACAAGCCCAAATCACATTTGATATTAAATACAAGGCTCTGAATAGAAAATATATCGGCTTATATTCAATATCAAATTCTACGACCTACAAATATCGTTTTGGAAATAATGATATCTATATATCTTTCAAATTTCCATAACGCTATCTGTATAATCACGAAATACAACATCGAAATATTCCAAAGACATTTCGATTCAAATCCATTCCAATGCAATTATTGGAAATTCTGGTTATTTTCAAAACCATTTCAAATCTAATTTATTTATTTTAGAAATAAATAGAATTATAATTCTAGTTCAAAACTAGTTCATTTCGATAAAAATCTATTTTTATCTTTTCAAATATGGAGTTTTTCATCCCAATCCTTCACAAATCATTTCTTATGATTTTACACAAATTATCACTATTTTTAATAATTTTATCAAGGCCCGTATAGTCGATTTCCACCAACGGCCATCGAACTGCACTTATAGCGACCTTTTCCAAATTTGATTTGGACATAATTCCAAATCCAACCGTTAGATTTCAAATTTCCAATATTCATTAGAAAGCTCTTTTCGATACGAACCCAACGGTTCCGGTTTCGGAGAATCCGACGGTCGGATCTCCCGCAATGTCCATTCGAAGTCAATGGTCGAAATTAGCGAACAGCCGCGACGCAGCGCCTTCTATTCAGGCCATTATATAATATATATAATATATATATAATATATACTTCGTCGATTTCCTTTCGAAACAAATTTTATAAATCATTTTAAATTCGTTTTCAAAACGATTTCAACTTCCTTTTCAAATTCAAATCAAGATTAATTTTTTCAATATAAATTCGTTTTAATTTCATTTCAAATCGATTTCAATTCAATTCGAATTTAATTCGAATTTCAATTCATTTCAATTTAAATCGAATTTCAAATCTATTCAATTATTCATTGAAAAATGAATAAAATCGATATAAATATCGTTCACGTCAAAATAGCGTCAATCTAATCAACACGACTTCATATATTTCTATTTTCAAATATTTCTTTTCAAATGTTTCTATTCAAAACTGGAATGAGGCCCAATCAATTACCATATAATGTTAATTACATGGATTTTCTACCACACATGTATAAAATAACAACGATAAATAATCAACCATCATCCATAGTGCATTCTACACTATATAAGCATCAAATATAAATATTTAACGCTTATGATAGTCTGTCAATCAATCGATCGACATACAACTAATTATTGGGATTAGTGTATGTCATATTTCATCCCAACACCCGTGTGGGGTTTCAAACAATCAAACACAGATTTTATTTGTGCAGTTGGGCGATGTGTAAAATTTATCGTCCCAATCAATATCAGTCAAATGTGTGTATATAAACAAATCGTTCGATTTATTTATATTAATTTATTTCATTTCATATACACGTTAAAAATTCTATTTTTAACTATATAATATTTTCCACTATAAAATATTTTATTTCGTTTCACATCACATCGCAAAATCAACTACACATCAAAATCAAACAAACAAGCATACAAGCCGTCCATGGTCTGTGGACGACGGGTGTCGGGTGCTACTAAACACCGTCTGCATCCTAGTATATATTTTAACTAGAAAAATTAAATTAAAAGTGAAAAGTTCTCACCGAGGGTTCCACTCCGCCGTGCTTTGCTGTTGAACTGCTGAATCATCTGGATTTGACTGAAATTCCAATGCAGTCTTTTCACGTTGTTCAAATAAAAATTACATTTTTTTTCAACATATCTATAATAAAAATCAGATTTTTATTTCGCTACATATAAAAAGATAATATTTTTACTATCTATATAATATAAAAATCATATTTTTATTACTTCTACTTTATAAAAATCATATTTTTTTAATTCTTTCTATATTATAAAAAACATATTTTTATAATCCCTACTAGATAAAAATCATATTTTTTTATCTCTACCTTATATAAAAATTATATTTTTATTTAATTAAAAATCCCTTCTTTATATTATAAACATCGCCATTATATATGTGAAAATCACACTTTTACAACGATGTATATATAATAAAAATCCTATTTTCCTTCGTTACTTCATATGAGAAAAATCACAATTTTTTCTTCTGCAGCAACTATGAACAAAAATCCAATCTTTTCTATATTCGAAGATCTAATCTTTAGGTGAAGAAAAATCTAAACTTGATTAAACAAAGATCTCAATTGATTTAAATAAATAAAATAAACCAGATTTTATATTAATAAAAATAATAATAAAAGGACTTACAGTAAAACGGTGAAAGGGGGGCAGAACGTTGCGTCAGAGGTGGCACTGGGGTCTGACGGCGGCGGGGACCCCTGGTGGCCGGCGCGGAGGCAAGGGGGTGCGGGACAAGGTGTTGCGACGGTTGGTTGTAACGACCCAGAAAATCTGAACCAATTTAAAATTTTTAAATTGGCTAAAATAATGGATTTTAAATATTTAAAATAAATATTTTAAATAATGGCGATGAAAACTGAGTTGAAATCGACATTTGAAAACCAATATAATTAATTATAATTATATATAGAATTGAAAATGGCGCTGTAGTTCGATAATTCGATTTCAAACTTCAATTGAATATACCGGGCGCAAAACAATCCGGATTTTAGTGAGACCAAAAACATTAGTATCTAATTGATGATATCTTTCTAACGAATCCGACCAATCGAAATTTGATAGCGGGAATCAAAAGATATGTCCAGTTGAAAATTCTGAATAGTCGCTATGGAATTCAGGCCCTTAAAAATGGACATTTTGCAAATGACCTCGGATTTCGACAAAACCACTTTTGTTAGATCCGTAGTGTCAAGTTATTGTTAGGTTTCAAATTTCATAATTTTTCGAATCAATATGTGAGCGTGGCAAAGGAAAACGCGTTTGATCAGTTTCGGTTGATTTTAATCGACTGGAAATTGGCCATTTTTCAAACGGTCTCAGAATTCGACGAAACTAGTTTTGTTAGCACCGTATCGTCAATACGAAGCTAGAAAATATTTTTCTGGAATTTTTCTAGTTAGTATGTGACCCCGGTAATTTGAAATGCGCGTTTAAAATTCAATATAGTGATTTAAGTGAAAATTCAAAAGGAAACTGATTGCAACGATCAAATCAGCTTGCGATACATATCCCATTGTGTTCAGAATGGGGGTAAAACGCTATGGACGACAGGCGGTGGGCCTCGTTTCGAGGTCGTGGATAAAAGTCAACCTTTTTGCGAAATTTAATAATTAAATAATAAAATAAAAATAAAAATAAATACTCCTCCCTCCCTTTATTCTTCTTCCTGCCCCCCCCCCCCCCGACTTCATTATTCAGAAACAAAAAAAAAAACAAAAAAAGAAGAAAACCCTAGGAATCGATCGACGCCCCGTAGCCATCGCCTCCTCGTTCGAGCGCCGTACCCATCACCGCACCCGTCCCCCCCCCCCCAGTTCGTCGAAGCAGAGACGAGCCCCCAGAAGCCATCGCGATAGCAATTCGCGAGCCCCGTTCGAGACCCCTCCGCCTTGCCGCTTGCCGCCTTGCCACCTCCGACGATCGGTGAAACCCCCCCCCCCTCTGTAAGTATTTTATTTTAATAATTTAAAAACTGTGTTTTTAATTAGGTTTAAAGACTGTTTTTTTATTTTGATTTCAAACTGTCTTTTTAGAATTCAAATCTATTTTTTTTATGATTTCAAAACTGATTTTATAAAAAGAGAAAAACTGAATTTTATAAAAAGAATTGAAAACTGATTTGGTTATTAAAAGTAAAAAAAACTGATTTTTTTTAAAATAGAAATTAAAACTGATTTGGTTTTTAAAAGTAAAAAAAAAAGGGTTAAACTGATTTTTTAAAAAGGTTAAACTGATTTTATAAAAAGGTTAAACTGATTTTATAAGCATTTTTAAACTGATTTTATAAGCATTTTTAAACTGATTTTAAAATGATTTATAAACTAGAAGGAGATTAGGAATTTAAAAGTAAAAATCATATTTTTATATATTGAAAGTCAAAGTAAAAATCATATTTTTATATATTGAAAGTCAAAGTAAAAATCATATTTTTATATATTGAAAGTCAAAGTAAAAATCATATTTTTATATATTGAAAGTCAAAGTAAAAATCATATTTTTATATATTGAAAGTCAAAGTAAAAATCATATTTTTATATATTGAAAGCCGAAGTAAAAATCATATTTTTATATATTGAAAGCCGAAGTAAAAATCATATTTTTATATATTGAAAGTCAAAGTAAAAATCATATTTTTATATATTGAAAGTCAAAGTAAAAATCATATATTTATATATTGAATAGCATCGTAAAAATTCGATTTTTACATGTGTAGAGAATACGGGCGAAAGCGACAAAAAGGCGAAGATTTTATACAAGGAAGTGTCGTGCAGTTGGATAGCTATTGGTGAGATTTCTGATTTAAAATTTATATATATGTGTGAAGTAAAAGTGAATTGCTATATATATATATATATATATATATATATACGCCCCTCGTCCACAAACCATGGACGATATTTATTGGTTGAAATTGTGGTGAAAATTGATTGATAGCGATTGATTGTTTGGGATTGTTTGTGATTGATATTGGTTGATTGTGGTTGAAAAATACCCGTTTGTGGTTGTGAAATATTTGGTTGAAACCACTTAGGATTAGTTTGTGGAATTGAAATAAATATATACATGCCGCCTGCGTGCGAACTAGATGCATGATCCCCATTGTCAAAAACCGCGAGGTTTTAAGGTAGAGCGAGGAGCCGTACTAGGGACGGTGCCGGTTTAACTACCCTGCCGTTATGCTGCCGAAAATTTGAATAATATTTGTGTGTTTGAATTATTTTCGTATGCTTAAACTATATTTATTCATTGTATAGAAAACATTCATGTGTTGAATTGATATTCATTCGTTGTTTAGAAATTCATGTGTTGAATGGTATTCATATTTTGAAATAAATTGTTCGATAATAAAAATCACATTTTTATCTATATATAAAAACTATAGAAAACATTCATGTGTTGAATTGATATTCATTCGTTGTTTAGAAATTCATGTGTTGAATGGTATTCATATTTTGAAATGAATCGTTTAATAATAAAAATCACATTTTTATCTATATATAAAAACTATAGAAAACATTCATGTGTTGAATTGATATTCATTCGTTGTTTAGAAATTCATGTGTTGAATGGTATTCATATTTTGAAATGAATCGTTTAATAATAAAAATCACATTTTTATCTATGTAAAGAAACTATAGAAAACATTCATGTGTTGAATTGATATCCATTCGTTGTTTAGAAATTCATGTGTTGAATGGTATTCATATTTTGAAATGAATCGTTTAATAATAAAAATCACATTTTTATCTATGTAAAGAAACTATAGAAAACATTCATGTGTTGAATTGATATTCATTCGTTGATTAGAAATTCATGTGTTGAATGGTATTCATATTTTGAAATAAATTGTTTGATAATAAAAATCACCTTTTATCGACTATATGAACTATATAGAAAAATAGTGTTATGAAATGAATCGTTTTACAATAAAAATCACATTTTTATTGTATGCATAAATCGTTGAAATGTGAAGTGTTAAAAATAGCCACTTGTTCAAAATAAACATATATGAGATGAAATATTCATTAATTAGCTAATGAAATGATTTGCACCTATTTATGTAACATTAGAATGAATGGAGTTTTTAAACCAAATAGAAATCAAATATGAAGTCGAATAGAAATTGATAAATGATAAGAACTGTATATATATGTACATGCAATATTCATTGAACAGGTTACAGCAAAGGGGCTAGAGAAGAGGAATAAAATTTTGTGCCCGACAAATAGGTACACATTTACTAATTTGTTTGGGTGATGATTTTGAGCCTGTTGGCTAGCCGCTTGGCTTCTTCTTTTTCTTTTTGAGATTAGAAGGACCGGGAACGCTATTTGCAATTTCCCGATGCTCCCGGTGCAGGGGAGGTTATGGCGAAATTTTTCCAAAATTTAAGGTGTTAGAAAAATATTTGAAGTGAAAACGATATTGAAATTGTTGAATGAACTATATTTATATAAATATATAAATATAAATAAAATTAAAACGAAACGAAGCCGTGCAGTTCGTATTTTGAAACCGTGATTTCAAACGACTAGTGCGGGAAATCCGACCATTGGATTTTCCCGAAACCTCAACCGTCGGGTTCGCCTTGGAAATATCTTTCCAACGGCACCAACCTTGTAAAAATCCAACGGTTGGATTGTCTGGAATGTTTAATTCAAATCTGAAGAAAAACAGCGCCAGAAACGATTATATTTATTTATATATATAAATATAATTATATTTAATCGAATAACGACGCTGCAGTTCGCATTTTGAAATCGAAATTTCAAACGATTGTACCGGGAGATCCGACCGTCGGATTTTCCCGAAACTGGAACCGTTGGATTCGTTTTGAAAAGACCTTTCTAATGATGAAAATTTTGTGAAGATCCAACGGTTAGATTTTCAGATATGTGTAAATCAAATCTGGAGAAAAACAGCGCCACGGCCGCTTTATGGCCCGAAGCGTCGTTTTGAATAAAATGGCTATTTTAAAATAAATAAAAATAGCGATAAATAGTTATAAAATATCATAAGCGATATGGAATGGAAATAAACTGAATTTGCTTGATTTATGTGGCTTTTGATGGTTGAATGTGTTTGGTCTGAAAATTACATTAAAGAACACAATTGGTGTTGTCGAATAATTTAACCATTGAAATAAATTGATTTGAAATTCTAAATATACGTGAATTATTTGAGAAGGCCGAGTTAATTCTCATTTCAAATAATTGACCGACGATTGAAAGTCGAAGATGAAGACGATGGTCGAAGACCGGAGATCTCCACCTCGTTTGGATGGTAACCGAGGTCCTGATTGGGAGGCATCCCGAAATATGGATAATAAGTGGTGATCGTCCAGACGTACGTGTTGATCGAAGGGTTTGCGAGGTATTTAGTGCCTCCGGTTTCGTTCAGACCCAGAACGGACTTGTAAGTGGACTGTGTGTCCGACATTGGAATTTGTTCTGTGTGATTGATAGCCATCAGTTGCACGGTGTGAATTGCCTGTGTGGCATGCTAAGATGCAGTGATCAGGGCTTCTATTGAAAAGCAAAGTCTTGTGGTGATGATCAAAGCACCGCCTGTGTGGCGTAGCTTTGTGTCTAACGTGAATTCGCGAGCCTCACACCCCGGTATGAACCAGAAACGGGAGCAGGACCTCAGGGGGGACGTGCGTTTTCTTTCTAGCTAGGGTGGTGTCAGTGACCTACCAGCCCTGACATTTATATACTTTTCACCTATGTGGTTGTTGCTGTTGCGAGGCGCCTCGGTTTGATCGGACGATCCGGGTCCGATGGAGTCATTCGTTGGCTCATTTACACCCCAAAGGGTGGAGAAACGCATTGTTCAGGCATTATAATCCACTTCGTGTGGACCGGCCCTGACGATCCAGGGTATGGTCGCGGCTGTACCTGAGACACGGGCTAGAGCGTCTCGAATTCGGTAAGGACTATCTTTTGCCTTGGTTCATGATGGAAATCCAATTTCCAAATACGACATCGTGCGATTTTGATTGTATATATATATGGCGACATGATATATGGTACCCGTGCCGTCTATGATTGATAGTTATGATTTGAAATTGTTTTCAAAACATATAAACACTAGCAATAATATCAATTGCATTTGTTTTATTCGTATCAAGCATATTTTGACCGTTATAAGGTAAAACTCTATCCTCCGGTTTGCGTTGCATTGTGTGATGGGAACTGAGTCTTATAACGGTTTCATTTTTATAAAAAGCATAGCGATGTTTAAAAGAAAGATTTGTTTTAAAAGCACTGGCAATCCAATGGAGTAAACCCGTTCCACGAAAGTGGCGTGGTCCTGTGATTAGCCAATTATATATATGTGTTGAGTGGATTTCTCATACCAGTCCCATGACTGACTCGTAGTTTGTTTCACTCTCAAACTCGGGTGCCCCTTTTTCCACACGGGCAGCCTTGTATTCAGGTTTAGCTGGTTCTTTCTGGATAGCTGGAGCTGAAGATGGATTCTATCATTTATTTCCTTTTATGCTGTTCAGCTCCTATTGTACATATTTTGTTTATTTCCGCTGTAGACATTTATGTATAGCTGAACTGTATTTGTACTAAGTAAGATCCTGTATACTGTGTAACTCTGATGATTACTTTTATCCAGTATATTTTGTTGTTCATTCTGGTGTATTTATTTAATTCTGTTCTGCTATTATATGTTTCTGTGTTATATTCCAAAGATAACCTTGTTTCCGTGAGAACGGGAAATCGGGTCGTCTCAACGTGGTATCAGAGCTTTGGTTAAGCTTAGTTCTGGAATATAACATTTGAATGAACTCGTCAGAAATAGAACCAGTAGTGTTCTAGGACGGGTAACTCTATACAGATAGGATCAGCAATATCCTAGTATGAGTAAAGCAGAATGAAATTACACCTAGATAGACACATTTACATTTGAAGTATGTGTTTCTATATTTTAAAATACCTTTTCTGTGACCTGACACTTGATCTGCCATTTGCAGAAGAACTAGAAAATGAGTGCTAGGAACAGAAGAAATAATCGTATGGCTCGACTAGCTAATGAGCCAGTTGTGCTCCCACAGCCAGAATCCGATATAGAAGTTCTATTCAAGAGATTTCGAAATCTTGGTGGATCGCCATTCTTAGGCAAGGAGTCCATTATGGAAACACAAGCTTGGATTCGTTCAGCAGAGAAGATCTTTGAGGGTTTAAAGCTGAGAGACGATCAGAAAAGATTACTAGCGTCTTGGGCACTCAAAGAAGAAGCTTTGTTTTGGTGGGATTCAATTATTAAAAATAATCCAGAAGGTGATATCACCTGGGACAGATTCAAAGTGATTTTCCTGGAAAGATTTACTCCTCCCGAAGCAACTGAGAGATTATGTGACGAATTTTCTTATCTAATACAAGGTGACATGACCATTCCGGAATATCATAAGAAATTCAATGAACTTTCTCACTTTGCTCCTCATCTAATTCAAAATCCGAAGGGTAAAAATATGAGATTTATTCATGGCCTTCAAAGGAAGTACCAGAATAAAGTATTGGGGCATGTGAAGCTTCCTTTCTCAGAAATGATATACATGGCTTATCAGTACGAAGATCTCGACAGGAAAGGCATGTTGCGAAATGAAGAAGAAGTCAGTTCTAGTGACAAGGAAAAGTCGGAAACTGATATTCCTGAAGCCAGTAGGAAGCCCAGTGCCAAGAGGAAAAGGGATAGATCTGAAAAGAAGCCTGCCACGACCACCGTATGCAGTAACTGCCATCAAAAGGGGCATTTGTCAATAAACTGCGGACCCTTGAAGAAGCGATTAAAAGGTGGGCTTCAATCCAAGAGAAATTTTCAAGGGAAGAAAAGGTGTAATCAATGTCATCGGTTTGGTCATGTAAAACAAGAATGCCGGCTGTTAAAAACAACCAAAGAAGCTCAGGTAAATGAAGTAGCAGAAACTTCTAGGCCCTCAGTTAGTCAAGAAAGGCCAGATGTTTTAGAAGGCACGCTAACTGTCAAAGACATCCCAGTTAAAGTACTGTTTGACACAGGCGCGTCACGAAGCTTCATTTCCAAAGATGCAGCTAAGAAACTGGATTTGAATTTGAAGAAGCTCAAGGAACCAATGACTGTCCAGAATCCAGTTGGGGGTTCCATTGATCTCAGTTGGATATGTGGAGTGCCGGTTTCTTTCTCTCGTTATCGGTTTCCTACCATCGCAGTCGTCATGAATTTTAAAGAGTTTGATCTTATCTTGGGATTGGATTGGCTAACCAAATAAGAAGCAGAGGTTAGGTGCGCCGAGAGAGTTGTTAGAGCCAAGATTAAATCAGGTGATTATATAACCATTCCCTGTGAAGGTCAGAATGCTAATAGAAAAGACTTCTGGGCAGCTTTGAATGTTTCTCCAGCCCAAATTGAAAATGTTCCTGAAATCATAGAGAATATTCCTGACCTCATTAAAGACATCCCTGTCGTCAAGAACTATGCGGACGTGTTCGAAGAAGTTGTTCGCTTACCTCCGCAGAGAGAAATAGATTTCAAGATTGCTTTAATTCCCAATGCAAGGCCGGTAGTTCACGCTATTCGAAGAATGTCCTTGAAAGAGAAGGAGGAATTAGACAATCAAACACGACAACTAGTATGGAAAGGTCTGATAAGGCCTAGTTTCTCTGATTGGGGTGCAGCAGTGGTGTTTGTCCCAAAATCTGACGGTACTCTACGGCTATGTGTGGATTATCGTGATTTAAACAAGCAGACTATAAAGAACAAATATCCATTGCCGCGGATTGATGATTTGTTGGATCGATTAAATGGAGCACAAGTATTTTCACGAATGGACCTAGCTACAGGTTTCCATCAACTTCGAATTGCCGAAGAGTGTGTTCCAATGACAGCGTTCAGAGGCCCCGACTTATTCTACGAGTGGTTAGTAATGCCGTTCGGCTTATGTAACGCTCCAGCTTATTTCGTCGATCTGATGAACAGAGTATTCAGAGGAGTATTGAATAAATTTGTTTTGGTTTTCATTGACGATATTCTAATCTTCTCTAAATCAAAGGCCGAACATGAAAAGCATCTGGAACAGGTTCTAGAAATCCTCAGAAGGAATGTATTGAAAGCAAAGTTTTCTAAATGTATATTCTGGCAAGACGAAGTGAAATTTCTGGGCCATGTCGTATCGAAAGATGGAATCGCTGTGGATCCAAGCAAAATCACAACTATTCAAAATTGGAAACAGCCCAGTACTCCCACTGAAGTCCGCAGTTTTCTCGGATTGGCTAGCTATTACAGAAAGTTCGTTAAAGACTTTTCAAAGATATCTGGTCACTTAACGAAGCTTACAAAGAAGCATTCTAAATTCAAATAGACTCAAGAGAGTGAGGAGGCTTTCGAAGAGCTAAAGTTGAGATTAACTACAGCTCCAGTGTTAACCATCATTGATGGCAACCAAGATCTAAAAGTCTGGACGGATGCGTCTAGAGAAGGCCTTGGAGCAGTGTTAATGCAAAGAGGCCAAGTGATTGCTTATGCTAGCCGTCAACTGAAACCGCACGAGAAAAACTATGTAACTCATGATCTTGAGTTATTGGCTATCATATTCTCTTTGAAAATCTGGAGACACTATCTTCTGGGCGAGAGATTTGAACTGTTTACAGATCACCAGTCGTTGAAATATCTGTTCACTCAGAAGGACTTAAATCTGAGACAGCAACGTTGGCTGGAGTTTCTTGCGGCATATGACTTCGAAATTATATATACTCCAGGAAAAGCCAATGTCGTGGCCGATGCGTTAAGCAGAAAGAATGTAATGATCGCCAGTTTTATTATCACGACTTCATTGCTAGATAAGATATCTGCTCTTCAGGAGGATGATCACTTCATTCAGAAGATCAGAGGGATAATTCAACAAGGCGAACCTTCGAGTTTTCAAGTAGACAATGATGGGATTTTAAGGCTCAAAGGTCGAATCTGTGTCCCTAACATTCCTGAACTTCGAAAGGAAGTATTGGATGAATGCCACAAGTCAAATCTCAGTATCCATCCGGGAGTAAGCAAAATGTATAATGACATCAAACGCACTTTCTGGTGGAAGTCGATGAAAAGGGATATTTCTTTATATGTAAGCCGATGCCCCACCTGCCAGCTAGTCAAAAGTGATCAACAGAAATTGGCTGGATTGTTACAACCACTAGAAGTTCCTGGTTGGAAGTGGGAGCATATTTCTATGGATTTCATCGATGGTCTGCCCAGAACCAGGAAAGGAAATGACAGTATTTGGGTGATCGTAGATCGCTTCACGAAGACCGCCCATTTCATACCTGTCAAATCAAACAGAACTGCTCAGAGTCTGGCGCAGATATACTTCAGGGAAATAGTTAGACTACATGGAGTGCCGCTCAGTATAGTAAGTGATAGAGATACAATCTTCACTAGCAAATTCTGGGAAGCATTCCAAGTCGAGCTAGGAACGAAGTTAAACCTAAGCACCGCTTATCATCCTCAGACAGACGGTCAGACTGAGAGGGTGAATCGCATTCTAGAAGATCTATTGCGGGCTTGTGTTATAGATTTCGGTGGATCATGGGAAGACAATTTACATTTGGCTAAGTTCTCTTATAACAACAGCTACCAGGCGAGTCTGACAATGTCGCCATTCGAAGCATTGTATGGTAGACCGTGCCGATCTCCTGCTTGTTGGGTCGAGCCTGGAAATAGACTTGTGTTGGGTCCAGATATGATTCGAGAAGCTGCCGACAAAGTCGATTTTATTAAGAAGCGATTACTCGCCGCTCAAAGCCGACAAAAGAGCTATGCCGATAGAAGAAGAAGAGATATATCCTTTGAAGTTGGCGACTATGTATATTTGAAAGTATCGCCGATGAGAGGAGTTATCCGGTTCGGTAAAACTGGAAAGTTGGCACCCAAATTCATTGGTCCGTTTCCTATTCTGGAACGGATTGGGACTCTCGCATATAGGGTCAAACTTCCTAATTGGTTGCCTGGAGTGCATGATGTATTTCATATATCTCAACTTCGAAAGCACGTTCATGATCCAGACTTGATCGTGGAAGAAGCAGCTCAGCAAGATATTGAAATTACTCCAGAATTAGCTGTGAGGCGAGAGCCGCTAAAGATTATCGGCAAAGAAACCAAAGAGCTGAGGAACAAGAAGGTTCGCTTAGTCAAAGTGCAATGGAGTGGAGATCCGCGAGATTGTACTTGGGAAACTGAGGAGAGCATTCAGAAAGCTTATCCTAGACGCCGAGTAGATATCTCTGATTGACTCCGGTGCAAGGTACATTTAACCTACTTTGCATTACCATTCAATTCTCTACTCTATTGTTATTTTCTTTTCATAGATATACACTTTTAATTATATGGTCTGAATGATTTTTAAGGAATATGAAATTAGATTAGTATATTTTTGAAAGGTTAAAAACAAATTGGTTGTTGTATTTTGTGATTGTAGATTTATCAAACCACTTTCGACTTTATTCCTTTTCGGGGACGAAAAGTTTTAAGTGGGGAAGATTGTAACGACCCAGAAAATCTGAACCAATTTAAAATTTTTAAATTGGCTAAAATAATGGATTTTAAATATTTAAAATAAATATTTTAAATAATGGCGATGAAAACTGAGTTGAAATCGACATTTGAAAACCAATATAATTAATTATAATTATATATAGAATTGAAAATGGCGCGGTAGTTCGATAATTCGATTTCGAACTTCAATTGAATATACCGGGCGCAAAACAATCCGGATTTTAGTGAGACCAAAAACATCAGTATCTAATTGATGATATCTTTCTAACGAATCCGACCAATCGAAATTTGATAGCGGGAATCAAAAGATATGTCCAGTTGAAAATTCTGAATAGTCGCTATGGAATTCAGGCCCTTAAAAATGGACATTTTGCAAATGACCTCGGATTTCGACGAAACCACTTTTGTTAGATCCGTAGTGTCAAGTTATTGTTAGGTTTCAAATTTCATAATTTTTCGAATCAATATGTGAGCGTGGCAAAGGAAAACGCGTTTGATCAGTTTCGGTTGATTTTAATCGACTGGAAATTGGCCATTTTTCAAACGGTCTCAGAATTCGACGAAACTAGTTTTGTTAGCACCGTATCGTCAATACGAAGCTAGAAAATATTTTTCTGGAATTTTTCTAGTTAGTATGTGACCCCGGTAATTTGAAATGCGCGTTTAAAATTCAATATAGTGATTTAAGTGAAAATTCAAAAGGAAACTGATTGCAACGATCAAATCAGCTTGCGATACATATCCCATTGTGTTCAGAATGGGGGTAAAACGCTATGGACGACAGGCGGTGGGCCTCGTTTCGAGGTCGTGGATAAAAATCAACCTTTTTGCGAAATTTAATAATTAAATAATAAAATAAAAATAAAAATAAATACTCCTCCCTCCCTTTATTCTTCTTCCTGCCCCCCCCCCCCCACCCCCCGACTTCATTATTCAGAAACAAAAAAAAAAGAAGAAGAAAACCCTAGGAATCGATCGACGCCCCGTAGCCATCGCCTCCCCGTTCGAGCGCCGTACCCATCACCGCACCCGTCCCCCCCTCCCAGTTCGTCGAAGCAGAGACGAGCCCCCAGAAGCCATCGCGATAGCAATTCGCGAGCCCCGTTCGAGACCCCTCCGCCTTGCCGCTTGCCGCTTGCCGCCTTGCCACCTCGGTGAAACCCCCCCCCTCTGTAAGTATTTTATTTTAATAATTTAAAAACTGTGTTTTTAATTAGGTTTAAAGACTGTTTTTTTTATTTTGATTTCAAAATGTCTTTTTAGAATTCAAAACTATTTTTTTTATGATTCAAAACTGATTTTATAAAAAGAGAAAAACTGAATTTTATAAAAAGAATTGAAAACTGATTTGGTTTTTAAAAGTAAAAAAAACTGATTTTTTTTAAAATAGAAATTAAAAATGATTTGGTTTTTAAAAGTAAAAAAAAAAGGGTTAAACTGATTTTATAAAAAGGTTAAACTGATTTTATAAAAAGGTTAAACTGATTTTATAAGCATTTTTAAACTGATTTTATAAGCATTTTTAAACTGATTTTAAAATGATTTATAAACTAGAAGGAGATTAGGAATTTAAAAGTAAAAATCATATTTTTATATATTGAAAGTCAAAGTAAAAATCATATTTTTATATATTGAAAGTCAAATTAAAAATCATATTTTTATATATTGAAAGTCAAAGTAAAAATCATATTTTTATATATTGAAAGTCAAAGTAAAAATCATATTTTTATATATTGAAAGCCGAAGTAAAAATCATTTTTTTATATATTGAAAGCCGAAGTAAAAATCATATTTTTATATATTGAAAGCCGAAGTAAAAATCATATTTTTATATATTGAAAGTCAAAGTAAAAATCATATTTTTATATATTGAAAGTCAAAGTAAAAATCATATTTTTATATATTGAAAGTCAAAGTAAAAATCATATTTTTATATATTGAAAGTCAAAGTAAAAAATCATATATTTATATATTGAATAGCATCGTAAAAATTCGATTTTTACATGTGTAGAGAATACGGGCGAAAGCGACAAAAAGGCGAAGATTTTATACAAGGAAGTGTCGTGCAGTTGGATAGCTATTGGTGAGATTTCTGATTTAAAATTTATATATATGTGTGAAGTAAAAGTGAATTGCTATATATAAATATAAATATATATATATATATATACGCCCCTCGTCCACAAACCATGGACGATATTTATTGGTTGAAATTGTGGTGAAAATTGATTGATAGCGATTGATTGTTTGGGATTGTTTGTGATTGATATTGGTTGATTGTGGTTGAAAAATACCCGTTTGTGGTTGTGAAATATTTGGTTGAAACCACTTAGGATTAGTTTGTGGAATTGAAATAAATATATACATGCCGCCTGCGTGCGAACTAGATGCATGATCCCCATTGTCAAAAACCGCGAGGTTTTAAGGTAGAGCGAGGAGCCGTACTAGGGACGGTGCCGGTTTAACTACCCTGCCGTTATGCTGCTGAAATTTTGAATAATATTTGTGTGTTTGAATTATTTTCATATGCTTAAACTATATTTATTCATTGTATAGAAAACATTCATGTGTTGAATTGATATTCATTCGTTGTTTAGAAATTCATGTGTTGAATGGTATTCATATTTTGAAATAAATTGTTCGATAATAAAAATCACATTTTTATCTATATATAAAAACTATAGAAAACATTCATGTGTTGAATTGATATTCATTCGTTGTTTAGAAATTCATGTGTTGAATGGTATTCATATTTTGAAATGAATCGTTTAATAATAAAAATCACATTTTTATCTATATATAAAAACTATAGAAAACATTCATGTGTTGAATTGATATTCATTCGTTGTTTAGATATTCATGTGTTGAATGGTATTCATATTTTGAAATGAATCGTTTAATAATAAAAATCACATTTTTATCTATGTAAAGAAACTATAGAAAACATTCATGTGTTGAATTGATATTCATTCGTTGTTTAGAAATTCATGTGTTGAATGGTATTCATATTTTGAAATGAATCGTTTAATAATAAAAATCACATTTTTATCTATGTAAAGAAACTATAGAAAACATTCATGTGTTGAATTGATATTCATTCGTTGATTAGAAATTCATGTGTTGAATGGTATTCATATTTTAAAATAAATTGTTTGATAATAAAAATCACCTTTTATCGACTATATGAACTATATAGAAAAATAGTGTTATGAAATGAATCGTTTTACAATAAAAATCACATTTTTATTGTATGCATAAATCGTTGAAATGTGAAGTGTTAAAAATAGCCACTTGTTCAAAATAAACATATATGAGATGAAATATTCATTAATTAGCTAATGAAATGATTTGCACCTATTTATGTAACATTAGAATGAATGGAGTTTTTAAACCAAATAGAAATCAAATATGAAGTCGAATAGAAATTGATAAATGATAAGAACTGTATATATATGTACATGCAATATTCATTGAACAGGTTACAACAAAGGGGCTAGAGAAGAGGAATAAAATTTTGTGCCCGACAAATAGGTACACATTTACTGATTTGTTTGGGTGATGATTTTGAGCCTGTTGGCTAGCCGCTTGGCTTCTTCTTTTTCTTTTTGAGATTAGAAGGACCGGGAACGCTATTTGCAATTTCCCGATGCTCCCGGTGCAGGGGAGGTTATGGCGAAATTTTTCCAAAATTTAAGGTGTTAGAAAAATATTTGAAGTGAAAACGATATTGAAATTGTTGAATGAACTATATTTATATAAATATATAAATATAAATAAAATTAAAACGAAACGAAGCCGTGCAGTTCGTATTTTGAAACCGTGATTTCAAACGACTAGTGCGGGAAATCCGACCATTGGATTTTCCCGAAACCTCAACCGTCGGGTTCGCCTTGGAAATATCTTTCCAACGGCACCAACCTTGTAAAAATCCAACGGTTGGATTGTCTGGAATGTTTAATTCAAATCTGAAGAAAAACAGTGCCAGAAACGATTATATTTATTTATATATATAAATATAATTATATTTAATCGAATAACGACGCTGCAGTTCGCATTTTGAAATCGAAATTTCAAACGATTGTACCGGGAGATCCGACCGTCGGATTTTCCCGAAACTGGAACCGTTGGATTCGTTTTGAAAAGACCTTTCTAATGATGAAAATTTTGTGAAGATCCAACGGTTAGATTTTCAGATATGTGTAAATCAAATCTGGAGAAAAACAGCGCCACGGCCGCTTTATGGCCCGAAGCGTCGTTTTGAATAAAATGGCTATTTTAAAATAAATAAAAATAGCGATAAATAGTTATAAAATATCATAAGCGATATGGAATGGAAATAAACTGAATTTGCTTGATTTATGTGGCTTTTGATGGTTGAATGTGTTTGGTCTGAAAATTACATTAA
This sequence comes from Allium sativum, assembly GCA_030737875.1. Classification (NCBI taxonomy): domain Eukaryota; kingdom Viridiplantae; phylum Streptophyta; class Magnoliopsida; order Asparagales; family Amaryllidaceae; genus Allium; species Allium sativum. The sequence continues at coordinate 266,992,814 of CM060913.1, read as the reverse complement.
AGAACACAATTGGTGTTGTCGAATAATTTAACCATTGAAATAAATTGATTTGAAATTCTAAATATACGTGAATTATTTGAGAAGGCCGAGTTAATTCTCATTTCAAATAATTGACCGACGATTGAAAGTCGAAGATGAAGACGATGGTCGAAGACCGGAGATCTCCACCTCGTTTGGATGGTAACCGAGGTCCTGATTGGGAGGCATCCCGAAATATGGATAATAAGTGGTGATCGTCCAGACGTACGTGTTGATCGAAGGGTTTGCGAGGTATTTAGTGCCTCCGGTTTCGTTCAGACCCAGAACGGACTTGTAAGTGGACTGTGTGTCCGACATTGGAATTTGTTCTGTGTGATTGATAGCCATCAGTTGCACGGTGTGAATTGCCTGTGTGGCATGCTAAGATGCAGTGATCAGGGCTTCTGTTGAAAAGCAAAGTCTTGTGGTGATGATCAAAGCACCGCCTGTGTGGCGTAGCTTTGTGTCTAACGTGAATTCGCGAGCCTCACACCCCGGTATGAACCAGAAACGGGAGCAGGACCTCAGGGGGGACGTGCGTTTTCTTTCTAGCTAGGGTGGTGTCAGTGACCTACCAGCCCTGACATTTATATACTTTTCACCTATGTGGTTGTTGCTGTTGCGAGGCGCCTCGGTTTGATCGGACGATCCGGGTCCGATGGAGTCATTCGTTGGCTCATTTACACCCCAAAGGGTGGAGAAACGCATTGTTCAGGCATTATAATCCACTTCGTGTGGACCGGCGCTGACGATCCAGGGTATGGTCGCGGCTGTACCTGAGACATGGGCTAGAGCGTCTCAAATTCGGTAAGGACTATCTTTTGCCTTGGTTCATGATGGAAATCCAATTTCCAAATACGACATCGTGCGATTTTGATTGTATATATATATGGCGACATGATATATGGTACCCATGCCGTCTATGATTGATAGTTATGATTTGAAATTGTTTTCAAAACATATAAACACTAGCAATAATATCAATTGCCTTTGTTTTATTCGTATCAAGCATATTTTGACCGTTATAAGGTAAAACTCTATCCTCCGGTTTGCGTTGCATTGTGTGATGGGAACTGAGTCTTATAACGGTTTCATTTTTATAAAAAGCATAGCGATGTTTAAAAGAAAGATTTGTTTTAAAAGCACTGGCAATCCAATGGAGTAAACCCGTTCCACGAAAGTGGCGTGGTCCTGTGATTAGCCAATTATATATATGTGTTGAGTGGATTTCTCATACCAGTCCCATGACTGACTCGTAGTTTGTTTCACTCTCAAACTCGGGTGCCCCTTTTTCCACACGGGCAGCCTTGTATTCAGGTTTAGCTGGTTCTTTCTGGATAGCTGGAGCTGAAGATGGATTCTATCATTTATTTCCTTTTATGCTGTTCAGCTCCTATTGTACATATTTTGTTTATTTCCGCTGTAGACATTTATGTATAGCTGAACTGTATTTGTACTAAGTAAGATCCTGTATACTGTGTAACTCTGATGATTACTTTTATCCAGTATATTTTGTTGTTCATTCTGGTGTATTTATTTAATTCTGTTCTGCTATTATATGTTTCTGTGTTATATTCCAAAGATAACCTTGTTTCCGTGAGAACGGGAAATCGGGTCGTCTCATTGGTGGAGCTGCTCGCTGGTTTCCAGGGTTTGGGATTTGGGGTTCTTCACGCCGGAGGAGGAGGAGATCGGGAAAGGAAGGGGATGGCCTGGGGGTGCTCGCCGAAGTTCGGGGGTGAGGTCGAAGGGACCGCGGCGATGTGGGAGGGGCAGTTCATCGATGGTGATGTGAGGGAGCTGAGCGGCGGTAAAAAAAAAGCTGATCGATTAGGTTAAAGAGAAAAAATAGAAGGTGGGGGAGGGTTAGTGAATTTATATATTATTTTATTTTCTTTTTTTAATTCCCATTTAGTTGACTTTTATTTCGAATCCCAAATGAGGCCCAACGACTGTCGTCCCCAACATATTACCCCCATTCTGAACACAATGGGATATGTATCGCAGGCCAATTCGATCGTTACGATTAGTTTTTGTCAAAATCAAAATATAACTCTATATATTGAATTTGAACACACATTTCAATTTACCGGGCCCACAAACTATCTTGAAAAATTCCCGAAAAATATTTTCTAACTTCGTATTGACGATACGGTCCTAACAAAACTAATTTCGTTGAATTCTGAGACCGTTTGAAAAATGACCATTTTCCAGTCGATTAAAATCAACTAAAACTGATCAAACGCGTTTTCCTTTGCCACACTCACATATTGAATTCAAAACTTATGAAAATTACAATCTAGCAATAACTTGACATCACAGATCCAACAAAAGTGTTTTCGTCGAAATCCGAGGTCGTTTGCAAAATGGCTATTTTTAAGGGCCAGAATTCCATAGCGACTATTCTGAAAATTCATTTGGACATAACTTTTGATTCCCGCTATGAAATTTCGATTTTTCGGATTCGTTGGAAAGATATTCTCAATTAGATTCCATTATTTTTGGTTTCGCTAAAATCCGGTTTATTTTGAATCCTGTACATTCATTTGAAATTTGAAATCGAATTATCGAACTACCGTGCCATTTTCAATTCCTTTTATAATTTAAAATAAATATTTATATTCTAACGACGATCTATATAAATATACGTTCGAATTCCATTCAAAACAAATTTCTTGTCTCTATTATTTAAAATAATTCATTTTAAATAATCAAAATTCGCTAAAATTGCCAAAATAAAAAATTTAAACTGGCTCGGATTTCCGGGTTATTACAAAAACAAAATTGGCCTTTTTGCCAATTTAGAACTGTTGAAACCAAAATGAACAATTTTGACAAATTAGGATAGTTGAATTAGATATATACATTTTTGTCATTTAAAGGGAATGAAATCAAAATATACATTTGTGATCGTCAATAGGGATTAAACAAGAATAGACATTTTGTTCATTTTTGTTCATTAAAAAGTGTAAATAAAGCATGAATTTACAAAGTGCATTTTTATTTTACATTTTAGATGTAAATAAAACATGAATTGAAAACGTGAATTTTATTTACATTTTTAGATGTAAATAAAAACATAGAATTAAAAAGTACATTTATATTTACATTTCAGATATAAAAAGAGCCATGGATTAAAAAGTGATATTTTTATCGTCATTTTAGATGCGATAAAAGATTAGATTAAAAGTTACATTTTGATTTACATTTTAAATGTAAATAAATGAGTAGATGAAAAACTTGTATTTTTATTGTCATTTTAAAAACAAATAAAAAGAGTAGATTTAAAGCGACATTTTTATTGACATTTTATGTGCAATAAAAAGTATGAAATTAAAAGAAGCATTTTTACTGTCATTTTAGAGACAATTAAAAGAATAGTTTTAATAGTTGTATTTGTAATGTTATTTATATGTAATAAGAAGAATAGAGATATATGTCTGTGATGTTGAAATGTGTGATATGTTAATTATAATGTTTAGTATATTCAAGTTTGAATATTACACTCCCATTTACAAGTTACCCGACTTGTTTATGTGATTGTGACGATAATTTTCACACATCGCCCAAGGGCACAAATAATTTATTATTTTCTTGATGGATGAAACCCCACACAAGTATTGGGATGAAATTTGACACACACTAATCCCAATATTTAGTTATCTGTCAATCGATGGATTGACAGTCTGTGATGAGCGTTAGTTATGTACTTCAGTGCTCACACAGTTATAAATTCCACCTTGGTCGTCATTTGGATGTCTGATAATTATTTATCATGATTGTTGATCACACACAATATATGGTTGTTGATTGAGTCACATTCCAATAAAGCATATTCTAGAGAAAAGATTTTTTGTTAGAAAATGTCTTAGAAAAAGAGTATTTTAGAAAAAAAGAATATATTTTAGAAAAATATATTTTTATTGAAATGAACTAGTTATTAACTAGAAAGAGTCATTAAATTAAGATTTAATGAAGTTTTTCCAATTATTTAATATTTAATTGAAAAATAAATTGGATTTTGGGTTTGTCGTGAATAATGTCTTGAATAACACTGTTCTTAAACACCGTATGAAAAGAACAGTCGTTTAATTTAGATTATTTAAGTTTTCAATTATATTTAGTAATTGGAATAAGATGAAATGTGAGTTGGGTTTATTGTGAACTGTGTTTTTAAGTGACATATGTTCTTTAACCCAACTGACAGTGAAAATATGATTTGGAATTCATAAATCTTTTATTAAGATTTAAATGGGAATTTTCCATAAGTAAAGTTTTCCAATTTAATATATTAAATTGGAATTGAATGGAATTCGAATTAATAATAACCGAGGTAAGCTTCCGTAAAAGAAGACCGATACTACATTTGGAATTTAAGAGGCTTTGCCGTTATTCCATTTATATTATTGGTCGGATACAGAAATTTATTACGACTACATATTGATTTGATTTCTGTAAAGATTCCATATTTCATGAATGATGATTTGGGGTTTACCGTGAACTATGTTCTAAATGACATTAGTTTTTTAACCCAGTTAAAGATAAGATTAATTTGTTAAATTTAAATAATCATTGAATAATGATTTTTGATGTTTAAAACCAAATTGGGCATTTAATAAATCTTTAAAACAAAGATTTAAGTATAAAATTAAAGAATTTATCTTTGATAGAATAATTTGAATATTTTATTTAAAAGAATATTCTGAATTGGAATGAGGCGTTGGATGTGTTTTTTTATAGTACTTGATTACAAAAATACGCAAGTTATTCGGAAAGACCGGGTGTAACCTATTCCGAATAATTACTACAACGATGAAGAGTCGAAGATGAAGACGGTGGTTGAAGACCGACGATCTTCACATCGAATGGATGTGCTGCTACTGAGACCCATGATGGGAGTAGCTACCTTAAAGGGGCTTCAGTGGTAGCCATCCGGACTATTGTTGATTGTCCGGATTTGGTTTTCGCTCAGACCCAGAGCATAAGCTAGTAATTGGATGCATGTCTGACATTGGATTTCGTTCCATGTGAATTAAATCAATTTCTGTTAATGTGTGTCTGTTTGGTGGTGGAGAATTTATTCTCTGCTTAACAGCCTGGTATATATTAATAGTGATTGATCGCATGGCGTGAATTGTCAATGTGGCACGCCAAGATGTAAATGATCAAGGCTTTTGTTGAAAAGCAGGGCCTTGTGGGATGATCAAAGTATAGCCTATTACGGCTTAGCTTTGTGTATATCGTGACTTCGCGAGCCTCACACCCCGGTATGAGTCAAAAATGGGATATGGACCGTAGGGAGTGCACATTGTTTCTTTCTAGGTGGTGGTAGTGTCAGTGCTTAAACTGGCTGACATTTTACTTATGTGGATGATGGATTTTGGGGCGCCTCGGATTTTTATAGGCCGTTAGTGGTCATACTATAGGTTCAAAGGAACCGGAAAACGTGTGCTCAGGCATAACCAATCCATTGCCGATAGGTGGGGACCGGCCCTACCGCATCCAAGGGTTCACTGCGGGGGATCCCGAGGCATTTGCTAGAGTGTCTCGAATCGGGGAGGAGCTTTCCCCTAGCCTCGACTCATGATGGAAATCCAACTTCCAATACGACCTTGCGGTTTTTATTGTAGAACTAGTATGGCGACATGATATATGGTACCCATGCCGTCTATGATTGATACATTATGATTGAAATTGTTTTAAAAATATATATATATATACACACTAACATTAAATCCGTTTTATTGTATCAAGCATCCTTTGACCATTATAAGGTAAAACCCTATCCTCCGGTTTGCGTTGCATTGTGTGATGGGACTTGGGTCTTATAATGGTTTCGTTTTTCTAAAAAGCGTTGCGTTCTTTAAACGATTTACTTTATTTTATGCACTGGCAATCCAATGGAGTAAACCCGTTCTGCGTTAGCGGCGTGGTCCTGTGATTAGTCTTATTATTAGATAGTTAAGTTAAGATTTCTCATACCAGTCCCATGACTTACTTGTAGTTTGTTTCACTGGCAAACTCGGGTGCCCTTATTTTCCACACGGGCAGTCGAGTAGCTTTTTGCAGATATATTTACAGGATCCTAGTTTACAGCTGAAGCGGTATTCGGAAAGCTCTGTATCCGTGTATTCCTTTCAGTTGTATATTTGTAATATTTTTCCGCTGCAATTTAAACGTAATTTAGAACTCTGATATTGTATTTCTATTGTGTAATAAGTTCATACTCTATTATATTCTTGTACTCTGATGTAATTGTTGTAATCAGCAATAAAATGTTCTTCAGTTTATGTTCTGATGTGTGTTGTTCTCAAAGCAATCCGGGCTTTCCTTTACTGGGAAGTTTGGGTCGTTTCATTTGGTATCAGAGCTTTCGTTTACAGAGCTCGAGAACAGGACACATTAGAACCGAACGAAAAAAATTCATCAGAGATTGGATTAGTAATATCCAATGAGAATAACTCGTTAGAGATGGGATCAGTAGTATCCTAGAACGAGTGTAAAGAGTATTATTTTCTTTAAAAATAAAAATGAGAACAAATTTAGTTTTGGAAATTTTATCTTAAAATACGTATTTGATTATATTATATTTTAATGTGGACAATCGAGTATATAAAGATTACGAATATACAAGTAATTAACGGATATTCGAAGTTTTAATATACTGGATAGGTATAGAGTCACACTCTAGTCGCCCGGAGATGTTCTGATGGTGGTTCGAAATTTCATCAGAATTTATATTTGAGTTTCGAAAGTGGTATATCTATATATTTCCATTGACTGGTATGAGAACCAAAACTTAGTTAGTACACAATTGCTGTGATTTGCACTAAAATATGATTTTTGACTATATATAAAAGTTATATATATTTGAAAAGTTAATCACCTAATTGATTGCTGGTTGTGATGTTTGATAATTAGTTTCACTAATTAAAATATTAAAATGATAATTAATTAAACCAATAAATACAAATTTAATTGAGTTAGTTAATTAAACAACTATAAGCTTTGTTCCTTTCCGAGGACGAAAAGATTTTAAGTGGGGGCGATTGTAACGAGTCGGAAATTTGGGGCCAATTTAAAATTTTTAATTTAAAATTTTTAATGGATTTTATATATTTAAAATAATTTATTTTAAATAATAACGACTAAAAATTTACTTTAAAACAAATAAATTTAATTTAGTTATAAAAGGAGTTTAAAACAGCGCTGCAGTTTGAAAATTTGATTTTGAACTTTGACTGAATGTATAGGATTCATTTTAAGTCAGAATTGAGCGAAACCAGAAATATTTAAAACTGTTTAATCATATCTTTCTAACGAATCTGAAAAATTGAAATTTCACTTTGAAAAGAGAAAGTTATGTCCAGTTTAAAATTTTGAAAAGTCGCTGTAGAATTTATATATTTTTTAATATAGTATATTGGCCTTAAAAATAATCATTTTTCAAACGACCTCGGTTTTCGACGAAACCACTTTTATTGGAACTGGAATGTCAAATTATTGCTAATTTTCAATTTTCATAATTTTTCGGATTAATATGTGAGCGTGGCAAAGGAAAATGTGTTTTGACTGTTTTAGTCAAATTTAATCGACTTGTAAATGGCCATTTTTCAACAGTCTCATAATTCAACGAAATTAGTCTCGTTAGAACCGTATCGTCAAAACATAGCTAGAAATAATTTTTCTGTAATTTTCTGAGTCAGTATGTGGCCTCGGTAAATTAAAATGTACGTATAAATTAAATATATAAATGTTTTATATTTTAATTTAAAGAAAAACATATCATAACAGCCGAATTGGGTTACGAGGCATATTCCATTGTGTCCAGAACGGGGGTATTTAGCTAGGGGCATCACTCGTTGGGTTTGATTTCAGTTTGAGAGCGATATAGAAATTAAATTGAAATTAAATAAAATTAAAACAAAGGTAAAATACGGTATAAATACCGTATACTATACCAAACCCTATTCCCATCATTATACAGCCGCCTCTATTCCATCAATGGCTGAACTCGTCCAATCTTTCACCCTTAATGATTCTCAATCCGCTAAGTATTTTCCAACCATTACAACGAAAAGATTGAAGAGCTTCCTTGGCTCTTTGATTTGGTACGGCCATGATCGCCTCTGGGGGTGCGTGGAGTTCGAATTTCGAGGGGGAACTGGCGTCGTTCGCGGCGGATTTTCGGAAGGTGGAGTCCACCGAGGTGGCGGCAGTTCTGGGCATGGAGGCAGCGTTCGAAGGCGGTCATCGTGGTGTCGTCTGATCGGAGCACAGAGGACCGTGGGTGGTGCGGCGTCGGCATGAAGAATTCAAGGATGGGTTATTCCAATTACAGTGAACAACCGAGAAGAAGAAGAAAAAGGATAGCGCATAAGGCAGCGCTTGTTTAACGTTGTAAGAGGGTAATTTAGTTTTAATTATAATTTAACTATCTAATTATGTAATCCAAGTTTAAAATTCGATATCTTCTTCGTACGAGGTCCGTTTTGCGAACCGTCAGTTGCGCTGGAATCACAATAGAGAACACTACGCCATGGAAAAGACTAGAACTGGAAACGGAGCAAATCTGAATTATGGAAATTTCAAACTTGAACTGTTCTGAATTAGACTGTCGGTGAGAAATCTATTTTATTTCTTTCCTTTATAATTGAAATAAATTCTGAAATTATTGTTATAAATTTGCAGTTAATTCATACTGTTATTATTATGTGTTAATTGTAAATACACATCTGTTTGTTTGATGTTGATTGTGGCGATAGAATTGTTAAAAGTTACATATCTGTTGATTAGAATTAGATTGAACAAATTTATTATTTTGTTCATTTTATTGTTAAATTAACTTTTCTGTTATTTTAAATTAGACTAAACAAAATTATCATTTTGTTTGTTGTACTATCGAAATTGAAACATTTCTGTAAATTAGAAATTGGTTTAAACAAAAATACACCATTTTTGTTTATATAAAAAGAATCAAATGTATATCACCCCAAATGTTGTAAGTATGTTGAATTAGAAAATTTCAACATACGTGTAACACAGAATTTTGATAATTTGTTAAATCAGCAATTTTGTTGATAAAATGTTAATATGATTAAAAATAACATTTTGTCTATAAAATGTTAATATGATTAGAATGGACATTTTTGTCATATCAAAAGAACGAAGTAAAAATCACATTTTTGTCATTAATAAGGATTAAAACAAAAATATGCATTTTTGTTCATTTAGAAGAAAGATCACATTTTTGTCATTAAAAAAAGGATTAAAGAAAATTAGCATTTTTGTTTACTTTAAAAGAATGAAGACAAAAAATGACATTTGTGTTTACATTGAAAAGATTAGACAAAATTATCATATTTTGTTACATTGAAAAGGATTTAACAAAAGTACCTTATTTTGTACATTAAAAGGAATTAGACAAAATTACAATTTTTGTCACTTTAAAAGAATTAGAACTAAAAGTACATTTTTGTTAGAAAATGTTTATTAAATAAAAACAATCTTTTAATTTGAAATGTGTTATGCAAACAAAATGACATTTTTGATTTGAAACTTGTTATGTAAATAAAATCAACATTTTTATTTGAAATGTATTATGCATATAAAAATGACATTTTGATTTGAAAGTTGTTACATAAATAAAAACCACATTTTTGTTAGAAATGGGTTTTGCAAATTAAAATATCATTTTGTGTAAAACATGATTAGTGAAGAAAAATATCATATTTTAAAAGATTAGACAAGAACTCACATTTTTGTTTATTTATAAAGAATTAGACAAAATTATCAGTTTTGGACATGAATTGGAAATGTTCATTTTTGCAAATTAAATAGAATGAATTAAAAACATTCATTTTTGGTTATTTTATAAGAATGAAGTACAACATTTGGTTTTGCCATTTAAAAATGGTTAAACCAAAATATACATTTTTGGTCACTTAAAATGATTAAACCAAAATATACCTTTTTGGTCATTAAAAAGAGTTACACCAAAATATCCATTTTTGGTCATTGAAAAGAATTAGATCAAGATTAGCATTTTGTTTAGAAATGTTAAATAGGATAAAAAGTACATTTTTGGTTAGAAACATTAATGTGAAAAAAAAATACATTTTTGTTTAGAAATGTTTAATATGACTAAAGGAACATTTTTGTTAGGCAATGTTTCTTAGGATTTAAAAATATTATTAAAGAGAATAGAATTAGAACATTACATTCTCATGTAATACTGATTTCAATTGAAAGAATAGATTTTATTTGTCATTTTTTTACAATAACAAGAGTTAAAAACAAAAACTACATTTTTGTTAAATAAAAGAGTTAAAGACGTTTTTGTCAAATGTAATGGTTGAATACATAATTGGCCTTTTTGTCAATTTAGAAAGGTTGAAACCAAAATGAACAATTTTGACAAATTAGGATAGTTGAATTAGAAATATACATTTTTGTCATTTAAAGGGAATGAAATCAAAATATACATTTTTGATCATCAATAGGGATTAAACAAGAATAGACATTTTGTTCATTTTTGTTCATTAAAAAGTGTAAATAAAACATGAATTTACAAAGTGCATTTTTATTTTACATTTTAGATGCAAATAAAACATGAATTGAAAACGTGAATTTTATTTACATTTTTAGATGTAAATAAAAACATAGAATTAAAAAGTACATTTATATTTACATTTCAGATATAAATAGAACCATGGATTAAAAAGTGATATTTTTATTGTCATTTTAGATGCGATAAAAGATTAGATTAAGAGTTACATTTTGATTTACATTTTAAATGTAAATAAATGAGTAGATGAAAAACTTGTATTTTTATTGTCATTTTAAAAACAAATAAAAAGAGTAGATTTAAAGCGACATTTTTATTGACATTTTATGTTCAATAAAAAGTATGAAATTAAAAGAAGCATTTTTACTGTCATTTTAGAGACAATTAAAAGAATTGTTTTAATATTTGCATTTGTAATGTTATTTATATGTAATAAAAAGAATAGAGATATATGTCTGTGATGTTTAAACGTGTGATATGTTAATTATAATGTTTAGTATATTCAAGTTTGAATATTACACTCCCATTTACAAGTTACCCGACTTGTTTATGTGATTGTGACGATAATTTTTACACATCGCCCAAGGGCACAAATAATTTATTATTTGCTTGATGGATGAAACCCCACATGGGTATTGGGATGAAATTTGACACACACTAATCCCAATATTTAGTTATCTATCAATCGATGGATTGACAGTCTGTGATGAGCGTTAGTTATGTGCTTTTGTGCTCACACAGTTATAAATTGCACCTTGGTCGTCATTTGGATGTCTGATAATTATTTATCATGATTGTTGATCACACATAATATATGGTTGTTGATTGAGTCACATTCCAATAAAGCATATTCTAGAGAAAAGAATTTTTGTTAGAAAATGTCTTAGAAAAAGAGTATTTTAGAAAAAAAGAATATATTTTAGAAATTATATTTTCATTGAAATGAACTAGTTATTAACTAGAAAGAGTCATTAAATTAAGATTTAATGAAGTTTTTCCAATTATTTAATATTTAATTGAAAATTAAATCGAATAAATTGGATTTTGGGTTTGTCGTGAATATTGTCTTGAATAACACTGTTCTTAAACCCCGTATGAAAAGAACAATATTTTAATTTAGATTATTTAAGTTTTCAATTATATTTAGTAATTGGAATAAGATGAATTGTGAGTTGGGTTTATTATGAACTGTGTTTTTAAGTGACATATGTTCTTTAACCCAACTGACAGTGAAAATATGATTTCGAATTCATAAATCTTTTATTAAGATTTAAATGGGAATTTTCCAAAAGTAATGTTTTCCAATTTAATATATTAAATTGGAATTGAATGGAATTCGAATTAATAATAACCGAGGTAAGCTTCTGAAAAAGAAGACCGATACTACATATGGAATTTAAGAGGCTTTACCGTTATTCCATTTATATTATTGGCCGGATACAAAAATTTATTACGATTACATATTGATTTGATTTCTGTAAAGATTCCATATTTCATGAAAGATGATTTTGGGTTTACCGTGAACTATGTTCTAAATGACATTAGTTCTTTAACCCAGTTAAAGATAAGATTAATTTGTTAAATTTAAATAATCATCGAGTAATGGTTTTTGATGTTTAAAACCAAATTGGGCATTTAATAAATCTTTAAAAGAAAGATTTAAGTATAAAGCTAAAGAATTTATCTTTGATAGAATAATTTGAATATTTTATTTAAAAGAATATTCTGAATTGGAATGAGGCGTTGGATGTGTTTTTTTTATATTACTTGATTATAAAAATACGCAAGTTATTCGAAAAGACCAGGTGTAACCCATTTCGAAAAGACTAGGTGAAACCCATTTCGAAAAGACGGTGGTTGAAGATCGACGATCTTCACATCGAATGGATGTGTTGCTACTGAGACCCATGATGGGAGTAGCTACCTTGAAGGGGCTTCAGTGGTAGCCATCCGGACTATTGTTGATTGTCCAGATTTGGTTTTCGCTCAGACCCAAAGCATAAGCTAGTAAATGGATGTGTGTCTGACATTGGATTTCGTTCCATGTGAATTAAATCAATTTCTGTTAATGTGTGTCTGTTTGGTGGTGGAGAATTTATTCTCTCCTTAACAGTCTGGTATATATTAATAGTGATTGATCGCATGGCGTGAATTTTCAATGTGGCACGCCAAGATGTAAATAATCAAGGATTTTGTTGAAAAGCAAGGCCTTGTGGGATGATCAAAGTATAGCCTATTATGGCTTAGCTTTGTGTATATTATGACTTCGCGAGCCTCACACCCCGGTATGAGTCAAAAACGGGATATGGACCGTAGGGAGTGCACACGTTTCTTTCTAGCTAGTTGTAGTGTTAGTGCTTAAACTGGCTGACATTTTACTTATGTGGATAATAAATTTTGAGGCACCTCAGATTTTTATTGGCCGTTAGCGGTCATACTATAGGTTCAAAGGAACCGGGAAACGTGTGTTCAGGCATAACCAATCCACTGCCGATAGGCGGGGACCGGCCCTACCGCATCCAAGGGTTCACTGCGGGGGATCCTGAGGCATTTGCTAGAGTGTCTCGAATCGAAGAGGTGCTTGCCCCTAGCCTCGACTCATGATGGAAATCCAACTTCCAATACGACCTTGCAGTTTTGATTGTAGAACAAGTATGGAGACATGATATATGGTACCCATGCCGTCTATGATTGATACATTATGATTGAAATTGTTTTTTTAAATATATATACACACTAACATTAAATCCGTTTTATCGTATCAAGCATCTTTTGACCATTATAAGGTAAAACCCTATCCTCCGGTTTGCGTTGCATTGTGTGATGGGACTTGGGTCTTATAATGGTTTCATTTTTCTAAAAAGCATTGCGTTGTTTAAACGATTTACTTTATTTTATGCACTGGCAATCCAATGGAGTAAACCCGTTCTGCGTTAGCAGCGTGGTCCTGTGATTAGCCTTATTATTAGATAGTTAAGTTAAGATTTCTCATACCAGTCCCATGATTGACCTGTAATTTGTTTCACTGGCAAACTCAGGTGCCCTTATTTTCCACACGGGCGGTCGAGTATCCTTTTGCAGATATATTTACAGGATCCTGGTTTATAGCTAAAGCGGTATTCGGAAAGCTCTGTATCCATGTATTCCTTTCAGTTGTATATTTGTAATATTTTTCCGCTGCTATTTAAATGTAATTTAGAACTCTGATATTGTATTTCTATTGTGTAATAAGTTCATACTCTGTTATATTCTTGTACTCTGATGTAATTGTTGTAATCAACAATAAAATGTTCTTCAGTTTATGTTCTGATGTGTGTTGTTCTCAAAGCAATCCGGGCTTTCCATTACAGGGAAGTTTGGGTCGTTTCAATCATGAAAAGGAAATTTTTTATTTAAAAAAATAAAAATTATTTTCCGAAATAGAAATGGAATTTTGAATGGGTTTGGAAATGTTAACTTGTTTTTAATAATAAAAACAAGTAGTTGAATTTATAAACGATGTTTATAAATGGAAAGAAAAATTATCATTTGGTAATTTGGAAATGTAAGTTTAAATGGAAATTTATTTCCTAAAGTAGAAATGAATTTTAAATGGAATTTGAAATAGAAACTTATTTTAATATTTAAAACAGGAAGTGAAAAACGACGTTATTAAATAGAAGAAAAAAATTATCATTGGATAAATTTATAAAATTAAATTCAAGTATGAAATTTAAAAGGGATTGGAAATCATTTAGGAGGAAAACGAGGAATTTATTCCGATGTTCGGAATATAAATTGAATCGGAATAAATCCGTATGGATTTACAAGTAGAATTCGACTAGCTATGTTAAATTTATAAAATAATTAAATCCAGAAAGGATATTGGAATTATATTAAATAGAAAGTATAATTTGAAATTTAATATGAAAATGGATTCTATATTTATGTATGTATATATGTAAGTTTATAAAAATAAAACATTCCAAAATAGGAATTAGATTTCAAATGAACTTTGGATGGAAAACATGTTTATTGTATATAGACAAGGAGATTAATTTATAAACAATGTTGTTAATAAATTTAAGTCATCCTCATTGAATGATTTGGAAGTTTAAGTCAAACTCGAATTTAAAAAGAAAATTGGAATTCGATTAATAAATAATCTAATTCCATGTGAATCGGAATTGAATGTAGAAATTGGAGTTTGAATAAATTCATTAATGAGTTATGAATATGGAATAAAATAATCGATGAGTTTAAATAATCGGATTATTAAGATAGATTTGGATAACGGGCTTAATTTATATTGAAATATTGAAAATGGAGTTGGAATTTATTTAATAAACAAAGTTTAAATGTTTATATTTAATTTAGTTAAAACGAACTCGCCGCAGAGTAGTAGTTCATAATTTGATGATTCGAACTTCAATTGGGTATATAAAACTCAATATAAGTCAGAATTTGATGAAATAAGAAACATTCAGACCTATTAAATGATAGTTTTCTAATGGAAGAGAAAAATCTTGATTTCATCTTATAGATTTTTAGTTATGTCAAAACCAAATTTCCAGAAAAACAACGCTATAATCATTTCCAAAACTATAACAATTTATTTAATAAAATCAAAGGATTTTAAGTAAACAAAATTCGAATTTTTCGTTATAAAAATCCAGATTTGAGTTATAAAATAAATATGAACTCAAGTCGAGTTAATGGATTAATTTTTGAAACAAAAATCAGATGTTTAATTATCGAATGAAGTTAACTGATTTCAAAGGAAATTAGTTAATACAGTTTTTGGATCGAACTTAA